>CM035116.1:15388091-16794944 GCA_020205555.1 Panax stipuleanatus
TTGTTAGTTGATCCTTTCCTGCTCAAATGATAAATCATCGTAAATAGGTTCATTTTTTTTCAGATACGTGTTTTGTTTAATTTTTGCAAAAGTCAGCTTTAATAATTTATTGGTAGTGTGGGATAAATTAAATAATGAGCAAATAAACCTTGTGGAAAAGTCTTGTGATTCCATGTGGAAAAGTCTCAAACACTTAAAAAGAAAAACAATGTAGTCATAAAATATGACAAAGAAAGGTATATTTATTTATTTGGTAATTTATATTTTCTCCATTACAAAATATAAGATCATTATTGACTTTTTAAATATAACTAAAGACATATTTAGACTCAAAATCGACATGAATTTCTTTAATTATAATTAATACAATGATGAATATTTTAAACTATCTCAAAAGTACAACTCATTCTACGTTTTATTTTCTTTTTTAAATGAATCTTTGCAAATGTATCAAATGAAGCAAAGACTTTTAAGAGAAAATAACAAATTAAAAGACATGATCATGTAGCTCAATTTGCTATAATTTAATTTTAACTGCAGGTTTATAAAATGTCAAATTGTTGGATACATAAATTGGGTTTATGGTATTGTTGAATAGTTCTCCAATTAAAGAAATGTTGAATAGTTCTCTTTGCCTGTAATTCGGTACCATGATAGCCAGAAGATGTTTTTTTTAAAAGATTCTATAGTTTTTATTTGTAATATTGTTAGGCTATATTTTGACCGTAATTGTCGGATAAAAGATTCTCTCCGTTACACTTCTCATCTAATTTTTTTTAGCTTTTCTTGGTACACATTTAGGAACACAATAATATTTTTTCTAAATAATTATTTTCCAATGTTTGTATTGTTAAATATGTATTAAAAGAAAAATGGGATAAATGTGTAATGGAGGGGTCCCAGTATCTAATGTATTTGAGACTTTACCACAAGAAATCAAAAGAGTTTTCACATAAATAATCAACTTTAAATGAGAAAACAACTAGTACCCTCTGATTATTTTTCTATCTACCTGATCAGGTAAGGTTTATATGCCACATCCTTTTAATTTATTTCACACAACCATAAATAATAAAAGCATGACCCTTCCCATAGGCCCTTAAAAAAATTGATAGAGCTTACTTTTGTAAAATAAAATTACAAAAGAAAATAGTCATAAAATATGATAAAATGAGCCTTTCACCATAAATTAACCTCTATCTTCAACATGTAGGTAGCAAAATCGTCTTTTATTCCTCACTTATTCTGACAATAGTAAATGCATTCTCTATTCCTTTGATCTATAACGAAGCTTCTAATGGCTGAGTGGTCCCCTTATACTTGGGAGATCCTACGCTCTTAAAAATCATTAAAACCGGCTACTTGCACAACTAGAGGATTTACATTCACTCCGATGAGGTTTCTATTAAATGCCCCTACTAGAAGTTTTCTAAACTGCCCTCAAGTTCTCTTGACCCCTATCCTCATTTATTATCACAAGTTTCTTCTTCTTATGTTCTTTTCATTCTATGCTTCTTAACGGCACTTTCACTACAACAAAAAGCTTTATTTTCGACGGAAACATCTTCGACAGAATACATTCCCTCGAAACTATAATATTCTCAATGGAATGTTCTATCGACCATATATAATTCAGTCGGGCTTATAATATTCTCGACAGAATTCGGTCGATCTTAAGCACAGGCCCTTGGCGCGAATTGTTCCCGCCTGCGCGCGAAGTAAAGTCGACGGATGGAGTTAATCTCGACGGACCAATCCGTCGAATTTAAGATAACCTCGACGAAAGTAATTCTGATGGAATTCCGTCGGAAATAATAACTTAAATTAAAACCTAATCAGTTCCTCTCCTCCCCCCGCCGCATACACCATTTTTATTTTCAACTCTTCTCTCTTCTCTCTCTCACCTCTGCACAGACTACCCCTCTTCCTTTGCCGCTCCACCTCCGGCTCCGGCTCCGCCTATGCCTCCGCCCTCCGTCGCCTGCGCCTGCTCTCCAGCAGCCTCCTCCCTGGCAGCCTCCCTCCTCCCTCCTCCCTCCCTCCTCCTCCTCCTAAAGCTGAAAGGTTAGCCTAATTTTGTTACCTTAATTTATTTCCCCAATTTGTTGCCCTAATTTGATTTATTGGCATAAATGGTGATGGCAGCTATGATTTCCCCCAATTTTGTTCATTGTATCCTTTAAACTGTTAGTGAATCTGTTGGCATAAATTGTGATTAGCAGCTAGAATTGTTGGTTATTTCTCATTGTAAAATTAATGTGCGGTTTTGATAATTAATGTGTAGTTTTCAATTGTTGGTTGTTTCTCATATATACTTCATTTTACTGTATTTTAGCATACTTGTTGGTTGTTTCTCGTTGTAGTGAATTGGCAGCATACAGCTTGTTGGTTGTTTCTCATTGTAGAATTGGTAGCAAAGTTGTCATATTTGTTATATCCGACGAAATTCCCGACGGAATTTCTGTCAGAATTCAGCAATTGCAACATATGTGGGCCCTTCTTTATTATATTAATGTATAGTTAGTTTCTCAATACTAAAATACAGTAAAATGAAATGAACTAAGTAACATTTACTTAGTTTTACACTAATAAAATAAAAATAAAAATTTGATTTAATTTATTTTGAGATAATACAATTTAAATAAATTAAATTATATAGTATATACAAATTAAATTAAACTAAATTATAAAAAATTAACTTAATTTAATTTAAGATAATAAAATTTAAATAAATTAATTAATATAAAATTTATATATAAATATAATCAAAAATTAAATTAAATTTAAAATAATAAATAATAAATTTTCTATTTAATTTAATATAATTAAATTGAACTTAATTAAATTTAATTAATTTAAGATAATACAATTTAAATAAATTAAAAAATAATATAATATAATATAATACAAATTTAATTTAATTTAATTTAATTTAAATAAAATAAAATTATGATTTAATTTAATTTAATTTAAGATAATACAATTTAAATAAATTATATTATAATATAATACAAATAAATTAATTAAATTAAATAAATTAAAAATTGACTTAATTTAATTTAAGATAATATAATACAAAATAAATTAAAATAAAATAATAAAATCAAAATAAATAAATAAATTAAAATAATATAATAAAAAATAATTTAAAATTAAATTAAATTAACTATACTATACTATAATAGCATATAAATAAACTAAGTAGCATAAACTGAGTAGCACTTACTTAGTTAATTTTTATCAATGGAAAAATAAATTAAGTAGCAACTGAGTAGCACTTACTTAGTTTATATCATTGAAAAATAAACTAAGTAACATTTGCTTAGTTTTCACAATTATAGTAAAACTGCATACTTCATGTGCATGTAGTATTAATAGAAGTTTAGAAACCCGTTTGACATTCACTCATTAGGAGTGAATGTCGAATAGTCCCAGTTTGGGACTGTTACTGGATGTTATGTCTCTCACTTAGGTCGGTGTCAATGCAAAGGGTGCGTTTTTATAAATTTGAGGAATTTTCAACTGGTGTCTCTACATGTTCTCCGAGTGCATACTTAGACTAAGTTTTCTTGGTCTATTTCGTGTACTTGGAGACCATGGATAGGTGCTTGCTGAATTTTTTTGAAAATAATAGAAACGTGCTCAAGATTGGCACTAGTAAGGAGACGCATCCAGGAACGGGATAGAAGCCTAACCCCTGTAAAGTGGAGATATATACTAGGTAAACTAAATTCATGCTTGGACCACATTCATGATTATTCTTGATCTATTGGGTCTTTTCTTCAATTAAGATGTCAGCCGACCGGAGTTGGATGTACCGTAGGATATAGATTGATGGGAGGGATTAGTTGATGCATACCGTAATGGGGAGTCCAATTTTATGAACAAAGCAATAGAACATGCTGATGATCCGAATGGAAAGATGAGATGTGCGTGTCTCAAGTGTAAGAACATGATATGGAAGACTGCCGATGAAGTTAAATTTCACTTATATTCACGTGGGTTTGTGGATGGGTATTCGGTATGGATTCATCACGGGGAATCAGTTGAGTTTAGAGAACTGACAGACAGTACTGTAAACCAAACAGCTCACGGGGATTCCCAATCAGATAACTATGATGTCGTGGAGATGTTAATAGATGCGTATGGCCCTACCAATATTGATTGGTCTGAAAATGAGCATGCGTCAAGCAGTGCTCAACAAAGGCCAAATGATTTAGCAGCTGCCTTCTACAAGATGCTATCTGAATCAAGGATCCCATTATATCCTGAAAATGACAAGCACACCAAGCTTTCTGTAGTGATGAAGCTTTTACACTACAAGAATGAGCATGACTGCAGTTGTGAGATCCCGAAACCCTAATAAGACTCGGTTATGTAAATTCTTCTATAATCAATAAAATCTCTCCGTTCTGGTTCTATATCGTGTTATTATATATGTTATTAAAGACTTACGTCAAAAATATTTTTCTCCGAAAACGTCGTGCTTGACACGTCGTGCTTAAAAATTTTGTTCCATATTTGGACTTTTGGTATATTATTTATCAAGCTACTTTGTCGTGTTTACATGATGAAATGCTTTGTCGTGCTTATATTGGTAAAATGCTTTGTCATGCTTTGATTGGATTAGGTGTCAAACCTTAAATTAAGAAACCCTAATATTAAATTAGGAAACCCTAAACCTAATTTAGGAAACCCTAACCTTAATTACAAACCCTAAAAACCCTAATTAAGAAGTATAAACCCTATCTAGGTTATCTTAAACACTAATTATGTTAATTAAACTTAAATTAGCTGTTAATAACTTCATTAAGTTATTCTAAACACAAAGATCAAAACTCTAATTCATAATTAATGAAGATTAGGGCAACATTAGCTACTAATTAAACCCTAAAATTGCTCACAAGCTAGTGCCACCTCCTACTTCGAATTAATCATCAAATCTGATCCCCAAGCACCTTGTCATAGCTGCACAAGTTCAGAGGGAAGATATTTTTGGAGGCAAAAGGTGAAAAATGACCTAAAAAGCCTAACTTTGAAATCCTATAAATAGCAGCCCTAGATCAGTGTATAATCACAAAAATCCTTCACTACTATACTTATACTATCTTCCATAGAGAGCCCTAGCAATAGCAACATCAGAATCAAAGCCTAGATAGCAAAATTTGAGCAAGAAAGGTATAAACTCTAATTTTACAATTGATCTTTGATGTTATGTTAATTTTGTTGTTATGTTGTTTAGTTATATGTAATAACATGCTAGTTAGTGTTCTGGGTTGTTAGATCACGTTTTCATAACATCTAGATGCATCAAATAGGTGTTTTAAGCATTCTGAAAAATTGTTAAAAATATGCCTGACAGCCATATGTCAGAGCCTGTAGATCTTCGTGTGTTAATGTTTAGGTTTGTTAATGGTATGCTAGTTGTAGTATTATATGAGCTTAGTAATCTAAAAGAAGAATCAAGTCCATGGGATTAACAGAATGAAAGATATAAGTGGTCAAAGGTCATTGACCAATCACAAAAATTTGAAATATGGGAAACCCAGAAAATTTCCAGGACGTTCTGACATCCATTTGACCGGCTCAGATCTCAGTCCCAGATGGTTGTTAGGTTATGAAAGTGCTTTGTTTTTGTACCTTGACATGTATAGTAGACCAATAGAACAGTCTAACACATTAAAAGTTCATAGGATGACCAGAATTAATGATCAAAACCCGTTAACCGTTCACAGGTTCATTTTCTGGAAAACCTAAAAAATGAAGAACATGAAGAAAACAGTCTCTGACAAGAATTTGACCGACCTAGATCTATGCCTTAAGAGGTTACTTGGTCTTGACCAGTGCTACCTCGTTCAAGTATGACATATCTACTACACACTAAAACCATTAAAACCACGATCCAATACACAAAATCAAATCGATAAGCCTCACAAGGTCGTTGACCGACGTTGACCAACGTTCTGGGTTACCCAGAAAACCCAAAATGGCTTTGACAGGTACTTTGAGCCTTAATAACTTTCTTCTAGGTGATGTTTAGAGTCCAAAATTGATATCTAGTTATAGTATTACATAAACACTATAACACCAAAGCACTTACAAACATCAAATCAAATCAAGCTGAAAGAACAAGCCTGGTCAAAGTAGCCACTCGGCCTTGACCAGGGCTGTTCTTCAGAGCTGAGAACACCTTCAGCGACGCTTTCCGTCGCTGAAGTCCTTTAGCGACGGACAGAAATGAAAAATAAATAAAATAAATAGAAATAATTAGTAAATAATTATAATTTCAGTTTTAAAAATTATTTTAAGTTATAATAATTAACTTTTAATATTTTGACATAAATTTCATAATTATTTTTATATATTAATAATTAAGTTAATTAATAAAGTAATTAATTAAATCATTTATAAATAATAAGTAATTATTTAAAAATGATTTAAATATTCTAAAAATCATAATAACTGATTATAAGTTATTTAAAAATAAAAATAAGGTTTTAATAAATATACTAAGTAATTGATAAACTATTTAAGTATAAAGTTAATGATTTAAAAATCATTCCAATGGATAAATAAATATTTAAAAATTATTATAAGATTCCGAAAATTATTATAATGATAAATAAATTATCTAAAATTATAATAAAGCTTATAAATAAAGTTTTACTAAGTTTCTAACTTATTAAATATTCGGTGAGATATTCGGTGAGGTTTTAGAACACCGAAATCGTACCGAACATAGACCGAACATATCTAGTTTGATTAGTTAGGTACTATTATCAATACTAATGACATTTATAAATATGTTTAACATATTTTAGGTATCTTAAACACTTCAAGTAACATTAGGTAAACGTTCTTCGCACAGGCAAGTGTTCGAACTTTATCTTTTTATTGTACACATAAACTTACTACGTTACACAAGTTTTATACTTAATCTTCTGATATTACTTGAATACCTTTCGATATCTTCTACCAAACCTGATTATTATTTATTTACTGAAAAAGTTACTACTATTATTTCAGCATGACTTAAGAAATGAATCACTTATTCATATGATATTGAATTGTTATTTATCAAGCATAAACTGTTAGTCAAACCAAATTATTTTGGTAAGGCATCCTATACTGAGTTGAATTTATCCTAAATTGGGATTTTCTATATGTGTGTTTATAATAGACAATAGAAGTAGGATTGTGACGCCCCCAAAATAGGTCTAATACTCAACTCATTTTGAGTCGCCAAATACATGGTATAGAATCCAAATATAATTTTTTATATCATACGGTCGTGCAAAATACGAGCACGCAACTGTGAATGTCAATATAAACATGTAAAAAATATTAACACTCAAACTAAGTTCTCATTACAATTATTAGCACACTATTTTACAAAAATAGTGAGGACTACTACTGCTCTAACTCGGACCATTACTCTGTCCCCCCGACTAGTCCCTGCGACATTCTCATTTTCTGAAGAGGACAATAGAAGAAAAAGGTGAGCTCAACTAGCCCAGTAAAGAATATTATGACTAAGATAATGAAGAATAAATTATCGTTAGTCTTCAACAAATTAGATAAAATATTATGGTAAACAAATTTTAGATCAACAACTGCAGCGAAAATAACAATTCATTAGAAGAGTTAAGTAAAAAATGATGTCTACTAACTTTTATGATTTAAAAGTCCATCATCAATATTTTATCCCTGTAACATCAATCAATATATTCAAATCAAATATTCATCTTTGCACTACGGGCCAAAGATATTCATTCGTATCACCAGTGGTTATGATCATATCAACACATGTCCATCTTTGCACTACAGACCAAAGATATTCATCAGGTAATCATTCATCTTTACACTACAGGCCAAAGATATTCATCAAGTAATCATTCATCTTTGCACTACAGGCCAAAGATATTCATTTGTATCACCATTTAAGACTGAGGATGATGAAAAATATTTTAAAAAACGAATCTAGTGAGATAAAAGACAAAGATTAGAGATTCGTAATTTAGTTTATCCAAGTTCAAGAATATTCCATAATAATCAATTGTGGAGCAAAATTCAAGAATGAAGGTCAAAACATGGATCCAATCAAAGATAGGAACCATAACAGACAACTTGGACAAAGAAAAGAAAATTTAATTTTTTTGTGAATAGTACTGTATTCGTGAATAGTATCGTATTTTTGAATAGTACCATACAGATGAATAGTAACCCCAGCATGAAAAGGTAAAAATTTCATACCAATATTTTGGTGAAATGATAGTGAAAGAAATAACATCATTTACGAGAAAAATAATATCCCTTACAAGAAAATAACATCCCTTACCTCAGTAGAATACTCGATCTGACTGGAATATCGGATATTGAAATGAGAAAAACTTGCACTGTTATCAACACTCAAAATATTTAAATACTCACAAGAAATACGCTCAATCGTATAGAGAAAGAAATTTCTGATTCTGGTGTGATTTTTATTTCTAACTAAGCACCCTATTTATAAGAAAATACTAGCACACCAAAGCTGAAAAAAAATAACTTACAATACTTGTTTTGACAAACCACATCTCAGCATCCAAGAACAAAGGACAACACCTTTTACACCACAAAACATGTTTTTCATCAAAAAAAACATTTATAGCAACAAAAATAATTTAGATCCAATTTACTCTCTTCCGCCTCATTTTATTCATATACCATGAATTTATTATAAAAATATTATCATTTAAATTATAAAATTATACTATTATATTATCACATTATACTCTTATAATGTAATATTATAATAATATATTCAAATGAATTATTTTATCGAAGAAGATAAAATATCAACTTTCAACAATTGTCTCTTTTGCTAAAAATTTCTCCATTTATATCAAAATTGAATAAATATTTACTTATCATTTATATCAATAATTAATTATTATTCACAAATAATATTACAGAATCACAATAATGGCAACCAGGTCGTTCCCAGGAAAGAGGGGCTTTCCGATAAGGAGATTTCTCCTTACTGGCGCGCAATTAGGTGACCAAACCCCTTTCCTAGACAGAACTTCCTAAACATTGCCAATAATGCTATCAAATAATATTATTCAAATAATATGAATTATTAATTTGATAATATAAAATACTGTGCAGTGAAAATTATTAAAATATAAAACACTGTGCAATACCGTGTGCTACTGTGCAACAACGCGTATTACCTTACTTTAACTACCGGATATTCCAATAGTTTTAACGGTAACTGTTATGCCGTTATTTTTAGAAAATTTATTCTTGTCGTTTTCTTCATCCGATAGTTTTTTGTTATGGGACCCACAAATGGCTGCGCCGTCGTACGAATATTCCCCGACAACAAGAATATTCCACGACCAAACGAATATTCCCTGACAACAATGAATATTTTATAACCTCTTACTTATTTTGTAAACTTTGCGCATATTACTCATAACTTACCACATTTATCAAATCAACCCTTTACTATTTCCAAATAATATATGGAGGAAATTCAATTTTATTCATAAAAAGTTGGGGTTTTACAAAGATGATATGCATACTCCTAGGATACTGAATAGGTTGATCCCCTATCTCAGTTCCGAATACGCAGATTTCTAAGTCTATGTGACTGACAGAAATGGTTGAGTGAAATAAAAATTTCAGAAATGGTCGTCAACCCTCAGTAAAATTGTTGAACTATCATTTATTCAAAATCAAACATTTTGTTATATAAACTTGCTTAGCATGTCATAGCTCATTCTTGTAAATTATTTCCTTCGCAGTTTTAGACAATAATCCCGGCACTTCTGGCAACCATAGTGGGAAAAGACCCTGCGTAGATTAGATTTATTTACTGTCTTTATTTACTGCAAGTCCTATAAGACTTTTTATTGTAATAAGAACTCAAGATTGAGAACCATGTAACTGAACTTAGAATAAAATATATATATTATCATCTTTTGTTTCCGCAATCGTGTATTGATACATACTTAGATGATTTGTAATACGAGTTAAATGTTACAGTATCCTTAGGGTTTATATATTTGAGTGAGGGTATTGGCAATATGGACTGTTCATGTTATTGCTGGTACTCTGAATTTCAGATGGATATGAACTACCGATATCAAACGGATATTCATAGGATACAGTCTATTTATCCTAGTGAGGGTATCCAAACACAGCAATAGTTTTAAACAAGAATTTTTATCTGTTATGGGATACTGTGAATCTTGGATAGATAGGAATTATATCTTATTGAATATCTATAGTATTTGGATAATCGTGAACTCTAGATCGGATACCACGGGTGTATAAATTTGGGGGCGTCATAGGTTGGTATCAAAGCTTTAGGCTATAGCTCTAAGCAAGAAGTAAAGTATCTTAGGATATAGTCATTGAGTCCGTAAAAATATTTAACTACACATAAAATAACATTAAAAGATTTGTCTTAGATATAGAATTTCTTAGTATATACACCAATAACGAAAGAAATTTCTTTTGTAGAAAATGGCTGATGCAGAGGTTATGCCAATAGTCATAAATCCACCTCAGATTATGACAGAACAAGACAGTGATCCTGAGGAAGAGGAACTACTACATGATCAGGAGTTAGTAGAGGCTGAAGAAGGTGAAGATGCTGTAGCCGGACAGTTAATGAGGATTGAGGAACATGAAGAGGCACTCGCTGCAGTGATTCAGCAGGCTGACATCAATACTGTGAACGCCGAGTTCAGGGCACATATGGCTGAAGGTGTGCTGGAACACGAGAGGGCTGATTCCACCCGACTGAGGATGCTTCTGTATAATGCTTAGAGGGGTAGGCATGAGGCATATGCTAGGCTAACCAAGTTTATCCGTGGAACTCATGGGTCATTCGATAGCCTGCAGAATCGAGTGATCAAATACCTAGTGGAAGATAGAAAAATTCCTTATCTCATAGATCGATTAGTGGTATGCCACATGATCCAGGATGCATATGAGGAAACTAGGAATTTCTAGATTTTAGTATAAGAATCTAGATGCTCAGTTTATACTACAGAGCAAATTTCCTTGTGTTAAGCTAGTGGTAGTAATAAACCACTAGTCGAATATGTAATTTCCCGTTTATATAAAATATATAAGTTCTATTTGAAAATATTAAATTCTTACTATGTGAATAATTGTACTTGTATTTATACTTGGATTTATTTTATAGAATCATGCCACAGAACAGGAGGAGAGCACAATTAGAGAATGATGATGACTCTACCCAAAATTTAGTTGACTTATTATTAGGAGTTGTACAAAATAGACCTACCAACAAAAATACATTGTTCAGAGACTTTAAATTAGTAGGACCACCTGAGTTTAAGGGTATTGGAGAACCTATTGAAGACCAAGTCTGGATCACCAAAATTGAAAAGTTTTTCCAAATAACCAATGTTAGGGAAGACCAGAAAACAGTTTTTGCAACCTTTTTCTTAAAAGAGGAAGCAAATTATTGGTGGGAATTTACCAAAAATCGTGCAGGGACCGAAGTTGTCTTATGGGAAAAATTTAAAGAACTATTCTTTGAAAATTATTTTCCCCAATCATTAAAAGATCGTATGGAAGTGAAGTTTTTGGAATTAAAACAGGGAGAACTTACTGTAGCCCAGTATACAGCTAAGTTTAATGAATTAGCGGGATTTGCTTCACATCAAGTAGATACTGAAGCTAGGAAAACCCGAAGGTACGAGGAGGGTTTAAAACCCCAGGTTCATAGTAAGCTGTCTGTGTTTCAGCTTAAGACTTTCCCTAGGATTCTCGAAAAAACTATTATTATTGAAAGTGAGAATGAAAACCTTATTAAATATCATAAAGATAAAAAGAGTCAAGGTGAAGGAGTAAAATCTAAGGGAGAACCCAATTCAGGAGGGTTTAACAATAAAAGATGGTGGGAGACCACTGTTCCAAACAAATATGGAAAAAAAGTATCAAAATTTAATAACAATAATACCTCTAACACCAATATGAATAATAATAAAGCTAACTCTTGTGTCAAATGTGGGAAAATTCATAAAGGTATGTGTTTAAAGAATAAATGTTTTAATTGTGGTCAAGAGTGACACTATTCTCCTCAGTGTCCTACTCCTAATAAAAAAAATGCTTCATCTGTGGAACATTGGGACATATAAGTAGAAATTGTCCTAAAAACAAAAATCAAGGAGGAGGAGGGGGAAATCAGGTATCAAACAACAAACCACCGGTAACAGTAGCAAGCGGTCCGGGTCGTCCAACTGCAAGAACATTTAATATGTCGGTGAGGGATGTTGTTGCTTCACAGGATGTGATAACAGGTATCATCCCTATCAACACTTTAAATGCATATGTATTATTCAACTCTGGAGCTACTTGTTCTTTTGTATCTAAAAGCTTTTCTAAAAATTTGAATGTGCTATGTGAAAATTTAGACAAACCATTCTGTGTTGAAATTGAGAATAATGAGAAAATACCTGTTGAGGCTATTTGTAGAAATTGTACTGTACACATTAAGGGACACAATTTCATAGTAAATCTTATTCCTATAGAGTTAGGTGAATTTGATGTAATCCTAGGGATGGATTGGCTGGTTAATCATAATGCAATGATTGATTGCCATCAAAAATGGATAAACCTTGTGACTACGTCATAATCCAAAGTAGTGTTCAACGGGAGTTGTTCACCTAAGCAGTGTCAATGTTTGACTATAACTCAGGCAGAAAGACTACTTAGAAGTGGTGGTACAGGATATTTATCCGGTATTCGAAATAATATCTGAATATTGATAATATCCGTGTCCATTTATTTTATTTGAATAAACAGATTATTCGAATATTCGGGTATCCGAATTCTTTTTTCAGTCACCTAATATAAAATTCATTCAAATTACTTACAAAAAAATTAAATAAAAATTGAATAATTACTCATCACCAATCACAATTTAAAGTTTAAACCATACATTTTAATTAAACATCCTAAGCATAAAGGGGATAAAAATGTCAAAACACATCATCATACACCATTGATCATAAAAATCAAAATTTAAACATCCTAGAGAAAGTATTAAATTAACATCATTGAAAAAATGGTAAAACTTTTGTTCTTCTTTACAATCATTCTTCATTAATTTGCATCTTAACTAACTGCAACTGCAAGAGAAAAATAAATAATATTAGTATAATGTTAATCTAAAATAATTGGAAAGTTGTGAAAGGTTAAAAGCAAAAAATTTATAAATTGGTGATTTTCCTGCCCCAGTCCCAAGTTTCACCCATGTACTAGTAGAAGAATAAATTAAAAAGTTGGATTTCTTAGCATCTAATATCAGTCATGATTTCATAATGTTTTTTTTTCTCCAATACAGGTCCAGTTTAGGTACAAGATTGAAATAAAGTTTACAATTGAAATAAATTTTAATCATTCTTAAAATCCTATATTTAAATTTAAAAAGAATATTCTAATTACAACTATAACTAGAATAAAAATAATAATAATTAGTTTTAAAGTTTAGTTCATTAAAAAATAAATATTAATTTATTTTTAATAAATATAATAATCAATACTCTAAATTACAATTTAAATAAGTTTTTATCATTTACGAAATTCTAAATTTAATTTTCAAAATAAATGCTCTAATTACAACTATAACTAGAATAAGAAACAAAATGAGTTTTAAAGTATAGTTCATTAATGAATGAATATTAATTTATTTATTTTTAATAAGTACAATAATTAATATCATCATTTTCAAAATTATAAATTTAAATTTCAAACTGAATGATATAATTACAACTATAACTAGAATAAGAAAAATAAATAAATAATGAATTTCATTTGATATACATGAAAGTACATTACCCATTCTTTTGAAGCTGATTGGAATAAAAAGGTTTTATTACCTTGTATTATTCAAAAGTAAATGAGAGAGTTTAGAATTTAGAGAACTTGCTCATATATGAATAATTCCAAAATACTTGCTCAATAAAGAGTAAAATTTAGATATTTGCCTCGTTCGTAGACTATTGACACAATTCAGCTTAACTTGTTCTCACAAAGCCTACACAATTATATTTGCATGTACAAGTATATTAGCCAAACATCCACGTCGTATAGCTTGAATATTGATATTCACATATTACATAATCATATAATCACATTGATTATATTTTTAGTTTGTGTTGTTACTTTAGAGATACTTGTACCCATTTTTCAAATACCTCATCCATGTTCTCAAAATAGCCATTTTCCTCTTTAATAGGGTTCGACATGCTTGTCATATGTAACCATACTACAATTATCCTTTACATGCTATTAGTAGCTTAGTACATGAGCATTTCATGCTTTGTTTATTTAACTTATAGCATACAAGGTGCCTTCACAGCTCATTTCATGTTCTGAAAATATTTTCCCTTTGTATGATCAACTTCTAATATCTTCCATGATTTACAGTTTCATTTTTGTATGCCATCGTGTTACATATTCTTATTTTCCTTCGTAATGTCAAAACAGTCCCCCTTTTTGCTTAGGTACATCAAACAGCCCTCTTTATTGAATAACAATTCCAACTTGACTATCCATGTGGGCAGCCAAGCCTTGCTTGGCCCTGTGGGGCTTAGCCAAGCTTGGCATAGCCACACTTGGCCTCGCGGCCCCAAACATAGCCCAACAGCCCCAAACCTTGTAACACTTCGGTTTGTTAGCCTTATTCTATAAATTGCTAACTCATTATATTCTCTACATACACATTCATTTACATTGAATTGGGGATTTGATGTATATCATATACACTTCTTTGTTTTAGAAAGTTTTAAACCCATCTTTATAGTTAGATCTCCGAACTACATTATTGAGTCAGAGTGATTTACTCAAAGCTGCTAGAGCAATCTCTTAATGCCAACTGCTGCTGCCCAAAACTATTACCATTACATTCCTTACAATGCCCCTCATTAATGATTTAGAGATAATATGATCATTTTATAACATAGCACTAACAGTTGGGAACAAAACTGGGCAATCAGAATGTGTTGACTTGACATGCTATTTGTGATATAACCCTTACTATGCTTACCTACCAGCTGGGCTAAAAGAAAAACTTAAAACCACCCAAACCATTAAACTAGCTCTGCAGTGCAGCGCAGTTCAGCGCTGGGCTGCTGTCTGCAGAGCCTCGACAGCTCCTGCTCAAGCCCAGCCATTCCCCAGCCCTTATTTCATGCCATTTATTATTTATAATAATTATTAGCAACAGGTAGCAACACTAGCACGTTGACTGAAAGCTCATAAAGAGTCCCAGCCAGTGCCATTCAAGGTAACTGCTTAAAGCCAACTGCTGCTGCCAATGGGCAGCAGCCCTTACTTCTTGATCCCCTTTTTGGGTACTTTTAGTTCCCATATTTTAAATCCACCCATGCTAGAGTTTAGAACATAGAATAGACGAGATTTTTATTTATAATTGGGAATTATCAAATAGGGATCTATAGTAATATAAGTGCATTAACCAACAACTTTTAGAAAAGCCCTCAGCCAAAGCTTTTAGGCTCACTGCTGCTGGTACATGCTGCTGCCGCTGGGCAGCAGCCCTTTTCTTTGCCGTGTTTTGCTGCACTTTATTTCCCTCATTCTTGACCCTCTTGTGCTAAGTGTTGGGTATTACATAACTAGTATTTATTTTTATTGTAGAGAAATACTACTTAAGCAAATTTAGAAGTCTAATTGTGCTAAACCAGAGCTCAAGGGAAGCCCCAACTGATGCTACATGGCTGCTGCTGCCATGGGCAGCAGCTATGCTATTTACTTCGTGCCATCTTTGGCTCGAAATTGAGTTTTCGTTTTCATCTCATACCTTTAAACTCTTTGTTATCAATATACGTAGGATATCCAGTCATCCCAACCCTGGGTTTTGCCTAATATTTGCTTTTTAACTAAAACAGTCCATTAAGGACTTTTAACAAACAGCTAATGTGCACAGTTTAAAACTACTTGTGTCATAGCTATTTGCTTGTGTTAGAAATCCATTTAACCTCCCTTATGCCTCCACACAACCAACCTAATCTCCTCTATTCAAGTATCCAGCTATAACAGTTCCATATAAGCAATCACAATCAATCACAGTTAAACTAGTCACTCAATTCAATTGATTAATTGGGTTTACTATAACTAACTATATAAACACAAGGTACAGAGTATGTAAGTTGAGTTACCTTGTTGCTCAACCGTATTCCCTTAGTAATCCTTTCTTGACTTTCCTTCTTACTATACCCGGACTACATGAAATTATAATAAGAGAAGAGGGGTTCGGTAATATGGCTGGACATGGAAGGAATTGTGAAGGAATAAGAGAAAGTGATGGAGCCGAGTTGGGAAGGAGAGTGCAGGGAGGAGTGGAGATGAAAAGCTTTGCTTATTATTTTTTAATTCAAAGAGTTGCTCATCACCTAATAGGGCCATAGGGGTACTGAGTTGTTATGCTATATCATTCCTTCTCCTGTCAGCTCCTACTTGAGTCTATCCTGCCTTCCCACCTCCTGCTAACTATTATGTTATCCAAAAATCACAGCTCCTTTTACCCAACTTTAGGTAAAAAGAAAAGAATACTTAGTACATATATATTATTAAATGGCATGATCTTATACAATACCCATTTAATCACACTTATAAAAAAACAATATTCAGTGTGTCCATTTCTCTTCTATTAAAATAATTTACCCCTATTAAATTATTTTAATATTTCCTTATATATATATATATAACAATTTATTTATACACAGTAAATATATAATAATATATATTTACTCAATAACAAATATTCATACCACATTGTACATATAATCTCATGCACCATAAATAATATTAAAATAAAAATTTTATTTACTAAATTTTTACTTTAATATTAGTCTGAAAATTCAATTTATTACAAATGACCGATTGATAATTTTTTTTAATAAATAAAATAATCAGTACTCTAAATTATAATTCAAATAAGTTTTCATCATTTTTGAAATCTTAAATTTAAATTTCAAAATGAATGCTCTAATTACAACTATAACTAGAATAATATCAAAAATAAATAAATAATGAGATTTAAGGTATAGTTAATTAACGAATGCGTGTTAGTTTATTTATTTTTAATAAATACAATAATTAATAATCTAAATTAAAATTCAAATAAATTTTTATCATTTAGGAAATCCTAAATTTAAATTTTAAATTGAATGCTCTAACTACAACTATGACTACAATAAGAAAAAAAAATGAGTTTTAAAGTATAATTCATTAATGAATGAATATTAATTTATTTATTTTTAATAAATACAATAATCAATAATTTAAATTACACTTCAAATAAGTTTTCATCATTTACGAAATCCTAAATTTAAATTTCAAAATGAATGGTTTAATTACAACTAAAACTAAAATACGAAAAATAAATAAATAATGAGTTTTAAAGTATAGTTCATTATTTTGCCCCTATCCTATTTTGTTTCTCTTTTTATTAATGTCCTTTTTAGTAATATATACATTTGATTTTAACTTATAAGTCATTATGAGTCAAACACCTTCTTTTTACTTATAAGTCAAATTGATGTCGAACGTTTTTACTTATAAGTCACAATTTAAAACAAATTATAAGTTAACTTATATTTGAATTTATAAGTCATTTTAAAATAAGTCATTCACGAACAGGCTCTTGGTGAGTGTTTGCCCGATGGTAGATCGATTATGAAATTCAAATGGAATTGATTTTTAAAATCTCATGATTAGTCATGGTAATTATTTTATAATATTGGGAATTTGGGATGTTTGGTGTTGGAATTCAATACTAATTCTATTTGTTGGTCTCTACTTCTAAGAATTAATTTTGAAGATGACAAATAGGTTATTAAGAAAATGAAAATAGAAAAATTTAGTATCATCTCTATAGGATTTTTTTTATAAATATATATTTTTAAATTATTTATTTTCTTATTTTGACCAATTTTTTTAAACTATTGAGTAGTGTCCTTCCATTTAATTATTCACTGCCGCTAGAGTTTTTAGCGGTAAACGTACATGTTATTTAGATGAGATGATTTGCAACTTAGCTTAAGTGTATTACGAGTAATGACGTCGTCTTAGCTTAAGTGCTACAACAGTGTGTTCTTCTATGAGTTGGCAATTAAAATTTATTTTTAAAAAAAATCTACTATTGGGTTAATTGGTTAATCAAATAGTAAAATTTTCCTATCCAAAAACCGAATCCGAAAACCATAAATAAAATTCGGTTATAACCGAAATTGTCCAAATAATTGAAATATTTTGTTTTTGACATTATAATTATTTTAACATATAATTTACTACTTTGGTAGCCACATACAATTATATGGGCCCCAAGTATTATCTTGTATGTACACGTGGATAATCGAACAATTTTTTTTTATTTCTTGTCGTTAAAAGTTAACTAATTTGGATGAAATTTGTGACGATTTGTTAGAGTTGTATTTAAAATAATTTGCTTTAAATATATATAATCTTTTATAATTTTTTATTTTTTATTTTTCTATCAAGTTAGATTTGGTTGTAGACATATTGGGTATTTAAACTTGTCATATCAAAGGATGAAGAATACTTCAGTGATTAAAAGTCAAATATTGTAAATTTAATTTTTTGTTGTATAATAATTAGTAGAAATAATTTTTAAATATACCATTTTATAATAATGTATATTATGAATTAAAATATTTTTTAAAAAAATATTAATTTTTTTTACATAATTGTAGTTAGTATATTGATATATACATTAGTTTATTAGAAATATTTTTTAAATAGCAAAGATATATAATTTTCTTTATAAAATAATATATTTTATGCTATAATAAATTCTATAAATATATGTATGTGTTATACTAATTAAATAATATAGTACAAAGATAATATTTGGTAAAATGATTAATTATACAAAAAAGCAAAAAGATGACACTTGTGATTTGAGATTAAATTATCTGGAGGCTCGGAGCGACAGAACGCAAATCTTCTCTTCTTCTCTTCTTCTGGCTCTCTTCTCTCTTTTATGCTCTGCGATCTCTTTCTGAACAACAAATCTTGAGTTTTTGGCTCTTTAGATATAAGATTGTGGCTACGATTAATAATAGCAACAACCAAGATAATAACAACCGGCCGGTGAATGTTGCTCTTGTTACAGCCGTAAAGCAGCCTCTCCAAATAGCCAAGAGTGTGGATACCTAATCTGTCCTTAAAAGGTAGAGTTTGCAATTTTTAAAAAATAATAATTTTCTTGTTAGTTTATTGGTTGAATTGTTCATTTTTTTATCTGGGTTCTTTTGAATTGGCCTATTTTTCCTTTATCAATCTCTAGATCCGATTTGATTATCTAGGGTTTTGAGGATTTCTGATACTCAAATCTGTTCTTAAAAGGTTTATATATTTATTTTGCGTTTTTTGTTTGATTTAATTGGGGGTTCTTAGTTTATAGGTTGAATTGTGCTATACTGCCCATGACTATTGGTGTACCAATGTGACGCTTATGTGCTTTATATATCAAATATATATGTATGTAAATTATTGTTTCTAATTAGATAATTATGCATAATGCTATTCAAAATTATGGTTAGGCATTGTAATCTCTGTTGACGGTATATTTAATTATTTCTATGAAAGTATGATAAGTATTTTTATGATCTTTAAAGACTTTGTTCTTTACAGTTATTACTGTCATGATTATACTTATGGTAGAAGTAATTGGGATCTCTTGATAATGATTTGATTATTGTTATAATTACTCTTTTGCTTGTGGACTTGTAACTCTCTTGTTAAGTTTTCTGAGAATTTTTAAGAGATAAAATTATCTTGGTGATATTATCTGGTTTAGACATCCTGAGTTATATATAAACTTGTCATTAAAACTAAAAGCATGTTTTTCAGATCAATGAAAAGAGACAACTTCGCCTAAGCCGGAGGGCACTGATTCCAGATCCAAATCCAGGAAATTCCAATGAAAAACAAAGTACAAGTAACCTTACCAAGGATAGTGCAGCGTCTCAAAAAGGTCCTGATAAAAACAAACCCAAGAAAGTATTGAGTACACTGAAGGATGGTTTAGCAGAAAGAAACACTTAACACCCCAAGGGAAGAAGTGTTTATGTGAAGCCCATAAACTCCCGTAAAAGCAAGTCAGCTGAAAATTCTCTCCCAGTGAATAAGGTTGTTAAAAAATTAGGCAGTCCTGCTAAGGATGGGCTCTATATTAACAAAGACGGGACAAAGGATAGTAGCAGTAAATCAGGTATCAGCATTTCTAGCAAAAATGAAAGTGCATTAATAAATGGAGAGGCCAATGTTGTATAGCAAATCTGCATATGTTTTAAGTCGAATCAAATAGCGAGTTATTTCAGTCAAAAAGATGGCGGTTGATCACTTGATACTACACCTCGAATGGAACAAAGGTACGTATTTCATTTCTCAGTTGTGCTCTATGGTTTACTTTTATTATTTAGCATCATAAGAAACATTATGAATTTGAATCATCAGATGAATTGTAAATGGTGGGCTAAGTTTCGTCGTGGCTTCTAATTTTGGTTGTACTTATACAAAGCAGCTGGCTCAAATTTAAACATGCAGTACCGCAATATACCGAACTATGGTTTGCATTATACCTTGTTATTAGTTCATATTCTAAAAATGTAGATAGCAAAAGAAAATTATAACTTTGTTGGTCTTTGAGAAGCTCTCACTTTTTCTACTCTTTAGGTAGAGTTAGTGTGCTTAACCTGTTAAATTTTGGGTTACTGATCTAATGTTATGCTTAAATTAATATTATCGAATTTCTCATAAACAAGAATTCAAGCCCATGCTTTTTCCCTGTTTATCTTGATTTCTATCTTTTTTGTCGTCAAGGAAGACTATCAAATATGAACAGAAATTTAGTCATCGACTTAGTCTTGACAATTATGATGGTAGCTCCTTTAGCTAATCAAGATGTGTGTCAATATTGATTATTCTTATATCCAAAGAATTCCTTAGCCATCTTGAATTTTCCATTTTGGTTCATTCAGGAGAAGGATATATTGGCTTATACTCTTCTTTCACAGGTCATCATACTGGCTTACCAAGGCTTAAGAACAACTATGATGTATAGAGGCTAACTGGGAGGATGGGAAAGATAACTCTGTTGCATTAAGATAATGAACCACAAAACTTTCAAGAATATTCCTGTGATTAGTGAGTATCTCCAACTTTTAGTGCTTCTACTTTGAGACATTGTAATCTATAGTTCTGCAATGTATATATATGTACGTGGATGTTGATATGTGCATAGTACCTTAGTATATATGTAATATGTGATTGTACTAGATAATCAAGTAATGCATATTATAAAGTGTGCATATATATATCAACACTCATTTACATTAGCTATATATATATATATATATATGTTATAAAGATGGTAAAACTTTGCATTTTTTTAATCCACAAATTAAATATCGTCATTTTTCAAAGTTTTGACACAAATCAAAGGCTCAAAGTTGTTTTGCTTTTTCTTTTGTCCCGAAAAGATTGTCACATTTTAGGCTAAAAATATTTAATCACATAAGTTAAACAAACGCTAATTATATATGTTTTTGAAACTATGATAGGTGGAAGGGGTGAAGCATTCGGGACCAGCTAAGTTGGTACTCTACTTCACAGGGGCAACAAACATTCTCTACACATTCGGGGGACATGCCGTTACTGTGTAAGATAATTAATTACGTTCTACACAAAATAGCAAGCTTTTTGTTATACAAATTATTTTTAGATAATCAAAAATAGTGTGGCATGTTTGGATATTAACACAAAATTCAAGTGCAATACTCTAAATGCACCAAGTTTGGTACTAGTATATAGTAATAGTAGTACGAAATAAATAAAAGAAAGAACGACTCATAATGTTTTGGAGTGGACTGTGTGTGACAGGGAGATAATGCATGCAATGTGGAAGCCCTAAAAATTTAAGGCAATATACTTATTGGCTACCCTGTATGTGCTGACACTGACACTTTCGTCCGCAACGGCAGTGTATTGGGCATTTGGGGACATGCTTCTTAATCACTCCAATGCTTTTGCTCTCCACCCTAAATCTCCCTTCAGAGACATGGCTGTCATTTTGATGCTCATTCATCAGGCATGTTTCTTCTTATATATTCTACACCCACTTGCTTTTACATTTAATCATACCTCCCTCCTATTACATAGTAATTAGACTGTACTACTGCTGATTAAATGTATAGTCCTGTTATATTTTCCAGAGTTCTTGGACAAACAGAGCAGTTGATGTTGATAGCCCCTAACAAGTATCACATTGGGATCAATTGGCTGATACTCCTGTTAGCACTTGTGCCCAGGTGATTCATACAAAGACTGAAACATTTAGCAGCCATTGGGTACAAGCTACTGAAACAAAAGAATTGAGTGTAGGGATTGAAGGTTGTCCCCTTGAGCTTAAAAAATATAATTCAGAAACCATAAGAAAGGGGTCAAGTATTTAGATATCCATTAAACTAATATGGCCTGTGTTTCATAGTTTGCTAATTGTATATGTTAATGTCACTAATAAGAACAGATGTTTCAGGTATGAGAAATTGAGTGCAACAATATTTCATTGGGAGAATAATAAGACAAGAGCAAGAGCCAAACACACCAAGGATCTGCGTTTTAAGGTGAAAGGAAAACAAATATAAGTAAGCCCTTGCATACATATAAAATCTTGGGTTGCAGATAAATAGTTTCATGTCGGCGATAAACTCAGTATGAAAATCCAGTTATCAAGTTTTGCAGGATTTTGTCAAAGTTATATAGATATATTGCACAAGCAATATCGCGTTTGGTGAAGCGAGTGGTTGGTGCTCAACTCTCTCTATATAAGAAAGCTTTATCAGCATTTCTACGCTTAGCGAGTGGTTGGATGTTGAAGGTACAAATTAGTTTATAAATTCCTCCACTTGGTTGAATACCCTAATTTTTATTTGAGGTTAGATTGTCATCGTATAAACAATTATACTTATGGTAGAAGTAATAGGGGTGTCGCTTGATTGGAATATGACATTTTTTAATGCTTAATTCTTCATGTTGCTGATCTGCAGGTCCTCTTGTGGTTTAAACAATGGGATTCTTGTGTCTTTGGAACTGAAATTAAAAGTACAACAGAAGATGTTTTGTCTTCGTGGACCTATCAGTTGATACTCTTCTAGTTTGGCTATATCAGTTGACTGCTGGTCCTGTGCTATATTTGGACTCGAAAGCATGTTGGTACATTTTACATTACCCTTAGAGAGCAGGCCACTAAATCTGCATCGTGGATGATTTGAATTAAATTAAATTTAATGAAGACATAATCTGCAGTCGGTTTGCTGAAATTGTAAGTCTCTGTTTTAGATTAGGTTTATATTCTGTATTTCCCCTTTTTTGTAAGTCTCCTCTTTTTTTGATTAGGTTTACATTCTGTATTTCCCCTCTTTTTATCTTACTTTTATTACGAATTTAAAACCTAAATAACTTAAACCCATCTTCCTTCTGATTGAGTCATTTAAGTGAGATGTAAGGAATATGGGTTTCAGTTATTGAAAGGTTTCTTCAAACTTTTGATCGTTAGTTTTGTTTCAATTTTTCTTACTTCACCTGCACATCAACTATTTGATAAATTGTCAATTTGCCACCTTTTTTGTTTAATCCACTTCAGTTGCACACCAACTGTTTGATAAATTGTCAATTTGCCACCTTTTTCTTTAATCCACCCCCTAAACTATGAAACTTTATATACCATAAAAAAATGCATATAATATATCTTATCAATTATATGTCAGTTATCTAATTTGAGGATCTTGACTCTTTTTATATTTGGTACTAGATTGACAACTGCTCATGATGGCTTACGGATCTCTTTGGCATTGAAGATAATGACTCCCTTGAAGATACTGATAATCTTGGTGATGATAAGAGGTTGGAATTTGATACATCCTTCAAGCCTTTTCGTCTCCTTAATGCATTGAGTGATCTCATGATGCTTCCATTTGAAATGCTTGCTGATACCACTACAATAAAAAAGGTTAGTCCTTCTAACTCAAGTTTCTTGATAAAATATTTAAATGGTCTGCATCATTTCCTTGAATGACTGTATATATATTTGTTCTTTTGAAGGTTTGCCCGACATTTTCCGCACCATTGATCAAGACGCCCCCAAATTCAGGTACTTGAAACTCGAACTTGGTGCTACACGATATCATTTCTTTGAGCGAAATAATAATATAATATAAATAAACAAACTTAATTTACATATCAGAATTGTCTAATCCCAGGTACATGACCTTTAAACATTCATTACATGATAGATAATAAATATTATTGTCTTAATAAAGTCTAACTATTACAAAATATACCATAACCTTATTCTGTTAGCTTTCCCTTTCCTTTGCCCTTGTCAGAACCTTCAGGTCAATCACGCTTAGCTGAAAATATTTAATTTTAAAGCAAGAATGAGCATTCAATTGCCTAGCAAGTAATAGCAGTTAATAAACTTTAGCTGAAAAAAGTAAATATTTTCTTGAGGTATACTTTTACAACAAATCAATAGTTGTGAAGTCTGTCGAAACATATCTTAATAACATATCCAATCGTTTAAAATTTTGAAACGATGTAGTGACTATAAATGCTGAGCGGCCAATGGACCATGAACTTTTATTTATTATTTTTGAAAAGATTTAAACAAAAATTCATCTGCAAACCGCTCTGGTCTTACGGACATGTAGGGTGATCAGCCCCGTTATGTCCTGTATTGATCAATACTATCTGTTTGAACGATAATTCGTTCACTCTGTTCGCCTTGGGCACAAAAACAATTTCTCCATTACAGGTTGTTCATACTCAGTCTAGAGTCCTAACTAAACAATTCAGTTGGACGACCTTATCATAACCAATACTATCCAGCAGTACAATTTACACTATGTTTAGCCGAGTCAAATAGCTTAGACAATCTTTAAACCGTAAACACCTACCGAAGTTTTAATAGGATGTAACAGGATTTGTCATATCAAAGAAATTTCTAGTTCAAGAGTTCTTGCATTAATACAATAGCTCATACAAGTGGGGACACTTGTATGATAACAAACCATATTGAGATATTAATAAGAAATAAACGAATCATGGATTTCATTACGAATATGAATAAGGATAAGAATTTGAGTAAAGAAACTTGCCTACAAAGATTCATTTCATACAGTACTTGCAACAGTTAGGATACTTGCTCAATATAAAATTTGAGTAAGGTTAAGGAACTTGCCTTGATAGCTGATTACTGCTACGTAGTATTGCTTAAGCTGTTATCTTTAATACAAAGTCCTATCATCAATAGAATTATTTTTTTAATTAGAATAATACAACTTAACACATAATACTGCTTATTTGCTGTCATTATACAGCTTAAACACGTTGTCACATATTCATATCAGTCATCAAAACACATAAGAACGTATACCTAGTCAAACTATGTCAATTTGGTTTGAAGTTCGGTATAGTTTCAGCATCCCGATTGCATTATCGGATAATTAACGACTTTATTTTTAATGAAACTTTGTTCAAGAACTTAAATATTATGTTAGATAATTTAATTATCATTTATAATTTTTTTTTCAAACATTAAAATCAGTAATAATGATTTTTCAAACACTTATATCATTTTGAATGATTTAATTGTTAAATAATTTTATTATCATTAATATTTAAATAATTTAAAATATTAATGAACTTCATGTCAACACTTTAAAAGTTATTTATTATAACCTGAAAATATTTTTAAAACCTTAATATTACCTTTAAATGATTTTTAAGAGATTAAAAATTATTTTTAAATAATTATCATTAATATTAAAATATTAATGTATTTCATTTCCAAATATTCAAAGTTATTTATTATAACTTAAAACATTTTTAAAACATTAATATTACTTTCAAATGATTTTTAAAGTATTAAAATTATTTTTAAATAATTACCATTAATATTAAAATATTATTATTATTCATATTAAAATATTAAAAGTTATTTATTATAACTTAAAATATTTTTAAAACATTTATTTCACCATTAAATGATTTATAAAACATTTAAATTATTTTAAAATAATTTATTTAATATAATTATTAAATAAATTCTTTATCATTAATATTAAGATATTAATGAAATTCTTATCAAAATATTATAAGTTATTTATTATAACTTAAAATACTTTTTAAAACTTTAATATCATTTTTATATGATTTTTAAAATATTAAAATCTTTTTAAACTAATTTATTTAATATAATTATTAAATAAATTTATTATCAGTAATATTAAATTATTAATGAAATTTATCTCAAAATATTAAAAGTCATTTATTATAACTTAAAATATTTTTTAATACTTTAATATAATTTTAAATGATTTTTAAAATATTAAAATCATTTTTAATTAATTTATTTAATATCATTAATATCATTAATATTTAAATAAATTAAATTATTAATGAAATATATCTCAAATTATTAAAAGTTAATTTTTATAACTTAAAATTATTTTATGAATTTTTATTTATTTTAATTAATATAATTAATTTTAATTTATAATCGTCGCTAAAGGGCTATCGCGACGGAAAGTGTCGCTATATGTGTTTTTGAGCCCTCAAGAACAGTCCTTAGGTACCTAGTTTGACCGCTTATAATTCTTTGTTCATGATATTTATGTGCATGAGAGTGCTTCAGTGGTGTTATACTTATCTAATACTACAAGTGTATAGCAATTTCTGGGTCTAACTATATCATATGAAGAAGATATAAGAGATCAAACTAGCTGTCAGAGCTGTTCTTCATTTTCTGGAATTTTCAGAAAATAAAAACAGTGCGAGAGGTCAATTTGTGGTTTTAATAACTTGGATTCTGGGCGATGTTTGTGCGTTAAAGTGCTACATTTGTGTAGTATGTATGTCAAGGTACAAATATAACACACTTATGTAGCTTAACAACATCACAGAAGCAAGATCTAGCTTGGTCAAAGTACATGTCAGAACTTGTTCTTCAATTTTCTGGAATTTTCAGAAAATTGAATTTTCAGTTTGGTCAACCCATATTTGACTATGAATCACTTTCAATCTACATATGCTATGATCATGATTTCACTTTCAGTATACTAATATCATGTTATAGAACACATACAAAAACATAAACACAACATATCATGAACAGATTGGGATCTATAGGCCCCGACTTTGGGCTGTCAGACAATATTTTTAGGTTTTTTCTAATTTTTAAAAATTCACATTTTCGTGCATCTAGATGTTATGGGTCCATGATATAACAACCCAGATCATTTATTAACATGATATACAACATATTTAAACACTTAATCATAGCATTTAACAAAAAATTAAAGATCTAGCATGAGGGTTAGGGTTTTATACCTTTCGTGAACAAATTTTGATTTCTGATCTTTTGATTTGATCTTGGTTTGCTAAGGGGTATTCTTGGCTGATATTGGGAGTGGGTTTGAGAGAAAATTTTCGTAGGTCTAGAGAGAGAAAGAATAGCTTGGCTTGTGGGGAAAAATACATGAAGTTTCTTTTCTTTCTCTTTCTTTAATTTCTAACTTTTGATTCATTAAATCTAGGATGTGCTAGTTGTCAAGATTTGGCTGATACATATTGATTTTCAGCATGTATGCAATCTAGAAATGGTGAGTCATGAGATTATGTAAAGATTTGCAAGCAAACTTGATAAAATAATTCCAAAAATGGTATTTTTGTAAACTAACAAATATTTTAAGGGTATTCTTGTCCATGGTACATAATTCTAGGGTTTAACCTTTAGGTTTTAACCCTTAGGGTTTCTCAAATAATTTCTAGGGTTTGAAAAATTAAGTAGGAATTTAATAAAAATTTAATTAAAACCCACTAATTAAAAATTAGGGTTTTTCAAATAATAATTTGGGTTTTGTTTAAAAATCAGGATTTCTTGTTATAATTAGGGTTCTCAAATTTGTGAATTAGGGTTTTCTAATCATTATTATTAATCACACAATATGCATTCTTGCATTTAAATATAAACACATTCAATTACTATGCTTAATATTTAAACAAAATAAATAAATAAATTCTTAACATATATTCATATATTTATTTCAATAATCGTAATAATAATTAAAATTCATAATCATAAATCAAATTAACATACTTACATATATTTGAATACAAATATAATTAATAATCACATTTAATATTCAAATTCCTTAAGAAAATAATTTCTTATTATTCATATATAAATACATTCTTTTAAATACAATTATACAATAATTTTATTAATTCATAAAATTTCATAACATAGATCAACATTAGGGTTTTGATCTATAATCACACTTTACCTTATATCCCATTATTAATTAATTAAAATAATTAACTTAATTAATCTTAATAAATTCATATAATAAAATAATTATTATAATAATTTTAATAATCATTTCATATATTATTTAAATAATATATTAATCGTATTTTTCATGGAAACATAAATAATAAAATATTTTTACTACAAAATTAATTTATTATAAGAATATAATTTATAATAATCAACAATTCTTTTATCAAAAATTAATTCGAAATCATTCATGTAATAAATATATATATATATATATTTATCACACACACACACACACACATATATATATATATATATATATATTCTTTACCTTGCATATATTACCACATTTATTTTGATAAACATAATATATATAAAAAAAAGTATACGAAAAATTTCTTATTTAATTATATAAAAATCTTGGGTTATTACATTCACCCTCCCTTATAAGCATCCCGTCCCCGGAATCACCGTTTTAAAACTTATACATACAAGGATAAATAATATACACATTCATTGCAAGTAGATCTTGATCAAATTCGATCGAACTGATCTTTAACTTATTAAGCATAAAGCTTATCTATCTGTTTAAACGGAAATTTGATTTCTAAAAGAACTCAAATTCCTCTTTCAAAATTTCTTAATAAAACGATTTACTATATATAAGAAAATCATATATACGAAAATAAAAATGTATTCGAACAATACCTGGAATTCCATCCCCGGCTGGTACCGTATCTTGAACCGTCATATTGAAGGTCTTCGCAGTTGGCTTGTTTGTCGGAGTTGGATACGTGATCGCCAGCTTTCTACTGCTTTTTTTAGCATTCGCATTTCCACCATCAGCATTTCTTTTTAGACAATCCCTTACCATGTGATCGGTTGATCCGCAGATGAAACAACCACTATTCTTCCTTGAATTGGGGCAATTAAGAGAGATGTGTCCCTCCTGCTCGCACTTGTAACACACAAACTTTCCCTTGAGACACTCACCCGAGTGACTCTTCCTACAATTTCCACATGGTTCCACCTTCTTCCTTATTCCTCCCTGACTATTTCCAGTATTTTCAGAATTTGTCCACTTTCTTTTCCCGCTTACATTTTCACTGTTTCCTTCCACCTTAATTTTTCCTTCGATCTTACCCTTATTCTTCTTTTCCTTGTTATAGAGGCTCATGGCCTCACTTCCTCCTTCGGCAATGATAGACTTATCCAATAATGCTCCAAAAGAGTTAATCTGCAGCACTGCAACCTTGTTGTAGATCCAGGATTTCAGCCCATGTTCGAACCTTCGTGCCTTCCTTGCTTCAGTATTCACTTGTTGTGGAGCGAACCTAGCTAATTCGTTAAACTTGGCGGCGTATTCTGAGACGGTCATTTTTTCTTATTTTAATTCTAGAAATTTAACCTCCATTATGTCCTTCATACTGGACGAGAAGTAATTTTCGTTGAACAATTCTTTGAACCTTGTCCATGTCACCACATCTGCTCCGGCTCGAGTTTGGTTAGCCTCCCACTAGAAGTTCGCTTTCCCATTCAACATGTAGGTAGCAAAAGCTGTCTTTTGCTCCTCCGCTACCCTAGCAATAACAAACGCTTTTTCTATTTCTTTTACCTAAGTTTGGGCTTCTATAGGGTCAGTCGTCCCTTTGAATTCAGGCGGTCCTACTGCTTTGAAATCTTTGAAGTTCGCCAATTGATTCCCTAGAGGATTTCCTGCGGCTGGTGCTCGATTTTGCATAGCCTCAGCTAATATATTCACAAAATCTTGCATAGGGTTTGCTTGACCTCCTGCATTGTTAACAAAGTCTTCCACCCTTCGGGTTCGTGGTTCTCTTCTTGGCGGCATTATCTGGTTAAACAAAATCTTAAAGTTATTATCTTATCATTCATATACCATTATTAATGGTATCATAAAAGATAGGATATAAAATTCTAAATTTTAGACCAATTCAGCTTGCTGGATTCCCAATTTCAGCTTGCCGAATTAACAAATTGTCATTTAATCAACATACTATTTTAACATATAATAATATCATAATATTTATATTAATATTTAAACAGTACATAGTACTTTTTATTACACAATATAGACTGCCATAGTCAGTTACTATCCCTTAGTGACAATAAAAGTCGGGATTCATCATGATACTTATGCAAAAGTAGTACATTTCACACCTATACATACCATATATAATTCTATTTTACTTATCCTATTTCATATGCCTTCCCTAGATCCTTGACAAGTCTTTGCCTGATGATCTATCAACTCACATACAAACATACGCATTGCTTCGGATCAGGGCAATGAGATGAGATATGTCCTTCACGTCCATAATTATAGCATACATTCTGTCCTTTCATACATACGCCTTCATGTTTTTGATTACAGTTCACACACGTTCCTACTTTCTTGAAGTTCCCTTGATTAAAATCAGAATTTCCTAAATCACGGTCATTCATTTTTCTTTTTCCTTTGTGGCTTGGAGCTGCACACGATTTGCTACATTTAGCTCCCATCTGTTCAATTTGAACCTTCAACTTATCTTGTTCTTCCATTGTTTCGATTAACGCCTTTTGCAACTGGTTGTTTAGTAGCCTTTCCATTTCCAACAACCTTTCCAAACATAACAACTTGTTCTTTAGATTCTGCACTTTCGTTGATGCTTGGCCAGCTCCAACTTCTGTGTCTGAATCACTATCTGTTAATGACACCATTTCTAGTTCTGGTTCTATGTTTTCCAAAATGATTACATCATCTTGGTTACTTTTCGGCGGAGTGATTTGCTCCTTCTTTACGACATGAGAGTCTTCTAATCCTTTCCTTCCTGACATCTATACACAAATTATCTTGATTAGTACATAATATATATACAGATAACAAACAAGAGTTTTATATAAGTTATTTTTTCTTTCATTTTACGATGAATTTCCTTAATTCATCTCCTTTAAACTCTATTTGAGTTATTGTTTTTAACACTTCTATCTAGCTTAAGGTATCCCCCACCTAAGGTTTCTAACCTAAAGCTCTGATACTAACCTGTAACGCCCCCAAATTCAGGTACTTGAAACCTGAACTTGGTGCTACACGATATCATTTCTTTGAGCGGAATAATAATATAATATAAATAAACAAACTTAATTTACATATCAGAATTGTCTAATCCCAGGTACACGACCTTTAAACATTTATTACATGATAGATAATAAATATTATTGTCTTAATAAAGTCTAACTATTACAAAAGATACCATAAACTTATTTTGTCAACTTTCCCTTTCCTTTGCCCTTGTCAAAACCTTAAGGTCGATCACGCTTAGCTGAAAACATTTAATTTTAAAGCAAGAATGAGCATTCAATTACCCAGCAAGTAATAGCAGTTAATAAACTTTAGCTGAAAGAAGTAAATATTTTCTTTGAGGTATACTTTTACAACGAATCAATAGTTGTGAAGTCTGTCAAAACATATCTTAATAACATATCCAATCGTTTAAAATTTTGAAACGACGTAGTGACTATAAATGCTGAGCGGTCAATGGACCATGAACTTTTATTTTTCATTTTCGAAAAGGTTTAAACAGAAATTCATTTGCAAACCGCTCTAGTCTTACGGACATGTAGGGTGATCAGCCCCGTTATGTCCTGTATTGATCAATACTATCTGTTTGAACGATAATTCGTTCACTGTTTTCGTCTTGGGCACAAAAACAATTTCCCCATTACGGGTTGTTCATACTCAGTCTGGAGTCCTAACTAAACAATTCAGTTGGACGACCTTATCATAACCAATACTATTCAGCAATACAATTTACACTATGTCTAGCCGAGTCAAATAGCTTAGACAATCTTTAAACCGTAAACACCTACCGAAGTTTTAATAGGATGTAACAGGATTTGTCATATCAAAGAAATTTCTAGTTCAAGAGTTCTTGCATTAATACAATAGCTCATACAAGTGGGGACACTTGTATGCTAACAAACCATATTGAGATATTAATAAGAAATAAACGAATCATGGATTTCATTACGAATATGAATAAGGATAAGAATTTGAGTAAAGAAACTTGCCTACAAAGATTCATTTCATACAGTACTTGCAACAGTTAGGATACTTGCTCAATATAAAATTTGAGTAAGGTTAAGGAACTTGCCTTGATAGCTGATTACTGCTACGTAATATAGCTTAAGCTGTTATCTTTAATACAAAGTCCTATCATCAATATAATTATTCTTTTAATTAGAATAATACAACTTAACACATAATACTGCTTATTTGCTGTCATTATATAGCTTAAACACGTTGTCACATATTCATATCAGTCATTAAAACACATAAGAACGTATACCTAGTCAAACTATGTCAATTTGGTTTGAGTTCGATATAGTTTCGGCATCCCGATTGCATTATCGGATAATTAACGACTTTATTTTTAATGAAACATTGTTCAAGAACTTAAATATTATGTTAGATAATTTAATTATCATTTATAATATTTTTTTCCAAACATTAAAATCAGTAATAATGATTTTTCAAACACTTATATCATTTTTAATGATTTAATTGTTAAATAATTTCATTATCATTAATATTTAAATAATTTAAAATATTAATGAACTTCATGTCAACACTTTAAAAGTTATTTATTATAACCTGAAAATATTTTTAAAACCTTAATATTACCTTTAAATAATTTTTAAGATGTTAAAAATTATTTTAAAATAATTATAATTAATATTAAAATATTAATGTATTTCATTTTCAAATATTCAAAGTTATTTATTATAACTTAAAATATTTTTAAAACATTAATATTACTTTCAAATGATTTTTAAAGTATTAAAATCATTTTTAAATAATTACCATTAATATTAAAATATTAATATTAAAATATTAAAAGTTATTTATTATAACTTAAAATATTTTTAAAATATTTATTTCACTTTTAAATGGTTTATGTTTTTAACAATTTTGTTCCAGACAAGTTCTGTCAAGTACCATTTTCGAATTCGGTATTTGATGCCCTGGATTCTGAGGTTGGTATATGCCTTGAGAAAAAGGTTCAAACTTCTAGCAGCACACAAACAGCATAGACATAGCAAACATAGCAGCAGCACAGACACAGACAAGCATAGAGAGAGCAGCACAGACAAGCATAGAGGGAGCAGTAGCAGCATAGACAACTATAGAGGGAGCAACAGCAGCACAGACATCACCAGCAACAAAACATCAGCTCCCCAGCAGCAACAATGCCCAGAACAAGCACATGCCCAATGATGGAACAGATCCCAACAGCAGCAACAACAGTAGCAGTTGAAGCAAAACCAAAACATCAATAGCAAAAACTAGCAGCGAGCAACACAATCGAGCAACGCTGAGGCAGCCAACCATGGCACCAGCACCACAACAGTTGCAGCACAAACCAAATCAGTAAAACCACGCGGACAACCCAGAACCAGCCCAAACAGCAGCCCAACTAGCAGTGCCACCAAGACCACAACAGTAGAAACAATAGTAGCAAGTGTGGTAAATCATGTACTAGATGATTTTATTTATTTAAAAATATTTGAGTTTTTTGTATTTCTACCATAATTTGTTATGGGGTCATTGAGCCACAATTTATTTTGTTTGTAAAATAATTTCGACATTCGTAACAAAACAGGTTTGTGAATAATGAATTTGGCAACACTATTATCAAAAACTATTTCGTTACCAAAGCAACATACCACAAAGGATCTATCAACAACTTTTCCTAATTTTAGCAGCACGTTTTCGTTCGTAATCACTTTAAATATCAATTTTTTGGCAACAAAAAGTTAACCTAATTACAACGTGGAGGATATTGTTGCTATAAATAAAAGAATATGGCAACATTTATATCGTTGTAAATCATAACAATTTTCGTTGCACAGGTAAAGCAAACGACAACATATAATGTCGTTGCTAAATGACAATTTTTGTTGCTATCGAAATACAATCAGCATTGTATAATATCGTTGCTAATTGCTCATAATTATCTGAAATAAAACCAATGACAAAAAATAATTTCGTTGCAAATTAATATATGACCGGTTTATTATGCACATTTACTAACGAACATCGTTGTCAAAAAGTATACAATCAGCAACGAGAGTCGGTTAAGGTAACAATTTTCATACAGTTCAACAACGACAAATAGCGTTGGCAAATGTATATAAAACGCAACGAATTTCATTTTTGTTGACACAAAAAAAGATTCTTTTCGTTGCCAATTAGGCGGATTTTGCAACGAAAGTTATTTTTCAGTAACAATTTCTTAATAATTTTGCTACAAAATATTTCGTTGCTAAATGATATATGATTTTACACGAAAACAAATTTCGTTGCTAAATATCTCACTTTCAGCAACGAAAAAAAACAATTCGTTACTAGACAATTAGCAACGCTCATTGCGCAATGCATTGTCCAACGACTGAAAAATAGTTGTAAATAACCTTTAGCAACGACATTTCACACATTTAGAAACGATAACCGCTTGTTGCAAAATCGCCATTTTTTAGTGTAGAGAGTCCTAGCAATAGCAACATTAGAATCAAAGCCTAGATAGCAAAATTTGAGCAAGAAAGGTATAAACCCTAATTTTACAATTGATCTTTGATGTTATGTTAATTTTGTTGTTATGTTGTTTAGTTATATGTAATAACATGCTAGTTAGTGTTTTGGGTTGTTAGATCACGTTTTCATAACATCTAGATGCATCAAATAGGTGTTTTAAGTATTCTGAAAAATTGTTAAAAACAGGCCTGACAGCCATATGTCAGAGCCTGTAGATCTTCGTGTGTTAATGTTTAAGTTTGTTAATGTTATGCTAGTTGTAGTATTATATGAGCTTAGTAATCTAACAGAAGAATCAAGTCCAAGGGATTAACAGAATGAAAGATATAAGTGGTTAAAGGTCATTGACCGATCACGAAAATCTGAAATCTGGAAAACCCAGAAAATTTTCAAGACGTTCTGACAGCCGTTTGACCGGCTCAGATCTCCATCCCAGATGGTTGTTAGGTTACGAAAGTGCTTTGTTTTTGTTCCTTGACATGTATAGTATACCAATAGAGCAGTCTAACACCTTAAAAGTTCATAGGATGACCAAAATTAATGGTCAAAACCCGTTGACCGTTCACGGGTTCATTTTTTGGAAAACCCAGAAAATGAAGAACATGAAAAACAGTCTCTGGCAAGACTTTGATCGATCTAGATCTGTGCTTTAAGAGGTTACTTGGTCCTGACCAGTGCTACCTCGTTCAAGTATGATATATATACTACACACTACAACCATTAAAACAACGATCTAATACACAGAATCAAATCGGTAAGCCTCATAAGGTCGTTGACCGATGTTGACCGACGTTGACCAACGTTCTGGGTTACCCAGAAAACCTAGAATGGCTCTGACAGATACTTTGAACCTTAATAACTTTCTTCTAGGTGATGTTTAGAGTCCAAAATTGATATCTAGTTATAGTATTACATAAACACTATAACACCAAAGCACTTACAAACATCAAATTAAACCAAGTTGAAAGAACAAGCCTGGCCAAAGTAGCCACTCGACCTTGACCAGAGCTGTTCTTCAGAGCTGAAGAACACCTTCAGTGACGCTTTCCGTCGCTGAAGGCCTTTAGCGACGGACAGAAATGAAAAATAAATTAAAATAATTAGTAAATAATTATAATTTCAGTTTTAAAAATTATTTTAAGATATAACAATTAACTTTTAATATTTTGACATAAATTTCATAATTATTTTTATATATTAATTGTGACGCCCCCAAAATAGGTTCAATACTCAACCCATTCTGAGTCGCCAAATACATGGTACATAATTCAAATACAATCTTTTATATCAAACGGTCGTGCAAAATACGACCACACAACTGTGAGCGTCAATACAAACGTGTAAAAAATATAAACACTTAACTAAGTCCTCATTACAATTATTATCACACTATTTTATAAAATAGTGAGGACTCTTCTTGCTCTAACTCGAACCATCACTCTATTCCCCGACTAGCCCTGCGACATTCTCATTTTCTGAAGAGAACAATGGAAGAAAAGGTGAGCTCAACTAGCTCAGTAAAGAATATTATGACTAAGATAATGAAGAATAAATTATCGTTAGTCTTCAATAAATCAGATAAAATATTATGGACAACAAGTTTTAGATCAACAACTGCAGCGAAAATAACAATTCATTAGAAGAGTTAAGTAGAGAATGATGTCTACTATCTTCTATGATTTAAAAGTCCATCTTTAATATTTTATCCCTGTAACATCAATCAATATATTCAAATCAAATATTTATCTTTGCATTACGGGCCAAAGATATTCATTTGTATCACCAGTGGTCATGATCATACCAACACCTGTCCATCTTTGCACTACGGGCCAAAGATGTTCAACAATTAATCATTCATCTTTGCACTACAGGCCAAAGATATTCATCAATCAACAGTTCATCTTTGCACTACGGGACAAAGATAACTTTAATTCACCACAATTTAAGACTGAGGATGATGAAAAATAATATAAAGAACGAATTTAGTCAGATAAAGGACAAACTTTAGAGATCCGTAATTTAATTTATCCAAGTTCAAGAATGTTCAATAATAACCAATTGTGGAGCAAAATTCAAGAAAGAAGTTCAAAACATGGATCCAATCAAAGATAAGAACCATAACAGATAGCTTGGATAAAGAAAAAAAATTAATTTTTCTGTGAATAGTACTCGTGAATAGTGCCGTACGTATGAATAGTACCGTATTTATGAATAGTACCGTATAGATGAATAGTAATCCCGACATGAAAAGGTAAAAATTTCATAAGAAAGTTCATACCAACATTTCGGTGAAATGATATTAGATGAAAAGCAAAACTCAAAAAATTTCTAATCATTTCATGAATTATATAGAGGCAATACTTATCGTAGTAAGTTTAAATTTGGGGATATAAAATAAAATATTATTACTTTCATAATATGGAATATAAAAAAAATAATATTCTTTATGAATATTGAAAGAAAGTAACATTATTTATGAGAAAAATAATATCCCATACCTCAATATAATACTAGATCTGTCTGGATTATCGGATATTATGCTGAAGAATTCTTGCACTGTTATCAACACTCAAAATATCTAAATACTCACAAGAAATACTCTCAATAGTATAGAGAAATTTTTTTTTGATTCTGGTGTAATTTTTATTTCTAACTAAGCACCCTATTTATAGGAAATGCTTAGCATACCACGTTTGACAATTTACAGACGGATGAAATTCTTCCGCACCATCATTTTGAAAAATTCTTCATCAGTCCCCAAAGGACAACCGCCCCCACAAAACATGTTTTTGTTAAAAAAAAATATGTATAACACCAAAAACAATTCAGATCCAATTTGCTTTCTTTCACCTCATTTTATTCTTATACCATGAACTTATTGTAAAAATATTACTATTTAAATTATAAAATTATACTATTATATTATCACATTATACTGTTATAATGTAATATTATAATAATATATTTGAATGACTTATTTTATCATAAAAGATAAAATGTCAACTTTCAACAAATGTCTCTTTTGCTAAAAATTCTTCTATTTATATCAAAATCGAATAAATATTTACTTATTATTTTTATCAATAATCAATTATTATTCATAAATAATATTACAGAATCACAATATTGACAACCAGGTCGTTCCCAGGAAAGATAGGGCTTTTCGATAAGGATTTCTCTTTACTGGCGCGTAATTAGATGATTAAACCTCTTTCCTAGATAGAACTTCATAGACATTGTCAATAATGCTATCTAATAATATTATTCAAATACTATGAATTATTGATTTAATAATGTGAAATACTGTGCAATACCGTGTGCTACTGTGCAACAACGCGTATTACTGTTCTTTAACCATCGGGTATTTCAACAGTTTAACGGTAACAGTTTTGCCGTTATTTTCAGAAAACTTATTCTTGTCGTTTTCTTCTTCCGACAGTTTTCCATTATAGGGCCTACAAATGACTGCGCCGTCGTATGAATATTCCGCGACAACAAGAATATTCTCCGACACAATGAATATTTTATGACCACTTGCTTATTTTGAAATATTTGCACGTACCACCCATAACTTATCACATTTATCAAATCCACATCTTACTATTTAAAATAATATATAAAAAAATTAAATCTTATTCATAAAAAGTTGGGGTCTTACATTAATAATTAAGTTAATTAATAAAGTAATTAATTAAATTAATTATAAAAAATAAGTAATTATTTAAAAATGATTTAAATATTCTAAAAATTATAATAAATGATTATAAGTTATTTAAAAATAAAACTAAGATTTTAATAAATATACTAAGTATTTGATAAATTATTTAAGTATAAAGTTAATGATTTAAAAATCATTTCAATGGATAAATAAATATCTAAATTTTTTTATAAGCTTTCAAAAATTATTATAATGATAAATAAATTATCTAAAATTATAATAAAGCTTATAAATAAAGTTTTACTAAGTTTCTAACTTATTAAATATCCGGTAAGGTTTTAGAACATCGAAATCGTACCAAACATAGACCAAACGTATCTAGTTTGATTAGTTAGGTACTGTTATCAATACTAATGACATTTATAAATATGTTTAACATATTTTAGGTCTTAAACACTTCAAGTAACATTAGGTAAGCGTTCTTCGCACATGCAAGTGTTCGAACTTTATCTTTTCATTGTACACATAAACTTACTACGTTACACAAGTTTTATACTTAATCTTATGACATTACTTGAATACCTTTCGATATCTTCTACCAAACTTGATTATTATTTATTTAATAAAAAAGTTACTGCTATTGTTTCAGCATGACTTGAGAAATGAATCACTTATTCATATGATATTGAATTGTTGTTTATCAAGCATAAACTGTTAGTCAAATCAAATTATTTTGGTAAGGCATCCCATACTGAGTTGAATTTACCCTAAGTTGGGGTTTTCTATATGTGTGTCTATAATACACAATAGAAGTAGGATGATATGCATACTCCTAGGATACTGAATAGGCTGATCCCATATCTAAGTTCTAAATACGCAGATTTCTAAGTCTGTGTGACTTACAGAAATGGTTGAGTAAAATAAATTTCCAGAAATAGTCGTCAACCTTCAGTAAAATTGTTGAACTATCGTTTATTCAAAATCAAACATTTTGTTATATAAACTTGCTGAGCATGTCATATAGCTCATTCTTGCAAATTATTTCTTTTGCAGTTTTAGATGATAATCCCGGCACTTCTGGCAACCATAGTGGGAAAAGACCCAGCGTAGATTAGCTTTATTTACTGTCTTTATTTACTGCAAGTCTTATAAGACTTTTTATTGTAATAAGAACTCAAGATTGAGAACCATGTAACTGAACTTAGTATAAACTATATATATTATCATCTTTTGTTTCCGCAATCGTGTATTGATACATACTTAGATGATTTGTAATACGAGTTAAACGTTATAGTATCCTTAGGGATTATATATTTGAGTTTGGGTATTGGCAATATGGATTGTTCATGTTATTGCTGGTACTCTGGATTTTGGATGGTTATAAACTACCGATATCAAAGGGATATTCATAGGATGCAGTCTATTTATCCCAGTGAGGGTATCCAAACACAACAACAGTTCTAAACAAGAATTGTTATCTGTTATGGGATACTGTGAACCTTAGATAGATAGGAATTATATCTTATTGAATATCTATAGTATTTGGATAATTATAAACTCCAGATCGGATACCACGAGTGTATAGATTTGGGGGCGTCACAGCAATGAGAGAGGATTTAATGACTTACTTGCTATTATCAGCGATTTCTTACCTAGGAATAATACTCTGCCCGCGAATTACTATGAAGTGAAGAAGATGGTTAAGGGGTTAAATATCAGGTATGAGAAAATCGATGCTTGTGAGCAGGATTGTATGTTATACTATGGGGATGACAAAGATAAGGTGCAGTGTGATATATGCAATTTGCCTACGTACAAGATCACAAAACGTGGGGGGAAGGAGAAACATGTTCCGAAGAAGATATTACGGTACTTTCCTCTTGCGCCGAGGTTGCAGCGGCTATTCATGTCTTTGCACACTGCTCCTAGTATGCGTTGGCATAGAACAAGGGATGTCGTGCCTGGTCAGCTTACTCACCCAACAGATGGAGATGAATGGAAGAATTTTGATGCCAATTTTCCATAATTTGCCGACGAAGTTAGGAATGTCAGGCTTGGCATGGCTACAGATGGATTTTGTCCATTTAATAATTTTAGTCAGCCATACTCTGTTTGGCCAATGATTATAGTAGCTTACAATCTTCCACTGTTAATGTGCATGAAGGATCCGTATCTTTTCTTAACTTTACTCACACCGGGGGATAAGAGTCCTACAAAAGACATCAACGTGTACCTTAGACCGTTAGTCGATGAACATAAGATGTTGTGAAAAACAGGGGTTTAGACTTATGATAAATCTGTCGGGCAGAATTTTTTGATGAAGGCAGCCTTGTTGTGGACTATCACTAACTTTTTGGCACTTAGGATAATCAGTGGTTGGCTGACTCATGGTAAGTTGTCATGTCCAGTCTGTATGGGGGATGTGTAAGGCACACAACTACGTCATAGGTGAAAAACTAGTTTCTTTGGAACTGCTCAAAGATTCTTACCTGTTGAGCACAGTTATAGAAAGATGTCTACACAGTTCAACAGAAAGACAGAGAAGAAGGGGGTTGTTGGTCGCTTGTTGGGCAGCGATGTACTGGGCTGGCTAAATGATCTGACATTTCCATTGCCTGGGAAGGAGCATGGTAAGTTGAGAGAAATAGGGTACGATAAAACTCATAACTGGACACACTCGCCCATTTGGTTTGAGTTGACATACTGAGTCACAGTAGCACTTCGTCATTGCATAGATGTCATGCATAAGGAAAAAATGTGTTCGAGAACTTATTTTACACAGTGCTAGATACGAGTGGTAAAACAAAAGACAATGATAAAGCACGTAAAGACTTGGAGGAAATGAACATCAAGCGGGAATTGTGGCTCCGACCTAACAACTCAAAACCAAAAGCTCCATTTTATCTTACCAAGCAACAGGTTGAAAACATTTGCAGGTGGCTTAGTGCATTGAAGCTACCAGATGGTTATGCTTCTAACATCTCTCGTTGTACTAAGGTTGAGCAGTTGAAAATTACTGGGTTCAAAAGTCATGACTGTCATGTATTCATGTAGAAGTTGATTCCAATTGCATTTCGTGAAGTATTACCGAGGAATATTTATGATGCCTTTACCGCACTTTCAAATTTCTTTCTGAATATTTGCTCAACTGTTATAAGGTACAGTGATGTGGAGCAGATGGAGAAAAATATAGTGTTGACAATATGCAAGCTCGAAATGATCTTACCACCGGGGTTCTTTGACTCGATGGAGCATTTGCCTATTCATCTGCCATATGAACTTAAGCTTGGAGGACCGGTGCAATATCGATGAATGTATTCTTTTGAGAGGTAATATCACCTACATTGTGATATAATCATCATCTGAATAATTATTTTAGCCGATATATTATCATATTTTAGGTATATGCATCGATTAAAGCAGAAAGTTAAAAACAAAGCTCGTGTAGAGGGTTCTATTGCTGAACGCTATACGGAGGAAGAGCTTATCAACTTCTGCTCGTTGTACTTTGACGATGTAGTCTCAGCGAAGCACAACCGCCTAAGTCGGAATGAGATCGTCGTCGATCCCCAAACTCGTGCTGATGAGTTGGTTGTATTCACTTATCCGGCCAAACCATTTGGACATGAGACAAGGACTTACCTACCCGATAAAGATTTGAAGATTGTATCTACATATGTGCTTCTAAATATGCCTGAAGTATCGTTGTACATTAAGTATGTATTATTACAATTTGAAGCTTTAATATCTAACCTTAATCAATAACTAAACAATATATTATTATTGTACGTAGTTCATTCGAAGCGGAAGCGCATATTTCTAACCCGAGGTTGACTACATCACAGATGGAAGCATTCACTAATGAAAATTTCCAACAGTGGTTTAAGAGAAAGGTCAAAGAAGAGAACGTTGATGAGCATTTTAGAGATGTCATTTTAGGCCTATACAAACTTATTAGTTCATTTCCAGGTTGCATCGTTAATGGGTATAGATTCAAGGTTGATGACGTGAATGAACTGACATCAGTCAACTCTGGCGTTGTCATGTTGGGAAGTTGTTACCAAGATTCTAAGTCCAATTACTATGGAAGATTAGAGGAAGTTGTTGTGCTCAATTATCCCAGGGGAAAAAAGGTCGTTACATTTAAGTGTTGCTGGCTTGATACTGCAAAGGGTGTTAAAGTTGATCGTAATAGAATCATCACAGTAGATATAAAATCCAAGTTACAGTTTGATGACGTATTTGTGTTAGCCAGCCAAGCAACTCAAGTGTACTACGCCCCTAATGTCGTAAATTATAGAACCCCCTGGTATACAATTGTGACAACAAAGACTCGATCATTTAGTGGTACTAATCTGTCTGGAACGGATGACCCGTTGCAAGAACAAGTTAGCAATCCCAGCCACGTATTTCTATATGATGACGATGTGTTGGTAGATGATGTCGTTGACGTACCCGATGTTGACGAAGTGGAGGAAGATGTGGTTGTCTGTCCATATGTGATGGTAGAAGATGATACTGAGGAAGAAATTAATACACAAGAGGAAGAGACAGAATCAGAGGATGAACATAATTTTGATTCTGACGGGTTTAACGACGTACTACTTCTTCACTAATTGGTGTTTTATAAATATTATTCAACTAAAATAAATCATTAAAATAATTGCAATAAAATTTAATTAATGTCATCTATGTCTGTTATTTCAGTAGTACAGCTATGCCTAGACATAGCGGTGGAGGTGGCCGTGGTGGCGGCCGCACATGATCGAGTGACGGCTCCCAGGGCGGGTCGTTTTCATCAGCTAGTGAGTTAATTTCTTTTTGGCTCAATAACACTTTTTTCCATAACTATATTAAACATTCATTTTCTAATATTTGACAATGTCATAACTATATTAAACATGCAGATGCTAGACGTCGGCGTCAGCGAGGGCCTAACCTCGGTCGATTAGGTCGTCCGCCGGCAGTTCCTGACACAGTTCGTGTTGATGTTGGCTCGTCGGTGTAGGTTTCAACTATAATATATCACTTATGTTAACTAGAATGATATTATTATGTGATTAAGAAATTAAAATGTTCCATATAAATGTTGTATTCTAGTATTATGGATCCTGTCGCTAAGACGACCATACAAGCTATAGGCCTGGTGCATCTCCCGACTGGATGAATGCAATTTAGCCAGTACGCGCGTTACTATGTCGGCTTTATGGTGACAGTGTTGCGGGAGTTTCACGAAAGTCGAATTATATATATTAAATCAAGGTCCAAGTTATTTACATATTGTTCAAATAATTAATTATACGTATGTTCTGTCCATTTGATAGAGGTATTACAGATATGAGGTCGGCATCACTGACGCGGATGGTGACGTTGTTATTATTGCACACATCTCGAAGAACTATGTTGACTGGCCGTACGAGATGTGGCAGAGGGAAGTCTGGGTAGTAGAAGAATTGCCCAGGACTACTATACGAGAGCATCAGATGCCGGCAGTATCAGATGCAGCATGGGCTGCTATGTGTACGTACTGGGATGATGCTGCCTTCAAGACCAAATCCTAGCAAATGAAGAAGAATCGAGGCCAGCTACGGGTTGTACATACTTTTGGCTCGCAGTCGTTTCAGGAGGTTTAGTCGGTATGTATTTATATTTAGTTTAGTTTATTATTAAACTGCAACTATAGTAAATTAAGGTGATATTAATTAATGTACATGATTTAGGCCATGCTGAGTAGCTTGGGCCGACCTCCTACTATGATGGAGTTTTGGGATAGAGTCCATACGCCGAAGGAGTCTACTTCGGGGTCGACGATGTCTCCAACAGCACTAGCTATACGGGTAATACATTTACTATAATAAATATTATTTAGGATCATATTACGTAATTTATATAATGATACCAAGTTAACTCACATGTACATATATTAAATTACAGGATCGGTTTGAGAAGCTTCGATGCCAGCGTATAGTTGAGTTGCAGGCTGTTAGGAGCGATGCTGAGACGTTAAATTCCACCATCCCTCCGCCCGAGATTATTTTATCTCAGGATGAGGAGACGACTCTTTGGGTCGCGTCTCAAGATTCTCCCACTAGCACTACCGACCAGTATCGAGTGATGGGGTTGTCGAGGATACTAGCCTATACACTACCTGGAGGTATAATATTTTAGTTTATTTCTTGTTTATGAATAAAGTGAACTTATAATATTATTCATGTTATATTTATTTTTGTAGGCTCTAGCCAGCGTCTGCGTCCGAGAGCCGCCGTGGGACCATCATATACGGGCACTGGCTTAGACGATGCTATGTTCTAGCGGGTTATGGCTGCGGTGTCGGAGTGGTTTGGTACAGATCTGATATTTCGACGTTAGGACCTGCCCAGCCGTTCTCGCTTCCATCAGCTTGCGCAGGACGTTGCAGTTGGTGCCACCGCAGAGAGCACGGGTATCCCTCCAGAGCAGTTCGTCGCGATACGCGACGAGATTGTTTGGATGGTGATTACCTTACTCATGGACGCGTTTGGGCCGATGCTGAGTCAGCCCTCGACTACTTAGGTATACTATTCATTTTAAATTCAAGTATATATTCTACATGTTATTTAATTTTTATTTAGTTATCTTTAACTATATCATATATATGGACTAATGAGTTATATTATATTGTATCAACAGGCTGACGAGTGGGTTGACGATGCTGAGCGGTTGAACGACGACGGCGACGGTGATTTTTATACACCAAAGCAGGAGCGACGCCCGCCCGCTCGTGACTTAGTTTTGTAGATGATCATTAGTACATATTTACTTTAGTTTAGCTTAATGTGATGTCAATTTTTATAGTTTAGTTGATTTTTAACGTATTGTAGCTTTTAATTATCATTACTTTAGTTTGACATCTTTACTTTAGTTTAGTTTAATGGCATATTTGATATACTTTAGTTTAGTTGATCAGAACTTTAGTTTAACATGTCATATTCATGTTGGCCTTGGTAATTCATATTCATGTTGTCCTTGGCAAAATTTTATTATTGTTGGCCTTGGTAGTTGGCCTTGGTAATTCATATATATTCATGTTGTTGGAGAATTATAGTTATGTTTTATGTGCTTTTGGGAAAAAAATAGGTTTACAGGTACAAAAATGTGGGTTATTACCCTGGATATTGCCAAAACAGATTAAACATTAAAAAAAAGGGTTAACCTCGACGGAATAAGGATATCCTCGACGGAATTTTGTCGACACTAAACCTTTTCCAATCTTTGCTGACTTGCCACGTGTCAAACCTAAAGACGACAGAATAACCTCGACGGATGACATTCGGTCGAGAATAGCTTAACGCCGATTGAATATTCGGTCGAGGTTATTTTCGTCGAGGGTAGTTATCCCTGACTGAAAGGTCGACGGACTTAATTTCGACGTGCTTATATCCGACTGAATTTTCGACCGAATATTCCGTCAGAATTAAGCATAATCTCGACGGATTATGCTTAATTTCGACGGTATATATATTCCTTCGGAAATAACCCTTTTTGTTGTAGTGTTTCTTCTTAATGAAACATATTATTATTATTTCATTTCTTATTTTAAAGCATTCTTATTTAATGCTAACACATACACATCATAAAGCACATTTAATAAATATTCTATATTAATATGCTTCTTACAATACACACTTCTTACATCTTTATAACTTCTGCTATTTACAATCTTATAGCACTTGCCTCTATTGTTTATAAAAAGATAAGATTTACATAACTACTCCACAACTCGTATTAAAGTTGGGACTTATAAAAGGTATCACGCTATACATACAAAAGCTGGGATTACATTTTTACACACACATACACACACACACACACACATATATATATATATATATGCATATACATATACATATACATACACATCGTCTAGTATCACTACAAGAAAATGGCCTAACAGCGACCAATGGTTTCAGTGACCGCACTGTCCGGTCGCTGATATGATTAATAGCGACCGCCTTTGGCGACCGATAGTGAATATAGTCGCTGGATGATATCAATGACCACATGCGGTCGCAGTTCGATCTCCGGTATATTTTTTTCGCCTAAAAATTGGCGTAAAGCATTGGCGGGTTATTTTGTTGCGACCACTCATAATCAGCGACCGCTAGCGGTCGCTAATACGTCCACATCATTAAATCTCAGTGACCGCATGCGATCGCTGTTCCTTTTTAATGTACTCAGCATCAGGCGCCTCGACAGACCAGACGAAAAGAAAAAAGAGGGAGACCAGAAGAGGGAGAAAGGGGAGAAGAGAAGAGGGAGACCGCCGCCACTGCCCGCCGCTATTGCCCCCACCGTCGTCATCACTCTCGTCACATTAGGCATATATTTCCTTTTTTTTGTATACTAATAATTAATTATACAATGAATCTGATTAATTTGGATAATGTATACATATATGCATTGATATGTTGCTATATATATATACACACACACACACACACATATATATATATATATACATATTGCTATGATATTGATGTGTTGATATATTGCTATGAATATATATATATATATATATATATATATATACATAAATTTGATTAATTTGGATAATGTATACTGTAACGAATAAGAATTTTTTATATTAATTTTAAATATTTATTGAATGAAATAAATATTTTAATTAATTTATTTATTGAGCTAAATAAATAAATTATGTGATTATTACGGAGTAATTTTATTAAGTGTTATATATTAATTAAATTAATATTTAATAATTTATTGATGTGTAATGATTTTATGGTATGGTTATAATTTAATTGAGATAATTAAATTAGATGAAGTTTATGTGATAATTGTTGCATGAAATTATAATTAGCGAATAATTATAATTATTATATGATAATTTTTATGTGGATAATTGATGTTAGCTTTTATTTAATTAAATTGGAAGGTTGGAATTTAATTAAATAAAGTGTAACATTTAAACTATGTGTTAAGGGATTTATTAAAAGAATAAAAAAGGTTTTAAATTAGTTTTACCCAAACAAGGCCCTTAAAACTGTTTTTAAAGGATTTTGCCAAACGAGGCCCTTGCACCTGTTTTAAATTAGTTTTGCCAAATGGGGCCTTAACTACCAAAAACCTATTTTTAAATAAGTGTTTCCTAAACAAGCCTTATGGCTTTTTAAATTCAAAATTTGTAACTTATGTAATAAAATGTAATTAATATACGTATTAAGTAGATGGCAGTTACATATATTATATAATTATATGTATTATATGTATATTATATATATCAGTTAGTTTATACTACGTTAGAAGAAGTATCAGTGTTAGAAGAAACAAATAACAAAGAAAATACAGAGAAAGTTAGAGAGAAAAGAAGAGGGAAGAAGAAGAGGAAAAGGGAAGAGGCTTTGAGAGAATCCTTGCTAAACCATCATCTTCTCCTCCTAATACTAATCAAAGGGTATAACCTCTAAATTTCAGTTTTTATATTATGTTTTATGTTCTTCATATGGTTGATTATCTGTAAACATGAATTTTTATGAAAATTTGTATAAACATGATTTATAAATATATATTATGTTTATAGCATGCTTATATATGAATTTTATGCTTAATTAAGTTGTTAATTCATGCATAGATGATGAACATGAGGAATTCATTTTCATCAAAAGTCACAGTAAAATATTTTTAAAATATATATATATATATATATAGCTTTCTTTTAAAATCAAAAATTTAAGTGTAATTATTAATTGTTGTACAAATTGATGTTAGATTTTGTTAACTTCTCAAGAAACGAATTCAAGGTGATTTGATTTGTGTGTTTTGATTGAGAAATAAACTTACAGTGTTCAATTTTATCAAGAACACTGGAAAAAAGTTTTTATCCAAAATTTTCAAATTATAGAGTTTTGATTATGTGTTTTGATAATTAAATATGTAAAAACATGTTAGAAACTTAGAATTTATGTTTTCCATAAAGTTTAATATGAATTATGTTGGCTGGAATCAGAATTTGGTGCGAAGAAATAAGCCAAATTGGCTTTTTCTCTGCACAGTTCGTGAGCCAAGAATTTGCCGCTGCAGGGGGCACGCTCCGGCGAGCTTATCAAGGCTAAAACCCACGCCTCGGCAGGGGGTTTGCAGAAAAGAATTTTTTTTATATTTTGTGTACTTTTGTTTAGATCATGAAAAGTTAACCTAATGTGATAATGTGATAACATGTTAGGCATACATTAAAATGCTAAATGAATAGTAATGGATTATATTAATAAAGTATAATATGTAATTATAATTTGAATAATTATAATTAAAAGTAAAGGTTTAAGTTCAATTATAAATTGTTAAATTATAATGAATATAGCTTAATTATTTTTAATCAAAATAAATGTTTAACTTAAATTATAATTTAATTAATATAAGATGTAATTATAATTTAATTTATTATAATTAAAGTGAATGTTTAATTTGAATTATAATTTATTTAATTATAATTTAATTAATATGGATATATACATAATTATTATTTGATTAATTATGTGAGTATATAATGTGATCATGTGATGTGATTAACTATGTGATTATTAATTTAACAATTACAAAAGGAATGAGTTAACTAATTATGTGAATTAGTTATGTGATAACTAATTTAGATTATTATGGTTAAATATATATATGTAGTATTTGTTAAGGAACGTGATAGTAATTGTAGCTTACGCTTGAGGCAAGTTTCATAAACATTTCTTTTACGTTTATGCAAGTCTTCTATCCCTAAACTTGTTAATTATATGTAAGTGTTTTAAATTCAAATATTTATTGTATTTGAGAGTGTCCTTTTATTTTTGCAATGGACAAGTATTCTTTTAAAGTTCATGATTTAATTAAAGTGACATTGACTTAATTGTTCAAGTAAGGACTATCTTATCTTTCGTATGCTTTAAGTTTAAATTCTAAAGCATAAGTTATTTCATAATTCGTTATTATTGAATTATTCTTGATTATTGTGAGTCGATTCAACTACTCCTTAGTTGATGATAGTTGAAACTCCAAATTTTCTTTTAGCTATCCAAACCAAACTTTCTTTGGTGCAGACTTGTATCAAATACTAAGATGAACAACCCTATTTATTAGGGGAGGTTACTATGCAAAAGCGTAAAATATTTGTGCACAATACATGGTACGAAAGGCTGATCCCCCTAAGTGAGTTAAGAGTCCATAGTCTAAATGACTGTTAAAGGTTTTAAACAGAATTGTTTATAACCTAGGACAAAGTTCAAGGTCTTATGACCCTCAGATGATTTCAATATTCGAAATTCTAAATATTGATGAAAGAATTATTATTCAATTCTTTATTGTTGATGAAAGTAAAGTTATTCAAATCTTTTGAAGCTATTCAGTTATGTCATATTATTGTTGTATTCCAAGTGAGCTTTTGTTTCCTCACTCTTGTATATTTAACAATCTCTTGCAGCTAAAGTCGAGAACGTTGACGTACCGTCAACAAGTAAAGAGAAATGCAAGATGAACAAGTGAAGATTTGTTATCTTTTGATTTTGATTGTAATAAGACTTGATTATGTTAAGTTATTTTTCGCATTAATTGTTTATGTTAAGGTTCGATAAACCCTGGGATATTTTGAGTTAAGGTTGTAATCTTTTTTATAAGGAAGATTTTATTTAATTATAAGGTTGTAATTATTTTGCATTCCTTATTATTGGGTAGATGTATGTTTTATTTAGATAGTAAACACCAAATCGTGTGGAAACGAAGTACCCGAATTTAGGGTTGTCACATATACTATGTTTAAGAACCCTTAATTATGTTTAATTTGGGTAATGTATACTATATATTTAAGAACTCTTAATTAAGAATCCTATATGTTACTAATGTATACTATATGTTTAGGAACCCTTAATTAGGTTTAAGAACCCTTAATTAGGTTTAAGTGAGACTTTGTTTCATATCCCAAGTACTCCAACAAAGTAAGGAAACAATAAGTTATGTATATATATATATATATATATATATATATATATATATATATATATATATATATATATATATATATATATATATATAAGTTAGTAGCGATTTGAAATTCTTTGTAACATTACTAAGTTACCATTTACTTAGTTTTCAACTAATAAATTAAAAAAATTAAAATTAAATAACATGATATAATATAACAATTAAACTAAGTAGCATTTACTTAGTTTCTCATACTAAATTTAGTAACATTTAATATTTGACATATAATATATATTAAATATGATTAAATATATAATTAAATTAAAATATCATATCATATCATATAAATAGAATAAAATAGAATATTAAACTTAAATAAAATAAAATATATTATTAAAATATAATATAATGTAATATAATATAATATATTAAAATATAATATAATAAATTAAAATATAATATCATATAAATATAATAAAATATAATATTAAACTAGAATATAATATCATATTAATTATATTAAAATATAATATAATAAACGTAACTAAGTAGCATTTGCTTAGTTCCACTATCAAATATCATATAAATATAATAAAATAGAATATTAAACTTAAATAATATAAAATATATTATTAAAATATAATATAATATAATATAGTAAAATATTATATTAAAATATAATATAATATAATATCATATAAATATAATAAAATATAATATAATAAACTAAGTAGCATTTGCTTAGTTCCACTACTAAATATAATAAAATATAATAAATGATGTATTACATAAACTAAGTACCATTTAGGAAGTTTTTCATTTCTAAAATAAACTAAGTACAATTTCATTAGATATTTACTGCTAAAAGACATTAATGATCAAAAGCAATATCATAATCTTAAGTTAAAGAACTAAGAGATAAGTGCTCTAATCAAGAGTAAGTTATTTAGCTCATGTGTAAAGTAAAGAAAGAAGCTTGCAAAAAAGAAAGCGCGAGTTTGGTCTAAAGTAAACTCTGAATTTGTATACTCCTGAACTTTTTACTGCTTTAATTTGCATTCATTCGTTATTGTTTTGGACTTATTATGTTGGGAATTTTTATATTTCTCTTGGGTTGTGTCTTGGGTGCCTAGAAATGGCCATATATGCATGTCGTCGTGCATGTGGATAGTCCATATTATAGGGGAGACTCTGGCAAAAAAAATTTGTTTCTCAATAGTAAATAAAATAAAATAAAAAATAAATAAACAAAATAAGAGACTTTTTTTTAATAGTAGTTGCGAACATTTATAATACTTACCTTTTTAGAGACAAAAGAGAGAGAATACAATTGGACAACCAATAAGCCTATATACAATTGTCGCTTGTGCTTTGAATTTGCAATTCTATGAACCCTAAAGATGAGTAATATAGACCCGTTCTCTCTTTGTCTGTCAATTAGGTTTCCAACTAATTTGGACCTTCCCTATATATGATTATTGATCCTAATCCCAACTAATATAGATGAGTTAGACAAAATGAATGAATCTTACCGTGATAACGAATCTTAGCATATTAAGAGACATCTAGTTAAGTCAGATCGATAACCCCTAAACTCGACTCAATTTGCTAGTCAACTCATCCAAGTCGAGCGAGTTTAACAGCTATGGTTATATATTAGAATCATTGATCCATATAAATGAGAGAGTCATCTAGTCAAGTCATATGTATAACCCCTAAACTCAGCTTGACTCGTGAGTTAACTCATCCAGAAGCAAGCGGGTTGAACAGCTATAGTTACACATACTTACATATTACCCATAACTATAAGAAAGAGGCTAAGTCATATGCTTACAAGTATGCTCAAGTCATATGCTTACAAGTATGCTAAAGTCATATGAGTATGCTTAAATGTTAATCAGATTCTAACAAGTATGCTCAAGTCACATGCTTACAAAGTATGCTTCACAGACAAACTATAATAAATGTGGAGGATGATAATGAAGTAATCCAGTTAGATGGTGGATATGAACCTAATGAATTAGATCCTGAGTTAATTCTTGTGCCAGATGACATTGATACTGAGGAGGAAGAGTTATTGACCGACACTGACACTGAATTTGAAGCAGATGATGGTTATGAATCTGCAATACGTATATAAGATGATTCTGACTCAAACATTAATTAAAAAAATAAAATGTATGTTTAGTATTACATGTTCTTTATATCATTGTCATATTTACGTACTTAACTATTTAATGCAAATTCTTGTCATTATTGTCATTTTATATTCATATATTCATGTAATAAAATATAACTAATAATAACATCTTAAAATTTGTAAAATATAGCTGGAAGATGAAGCAGCGCAAAAAAAACGCGGCTTGGGTAGGGGTCCTAATCATGTGCCAAAGGCCCCTGCTAATCCGGATGACCGGATTCTTATACAGATTCGTCTTCCTCCTGACAGCATGTACGTCCACATCAATATAAATAAACATTTTAGATTTCCATTGTTGCATATATATATTAATATAAATTGCTTTAAATATTATAATAAATCTACTTATCTTTAATGTAAAGTGTTGTATATTGTAGTGATTTTTCAGATAACAAGATAGTTAAGTGCATTTCACAGCTGTGCTTATAGAACTGACCGACAACTGTGATTACGTGGGCGAGAACACCTATCGCCCACAAGGATGCAGTTTGGGCTGAATTTCAGGTATATTTTTTTAAATTATAACAGATAATAAGATTAATAAACTAAAATTGTTTAGTAGTGTTGGATTATATATTAATAGTACCGTTTTAATATTATTATTGTTGTTTTATTTGCAGAAAAGGTATAGATGGGAGGACGCGCAGGCTTCAGTGATACAGACACTGTTCTGGCAGAAGTGAGCTGTTCGCACCAAAGACAACTTGAATAAAGAACGACAAAAAGCCATACACAATTCATTGATCGACCATCCTGCAGACCAGAGAGAGGAGTACATGCACGAGCATAGCCATTGGTGGTGCACCCAGTCCATATGGGCTGAGATGTGTGCCCAATGGAGAGCTGAGAGCTGGGTCAAGAGACGCAAGACTGCCGCCACCAACAGATCCTCAGGTGTAACTGATGGCGAAAAGGCGAAAGGCACCTACAGGGGTGGCAGTATATCACAGTTGCAGCATATCACTGCTAGGATACGTATGAATAGTAAATTTGTGAATTTGATAGAATATTGTTAATATGTTTACAATCATATATGTTTTGTAGAATATCACATATTTACTTAGTAATATGGGAGTATGTTTTGTATAGGAGTCTCAGTCTCAAGGTCAGCCTATCCATTGGTCGGATGTGTATGTGGCCACCTGTGATGGTCTGCTTGATGCTGTCCAAAAAGTGGTAATAAGTTTTGACAACTTTTATATTGTTTATCAAGTTTATTTTATTATTTAGAATTTAATATTTATTTTTAACTATTTAATTGTTAACCTACTGACATGATACTTATAAGAGCTTATTGAACAAGCGTTATCCTGAAGGCACCCTACGTCCGGTGATTGATCAAGAACTGTGGGAGAGGGCGTCAGTTGTGAAGTAGAACTACATCAAAGGCCAAGGACAACGACGACGTCTAACCATCAGTGGCACAGGGAGCTCTGATACCCAGTCTACACAGTCATCGACTCATCTAGCTCATCATACTCATGCTGACTGTGTAAGAGCAATCTGTCGAGATCGTGATCTTCTTCGTATATTGGACGGGCATCTAGCGACTCTGAGTCCTGATGAGTTAGCTGCTGTAATGGCGGCAGCAGCAGCATCACAGCATACGGATGGCGATAATCTTAGTATTTATTACAATCAATTTAGTCACTTATATATATATATACACACACATATTGTTGTGTTTAATTTGTTGTATATTATCGTAATACCAGTATCAACATATATACTATATATATATATGTAACTTGTTTTATTATTTTATTAATTACAGGGTGATCAACGAGAAACTAATTTGGACGATGATGCATGATGACCGACCTAGTCTTGTTTTCTAGCTATTTATGAGCCTTTTACTTTTATATTCATTCTTTGGATGATTGTATGTTACTTAAAGATTAGATTTGTATATATTTCTTCAGTTCATATTGGTTTTTTAATGTTTATATAGTTTATACTATTTTGGTGTATGTGTCGTTATATGAATGGATGTTAATATTATTGTGCATGTGTTGGGGTATATAAAACTTGGTTAGAAGTTTATATATACTGTCTGTTGTGTGTTAGGATATAAAGCAGGTACAAAAAAGTAACAGCTTTTTGGGAAATCCAGAAAATAGGAAAAAATATTTTTATTTTATTTTATACATCGACGACCACATGCGGTCGCTAATAGCTATTAGCGACTGCTAATTGAATCAGGGAGTTAGCGACCGGTGTCGGTCGCTACTGGCGGTCGCTGACACGTGGCCCACGTCACCCTTCAACCCTGAACCATGTTGACTCAGCTTAACGACGGTCTTGGTCACTAATAGCGGTCACAGATAGATCGATCGCTAATAGTGGTCGCTGATCATGTGCATTCCAGCGACCAGATTTTATGTGACGACTATCAGCGACCGATATCGGTCGCTGATAGGCATCTGCGACCGATAGCGGTCGCTAATAGGCGGTCGCTAATAGGCGGTCGCTTATAGGCCATTTTCTTGTAGTGTGTACTACATTCATAAGGCATTGTCCTTCCTTAATTACTTAAACATGTCCTACTTCTCAGACCTTAATCCTTCTTCTTTCCACTTCCTTCATATGCCTTTTTTTAGGATAATTTTTTTCTTGGTGATCAAACGATCCACACACAAAACACGCACCTTTCTTTGGATTGAGATAATTAGGAGAGATATGTCACACTTGTCCACAACCATAACATATATTCATTCCTTTCATACATGCACCCATGTGTTTTTTCTCATAATTCATACACTCCACTACTTTTTTCTTAAGGTATCCCTTCTTATTACTGCTCTTCTCGATCCATTTTCCTTTCCTCTTTTTAATCTGGGCTTCCATCGAAACACTGTATTCTGATTCCATCCTGTTAATCTGCGCATTCGACTCATCACGCTCTTTCGCCATCTCACTTAACGCCTTTTCCAATTGATTATTCAATAATCTCTTCAACTTCCACATTTCCTCCAGGAAAAACACCTTATGTTTCAAACCTTGAACTTCCTTCGTTGATTGATCATTCACAACTTTTGCTACACTTTTCCCTTCTACTGACTCTACTTCTGGCTTTATCTGAGCCTCCTTGGAATCTACTTCCACTTCACAACTAAGTTCCATCTCTGGATACTCTTCATCGTCACTTCCTAAGTCCGCCATAGGTTCGTCTTCAAACACCTTCTCAGAACATACTACTTCAATCAATACATCACTGGGCCCATCAGCTGGCACACCCTTATCCTCAAAAGGATCCTTTTCAAACTTATAATCTATGTTCGAATCACTCTTTATCACCACCTGGCTCAGGTACTAGTTTAAGTGGAGCGATCAGCTTCTCCCTCACTATGTGAACATCTTTCACTTCATCATTTCCTAACATCTACAATCAAATAAATTATCTTGATTAGCACATAACAACAAATCATATTTCATATAACAAATACCAATTTATTTTATGTTATTTCTATTTCTTGCTCAACTTCTTTTTTTTGATGAATTCTCTTAATTCATCTCCTACAAATTCTTTCTGAGTTTATCTCTTTAATATCTTCTCTACTACTCTAATTCCTCCAAGGTTATAGCCTAAGGTTTTCTCACCAAAAGTTTATAACCTACAAATTTGATACCAAGTCGTTTGACGTCCACAAATCTGGTTATATTTAAGCACGGGTTCGGTGCTCCAATACATGTAATGATAATACATAAATTAATTTATGTAGATGTGTGGTGGAAATATAATGTTTGAAATGTATTATGTGATATATGTGTTTTGTATATATGAAATAGGAATGTATATGTAAGTGTAATAAGTATGTTGAGAGTTTTAAAGCTATCATATAAGCTGAGTCATGTGATTAGCAAGAGGTGGCATAACATGTCTATTAAACCTCCACTAAATAAAGCACAAACATGAGCTGTAAATGGCTTAGGCCATTCGAGGGAGATTAAGCATGTATGTGTCTGTAAATGAAAAGATGATTAAGAAACATATACACCAAGTATAAGCTTCAGCTCTCTCATTCCTGTGCTAACCCATTTCGTTTCGCACAAAAAAAACAAACAAAAGCAGCCCTGCTCCATCCGTTCTATTTTTCTTTCCCTCCAAAATTGTTATGCCTTTATTCCTATACTCCTAAAGTTCAAGTATTTGTCAAAATCTTAAGAAATTGAATCTAATAACTGGAATTGAGAAGGAAATGGGGCAAGGTGCTGTCAAAAGAGAGATGAAATTTAGCCGACAACAAGTGTAGAGCAAGAATTGAAATAAAAGTTCAAGCAAAACAACAAACAAAAGGTGATATGCGATTTGTTAACGCTGTGAGTGGACGGAAAAGAATTTCGAAATACACTAAATTCTAGTGAAAAAGATAGTAAGGAAAATTACAAGACATTAAATGGTTGTTTTTTGTATTGATACTAGAAGCTTAATATAGTTAAGTCAGTAAAGGTTTTCGTTGTATTAGATAACGTGTACGTTATAAGTTCACTAGATTAGATGATGTAAATGTATTCAAGAGATGTTAATGTTAGATTGTAAATTATGATTATTCATAAATTTTATGTTAAATATGAATGAAGTTGTATTAAACTAGGAAATATTAAATAAAATAATAAGTTGAAGTATGGAAACTTGAGTTTGATATGCTCATATGTAATCTGTTTAAATAAATCGTAATTTATGATTTTGAAATAAGATAAATTGTAAAGGTTGCGATTCAAGAAATGGAAGAAGGTTATAAAAGTTTTAAATTTATCCGCATTTTATCAATTATAATGTTGATGAATGATGTAAATCTAGAACGAGATAGTATTTCACGCACAAGATAGGGATTAAAAATAGTCCTTATTTTGGGGATGTTACAATAAATGTAATTACTAATTATTACAATATGTCTTACTCTAAATCCCAGGTTCTCTGACCTATAAATCTTCAACACATGATAATGTATATACGAATTATTAAAATATGTCTTACTCTAAATCCCAAGCTCGCTGACCTTTAAATCTTCAACACATGATAATGTATTTACTAATTATTATAATACTTCTAACTATTACAAATAGTTCACACTGTTTTTATTCGTTCATCTTTTCTTTCCAATTTGTCCTTACCGGAACATTCGATACGTTCGGGTTTCGCTGAAAACATTAAATTCAAAGCAAGAACGAGCTATAAAGCTCAGCAAGTATAAACAATTGAATAAACAACAAAATCAAGAATTATTTTATCATTTTAACAACTGAAAAATAGCTGTGAATACATTTTCGAATAAATGGGAATAATAATCAGAAATTTCTTTTATTTAATGTTTTTCAAATAACATACTGAGTGGTCAGACGACCTTAAAAAAAATTCATTGTCACAAAAGGTTTAACATAAATTCATCTGTAAACCGTTATTTTCTAAGTACGCTAGGGGATAAGCATATTGTACTTACACTACAAGAAAAAAGTTTATTTCCGACGGAATTTTCCGTCAGAAATAAGAAAATTCCTTTGGAATTAACTTATTTCCTACGGAAACTTCAGCCGAAAATTCGGCCGGAAATATGTAGGTCGGAAATAAGTCCGTCGAAAATGCTGTCGAAAATAGTTAATTCCGACGTAATATTTCCCACGGAAATTTGGTCGAAAATAAGTTATTTCCCACAGAAAATTCCGTCGGAAATAACCTTTTAAAAATTAAAACAAAAATTAATTATGTTTTCTATTTTCCCTAGGTTTTCAAACCAATTCATGCCTTGCAATATCCAACACAAACAAATATCCAAGATAAAAAACATTAACAGAATTCTTGTAGATTATATAAAGCATCTGTAATGCAAGTAATGTACTGGACATGGCATGGCTGAAAAGATGCCTCACAGCTTAATCGGGCTAACAGAACTTAAACTAAGTCATAAATCCAACCTCATAATAAGCTAGCCAAAAATGTACATGTCCAAAAGCTATATATGTAGTTTCAGTGGAATGGACAAAGGCAACATATTTGGCCTTTAATAAACGAAGCATTGAAACAAAAAGCATAACTAAAATACTCTATTTTGTGTCCAAGTTACAAGCAAACAGAAATTTTAGTACCTTTCTCGAGGCAATCCAACTAACCATCTTTGAGATGCAAACTAAAATCCTAAAGGCTTCTCAAAAGCACCTGCCAAGGCAACCCACATCACTTTAAATACAGAGTCAAATCCTCATGGCCTTATTTTAGCACCTGCAATTCACCATTACACAGCAGAACAGAGAATTTTTTGTCAGAAGCTATAACTCTTTGAGTTTTCATTTTATCCGATACGAAATTCATTTGAGGAGAGTAGTAGTGCAATAAAATTTTACTAATATACAGAGCTGGTCTTGTATTAATCTCTTGAAATCAGATATTACAATAATAAGGAAGTAGATCAACACAAATGTCTTTAAATGCCAACCTTTCCATAACTATTTGTCTTAGTTGGAGAAGCCCCATAAGCTAGCAACAATCTTATAATGTCTGCATGTTCACCCCTAGCCGCATGAGGCTGTAGAAAAGAAAAAGGAAACAAATAAAAATTGAAAACACAATAAAAGTAACTGAAAACTCAATAAAAGTGTTTCCTTATTCTTGTTCAGGTGGTACTTGAAAGCACATGCTTGTTTTTTTGAAATTAGTATATTAACCCTAGTGGCCATAACAACAAACTAGCTTAGTGCCAATCTGAACTAATCTTCAAAATAATGCTACATAGTTGAATAGTTTAATTTAGAAGAAACATTAGCAGAATAAGTAACAGTTTAAGAAACATTAGTTTAATTCAAAGCATCATGAACTGATGAAAGATAGCGTGGCATCTTGCAACAATATAAGTAACAGTTTTAACTGATTATGTTTTTCATGCTAATTTGCATTTTTAAGAAAGACAATGAGTCAAAAAGTAGAGATAATTAAACAAGATTTTACCCTTTGCTGATATTGTTCCTCCAGTAACACATCCTGCAACAACTATGTTTGTCATGTCATGTTTTGCCCGAGCCTTCAAACCAAAAGAAAATTAAAGCATTAATCCCCATATAATATTAAATAATTGAAATGGAATTTTCCAATATTTACTATCCCTAAATCTTCTGAGAAGGATAAAACTGTTAGACCTAATATATACTAATATATAACAAGTATTACATTTCACACATTCTGATAAAAGGTCAGCTATGAAAACTAAGAAAACTAAAAGCGCAAACAAGTATTACATTTCTTTCTAACAAGTAATCTACAAAATAATTGATTTGCACAAACAAATGGCAGGCTGTCATATATAAAACATTCCCAGTTCATAATACATAACTCGTCATCAAGTAACAAAATTAGGGCAATAAATACGGGAAAAATTAAGGCAATAATGCTAACCTTAACGCCTTGGGAGGAGGAGGGAGGACCAACCGAAGGAAGGAGTTGCTGAAGGAAGGGGGCTGCCGAAGGGAGGGGGCTGCCGGAGGCAAGGGGCTGGCGGAGGCAGGTGCTGCCGGAAGGAGGAGGGAGATGCAGTCGGAGGGAGGAGGCAGGAGGAGGGAGAGGCTGCCGAAAAGAGCAGGCGCAGGCGAGGCGGCGGCGAGGCGGAGCGACGACGGACGGTAGATAGTAGGATTCGCTTGGGAGAAAAAAAATGAGAGAGGAAAAAAACTTGAGGCTGCTCTGTTATGTGGCGAGACAGACTGAAATAAGGTTATAAGCCTTATCTTCGACGAAAATCGGTCGGGAATAAGTCCCTCGATAAAATGTTATTTTCGACGGACATTCCGTCGGTCTTACTTGCAATTCCGTCGAGCTTATTTTTGGCGCTGGAGGGAAATCTGGCGCCAACGGGAGGCTGATATCTTCGACCGAATTTCGTCGAGGATAGTGTAATTATGACAGAATTAACTGTGACTGAATATTCTATCGAGAATACTATAACATCGACCGAATTTATTCCGTCGAGACTAATTCCGTCGAGATTAAGAGCTTTTCTTGCAGTGTTATGTTGTGCACAACTTATTTGTTTTAAACGACTATATGCGTTTGTTTTTACACCGCGAATGCCAATCAGAAATCTGAATAAATTCCCCTAATAATGGGGTTTTTCATCTTAGACTTAAGTTAGAGTTCACACCAATTAAATTTGGTTTGGATAGCATTTAAGAATTTAAAAAATTCAAATCATATCTTAACATGTGTCTAGCCTAAACAAAAAGGTATTGACATAATTTTATAATAGTTCATGAATATTCGAACATAAAATTTCATCAACAAGCATTATAGCAAAGCTTAAACATCTTATACAAATACCAAAAGATTTGCAGAAGTTAGAGATTCACACAATATACAAGTATTAGAGATTCACACAATATATAAGTATTGCGTAGTCAAAACCAAACATAAGAAACATATATACGAATGGTCATATGAACATAATTAAATGACTATAATTAAACGAACATCGAAGCTTGTACACAAAAATATTGCAAAAGATTAAAGGTTATTGGCATTCAATATACAAAATTGAATGGAGTTAGAAGGCTTGCATAACATAGGAAACTAGCACAAATATATAAAGTTTGCATAGGTTAGAAAACTTACACAGAATTGTATCTGAGAAATTTTAGGAAACTTGCAAAGAATAATATCTGAGAAAGTTTAGGAAACTTGTCTTTCTTGTTCTTTAACAATTTACCTTAAAAACGGCATTCAATGTCCTACACATTTAATTAATAATTATACACTAATTAGTCACATAAAGACTCCATATATTGGTTTACGTCACATTATTATTCATTTTATGTTATTCGTGTTTTATAAATTAAATAGCGTGACAACCTTTCAAAAATGTCTTATGGCATTGCGGCGTTTGGGAACGCCAGAACTCTTTTATTGTGACGCCCCTATATCCAGGTCCCTTGAACCTCAGATTTGGTGCTCACGATACAATATACACATCTCATTTATCTACCCATTCTTTATGACTTATATCATTCATTACAATACCTTAATACAAAATATATCATTATCCCAGGTCTAACTAACCTTTACAATACAAAGTCTAATAATACAAAAGATTTAAGTCAATATATTATATATATATATATATCATAATAAACAGTACACACATGACACTATTCGATCGCCTTCTCTTTAACTTTGTCCTTCCTAGAACTTTCGGCTACCTAGCTCGGTTTTCGCTGAAATTTTTTATTTTAAGCAGGGGTGATCATGAGCAATTAATTTGCTTAGCAAGTTTAAAGCATACAACAAATAATAAATCAGGAATAAAGGAGTTAAATTCTTTCAAGGTCCGGTTCAACAATATACACTTGAGTATGAAGAATTAGCAATACTGCAACAACATTTAATAAAGAGGGTTATTCCCAGATTTCATGTTGAGTGATCTCTATAGATCGTGAACTCGCGCCGCCCATGAGCAAAAATCGGTGCGCTCCGTGCCAAGGCCAAACCTGAGTTTTTGTAGGGGTAGCGTGGCCCGCGCCGCCCATAGGCTTATACCGGCGCACCCCACACTGGGCCCCTTCCACAATTGACCCGGATCTGGGTTAAACCAGGTCGGGTCATGGTGAACCGGGTCGTGTCAAACCGAATCACAAATAAAATTTTTACTAAAATAAAATACTAATTAAAACAATATTAAAAGATTATTTTAAATTTAAAGTGGTTAAAGTAATTAAAGTAATTTTAATTATGGATTATTAAATTAAAATATTAAGGATTTCTCTAAGCTATAAGCGGACAATTAAAACTAAAGGAGTTTTATTGTGTAACTAATAAGTAATTAATATAGTAATTGTTTTAATCGTTAAAAGCTTGAACCATTTGAATAATAATATGGTTTAATAATTAGTAAACAATTTCTAATTGTGAAATTAATGATGTGTGAATAATTAAAGTGACATTAATAACATTTTAATCATGGGTAATTAAAATTAATAATTACTTTAATTATCAAATGATATTAATTAGAAATTAAATACCTTTGAAGATTATTTGATTGTGGGCAAATAAGACATTAATAATTAGGATGATATAAAGAAATATCTCTAATTATAAATCAAGCCAATAACACTATTGTGAGCTAATGACGTATAATGGTGATTAAGTAAATTACTTAAAAAATAGTTAAATGTTAATAAATAAAGTAAGAATACTTTACGAATACGATAAAGTGTAAATCTTTAAATGAATAATTAAGATGATAAATGTTTATCTTAGGGAATAAATACGAAGATAAAGAGAGTGAGGAATAAAACAACAATTAATAAAGTAAATTGTTTTGTGAAGTCTTAGCTACCTAAGGCTAGTGTGTTAGATCAATTAAGATTTATAACTATGGGTTGATAGAGATTAACCGTTATAATAAACATAGGTTATTCGAAGGATAAGAAGTTGAAGTCGGATTTAATCGACGACTAATGCAAGTATTCGAATCTTACTCTTTATTGAGCAAGTACCTAAATTTGTACTCTTATTGATCGTACGAGTAAATAATTGCTAGAGTAATTCTTGTGCTATATAAATTCATGAAAATTATCATTCATATTCTGAAGCTTGATTTAAATCACAATTATATTCCTTGAATCATGTTGCAAACCCTGGACTTATAAATTATTCCTAAATGCATTGTGAAAACTGTTTACCCCATTCGATTCGGCTAGGCTAATATCATGTGTTAGAAAACGATCCAAACCAATTGCTTGGTGCGAATTCTTATAAAATCTACTGAGATGAACAACCCTCATAGAAGGAGATATATATAATGTTGGAAACCAACACACGAGTGAACAACATGTTTAAATGTTATGCATAACGTAGGGTACTTTGGGTTGATCACCTATTGTACTTGACTTTATTAGGTTATCAGTGAAATATTGTTAATCCTAGCAGGAGTTCTTGGTCCATAGTGACTGCTCGGTATTATAATTTTATCCATTTGGAAAATATTGAATCCTTTGAATTATTTTAATAATCCTTCAGTAGTCTATAATGACTCATTGTTTGAAATTCAAAGGTCAGATTTGGAACTATAATTGATATTTCTTTGATTACAATATTATTCTATTAATTCCTGAGCTATCATTTACCATTATACCCTTGGAATTATGAACTTTATATTATGCTTGTTTCCCCTTATTGTTATATTACTTGCTGGATAAATTTGTTGCTCATTCTTGCTTTCCTTAAATATTTCAGTTAAGGTAGAATGCGGTGAAACTTCAGGCAAGAATAAGGGTAAAGGCAAAGCTATGGAGTAGCCTTGTCCTTCTATGATATAATTTAAATTCTTATGTTGTATTAGACTCAGTTATAATTATGTATTAAGACTTAATTAAGGTTATGTATTAAGTTATGATTAGATCATGTTATGTAATAGTAATGGTAGCGAGACTTGGGACGAGAATATTAATGTTGTTTATTTTATTATTCCATTTGTAGATGCTATTAGTATGTTATATAAGTTAGATCGTGAAGCACCAGATTCGAGGTACATGTATCTGAATTTGGGTGCGTCACAATTTCTCTATCATCTTTTCATAAATTTTAAAAGGTTAATATTGAAATTTTACACTCAATTTAGTCAATCAAAAAGTATTAATTGCATTTTTTAAATCTAAGTGCATATATAACCTTAAAAGTCAATTAAAAAGGAATAGAGGGAGTATAATTTAGCTTGTGATTTGATAAGTATTCAACAATAAAGCACACACGTTCTTCACCATCTCTAATAATTACTCCATCCAATTCATTATAACTGTCATTTTAGCTTATTTTGTATATTTCAAAAATAATTATCGTTAACATATATTTAAAAGATAATCTTAAATTGTTTTTCTTGTAATACTCATATTTATATTATCTTTTCAAGGATATTTATTACAATCAAACAACTACTCTTCTTTGTACCAATGAAGGATAATAGTGCCATTTTTCTTTTAAAATTAAACTATTAATTGTTATTTTTAATAAGTGTGCATATATTCTTTTAATGATAAATAATATGGAATGAAGGGTATTAAGTTTATGACATGCTTTTTGGTTGCCAATTATTTGGATAAATATTAGTGGTAATTATTTTATAGTGATATGTGATGCCCTAAACAAGTAAAATGCCCTAAATAACCTCAAGACTAACAATATATTAAGCTGATAAGTTGAGATTCATGGGTATATATTGTTTAATATATTGTTAGTCTTGAGGTTATTTAGGGCATTTTACTTGTTTTATTGTTATTTTGTAGGTTAAGGTAATAAAAGGGCAAAATAGGGATTTATGGCATCAAAAGGGCAGAATCATAATTTCTAGCATAGTTCCAGCGCTGGGGCGCTCTTTGTTAGTACAAACCCAGCGTTGGGGAGCAGAAAGGTTTGGTCGAGTTTCCTTGCAGTTGGGATTTTGGAAGTGAACTTCTACTAGGAATTAGATTCTTAACGGGGCTGGACTTTGTGGAGACTTATATCTATAAAAATGGAGGGGATTATTCATCTAAGAGACACATAGATTGAAGCTAGTTGTAGGAGCTTGAAGATTGGAGATTCGGGAGTAGCATACAAGGATTGCAGACTGGAGACGTGAAGGTGGAAGAAGACTTGCTCAATTTTTTCTTACTTTTATTCTAAGAGTTGTAATTCTATTCTGATGACTTATTTGAGATTTTTTATTTTAAATTTTATCATAAACTAAATTTATAATTAAGATTGCAATTGAACCTTTTATATTTATGGATTAATTATCTATTTAATTTCAATTAGTTATTCAAATTGAATTGTCAATCATATTTTGTGTTTATTGATTACTTGTCAGACCAACAATTAGTGTGATACACTAGATGAATTCGGGAGATGAAATCTAGGGTTAGATCTGAATATGATAACATGTATTCTTAGTTGTTTGCATGAGTTAAATAATTAAGGTTGTGAATTAAATAGTAATATCTCTTTTCATTACATGTAACTTTTGGGAATTGATACTTAATGAATTTGATTCTTTTGTTTTGTATAGGAATATATCAAGATTAATTGAATTGAATATTTTTATTTGATCCTTGAAAAATGGCTTATAAATAATCATGAATTCCTGTTAAAAGCTCTAATGAATTTAAAATTGAATGATTTGGATAATTGATACACATTGCTTAATTGGGGATATTGTAGTCTTAAGCTTTTTATATCTGATTTTCAACCTTTGTGTTAGATTTTATTCTTAGTTTGAGTTTAAATTATTTTTAATTATTCACAAATTGCGATTGTTTAAATAAAATTAAATTGATAAAAAATTAGTAGTTGGGATATATTATACATAGATTCACGTGGGTTCGACACTTTTATTTACTATATATTACTTGTTGATCGTGTATACTTGCACGTAATTGTCAATATCTAAAATCGGACAATAAATTTTTGACGTCGTTGCCAGGGATGTAACGATCGAGAAATTTTACTTAACTTATAATTAAGTTTTGTAGAATATTATTGAATAAAATGAGATTTTATGAATATTATTATGTGTTAAGTGTTTAAAGGTCAATTTTATGAGCTCGAATGTGTTTGCGTGCTAGGATTTACGAATTTGAGTTCGTATAAGAAAATAAAATTTTTTTTGAGAAAAAGACGAAAAAACACTATTCACCCGAAAATGCTTTTGCGTTTTTTTAATTTTTCGAAAAACGCGCTAATGTTAATATGACGAGAAAAGAAGGAATGTCCAATAAAATTTAAAAACGAAAAACGTAGTTTTTCGACTGTGTAACGAATTTCGAAAGTTAAAGAAGTATAATACGAGTATAATACGAAAATTATACGATAGGAATACGAATGTCAAAAGTCAAAAATTACGACTAACTGAATAGTTGGAGAAACCAAACCGATTGAAGAAGACCAAGTTAGGCTAACTAAGCCCTAACTTGATCCATGTGCAAAGAAATGAACCAATGAGAGATGAGAGCTTGCAAGAGAAACTTGACATCCCATCCCCCACCACTTAACCATGGTTAGACAATGGTTAAGCTAGCCAAATGACCAAATTGTCCCAGCCCTTGCTTCACCTATAAATAGCAAGTCATTTCTCTTCATTCCTTACTAATTCACAAAGTAAGAGAAGAAACTCTAGGCATTTTGAGAGAGAAGTGAGAGCTAGGAAAATTCATAAGTTTCAGAGGAGGAACGCAAGATCAAACCATCCGTTAATTAAGAACACGAAGAGAACCGAAATGGTAAGAACGAGAACTCTAACTTTTCGTTTACTTAAATGCTTTGTAAATATAGAATAAAGTGATTTGTTGGTGGTTGGTTGATTTATGTGAATCATGAGTGCTCCGGAGAAACAAGGAAGAATTACTGGACTTAAATCACTAATATACGTGTGTAAAGTGAAATCGTAGTTGAAATAACAAGCTAAATGAAGAACAAATGAAAAACATGTTAATTGTTGTATAAACGAGATATTTGAGTATCTTAACAAAGGTAATTTGATAAGTAGGATGATATTAGTAGTGTAAATCACGAAAATATGCATGATAAATGGAATCATAATCATAATAACGAACCAAACCAAGAAAACATAAAAATCAAGTAATTGTTGTTGATGGACTAGTTTAAAACCATTGTTTGTAAGTTAGTTTTTAATATCCGAGAAGGAGAAAATAGACATGTATGATTTGTTGAAATTTTCCAATTGGAACGGAGTAAAAATATGTTATAACGAAGTTATGTCAAAAATTTAAGTAAAAGATGTTAAACGTCGAAATCCTAGTTCGATATGATTTCTGGATGAATTTATAATGCTAGTTAATGATTCTGAATAATGATGATTTTGTGGCAATGGTATAGATTATAGTACAATTGAGTCGTAGGCTCAAGAACGAGCTCATTCCGATTTCGGGTGAGTAAGTTACGAAGATTTGAAAATTTAAACCTTAAGAACGCTAAGTTGAAAAACTGAGCAACGAGGGATTTTTGAGCCAATTGAAAGGTTTGTTAGAGAATCCAGAAAATTATTCCGTCCGCGAGGATTTGTATTATGTAGTAAGAGCAAGAAATTAGCTCAAGAATGAATTCATTCCGAGGCGGGATGATGAAGTTAAGGGATCTGTGAAGTCGTTGCCAGAATCATTTGTGCAAAACTTGAACTTGAAAAACTAAAACCCCAGTCTGGCGCCACAACGCCGATGTTTTAGTTCATTTTGGGCTCCGCAACGCCGGCTGTAAGCTTAATTCGGGCGCCGCAGTTCCGGGTCGAGTCAAAGCCCAATGATGAGTTATTTTGAACTCAAATATTGGGAAATTATGTAGAATAATTTTATCATGAATGTTAAACTAATGTATAACAATAACAAGTGATTAAAATCTTACCTAATGGTCGAAGGTTAATTGAAAAGACGAACAATAGTAAACGTAAAACACTTAATCTAAATCAAAGATTATTATAAAAGATTGTGGGATCGTGCAAAGCATATGCAAAGGCATATGGCTTGGGCGTTTGCGAAATCTATGATGGGTGTACGACGAACGAACGCCGAAACACTGTAACAAGTAATAACAAACTTGAAAAGGGTTCCGAGTCTAATGACACGGACATTGAAAGTAATAAGTAGAGTTAATGTAAACTAAACTTGGTGTCATTATGTGCCTAATTGATGTGTTATGGTTAAATGTAAATGTTTAGGACATTTGAAGGACGATTATCGTCAAGATTGTAAAGAACGCTTAAGGCAAGTTTCCTAAACTTACTCTTACTTTATTGAGCAAGTTTTCTAACTTCATCTATTTTGTTCATATGAAGTTTGTGGGCAAGTAAATCGTGTTTTGCTAGGGTTAAGGTTTTGTGTTGGCTGAGGAGGAGAGAAATCCAAGAAGAGCACATAATTGATTGATTGATTGAAGAGGGGAGAAGAACATGTGAGCAATTACTCCAATGACACGTGACAGAACTTTTAGAATCCAGAAACCTTGTTAGGGTAGCAAGGATTCAAAGAGTCTTATTGAGTTCTTTGAATTGAAGAACTCTTAGAATACGAAAACCTTGTTAGGTAGAAGGGATTCAGAGAGTCTTTTTGAGTGCTAACTTCGGGTTGAGAGAGAATGTCCAAGTCCTCCAATTTTCCAAGAGTTCCAAAGTCCAAAGAGAGGTCCCCTCCTTTATAGAATGGAAGATGTATTTATAGAGTTTACTGGAAAGTGGTCACGTGCCGGCACATGTCATCGAGAAAATTCTAGTAATACCCTTAGTTATCAGAGTAATGCCTAGATCGTATTGTCCTTCTAGCCACCAATCCAATCCCTCAATTAATTCTCAAATGAGTCACCTCCACGAGTCTTCTGCCTCGGGACACGTGGAGACTCTCTCGGGTCTTGTACATTTTTTTTCGGCTTTTCCATTTGTCATTCAATTATAATGCGAACCCTAATTTGTGCATTTAATTCAAATAGGTTAAGTGAACTCTAATTTTTACTTGGGCCCACATTTGCCCCCTGCGCGAGGGTCGCGTCTTTAAAGTGATGATCATGCAAAGTACTTCAAGCCTCTGAGTTATGCTTCAAATCTCTGAACAATCCCTGAAGCTCGATCATGCTAGCCTCAAAACGAAAATCCTAGGAGAGTGAGCCCTTAGGAGAGCTCTCCCAAGATATCTTGGAAATCTTCGCCAAATCCTGTTCAATCTTTGTTTCCTTAATTTTTCTGAAAATTTATTTTGGAAACAAGATCAAATCTTCCTTTATATATATATATATATATATATATATATATATATATATATATATATTATAGATTTGGTATTGTATATTAAATATTAATTAATTAATAGCTTGATCCCCAAGAATTCTTAATATAATATGAAAAGTATGTGGGGATATATGTATAATGGATAGGACTCTGGAACGAACAGTTCGTTTACGAACATATGTAGGGCCAAGTGTTGAAGGTTGTTGATTGGATGAGAATATTTAACACTAATTACGAATATATGATGGTAAATAATTGGGCCAATCAACAACCTTCAACACTTGGCCCTACATATGTTCGTAAACGAACTGTTCGTTCCAGAGCCTTATCCTATATATATATATATTACATTTGAATGGAAGCACCTCATCCGGCGATATCTTAACCGAGCAAATTGAATAAATGGCGGTAATAGCATATCATGCACCAAACTCTCCACCCGTGTCCAAGAATTTTGTCCACTATACCCTATTATACATAGGATAAGGCTCTGGAACGAACAGTTCGTTTACGAACATATGTAGGGCCAAGTGTTGAAGGTTGTTGATTGGCCCAATTATTTACCATCATATATTCGTAATTAGTGTTAAATATTCTCATCCAATCAACAACCTTCAACACTTGGCCCTACATATGTTCGTAAACGAACTGTTCGTTCCAGAGTCCTATCCTATATATATATATATATATATATTCTATCCCCTGATTCGCTATATCCATCAAAGGGAAGAACATATATATCCATGTCCCATAATAAGGCAATTAAGTGTTCCAACAGTTGCAATTGAATTAAAATGAAGCATCCATTTCCATGAATCGCAACAGATTCCTTATAATTATGCAATAATCCTGCATGGTAATCATATAATTATGTTGAAAAGCTTTTCAAGCTTATCCAACCGGTAATTGCTCTCTTCTCAAAACTAAATCAACTTATAGTTTTGAAGGAATTCCTTATTGAATCATGTAATTTGGGCCAAGCGTGAGAGTCCATATCCTTTTAGAGCCCCACGATTGTTGGAAAAACTTTCCATATAAATGGAACAAAAACTCCTTAAATCACGAAGGCGGGTGACAGTATAATTGCCTTTCTCCAAGAGCACCAACAATTGCTGCAAGCTTTCTACTGCTGACTATCTCTTCCGCCTCCAACCTCTCATTCTTCAATCGAATACAACAATCTATATTGTTTTATTTTCTTTTTTATTCCGAGGGACTTGAATTAGCTTTCAGAAACGGTGAATAATCTGCAGGCTTCTAGTGACAGGTATTGTATTCATTGTGTTTTCAATTTTTTTTTAGGAATTTCTTAGCATGCAAGGGCACATGTTAAGCACACTGTTCAAGAGAATCTTGTCTTGAATTGTTTATATATTCTCTTGAACTTGGTGTAAACGCAAAAATCAAGAGAATATGCATATAGTTCAAGGAAATATTCTCTTAAACTGTGTGCTTAGTAACGAAACATTTGGTTATTGTTCCAATAACCAAATCCCAATTTAGCTAATTCACATGTAACTGATTAGTCTAGGCTCATCTTGAAGCAAGGGAATCCTCGTTAAAAAGTAAAATTGATTGCCTTTTCTTCTCCTGCTTGAACAAAAACCGAATTTAGTAGTCGCCTTCCAATACTTGCCACTACTTTTCCATGTTTGTCCCAAATTTTATGTCACGACAAGGGCACGTGGAGAACCACCATCCCTCTCTTATACGGCTAAAATAAATATCAAATGGGCATATTTTCCTTTATCCTTCAAACCCATTTTTCTCTTCATTTTCAATACAGCATAAGCGTAGAATTTATTGAATCGAGAAAAATGGTGCCCCCAAGTTCACAAATAACAGTTCCCTTTTTTTAAGTCTTCATTGGTTTTTCCGTTTGGCCAATTCCTCGTGATTGTTTCATCTATATTTCTATATTTCTTTTCTTTTCAGGTGATTGTAATCTTTCTTTTTCGAGCCATTTCACTTTAATATAGGATCTTGACCGGGATATTCTCCAAGAAAAGGTAATATTTTTCCTCCAACAAGGGAGCATCTATTCCGGGCTATTTCACCTTAACTGACTCGAATATTCTCAAAGAAAAGGCTACACTTTTTCTGCAACAAGGGAGCATCTATTCCGGGCCATTTCACCTTAATAGGATCTTGGCTCGGATATTCTCAAAGAACATGCCACACTTTTTCCGCAACGAGGAAGCGTCTATTCTGGGCCATTTCACCTTAACATGATATTGGCTCGGATATTCTCAAAGCACATGCCACACTTTTTTCGCAATGAGAAAGCGTCTATTCCGGGCCATTTCGCCTTAACTGGATCTTGGCTCGGATATTCTCAAAGAAAAGTCAACACCTCAACAAGGGAGCATCTATTCCGGGCAATTGTAGTCTTTTCTTTCTGGGACATTTCACCTTAATAGGATCTTGGATTGGATATTCTCAAAGAAAAAGTCATTTCACCTTAACAGGATCTTAGCTTTTTCTCGGGATATTCTCAAAGAAAGACCACAACTTTTTCACGACAAAGCATCATTCATTTCAAGCGGTTGATTCAACGAGCGAGGAGAAGTTAAAGGTAAGAGGGGAGCACTCTCTAGGTGGCCAAACCCTAGGGGGACCAAAACTAGTGGCCTCCTCCTTCACATTTTTTCATTCTTCCTCTATCCTTTTTATTTGAATGGCTTTTGATGTTCGTGCTCTCTTTTTTTCAAGTAATTCCAATTCTTCTTTTGTTTTCCGAGCCCCATTACCTTAATCGTATCTTGATTTTTTTCCTCGAATCATAAAAAAAGATTGACGTTTTCTAGGAGCAAGCCAAGACTTATAACCGTATAACTTTTCTCCTGCCAGAGAAAGAAGACATGTTTCTATATGTTGCGGCTTGCAAAGATTCGGGTGACTTTCCCCATTCTAATCGCATTCCCCGCATATGCGTAGAGAAACAAGAATAACATTTCAATCCCCTTCGCTTCTTGTTTGATTCATCAGGTCTTATTCAGGGATGGCAGCATTGGACCGATGTGGTCCTCGAAAATTCTGATTATGTGGATATACTGGAGAGGGCTGACATTCTTCGTTGCATTCAGCTATGCAGGGATCTTCGCATCCAACAGGATCATAATGAACTTACTATGTTGATTTCATGCTGGTGCTCCACACATGGACATTAGTTACTGCTTGGGGGGAATTCACTCCTACTCTGAAGGATGCCTATGCCATTTACCAGTAAGTTTCTCTTTGCATGTCCTCTAGAAATATCGAGTGTGTTACATACTTGACAGAAGCCTTCAGGCGGGCTTCCAATTACACCTCGCGATTTAAGGGTGATATACTCCTTCCAAAATTTAAGATCTCCAGGCGACAGAAATTTAGGCCATATATGAACCCTAACTTGTACTTGGACTCACATTTGTTTGCCCCCTGCACGTGAGTCACCCCTTTGGTGGAAACGTGCAAAATATTTCAAGTGTTATGTCTTGCTTTAAGTTTCTGAACAATTTGCGGAGCTCGATTTTGCAAGCCTTAAAAACGAAAGTCCTAGGAGAGGGAACCTCTAGGGGGTCGAACCCTAGGAGGCGAGCCCTAGAAAGGGATATCATGGAAAATCTTCTATCTAATCCTTCCAAATATTACTCTCTCAGAATTTATCTCTTCTTCAAAATCAAGAAGGCATTAACTGAGCGTGCTTCAAATCGGGCTAAATAAAAGATGAAGAAGATCTTTTCCCTAGGTGGCCTAACCCTGGAGGTCGAACCCTAGGTGGCTTTGACGCCTCCTCCCTTTTTTGACCTCTTTTCGTTTCTCTTGCATTATTACTTTATATTTTTTTTATTTCTTCATATATTTCTTCATTTTCAGCTGATCGTAGACTTTCTTTTTCGGGTCATCTCACCTTAACAGGATTTTGGTTTTTTCTTCGGATATTCTTAAAGAAAGACCACTCCTTTTTTAGTAATGAAAAAGCGTTCATTCCGGGAAATTGATCAATGAGCTAGGAGAAGTCAAAGGTAAGAGGAGAGAGCCTCCCTAGGTATTTGAACCCTAGGGGTCGAACTCTAGGAGGCTTTGGTCTCTTTCTTCATTTTGTTTTTTCATTCTTCTTATTTTCTGGTGAATCTTGGGCATCTTCTAGCTTGGTTCCCACATATATTTGGTTGGATACATATTCACAGGGCCCTCCTCCAGACCTTCTTGCTGTTGGGTTTGTACGAAATCGTGACGCAATCAAGTTGTAAAATTTAGTGTAAGCATGGTATATCAGAGTTTTAAAAATTTCTACAAACCATTACCCGGATCATCCTTTATGCAAATTATTAATTTAAAACGATAAATAAGAAGTTATGGAATCATACCCTTGAAGAACGAAGCTTCCATAGGTACGAGTTCAACTCCTTGTTCTTCGTGATCTCCTTGAATTTTCGGGTTAGATTCCTTCCTTTGATCAACGCTAGTCACCCAAGTGTTTGGCCTCTAGAGTGATCCACCGAAGAAGAGGAAATATCAAGAAGGAGGGTGGTTGGCTAAACCCTAGTTTTCTATCCTCTATAGAAAAGGAGTACTCTCCAATCATTGGAATTGCATCAACTGATATCTATTATAAGACTCCTCTTATATAGATATTGGTCAACCCTTTTAATCCTATTTGACATGGGATTTCATTTAATTAATTAACTTTTAAAATTAATTTAGGCTTCCCACCACATTAGGAATAATTAATTAAATTCATTTAATTAATTTACCTCCTAATCTTACACTACAAGAAAAACGGCTAATTCTGACGGAATTTTCCGTCGAACTTAAGACCTTTTCGTCGAGATTAGGCTTATTTCTGACGAAAAATTCAGTCGGCCATTCCGTCGTCATTAACCTCCTCGGCATTACGTCCGTCGAGATTTCAGTCGAAAATAATTAAGCACGACGGACTAACCCTTACAAACATAGCCGTCGATAATAAACTAATCTCGACGGAATCCTGTTATTATCGACGGATTATTTCGTCGAAGTTACCATTAATTAATTAAACAGATTTTAAATCAAATACTTAATATCGACGAAAAATGGCTAAAGTTGACGGGCAGTTTCGTCAAGAATAATAAATACCAAAAAAATTAATTAATTAAAGGTTCCTAATGCCGACGGACATCCCCTCGGAATTACCTTATTCCGTCGATCTTAACAAGAATTTTTTTAGCAGCTTTTTGTAATTTACATTTCCAGGGTTTTAAACCCCAATAATGTACCTGTAACCTGTTTCATCCCAATCACATACGCTAACAACAAATAACAACCTAACAACACATACAAATACCAACAACGCTACAACACATACGCTAAACCAATCACATACCAACAACGCTAAAACCAATCACATACACTAACGACAACAACAACGTACCAACAACAACGTATGCTACAACAACGTACGCTACAACAACAACAACGTACCAACGACGCTAATACCAACAACGCTAGCATGTAATATAAGGAATACAATCTATACATGTACAAATGTTCTACAATATAATGAATACAATCTATACAAATGAGCTAGCACGTAAAACTAGCTAGTTAGTAGGAGGAGGATCATCAGATGAGGGTGGGCGACGTTGATGCTCATCGCCATTGCCACCGCCACCCTGCAGATAAAATTAAAGATATAAATCATTAGCCTATATAATATGTGAGAATGAAAAGACTGCTAAATGAAAATAAAATAACATGCAGAATACCTGACTCTCGGGCTGCTCTGGTGGATGAGAATCAGTGACAACGACCCTCCGATCGCCATCGCCACCCTGCAGATAGGATTAAAAATATAAATCAATAGTCTATATAATATGTGAGAATTAAAAGACTGTTAAATGAAAATAAAATAACATACAGAATACCTGACGACTCTCGGACTGCTCACCAAAAGCCTCCACTAGTAGAGTAACCACCTTCCGGAGCACCTCATCGCTTAACGAGGTGAACTGCTTGGGCGGTAATCCAGTTCTCTCTACGGTGGCCCCTGCTGTAATAATTCGAGGTTAGTGCCTCGCTGACGTCGACGAGCACTATCTGTATAAATAACATTATATAAATATCATATTTTTATAATTCCAATAAATTTAATATTTAAGTTTGGAAACATACTATTTGATGAAGATCCCTCGCCGTGGGTGCCGTCATCTAGTCCCGAACGACCACCACCATGACGACCTCCCCCGCTATGTCTAGTCATAGATCAGCGTACTATTAAAATAACCAATATATTAATCTATTACTTTAGTTGAAGTTAATTTATCTAAATTAAATTATCGTTCGATTATAGAAAACCATTTAAGTTAAGACTACGTACGTCATCAAACCCGTCAGAATCAATCTCAACTTCGTCATCTGATTCTGACTCCTCTGCCTCCGTATTGGTTTCGTACTCATCGTCTTCATGTACAACGATATAGTCATTGACAACCACGTCTTCCTCAACATCAGGTATGTCAATGAGGTCAAAAACCATATCATCATCTCGTAAGACATCTACCTCAGGATTGCTAATTTGTTCTTGCAACGGCTGATCTATTCTCGATAGATTAGTACCATCAAAAGCACGAGTCTTTGTTGTGACAACTGTATACCAGGGGCTTCGATAATTTAAGACATTCGGGGCGTAGTACACTTAAGTGGCTTGGTTGGCTAGAATGAATACATCATTAGACTGTAGTTTTGACTTTATGTCTACCGTGACGATTCTATTATGATCAATTTTAACACCCTTAACAGTATCAAACCAGCGACACCTGAATGTAACAACCTTTTACCATTAGAATAATTTAGTACAACCACTTCCTTTAATCGTCCATAGTAATTGGACTCGGAGTCTTGGTAACAACTTCCCAACACGACAACGCCCGAATTGACTGATGTCATTTCATTCAAGTCATCAACGTTGAATCTATACTCATTTACGATGCAACCAGAAAATGAACTTATTAGTTTGTACGGGCCTGAAACAACGTCTCTGAAACGCTCATAAGCGCTATCCGCTTCAGCCCTGCTTTTAAACCACTGGTGAAAATTTTCAGTAATGAATGCTTCCAACTGTGCTGGAGTCATTCCCGGATTAGAAGCATTCGCTTCCTCTTCGAATCCACTGAAATAATATAATAAAATCATTATTACAATCATAATCCTAGTGTATTGACATGTGTACGTATAATAATATATACTTGATGTCTTCTGCCAATTCAGGAAAATTTAGAAGCACGTATGTGGATACAATCTTCAAATCTCTGTCGCTTAAGTAAATCATTGTCTCATGGCCAAATGGTTTTGCCGGATATGTGAATACAGCTAACTCATCATCAGAATGAGATTGATCACCAAGGACCTCATTCATACTTAAACGAGTGTGCTTAGTTGAGACTACATCGTCGAAGTACAAAGAGCAGAAATTGACAAGTTCTTCCTCCGTATAACGTTTAGCAATTGAACCCTCTACACGAGCTTTGTTTTTCACTTTCTGCTTTAATCGACGCATATACCTAAAATATGATTGCATGCAATTATTACTAATAATATGCCTTGGAAAAATCATCAAAATTTAAACAAATAGATGATATTAGTTACCTCTCAAAAGTATACATCCACCAATATTGCACCGGTCCTCCAAGTTTCAGTTCATATGGTAGATGTATAGGCAAAAAACACCCTGGAGGTGATAAGTAGTCTTTATGACCACTTATTCGGATAGTAACCAGCTTGTTCTGTTGCCGAAACTCAAGTACTTTTGTGCTTTTCATATGTTTTTCCTTTGTTTGCACCGTTTATGTTTAGGAACTCTCCGAGAGCAAATTGAGCGTTAAAGGCATGATAGTATGATAGATGAAGATGTTGCGAGGCTAAAAGTGCAGAAGTGCAAGGAAGCGGAGCGGAAGCCAAGTGCAGCAACAAAGAAATAAACCAGCAGAATTTCATGGCACGCACGGCCGCGCCGTGTTAAGGCAGCCAGCCCGCGCGCCCGCGCCAACCCCCAGACCAGAGTCCCAGTTTTTGTGCTCGCGCGGCCGAGCCAAGACCAAAGCCAAATGCCGCGTGGCCGCGCCGACTCCCAGCTTGACCAAGTTTGACTTTCGACTTAGCAGATCCGAAGAGGCAGAGATATAAGGGCTTGAGCCTTCATTTAGCCGAATATCTCCACTAGGGAGTAAACATTGGCCTTAAGCCCTAGCTTGTTCTTCATTTTCTCTTTTTTCTTTCTTGTTTGTTAGATTAGGAGTAGTTTAGTGTTAGATTAGGGTTTAATTAGTTAGTTAGATTCTAGGGTTAGGTTAGTGTTGAAGATTGAAGCAAGTGGTTGTATTCAAAGATCCAAGCTTGGAGAGAAGAACAAAGATTTGCATTTCTCTATCTCTTAACTCTCTTTGCTATCATTGTGTATTTGGATAATGTATAATCAACTTGTGGATAATATATTTGGGTTGTCTATGCCTTAAATCTATTTTGAGGTTCCAATGGAACCTTTTGAGTAGTCAATGTTAATTTCCCTTCCATGTTGGTCTTAGTTGATTGTTATATGCTTATCTATTGCGATGTATGCTTTATTTGCTTAATTGAGTTGCAACCAATTACTGTGATAACCTATGTGGGATCGAAAGACGAAGCATAGGTTTAGATCTAATCACCATAGCGGGCGATTGTAGGTTCACATGGCGTTGGACTTATGATTTATGCTTAGGATAGACATATACCGAAGCACCGCTCGTAGTCAATAGAGAACTTGACCTTCAACCCTATTTATTTATAAATCACATAGACATATAGTGATTTAGGTAATGTGGGTGTTCACGTGCGTCTATCACCTGTGGATTGCACGTGATACGGTTTAGGTGCATCGAAAGATAGCCTACTCCGACTTTCGTGTTCTCGGCTAATAACTATAATGATTGATTTGACCTGACTTAGGAGTGTATCGACTTAGACGAATCATTAGGGGAAATTGGGATCTCTTATCTTCATTATCTAATTCGACTCTAGGATTAATTAGTTTAACTTCAATTCTTGCCTAGTTTAACTAAATTTTAATTCATCCTCTTTACCACCCGTTTAAATAAGACTGAAATGATTATGTGCTAGTGCTTTGGCGACCTTTTATCTGTTAATTTCTCGTGGGAACGATATCTTACTTTCACTTTATTACTCGTTGGCCGCGTATATTTGCGCGTTAATTGTGTCATCTAATCGGACCAATAGGAGGTAAGATCATTTTGAGCTTGCACATTGTCAGCACTATATTATTCTCCATCTACTCAACATCACTGTACCTTATTACTGTTGAGCACATATCCCGAAAGAAAGCTGATACTTCGGCCAAGGCATCAACAAATTTCATAGGTAACATCTCACGAAATGCAATTGGCATCAACTTATGCATGAATACATGGCAATCATGAGATTTTAACCCAGTCATTTTCAGCTGCACAACCTTGGTGCAACAAGATATGTTAGAAGCATATCCATCCGGGAGCTGCAACGCACTTACCCACTTGTACCCGTCTTCAACCTGTTGCTTGGTTAGACAAAATGATGCTTTTGGTTTTGAGTTATTAGGTCGAAGCCATAATTTTGATCTGATATTCATTTCCTCCAAATCTTTACGTCCTTTATCAGTGTCTTTTGTTTTACCACTCGCATCTAACACGGTGTAAAATAGATTCTCAAAGACATTCTTTTCTGTACGCATGACATCTATACAATGACGGACTGAAAGTGTGACCCAATATGGCAACTCAAACCACATGGGCGAGTGTGTCTAGTTATAAGTTATTCCATAACCAACTGCTCTCAACTTACCATGCTCCTTACCTGGCGGTGGAAAAAGATAGATCGTTAAGCCAGCCTGATATCTCACTGCCCGACAAACGTCCAACAACCCCCTTTTTCTTAGTCTTTTTGTTAAACTGTGCAGACAACTTTTTGTAACTGTGGTCAGCAGGCAAGAATCTACGAGCAGTTCTGAACCAACTGGTTTTACGCCCATAACGTAGTTGTATGCCTTGCACATCCCCCATACAGACTGGACATGACAGCTTCCCGCGAGTTGACCAACCTTTGATCATCCCAAGTGCCGAAAAGTCGGTGATAGTCCACAACAAAGCTGCCTTCATCACAAAATTTTACATCTTCGCTTTATCATAGGTCTGAACACCCGTCTCCCACAACATCTTAAGTTCATCAACTAACGGCCCGAGGTACACGTTTATGTCTTTTGTAGGACTTTTATCCCCCGGTATCAGTAAATTCAAGAACAGATACGGATCCCTCGTGCACATTGACGGTGGAAGATTGTAAGCTACCATTATTACTGGCCAAACAGAGTAGGGCTGACTAAAATTATTAAATGGACAAAACCCATCTGTAGCCATGCCAAGCCTGATATTCCTATCATCCTTGCAAATTCAGGAAAATTTTCATCAAACTTCTTCCACTCATCTCCATCTGCAGGGTGAGTCAGCTGACCAGGCACGACATCCCTTATTCTATGCTAACTCATATGTTGAACCGTATGGGATGACATGAATAGCCGTTGAAGCGTCGGCGCAAGAGGAAAGTACCTTAAGATCTTCTTGGGAACATGTTTCTCCTTCCCCCCCATGTTTAATCACCTTGAAGCGAGGCAAGCTGCATATATCACACTGTCCCTTATCTCTGTCCGCTCCATAGTATAACATGCAATCCTGCTCACAAGCATCGATCTTCTGATACCCCATATTCAAACCCTTGACCATCTTCTTCACTTCGTAATAATTTGTAGGCAAGGTATTATCCGTGGGTAAAAAATTGCAGATAAGAGCAAGCAAATTGTTGAAACCTCTCTCAATGCAGTTTTCATCATTCTTAAAGTGTAAGAGCTTAGTCACTGCAGATAGCTTGGTGTGCTTGTCATTTCAAGGATACAATGGGACCCCCAATTCATGTAACATCTTGTAAAAGGCAGCAGCTGAATCATTTGGTTCTTGCTGAGCATTGCCTGACACATGCTCGTTATCGGCCCAGTTTATAGTGTTAGGCCCATACGTCCACGACATCATAGTTATCCACAATTGAATCTCTCAACTCAGTTTGTTGGTCTACATTGTTTGAAAGTTCCCTCAACTCAGCTGATTCCCCGTGATGAATCCATAGGGTGTACCTATCCACAAATCCACGGGAAAATAAGTCAAATCTAATCTCGTCGATTTTCTTCCAGATAAGATTTTTACATTTGACACACGGACATCGCATTTTTTCGTTCGGATCCTCAGCATGTTCTATTGCTTTGTTCAAAAAGTTAGACACCCCGTCACGATAAGCTGACACTAATCCCCTCCCATCAATGGGTATCCTACGATACATCCAACTCCGGTCGGCTGACATATTGATGCTGCACAGAAGACGCATTTAGTATAGTTTCTTTGCTTTCTATAACTGTGGTCCATGCATGAATTATATTTTTCGACAGCATCTCCTCTATAGGACAGGGGTAATTCAGGCTTCTATCCCACTCCTGGATGCGTCTCTTCACTAGTGCCAACACGTTAAGCACGTTTTTACTGTTCTAAGAAAATTTCGACAGCACCTCCCCATAGTCTCCAAGTACACGAAATATATTAAGATAACGTAATCTAAGTATGTACTCGAAGAACATGTAGAGATAACAGCCGAAAAATCCTCAAAACAACAAAAACGTACTATTTTGTATTGGCACCGACCTAAGTGAAAGACATAACATCTAGTAACAGTCCCAAACTGAGGACTATTCGACATTCACTCCTACTGAGTGAATGTCAAATAGGTTTCTAAGTTGACACCTCCAAGTATCATGCAACCTTAACACTCAAAGTCAATGTGAATAAGTCATATTGAGTTTATTGAATATTGCGGCAAACTAAGTGTAACGGGATGAATTTTTAATTGAACCGTGATTCTGGGGACAGAATCCTTTTAAGGGGGGAAAGATGTGACGAACGAGATTTTGTAATTTAATTTGAATATTTATTGAATTAAATAAATATTTTTTTTGATGATTTAATTATTGAGTTAAATAATTAATTGATAAAATTGCGGTAGATTAATTTAATTATATGTGTTACATTAGTTAAATTAATGTGGTAAATTTTTATATTCAAAGTATAAATCTAATTGAGCTTATTTGATTAATATATTAATTAATAAGCATAATGTTATTCTAATTAATTTAATAATTAATTAGAGATTTAATGATTTGGCATAATTAATAAATAAGAATTTTAATTATGTGACTATGTGAATTATTGTGGAATTATGCAATTTTCTTTAATTGATTTAAATAGGATTATTTGATTAATTGGGTGTGCCATTTAATTACTATATAATAGTAAGTTAATTAAATTAAATGAAAAAAAAGGGAATAAGGGACAAGCAAACAAGGCCTTGGTGAAGGTTGAGGCCAGTTAACCCATTATGGGATTAACTGACGACCATGACCCCACGACTATTATACGTATATGTATATTATTTATATCAGAGCTACTATATATCATATACATACTCTGAGAAAACTTAGAGAAAAGAGAATTGAGAAAGAGTTGAAAGAAATTGAAGAATAAAAAAGGAGTCTATATCATCTTCACAGAGCTTGCAAGGGGTAATTCCTTTGTCCCAATTTTATTTCACGTACTATGTTTCCTTCATTAACATATATTCTAAGTTCTCTGTGTACGAAAAGAATTTGCAATTATTGATTGTATGCTTATATATGTGTTATTATATGATCATAACATGTTAGATATTCGGTATGAATGATTTAAAATAGTTGAATTCATGAAATTAGGCCTTAATTGGGCTTACGAAAAGTTCCTTTCCATTTACGTGCTTTAAAAAATTCTCTGTGAATGGGAAAATTGATATTTGTTCATTATATGGCTATATGTGTGTTCATATGTGGTTATAACATATTATATGCCATATATGCATAACTTTCAGTGATCACACCATGGAATTTTGTTGATAATTGGGTTTTCAAAAGTTACAGAGTGTAGAAATTATACATATGGCCCATATGGCCCTTACATACAAAATTTACACGCCTTATATGTTTATTTAACTTAAATTGATACTTGCATGTAATTATGTACGTTTAAACGAACAAAATGGAAGTTAAACGAACGGATTCGGTGTTTTAACGAATCCGTAACGTTGAATTTCTTGTTTTCCTTCAAAACTTTACAAAATATTAAAAACAGTGAAAATAGATGCCTTGGATTGTGTAAATACATGATTTAAAATGCTAAGATCATGCTATAAATGTTATATAATGTTTCTGTGGAGTTTTTACATTATGGGTAGCCTTATAATTCATTACGTTAGTTTAATTTGGATTTATTTGGGCTACTCTGTGTGTTCATCGCGAACCAAGGAGTGCACCAGCAGGGGGACCCACCCCAGCGGGTGTTCATAGGCATTAGGACCCGCCCCAACAGGTATAAGGGCTGTCCGGGAGCCTTTTTTTTGTTTTCGAGACTGTTTTGACCTCCTGTAGTAAAATAAGCACAACTGTTTTCATACGAACTCCGATTAAGGCGATTCAAGATGATTCGGAAAGATAACGAGTAGACCTACAACTTTCATTCTTTAAGTTGTTCAATTTGAAATCGTTAAAATGGGTAAAAATAGCAATCTTTGTGACTGATGCGTATTCAGAGGTAATCGGAGGGCTTCGGACATGCACGCACACAAGTGTAGTGTTCTCGATAATAAAAGATATTGTTTTAAGTTACATACATAAATATTATATGATTTGAAGTTCATGATTAATAAATTAAGTTATTGACATATATAAGATAATGTGAAGGTTCAAGTTAACAAACTAAGTGCGAACTTGAATATCGTAGTTGTAAAACTTGATTATGATTGTTTAAAGGGCTATACATGTGTGATATGCATGTTGTGAGTTTACATTCATGTTATGTGGTTAGCCATTGAGTAATATTATAAACCAAGTTGTATGTCGAACTTAAGTGAATAGTTCAACAGTTAAACATGGTAGTTATGAAAACTAATCGATGTCGTATACATAATGTAATGTGTAGGACGTTGAGGAAGTAAATTATAATTATATTTGTAGCTTGTGCAAGAGGCAAGTATCCTATCCCTAACTTATTGATTTAGCAAGTTCCCTAAATTCTAATTTATTCATTTATTAAGTCTTAGACTTGTGTTTCTATATCGAGTAAGCTCGTGTTCTTAATTGTTCCAGTTCGAAATTCATATTACATATTGTAACTCTTTTAAAAGCATGATTCAGTTATACAATACTTATTCGATTGTATACTTTTGAGATTTATTATTCAAGTTGAATATCGATGTTATTGTTGAACCTTATAGGACTAATGAACCCTTATTGATTCGACTAGTCCATAGTTGATGAACGTTCTAAATTTTAAAATACTTATTGAGCTTATCCAAACCAAACTTCTTTAGGTGCGGACTCTGATGTCAAAACTGAGATGAACAACCCTGTAAAAGGGGATTATTTACGCTTTAGCGTTGAGATATTGTGCACAGTATGGTACTAAGGGCAGATCCCCCTAAGTACGAGAAGTAGAGTCCATAGTCTTATGACTGTTAAAGGTTTAAAGTATAAACACTTTACAACCTAGGACATAGTTCAAGGTCTTATGACCCTCAGATGTTATTTTGATTCCTGTTATTTATCCTCGAGTCAAAAGTTGAGTTTCTTTATTCAGATGTCTTTGATTCACTCGCATGTTATTATATTGTTGTCATATTATTATACTTGTGAGAAATCGTGCTCACTTTTGCGTAATAATAACATTGCAGTTAAGAACGAAAGGTCCGAAGAGCCTTCTACTAGCAAAGGCAAGGGCAAGGTCAACAAGTGATGAAGACTTGTTGTTTATTTATATGTTTATGTTTCAGCTTTATGTTAGTTGTGTAAGACTATTTATTTGTTATGTTCCGCACAGATGTTTAAGGTTAGTATGACCTGGGATTTATTTTATTTATTACTCAGATGTTGTAACCCCATAAGGGGAGGATTTAATTCTATTTATTGCATGGTTTGCATTTACTATGAGTAGATAGATAGATGATATTCGTACAATGAACATCAAGTCCCGTGGAATTGAAGTACCCGAATTTGGGGGTGTCACACTAAGCAAATGCTACTTAGTTTATTTTACCAATGCAAAACTAAGCAAATGCTACTTAGTTTATTTTTTTTATTTTTTTATTAATTTTATAGAAGACTAAGCAAGTGCTACTTAGTATTATCATTTTTATTAAATTTATTTTATTTTAATTTCATTTTATTTTCTTTAGTTATGAAGACTAAACAAGTACTACTTAGTATTTTATTTTATTTTATTTTATTTTATTTTATTTTATTTTCAATTAATTTACTTTAGTTGTAGAATACTAAGCAAGTACTACTTAGTATTTGATTTGATTTGATTTGATTTTAATTTGATTTTATTTACTTTAGTTGTAGAAGACTAAGCAAGTACTATTAGTATTTGATTTGATTTTATTTGATTTGATTTTAATTTGATTTTATTTACTTTAGTTGTAGAAGACTAAGGAAGTACTACTTAGTATTTTATTTTTATTTTTTATTTTTATATAGTAAGGTATATATATTATATTATTTTATTTTATTTTATTTTATTCTATTCTATTCTATTTAATTTTAATTTTAATTTTATTCTATTTAATTTTATTTTTAATTTAATTCTATATTATGTAAATTTTTTATTGGCTAATTTAAGAATTCTTACAAAACTTGTAGGGTCCACCAAATTTTGCATAGGAAGAATTTTGACAGAAATTCCGTCGAGAATTCTGTCAGAAATAGCAAATATTATACCAACAAAGAATTTCATAACATTTCAAACCATTATTTGAAATCAATATCAAATTCATATATATACAATAATCCCAATTCATCAAATTCATCAATATACAAAAATCCCAATCCCATATACAATAATCCCAATTCAAACATATATGCCAATGCTAATTTCAGCCATTTTTTTTTGCAGAACTTCATCAATATCAAATTCATCAATATACAATAATCCCAATTCATCAATATACAATAATCCCAAATTATCAATAATTATCAATTATCAATATACAAGGTTTCCATATTCAACAATAGAAATAGAAATGTACTGGCAGCCGGAAGGGAGGAGGCAGAGGGAGGAGAGTACCGGCAGGGGGGAGGAGGGAGTGAGCGGTGACCAGAGGTGAGTGAGCAGCGGCCGGCGTGAGCGGCGTGAGCTGTGGAGGGACAGCAGTAGCAGCAGAGTGGCAGGGAGGGGCCGGGAGTGGGGAGGGGTGGGGGTTGTGCCGGGCGGGGAGGGGGGACCGGGGGGGAGGGGAGATGGTTGGCCGGAGAGTGAGAGTGAGAGCGAGAGAGAGAGAAAAAAAGAGAGTAAAGTGAGAAAGAAATGAGGGGATGGACCGAAGAAGAAGTGGTTCGAATTTAGGTTATTAGTTTCTTCCGACGAAATTTTTGTCGAAAATATGGTCCCTTGGCTTTAAAGTAATTTCGACGAAAATATCCCTCGAAAATAACCTTATTCCCTCGAAATTATTATTTGCGTTGGCGGGAAATCTCGCGCCATGGGGGTAATAGTATGTCCAACGGAATTCCGTCGGTATTAACTTATTTTCGAGGGAAGTAAGTACGACAGATTATTCCGTAAGAATTAGGCTTAAGGTTGACGGACAGGATTCCGTCGAGGTTAATTCCGTTGGACTTGGCCTGATTTCTTGTAGTGTTATTAGGAATAAATGAGGGTACTAATATTAAATTAATTCCTAAACTCTTTTAGAAATTAAAATAATAATAATTATAATAATATTAATAAGACTCCTCTTATTAATTTATATTTAATATTTTTAAAATATTAAATAATAAACATTAAGCTATTTAATTTATTCTATCACCATAGATTAAATTAATTACACTTAATGCATTATTACGATTATGCCATTATCTTCTTAAATAATTATTCTTTCTTTTATGGTGTGACCCTTTAGGTTCTCCATATTAAACCGATTTTGAATAAATCTATTAGAACAATTCTAATCTTATGTAAATAAATAAATTAAACTAATAATATATTTAAATAAATAATATTTATTCTACAATAGGGATATGCCTTCCTAGCGATCAACGACTTTCCAGATAATATAGATTTCAACATTAATTATAAAAGAAACTGTGAGTAAATAGTTACCGTACAATTCAATCCTTCCACCATACTATGTCCCAATTAAATATAAGACATGGAATTACTGTCAAATTTTATTTAATTTAATTATATGTATTTCGATTAGAAAATGCACAACTCCAAACAATACAAATTAGAAACTCCTTTCTAATTTATTCTGCCTTGGCCAAGGACTACTGGGTTGTCATTTAACGAATCACATATGACATATCTCTTTTTTTACTAGAAGTGATAGATTCTTTATTGATCATTCATTATCTCCAACCGACCCTAGAAATATTGCCAAAGTTTCCTGCTGGCTATTACTAAGGTATAGGTAAACTTAGGTTCGGATACCTTGTTTCTGCATCCCTGAGGGAATGGTTTATGTAATAAACTGGGTGATGCTTACCCCCGATCTCCCGAACCAAAACCGCACCTACTGCCAATGAACTTGCCGCCAAATAAAAGTACAACGACTCTGTAGGAACGGGCTTCACTAGTAGAGGCGTTGAAGAAAAATATATCTTGATCTCTTGAAATGCGTCTTCACACTCTGCTGTCCATTAGAAGCTCTTTGCGTTCTTCGGCCCCTTCAATGTGTCAAAGAATGGCAGACATCTTTCTGTCGACTTGGACATAAATCTCCTCATTGCGGCTATCCGACCCGTCAGACGCTGGACGTCTTTGTACGACTGTGGGGACTTCATATCAAGGATAGCCTTGATCTTTTTGGGGCTTGCCTCTATCCCTCTCTGGCTGATCATATACCCCAAAAATTTTCTCGCTCCCAGACTGAAGGTGCACTTTGTCGGTTTCAATCTTAAGTTATAGTACCAAACTGCCTGGAAGCAGTTCTCCAAGTCGTCTAGGTGGCCTCGGATGGTCATACTTTTGATGATCATGTCGTCCACATAAACTTCCATGCTTCTACCTAATTGATTTCTGAAGACATAGTTCATCATCCTCTGGTATGTGGCTCCTGCGTTCAGTAATCCGAATGTCATCTTTTTGTAGGTGTACACCGACCGATGTGTGATGAATGCTGTCTTCGGTATGTCTTCTTTACACATCGAAATCTGGTGATATCCCGAGAATGTTGGGTTTGCTAGAAACATAAGCATGCAATCAAATTACATAAACGCAGCGGAAGGGATGAAAAATTAGTTTTTAAAATTTTCTTACAAACCCTTAACTATGATCTTTCTTGTGCATCAATTATCAGTCAATACATAGAAGAAGATGATGGAATTATACCTTTGAAGATCCAAGCTTCCTCAGGTACAGGTTCTACTCCTTTGATTCCTCTGTAGTGGCTCCTTCCCTTGATCAATGTCAGCCACCCAAATGTTTGGCCTCTAACGGTGATCCACCAAGGAAGATGAAGAACTCTGGAAGATGGGTTATTGGCTTAACCCTTGTTTCTATCTCTATAGAATATGTGTACTCCTAACCTTTGGAAAAATTCACGTACCTTATTTCTGATATAAGACTCTCTTATATAGATATTAGGTTTACCCTCCTAATCCAATTTGAATAGGGTTTTATTTAATTAATTAATTAAATACTTTTAATTAATTTATATCCTAATCTTATTAGCATTGAGAGAGAGTACTGATATTATATTAATTCCTAAACTCCTTTAGAATTAAAATAATAATAATAATATTAATATTAATAAGACTCCTCTTATTAATTTATATTTAATATTTCTAAAATATTAAATAATAAACATTAAGCTATTTAATTTATTCTATCACCATAGATTAAATTAATTATACTTAATGCATTATTACTATCATGTCATTTTCTTCTTAAATAATTTTTCTTCCTTTTATGGTGTGACCCTTTAGGTTCTCCATATTAAACCGGTTGTAAATAAATCAATTAGAAAAATTCTAATCTTATTTAAATAAATAAATTAAACTAATAATCTATTTAAATAAATAACATTTATTCTACAATAGGGATAAGCCTCCCTAGCGATCAACGACTTTCGATAATATAGATTTCAACAGTAATCATAAAAGAACCTGTGAGTTAATAGTTACCGTACAATTCAATCCTTCCACCATACAATGTCCCAATTAAATATAAGACATGGATTTACTAGTCTTAATTTATTTAATCATATGTATTTCGATTAGAAAATGCACAGCTCCAAATAATGCAAATTAGAAACCTCTTTCTAATTTCATTCTACCTTGGCTAAGGATTCCTGGTTTGTCATTTAACGAATCACATAGGACATATCTCCTCTTTTACTAGAGGTGGTAGATTCTTTATTGATCATACATTATCTCCATATGCAACTCATTATACCCAAGCATACCATTTGATATATCCTAAGGGTTTTTAAGGAATAAGTCAATGTATAATTCATTACATACAAGATACTATGATGATCTCAAGTCCAAGGATCACTTGTACTACTATCACATTAGGAATTCCTATTGACTGGTAAGTAAAACTCCATTAGGTATTCCATAGCGAGTCACGTTTAGTGAACTTATTCTCCAATAAGCACCTACATACTTGCTTTACTGTCTCCATACAAATGATCATGAGATCAATCATCCTCATCCAATGAGCAAGCAACATATGTACCAATCTATCCGAATTTACTAATCCCCTTTTTAGTAATCCAATGATTGGGAACTATTTTAGTTTTAAGCTTTATAAGAATTTAGATCTCATTAGCATGATCAACATCATGATTCTAAAAGCATTGCTTAAAACTATGGGTTATGTATATATTATAAAAATAGCATCATGTAGATAATTAAATGCCTTTAATAAATTAATACTTTTATTAATAAATAAATAAGATCGTCTCCAAAGTAGATGCTTTATCATTATACATGATTGACTTGTATGCATACTACTTTCAATCTCCCACTTGCACTAATGCCAATTGCCATGGTATCTCATACCATCTTCTCTAAGTGACGATCAAACTGCTGTTGTGTTAAAGCTTTAGTAAATGGATCTGAAATATTGTCTTGAGAGTCTACACGCTTTAAGGTGGTGTCTCCTCTTTCGATGACTTCTTTAATCAAAGTGCCGCAACACATGTTTAGATTCAAGGTGAGACATAGGAACTATTCATAGTTCTGTAATAAAAATTTTATCCGAAACATCAACTTGTAGCTTCACTTACAGTTATATACTTTGTCTTTGTCACTAGACCAGCAACCTTTTGCTATTTGAAACCTTTCCAATTCACTGCACCACCTTTCAAGGTAACGACTTACTCTATGGTGGATTTGTTGTCGTCTTGGTTAGTTTGAAAACTTGAGTCTGTTTAGTCCTCTAGTTTAATTCAGACCCATCATGTGTCTTGATGACATCCTCAGTGTCAGTTAAGTACTTTAGAATGTTTATCACTGTCCTACAGTGATCTTCTCCAGAATCTGACTGATCAACATCAAGTCTCGTATATTTTATTGAATACATGATAGTAACTCATGCGATCTCTCTTTTATTGATGATAATTTTAGAGAGATACACTCCATGGCTCATCATCATGAGACACCGTTTGGAGTTTGCCATGCTAAACGCCTTTAGCATATAATAAATATACGTTCCTTGGGTTAGCCAAACATCCTTTTAAATCTATCTATACATATTTATATCCCCAATGTAGGGTGTTCTACCCAAATCATTCATGAAGGAATGTTTAGGCAATTTTATTTTGATCGATTATAACATATGAATGTTATTCCCTATCAGTAATATATATCAACATATAATACAAGGAATGAAACAGCGCTCCCACTAACCTTCTTGTACACACTTGGTTCATCCTCAGTTTTTATAAAATCAAACTTTTTGATTATCTCATCAAAACGGATGTTCCATCTACAAGAAGCTTGCTTCAATCCATAAATGGATCGTTGTAGCTCATTTACATGATTTGCTTCAACCATTGAAACAAATCCATTTGGCTATATCATACATACATTTTCCTCTAATAATATATATTTAAGGAAGGGCGTCTCCACGTCCATTTTCCCAGATCTAGTAATAATAAGCTGCAATCGTAAGTAAAATCCAAATGGTCTTGTGCATTGCTTCAAAGATCCATTTTAGATTTTATGGCCATCTACCATTTCTCTGAGTCTTAATTACTCATAGCCTGTTCGTAATTCAATGGATCATCATCATTCATGACGTGTACCTCATCGTCATCCTTTATGAAGAATCCATACATTTTAGGTATCTTCGGTACTCTTCCAGATTTACGAATAGGGTGTTGTACAGAAGGTATCTCTACTCAGACAGGTTCATCCACTTGATCTGTAGTGGCTTGTGGTTCTTGAATTTCTTCATGATCTATTTTTCTCCCACTAGCCCTTTCAAGGATAAACTCCTTTTCCAAGAAGGCAGCGTGTTTCGCAACAAACACCTTTTGCTCAGTAGAATTGTAGAAATAGTATCCCAACTCTCTTTAGGATATTCCACAAACGTGCACTTATTAGATCTTGTCCCAAGCTTATCATTTTGAAATCTTTTCACATAAGCTGGACGTCCCCAAATCTTAACATGCTTAAGACCAGGTTTCCTCCCTGTCCAAATCTCATATGGAGTTTTGGGGACGGATTTCAAGGGGACCTTATTTAGTAGATATGCAGCCGCTTCTAGGGCATAACCCCAGAATGATACTGGAAGATAGGTAAAACTCATCATGGAACGAATCATGTCCAACTATGTTCGATTTCTCCTTTAAAATACTCTATTTAATTGTGGTGTACTAGGTGGAGTCTATTGTGAGATTATACCATTTTCTTTGAGATAATCGAGAAACTCACCACTTAAGTATTCACCACCTCGATCTAATCAAAGAATCTTAATACTTTTGCCAGTTTATTTCTCTACTTCACTTCTGAACTCTTTAAATATTTCAAATGATTCAGATTTGTATTTCATTAAATACACATATCCAAATCTTGAGTGATCAACAGTGAAAGTAATAAAATAAGAATACCCTCCCCGTGTATTCGTTGTCATAGGTCCACAAACGTCTGTGTGAACCAACGCTAACAACTCTGTAACTCCTTCTCCTTTTCCACTAAAAGGAGATTTAGTCATTTTACCTATAAGACAAGATTCACAAGTTGGATATGATTCATAATTAGATAGCTCTAAGAGCCCATCCTTATGCAACTTGGATAATCTTGTTTCACTGATATGACCGAGTCTACAGTGCCACATATAGGTATAATTAACATCAACTCTTTTCATTTTCTTAGTTTATTTTATTTGAAATATATTTTCTTGCAAGTCAAGTATATAAAGTCCATTTCGCAAATTACCAACACCATATAAAACATTCTTTTTATAAATAGAACAACTGTTGTTCTTTATTATAATTTCAAATCCATCCATATCTAATATGGAAATAGATATAATATTTCTAATGATATTCGGTACAAAATAATAGTTATTTAAATAAATGGACTTGCCCGTAGGCAGTGCTAAACAATAAGTTCCTACAGCTAATGCAGCAACCTTTGCTCCATTTCTCACTCATATGACAACTTCATCCTTGTTCAGATTTCTACTTCTGACCAGTCACTGTACAGTATTACATATGTGAGAACCACAGCTGGTATCCAATACCCAAGTAAAATTTTAACTTTCTAAAATATTAATTTCAATCATGAACAAACCTTGATTGAAAATTGAAGCTTCTCCAAGCTTCTTCTCTGTCAGAAACTTCTTGTCGTTCCTCTTCCAATGACCCACCTCGTTGCAATGGAAGAACATTCCTTTGCTTGCTGGATCAGGTTTCTTTTGATCCTTCACTTTCGCCTTTCCCTTAGCCTTCTTAGATTTCTTCTTTCCAAAAGATACCTTGAGCCTCTTCCTTTTCTTGGAAGAATCCACCATTAAGACATGGTTCTTCTTGGATGGAAAGTGACCTTCTGCAGTTTTCAACATGTTAAGTAATTCAGGCAAGCTGACATCTAACTTATTCATGCGAAAATTAACAACGAACTGCGAGAAGGTCTCAGGGAGTGATTGCAAGACCAAGTCTTGACTCAACTCTCCATCCATGATGAACCCAAGTTGTCCAAGGCGTTCAATCAGATTGATCACCCTTAGGACATGAGTCTCAACGGCAGTACCCTCAGTCATCCGAGATCGGAAGAGCTCTTTAGATATCTCATATCTTGCAATCCTACTTTGTTCACCATACAACTCCTTGAGGTGAAGCAACATAGTAAGAGCATCCATGTTTTCATGCTGACGCTGAAGCTCGTTATTCAAGGATGCGAACATGATTCATTGTGCCACAGATGCCTCATCTTGCCACTTACAATAGTGGCAATCTCTTCCTCATAGACTGTTTCTGGAAAAGTTCCCAGGACAGGTGAATTTAGGACATAAGAAATCTTTTCAGCAGTGAGAACTATTCTTAGATTTCTTAACCAGTCCGTGTAATTCGGTTCGGTCAGTTTGTTAGCATCAAGTATGCTACGCAGTGAAATTAGTGATTTTGACATTTTTAAATTTTTGTATGTGAAAGACAATATTTTAGCAAACATTCATTTAATTAATTTTATATACCAAAATAAATTAGGTCTTATTTGAGATTGGTATCTCCCACTATTTTTTTCAAACTATATTACCCTCACTTATATAGTTCAGCAACATCTAATTAAAGATTTGCTAGTGAGATTAAGGATCTCATTTCAAATGTATATAGCCTTGTGTGTGCACAACAAACAATATATAAATAAATAGGTAGACAACTGATAAGGATGAAAAATGTTATATTTTTATCCCTTAGTACTTATTCTTTTATATTTCTCTTGTGCCTAAATATATTCATTGTGCTTATATTTGTATTTTAGGTACGATTGGAGGGCTATGCGAGTTTTAAAGTAATTTGGAACCAAATTAATCGGTATTGGATCAAAGGAGCAAAATGGAGGCTAAAGGAGCATGAAATGATGTATTTTCAGCATGCATAGCAGGTCGACCCGCTGGGGCAGGGCCCATTCAGCTGTTTTCCCCCGGTGGGGCGGCTCCATACAAAACAAATCGTCCGGACAATGTACTCCCCCGCTGGGGCGGGAGATTAGTAAAGGAATCCCCGCTGGGGCGGGGAGGCGCTAAGTGAGCTTTTGAAGTCCTTTTGCAACTTGAATTCGAGAGCAATAAGGAAGCAGTTAGGGCATGATTAGGGCTGCAATATGATTGTTATAAAAAGAGACCAAAGTAAATGTATGGTGGACATCTCATGTATTAGAAGAAAAAAAATACATTTCTCTCTATAATTCTTTGGTGATTTTATGGCCATGGGCGGCTAAACTATTGTTTTTGGATTAAGAAGACGGAAGCCTTAGATTATTACACTGTGAGATCTAATTGATTTTATTTGTTCAATTAATATTGTGAGTATTGATTATTCTTATGCGTTTGAATTATATGATTGATTTGATTAATTGCTAAGGTTCACACTAGTTTATTATTCGTTGAAATCTACTGCTAAATTAGATATCAAATCGTAATTGTTTGATCACTCTAATTTGTGAAGTAACTAAGATTAATAATTGACTGCAGATCACGAGATTATTATATCTTAGGAAGAATATTCAAGTGAATTAAATACAACCGCTTGTGCTTGTGTTGTTCAACTTCATCGGTTTTTCTAATTTTTAAAGCTTCTACTAGATTAAACTTTTAGCGCTTGTCTGAGGTTATTTAGTAGATAGGGTTTTATAGATCACTTGTTTCTATCTAACTAAAATTAAGGAAAGACATGGAATGATTCTGAATGGTGAATTGATTCTAACAATGAATATTCAAAGTATTAATTATGTATGCTTGAGTCAATTATAAAACCCCAACTTTTATGAATAAAATTTGAATTTCCTCTATATATTATTTTGCAATAGTAAGGGGTTGATTTGATTAATGTGGTAAGTTATGAGTAAAATGCGCAAATATTTTAAAATAAGCAAATGGTGATAAAATATTCATTGTTGTCGGGGAATATTTGTTTGGTCGTGAAATATTTTTGTTGTCGGGGAATATTCGTACGACGGCGCAGCCATTTGTGGGGCCCATAACGAAAAATTATCGGATGAAAAAAACGACAAGAATAAGTTTTCTAAAAATAACGGCGTAACCGTTACCGTTAACACTGTTGAAATACCCGGTGGTTAAAGTAAAGTAATACGCGTTATTGCACAGTAGTACACGGTATTGCACAGTGTTGTATAGTTTAATAATTGTCGCTGCACAATATTTTACATTATCAAATCAATAATTCATATTATTTGAATAATATTATTAGACATCATTATTGGCAATGTTTAGAAAGTTCTGTCTAGGAAAGGGGTTAGTTAATCTAATTGCGCGTCAGTAAGGAGAAATCCTTATCGAAAAGCCCCCTCTTTCCTGGGAACGACCTGGTTGTCATTATTGTGATCCTGTAATATTATTTGTGAATAATTAATTATTGATAAAAATGATAAGAAAATATTTATTTAATGTGGATATTAAGGGAGGAATTTTCAGCAAAAGAGATAATTATTGAGAGTTGATATTTTATCTTCTTCGATAAAATAATTCATTCAAATATATTATTGTAACATTACATTATAAGTGTATGATGTAATAATATAATAATGATGATATTTTTACAATGAATGCACGAGATATGAATAAAATGAGAAAGAAGAGAGCAAATTGGGTCCGAAGTATTTTTGTTACAAAAAATATGTTAAATATGTTGGTGGGCCCATTTTTGACTGAAATTTGATTATAGCCTGTAAGTTCGTCCGTATGTAAATTTAGGTCATTGTTCGTTCGAAATTTGAAAAAACTTTCTTCTACAAAGTTGTAGAGAATTAAATTTCATATGGAATGGACATAAGATTCGTATTTTTCTGATAAAAGGCTATTTATTATGAATCGTTGAAGTTCCTGAATATTGGATCTGAATTAATTTTTGTTACAGAAAATGTTTAAAACATTTTTGGTGGAAGATCTTCAAGAAAGAGTGGGACCCACTTGTCCTTTGCTGGTGTGTTTTTGGCTGAAAATTTATTTTTCAAAAATGGTTTACGTATATTGATTTTGGTCAACATTTGTGAGCTAAGCATGTCCTATAAATAGGGTGCTCAGTTAGAATTAAAAATCACACCAGAATCAGAAGTTTTCTCTCTCTATAATATCGAGCGTATCTTTGTGAGTATTTAGATACTTGGAGAGTTGATAAGCAGTGTAAGTTTTCTTCAGCATTATATCCGATATTCCAATCAGAAGTACTTGTCTTTTGAGGTAAGGGATGTTATTCTTCATGTAAGGGATGTTATTTTTTTTCGTAAGTGATGTTATTTCTTTCAATATGATTTTACTAAAATATTAGTATGAATTTTATTATGAAATTTCTACCTTTTTCATGTCGGGGTTACTATTCACGTATACGTCACTATTCACGAGTACTATTCACGAAGTGTGATTTTTCTTATAAAATCTTTACCTTTTCATATCGGGGTTACTATTCACGTATACGACACTATTCACGTATATGACACTATTCACGAATACGATACTATTCACGAGTACTATCCACGAAGTATGATTTTTCTTATGAAATCTTTACCTTTTCATATCGGAGTTACTATTTACGTATACGGCACTATTCATGAATACGATACTATTCACAGAAAAATTAAATTTTCTTTTCTTTGTTCAAGTTGTCTGTTATGGTTCCTATCTTTGATTGGATCCACGTTTTGACCATCATTTTTGAATTTTGCTCCACAATTGATTATTATGAGAATTTTTAAAACTTGGATAAACTGATTTACGAATCCCTAATCATTATTTTTTATCTCGCTGGATTCGTTATTTAAAATATTTTTCATCATCGTCAGTCTTAAATGGTGATACAAAAGAATATCTTTGGCCTGTAGTGCAAAGATGGATGATTATTTGACGAATATTTTTAGCGTGTAGTGCAAAGAAGGATGATTATTTGATGAATATTGTAAGACCCCGAATTGTATGAAATAGAAGTGAGACGCCCCCAGAATAGGTCCAATACACCCAACCCATTCTGGGTCGCCAAGAAATGGTACAGAATTCAAATACAATCTTTTATATCATACGGTCGTGCAAGATACAACCACGCAACTGTGAGTGTCAATACAAATCGTATATAATACAAAATATAAACACTCAAATTCAGTCCTCAATAGTTACAATTATTATCACACTATTATTCAAAAATAGTGAGGACTATTACTGCTCTAACTCTGCCCATCACTCTGTTCCCCGACTAGTCCCTGCAACATTCTCAATTCCTGAAGAGAACAATAGAAGAAAAGGGTGAGCTCAACTAGCCCAGTAAAGAATATTATGATTAAGATAATGAAGAATAATTTATCGTTAGTCTTCAACAAATCAGATAAAATATTATGGACAACAAATTTTAGATCAATAACTGCAGCGGAAGTAACAATTCATCAGAAGAGTTAAGTAGAAGATGATGTCTACTATCTTCTATGATTTAAAAGTTCATCATCAATAATTTGTCACTGCAACATCAATCAATATATATCTCAAATCAAATATTTATCTTCGCACTATAGGGCAAAGATATTCATTTGTATCACCAGTGGTCATGTTCATCTCAACACCTGTCTATCTTCGCACTACGGGCCAAAGATATTCATCAGGTAATCATTCATCTTTGCACTACAGGCCAAAGATATTCATCAAATAATCGTTCATCTTTGCACTATAGGCCAAAGATATTCATCAAATAATCGTTCATCTTTGCACTACGGGCCAAAGATATTCTTTTATATCATCATTTATGACTGAGAATGATGAAAAATAATATAAATAATAAATCCAGTGAGATAAAGGACAAAGATTAGGGATTCGTAATTTAGTTTATCCAAGTTAAAGAATACTCCATAATAATCAATTGCGGAGCAAAATTCAAGAATGAAGTTCAAAACTTGGATCCAATCAAAGATAGGAACCATAACAGCCAACTTGGACAAAGAAAAGAAAATTTAATTTTTCTGTGAATAGTACCGTATACGTGAATAGTGCCATATACGTGAATAGTGACGTATACGTGAATAGTAACCACGACATGAAAAAGGTAAAAATTTCATAAGAAAAATCATACTTCGTGAATAGTACTCGTGAATAGTACTGTATTCGTGAAAAGTGCCATATACGTGAATAGTATCGTATACGTGAATAGTAACCCCGACATGAAAAAGTAAAAATTTTATAATAAAATTCATACCAATATTTTCAGTAAAATGATATTGAAAGCAATAATATCATTGACGAGAAAAAAATAACATCCCTTACCTCAAAAGAATAGTACTTCTGACTGGAATATCAGATATAATGCTGAAGAAAACTTGCATTGCTTATCAACTCTCAAAGTATCTAAATACTGACAAAAATAAGCTCGATATTATAAAGAGATAAAACTTCTGATTCTGGTGTGATTTTAATTCTAACCTAAGCACCCTATTTATAAGAAAATGCTTAGAACACCAAAGAAGAAAAACTAATTTAATATTATTATTATTATTATTATTCGTACGCCTTCTCTCTTGAACTTTCATTTTTTTAGCATTTTACAACATGTGGGGCCCACACGGGGCCACGCATTCTAGAAAATCCTCCACCAAAAGTCAATTCAGACCCAATATTCTGGAACTTCAATAATTCATAATAAATAGCTCTTTTTTCAGAAAAATACGAATTTTATGTCCATTCCATATGAAATTTAATTCTCTACAACTTTGTAGAAAAAAGTTTTTCTAAATTTCGAACGAAAAATAACCCAAATTTACATATGGATGAACTTGCAGGCTATAATCAAACTTCAGTCAAAAACGAGGCCCACCAACATATTTTACATGTTTTTTTGTAACAAAAATACTCCGGACCCAATTTGCTCTCTTTCTCCTCATTTTATTCATATATCGTGTATTCATTGTAAAAATATCATCATTATTATATTATTATATTATTACATCATACACTTATAATGTAATATTACAATAATATATTTAAATGAATTATTTTATCGAAGAAGATAAAATATCAACTCTCAATAATTGTCTCTTTAAAAATTCCTCCATTAAATAAATATTTCCTTATCATTTTTATCAATAATTAATTATTCACAAAAAATATTACAGAATCACAATAATGACAACCAGGTCGTTCCCAGGAAAGAGGGAGCCTTCCGATAATGATTTCTCCTTACTGGCGCGTAATTACCTAACCCCTTTCCTAGACAGAACTTCCTTAGACATTGCCAATAATGCTGTCTAATAATATTATTCAAATAATATGAATTATTGATTTGATAATGTAAAATATTGTGCAGTGACAATTATTGAATCAACAATAATATAAAATACTGTGCAATACCGTGTGCTACTGTGCAACAACGCGTATTACTTTATTTTAACCACCAGATATTTCAACAGTGTTAACGGTAACAACTACACCGTTATATTTAGAAAACTCATTCTTGTTATTTTTTTCATCCGACAGTTTTCCGTTATAGGGCCCACAAATGGCTTCGTTGTCGTACGAATATTCCTCGACAGCAAGAATATTCCACGACCAAACGAATATTCCCCGACAACAATGAATATTTTATAACCACTTGCTTATTTTAAAATATTTGCACGCATCACCCATAACTTATCAAAGTTATCAAGTCAACACCTTAATATTTCAAAATATATAAAAAAAATTCAATTTTTATTCATAAAAGTTGGGGTCTTACAACACCTCCCCTCCTTATGAAATTTCGTCCTCGAAATTGACGTACGTACCTGGTATGTCGAAAAGGTGAGGATACCTCGCATTTATTTTTGATTTTAATTCCCAGGTCATTTCTTCGATTCCAACTGTGACTCTCATGGTGCTTCAACCATAGTACCTCACAATGGTACCTATCAGTTTGCCACCGCACAAAAACAGCGTCCCTTACTGAGAGTCTGGCTTTGGTGCATCCCACATAAGAAGTCACCAGCGAGAGGCTCGGGGCTCTTCACACCTTATGGCTCTTGATGCTTCGCCTTAACACGTTGACACATTGACACGTTAAACACCTCGAGATAAACTCCGCAATCTCTCTCTTCATATTGCTCCACCAAAATGTATGTCAAAGATCACGATACATTTTGGTACTATTACGAACGGTGTGTTGTGCGCTTTCATCATGATTTTATACTTCAAATCAGCATCGTTAGGAACACAAAGTCTGGAGTTGACTCGAAGTAATTCTTCTTCATCAATTCTTGCCTCTGGAATAGCACCTTCTTGCACATTCTTCTTCATCTTCATCAGCTCCGGGTCTGTAGCTCGAGCAGTTTTAACTTTATCAATTAAAGCTAGTTCTACGCGTATACTTGACATCATCACGTGGGTCCCTAGAGTCTTTAACTCTATCTCCATCCTTTGTACGTCATACAAAATAGGCCTTTGTGTTGACAGCATCGCACTCGTTCCCGCATACGATCTTCTATTTAACGCGTCAGCTACCAGTTCCCTTTTCCAGGATGATATTGAATAGTATTTTCGTAATCTTTCAGCAGCTCGAGCCAACGTTGTTGTCGCATGTTGAGTTCGTTCTAAGTAAAGAAATATTTGAGGCTTTTGGAGTATATTAGGATGTCATCAATAATGACAACCATGAAGATCTAAATATTTCTTAAATATTCGGTTCATCATGTCCATGAACGCAACATGGACATTGGTCAATCCGAAAGATATAACTAGAAATTCGTAATGCACGTATTGAGTTCTAAAGGCAATCTTTGGAATGTCATCAGTTCTAATCTTTAACTGATGATATCCAGAATGGAGATCGATCTTTGAAAAAAATTGCGCGTCTTGCAACTGGTCGAATAGGTCATCGATACGAGGTAGCGGATACCTATTCTTGATGGTGACATGGTTCAATTCCTGATAATCAATACCAAGTCGCATACTCCCGTCTTTCTTCTTTACGAATAAAACAGGAGCACCCCAAGGAGACGTACTAGGATGTATAAAACCGATGTCTAACAACTCCTGTAGTTGGACCTTTAACTCCTGAAGTTCAATAGGAGCCATTCAATATGGGGTTTTAGAAATGTGTTTTGTACCGGGCTCAAGGTCAATAAAGAATTTAACTTCACGTTCTGGGGGTAGGCCAGGAAGTTCTTTGGAAAATACATCAAGAAACTCATTAATAACAGAAATATCATTCAAATATGATGTATTATGATTTAAATCAGTGACATGGGCTAAGAAAGCTTGACATCCGTTTTTCAATAAACGAATAGTTTTATGACTTGAAATGACATTGATTGATTTTAGTGGTCTAGTTGTTTGAATGAAAGCTAACAACCTTACGAAACAATTAATTTTGGCATGATTAGTGGTTAACCAATCGATTTTAAAAAAATTTTACATCAAATGCAAATATTTTCAAAGATATAAAATCAACAGGTAGGGTGAGGGTGCTAATTTGAATCAAACAAGATTTGTAAACTGTGACTGTAACAAAGATTTCACCCAACGGAGTTTCAACAGATAAGTCTAAGTTTAATTTCTCAGGAGTCAAGTTCAAACGTTGAGCACAAGTAGGTGAAATAAAAAAATGGGTAGCACCGGTATCTAATAAGATATAGACTTTGCAAGAGTTTATTATTAACTAACCCGTGATAAATTAGTCGTGTTCCTCGTATTTTGCGAAGTCACGACAAACGCTCTTCCACCGACTTTGACTTGTCCGCGACAGTCTTTGGAATTACCACTAGGGTTGAGCAAAATACGGGTATAACCGAATAATAGAACACAACCGAAATAATTTAATGAAAATTTCTTAATAATTCGGGTATTTTTTACAATTCGGTTATATCCAAATTTTTTTTTGGTTTACGGTTACTAGTTCAAATTTTAGTTCTGCATTATTCAGTCTACCCGAATAACCGAATAAGATGTTAATTAAAAAAATTAAGTCTGATATGGCCCTTATCTCTTATCTCGTCTTAACATTAACCGAACTACCGAAGTCTTCAGTCCAGAGTCCCTCCCTACTCTCGTATTTATCTCTTCTCTCTCTTTAGTCTCTTACCTCAGCTTCAGATCATATCTCAGCTTCATATCTGATCTCTTTTCTCTCAGAGATTTTGATCTCTTATCTTTCACATTAGACAATAGACCGACTCAATCTCGTCTCTTTTTCTTCTCATTCTTAAACCCCAATCAGGAACAAAACAACCAATTAATCACCCCAATTCGAGACGAAACGAAGCGGGTGATTTGTAAATGAAGGGTTTCTTCAAGTCGAAGACCCAAACTCCGGCCTCTCATCTCATTCTCGGCGTCCTCCCCATCTACGTCGATAGCCAAACCAAGCGCCTCGAAAAGGTAGGGTTATGTATTGTTAATTTTAGTTATGTATTATTATCATATTATGTATGAAATTGAAGCCTTCTGCTGTGTGTTGACTGAGTAAAACTGAATGGTTCATATTACGGTTTGGGTTTTGGTTTCTTAATAAGCCTTCTATAACTCTGTTATGTGTTGACTGAATGGTTGTTTCTTAATTTCGGTTATTATCCGAACAACCGAATAGTAAATTCGGTAATTCGGTAATTCAGAAATTCGATTAATGACTAATTCAGTTATTTGTTCGGATACCAAAAGTATACAATTTTTGGTTTTCGGTTATAACAGAATAGTTTATTCGGTTCGGTTATAACCTAATGCTCAGTCCTAATTACCACTCCCGCTGTACTTGGTTTTGCTACAGGACAATCTCGAGTTATATGACTTTCCTTTCCACAGTTATAACATACCTTAAATTATTGTGGGCAGTTTGGACTGATGTGTCCCTCTTTCCCGCACTTATAGCATACGACCGGTGGTCGTTCTCCTCCCCTAAAAACAGTTGTTGGTGCTGGTGCTGCTGTCAACGTCTTCACGTTATCATTGTTGTATCTTCTCCTCTTAAAATTTGTACCTGACTCACTTCTTCTATTATCTTGGCCATGATTACCACCTAAGTGGTTATCATTTCTAGCTTGATAATTTCCCCCTCCATGATTTTGCATGAACGGCAAAAAGCTTCTAAACATCCCATCGTTCATCATTTAATCGGTGGTGTCGTTAACAGGAGGAATATTGCCTTCTTGTTGCACGTTCTCCTGGTTGGTGATTAAAGGTGTCTCAACGGTCTCATTCACTACATTGTTAACATTTTCAGCTGCCAGTCTCAAATACTGCCATAAAACAAGGATTAATCAAACAAATTAACGCATCACATATTAACCCTATACTCCGACTGACCAATTAAATACCAAATAAGCTTAGGTAGGACAAACTAGCGAAGGATTTACTCGTCTCACCCCTCCTAGTTCTATTCCCCGATCTCCGCCAAAGATCACATCCCTAAGCTTTGATACCAACTGTGACGCCTCCAGAATAGGTACAATCCACCCAACCCATTCTGAGTCATTAAATACATGGTACAGAATCCAAATACAATCTTTTCTATCATACGGTCTTGCAAAATAAGACTACACAACTGTGAGTGTCAATACAAATCGTATTTAATATGAAATATAAACACTCAAATTCAGTCCTCAATAGTTACAATTATTATCACACTATTATTCAAAAATAGTGAGGACTACTACTGCTCTAACTCTGCCCATCACTTTGTTTCTCGACTAGTCCCTGCAACATTCTCATTTTCTAAAGAGGACAATAGAAGAAAATGACGAGCTCAACTAGCCCAGTAAAGAATATTATGACGAAGATAATGAAGAATAATTTATCGTTAATTTTCAATAAATCAGATAAAATATTATGGACAACAAGTTTTAGATTAACAACTGCAGCGGAAGTAACAATGCATCAGAAGAGTTAAGTAGAAGATGATGTCTACTATCTTCTATGATTTAAAAGTCCATCATCAATATTTTATTCCTGTAACATCAATTAATATATATCTCAAATCAAATATTCATCTTTGCACTATGGGCCAAAAATATTCATCAGGTAATCATTCATTTTTGCACTACAGGCCAAAGATATTCATCAAATAATCGTTCATCTTTGCACTACAGGCCAAAGATATTTATCAAATAATTTTTCATCTTTGCACTATAGGCCAAAGATATTCTTTTATATCATTATTTAGGACTGAGGATGATGTAAAACAATATAAATAACGAATTCAGTGAGATAAAGGACAAAGATTAGAGATTCGTAATTTAGTTTATCCAAGTTCAAGAATACTCCATAATAATCAATTGTGGAGCAAAATTCAAGAATGAAGTTCAAAACTTGGATCCAATCAAAGATAGGAACCATAACAGCCAACTTGGACAAAGAAAAAAAAATTAATTTTTCTGTGAATAGTACCGTATTCGTAAATAGTGACGTGTACGTGAATAGTGACGTGTACGTGAATAGTAATCCCGACATGAAAAAGGTAGAAATTTCATAAAAAAATCATACTTCGTGAATAGTACCGTATTCGTGAATAGTGCCGTATACATGAATAGTGTCGTACACGTGAATAGTAACCCCGACATAAAAAGGTCAAAATTTCATAATAAAATTCATACCAATATTTCAGTAAAATGATATTGAAAGCAATAATATCATTTACGAGAAAAAATAACACCCCTTACCTCAAAAAAATAGTACTTCTGACTGGAATATTACATATAATGCTGAAAAAAACTTGCATTGCTTATCAACTCTCAAAGTATCTAAATACTCACAAAAATACGCTCGATATTATAGAGAGAGAAAACTTCTGATTCTGGTATAATTTTCAATTCTAACATAAACACCCTATTTATAAGAAAATGCTTAGAACATCAAAACAGAAAAACTAATTTATTATTATTATTATTATTCCTACGCCTTTTCTCTTGGACTTTCATTTTTTTAGCATTTTACAACAAGTGGGGCCCACACGGGCCCACACATTCTAGAAAATCATCCACCAAAAAATAATTCAGACCCAATATTCTAGAACTTTAATAATTAATAATAAATAGCCCTTTTATCGTAAAAATACGAATTTTATGCCCATTCCATATGAAATTTAATTCTTTACAACTTTGTAGAAGAAAATTTTTCCAAATTCCGAACGAAAAATGATCCAAATTTACATATGGATGAACTTGCAGGCTATAATCAAACTTCAGTCAAAAATAGGGCCCACCAATATATTTAACATATTTTTTGTAACAAAAATACTCCGGACCCAATTTGCTCTCTTTCTACTCATTTTATTCATATATCGTGCATTCATTGTAAAAATATCACTATTATTATATTATTATATTATTACATCATACACTTATAATGTAATATTACAATAATATATTTGAATGAATTATTTTATCGAAGAAAATAAAATATCAACTCTCAATAATTGTCTCTTTAAAAATTCCTCCATTAAATAAATATTTTCTTATCATTTTTATCAATAATTAAGTATTCACAAAAAATATTACAGAATCACAATAATGACAACCAGGTCGTTCCCAAGAAAGAGGGGGCCTTTCGATAAGGATTTCTCCTTACTGGCGCGCAATTACCTTGTGACGCCCCTAGAATAGGTTCAATCCAACCAACCTATTCTGAGTCGCCAAACACATAGTACAGAATCCAAATACAATCTTTTATAACAAAAGGTCGTGAGAAATACGACCAGACCACTGTGAGTGTCAATACAAATATGTAAAAAATATAATAACTCAAACTAAGTTCTCATTACAATTATTATTACACTATTTTACAAAAATAGTGAGGACTACTACTGCTCTACTCTGACCATCACTCTGTCCCCCGACTAGTCCCTGCGACATTCTCATTTCCTGAAGAGGTCAATAGAATAAAAGGGTGAGCTCAACTAGCCCAGTAAAGAATATTATGACTAAGATAATAAAGAATAATTTATCGTTAGTCTTCAACAAATCAGATAAAATATTATGGACAACAAGTTTTAGATCAACAACTGCAGCGGAAGTAACAATGCATCAGAAGAGTTAAGTAGAAAATGATATCTACTATCTTCTATGATTTAAAAGTCCATAATCAATATTTTATCCATGTAACATCAATCAATATATATCTTGAATCAAATATTTATCTTTGCACTACGGGCCAAAGATATTTAGTTGTATTACCAGTTGGTCATGTTCATCTCAACACCTGTCCATCTTTACACTACGGGCCAAAGATATTCATCAGATAATCATCTTTGCACTACAGGCCAAAGATATTCATCGAGTAATCGTTCATCTTTGCACTACAGGCCAAAGATATTCTTTTGTATCACCATTTAAAACTGAAGATGATAAAAAATATTTTAAAGAACGAATCTAGTGAGATAAAGGACAAGGGTTAGGAATTCGTAATTTAATTTATTCAAGTTTAAGAATACTCCATAATAATCAATTGTGAAGCAAAATTCAAGATTAAAGTTCAAAACTTGGATCCAATCAAATGTAGGAACCTTAACAGGCAACTTGGATAAATAATTTTTTTTTTAATTTTTATGTGAATAATGCCGTATACGTGGTAAAAATTTTATAATAAAATTCATACCAATATTTTGGTGAAATGATATTGAAGAAAATAACATCAGTTATGAAGAAAATAACATCCCTTACCTCAAAAGAATAGTACTTCTGGCTGGAATATCGGATATAATACTGAAGGAAACTTGCACTGAATAGAAACACTTAAAGTATTTAAATACTCATAAAAATACGCTCGATATTATAGAGAGAGAATGTGACGCCCCTAAATTCGGGTCCCTTTGAACCTCGGATCCGGTCTGCCACGATACTACTATCGTCAAACTATTACATCTTTTATTCATTAGTAAAAGAATATAACTTTGCTTTATTACAAATTAAAATGTAAATTCTTTCTATATCCAAGATCTTGTATAATGGCCCCAAACTTTTTATAAGTTTCAAATCTCGGTCATATACCATCCCTGTCTATACATCATATTTGATGTTACAAAAATACGGAATAACTTAAACTTTTCTATCTCCTTGAATAAAATATTTTATTGATTTCATAATCTTAAATCAATTACTTAAGGATTCATTTTATTCGAATTACTGTATAAAATCTTACATCTCAATTCGAAACCCTCTATATATCACATAGTACAACCTTACAATCTTATCATGTATAAAATATCGTAATCTACTATCGTATACATCTTTTAGAACCTAAGCATGGTTCAAGAGCATGCATTTAAATAAACAGTAATCTGCTTGCAATACTATAGAACTCTATCACGTAGCACGCAACTTTTATCGTGAGTCCTTAACCTGCAAAAGTGGTTATTTGCAAGAGTGAGCTCGACAGCTCAGCGATTCTAATAGTTTTTATGCATCACATAACATATAATAACATACTCAGTTCATGCATTCATAACCAATTAATATTTACTACGCAGGTTACTTCTCACATAACAGGCATAGAGATTAACTTCACAAGTATATCATCAAAGATCAACTTTCAATCTCAAACATATCTCATTTACATTTCATATATATAAGTCAACATCATCATAGCATAATGCAATTCAACTAACAGTTATCGAATTCATATAGCAAATAGGAACTGAAAGACTTGCCTGGTTCGTAGTTTAACAACTACGACTTAACTGCTTATAGATATCTGCACTTCGTGTAAATCCTACACAGTTATATAATCATGGATTCATACTTGTCAGTTATACATATCCATACATTTCATACGCTCTAAGTATAAGAACAATTGTATATTATTTTCTAACTAGGTTTGTACAACCTTCATTTCACTCTCTCATCGTATTCTTAGAATAACTATGTACGTATAGGAATACCTTAACCATACATACTTAATATCAACATTCCTTATCACACACTTGACTCACTATGTGTTTGACACACATTTAAAGTTGTGATCTACATCGTTCATAAACCTTAACAAATCTGGGTTTTATATAACCAGCATACCAATGAATATTTAAAACAGCATTAAGACTTTGTCTTATAGCTTAGAATAGTACTATAAGCAAACTACCAAAATCTGAAAACAAATAAAATGTTAAGACCAACCTGCCCTGCAACGCAGCTTGCGCTAAGGTTAGGCTTGGGACCGGCGCAGCTGCGCTGTCCCCTGGTCAGACCAAACTTGAGCTTTTGGTTTTCTGGTTTCTATTTTTGGTCTTCTAGCATGCATAGGTACTGACACATGACATGCTAGACATCCTTCAATGCACATGCTCACATACAACGAATCTATTTACATATAGCTAGTGTATTTCATCTTTAAAATTTGCTCATATAGTGCATGTCACATCTACTAGTGGGGTGCACATACCAATCATGACTAGAGGCATATAAGTCCTATCATGCTTGTACATAAAGTCAGAATGCAAGTAACTCAATGTTCAATCATCTTACTTTCAAAACTTTCTAAGTTTTATTTTCAAAATCATTGTTATGCTTAACTAATCATGCAAGGCTACTTGAATTATATGTCATACTCGTTTGTACATGTTTCTGCACATGTTTACAAGGTTAAAATATAACCACTCCATGTTTATAAAAACCTAGTTTGCAAAACTATCCGAGTTTGCCTTTGAAATCGTTTTAAACTAAATCAAAGCAATTTAGCACATGCAAGACAACCTTGAACCACTCCTCATGCTTATGCATACTCATAACTCAGAACATGTATGTGTAAAAATATCATAACTTAAATACCACTAGTTTCATCAACTTCGTTTTCAAAACCCCTTTGTTTTTTTTAGAAATATACATTTAAGTATACCAAAACAATTCATATGATGCAAAGGGACTTTAAGCTACATGTTATACTGATTTTCATGCATAACTAGACTATACTCACATGCTTGGAAAGTCAAAATGTGAATCTCATATGCATATGTCAAGTTTGTTTTAAAAACTCTAACTTTCATTTAGTAATTATAGACTAACATAATTAACTATGCTCATGCTATGTCAATGTACTCATATATACATTTAATCATGTTTCTCATGATATATCTAAGCCAAACTTTCATGCTAGAACGTTACAGCAAAATAGAAATTAGAATCTGGTTTTGGGTACCGGTACAGCTGCGCTGCACCCAAGAACAAATTGGACGCAGCTGCGCCACTTTCCGGCCAGAACCAGAAATTGGGACAAGTCTCAACCTCAGCAACTTGCAAGTAGTAAATGAAACAATATCATATACTATAACTTATATATATATACTCACATAACATAATTAGGTTTATTTCTTTTTAGACAATACAAGTCATACTTTAATAACTTAATATTGCTATATTAATATAAGTTATGGGCACATATATACACACATATATATGTACATACCCACATATAGGAAGTATACTTATTTTTAAATATATACCAATATAAAATCTTATATCTCATGTACCTTGGGCTAATCCAAATAATATTTTAATTGGGCTAAATAATATAGTCGGGTGTTCTTAACCCATCATTTCCCATAAGATTTATTATCTCAAATACACCCAAATATTATAATGATAATTAATAACAATTATTTATTAACTTACCATTTATTAATTATAGTTAAACCTCTAATTGATTTAACTCTACTATTTATGCTACACAAGACATAATTATGTGAACGTTAGAAATTAACGGTCCACAAGTTTACAATAATATTATTCTTAATATTACATCTTATAATATGCTCATGTTGTAATATCATTACATTTCTTATTTACATGTTCTCTAATTATAGTCAATCTATTACCCTCCTATGGACAATACCCAAGGGTCAAAGAAGAGTTGGTGGCTAACTCCACCAACTACTACTATTCATGGTACTTCCTCATTATTTTCCCCACATAGGTCTAGCTTGAACTTCATCATGGTATAAAAATCAGCAATTGAACTAACAAACTCTACACACCAATGCATGACCTTTAATTATAGCCAAGCTATTACCCTCCCGTGGTCATTACCCAAAGGGCAAGGAAGAGTTGGTGGCTAACTCCCATCAACTACTACTATTCATTGTACTAGCCATTTAGTTAACCATCATTGCTCTCACATGGGCTAACTTCCAAGCTTATATCTAATAACCATATGATATGATAGGGTCACACATACACCCAATCATATAATCATATAATCCATGTACATTTGACAATACCGAATATATTGTGATTAAGTATTGTCACACCTAATTGTTATAATTTTATTATTTTAATTATACTTAACCGAATAAATAATTATTAACAACAATTATTTATTTAATATCCTTCATAAAGTACGCATTAATGTACCACACATAACATATTGTCACATAGGTCCATTTATGTAACTTATGTGACTCATTACACTTTATCATATAGTTTTCTATATTATATAGTTACCTTGAAGTGTCACACTTCATTTCATATAGATGTAGTTATAACATATAATTACATATCATTTCCCATAGAAATTAATTTACATAATAATACTAATAAATTCCTTTAATTATTCTATTCCATCACTTTGCCACACTAGGCATACCTCACAAGCTCAATATTAAGCTAATCCTCAAATTCTCATCTAGGTTTTATTATTTAACCTTTATTTTAATCATTTAAAATATTATAGATTTTCGAGTTATTATAGATAAAACTTCTGATTCTGGCGTGATTTTCAATTCTAACCTAAGCACCTTATTTATAGGAAATACTTAGAACGCCAAAGTAGAAAATTTAATAAAATAATATTTTATTTTATTTTTTCGCCCACCCCTTGACCAAATTCATCAGCACACCAGTGGGGCCCACCAACATTTAAAGAACATTTTTTTTAAAAAAAAATTATAACCCCAAAAATCAATTCAAACCCAATATTCTGGAACTTCAATAATTCATAAAAAAATAACCCTTTCGCTGGCAAATTAAAATTGGAACTGGCGCAATATCACCATTCCCCTCCTAGTTCTATTCCCCGATCTCCGCCAGAGATCATATCCCTAAGCTCTGATGCCAACTATGACTCCTCCAGAATAGGTCCAATCTACCCAACCCATTCTGAGTCGTCAAATACATGGTACAGAATCCAAATACAATCTTTTATATCATACGGTTGTGCAAAATACGACCACACAACTGTGAGTGTCAATTCAAATCGTATATAATACGAAATATAAACACTCAAATTCAATCTTCAATAGTTACAATTATTATCACACTATTATACAAAAATAGTGAGGACTACTATTGCTCTAACTCTGCCCATCACTCTGTTCCCCGACTAGTCCCTGCAACATTCTCATTTTCTGAAGAGAACAATAGAAGAAAAGGTTGAGCTCAACTAGCCTAGTAAAGAATATTATGACTAAGTTAATGAAGAATAATTTATCGTTAGTCTTCAACAAATCAGATAAAATATTATGAACAACAAGTTTTAGATCAACAACTGCAACGGAAGTAACAATACATCAGAAGAGTTAAGTAGAAGATGATGTCTACTATCTTCTATGATTTAAAAGTCCATCATCAATATTTTATCCCTGTAACATCAATCAATAGATATCTCAAATCAAATATTCATCTTTACACTACGGGCCAAAGATATTCATTTGTATCACCAGTGGTCATGTTCATCTCAACACCTGTCCATCTTTGCACTACGAGCTAAAGATATTCATCAGGTAATCATTCATCTTTGCACTACAGGCCAAAGATATTCATCAAATAATCGTTCATCTTTGCACTATAGGCCAAAGATATTCATCAAATAATCGTTCATGTTTGCACTACATGCCAAAGATATTCTTTTATATCATCATTTAGGACTAAGGATGATGAAAAATAATATAAATAACGAATCCAGTGAGATAAAGGACAAAGACTGAGGATGATGAAAAAAAATATAAATTAGACTTTAACTTATCTGTTGAAACTTTGTTGGGTGAAACCTTCGTTATATTCACAGTTTACAAATCTTGTTTGATTCAAATTGGCACCCTCACCCTACCTGTTGATTTTATATCTTTGAAAATACTTGCATTTGATGTGATTTTTTTTAATCGACTGGTTAACCACTCATCATGCCAAAATTGATTGTTTCGTAAAGTTGTTAGCTTTTATTCAAACAATCAAACTACTAAAATCAATCAATATCATTTCAAGTCATAAAGGTATTTGTTTATTAAAAAACAGATGTCAAGCTTTCTTAGCCCATGTCACTGATCTAAACCAGAATACGTCAGGTTTGAATGATATTTCTGTTGTTAATGAGATTCCTAATGTATTTCCCGGAGAACTTCCTGGTTTATCCCCAGAACGTGAAGTTAAATTCTTTATTGACCTTGAGCCCGGTACAAACCCCATTTCTAAAACCCCATATCGAATGGCTCCTATTGAACTTCAGGAGTTAAAGGTTCAACTACAGGAGTTGTTAGACATAGGTTTTATACGTCCTAGTACGTCTCCTTGGGGTGCTCCTATTTTTTTTGTAAAGAAGAAAGACGGGAGTATGCGACTTGGTATTGATTATCGGGAGTTGAACCATGTCACCATCAGGAATAGGTGTCCGTTACCTCGCATTGATGACCTGTTCGACCAGTTGCAAGGTGCGCAATTCTTCTCAATGATCGATCTCCGTTCTGGATATCATCAGTTAGAGATTAGAACTGATGAAATTCCAAAGACTGCCTTTAGAACTTGATACGCGCATTACGAATTTCTAGTTATATCTTTCGGATTGACCAATGTCCATGCTGCTTTCATGGACATGATGAACCGAATATTTGAGAAATTTTTGGATCATTTCGTGGTTGTCATTATTGATGACATCCTAATATACTCCAAAAGACTCAAATATTTCTTTACTTAGAACGAACTTAACATGCGACAACGACGTTGGCTCGAGCTGTTGAAAGATTATGAAAATACCATTCAATACCATCCTGGAAAAGCGAACGTGGTAGTTGACGCGTTGAGTAGAAGATCGTATGCGGGAACGAGTGCGATGTTGTCAACACAAAGGCCTATTTTGTATGACGTACAAAGGATGGAGATAGAGTTAAAGACTCTAGGGACCCACGTGATGATGTCAAGTATAAGCATAGAACTAGCTTTAATTGATTAAGTTAAAGCTGCTCAAGCTACAGACCCTGACCTGATGAAGATGAAGAAGAAGGTGCAATAAGGTGTTATTCCAGATGAGAGAATTGATGAATAAGGAATACTTAGAGTCAACTTCAGACTTTGTGTTCCTAACGATATTGATTTGAAGTATAAAATCATGATGGAAGCACATAACACACCGTTTGCAATCCATCCTGGGAGTACCAAAATGTATCGTGATCTTCGACATACATTTTGGTGGAGCAATATGAAGAGAGATCGCGGAGTTTATCTCGAGGTGTTTAACGTGTCAATGTGTCAATGCGAAGCGTCAAGAGCCATAAGGTGTAAAGAGCCCCGAACCATTCGCTAGTGACTTCTTGTGTGGGATGCACCGAAGCCAGACTCTACGTAGGGGATGCCATTTTTGTGCGGTGGAAAATTGATAGGTACCAATGTGAGGTACTATGGTTGAAGCACCATGAGAGTCACAGTTGGAATCGAAGAAATGACCTAGGAGTTAAAATCGGAAATGAAAATGAGGTATCCTCACCTTTTCGACATACCAGGTACGTACGTCAATTTCAAGGACGAAATTTCATAAGGAGGGGAGGTTGTAAGACCCTAACTTTTATGAATAAAAATTGAATTTCCTCGATATATTATTTTGCAATAGTAACGGGTTGAATTGATTAATGTGATAAGTTATGGGTAAAATGCGCAAATATTTTAAAATAAGCAAATGGTTATAAAATATTCATTGTTGTCGGGGAATATTCGTTTGGTCGTGGAATATTCTTGTTGTCGGGGAATATTCGTACGACGGCGCAGCCATTTGTGGGTCCCATAACGAAAAACTGTCGGATGAAGAAAACGACAAGAATAAATTTTCTAAAAATAACGGCGTAACTGTTATCGTTAACACTGTTGAAATACCCGGTAGTTAAAGTAAAGTAATAAGCGTTGTTGCACAGTAGTACAAGGTATTGCACAGTGTTGTATATTTCAATAATTGTCGCTGCACAATACTTTACATTATCAAATCAATAATTCATATTATTTGAATAATATTATTAGACATCATTATTGACAATGTCTAGGAAGTTTTGTCTAGAAAAGGGTTAGTTAATCTAATTGCGCACCAGTAAAGAAAAATTCTTATCGGAAAGCCCCCTCTTTCCTGTGAACGACCTGGTTGTCATTATTGTGATTCTGTAATATTATTTGTGAATAATTAATTATTGATAAAAATGATAAGAAAATATTTATTTAATGTGGATAGTAAGGGAGAAATTTTTAGCAAAAGAGGCAATTATTGAGAGTTGATATTTTATCTTTTTCGATAAAATAATTCATTCAAATATATTATTATAATATTCTATTATAAGTGTATGATGTAATGATATAATAATGTAATAATGGTGATATTTTTACAATGAATGCACGATATATGGATAAAATGAGGAGAAAGAGAGCAAATTGGGTCCAGAGTATTTTTGTTACAAAAAACATGTTAAATACGTTGGTGGGCCCCGTTTTTGACTGAAGTTTGATTATAGCCTCCAAGTTCATCCGTATGTAAATTTGGGTCATTTTTTGTTCGAAATTTGAAAAAACTTTCTTCTACAAAGTTGTAGAGAATTTAATTTCATATGGAATGGACATAAAATTCGTATTTGTCTGATAAAAGGCTATTTATTATGAATTATTGAAGTTTCAGAATATTGGGTCTGAATTAATTTTTGGTTGAGGATTTTCAAGAATGTGTGGGCCCGTGTGGGCCCCAGTTGTTGTAAAATGCTAAAAAAATGAAAGTCCAAGAGAGAAGGCGTGGGAATAATAATAATAATATTAAATTAGTTTTTCTGGTTTGGTGTTCTAAGTATTTTTTTCTATAAACAGGGTGCTTAGGTTAGAATTAAAAATCACACCAGAATCAGAAGTTTTCTCTCTCTATAATATCGAGCGTATTTTTGTGAGTATTTAGATACTTTGAGAGTTGATAAGCAGTGCAAGTTTTCTTCAGCATTATATCCGATATTCCAGTCAGAAGTGCTATTCTTTTAAGATAAGGGATGCTATTTTTTTTTATAAATGATATTATTGCTTTCAATATCATTTTACTGAAATATTGGTATGAATTTTATTATGAAATTTTTACCTGTTCATATCGGGGTTACTATTCACGTATACGGCACTATTCACGTATACAGCAATATTCACGAATACGACACTATTCACGAGTACTATTCATGAAGTATGATTTTTCTTATAAAATTTCTACCTTTTTCATGTCGGGATTACTATTCACGTATACGTCACTATTCATGTATACGGTACGATTTACGAATACGGTACTATTCACAGAAAAATTAAATTTTCTTTTTTTTTTGTCCAAGTTAGCTGTTATGGTTTCTATCTTTGATTGGATCCAAGTTTTGAACTTCATTCTTGAATTTTGCTCAGTATTCTTGAACTTGGATAAACTAAATTACGAATCCCTAATCTTTGTCCTTTATCTCACTGGATTCATTATTTATATTATTTTTCATCATCCTCAGTCCTAAATGATGATATAAAAGAATATCTTTGGCCTGTAGTGCAAAGATGAACGATTATTTGATGAATATCTTTGGCCTGTAGTGCAAAGATGAATAATTACTTGATGAATATCTTGGGCCCGTAGTGCAAAGATGAATATTTGATTTGAGGTATATATTGATTGATGTTACAAGGATAAAATATTGATGATGGTCTTTTAAATTATAGAAGATAGTAGACATCATCTTCTACTTAACTCTTCTGATGCATTGTTACTTCCGCTGCAGTTGTTGATCTAAAACTTGTTATGATTCTGTAATATTATTTGTGAATAATTAATTATTGATAAAAATGATAAGAAAATATTTATTTATTGTGGATATTAAGGGAGGAATTTTCAGCAAAAGAAACAATTATTGAGAGTTGATATTTTATCTTCTTCGATAAAATAATTCATTCAAATATATTATTGTAATATTACATTATAAGTGTATGATGTAATAATATAATAATAATGATATTTTTACAATGAATGCACTGATATATGAATAAAATGAGGAGGAAGAGAGCAAATTGGGTCCGGAGTATTTTTGTTACAAAAAACATGTTAAATATGTTGGTGGGCCCATTTTTGACTGAAATTTGATTATAGCCTGCAAGTTCGTCCGTATGTAAATTTGGGTCATTTTTTGTTCGAAATTTGGAAAAACTTTCTACATAAGATTCGTATTTTTCTGATAAAAGGGCTATTTATTATGAAATATTGAAGTTCCTGAATATTGAATCTGAATTGATTTTTGTTACAGAAAATGTTTAAAACATTTTTAGTGCAAGATCTTCTAGAAGGAGTGGGACCCACTTGTCCTTTGCTGGTGTGTTTTTGGCTGAAAATTGATTTTTCAAAAATGGTTTACATATATTAATTTTGGTCAACATTTATGTGCTAAGCATTTTCTATAAATAGGGTGCTTAGTTAGAATTGAAAATCACACCAGAATCAGAAGTTTTCTCTCTCTATAATATCGAGCGTATTTTTGTGAGTATTTAGATACTTTGAGAGTTGATAAGCAGTGCAAGTTTTCTTCAGCATTATATCCGATATTCCAGTCAGAAGTACTTTTCTTTTGAGGTAAGGGATGTTATTCTTCTTATAAGGGATGTTATTTTTTTTTCGTTAATGAAGTTATTTCTTTCAATATCATTTCACTGAAATATTGGTATGAATTTTATTATAAAATTTTTACCTTTGTCATGCCGGGGTTACTATTCACGTATACGACACTATTCACGTGTACGATACTATTCACGAATACGATACTATTCACGAGTATTATTCACGAAGTATGATTTTTTTTATAAAATCATTACCTTTTTATATCGGGATTACTATTCACGTATACGACACTATTCACGTAAACGACACTATTCACTAATACGGCACTATTCATGAAGAATGATTTTTCTTATAAAATCTTTACATTTTCATATCGGGATTACTATTCACGTATACGACACTATTCACGTATACGGCACTATTCACGAATACGGTACTATTTACAGAAAAATTAAATTTTCTTTTCTTTGTCCAAGTTGTTTGTTATGGTTCTTATCTTTGATTAGATCCATGTTTTGATCTTCATTCTTGAATTTTGCTCCACAATTGATTATTATGGAGTATTTTTAGAACTTGGATAAACTGATTTACGAATCCCTAATCTTTGTTCTTTATCTCGCTGGATTCGTTCTTTAAAATATTTTTCATCATCTTCAGTTTTAAATGGTGATACAAAAAAATATCTTTGGCCTGTAGTGCAAAGATGGATGATTATTTGATAAATATCTTTGACCTGTAGTGCAAAGAAGGATGATTATTTGATGAATATCTTTGGCCTGTAGTGCAAAGATGGATGATTATTTGATGAATATCTTTGGCCTGTAGTGCAAAGATGAATGAATACCTGATGAATATCTTTGGCCCGTAGTGCAAAGATGGACAGGTGTTGAGATGAACATGACCACTGGTAATACAAATGAATATCTTTGGCCCGTTGTGCAAAGATGAATATTTGATTCAAGATATATATTGATTGATGTTTAAGGGATAAAATATTGATTATGGACTTTTAAATCATAGAAGATAGTAGACATCATTTTCTACTTAACTCTTCTGATAAATTGTTATTTTCGCTTTGGTTGTTGATCTAAAACTTAATGTCCATAATATTTTATCTGATTTGTTAAAGACTAACGATAATTTATTTTTCATTATCTTAGTCATAATATTCTTTAGTGGGCTAGTTGAGTTCACCCTGTTCTTCTATTGTCCTCTTCAGGAAATGAGAATGTTGAAGGGACTAGTCGGGGAATAGAGTGATGGGCAGAGTTAGAGCAGTAGTAGTCCTCACTATTTTTGTATAATAGTGTGATAATAATTGTAACTATTGAGGACTGAATTTGAGTGTTTATATTTCGTATTATATACGATTTGTATTGACACTCACAGTTGTGTGGTCGTATTTTGCACAACCGTATGATATAAAAGATTGTATTTGGATTCTGTACCATGTGTTTGGCGACTCTGAATGGGTTGGGTTGATTGGACCTATTCTGGGGGCGTCATATCAATGATCAATGTATGTTTCTAAGGTGGAAGTTGACTTAACCCAAGGTTTGTTATCCTAATTTATTTCGTTATATTATTTCACACATTAGTTTATTTTAATTAACAATATTCAAAAAATCCCCTCTTTTGGAATACAAAGTAGAAAAATAGGTTAAACAGTCTCTGCGGATCGACTCTTACTTGCACTACTACATAATTATTTTTTACAGTAAAGTTTTATTTTTGGTTGTCTGTGACAACACACCAAATTTTGGCGCCGTTGCTGGGGACTGATTTTAGTCTATTTTTATATTTTTGTGATCCTTATTTTATTTTAGTTTTTTTTAGTTAATTTGAATTTCCTTGATTGTTTATGCCCGAAACTCGATCTACTAATCAAGGTGATTTAAAGTGTGATCCAGAGATAGAGAGAACTATTCAGAGATTAAGGAAGGAAGCTCGGGCAAATCGTGCAGAAAAGGAAGCCATGGCAGCAAATTGAACCCTGAAAGAGCTTTCGGCTCCTGATTTGAACCAACAACCCTTATGCATAACTTTTCCTAATCTTGATACTAATACTCACTTTGAATTGAAATCTGGATTAATACATCTTCTACCTTCTTTTCATGGTTTGGCAGGTGAAGATCCCCACAAACACTTGAAGGAATTTCATGTGGTATGCACAAGTATGAAACCTACCGGAGTAACCGAAGAACAGATCAAGCTAAGAGCCTTTCCATTTTCTCTAAAAGATTCAGCTAATGATTGGCTTTATTATCTACCGTCCGGAAGTATCACCGCATGGGAAAAGATCAAAAGATTATTTTTAGAAAAATATTTTCCCGCTTCAAAGGCAGCCAACATTCGGAAGTTAATTTGTGGTGTGAGGCAGAACAACGGAGAATCCCTACATGAGTATTGGGAACGTTTCAAGATGTTGTGTGCAAGTTGCCCTCATCACCAAATTAGTGATCAGCTTCTCATCTAGTATTTTTATGAAGGTCTCAGTTGCACCGATAGAAGCATGATTGACGCTGCTAGTGGCGGAGCATTTGTGGATAAGACTCACGAGGCTGCAAGAAATCTAATTGCGAATATGGCAGCTAACTCCCAACAATTTGGCACTAGACTTGATTATGCACCTAGGAATACTAGTGAGGTATAAATTTCTGCTATTGAACAACAACTTACAATTTTAACTTTTCTTGTTCGTCAAATGGGTGCTGGTAACACACAACAGGTGAAAGCTTGCGGAATTTGTGCGGTAGTAGGACATCCGACAGATATATGCCCAACTCTTCAAGAGGAACCCGTTAAACATGCAAACGCAGCAGGAGGATTTCCTAGGCAACCACAAAGGCAATATGATCCCTATTCAAATACATATAATCCTGGATGGAGGGATCATCCTAACTTTAGTTAGAAAATCCACAAGCAAGTCAACCCGCACCTCAAACGTTTCCAAATCAGCAGCAGTACAAACCATCGTATCCCAATAGACAACAACATGGCCAATCTTCTCACCCTAGTATGTCTTTAGAAGATATTGTTAAATCACTTGCCACTAACACGTTACAATTTCAACAGGAAACGAGGGCAAATATTTATAATTTGGGTACGCAAGTGGGACAAATGGCAACTGCAATCAGTCGATTGGAAGCGCAAAGCTCTGAAAAATTACCCTCTCAAGCAGTGGTGAACCCAAAAGAAAATGTAAGTGCAATCACTTTGAGGAATGGAAAAGAGATAGCAATTCCAGAAAAGACAGTACCTACACCACAAGACCAAGACAATGCAGATGAGGGTACAAAGAAGCAGACCACAGTGTTCTGAATAACAAAGATAAACCTAAGCGTAAATTTCCCCCTCTCTCTGAATATAAACCGATACCTCCATTCCCTCTTGCTTTAACAGAAAATAGAAAATACGAGAAAAATTCAGATTTATACGAAACTTTTCGTAAATGCGAGGTAAATATTCCATTGTTAGATGCTATTAAACAAGTACCTCATTATGCTAATTTTTTGAAAGAATTGTGTACACACAAGAGGAAACAGGAATTAAAAGAATATGAAAAGGTAAGGGTAGGGGAGAATGTCTCAACAGTTATTCAAAGAAAACTCCCTACTAAGTGCCAAGATCCGGGTATGTTCACGATTCCGTGCACGATAAGTAGCACTAGAATTGAAAAGGCCATGTTAGACTTCGAAGCCTCGATAAATGTCATGCCATATTCTATATATGCTACTTTATCACTTCAACCTTTAAGTAAGACTGGTATTGTAATACAGCTGGCTGACAGATCTAATGTTTATCCCAAAGGTGTAGTTGAGGATGTTCTCGTGTAAGTCAATGATTGAATCTTTCCTACTGATTTTTATGTGCTTGATATGAAAAATGGTGATCGAAATGTTCCTATTTTGTTAGGAAGACCATTTTTAAAGACATCAAAGACTAAAATAGATGTTCATAGTGGTACGTTTTTAATGGAATTTGATGGCAAAATTGTTAAATTTAATATTTATGATGCGATGCAATACCCCACTGATGATAATTCTGTTTATTCATTTGATGTGATTGACTCTTTAGCACAGGAAATCTGTAAACTTGATGGTAAGGATAAATTGGAAATTGCACTTAGTAAGAACATTGATGAAGAAAGTGCAAATTTGACCTTGAGCACCGAGTTGCAAGCAACTGTCATAGCTCAGAATAACACTCCGAAAACAGGTAACATATTTTATGCTAAGTTGCCGAATTCTAACGAGAAGCTTTTACCCTCTGTTTTGCAAACACCGATTCCCGATTTGAAGCCTCTTCCTAGTCGACTACATATTTCTATGAAGGTTTCCGAGAGAAAAAAGTGGAGAATGTGGACCTTGTAGGATCCGATTTATAATAATTTACTCAAAGGAAATGTTGGGTCGAGCCAACGACCATAAACAAAGGCGCTGCATGGGAGGCAACCAATAGGGGAGTATCTTTTTACTTTTATTTACATTTTAGTTTTAAGTGTTGGGGGGGGGGGGGAAGGATTTAGGATACTTATGGATTTAGGATACTTATTATTATTATTATTATTATTATTATTATTATTATGAATTTTGTGGGTATATTCACTGCAAACCCTCACGAGACAAAACTCGTCCACTTGGGGTAACCTTGGGGCTTAATTAAAGGATTGTTGCACATGCTAAGTGCAATCGTGTTTCCTACGAAAATGGAGTAATTTTAGGATGTGTCCCTTGAGCAATAAGTTAATTTTGACTTTGATCTTTGACCAATGATAGAATTTTGATTTCTTTGCGATAACTTCTGGGAGGACTGATAGACATTGGGTAATCTAAATTTGATTTTCTTTGTTGACCACTACTTTATTTGAGGTCCTTCACTATTGAGCACATATCCATTCGAACCAGTTTTGACTTGAAAGAAATTTATCTGATTAGAGGTCTAGGGAAGAAACTTTGAACTTTATCATTTGTTTGATCATTACTTGAAGTTGATATGAGGTATTATCTAAGAAAGGGGAATGATTTAGGCAAAGTTTGCAAGATTGAAAAAAAAAATTAAAAGAGAAAAAAAATGATGCATGTGGTGGGATGAGATGGAGCGTAAAACGCACTCACTCATAAACACGTGACATGCGAGATGGAGCGTAAAACGCACTCGCTGGTAAGATAGAGCATAAAATGCACTTACCAAAGAAAAAAAAATAAGACAGAAAGAAAAGCCTTTTGATCCTTTAATGTTATCTGTTGGTTTAACTGAGATTTGTGAGAAAACAAGTGGTTGAGTTTATCTGTCTCCTTTAAGGCTTCGATTTCATAAATTTTGCTATAGTCTGACTGGTTTGATACAGGTCGATTCACACACGCACAAGGGGTTGAGAATAAAGTAAGATTGATAAGTAAAGTTGGGTTTCGGATGATACATTGTTTTGAAGTTTCCCAAAGTTATTGTTTTGAATCTTTGAGGTCAATGTTGAAGTTCGTTTTAACTCGTGGCTCGAGTTTGTAAAGATGTGTTTGGTTGAATTTTGTGCGATAGTCTATCTTTATTTTTCCCGAGGACGAGCAAAAGATAAGTGTCGGGGAATTTGATAAGGATGAAATATGTTATACTTTTATCCCGTAGTACTTACTCTTTTAGATCACTCTTGTGCCTAAATATATTCATTGTGCTTATATTTGTATTTTAGGTACGATTGGAGGGCTATGCGAGTTTTAAAGTAATTTGGAACAAAATTAATCAGTATTGGATCAAAGGAGCAAAACTGAGGCCAAAGGAGCATGAAAAGATGTATTTTCAGTATGCATAGTAGGTCGACCCGCTAGGGCGGGACCCATTTAATTATTTTTCCCCGCTGGGGCGGCTCCATACAAAACAAAGCGTCCGGACAGTGTACTCCCCAGCTGGGGCGGGGAGGCGCTAAGTGAGCTGCTGAAGTCCTTTTGCGACTTGAATTCAGGAGCAATAAGGAAGGCAGTTAGGGCATGATTAGGGCTGCAATATGATTGTTATAAATATAGACCAAAGTACATGTATGGGGGACATCTCATGTATTAGAAAAAATACCTCTCTCTATAATTCTTTGGTAATTCTTTGGTGATTTTATGGCCATGGACGACTAAACTATTTTTCTTGGATTAAGAAGACGGAAGCCTTAGATTATTACACTGTGAGATCTAATTGATTTTATTTCTTCAATTAATATTGTGAGTATTGATTATTCTTATGCGTTTGAATTATATGATTGATTTGATTAATTGCTAAGGTGCACACTAGTTTATTATTCGTTGAAATCTACTGCTAAATTAGATATCAAATCGTAATTGTTTGATCACTCTAATTTGTGAAGTAACTAAGATTAATAATTGACTGCAGATCACGAGATTATTATATCTTAGGAATAATATTCAATTGAATTAAATACAACCGCTTGTGCTTGTGTTGTTCAACTTCATCGGTTTTTCTGATTTTTAAAGCTTGTACTAGATTAAACTTTTAGCGCTTGTCTGAGGTTATTTAGTAGATAGGGTTTTATAGATCGCTTGTTTCTATCTAACTAAAATTAAGGAAAGACATGGAATGATTCTGAATGGTGAATTGATTCTAACGATGAATATTCAAAGTATTAATTGTGTATGCTTGAGTCAATGATCAGTGTATGTTTCTTAGGTGAAAGTTGACTTAACCCGAGATTTGTTATCCTGATTTAGTTCGTTACATTATTTCACACATTAATTTATTTTAATTAACAATATTCAAAAAACCCCTCTTTTGGAATACAAAGTAGAAAAATAGGTTAATCAGTCTCCGAGGGATCGACTCTTACTTGCACTACTACATAATTATTTTTCATTGTAAGGTTTTATTTTTGGTTGTCTGCGACAACACACCAACAACTCTTGTCAATCACATCAACATGTGACTCTTTGTAATATGCCTCTTAGATCATAATGGTTAAGTGTGTGCACATCCAAACTAAAATAATTTAAGTTAAGTCCAACCTAACACTCCATATATTAAAAAAAAATATTGTCCTTGTGTGTGCACAACAAAACAATATTGTTCAATTCTCTTTAAAAGCATCAAATGTGATTAATTAATATCTTAAATACGCAATACGAGTTTGTGTGTGCACAACAAACTCATATTAAATACTTAATACTCTATTAATTTATCATGCTAGAAGGTGACGTTCGATATTCCAAATATCTCTTGAATCATATGAGCTCTACAATGGTTACCTATTTCTGCACATAGAAAAATTTCGTAAAAAATTATATTTTTAGATCATCCCAATCATGGACTGATCCCTTCTCCAAATTATAGTACCAACTGAAGGCAATACTTGTCAAAGTTTTGTTGAATTCCTTCATCAATAAGTTATGATTGTTCACTTCATCATAACCCAACCATGGAGACATTGACTCCACAAACCTGGAAATATGCTTCCTAGCGTTTCCTTTCTCCCCATTGTATTTTGGAAACTACAGGGGATGCTCAATATACCCTGCCGGGTAAGGTTATCTCCGAATATATGTGGGGTAGTGTTGGTTGATTTATGTAACGACAATTAACGCGCAAGTATACGTGTTCAACAAGTAATATAAGATAAGTAGGGTGTCGTACCCACAAGGACGAAGTCTTAATTGCAAATCAAATACTAATGTAAGTTCTATACTGTCTTATCTAAACAAGTGATTGGAGATGGTATTTTAAACTATGCGATTACAACTAAAGGAGGTGAGAGAAATAGATGCGCTAGGGAGACAAGCTAGGATTACAATTCCCCTAATGCGTCGCTTAATCTCCTAACTCTCCATATTACAAACAAATCAAGGAATGGTCAGCCGAGAATAGAACTACGCATATGCTTCTGTCGAAGGCCAAATGCACATCCCTAGCTAGCTGAATCACAATATGTCTATTGATGAAAATAACTAGACTAGGGTCATTAAGCTCAGTCTCAAGGCTACACAAGGCAAATAGAGATATGTCTATCCTATTAAGCAGTTTATGCACACATTCCCTAAGGCAAGGGCATAACAAGTGTTATTGTATTTTAAAAGCCAGATATTAATGTCCAATTTTCAATAGCCATTAATATCACTACCAAAAACTCTGTCAAGCAAGCAGTTAATAAGCAAGAAATACAACAACCCATTCCCAAAATGATTCATTAATATAAATAGGAGAGAAAGTTAATTAGGCTAAACACTAGGTTACATTGCAATCCCAAAAAGGAATTAGTTCATAACCATGGTGCTAATACACATTTCTATAACATTCAACATTGCTCAGTAATACACAAATAACTGAGAGATTTGGAATAAGAAAACTCTTGTTGTGAGGTTTTCTGTCTCCAAGTCTTCTCTTCTCCGTGTAACTCCTGAGCTGTGTAGGATGCAATAACTATTCTCCCCTCAAAACCAGCTTCTTTCTCTTCTAGAATCTAATTAATCTACCCTGTTATCACTGTCTGTTATCCACTGTCCTAGCCTCCGTACTTGTTTTCTATATCGCTCCCCCCGCTGTGTGTTCTCTCTCTTTTTATTAGGTCATTAAAAGCGAGCCACTGGCTAGGCACCGGAGGTGGCGCTGTGGCGCGGAGACATAGCTATTGGGTGGCACTGCGGCGCGAACACAAGAAGCAAAAGGGACGCTGCAGCGGCAGATGACATCAGTGTGGACAAGGAAGCGGCACTGCGGCGCTAGGAAAAGGCTAGGCTCTGGCGCTGCGGTGCCAGAGTGTAGAAAATGATAATTTTGCCCCCCTTTAAGCTGGAAATGACCTAAACAGCCCTGCATCATACGGGATAAGCATAATAACAACAAAATATCTATAAAAGCTCAATAAATAATATAAAACCAGCAGCATCTTAAGCTTTTAGAGAATCTGATTCGCGATATAAAAACCACTTATCAGATACCCCCAAACTTAAGCTTTTGCTTGCCCTCAAGCAAACTATCTAACATCCACGCCTACACTACTGGAAGACGCGAATGAAAACTACTACTATAGAATAATACCACGGCTTCTAAGCGTAATTATAGAGCCTCTCCGAGAATAGGGCAAACACTGACATGAAAGGGGGCTTAAAATCAAATTTGCAAGCATGAGACTGTACTCGATCCATTCTATGTATGTGTGAAGACCAACCATCCTAACTAATCATAACTCAATTAAACTCGCAAAGTCGATTGCTAAAACCAGTATGCATCGCAACTTAAACAATCAACAAGCATTAAGACTAAGATGCAAACACAGGAAAAGATCAAAAGGCTCTAGCATGAAGACTGTAAAATCTGACTCGGACAGTCCTTAATTACCTTAGGCTAAACAGAGCTACCCATTAATGAGCTTTTGATCAGTGACTCCCAAGCCAGATGACTTTAGGGCACTAGGTGTGGAACACCCCTATGAATCTAATAACTCGAGCCGCAAAGGCCACGTAATCAACATAAGCCAAATTAGACTTTACGAAATCTGAAGATTATTTGACGAGTGCATTTTATGCTCCATCTCAACATCGGTCCTGCGTTTATGGGCGAGCGCGTTTTATGCTCCATCTCGACCCACCGCAAGACTTTCGATATTCAATCTCCTTTTCAATTTATTTTATTTTTATTTTACTATACAACATGCCAGAGTCCAAGATCCAAAACTGTAAAAGCGCCTAAGTCCTTTATTACCTTGTAAAAATGAAAGATTATAAGAATGACATACTCTCAAAGCAATAAACGCGCGAACTAAAATTGAAAAATAACTAGTTAACACAGTTAGACGGTGCTTGCTAAGAAGGACGGATCAATAACAGTCTCAACTTATCGATTAACAACCCCTAACTTATACATGCTTGACACGACTCTAAGAGACAGCCATAACTACTTGGGGCCTGTCATTAGCCACGATCAAAAATTAACAGCTATAACACCTTCACACAGCATATTTACAGTTATAAAACGGGTAAAAAGGGGGGGTAATCAAAACAATTTAGGCATGAAGTAACAAAAGAAACAGCACCCTGCCCAAATAAGGAAAAACCATAACCCATAGCATTAAGAAAACCAATTACCAGCACAATCCCCAAAATATGGCTATAAACACACCAACCAAAAATGACATGATAGCTAACGCGAACGCAAAATACTATATACAAAATAAAGCAAAAGTATTCAAATTATAAACCAAAACATTCATATATATATTTAATAAAACGAACATACCAATGCATCTTAACATGCATCCCATAATAAACCAACATCATACACAAACACACCATAAATAAAACATAGTCTGGGGCTATACCGCCCAAAAGAAACATAACAGCAATTCATATATAATAATACTTAAAAAGGAATCTCCCCCAAGCTTGAAATCTGCCAATGTCCTCACTGGCCTTCACCCTCTGGAGCATCATCATCGCCGCCATCATCATCGCCATCATCATCGGCACCCGCTTTGTCCTCCTCGCGATCCTCTCCTCTGGCAGGGAATGGCGATGTATAAGGCGCAAAAATTGGAGGCTCTGGAAATAAAAAGGGCATGGACTCTGCATCATCTCCTCCCTGGGCATAATAGATACTGGAAACTGTATTTGCGAACTCCGCATGATAGTGATTGAATTGGCTCTGCCATTGAGCCATCGTATCAACCTTGCAGTGGAGAAAATTAAGGCTGCTCAAAATCTCTGCCAGGGCCCCGGGTGGCATAGCCTCAGAAGAAAGGGGCTCAGGCGCTTGAGCGGAGGTACCAGCCTCAGATGAGGGAGGCGACAGAGGCCCAGGCAAATAGCCCTGACCCTTAGGGTGCGACGAAGGTCCCCCATCCCATACTCCATATCAGGATATAACGCGATGATCAATGACAGCCATAGGCGGCTGAGTGATATCGTCTTTCTCCCATACCACACCCGTCCTTTTGCATAGACGTGTGATCAACGACGGGTGAGGGAGTCCGAAATTGACGTTGCTCCTGATGGCCTTCTTAATTAAATCCTGGATAAGCACCCCCACATCAACCTTCAGCCCCATGACAATTGCATATAGCAATACTGCCCTCTCTCTTGTTACATCGCTCAGGTGGCGTGTTGGCATAATATTGGCACAAATGAAGGAGTACCACGCCTTACCATAACGACTTACGGCTTTATGGGGGAAAGAGGTCTTTTCACCGTGGAATTCATTGGTTTTCCAAATGGTACCAGGCTTGTAGAGCTTGGTTATAATCTCGTCTGTACTGTAACTCCGCATCCCAGACTCCAGATAATCCTTATCATCGTAGTTTGAAGTCCCATACACAGCATTGATGGTACGACTGTCAAATTTAATCAACTTACCCCGAACTGGCACTGTTGCAGGACCATCAGCATTAGCATTTGCGTAGAATTCCTTTACCACCGAAATAACTGCAGATTCGGGCGGCTTGGTGAAGTGAATCCATTTCATAGCCACAATAATGGAATTCATATCGCCGTCCGTCTTGTCATCTGGCCTTAGCCCTCTTTCAGGCTCCAAACTCCTCTTTGAAAAATTTTGGGCATATCGCTTCCAGGCTTCCTCACTTGGGAATTTTACAGCATCCCAAAGGGGAGGAGGGGTTCTGGATGATGGAGGAGGACCTATACTAGTGCGAGGACGCTTTGAACCCATTGCCAACAAAACTCCAAAGACAATAAAAAGAAACTTAACAAACGAAAATCTAACTCTGGCTCTGAAGAATTCCTTTACCTCAAATAGGATATAAATAGGATGAAGGAGAAGTAACTGTAGGACGGTTGATGGCCCCGAACGGTCAGAAACTGAAAGGGGGACGGTTGATTTGCCGAACTGCTTGAAAGAGGGGGAGAAGTGTGTGAGAGAAAAGAGGGGAGATACATGAACTGCTGCAAGCTGAATACCAAAAGCCTCATTTAAACTCAAAAAAACGGCACTGGCGCTGCAGCGTGGTGCATGACGCTGCGGCGCGAGTTAGATTTGTATTGGCGCTGCGGTGTCATTCTTGGCGCGGCGGCGCGACATCTTGGAGCTGCAGCGCGAAGAATTACGAAGGCCTCAACGCTGCAGTGCAACTCTCCAGTAGCTTCCAGTATAAGCCGGCGCCGCGGCGGGATAATTTGTAAAGGAACTGGCGCTGCGGCGCGATGGAGAATTTTGAAATAATGAGCATGGCGCTGCGGCGTGAAACTTAGCTAAGCACCTGGCGCTGCGGCGCGACCTTCTGATTTTCTACACAGCAAACATCCAAATTACTGAATCAACACAAACTAATCATACTGACAATTATACCAACCATTAACCTACATACTAACATACTAACTCAGCATCTATAATTATTCTAAGGAAAACCAAATGCACTAATGATAACTAAAGAAAACAACACTGAATGAAAATAATAAGGGTATTTTTGATACTGAGATGGGACCCCATCAAGCGCTTGATTTAGAGTCGTCGGCTTGACTTTCACCCCGTCTTACACCGGGTCTCCCAAGGTGATGGAGGTGTTTTGCCGGTCGACCTCGCCGCCCCAATAATGTTTCAAACGTTGTCCATTGACTTTGAAGGTTTTGTCTGAATGAGGGTCTTCGACCTCAATCGCCCCATGAGGATACACCTTAGCAATTGTGAACGGCCCCGACCATCGGGACTTCAACTTCCCCGGGAATAATTTCAGCCGGGAGTTAAAAAGAAGCACCTTCTGGCCCTGTTCGAAGTTCCTTTCGACAATTTTCTTGTCATGCCACCGCTTTGTCTTTTCCTTATACAACTTAGCGTTTTCATACGCATGCAGATGAAACTCGTCTGATTCATTGAGTTGTAATAGCCTTCGTTCACCCGCTGCATCCATATCAAAATTTAGCTTTTGGATGGCCCAATATGCGTTGTGCTCTAGCTCCACAGGAAGATGACAAGCCTTGCCATAAACAAGCCTATACAGAGACATTCCGATAGGCGTTTTATAAGCGGTGCGGTATGCCCACAAGGCATCATCAAGCTTCTTTGACCAGTCCTTCCGATTAAGGTTAACAATCTTCTCCAAGATACGCTTAACTTCTCGATTAGAGATCTTTGCTTGGCCACTTGTCTGCGGATGATAACCTGTGGCTATTTTATGGGTCACCCCATACTTAGCAAGAAGGGCTTCAAAATATTTGTTACAAAAATGTGACCCTTCATCACTGATTATTGCTCGAGGAGTGCTGAAACGAGTGAAAATATTTTTCCATAAGAAATTAAGCACCACCTTAGCATCATTAGAAGGCAAGGCGACTGCTTCTACCCATTTGGAGACATAATCAACCGCAACAAGAATATAGAGATTATTGTAGGAAGACGGGAATGGACCCATGAAGTCAATACCCCATACATCAAACAACTCTACTTCAAGGACATTCTGCAGAGGCATTTCATGCCTTTTTGAGATGGTTCCTACCCTTTGGCATCTATCGCAGTGCGACACATATAGGTGTGCATCTTTGGACAGGGTAGGCCAGTAAAACCCAGATTAGAGCACTTTAGCAGCAGTTCTTTGTCCCCCAAAATGTCCTTCATAATTAGAGGAATGGCAATGATGGAGCACACCTTCGATTTCTTCCTCTGGCAAACATCTCCGTAGAATCTTATCTGAACACTGTTTGAATAAAAAAGGCTCATCCCAAAAGTATTATTTTGCATCATTTAGGAATTTCTTCCTCTGTTGATAGCTCAAGATGGGAGGAAACACTTGACAAGCTACGAAATTGGCAAAGTCCGCATACCACGGGGCTTTGCTTTGGACGCCAAACAGTTGTTCATCTGGGAAGAAATCATTGATGTCTTTGATTGCATCTCCCGAATGAGGAGGGTTTTCCAACCTCGACAAGTGATCTGCTACCTGGTTTTCTGTCCCCTTTTTGTCGCGGATCTCTAGATCGAACTCCTGTAGAAGAAGGACCCACCTTATCAGCCTAGGCTTTGCATCTTTCTTCTCTATCAGATATTTGATGGCCGAATGGTCTGTGTACATGGTCACTTTTGTTCCAATGAGGTAGGAACGGAATTTGTCGAAAGCATAAACCACTGCCAGTAGTTCCTTCTCGGTTGTGGTGTAATTTAACTGAGCATCAGTTAATGTTTTGCTGGCATAGTATATTGTGTGGAACACTTTGTCCCGTCTCTGTCCCAACACTGCCCCAATAGCAAAATCGCTGGCGTCACACATAAGCTCAAATGGGAAAGTCCAGTCAGGAGCTACCACAATAGGAGTTGAAATTAGTTTTTCCTTCAATAGTTCAAATGCTCTGAGGCAGGCTTCATCAAACTGAAAAGGCATATCCTTTTCCAATAGTGAACATAGCGGTTTGGTTATTCTTGAGAAGTCCTTGATAAACCGCCTATAGAATCTTGCATGCCCAAGAAAACTCCTAACCCCTTTCACTGATGTAGGCGGTGGTAGACTATTGATGACATTAATTTTAGCCTTGTCTACCTCGATACCACTATCAGATACTCTGTGGCCCAAAATAATGCACTCCTTGACCATGAAGTGGCACTTCTCCCAATTCAATACAAGATTAGTTTCAACACATCTTTGGAGAACGGCCGTCAAATTCACCAGACAGTTATCAAATGAACTCCCGAATATAGAAAAATCGTCCATGAAAACCTCGAGGGTCTTTTCGACCATGTCAGAGAAGATGGACATCATGCAACGTTGGAATGTTGCAGGAGCGTTACACAACCCAAATGACATTTTCTGAAAGGCAAAGGTCCCATACGGACATGTGAATGTTGTTTTCTCCTGATCTTCGGGAGCAATAGAAATTTAATTATATCTAGAATAACCATCTAGCAGACAATAAAAGGCATGCCCAACAAGTCTATCGAGCATCTGATCAATAAATGGCAGAGGGAAGTGATCCTTACAGGTGGACTTGTTCAACTTCCTGTAGTCCATTCATACCCTCCCCGGTCACCGTTCTGGTTGGAATCAACTCGTTATTATCATTGGCTACTACCGTCATGCCTCCCTTTTTTGGCACGCACTGAATGGGACTGACCTTAGGACTGTTCGAGATAGGGTAGATAATGCCCGCATCTAGCAGCTTAATGATTTCCTTCCGGACCACCTCTTTCATTATTGGGTTCAACCGCCTCTGATATTCAATGGTCGGCTTGGATCCTTCCTCCAGTAGAATTTTGTGCATACAAAGGGATGGGCTGATCCCTTTAATGTCTGAAATCGACCACCCCAGTGCCGTTTTATACTGTTTAAGCACTAGCAGTAGCTTCTCTTTTTGGCCTTCATCTAATGATGCAGATATTATAACAGGCAAAGTGGATGATTTCCCCAAGTATGCATACCTCAGATGATTGGGCAAGGGCTTTAACTCAAGGACAGGAGGTTCTACAATTGATGGCTGGGCCTTGGAAGTAGATGCTTCTGGATCATTCAGAGATTCAAGCTGTCTTTGGAACTGTGTAGATCTCTGGGGTGCATCCAGCCAGTTAGCACATTTAACATGGGTGGCTTCTTCCATAGGACTGGTACCTGTTAGTGTAGCTTCTAAAGGGTCTGTCATGCATGTTTCTGAGAATACTTCCCTGACTGTATCATCAATCACCTTAATCTGGAAGCAGTCTTCAAGAGTGTTCGGATATTTCATTGCCCTAAACACATTGAAAGTTACTTCCTGATCCTGTAATCTCATAGTCAGCTCCCCTTTCTGCACATCTATAAGGGTTTTCCCCGTTGCTAAAAATGGTCTGCCCAGTATTATCGGAACCTCCCGGTCTTCCTCAAAGTCCAGGACAATAAAGTCCGCTGGAAAGATTAACTTGTCCACCTTAACAAGCACATCTTCAACTATCCCCTTCGGGTAAGTGAGAGATCTATCCGCCAATTGCAAGGTAACACTTGTGGGTTTGGCTTCATTCAGCCCAAGCATCTTATATATTGACAGAGGCATCAAATTTATACTCGCCCCCAAATCACATAAGGCCTTGCCCATGAATTGGTCCCCGATAGTGCATGGAATCGTGAAACTTCCAGGATCTTTTAGTTTTGGCGGGAGCTTGTTCTGTAGAATAGCACTGCATTCCTCTGTCAGAGCCACTATTTCATAATCTGCCATTTTCCTCTTCTTCGACAATATGTCTTTCATGAATTTGACATAGCTCGGCATTTGCTCCAACGCCTCTGCAAACGAGATGTTTATGTGAAGCTTCTTGAACACTTCTAAAAACTTAAAAAATTGCTTATCAAGCTTTTGTTTCTGCATGCGCTGGGGGAATGGCAATTGTGGGATAAGAGGATTAGTTGTGTTCACTGTAGGGGTTGGTGATGAAGGGCTTTCTTGAGCATTTACCTCACCCCCAAAATTATCATCACTCTGTTCCACAATAGGTTCCTCTATAGTCACTTTTTCTTGCACTACAGGACTCTCTCCACCCTTTTCATTTATAGTTCTCCCACTCCATAGTGAAACTGCTTTTCAGTGTTTCTTCCCATCCCATTTCGGGTTGACATCAGTGTCACTCGGCAATGTGCCTTGCGGTCGACTGTTCAAAGCAGAGGCTAACTGTCCCATTTGGACTTCAAGGTTCCGGATGGAAGCTTCTTGATTACCGCTCCTTGTCTCATTTTGGGCAATATATCGTGACAGGAGATCTTCCAAACTAGGTTTTCTTTTCTGTTGAGGTGGTGGATGGTGGAACTGATTATGAGAACTCTGTGGTTGTTGGTTGTACTGATTTTGAGCTTGAAAACCCGGAGGGTTTGAGAAATTAGGCCTGGTGGTCGGAGGTTGTGCTTGATGGTTATTTGTGTTGCCCCAAGAAAAGTTTGGATGATTCCTCAAGCCCGGATGATAATGAGTAGGGAGACTTGCATTTTGCTGCCGCCCGTAGTTGGAAACAAATTGAACTGACTCGGGGCTTATGGCACACTGATCAGTTGGGTGGCTCCCTTGACATAATTCACACGACACAGCGACACTCTGAACATTCTGCACAGCATGCACTCCCATGGTGTCGAGTCTTTTTGTTAGCGCTGCAACCTGAGCCGCTAATTGTGTGACTGGATCAACCTCATATATTCCTGCTGCTCTTTTAGGGGCCTGCCTGTCATTTGGCCATTGATAATTATTGGCCGCCATTGTTTCCACCAATTCATACCCCGCTGTGTGATGCTTAGACGTGAACGCTCCTCCAGAAGCGGCATCAATACTCGAATGAGTAGCTCCGAATAACCCATTATAGAATGTCTGGATGGGAAGCCATTCTGGCAGTCCATGGTGGGCGCATTTTCTCAGAAGATCCTTGAATCGCTCCCATGAGTCGTACAAAGACTCTGACTCAAACTAAATAAAAGAGGTAATTTTGTGCCTAAGCCTGGCGATTTTAGCGGGTGGGAAGAACTTCGCCACGAACTTTTGAGCCAAGTCATCCCATGTGGTAATGGAGCCTGAAGGAAGTGAATATAGCCAGCTCTTGGCCTTGTCCTTCAAGGTGAATGGAAACAATCGGAGTCTGATGGCATTGTCAGATACTCCGTTGCACTTAAACGTATCGCAGATCTCCAAGAAGTTCATCAAGTGATCATTGGGGTCATCATTTGGTAATCCCCCAAATTGAATATTGGAGCACATTTGGATGGTGCCCGGCTTGATCTCAAAATTATTTTCTTGGATTGCGGGCCTGAGAATGCTAGCTTGCAAATCTGCGATGTGAGGCATAGCATGTTCCCTTAAAGATTTCTGAAGTTCCTCAGCCATTGTAACAGGAGTATGTATGTCCCGAGCTTTTTCTCTCTGCAGGCGTCTGTACGTTCTATCAACCTCGGGGTCGAGAGGTATTATGTTCCGACCCCTTCGAGGTGGCATACGCCGTAGAGATAACCTGAAAAGAAAATTAAACAGATAATATCAGTCTAATTTAAGATCGTATTGACTTAGTTTTAATATTGATAACAAATAGTACTAAGTCCCCGGCAACGGCGCCAAAAACTTGTTGGTTGGTTTATGTAACGACAATTAACGCGCAAGTATACGCGGTCAACAAGTAATATAAGATAAGTAGGGTGTCGTACCCACGAGGACGAAGTCTTAATTGCAAATCAAATACTAATGTAAGTTCTATACTGTCTTATCTAAACAAGTGATTGGAGATGGTATTTTAAAATATGCGATTACAACTAAAGGAGGTGAGAGAAATAGATGTGCTAGGGAGACAAGCTAGGATTACAATTCCCCTAATGCGTCGCTTAATCTCCTAACTCTCCATATTACAAACAAATCAAGGAATGGTCAGCCGAGAATAGAACTACGCATATGCTTCTGTCGAAGGCCAAATGCACATCCCTAGCTAGTTGAATCACAATATGTCTATTGATGAAAATAACTAGACTAGGGTCATTAAGCTCAGTCTCAAGGCTACACAAGGCAAATAGAGATATGTCTATCTTATTAAGCAGTTTATGCACACATTCCCTAAGGCAAGGGCATAACAAGTGTTATTGTATTTTAAAAGCCAGATATTAATGTCCAATTTTCAATATCCATTAATATCACTACCAAAAACTATGTCAAGCAAGCAGTTAATAAGCAAGAAATACAACAACCCATTCCCAAAATGATTCATTAATATAAAGAGGAGAGAAAGTTAATTAGGCTAAACACTAGGTTACATTGCAATCCCAAAAAGGAATTAGTTCATAACCATGGTGCTAATACACATTTCTATAACATTCAACATTGCTCAGTAATACACAAATAACTGAGAGATTTGGAATAAGAAAACTCCTGTTGTGATGTTTTCTGTCTCCAAGTCTTCTCTTCTCCGTGTAACTCCTGAGCTGTGTAGGATGCAATAACTATTCTCCCCTCAAAACCAGCTTCTTTCTCTTCTAGAATCTAATTAATCTACCCTGTTATCACTGTCTGTCATCCACTGTCCTAGCCTCCGTACTTGTTTTCTATATCGCTCCCCCCGCTGTATGTTCTCTCTCTTTTTATTAGGTCATTAAAAGCGAGCCACTGGCTAGGCATCGGAGGTGGGGCTGTGGCGCGGAGACATAGCTGTTGGGTGGCACTGCGGTGCCACTCGCGCTGCGGCGTGAACACAAGAACCAAAAGGGACGCTGCAGCGGCAGATGACATCAGCGTGGACAAGGAAGAGGCACTGCGGCGCGAGGAAAAGGCTAGGCTCTAGCGCTGCGGCGCCAGAGTGTAGAAAATGACAATTTTGCCCCCCTTTAAGCTGGAAATGACCTAAACAGCCCTGCATCATACAGGATAAGCATAATAACAACAAAATATCTATGAAAGCTCAATAAATAACATAAAACCAGCAGCGTCTTAAGCTTTTAGAGAATCTGATTCGCGATATAAAAACCACTTATCAGGTAGGGTGGAGTAAAGTCTAACTACGAAGGTCGAGATGTTTGCTTGCGAAGTTGATTGATCACATCAATCATATCATCTTTCGTCACGTAATGGCTTGTAGTATGGACTCTTTATTGTGTTGTGATGTATTATGGCATTGGTTGTGTTTGTTGGCTCGTTTGTTGGGCATGGCTCTGGATGGTTGGTACCTGCACTTGTGAAAATGCAGGGATAGTAGTCGGGATGATGTTTGTCTAAGACTGGCTAGCTAACAATCTGGGTTGTGGAACGTCACCACTGTTCTGGGGTTCCAAGTTGATGATTGGAATCGACTGATTTTCCGTTAATGGCGGTACGACCTGATTCTCTTTGTTGATGATGTCATTGTTGTTGTCCTCCACTTCTACTCGATCTCCCTACTAATTTTCTTGGAACATGACATTGAAAGTGGGGATTTGCATCAACTGTTAGTGGAAATTCCCCATTTTCTCTTGCTTCCTTTGCACTTCCAGCATCATAGCCATAATCATTCCTTGTCCTTCTCGTGCTTCCTTCAATGCCTTGAGCATCTCTAGTTGCACATCATTTGTCTGCTCTCCACTTGCTTCCTCGCGTTGCCTTCCCACGCCTGTCTGCCTGACATTAGTTGTTTGTTGATCAGCCATGTATGGTGATGTTGAACTTCCTTCTGAAGCGTCATCTATGATGGGTTGATCGAGATCCAGATTCGCGCTCTGGAAAGCTTGATTTGCTTGCCTTGGAACTGGATCCGGTGAAGTAATGCTCGTTGTCAGTGAAATTTTTCTTGTAGTTCTTCCACTTCGAGTTGTGGGCATACCCTTCACGAATTCTACACCTCCCCAGCAGAGTCACCAAAGAAATGTGGGCAAGAAAATTGTACCTCGCTAGGGTTAGGGTTTTGTGTTGGCTTAAGAAGAGAGAAATCCACGAAGAGCACAAAATTAATTGATTGATTGAAGAGGGGAGAAGAACTGGTGAGCAATTACTCCAATGACACGTGGCAAAAATCTTAGAATCCGAAAACCTTTTTAGGGTAGTAGGGATTCAAAGTGCCTTCTTGAGTACTTCGGGTTGAAGAACTCTTAGAATCCGAAAACCTTGTTAGGGCAGGGATTCAGAGAGCCTTCTTGAGTGCTAACTTCGGGTTGAGAGAGAATGTCCAAGTCCTTCAATCTTCCAATAGTTCCAAAGTCCAAAGAGAGGTCCCATCCTTCACAGAATGGAAGGGGTATTTATAGAGTTTTCTGAAAAGTGGTCACTTGCCAGGCACATGTACTCGGGAAAATTCTAGAAATACCCCTAGTCATCAGAGTAATACCCAGATCATCCTGTCCTTATAGCCACCAATCCAATCCCTCAATCAATTTCCAAAATGAGCCACCTCCACCAGTCTTCTGGCTTGGGACACGTGTAGACTTCTCTCGGGTCTCACACATTTTTTTTGACTTTTTCGTTTGTCATTCAATTATAATGTGAACCCTAATTTGTGCATTTAATTCAATTAGGTTAAGTGAACCCTAATTTTCACTTGGGCACACAAAGTTTATATGATGTTTTTAAGATTACATGAACACAATTCTTGTATGATTGTGTGAATTTCATACTTATGCAAATCTTAGTATTTGTACAAGTATTCAAGCTATGTTATGACATAACTTGTTAAAGTTTTAAAGTTCGATATCCATAAATTATTTAAGGAAATGTCGATGCCATTTGTATGATTGTGTGAATTTCATACTTATGCAAATCTTAGTATTTGTACAAGTATTCAAGCTATGTTATGACATAACTTGTTAAAGTTTTAAAGTTCGATATCCATAAATTGTTTAAGGAAATGTCGATGCCATTTGTTTTGGTTAGACAACTACCAAAATATTTTATCGATTTGATATGAATCCTTGAAATATTATTGATGTTAAGTAGCGATGTCCAAACCAAATTATTTTGGTACGAATTCAAAGGTAAGCTTGAGGATGAACGAACAAATATTTTGGTCAAATTTTTCGGCTGACACACAAGGTGTCAAAATTAAACGCATAGTCCTTTAACGGGTGAGTGTTGTACTACATAGGGTACTATAAGCTGATCTATCGAATTTACTATTTTAATGCCGGGTAGTCCTTTTCAATGAAAGTAAAAGAAAGTTCTTGATCCGACCACCAACTCAGTTTAAATGACCATTACGTCATCTCAAAAATGTAATTAAAGAAGGAAAAGTAGTATTCTGGGTTATTTAATGTATTATTCCAGTTTATTCAAAGTGTTTCACACCTATTGATCAGTTGTTGAGTGATAGTCATATGATTCTTGATTTTGTTGTTGAGTTGTTATATTTGCTGAGCAATTAAATGCTCATCCTTGCTTAAACTATATGATTTCAGCTAAGACCAAACGTATTGAAGAATCCAATAAGGATAAATGAAGGAAAAAAAGGAATGAATAGAATATCTTGGAAAAGATTAATATTACTATGTAATAAGTAGTATTATGAAAGTATGAACAAGTAATGGTTACAAAATCTGGGATTGAACAGATATGATGTAATAATATAGCAATTACATTTGTGTTATTAAGCTTATACAGCTAGATATATGTGGATGTTGTAGTACTGTGTAACACCTTATCAAGGGTTTAAAGGTATCCGAATTTGGGGGCATCACAGGGGATCTGCGTTTAGTAGTTATTTCCATATTAGTTACAATTAATTCGATCTTAATTTAAACATTTTAATTTTCTATTTTATTTCACCTTTGTAGGTTTTCTTTTATGTGTATGCACACTAAGTCAAAGGGTAAGGAGGAACTTTTTCCATGCGCAGACGATATCGAAAGAAAGTTCCGAAAACTGGAGTTATTTGGTGAGGAAACACAAACGGAAGAAAAAAAGACGAAGGAAATCGATATGCAAGAAACCATGGCTGCAAAAAGTAAAAATCACTTGGGGATTATGTCATACCGTTAGTAACAGACATTCAATCCAGTATTCAGAGACATTCCATCAATGTGAACAGTTTCAAGATTAAACCGGGGAACATTCAGATGTAAAAGAATTTAGTGTGGTTTGGGGGTGGTCCAAATGATGATCCCAATGAACACCTCATTAGCTTCCTTGAAATATGTGATACGTTCAAGTTTAATGGGGTTACAGAGGAGGCAGGTAGATTGAGCCTTTTCCCGTTTACACTCCGCTATAAGAACGTAGAGTTTGGGCTTGAACTACTCAACATTTTGTACTCTACTATTGCTTGCTCTACGAGTAGGGAAACACTCTACGATGTGCTCTCTACGATTGGTTCTCTACGATAGGCACTCTATAATCTTTGAACAGACTCTGTGATCTTTCCTCACTATACGATCTTAGTGTGGACCCTATATAGACACTCAAAATTTTGGGTCCCTATTACTAACACTGCAAGAGGGCAAAGCGGTCTTTTCAAAACAACCCCGGTTCCAATAACGGTCCTGCAAGTAAAATCCTGTCACCAATATCGGTTAACTGAAATTCGATCCCCAATATCGGTCAACTCAAATTCGATCCCCAATATCGGTCAACTCAAATCCGATCCCCAATATCGGTGCTCCAGTCAAATCTGGTCTAAATATCGATACCTGGATCCATCTTCTATCGTCAATTGGACCGTCAATCCAGCTCCGATCATCAATTAGACCGTTAATCCAGCTCCGATCGCTAATCGGACTGTCCATCCAGTTCTGATAGCTAATTGGACTGTCAATCCAGCTCCGATTGCCAATCGGACTGTCCATCCAGTTTTGATCGCTAATCGGACCGTTAATCCAGCTCCGATCGCCAATCGGACTGTCAGTTCAACCCCGATCTCAATATCGGACTTTCAGATTAACCCCGATCTCAATATCGGATCGTCAGATCAACCACGATCTCTAATCTGGTCGTCAGGTTAATCCTGATCTTGATATCGGGTCGTAAAAGCATCCTCGACAACAACTCGGGAAGTTAAAGCATCCCCGGCAGTAACCTGGGAAGTCAAGTTCAACCTCGGCAGTAACCCGGGAGGTCAAGGTCAACCCCGGCAGCAACCCGAGAGGTACAGGGAAACTTCAGACACAAACCTGAAGCACCACAACAGCTCCAAAAGAAAACATGAAACGACCACGTCAGCCTCAGAGATAACACTAAGGACAAACAGACTCGAATGGGATCCAAGTCTTGGAAACAGCTCCCAGAAGTCAACTTGAGGCCATGCCGACACCAAGGGCAACCCCAGGAGGAACAAAATGGTCATTTTACCAACCCTCAGCTGATTCAATTAAAATAAGCCGAATTAATGCTACCAAGGTCAGAAAGAACCACAACGGTGATCCCGGGTGAAAAACAGCACCAAACGGCTCGACGGATAAACGGCGGGGAAACGAAGATCCGGTCATGAACCCACCTTTTGGGACTTAAAGAGGCTTAAATCCTATGTCATTGTGACACTCTCAGCGAGGGCTATCTGGAAAGCTATAGCACGCCTCAAACGGACGCTCCGATCAAAAGTTATGAAGATGCGAACTTGACATCGCATCGCCCGGCGTGCACGTACTTCGAGACCACGAAGCCAGGTATGTGGACCCCACCTTAGGGAGCCATACCTCTACCTGCGGTAGCAGCAGGTAGAATGGAGGTTTCCTGTCCTATAAATAAACGTGCAACCCCCCTCATATTTTATAATTCTGAAACGCAGCGAAGCTCTGCCTGTCTGATTTTTTGACTTTTACACCTCTTCCAAACCTAAATATTTTTACTCCAACACGTAAACAGACCCATATAATACCACATATCAAAAAACCACCGGTAGATTTGGTCGTTTGAGGCCCACTAAGTGGCAAAAAGCCCGTATTGTAGTCCATTGTAAGTATTTTTACGATCAGAAAGTCAATACTACTACTTTGCACTGTTTTACACTTGCACACAAAGTTTCATCTTCTAAATATGCCCGGAACTTAGTTCCGTGGCCGTTTTCGTCAATTTGGTACATTTCTGTACATAAACTCAAAATTTTAAATTTGTACAACTCGGATTGACGATCCGTCAGCTCCAGCAGCTTCAATGCACTAGCACACACATTCTGGCAACTCCGTCGGACTGGGTTATCTTTCCAGTCCGGGTTTGGTCCTTTTTGGTATATATTTAACTGTATATATTGTAAGACCCCAACTTTTATGAATAAAGATTTAATTTTCTCTATATATATTATTTTAAATAGTAAGGTGTTGATTTGATGAATGTGGTAAGTTATGGGAGAAATGTGCAAATTTTTCAAAGTTAGCAAATGATAATAAAATATTCATTGTGTCGGGAATATTCGTTTGGTCGTGGAATATTCCTGTTGTCGGGGAATATTCGTACGAAGACGCAGCTATTTGTGGGCCCCATAACAAAAAATTATCGATTGAAGAAAACGACAAGAATAAGTTTTTCTAAAAATAACGGCGTGGTTGTTACCGTTAAAACTGTTGAAATACCCGGTGGTTAAAATACAGTAATACGCGGTGTTGCACTGTAGCACACAGTATTGCACTGTAATTCTAATAATTGATTCTTACGTAAGAAGTCACTACTCAATAATTGTTGCAGTAATTACTGTTCAATATTTTATATTATTGATTCAATAATTGCTACATTGATAATTGCATAACACTTTATTGATTCAATAATTGTCATTGCACAGTATTTCAAATAATCAAATCAATAATTCATATTATTTGAATAATATTATTAGATAGCATTATTGGCAATGTCTAAGGAAATTCTGTCTAGAAGGGGTTATTTAATTGCGCGCCAGTAAGGAGAAATTCTTATCGGAAGGCCCCCTCATTCCTGGGAACGACCTGGTTGTCAATATTGTAGTTCTGCAATATTATTTGTGAATAATTAATTATTGATTTATATGATAAGAAAATATTTATTTTGGTGGATATAAAAAGGAATTAGTGCTGAGGTGTTGTTATCAGTATTTGTTGTAAATTTGGCTTATTATATGGACCCCCACTTACTCATTTTTTTAAAATTATCGATAGAAAGTTATCTCAATTTTATATATATATATATATATATATATATATAAATAGAATAAATTATATTTTATTTAAAGTTTTTATTTTATTAGAATATTTTACTGCACAGTAATGAATAGTAGAAATCAGATTTCTCGTTGAATTTCGCCCGTGAAAATTTTCTTTTGTGCACCCGTGATTTTTATTCAAATAGTGCCCTGCCATTCTCCTATAAATAGGATGCTTAGTTTAGAAATAAAAATCACACCAGAATCAGAGAATTCTTCTTCTATAATATTGAGCGTATTTCTTTTGAGTTTAAGGAAGCTTTGAGTGTAGAAAACATTATAAGTTTTCTTCAAGAATATCCCCGTCATACCAGTTAGTAATATTCTCCTTTTAAGGTAAGGGATGCTATTTTTTTTCGTAAATGATGTTATTGCTTTCAATATCATTTCATCGAAATATTGGTATGAATTTTTTTATAAAATTTTTACCTTTTTCATCGGGGTTACTATTCACGTATAAGGCACTATTCACGTATACGACACTATTCACGTATACGTCACTATTCACAAATACGGTACTATTTACAAAAAATTTAATTTTTTTTGTCCAAGTTGTCTGTTATGGTTACTATCTTTGATTTTATCTAAGTTTTAAACTTCATTCTTGAATTTTTCTCCACAATTGATTATTATAGAGTATTTTTGAACTTGGATAAACTAAAAATACGAATCCTTAATCTTTGTCCTTTATCTCGCTGGATTCATTCTTTAAAATATTTTTCATCATCCTCAGTCCTAAATGGTGATATAACTGAATATCTTTGGCCTGTAGTGCAAATATGAATGATTATTTGATGAATATCTTTGGCCTGTAGTGCAAAGATGATTGATTACCTAATGAATATCTTTGGCCCGTAGTGCAAAGATGAACAGGTGTTGAGATGAACATGACCACTGGTAATACAAATGAATATCTTTGGTTCGTAGTGCAAAGATGAATATTTGATTTAAGATATATATTGATTGATGTTACAGGGATAAAATATTGATTATGGACTTTCAAATCATAGAAGATAGTAGACATTATTTTCTACTTAACTCTTCTGGTGCATTGTTACTTCCGCTGCAGTTGTTGATCTAAAACTTGTTGTCCATAATATTTTATCTGAATTGTTGAAAACTAACGATAATTTATTTTTCATTATCTTAGTCATAATATTCTTTATTGGGCTAGTTGAGCTCACCCTTTTTCATCTATTGTCCTCTTTAGGGATTGAAAATGTTGCGAAAATTAGTCGGAGAACAGTGTGATGGTCAGAGTAGAGCAGTAGTAGTCTTCACTATTTTTATAAAATATTGTGATAATAATTGTAATTATTGAGGACTGAATTTGAGTGTTTATATTTCGTATTATATACGATTTGTATTGAAACTCATCGGTGTATGGTCGTATTTCTCACGACCTTTTGTTTTAAAAGATTTGTATATAGAATTCTGTACCATATATTTGACGACTTAGAATGGGTTGGTATTGAACCTATTTTGTGGGCATCACAGTTGGTATCAGAGCCATAAGTAAAGAGCCATGAGCCTTTATCTGGTGACTTCCTGTTTATGGAGGATGCACCGAAGCTAGACTCTCCGTAGGGGACGCCGTTCTGCTGTGGCAAACTGATAGGTATCATTGTGAGGTGCTGTCTAAGGTTGGGATATGAGTCACAGTTGGTATTAGAGCTTAGGCATATGATCTTTGGCGGAGATCTGGGATTAGAACTAGGAGGGGAGAGATGAGTAAAACCTTCACTAGTGTGTCCTACCTAAGCTTATTTTGTATTTAATTGGTCAGTCGGAGCATAGGGTTAATATATGATATGTTAATTTATTTAATTAACCCTTGTTTTATAGCAGTAATTGAGAATGTCAGCTGAAAATCTAAACAATGGAGCATTTGAGACCACTGAGGCACTGCTAATCACCAACCAGAATAATGTGATGTCGGGGGAAGAAGAAATTAGAGATATCCATGTAGTGAGTGAAGAATTAATAGTTGCACCCGAGATAGTCGCAGAGGTAGCAGCTGAGAGTGAGGAAGAAAAGGAACCTGAGGAAGATTTATTAGGAGAATTTTATGATCGAAATGTAGAACTGCAAAATCGTATTCATGAGTTAGAAGAGCAGGGTGAAGAACGACAGACAGCCGTGGAACAAAGGGATACAACAATTCAAGAAAGGGATACAGAAATTCAAGATTTTGCTACTCGATATGCGAGACTTGAACAAAAGCTCTCTGGCAGAGCATATGATATTGGAGCTGGAATCTGAAAATGCAAATGTCAACGATCAGTTGAAAGAAGAAGCAACCGAACGAGTGAGAATTGAAGATGCATGGGTAAAAGCCGCACGACGCGTTGATATTTTAGAAAGAGACGTCCAATCCAAGAAGGCCAAAATAGACGACATGGATTTTACTTTTTGGGCAGCAATTGGGAGAATCCAACATCGAGTTTGGAATTACCCTGTGCATAGCGGTCAACCCCAATTCGATATGCATCGAAGAGTAATGATTCAAATCATGGATCAGGAGTGCGACGAAGCAGTCGAGGGTGGAATGAGCTTTATAGCAAAGTCAAGACTAGCTGGGATAGTGACACCAAAGACTGTCCCAGACAAATCAAAGTCGGTGGTTCCTGAAAGAGCGTTTGTCGTGATTGCCCAAAATGCGAGGAACCCGAATGAATTTATTACGGGTTAGTTAATCATAAATTTTTGCGAAGTCTATACCTTATTAGATACCGGTTCTACCCATTCTTTTATTTCACCTGCTTGTGCTCAACGTTTGAACTTGACTCCTGAGAAATTAGACTTGACTTATCTGTTGAAACTCCATTGGGTGAAACCTTCGTTACATCTACAGTTTACAAATCTTGTTTGATTAAAATTGGTACCCTCACCCTACATGTTGATCTTATATCTTTGAAAATACTTGCATTTGATGTGATTTTTTTTTGAATCGACTGGTTAACCATTCATCATGCCAAAATTGATTGTTTTTGTAAGGTTGTTAGTTTTCATATTCCTAACCAACCTGTTATGCGAATTCAAATAACCAAACCATTAAAATCAATCATTGTCATTTCAAGTCATAAAGTTATTCGTTTATTAAAAAATGGATGCCAAGCTTTCTTAGCCCATGTCACTAATTTAAACCAGAATACGTTAGATTTGAATGATATTTCTGTTGTTAATGAGTTTCCTGATGTATTTCCCAGAGAACTTCCTGGTCTACCCCCAGAACGTGAAGTTGAATTCTTTATTGACCTTGAACCTGATACAAAACCCATTTCCAAAACCCTATATCGAATGGCTTCTATTGAACTTCAGGAGTTAAAGGTCCAACTACAGGAGTTGTTAGACATCGATTTTATACGTCCTAGTACATCGCCTTGGAGTGCTCCTGTTTTATTCCTAAAGAAGAAAGACAGTAGCATACGACGTTGTATTGACTATCGGGAGTTGAACTATGTCACCATCAAGAATATGTTTCCGTTACCTCGTATTGATGATCTGTTCGACCAATTGTGAGATGCTATGGTTGAAGCACCATGAGGGTCACAATTGGTATCAAATATTTGGATCATTTCGTGGTTATCATTATTGATAACATCCTAATATACTCCAAAAGCCTCAAATATTTCATTATTTAGAATGAACTCAATATGCGAAAACGACGTTGGTTGGAGCTGTTGAAAGATTACGACCATACCATCCAATACCATCCTAGGAAAAGCGAATGTGATAGCTGGTGCGTTGAGTAAAAGATCATTTGCGGGAATGAGTGCGATGCTGTTAACACAAAGGCCCATTTCGTTTGACTTACAAAGGATGGAGATTGATTTCAAGACTCCGGGGACCCATGTAATGATGTCAAGTATACGCGTAGAACCAATTTTGATTGATAAAGTTAAAGCTGCTCAAGCTACAGACCCGGAGCTGATGAAGATGAAGAAGAAAGTGCAAGAAGGTGCTATTCCAGAAGCAAGAATCGATGAAGAATGAATACTTCGAGTCAACTCCAGACTTTGTGTTCCTAACGACTTTGAATTGAAGTATAGAATCATGATGGAAACACACAACACACTGTTCGCAATCCATCCTAGAAGTACTAAAATGTATCGTGATCGTCAACATACAATTTGGTGGAGCAATATGAAGACAGAGATCGCGGAGTTTATCTCGAGGTGTTTAACGTGTAAACGTGTCAAGGCGGAGTATCAAGTGCCAAAGGGTCAGTTTACAGAAAGTTATGGACACCGATTTACGATTTATTGGTCCATTTGAAATTTTTGACCAAGTAGGAAATGTGGCCTATAGACTCGCCTTACCGCCAAGCATGTCTCGTGTTCATAACATTTTTCACATATCCATGCTTCGTAAATATGTGAAAGACCTAAACCACATTATTGAGTTAGAACCGGACGAGATAGCCGAAGATTTAACGTACGAGGAGGTACCTGTCAAGATCTTGGATAAGAAGGAACATGTAACGACCCCAAAATTCAGACAAAAATATTCTCCTTCTCGATCGTTAACAATACAACTTTAATCTCTCATTACATCATTATTTGATATTAAAAATCACTAAAAATGCGAAATATTTAAAACTTTTATAAACTTTCTTTCTATATTACCCTGAATCGCAACCTTTACATTACATCTCTTCGATTCAAATCTATATCATGAATCGTTACAACAAAATGACTATACAAAGTCTTACATAATAAAACAATATCCATCTACATTGGATAACTCTAGTTATAACTCAGCGACATATTTCATTCAAAACATTAACTACAATTTGAAATTGAACATAACTAATATTCTTGAACATTGATCTCTATAAATCACTTAACACGTATCTTTACCTTGCATCCTTGACCTGCAAAAATGGTTATTTGCAAGAGTGGGCTCGACAGCTCAGCAAGTTCTAACAGTTTTCATGCATCACGTATCACATAATAAACATGCTCAACATAAATCTCATAATAATTAAAGTAACATGTCATACATGTTTTAATTCACATAACAAATATAAAGATTGAGTTCCTTACTCAATCAACATTATTTAACCAAAATAGTGTAGTCATAAATTGACTTTAACATTTCATGATTACAACATGTATAACATATCATGCTCGCTTACAACATATATAACATATCATACAATTTAAAATAATTCATCAAATTCACGTAGACAAGTAGGAACCGAAAGACTTGCCTGGCTCGTGGATTACCAATTACCAAAAAATTGCTTAATATAATCTGCTTCATGATCCTACATAACGTATCACCATACACATCAATTATTAGTCACTTAGCAATGCTTATCAAACGTCTAAGTAAATTCTAATTTACACTTCGTAATTCTCTTCCATTCTCGTTTGACACTCGCTGTCAAACCATTTGTATAATTAACAATATAAGTTAATTATTACATAACTAATCTTCATTGTTAGTTAACCAATTAAGATTAACTCATTCTTCATTAACTAATAAGTTAATAATTAATCACCACGTAATTTAATCACCTCACATAATCATATTACATTTCACATAATTAACCAATTATAATTACATCTTACGTTAATCAAATTATATTTCAAGTTAAACATTATTATATTTACTAACATTCATGTTTTATAACTTAGAACAACATCTAATATCGTCGACAACACTATATTTGCGTATGTGCATGACCGACGCCCTCCGATTGCCTCCGAATACGCATCAGTCACAAAGATGACCATTTTTGACCCTTTCTAACGACCTCAAATAAAAAAAGTTAAAAAACAAAAGTTGTAGGTCTACTCGTGCTCATTCCGAATCATCTTGAATCTCCTCAATCGGAGTTCGTATGAAAACGTTATGGCCGTTTTACTATCGGAGGTCAAAACAGTTTCGCACTACAACAACTAAACCACCCCGGACAGCAAGGGCACCCGCTGGGGCGGGTCCTCCAAGGCAAAAAACCTGCTGGGGTGGGTCCAAGGGCTGGTGGAGGGGCTGGTTCGCGAACTGGTGGAGAAATAAGCCAATTTGGCTTATTCCGTCACATCGAATTCGAATTTTTCCAATATGACAAACATGAAACATGTGATAAACAATATTTTAAGCTTATTAACATGCTCATAACTTAAAATTTTCATATAAACACATAATCACAACCAAGATTTCATGGAATTCAAAGAAAAACACAATTTTAAGCGTTCTTGACGAAAATTGCTACTACGAATTCATTTTTCATCCAATTCAAGTGATTCCAATTGTAATCACTTCTATTCTTAACATACTAACATAATACTTGATCAATTTTAACAATAACTCATAATCAAACACCAATTTGATAGTTTCAAAGGCTATTTTTCAGAAATTAGTTCACAGAAAATCATTATGAGCACAATTCTTCTTGTTTATAAAAAATACATGGATTGAATTGTTAAAAAAATAATATAACTCATATATAATCATGTTATATCACATATTACACATATCTCATGCTCACATCAAGGATTTAAGAATAATTTTCAACATAAATTCATAATCTAACACTATGAACATGATTTTCATAAGGTTCATCATATACTTGTGATTGAAATTCTTAAACAACTATGAAACTCTCATGTAAACATATATACAAGTGTATATACATACATATCCCATTCTCATAACAAAATTATGAAGTTTCACAAAGAGATTTTTACATAGAATTCCAAAACTATGAACATATAAAATCACATGCTTGAGAAACTTATTTTTAAGACGATTGAGTTCTGAAATTCTTTTCATGGCACATAATTATATATATGAAAACATATGAACATGATATAAACACATAATCTTATACACATGAAAACCTAATTTTACAAAAATCCTAAATAAAACATCTTAATTGAATTTAGGGTTAGAATTATAACCTTGCTAGTCTTTGATGAAGAGAGATATAGAGATGAAGATGATAGTGGGCCTTGCTTTGAGCTCTCCCTTCTTCTTCCTATTCTTCCTTCTTCTCTGAGAACTCTAACTCTCTTCTTCTTCTCTTAGACTTAGGCTTTTTAGAAAAACTAACGTACTTTGTTTTATAACTGACATATATAATCATACACATATAATATATATGTAACATATATATAATAAATATAATACTTATAACAATAATAAGTATTACTAATTACATAAGTTATAGGATTTAAAAAGTCATAAGGCCATGTTTGGCAAAACAAAGCTATTTTAAAAACCACTTTTTAGCTAAGGCCTTGTTTGGAGAAATAGGGTTAATCAAGTACAAGGATCTTGTTTGGTAAAACCATTTAAAATTCTTTTCCATTATTTTAATAAATCTTTTACTCCATAGTTTAATTACTACACTTATTTAATTAAATTACCATATTCTATTTAAATAAAACTAACACCCATTTAATAATAAAAACACACAATACTAAATTGTTACACAATTATAATTTCTTTATTAAACATAATACATGTAACAAATTATTATTAACATGTAGTACATAACATTAAATCTAATTCAATTATTCTTAATTAAATTAGAATTATTCTACACCATTGCTAATATATCAATTTAATTAAATATATGGCACTTAATTAAATCAATCCACATCATCACATACTTAATTTATTCAACTCAACAAATAAATTCAATAAAATATTTATTCACTTCATTAAATTAATATAATACACTTAATTACATTACTCCATATTAATCACATAATCTCAATAAATAATTTAAATAAAATATTTATTTACTTCAATAAATATTAAATTAACATTTAAATTCTCTTCACACCAAATCACATATTTCACAATATTTCTCACATATACACATACTCATACTCGAAACATCTAAAAATAAGAATTTTATTTATTAAATTCTCATTTATAAATTCTTAAAAATCCGGGATGTCACATCCTTTCCTCCTTATAAGGATTCCGTCCTCGGAATCAACGAAACCTCCATTACTCGGTTTTCACAAAATCCCTTCATAATTATCGTTGAATAACTTCAACACGTTAACTTAGCAAAAAGTTTTACATATATATATATATATATATATATATATATATATATATATATATACTTCATTCATTTCTTCAACAACTATTAGGTTTTATTACACAACCTTCAATCAAACGTAATCACATATTAAATATTATATATCTTTAACTCGTTCATTCTTTTCTAAGGATCATTACTGAATACTCTACTCGTCTAATTAATATACTACATAATTCACCATCTATAATTATTCGGGTTATCACAGAACATGTCTTAGCACAAAGGTTATACCACAAGTCAAAGTTTTGTGGAGAAACCATGCTATTGAGGAAATGACCTGGGAGTTGGAATCGGAAATGAAAGCGAGGTATCCTCACCTTTTCGACATACTAGATACGTATGTCAATTTCGAGGATAAAATTTCATAAGGAGGGGAGGTTGTAAGACCCCAACTTTTATGAATAAAGATTTAATTTTCTCTATATATATTGTTTTAAATAGTAAGGTGTTGATTTGATGAATGTGGTAAGTTATGGGAGAAATGTGCAAATTTTTCAAAGTTAGCAAGTGGTAATAAAATATTCATTGTGTCGGAGAATATTAGTTTGGTCGTGGAATATTCTTGTTATCGGGGAATATTCGTACGACGGCGCAGCCATTTGTGGGTCCCATCACAAAAAACTGTAGGATGAAGAAAACGATTAGAATAAGTTTTTCTAAAAATAAAGGCGTGGTTGTTACCGTTAAAATTGTTGAAATACCCGGTGGTTAAAATATAGTAATACGCGGTGTTGCATAGTAGCACACAGTATTGTACAATAATTCTAATTATTGATTCTTACGTAAGAAGTCACTACTCAATAATTGTTACAGTAATTACTGTTCAATATTTTATATTATTGATTCAATAATTGCTACATTGATAATTGCATAACACTTTATTGATTCAATAATTGTCATTGCACAGTATTTCAAATAATCAAATCAATAATTCATATTATTTGAATAATATTATTAGATAGCATTATTGGCAATGTCTAAGGAAGTTCTGTCTAGGAGGGATTATTTAATTGCGCGCCAGTAAGGAGAAATCTTATCGGAAGGCCCCCTCTTTTCTGGGAACGACCTAGTTGTTAATATTGTAGTTCTGTAATATTATCTGTGAATAATTAATTATTGATTTATATGATAAGGAAATATTTATTTTGGTGGATATAAAAAGGAGTTAGTGCTAAGGTATTTTTATCAATATTTGTTGTAAATTTCGCATATTATATGAACCCCCACTTACTCATTTTTTAAAAATTATCGGTAGAAACTTATCTCAGTTTTATATATATATATATATATATATATATATATATATATATATATGTATATAATATACTCCCTCTTTCCTTCGGCATCACTATATACATATATATATATATATATATATATATAATATATTATATTTTATTTAAAATTTTCATTTTATTATAATATTTACTGCACAGTAATGAATAGTAAAAATCAAATTTCTCGCCGAATTTCGCCCGTGATATTTTTCTTCTGTGCACCCGTGATTTTTATTCAAATAGTGCCATGCCATTCTTCTATAAATAGGATGTTTAGTTTAGAAATAAAAATCACACCAGAATCAGAGAATTCTTTTTATATAATATTGAGCGTATTTCTTTTGAGTTTAAGGAAGCTTTGAGTGTAGAAAATAGTATAAGTTTTCTTCAAGAATATCCCCGCTATACCAGTCAGAAATACTCACCTTTTAAGGTAAGGGATGTTATTTTTTTTCATAAATGATATTATTGCTTTCAATATCATTTCATCGAAATATTGGTATGAATTTTATTATAAAATTTTTACCATTTTCGTTGAGATTACTATTCACGTATACGATACTATTCACGTATACGACACTATTCACAAATACGGTACTATTCACAGAAAAATTAAATTTTCTTTTATTTGTCCAAGTTTTTTGTTATGGTTACTATCTTTGATTGTATCCAAGTTTTGAAATTCATTCTTGAATTTTGCTCCACAATTGATTATTACGGAGTATTTTTGAACTTGGATAAACTAAAAATACGAATCCTTAATTTTTGTCCTTTATCTTGCTGGATTCATTCTTTAAAATATTTTTCATCATCCTCAGTCCTAAATGGTGATATAACTGAATATCTTTGGCCTGTAGTGCAAAGATGAATGATTATTTGATGAATATCTTTGGCTTGTAGTGCAAAGATGATTAATTACCTAATGAATAACTTTGGCCCGGAGTGCAAAGATGGACAGGTGTTAAGATGAACATGACCACTGGTAATACAAATGAATATCTTTGGCCCGTAGTGCAAAGATGAATATTTGATTCAAGATATATATTGATTGATGTTACAGGGATAAAATATTGATTATGGACTTTCAAATCATAGAAGTTAGTAGACATTATTTTTTACTTAACTCTTCTGATGCATTGTTACTTCCGCTACAATTGTTGATCTAAAACCTGGTGTCCATAATATTTTATCTGAATTGTTGAAGACTAACGATAATTTATTTTCCATTATCTTAGTCATAATATTCTTTACTGGGCTAGTTAAGCTCACCATTTTCATCTATTGTCCTCTTCAGGGAATGAGAATGTTGCGGGAACTAGTCGGGGAACACTGTGATGGTCAGAGTAGAGCAGTAGTAGTCCTCACTATTTTTGTAAAATAGTGTAATAATAATTGTAATTATTGAGGAGTAAATTTGAGTGTTTATATTTCGTATTATATACGATTTGTATTGAAACTCACCGTTGTATGGTCGTATTTCTCACGACCTTTTGTTATAAATGATTTGTATTTGGAATTCTGTACCATGTATTTGGCGACTCAGAATGGGTTGGTATTGAACCCATTTTGGAGGCATCACATATATACTAACATTTCAATTCTGTCAAGCTCGGATGTCAAATCCGAGATTGTTTATCGCTTTTATATATATTTACGTATATATAAGCGATTTTCACCATCACTGGTTATCATATCAGTCTAAGTTGACTATATTTCTGTTAATATATATATATATATATATATTTATATATTTTCAGTCCGGCCTGAATTATTTCGTGGCCATTGTACTGTTTTTGCACACTTCGCCATACTGGGTGCTCTCCCCAGTCACTGGTTGACTACTTTTCTGTCAATTTCAATTTCAGTACGGGCACCGGCGTGAAAATCCATCGCCTTTTTTATTGCTTTCATATATATATATATTTCATTTCTGTCGAGCCTGGATTATTTCGTGGTTCTTTATAGTTTCTTATAAATATATATATATATATATATATATATATATATATATATTTCAATTCTAGTCCGGGCTTGCGAGTGAAAACCCATCGCCCTTTTACAGCTTTTGTATATATATAAATATATATATTGCTTTACTCAATTTATTCAACTGCTGCATTTAATATTCATTTTTTATATGAATTGGCACTGACATATCTGCGAGCAGACTAGATTTATCCAAATCTCGCCAATTCTAGTTTTCAATCGATTCAAACAGGTCCCGACAGAACCTAGAAGCTATAATGGCTGAGATTTCTTTAAATCTGGTTATTTTTATAGTTTTAGCTTTGAAAGCAAACTCGCGTCCCTTAGATCGCTATCTAGTGGGAATGAGACGCTTTGGCCACGCGCAGCCAGGATTTACTGATGAATCATTGGTTCCATTGCGACGTGATGATGTATATATCCATTTCTGTACAAATTTGAACTGTGCAGGTTTATTTGCTACCCATACGTGAGCCTAGGAATCGTGGGATTCACGATCAAAACTATCAGAATCTGATTCCCATAATGGACAAACACCAGTTTACAGATGTACCCTGCCAGTTTTTCTATAAAATGTACATACACAGACCTTAAAAAGGTTATCCAAATTTAAGGTCTCAACTTAGTAAAATGTGTGTGTCATGTCAGCGTCCCTCCGATGGCTTTCATTCCCATGAGAAGACCGACACGTGTATTTATTTTTATGGTTGATCATGCTTCACATCACCATTCACATGCAGCCTTAAGGCTATAAAGATAAAATTTGGAAGTATCAAAAGGCTTCAACTCCTATATCAGCGTAGGGGTTTGATAAACAGCTTTCAAAACATCACTTTTAATTCAATCAAAAGAAAAGCTTTTGCAAATCTAATCAAAACACTTTTGCAAATCAAATCAAAGACTTTTTGCAAATCAAATCAAACCCTTCATATATAGGTTCAACGAAGCAAAGCACTACTTTCAATCAATCAAATCAAAAGGCCCAATTTTCAAACAGCATTCACTTACGCATTCCAGTTTTTCAAGGAAAATATTGAAAAGATGTGATACCGTGTTTACACGGGAGTCGTGGGGTGCCTAACACCTTCCCCACACTTAACCAAGACTCCGAGCTCAAAACTTTATTTTCAAAGATCAAGTTTCAACAGTGTCTAGCAATTGGGCCTCTTTCAAATAAACTCGGTTGAGTTGGTACAATCATTTTCAAATCTACCAACTGGCGACTCTGTAAAATGTTTAAATCATCGACATGATACATGTTGGCCTTTTTTCTAAAAAACCCTTGAAAACCTTTTTCATAAATAAAAAGAATAAGGGTAGAGAGAACTTAGGAAAAACGATTTAAGAAAACCTGGGTTACGAACCGACCCACGAGATTTTTAAGTTTTTCAACGTCGACAAGTGGCTGATAGTAGTGTGCATACAAGCCAATCATGTATGATGATAAAGCACATACTTTGTAAACAATCTTATTTATTTATTAATAAAATATTTATTTATTAAAGGTATTTAATTATCTACATGGTGCTGTTTTTATAATATGTAAATAACCCATAGTTTTAAGCAATGCTTTTAGAATCATGATGTTGATCATGCTAATGAGATCTAAATTCTTAGAAAGCTTTAAAACTAAAATAGTTCCCAATCGTGGGATTACTAAAAAAAAGGGATTAGTAAATCCGGATAGATTGGTACATATGTTGCTTGCTCATTGGATGAGGATGACTGATCTCATGGTCATTTGTGTGGAGACACTAAAGCAAGTATGTAGGTGCTTATTGGAGAATAAGTTCACTGAACGTGACTCGCTATGGAATACCTAATGGAGTTTTACTCGCCTGTCAATAGGAATTCCTAATGTGATAGTAGTACATGTGATCCTTGGACTTGAGATCATCATAGTATCTTGTATGTAACAAATTATACTTTGACTAATTCCTTAAAGCCTTTTAAGGCATATATAGGGTATGCTTGGGTGTAATGAGTTACATATGGAGATAATGAATGATCAATAAAGAATCTACCACCTCTAGTAAAAGAGGAGATATGTCCTATGTGATTCGTTAAATGACAACCCAGGAATCCTTGGCCAAGGAAGAATGAAATTAGAAAGAGGTTTCTAATTTGCATTATTTGGAGTTGTGCATTTTCTAATCGAAATACATATGATTAAATAAATTAAGACTAGACAGTAAATCCATGTCTTATATTTAATTGGGACATTGTATGGTGGAAGGATTGAATTGTACGGTAACTATTAACTCACAGGTTCTTTTATGATTAATGTTGAAATCTATATTATCTGAAATGTCGTTGATCGCTAGGGAGGCTTATCCCTATTGTAGAATAAATGTTATTTATTTAAATAGATTATTAGTTTAATTTGTTTATTTAAATAAGATTAGAATTGTTCTAATTGATTTATTCACAACCGGTTTAATATGGAGAACCTAAAGGGTCACACCATAAAAGGAAGAAGAATTATTTAAGAAGAAAATGGCATGATAGTAATAATGCATTAAGTATAATTAATTTAATCTATGATGATAGAATAAATTAAATAGCTTAATGTTTATTATTTAATATTTTAAAAATATTAAATATAAATTAATAAGAGGAGTCTTATTAATATTATTATTATTATTATTATTTTAATTCTAAAGGAGTTTAGGAATTAATATAATATCAGTACTCTCTCTCAATCCTAATAAAGATTAGGATATAAATTAATTAAAAGTATTTAATTAATTAATTAAATAAAACCCTATTCTAATTGGATTAGGAGGGTTAACCTAATATCTATATAAGAGAGTCTTATATCAGAAATAAGGTAGAGATGTGAAATTTTCCAAGAGTTGGGAGTACACATATTCTATAGAGATAGAAACAAGGGTTAAGCCAATAACCCATCTTCTTGAGTTCTTCATCTTCCTTGGTGGATCACCGTTAGAGGCCAAACATTTGGGTGGCTGACATTATTCAAGGGAAGGAGCCACTATCAGAGGAATCAAAGGAATCAAAGGAGTAGAACTTGTACCTGAGGAAGCTTAGATCTTCAAAGGTATAATTCCATGTTCTCTCTTTTCTGTTATTGATAACAAGCACAAAGCATGATCATGGTTATGGGTTTGTATAAATTTTGAAAACCTAGTTTTTACGCTTCCGCCCTATTTATGTGATTTGATTGCATGATTGCGTTACATACAAACCCAACAGTGGCGACTCTGCTGGGGACAGTAGAGGGCTTAGGCCGCTTTCAAATCTTTTCAAATATTTCCCTTTCAAAACTATTGAATGCGTGAAATTCTGCGTCTCCACAGTCAATGAATCTGTGAATGCTACGTCTTTACATTGAATGAATGCGTGAATGCTACGTCTTTACATTGAATGAATGTTTACCCGCTTTCCAAACAAAGCATCATATGCGTAACGGTGAGGCACGATGTATGTGAATGTATGTTGTGTGTCCCTCTCACAAGGAGGAAAACCCGGTCGGTGATAAGTAATGACTCTAGGGACGACTAAGTCTCTGGGGATGACTCATGAAAATGCACCACTCAGATTCGCTCCAGTTGAATGATCAGATTAACTTCCCTTCTAGTAGATTGCGATGATCTGGGAGCCTTCATGCCGAAACAAAAGCCGCGAGAGTAAACCTAGGATAGGTTAGCCTATGATTAACCAAATTCGATGGGAAGCTTCTTCATGCCTTCCTCTTTTAATTCCATATTAAGTCTCCAATTACTGAGGAGCACAATGTAAATATCCATAATGAAAGATTTACTTTCCCCGTCAAGATAAATAGCATATCATCTTGCCATCAAAACAACTAACCTTGGTTTTGCAGGATAAATTATAAAAAACACATCGTGCATCCAATCCTTGCCTACCTCAGGAAATTGACACGCCAACGTTTTGTTGTAGGTGAAAAAGTGGTCTTACTACTAGATCATAATCTGAAAAGGCACAAAGTCTATCCACTGACATGGCTGAAAGTAGCCAATGCGAGTTGGGTTCCGTATCTTGAAAAGAGTTTAAGGGACTTAAGAATCAAATAGCAGAGTTGGCTATCCTTCTAAGAGAACAAAGTAAAAGCACTCAGGGCCAAACAACAAAGTCCTCCTCACAGGGTGGTAATCAAAGTACTGACAAAAAGGGGGAAATGTATATCCTCAAACCCTGATCTAGTCAAAGAACCAACAAAACCCCTGAAATCACAAATCTCAGAGAAGATCGGGAAACTGGCGATATCCGAAGGAAAGTCCAACAAATGGAAGAAACAATCCTAATAATCAAAGGGACTGGAAACCTTGGAAGTGTCACATATTCAGATCTATGCATATTCCCAAGAGCTAGATATCCTGACAAATTCCAAGTCCCAGAGTTTGAAAAGTACAATGGGGCAGGCGATCCCTATACGCACTTGAAAGTATACATTTGCGATCTAGGGTCTTATGCTGAAGATGAAAACCTCAGAATGCAGCTTTTCCAAAAGAGTCTCACTGGAGAGGCTAGGACATGGTATGCCCGACTTGATAATGCAAAAATCCACAGTTGGGAAGAGCTATCTCATGCCTTCCTAACTCAATACAGCCTCCAGTCTTAGATGGTTCCGGATCGGTATCAAGTGTCCAAAATCAAAAAGTAGAGTACTGAGTCTTTCCGTGAGTATGCCCAAAGATGGAGACATCTTGCAGCACAAGTCAGCCCGCCTATGACTGAAACTGAAATGGTGATGACTTTCATAGACATCCAAGAGGCACCTTAGTATAAGAGGATCCTGGACGAAATAGGAAAGCCATTCTCAGAGATGATCAAACATGGCAAAATGACAGAGATGGGCCTGAAAGCAGGCAAGATCAAAGATCTCACAGCCTTGAAAGTAGTCGCCGATCATATACAGTCTGGCAACTATACGAGTGATCCCATAAGGTTACCCAAGGAAAGCGATGAAGATGTATCCCTCATTGTACAGGGGCAATCTAGGAGACCCCATCATAGTCCCCCCATTTAGAAGAGGGAAGGTGATCTCTCGTCACAACAAACTGCATCCAATAATTACCAGGACAGAAAGAGAAAATTTGAAAGAAATAAAAATCGGGTGTTCACTCCACTAGGCGATTCTCTTGAAAACATGTTGGTGATGTTAATAGATCACAGGAAAATTACCGAACAGGCTGCACCTCTGGATCCAAAAAGCAAAAGATACAATCCTAGTCAAAGATGTGCTTACCATTCAGGATCTCCAGGACACGATACACAAGATTGTTGGTCCTTGAAGCATAAAATCCAAAACCTGATCAAAAATGGCGATATCGTGGTCCACCAACCTGACCATCCCAATGACAACCCCAACATTCTGATGCAGCATGATATAAAGGAAATAAACATGATCGGGTCAGGAAGCGATAAAATGAATCCAAATCATAAATACATACGAAGGATGGAGGAATACCCCTAAAGGAACATAATAAATGTCCTCAAGTTGAAAAATACATAGGAGGGTATGAAAATAATGCAAAAATTGGATACGATCCAACATCAAGTAACTCTGCTGGATAATCTGGTAGTGCGCCAACATCAAGATACGAGGCAGGTTTTCACTCAACTATCAGAAAGCCAAGAGAAAGAGAAGGTTCTTCAGAATGTAAGCCTATCTCCCTCCAAGATCCGCCGGCTAAATAAAGAGGATCAAATCATGTTGAATGAACGAGAAAGGTGGAATGATAAAATTACCAGAAAATCTCAACAAAGGAGAAATAGTCCGGAGGAATGCGAATTCCCGAAGAGGACATATCAAGCGACATTCCAGACACGGGTAAACCCTCAAAATCTTACGGCACCGAGAGTAGGCGGAGAAGGGTATTCTCGCCTCTAGGAGACTAGTTGGAAAATGTATTAGCATTGTTGATTGCGCAGAAAAAGATCACTGAGCTCACTCCACCTATGGATCTCAAAGGAAGGCAATATGATCTCCACAAGAGGTGTGCTTACCATTCTAACTCACCTGGACATACAACTGAGGAATGTTGGTCTCTAAAGCACAAAATTCAGGATCTCATTGAAAATGGAGAACTGCAGATAGAAGTCCCCATGACCAGAAAAGGCGAAATGAAGATAAAGAGCTTAAAAGGTCCACTCGAGGCAGATATTTTAGAGGAAGTGACGACTGTAAACACCAATCCTAGGAGAACACAAGGTGGACCAATCCTAATGCTAGGAGTGACCGAGGAGACAAAAGAATCTCCCAATGAAGTTCATCCACCATCATCAAATATCTTGTTGCCCAAAGTCAACAACTACATTCCTGACCTTATCCTCCTGGAAGATGAAGAGGAGATACTGATCCTTCCCCGTGGGGAAAAAGCCCAAAAGGAAAGTTCTTTGCGAGAGATACAACAATAGTGCGAGAGGGATTTCATACTCAAATCCTCTCAAGCCTATGAGAAATGTGAAGGAGTAGATGAAGGAAAAGGTGGTGAAGTTCTTGAGAAAACCAACCCATCGAGGAATCTAGAGTTCATCCCTTTCTGCGACGAGTCAAGTTTAAGCCTGCTTAAGGGATATGCTGATTCAGGAGGTGATCAATTTAGGGCAGTGATTGAAGATATTCAGATCCAAGAGGCAACCTCTATCACAAGCCTCGAAGGCAATATAACCACGGACGACTGGACTATCAGGCCTCAGCTAGCCAGAAGGACATAGATCTAGAGGAAAGTTTCAAGTTCCAGTGGATGTTGGGACGTTATCCTTTTCTTAGCATTATGCCTTTTATTTTCCATGCATACAAAATCAAAAGACCAAAAAAATCAAAAAAAGAAAAAAGAAAAAAGAATCAAAAATCAAAAATCGAGCCTTTCCACCCAAAAAACGTGAACTACGAAAGACCTGATCTCCCTCAACCCGGAAGCACGTAGGCAACCATCTTAATGCGGTCAAACCAAACAAAAAAAATTCAAAAATCTATCAAACCAAACTCAAACCCCAAAAGAGACACTTCTCAAGCCTCTCACACAAAAAACAAGAACTACGAATGACCTGATCTCCCTCAACCCGGGAGTACGTAGGCAACCATCTATGGTGCGGTCTGACCTTCAGAAAAAACAAAAAACAAGTCCCAAGACACCGAAACCCTATAAAATTCAAAAGCTATCAAGTCTTCCCTGGTCAACAGGCCCTATTGAGGAAAATCAAAGTTAGTCTATGAACCCATGGACAAGCGGGCCAGTAATGCCAGCATGACATCTCTCTTAGACGACGGTGGAGCAGCTGCAAGAGCAATCCCCTCAGCCTCCATATGGCTCAAAACATCCACTACCATCTGCATACTATAGCCTTATCCCTCTCTTCAAAGAGCTGACACCCTCAATCTGAAACCTTCATCAAATTCGAAGAAAGGTCATCAAAGCCAGTTGCTCCTACAAATCAGAAACCATGACTGGGGCATCTAAGCATTAAAGCCAAAATCCACTACCTGTTCACCATGGGGGTCATGCGAGTAAAGACTTTTGCGATCTGGGCATCTTATCAGCCCATAGGTCAAACATACCATAAAGCAATCACCCCAGATGACAAGCAAGACTGGGGCAAGTTCAGAATCAACGACAACCCAATGTGGGGACCCTCACAACAAGACTGAGGCAAATCCAAAAATTACAACAACTCAACATTGGGGCATTTATCAACCATCCAATCAACATGCACCAGTCGGCACCATCAGCATGGTCCATCATCATCCCATCTTCCATCATTGGCGATCCGATATAACCAATCAATCTTTGCCAATCATAAATTTTCTTATAATACTACGATCCATTGATAAGGTACAACTTTTTCATCTCTTTATGTGCCTTCAATTTCCAGTTACATGCATTGGCAATGGTATGCATGTTAAGTATAGATAAATCTTGCATTAAAATCTCAGAAAAAAAGAGAGGAAAAGAGATTTTTGCTTAACTTATTATGAATTGGATTAATTCTGATAAACATCCGTGGAGCGAGAATCACGGGAACGATTAGAGAAGACTATTCAACCTTTTGATTAGGCCCGACATCCTAGTTCAAGGCGCTTTTTAGAGCAAACTTGACCTCATATGCATGTCTGCACTTGGCGATTGACCTGACCCTTAGTTGTGGGGTATGAAACTATGACGACAAGGATGACACTTAGTAGCCAACCTAATGTCTCGAATCGTGGTATGGGTTACTCGAGTTATTAAGCCTGAGGGGTGTCTCTACACCTGGTGCCCTAAAGCCATCTGGTTTGGGAGCCACCAGCCCAACGCTCGTTATATGGGTAACTCAGTGCCTAAGAAAACCAGCATTACAAGAAGTCAAAACCTGAGCAGATCCAAATCGTGGCCTAGGTTACTCGAGTAATTAAGTCCGAGGGGTGTCTCTACACCCAGTGCCCAAAAGCCGTCTGGTTTGGGAGTCACTGGCCCAACACTCGCTACACGGGTAATTAGAGCCTAAGAAAATAAATCTTGTACAAGCTCAGGTGAGGATCAAAAAGAGTAGTCCGCCTGACTTATCTTGAAGTGTGGCCTTTGTTACACAAGCTAGTAAACCCAAAGGGGTGTCTTAACACCTAGTGCCCTAAAGCCGTTAGGTTTGGGAGTCATTGGTCCAAAACTCGTTACATGGGTAACACTGAAAAGCCTAAGAAAATGAGATAAATTTAAGCGAGGAAAACAGAAAAGTTTTGCAAGAAAATGAGATCATCTAGAAGTCATAGAAGAGAAACCCCTGCTAAGGGTTGCGTCACACATAGTGCATATGTCATATGATCTTAATCTTGTGAAGAGCATTGTCTAGAGCGAAGATGAGGTGTCTCTGATGAAGGGAGATAAGTATTTTGAATCTAATCCTACCCATGAAAAATGACCATGGATTCTTAAAAGTTTTCTTGCAATTTCATAGCTTGTCAAGAAAAAATTTTGATTTCCTAAGGAAAAATTCATTTTCATACTCAATTTCAAGATCTTTAGCGATAAGATAAGAGCTCGGTGAATACAAGCATTCAATTTCATAAACTTTAACTTCAAATGCCTCATTCACAAGGTCATACTAACCCCGACAACCTGAGCCATCAAGCTGTCGGCACATATTGTTGTTTGTCTGAATTTACAGGATATTGCTCACCGTGGACATGGTCAACAAAGAGAGTTTTTTCTATGAACCCCAGCAATAACCTACGAAAGGGCTGGGGCATTTTCTCCATTCCAAGAAATGGAAAAGATCTATGGCGGGACCAAGTTCCTCATCAAAAGAAAAGGGAGAGTTCCTTAAAGAAATCAAGGCGACATCAGCTGTCCCTCTACAAAAAGGGAAAAATCCTCAACAGAGTCCTTAACTCGGGAAGAACAGATGCTCGTTGACCAAAGGACTGACGAATAAAATCTGCATCATCAAACATGTAAACCAGCGCCAAGTCCTAATCAGTCGAGGCCTCTACACCAAAGTTCAAATCTGGGCAATGAAAGAACAGGCTACATCCTCCAGGATGTCAGCGACACCTGGGTCATCAGCCGAGCCAGCATCTAACCATCAGGGTTGCAAGTAAAGAGCTTGCCCCTTTTCATACTCAATGATCAGTCGTTGGTACAACCCAGCGAAGCATTGGAAATAGTTCGGTGACGTTCAGCCATTGAAGGGCACTTCAGTAAAGGTCAGATTGTCTGACACTATCAGTAGTTGGCACAACCCCAGCAAAATATTAGAAACGGTCCGATGGCAGAAACAGTATATCAATCCATCCCCACAGAGGACAGATGATGGAATCTATTATACAAATATTTAGAAGGGGCATTGAGAAGGATCTGGTGATGTAGGTCGTGGAATGCTACTTCAACGAAGATATCGGGATACCTCCTAATAAAGTCATCAGTGCTTGGACCACTAGAGGGACCAACACCAAATCCAGATCCAAAAAATAGCAGCCCCTACGAGATCCTCACCAAAAATGGCACATGAAAGGAGAACATCCAAATCTGCTTTGCGAATGACAAAAGGAGCCATACGGGAATGGGAGCTGCTAAGCCTATCAAAATCCATACCTGAAAAGAAACTCCTAATCACCTCAGAAAGGGTGAGGTATGGTTCTACATCAATTTAATTAAGCATATGCATCAACCTAGGATAAATTAAGATCATCTTATCATGTCTGGTCTGCATATGTGCAACAAGCGCTACATCATCGCACATCTTCATCAAAACATTAGGCATGCATACCCAATAGAGTCAAAAATGCATACACATTAAATACACAAACTCGATGAAAAAGTCTGCTACCATTCGAGTAGGCATCGGGACAGTCCAAGGATCAACCATTGTCCCTACCATCAGGGTAGGCACTGTTGCAAACTACCAATGTAAGTTATCATCAGGATAGGCATCGGGAGCACCTATTGAGGTAACTCGGCAAAAGAGATATATCCCCATCAGAGGAGCCTTCAGAAATGTACAACGGCATCAGCCAAGAGAGACTCTGCCCCCTGATAGTATCGACAGATTGGGGAAACCATTAGTCTTAAAACCAACAACAAAGGCTATCATAAAGAACGTCATCCCCAGCAGAAATGTGGGAAACATGTCAGTTCATCCTCATCAAACAAAGCATCGGCAACACCGATGGAAATCAAACCGTTCAAGTCACCACCAGCATAGACATTAGCAAAGTCAACCGTTGAGATCAACCCCAACACAAGCACCGGTAAAGATAAGCGATTTTCGATGCGATATGCAATTTGCGATACGATTTGCGATGCGATATGCGATTTGAGAAGCGATATACGATTTGCAATGCGATATGCGATTTGCAAAGTGCGAAATGCGAATTTTGAAAACATTTTAACATTCATTGATTGCGATTTGCATCATTAATATTTTGTCATATTTCAAGTGTCTAGCAATCTTTATCCTGTTCATTCAATTGCATTACATAAACATGATAAAGAGGGGCATCTGTAGACACTCGAAATTTTGGGTCCCTGTTACTAACACTGCAGGAGGGCAAAGTCGTCTTTTCAAAACAACCCCGATCCCAATACCGGTCCTACAAGTAAAACTCGATCATCAATATCGGTCAACTGAAATTCGATTCCCAATATCGGTCAACTAAAATCCAATCCCCAATATCGGTGCTCCAGTCAAATTTGATCTCAATATCGGTACCCCGATCCATCTCCAATAGTCAATCAGACCGTCAATCCAGCTCCGATCGTCAATCGGACCGTCAATCCAGCTCTGACCGCCAATCGGACCGTCCATCCAGTTCTGATAGCTAATCGGACCGTCAATCCAGCTCCGATCGCCAATCGAACTCTCATCCAGTTTGGATCACTAATTGGACCATCAATCCAGATCTGATCACCAATCGGACCGTCAGTTCAACCTCGATCTCAATATCGGACCGTCAGATCAACCCCGATTTCATTATCGGACCATCAAATCAACCACAATCTCCAATCGGGCCGTCAGTTCAATCCCGATCTTGATATCAGGTCTTCAAAGCATCCTCGGCAGCTACTCGGGAAGTCAAAGCATCCCCAGCAGCAACCTGGGAAGTCAAGTTCAACCTCGGCAGCAACCCGGGAGGTCAAGGTCAGCCCCAGCAGCAACTTGGGAGGTACAGGGAAACTTCAGACACAAACCTGAAGCACAACAACAGCTCCAGAAGAAAACCTGGAATGACCACGTCAGCCTCAAAGATAACACTAAGGACAAACAGACTCGAATGAGATCCAAGTCTTGGAAACAGCTCCCGGAAGTCAACCAGAGGCCATGCCAACACCAAGGGCAACCCCAGAAGGGGAAAAATTGTCATTTTACCAACCCTCAGCCTATTCAATCAAAATTAAGCCGAATTAATGCCACCAAGGTTAGAAAGAACCACAACGGTGATCCCGGGTGAAAACAACACCAAACGGCTCTACGGACAAACTGGCGGGGAAATGAAGACCCGGTCATGAACCCATCTTTTGGGACTTAAATAGGGTTAAATCCTATGTCATTGTGACACTCTCAGTGAGGACTTTCCGAAAAACTATAGCACTCCTCAAACGGACGCTCCGATCAAAAGTTATAAAGATGCGAACCTGACATCGCATCGCCCAGCGTGCACGTACTTCGAGACAACAAAGCCGGGCATGTGGGCCCTACCTTGGGGAGACGTACCTCCACCTGCGGCAGCAGCAGATAGAGTGGAGGCTCCCTGGCCTATAAATAAACATGCACCCCCTCATATTTCATAATTCCAAAACGCAGCAAAGCTCTGCCCGTCTGATTTTTCAACTTTTACACCTCTTCCAAACCTAAATATTTTTACTCCAACACGTTGACAAACCCATATACTACCACATATCAAAAAACCACTAGTAGATTTGGTCATTTTAAGCCCATTAAGTGGCAAAAAGCTCGTATTGTAGTCCATTGTAAGTATTTTTACGATCAGAAAGTCAATACTGCTACTTTGGGTTGTTTTACACTTGCACACGAAGTTTCATCTTCTAAATATGCCCAAAACTTAGTTCCGTAGCAATTTTTGTAAAAATTTAGTACATTTCTGTACATAAACTTAAATTTTTGCATTTCTGCAACTCGAATTGACTATCCGTCAGCTCCAGCAGCTTCAATGCACTAGCACACACAATCTGGCAACTCTGCCGGACTGGGTTATCTTCTCAGTCCGTGTTTAGCCCTTTTTTGTATATATTTAACTGTATATATACTAACATTTCAATTCTGTCAAGCCCAGATGTCAAATCCGAGGTAGTTTACCGCTTTTATATATATTTAAGCATATATAAGCAATTTTCACCATCACTGGTTATCATATTAGTCCTGGTTGACTACATTTCTGTCAATATATATATATATATATATATATATATATATTTATATATTTTTAGTCCGGTCTGGATTATTTCGTGGCTATTTTACTGCTTTTGCACGCTTCACCATACTGGGTGCTTTCCCCAGTCATTGGTTGACTACTTTTCTGTCAATTTTAATTCCAATACGGGCACCGGCGTGAAAACCCATCACTCTTTTTATTGCTTTTATATATATATATATATATATATATATATATATATATTTCATTTCTGTCGAGCCTGGATTATTTCGTGGCTCTTTACAGTTTTTTATAAATATATATATATATATATATATATATATATATATTTCAATTCCAGTCTGGGCTTACGAGTGAAAATATATATATATATATATATATATATATATATATATATTGCTCTACTTAATTTATTCAACTGCTGCATTTAATATTCATTTTTATATGAATCGGCACTGACATATCTGCGGGCAGACTAGATTTATCCAAATCTCGTCAATTCTAGCTTTCAATCGGTTCAAACAGGTCCCGACAGAACCTAGAAACTATAATGGCTGAGATTTCTTTAAATCTAGTTATTTTATAGTTTCAGCTTCGAAAGCAAACTCGTGTCCCTTAGATCGCTATCTAGTGAGAACGAGACGATTTGGCCACGCGCAGCCAGGATTTACTGATGAATCCTTGGTTCCATTACGACGTGATGATGTATATATCCATTTTTGTATAAATTTGAACTGTGCAGGTTTATTGGCTACCCATACGTGAGCCTAGGAATCATAGGATTCACGATCAAAACGATCAGAATCTGATTCCCACGATGGACAAACACCAGTTACAGATGTACCTTGCTAGTTTTTCTGTAAAAAATGTACATACACAGACCTTAAAATGGTTATTTGGATTTAAGGTCTCAACTTAATAATATGTGTTTGTCGTGTCAGCGTCCCTCCGATAGCTTTCATGCCCAGGAGGAGACCGACACGTGTATTTATTTTTATGGTTGATCATACTTCACATCACCATTCACATGCAGCCTTAAGGCTATAAATATAAAATTTGAAAGTATCAAAAGGCTTCAATTCCTATGTCAGCGTAGGGGTTTGATAAACAGCTTTCAAAACATCACTTTCAATTCAATCAAAAGAAAAGCTTTTGCAAATCTAATCAAAACACTTTTTTAAATCAAATCAAAGACTTTTTGTAAATCAAATCAAACCCTTCGTATATAAGTTCAACGAAGCAAAGCACTACTTTCAATCAATCAAATCAAAAGGCCCAATTTTCAAACAGCATTCACTCGTGCATTTCAGTTTTTAAAGGGAAATATTGAAAAGATGAGGTACCGTGTTTGCACGGGAGTCGTGGGATGCCTAACACATTCCCCACACTTAACCAAGTCCCCGAAATCAAAACTTTGTTTTTAAAGATCAAGTTTCGACAGTGTCCAACAATTAGGCCTCTTTCAAACAAACTCGGTTGAGTTGGTACAACCATTTTCAAATCTACCAACTGGAGACTCTGTAAAACATTCAAATCGTCGACATGATACATGTTGGCTTTTTTCTTAAAAACCCTTCAAAACCTTTTTCATAAATAAAAAGAATAAGGGTAGAGAGAACTTGAGAAGAATAATTTAAGAAAACCCAGGTTACGAACCGACCCGCGGGATTTTTAATTTTTTCAATGTCGACACCCTACAATCCTTGCTTTACTTTACGATCATTGAGAGAAGAACTCTACGATCTTTCTGCAGACTGCGATCTTGAACTGGATGCGCTACAATAGTATAGCTAGCTCTGCTATCTTTAAGTAAACTCTACGAAACGATAAAGTAGTTTTACGATCGCTTAATATATACGATCGATCAAATCATCTATATATCAATTCAGTTCATAAGATCAACCTAACAAATTTGATATTTATATTCCAAGTCCATATGCATTATATTCATATTAAGGATTTTACAAAAATTACTGAACAAATATACATTAATAATATCAAATCATCAAATTTAAACATGTAGTTCCCAACAAAAAAATTATTGAGATTATTTTTCTCTTTTCTTACCGAGTATTTCGTTCTACGTCACTTTGGCCCTTAGTTCATATCCCTTTTGTTAACACTTACAAATCACCAAAAACTGATGATTAGGACTGTAAATGGTAACCGAAAAATTCGTATTCGTCTGCATCCGTATTCGAAAAAAGCGGATATTATTCGTATTGGAAAAAAAAACGAATATATCTGTATTCGATTTAAAGGTATCCACAAATAAACGGATACGAATACGGATATAGGCGTATTCGTATTCATTTAACATCCGACCGTAAATATATTCAGCGGATAGCGAATATCTGGATTCGGATCCGTATCCGAAATTCGTATCTAAATAACTTATATATTCTATATTAAGCAAAATAATTTTTTTAAGGTGGCATTCCTTATATAATAATTAGCTTTCACTATCATACGAAAATTATTTTAAAAATATATTATTTCACTTCTAAAAAGTAAGAAATAACACTTTTATTTTAATATTAATAAACTAAAATAAATTGATTTAAATATAGTTAATAGATTTTTACTATTATAAAGTTAAAATATCTAAAATGTATTATTTACCAATAAAATTATATACTAGAAAAATAAAACTATAGTTATTAGTTTGTTATAAGTTTTTTACTTTCAAAACTTACTTGTATTGTTGGGAGAAGGGAACAATGAACAATATAATTTTATTGTTAAAATGTGTTAAATCCGAATTAATTTAGAATTAATCTAGAAGGAGATTGAATAATTAATTCACGTTTATGAATTTTTGGGTGGAGGGAGTATTTTTTACTTTCATTTGCCCAATTATTTAAAAATTAGAAGTCTAAATATTTAAAGCAAGTCCAAAGTAAATTTTGGATGAAATTGGATTAACTAGTTGTCAGTTGTCACATATACATTATAACTCACACTCTCCATAAATATAATGAAATAAAATAAACTTTTTATTACTATGTAAATTGTAATCTATATATTAAGGATAAATTATAAATAAAAGTTCCCATAAATATATTATTAAAATTTTAATCAAGTATTTGAGAAAAAATAATTAAATATTTAATGTAAACTTTTGAATCTAATTATAAATTATAAATATTCATACACACAATAAATTGGACATCTAAACATTAATAAGTAGTATTGAAATTTAGAATTTCAAAAATGATGAAAACTTATTTGAATTGTAATTAAGAACATTGATTATTGTATTTAAATATTTATTAAAAATAAATAAATTAACATTCATTCATTAATAAACTATATTTTAAAACACATTATTTTTTTATTCTAGTTATAGTTAGGACTATAAACGGTAACTGAAAAATCCGTATCCGTCCGCATCCGTATTTGAAAAAAAACGGATATTATTCGTATTCAAAAAAAAATGGATATTATCCGTATTTGGTTTAAAGATATCCGCAAATAAACGGATACGGATACTACTGTATCTGAATTCGTATATATCCGTTTACACCCTACTGATGATGACCTGTAAGAGAAGAATAAAGATATGTCAACAATGGGAATTATAGCGCTTAGTTAACAAAATTGAACGTATGTTAGCTCCATAATGTGTTTCTATTTATATTAACTAGTTGCAAGGCGTAGCCTATTTTTTTTTGTCATTTTATAAACTTTATGGATAATTCAGTAATATTTATATATAATTTTGATCGAATCAAATTCATTGCTTGATTTATAGGAACTGTTCGGTCAGTTTTTGAATTGATTGCATCTAGTAACTAGCAGTTTCATTGTTGTAGTTTGAATTTCTCCATCAAGCTCAAAAAGTAAAAAATATGATTAAGTCATGAGTAGTGATAATTTGATTCTAGAAAAAAAAATAGAATTTGTTAATGTGGTTAAATTATTTATAAAGAATATGTTTAAGTCATGAGTAGTGATAATTTGATTTCAAAAAAATAAATTGAATTTGTTAATGTGATGAAAATTAATTATACGTGAATTTGGGTGACATTATGAAGATGTTTTTCACTTAATATCTAACCGATGTCTCCTTATTTTTTGCTATGAAACTATTAAATACATGTATCTCGTTTATAAAATAAATGGGAACCATGATTAAATGTGATTATTGTTAGAATTATGGATCACACACAAGCACACTGTTGGGGCCCGAATATTTGAAGACCCAAGACCTGGATTAGGCTTGGTATTTGAAGACCCAAGACCCGGATTGGGCTTGGTTGGGCCTCGGATGGGGCTGTGATGGTTGGTCCATATTGGGGGACACTCCTAATTATATGGAGATTATAGTTATGGAAGGAAAAATCATGCATTGATTGGACTTCCTATATCTTGGGAGATTTGGACTTCCTATATCATGCATTGATTGGACTTCCTATATCTTGGGAGATTATAGTTATGGAAGGAAAAATCATGCATTAAGTCGGCGGCGGCAGCATCTGATAATAGTGTGCATACAAGCCAATCATGTATGATGACAAAGCACATACTTTGTAAACAATCTTATTTATTTATTAATAAAATATTCATTTAAGGCATATAATTATCTACATGGTGCTGTTTTTATAATATGTAAATAACCCATAGTTTTAAGCAATGCTTTTAGAATCATGATGAGATCATGATAATGAGATCTAAATTCTTAGAAAGCTTAAAAACTAAAATAGTTCCCAATTGTGGAATTACTAAAATGGAGATTAGTAAATCCGGATAGATTGGTACATATGTTGCTTGCTTATTGGATGAGGATGACTGATCTCATGGTCATTTGTGTGGAGACACTAAAGCAAGTATGTAGGTGCTTATTGGATAATAAGTTCACTGAACGTGACTCGCTATGGAATACCTAATGGAGTTTTACTCGCCTGTCAATAGGAATTCCTAATGTGATAGTAGTACATGTGATCCTTGGACTTGAGATCATCATAGTATCTTGTATGTAACAAATTATACTTTGACTAATTCCTTAAGGCCTTTTAAGGCATATATAGGGTATGCTTGGGTGTAATGAGTTACATATGGAGATAATGAATGATCAATAAAGAATCTACCACCTCTAGTAAAAGAGGAGATATGTCCTATGTGATTCGTTAAATGACAACCCAGGAATCCTTGGCCAAGGTAGAATGAAATTAGAAAGAGGTTTCTAATTTGCATTATTTGGAGTTGTGCATTTTCTAATCGAAATACATATAATTAAATAAATTAAGACTTGACAGTAAATCCATGTCTTATATTTAATTGGGACATTGTATGTGATGAGTGGGATTTATACCCGCGAATCGGATACTTTATGGCTTAAATAGTTGCCCGATCTTCGCTATGTTTATATAGTTTTATATTATTTTAGTATTAGTATGCTTAACCGTTGTGTTGCAGGCTCTACAGGACTTTTCTAGGCAAAATGGGCAATTTACATACACTGGCGCCGCAGCGTCAATGCTATGCCTCCATCTCGCGCCGCAGCGCCGCATGTCTATTCAGCCCGACGTCACCATGGCGCTGCAGCGCCCCTGAGCCTTTATAAACTCAGGCTGCAGCGTGGATGCCGGTCTTTTGAGTTTAACGTGGCGCCGCAGCGCCACTTATAAGTCTATTGCCCGCGCCGCAGCGCGACCTCCGGTGCCCAGACAGAGAAGGCTTGCTTTTGACCTAGGAAAAGAGAAGAACAGATATATAAGGGGAGAGCAAGAGGGAGGAGAGGAGAGGAGAGGGGGGAGACTGGGATAGAGAATCGGTTAGCTTAGTACTTTCTCTCTCTAGTTATTAGGTAATGTTTGTAAATATAGATTAGGTAGATTAGGGTGAAGTCTGGGATTTCCTTGGAGCAACAAGAGCATTGAGCTACACGGATTGGAGAGCTTGAAAGGAGCGTAATGCTTGGAGACTGAGGAGGCTTGACAGAGTTTATTCTTATCCATTTATTTCCTCTACTTTTGTAATCCATAAATGTTGTCTTTATTGCTACTTATATTTTGTTCAATAGCTATGAACTAAGTATTGGCTCTAAGGTTATAATGGAACCCTTTGTTAGTTAAATTGACTGTCTTATCTCTTTGGTTGGCACCATATGGTTTGGTTTAATATATTCATGCTTAACGATTCTCACTAAGACATTAGTGATGATTTTGGTAATCTATATGATATCGAAAGAAGAATTGTAAATTTACACCTAAATATATTGGCATGTGATTATGGGTTTCGACTGCATAAGTTGTGCGTAGAATAGGCATATATCTGTGTGCCACATGTGACCTAATTGAGAACTTATGCTTTAATCCTTGTTAGGTTAATTCGCATAGATATGTGTAGGATTATCACCTAGCTTGGACGTTCCCTTCTATTCTATTCCCTATCGGGTGGATCTGGAGAGGTTACGTTTGTGCATACCTCGACAGAGGTGTATGAACACCTGTGTGTTCTCGGTCGACAAACTGTCGTGACCATTAAGACCAAAGAGAGAAGGGTAGGAAGTTTGATGAAGCATAGCACGCCAGGTGTTCGACGGAATGCCTGTGTGGGGTGAAGTTGTAACCTTAGCTTGTAATTCCTTCGATTACCATTCGTTATCCGTTTACTTGCTTTAATAATTAGTTATAACTAGTTTAACCACACTCTTATTAGTTTACTGTTCGAATAAGACTAAAGCGATACAAAGTTGGTATTTGGTAAATATTAGTGATAGTTCCTCGTGGGTACGACACTTTTCTTATCACTGTATTACTTGTTAGACCGCGTATACTTGCGCGTGTTTAGTGATCGGTTTTCCGACCAACAAGTTTTTGGCGCCGTTGCCGGGGAACTATTATTCTAATATTGTCCAATATTGATTTAAATCAATTTAGTCTTAATTTGAACGTGTATATATTTCTTTTATTTGTTTGATCTTCCGTTGTGTTTTTAAGTTTACAGGTTATGGACGATCAATATTATCAATGGCCTTATGAGAGGACTACACAACCAAGCTCGGAAGAAGGACTCGAGCAATTGCGAGATCAAATTGCAAATGTCTTGAGGTTTTCTGATAATCTTGATTGTCAGTCCACTCAGACCGCCTACTGTCAGGAACGAGCTGACATTGAACCGATTTCCTATCATCCAAACTGTCAGGGTTATCCAAACTCTTGGGACTATAGTCAAGAGCAATATCATGATCCGAATTACTCCTTTCCAAATCAATTTGAATGTCCATCTCCTCCGCAGTATAAGGTGACATTCCAACCCAATGAGAGCTTTTCGGCAGACTTAACAGAAGACAAAAGGCTTGAAGAGCTCCTCACCAACTTTATAGAAAGAAATGAGGTTCGAATGGCCAGCCAATACGCCGCATTGCAAGGCCTCGAAAATCAATTGGGACAACTAGTCAATGCCATCATAAATCTACCGCAGGGCAATCTACCTGTCATAACCGATCTCAACAGTGAAGCAGTAGAGCATTGCACGGTGGATACGCAAGGAGAAGGCGATGAGTCTCACAAAGTTGTTGAGGGAGATGTCATGGTGCATATTGTCCAACAGGTGGAGCCTGGAGTTGGAGAGAAGAGGATAAAGAGTGGTTGTATTGTCACGACTAATCAACAACCGAAAACCACGCTCACGATTGTGGAAACCCTGGAGGGCCCGCTAGTGCACAAAGGATGCTTTCAACTTGATGAAAAAGGCGAATTATTGGATAATTCCAGTGGTGAAAGATTCTTTGTGCCAATGGGTGAAGAAAACGAGGATGATCAATCATCCATGTCCGCCAAAAATTTAAAGGAATTGACAAATAGGCGGCATGAATTGGTCGTTTTTGCTTATGAGCCGGATTGAGCGGCATCGGTATAGTCAGGCCGACGACTTTAAAACAAGCGCTTGAAAAACTCAGATACAAGGTTCGCGCCGCAGCGCCAGAATTTACCCTGAACTTCGCGCCGCAGCGCCAAGCCTTTTATTCAAATTCTCTGCTTCGCGCCGCAGCGCCCAGGAACAAAGAGGGTCTCGCGCCGCAGCGCCAAAAGCAGGCAAAGCTACTGCCAAGTCGCGCCGCGGCGCCAAGCAAAGAAGGAATACTCGCGCCGCAGCGCCGGTAGCGAATTTGTGTTTTTAAAAGCACAGCTGAAGCCGGCAGTTGTGCCCATTCCTTCCCAATTCTCTCGACAGTTTCGGCAGCACAAAGACCCTAAAGAGACCCAAAACAAAAACGTGCCTTTCTCCACCCCCGAACCTTTGATCAATCTACCACAAGAGAGCAATCCATTCATTCTTTCACAAAACCCCAAGCCAGTGCACGCAGCAAGAGGAGATCAGAATCAATCTAGGGTTCCCACTCAAGGTATTTGGGGGATTTTAGTCATTCATTTACTGTTTGATTTCGATATTTGGGTTGGTTTTACTCTGTTGATTGGGGTGATTTCCACTGACGGAAATCGGGACAGAGCACTGTCAAGCAAGGGCTGTCCAAATTGGGTTTTGAAAGCGCGCACAAGGTGTTTGATAAATTGACTGAGAGATAATTTGACTGTTTGGGATTGTTTGACATTGAAGTTGCATTGGGAATTATTCTAGCCTAAGTTTGGCGAAGTGTGGAATCGAGTCCTGCTTGTGTTCAAGCCAATTGCTACAAATTCTGACATGGCTTCAAAAAGGCAACGCCTGAGCGTCGGCGGTTCCTCGTCCGCAGCACCAACGGCATGGGACAACACCAAATTTGTTAACGAAGAGGCATGGAAACGATACAAAAGCTCCTTTGCCGCACGAAATTTGATTCCTGAACGGGGTTTGAGGCCTGACAAAACAAAGGATGGCGAGTTGTTAGCCATGATTGCGGGTCGCCAGTGGGTGCACTTCACAAAACCACCCGAATCGGCCATTGTTTCTGTGGTTCGTGAGTTCTACGCTAATGCTAGTGCCGAGGGTCCTGCTGTTGTCCAAGTCAGGGGGCGGTCAGTGGCGTTTGGAAGCCAAGCCATCAATGCACTGTTCGCGACGCCCGGTTTCGAGGGTAAGGATTATATGGGGCCGGGACTCCGCAGCTATGACCTCGAGGAGATTGTTCGGAGGCTCTGCAAGCCCGGGACTACATGGAAGACAAATGACTTCACGGGTGAGAGGACCAGTTTCCCACATGCTGCACTCAGTCGCTATGGGAAGGCATGGTTCAGTTTTATTTGTGCCAACATGATCCCGACTCGTCACCTGAGCAACGTGACTAAGGATAGAGCGATCCTATTATTTGCCATTGTCACGGGGCTGAACGTGGACATCGGAGTTCTCATCCATGAGTCCATCATAAAGGCAATCAAGAGCAATGTATCTACGGGACTTCCACATCCATCCTTGATCACCCGGCTGTGCAAGAGGGCAGGTATACATTGGGGGCCAGAAGAGATAGCTTTGCCGCCCATGTCAGTCATTGACCATCAGACCATTTCACGCTTCGATGTGTGGGATGGGGCTATTTCTCATGCTAGAGGCGAAGGATTCGGGCCACCTACTGAGCCACCTCCTACAGCAGAGCCTTCGCAGCCATCAGACGCAGGCACAGCTTCACAGGGACTACTGGCAGAAATCATGGCATCCCTCACTCTGCTACATCAGAACCAGGAAGCTAATGCTCAGAGGCAGCAGAGGCACATAGCAGCGGTGGCCTTGAGGCAGGACATAGCGATGCAGTATCAGGCTGAGCTGGTCAACACGATGCAGAGCATCTACACTGTGTATAGTGGCGAGGATTCAGAGTTCACGCCATTCCAGTTCCCGGAGCCTCCTGTCTTCCCGCCATACCCTCCACCATCACCACCCGCCGAAGCTGACGAGGACGCAGCTGCTGCCGAGTGACCAGACTTCAGGGAAGCTCTCTTGTTTAGAGTGATATATGTTTAGCAATGAGGGCATTGCTCACCTTAAGTTTGGGGGTGTTATGGTTTTATTTCTGTCTATTGCCATGATAGGTTGCTATTTTAGTACTTTGCTTAGGTTTTTATCAGGATTGTAGTGCAGTCATTTTGAACTGCGGTATTATGTTTTGGGTTTATTATGATGGATGCCATGAACAGTTTTTAGTTATTTATTAGCGCTTTGTTTGTTATTAGCATGTTTGTGGTTTACAGCCATCTTTTTGGGGCTTTTACAGATTTATATGCTTGTGCCATGTTAATGGCTTTATTACCCTATTTTGAGCTGCTTTTATGCAAGGGTGGTATATTTTTCACTAATTTTTGATTGTGGCTAATGACAAGCGTCAGGTAAATATGCTTATCTCTTAGAGTCGTGTCAAGCATGTATGAGCTAGGGGTTGTTCAATCGATAAGTTGATACTGTTATTGATCCGTTTTGTTTTTACCAAGCACCGACCAACTGTGCTAACTAGTTATTTTTCGGATCTAGTTCGCCTGTTTATTGCTTTGGGAGTATGTTCACTTTTATAAACTTTCATTTTTACAAGGTAATAAAAGACTTCGACGCATATACAGTTTTGGATCTTGGATTCTGGCATGTTGTAAAAAAAAAAAAAAAAAAAAAAAAAATTTGATTGAAAAGAAGATTGAATATCGAAAGTCTTGCGGTGGGTCGAGATGGAGCGTAAAACGCACTCACCCATAAACGCAGGACCGATGTTGAGATGGAGCATAAAATGCACTCGCCGAATAATCTTCAGATTTCGTAAAGTCTAATTTGGCTTATGTTGATTACGTGGCCTTTGCTGCTCGAGTTATTAGATTCATAGGGGTGTTCCACACCTAGTGCCCTAAAGTCTTCTGGCTTGGGAGTCGCTGATCAAAAGCTCGTTAATGGGTAGCTCTGTTTAGCCTGAGGTAATTGAGTACTGTCCGAGTCAGATTTTACTTTCTTTATGCTAGAGCCTTTTGATCCTTTTCTGCACTTGCATCTTATTCTTAATGCTTGTTGAATGTCTAAGTTACGGAGTGTGCATATTGGTATTAACAATCGACTGTGCGATCTTATTTGAGCAATGATTAGTTAGGATGGTTTGTCCCCACACACACACACATAGAATGGATCGAATACAGTCTTATGCTTGAAGCTGAATGAACTCTTGCTAATATCTATGTTTGCCCTGTTCTCTGGGAATAGCTATGTTCGAGCTTAGAAGCCATGATTCTAGTACAGTTTTATTGTTCTTTTGCGCGTGTTTTACTGTGTGAGTTTGTGTTTGATAGTTTGCTCGAGGACAAGCAAAGACTTAAGTTTGGGGGTATTTGATGAGTGGGATTTATACCCGCGAATCGGATACTTTATGGCTTAAATAGTTGCCCGATCTTCGCTATGTTTATATAGTTTTATATTATTTTAGTATTAGTATGCTTAACCGTTGTGTTGCAGGCTCTACAGGACTTTTCTAGGCAAAATGGGCAATTTACATACACTGGCGCCGCAGCGTCAATGCTATGCCTCCATCTCGCGCCGCAGCGCCGCATGTCTATTCAGCCCGACGTCACCATGGCGCTGCAGCGCCCCTGAGCCTTTATAAACTCAGGCTGCAGCGTGGATGCCGGTCTTTTGAGTTTAACGTGGCGCCGCAGCGCCACTTATAAGTCTATTGCCCGCGCCGCAGCGCGACCTCCGGTGCCCAGACAGAGAAGGCTTGCTTTTGACCTAGGAAAAGAGAAGAACAGATATATAAGGGGAGAGCAAGAGGGAGGAGAGGAGAGGAGAGGGGGGAGACTGGGATAGAGAATCGGTTAGCTTAGTACTTTCTCTCTCTAGTTATTAGGTAATGTTTGTAAATATAGATTAGGTAGATTAGGGTGAAGTCTGGGATTTCCTTGGAGCAACAAGAGCATTGAGCTACACGGATTGGAGAGCTTGAAAGGAGCGTAATGCTTGGAGACTGAGGAGGCTTGACAGAGTTTATTCTTATCCATTTATTTCCTCTACTTTTGTAATCCATAAATGTTGTCTTTATTGCTACTTATATTTTGTTCAATAGCTATGAACTAAGTATTGGCTCTAAGGTTATAATGGAACCCTTTGTTAGTTAAATTGACTGTCTTATCTCTTTGGTTGGCACCATATGGTTTGGTTTAATATATTCATGCTTAACGATTCTCACTAAGACATTAGTGATGATTTTGGTAATCTATATGATATCGAAAGAAGAATTGTAGATTTACACCTAAATATATTGGCATGTGATTATGGGTTTCGACTGCATAAGTTGTGCGTAGAATAGACATATATCTGTGTGCCACATGTGACCTAATTGAGAACTTATGCTTTAATCCTTGTTAGGTTAATTCGCATAGATATGTGTAGGATTATCACCTAGCTTGGACGTTCCCTTCTATTCTATTCCCTATCGGGTGGATCTGGAGAGGTTACGTTTGTGCATACCTCGACAGAGGTGTATGAACACCTGTGTGTTCTCGGTCGACAAACTGTCGTGACCATTAAGACCAAAGAGAGAAGGGTAGGAAGTTTGATGAAGCATAGCACGCCAGGTGTTCGACGGAATGCCTGTGTGGGGTGAAGTTGTAACCTTAGCTTGTAATTCCTTCGATTACCATTCGTTATCCGTTTACTTGCTTTAATAATTAGTTATAACTAGTTTAACCACACTCTTATTAGTTTACTGTTCGAATAAGACTAAAGCGATACAAAGTTGGTATTTGGTAAATATTAGTGATAGTTCCTCGTGGGTACGACACTTTTCTTATCACTGTATTACTTGTTAGACCGCGTATACTTGCGCGTGTTTAGTGATCGGTTTTCCGACCAACAGTATGGTGGAAGGATTGAATTGTACGGTAACTATTAACTCACAGGTTCTTTTATGATTAATGTTAAAATCTATATTATCTGAAAAATCGTTGATCGCTAGGGAGGCTTATCCCTATTGTAGAATAAATGTTATTTATTTAAATAGATTATTAGTTTAATTTGTTTATTTAAATAAGATTAGAATTGTTCTAATTGATTTATTCACAACCGGTTTAATATGGAGAACCTAAAGGGTCACACCATAAAAGGAAGAAGAATTATTTAAGAAGAAAATGGCATGATAGTAATAATGCATTAAGTATAATTAATTTAATCTATGATGATAGAATAAATTAAATAGCTTAATGTTTATTATTTAATATTTTAAAAATATTAAATATAAATTAATAAGAGGAGTCTTATTAATATTATTATTATTATTATTATTTTAATTCTAAAGGAGTTTAGGAATTAATATAATATCAGTACTCTCTCTCAATCCTAATAAAGATTAGGATATAAATTAATTAAAAGTATTTAATTAATTAATTAAATAAAACCCTATTCTAATTGGATTAGGAGGGTTAACCTAATATCTATATAAGAGAGTTTTATATCAGAAATAAGGTACGTGAATTTTTCAAGAGTTGGGAGTACACATATTCTATAGAGATAGAAACAAGGGTTAAGCCAATAACCCATCTTACTGAGTTCTTCATCTTCCTTGGTGGATCACAGTTAGAGGCCAAACATTTGGGTGGCTGACATTGATCAAGGGAAGGAGCCACTACAGAGGAATCAAAGGAGTAGAACTTGTACCTGAGGAAGCTTGGATCTTCAAAGGTATAATTCTGTTTTTCTCCTTCTTCATTCACTGATAATTAATGCACAAGAATGATCATGGTAATGGGTTTGTATAAATTTTTGAAAACCTAGTTTTTTACGTTTTCGCCCTATTTATGTGATTTGATTGCATGATTGCGTTACGTACAAACCCAACAGTGGTATCAGAGCCAATCTTGTGCTAATTATCAGTCTATGTGATTCCATATATGTATGATATGCGATTGGATCGAGTTCTGGGCAACAAAAATTTTTTAGATTCTGCGAAGCTGCGCCGGTACATGGCAATATTGTTGCGTAGCTGCGCCAGGTGCTGTTCCTGGTTTTCATGCTGCGCAGCTGCGCCGGTTCCCTTTACATTCTTGGCGCAGCTGCGCCACTGGACAGGAACTGAAATTATTTTTTTTGTTTTATTTAATTAAATGAATGGTTTATTTAATTAATAAAGGTTTAAAATAAAGATGTTTATTTTATATGAAATGAGATTTCAGAATTGCTAAAATTAAAGAGTTTAATTTGGAATTGTTTTTGAATGAAATAAAGGAGTTTATTTTTTCCAAAAACAAAGTTTAGCAAACTTTTGCCCATTAACTGATATTAATACATATATGGAATGAATTTATTTTCATGAGATGAATAAGTTTTATTGATACGTATGATGATATGTATGGTAATAAAAGGGATTGATTATGGACTATGACCAATGTGATTGAATTTTATTTTGGTTGAATGCTTGAATGAATGGGTTTTATAAAATGGGGTCTGCGTACCTCGTCTTCTCTAGTTTTATTCTCGATGTAAATTCTATCTCCTTTCTATGTACTTCCCCATGACTGCTGATCAAGGTTTCTATTTAATTTTAAATAGTTAATGCAATAGAGATAGTTAAAATTATTTTGAAGAAATTGGAGACCAAGGAGCAAGGAACGGTGAAGACTCATTTGTATGGAGCCAGGGTTTAAATGTAATAGTTATATTTAAATTTAAATTCTTGCACACCTAGGTTTGACCATTTGGTTCACTTGGTGGCTCTAGTGAACCAAACTAGAATAAAAGTCCATAATCAATCCGGGTAGAATATAGTATTCTATATTGCATGCTAAATATTATATATATTATATTTTATACAAACATGCTTCGCATGTTTAATAAAATGACGCTTATTTTATATATATATGTGCATGCGCGCTTAAAAGATGAGACAAATAATAACAAACCCCTCAAAGAAATAATATTAAGTCTGAAGCGTTCAAATGATATTTGGAATATCGAACGTCGCCTTCTAGCATGATTAGTTAATAAAGTATTAAATATTTAATATGAGTTTGTTGTGCTATCCACAAGGCGAGTATTGAATATTTAAGATGTTAATTAATCACATTTGATGCTTATCAAGAAAATTGAACGATCTAGTCTTGTTGTGCTATCCACAAGGACGAAAATTTTTCTTTTTTGAATTTATGAAAGTGCTAGGCTGGACTTAACTTAAATCATTTTAGTTCGGATGTGCACACACATGACCATTATGATTTAAGAGGCAAAATAAAAGGAGTTACATGGTGATGTAATTGACAAGAGTTGTCTACCTATTTATTTGTATATCGCTTGTTGTGCTATCCACAAGGTTATATACATTTGAAATGGGATCCTTAATCTCACTAGCAAATCTTTAATTAGATGTTGCCGAACTATATGAGTGAGGGTAATATAGTTTGATGAAAATAGTGGGAGATACCAATTTAAAATAAAGACCTAAATTTATTTTGGTATGCAAAGTTAATAAAATGAATGTTTGCTAAAATGTTGTCTTTTCACATGCAGAATTTTAAAAATGTCAAAATCACTAATCTCACTACGAAGCATACTTGATGCAAATAAGCTTACCGGCCCGAATTATGAGGACTGGCTAAGAAATCTGAGAATTGTTCTCACTGCTGAAAAGATTTGTTATGTCCTAAATTCCACTATCCCTGAATCTGTTTCAGAAACAGCCTCTGAGGAAGAGATTGCCACTTTCAAAAAGTGGCAAGATGATGCATCTGTGGCTCAATGCATCATGCTCGCATCCATGAATAACGAGCTTCAGCGTCAGCACGAAAAAATGGATGCTCCTGCTATGCTGCTTCACCTCAAGGAGTTGTATGGTGAACAGAGTAGGATTGCTAGATATGAGATATCTAAGGAGCTCTTCCGATCTCGGATGGCCGAGGGCATTGCCGTCTAGACTCATGTTCTGAAGGTAATCAATTTGATTGAACGCCTTGGACAGCTTGGGTTCGTCATGGATGGGGAGTTGAGTCAAGACTTGGTCTTGCAGTCACTCCCTGAGACCTTCTCGCAGTTTGTGGTTAATTTTCACATGAATAAGCTAGATGTCAGCTTACCTGAGCTGCTTAACATGCTGAAAACTGAAGAAGGTCACTTCTCATCCAAGAAGAACCATGTCTTGATGGTGGATTCTTCCAATAAAAGGAAGAGGCCCAAGGTGTCTTCTGAAAAGAAGAAATCTAAGAAGGCTAAGGGAAAAGGGAAAGAAAAGGAGCAAAAGAAACCTGAACCAGCTAAAGGAATGTGCTTTCATTGCAATGAGCCGGGACATTGGAAGTGGAACTGCAAGAAGTTTCTAGCAGAGAAGAAGCTTGGAGAAGCTTCGACTTCCAATCAAGGTTTGTTTATGATTGAAATTAATTTTTCTGAAAGTCATAATTCTACTTGGGTATTGGATACCAGCTGTGGTTCTCACATATGTAATACTGTACAGGAACTGGTCAGAAGTAGAAAGCTAAACAAAGATGAGGTGATCCTACGAGTGGGAAATGGAGCAAAAGTTACTGCATTAGCTGTAGGAACTTATTGTTTAGCAATGCCTTCGGGCAAATCCATTTATCTTAATAATTATTATTATGTTCCGAATATTATTAAAAACATTATTTCAATTTCTGTATTGGATATGGAAGGTTTTGACGTTATTATAAAGAACAATGGTTGTTCTATTTATAAAGACGATATTTTATATGGTATTGAAAATTTGCGAAATGGACTTTATACACTTGACTTACAAGAAAATATATTTCAAATTGAACAAATTAAGAAAAGGAAAAGAGATGATATTAATTATACGTATATGTGGCACTGTAGACTCGGTCATATCAATGAAACAAGATTATCTAAGTTGCATAAAGATGGGCTCCTCGAGCTATCTGATTATGAATCATATCCAACTTGTGAATCTTGTCTCATGGGTAAAATGACTAAATCTTCTTTTAGTGGAAAAGGAGAGAGAGTTACAGAGTTGTTGGCATTGATTCACACAGACGTTTGTGGACCTATGACAACAAGTGCACGGGGTGGGTATTCTTATTTTATTACTTTCACTGATGATCACTCAAGATTTGGATATGTGTATTTAATGAAATACAAATCAGAATCATTTGAAAAGTTCAAAGAGTTCAGAAGTGAAGTAGAGAAACAAACGGGCAAGAGTATTAAGATACTTTGATCAGATCGAGGTGGAGAATACTTAAGCAGTGAGTTTCTCATTTATCTCAGAGAAAATGGTATAATCTCACAATGGACTCCTCCAGGTACACCACAGTTAAATGGAGTATCTAAAAGCAGAAATCAAACACTGTTGGACATGGTTCGATCCATGATGAGTTTTACCGACCTTCCAATTTCCTTCTGGGGATATGCCCTAGAAACGGCTGCATACCTACTTAACAAGGTACCTACCAAATCCGCCCCAAAGACTCCATATGAGATGTGGAAAGGGAGGAAACCAAATCTTAAGCATGTTAAGACTTGGGGTTGTCCAGCTTATGTCAAAAAGTTTGAAAATGATAAGCTACAGACTAAATCCAATAAGTGTAGATTTGTGGGATACCCTAAAGAAACCGTAGGGTATTATTTCTATCATCCAACTGATCAAAAGGTGTTTGTTGCGAAACATGCTACCTTCTTGGAGAAAGAGTTTATCCATGAAGGGGTCATTGGGAGCAAAATATATCTTGAAGAAGTTCAAGAACCACAAGTTACGACGGACCAAAGTCAGGTACCTAACCAAGTAGAAGAACCTACTGTACCACACCCTGTTCGTAAATCTGGAAGAGTACCGAAGATACCTGAGAGGTATGGATTCGTTATAGAGGATGACGATGAGGTACACATCATGAATGATGATGATCCATTGAATTACGAACAGGCTATGAGTAATAAAGACTCAGGGAAATGGCTTGAAGCCATAAAATCCGAAATGGACTCCATGTATGAAAACAAAGTATGGTCTTTGGTTTCACCACCTGAAGGTATTAAACCTATTGGGTGTAAATGGGTTTTTAAGAAAAAGACTGGAGCAGACGGAAAGGTAGAGACCTATAAGGCCCGACTGGTTACAAAAGGTTTCAAACAAAGACAAGGAGTTGACTATGATGAAACCTTCTCAACAGTAGTCATGCTCAAGTCCATTCGGATTTTACTTGCGATTGCAGCTTACAACGACTATGAGATCTGGCAGATGGACGTGAAAACGGCCTTCCTCAAAGGGAAACTTGAGGAGGATGTGTATATGACACAGTCAGAGGGATTTATTTCAAAAGTTGGAACAAATCAAGTTTGTAAGCTATAACGATCCATTTATGGGTTGAAGCAAGCTTCTCGTAGATGGAACATTCGTTTTGATGAGACAATCAAAGAGTTTGATTTTATCAAAAACGAGGATGAACCATGTGTATACAAGAAGGTTAGTGGGAGCGCATTATCATTCCTTGTATTATATGTTGATGATATATTACTAATAGGGAATGACATTCCTATGTTACAATCCATTAAAATCTGGTTATCTAAAAACTTCTCCATGAAGGACTTGGGTGAAGCATCCTATATTTTGGGGATAAAGATCAATAGAGATAGATCTAAAAGGATGCTCGGCTTATCCCAAGGAACGTACATTGATACGATGCTAAAGAGGTTTAGCATGGAAGATTCCAAAAGAGGTCTCATGCCGATGAGCCATGGAATAAATCTCTCCAAGAAACAGGCCCCAAAGACACTTGAGGAGAGAGACCGTATGAGTAAGATCCCTCATGCTTCTGCAATAGGATCTATCATGTACGGTATGATATGTACTAGACCGGATGTTGCTCACGCACTTAGTGTAACAAGCAGATACCAGTCGAATCCAGGAGAAGAGCACTGGAAGGCAGTGAAAAATATCCTAAAGTACTTGAGAAGGACTAAAGATATTTTTCTTGTCTACGGTGGGTCTGAATTAAAACTCGAGGGATTCACGGACTAAAGTTTTCAAACAGACCAAGATGACAGTAAATCTGTTTCAGGGTATGTGTTTACCTTGAACGGAGGTGCAGTGAGTTGGAAGACTTCCAAGCAGCAAACGGTTGCTGATTCAGTGACAGAGGCAGAGTATATAGCTGCAAGTGAAGCTGCAAAGGAAGCTGTTTGGATGAAGAAGTTCATAACTGAACTTGGTGTGGTTCCTAGCATTGGAGAAGCAGTTCCCGTATACTGTGATAACACCGGAGCGGTTGCACAGGCTAAGGAACCCAGGTCTCATTAGAAATCTAAACACGTGTTGCGGCGATTTCACTTGATCAAGGAGATCATTGAAAGAGGAGACGTCACCTTGGAGCGTGTAGACTCTCAAGACAACATTGCAGATCCATTTACTAAAGCTTTAACACAACAACAGTTTGATCGTCACTTAGAGAAGATGGGTATGAGATACCATGGCGATTGGCTTTAGTGCAAGTGGGAGATTGATAGTAGTGTGCATACAAGCCAATCATGTATGATGACAAAGCACATACTTTGTAAACAATCTTATTTATTTATTAATAAAATATTCATTTAAGGCATATAATTATCTACATGGTGCTGTTTTTATAATATGTAAATAACCCATAGTTTTAAGCAATGCTTTTAGAATCATGATGAGATCATGATAATGAGATCTAAATTCTTAGAAAGCTTAAAAACTAAAATAGTTCCCAATTGTGGGATTACTAAAATGGAGATTAGTAAATCCGGATAGATTGGTACATATGTTGCTTGCTCATTGGATGAGGATGACTGATCTCATGGTCATTTGTGTGGAGACACTAAAGCAAGTATGTAGGTGCTTATTGGAGAATAAGTTCACTAACGTGACTCGCTATGGAATACCTAATGGAGTTTTACTCGCCTGTCAATAGGAATTCCTAATGTGATAGTAGTACATGTGATCCTTGGACTTGAGATCATCATAGTATCTTGTATGTAACAAATTATACTTTGACTAATTCTTTAAGGCCTTTTAAGGCATATATAGGGTATGCTTGGGTGTAATGAGTTACATATGGAGATAATGAATGATCAATAAAGAATCTACCACCTCTAGTAAAAGAGGAGATATGTCCTATGTGATTCGTTAAATGACAACCCAGGAATCCTTGGCCAAGGTAGAATGAAATTAGAAAGAGGTTTCTAATTTGCATTATTTGGAGTTGTGCATTTTCTAATCGAAATACATATAATTAAATAAATTAAGACTTGACAGTAAATCCATGTCTTATATTTAATTGGGACATTGTATGGTGGAAGGATTGAATTGTACGGTAACTATTAACTCACAGGTTCTTTTATGATTAATGTTGAAATCTATATTATCTGGAAAGTCGTTGATCGCTAGGGAGGCTTATCCCTATTGTAGAATAAATGTTATTTATTTAAATAGATTATTAGTTTAATTTGTTTATTTAAATAAGATTAGAATTGTTCTAATTGATTTATTCACAACCGGTTTAATATGGAGAACCTAAAGGGTCACACCATAAAAGGAAGAAGAATTATTCAAGAAGAAAATGGCATGATAGTAATAATGCATTAAGTATAATTAATTTAATCTATGATGATAGAATAAATTAAATAGCTTAATGTTTATTATTTAATATTTTAGAAATATTAAATATAAATTAATAAGAGGAGTCTTATTAATATTATTATTTTAATTCTAAAGGAGTTTAGGAATTAATATAATATCAGTACTCTCTCTCAATCCTAATAAAGATTAGGATATAAATTAATTAAAAGTATTTAATTAATTAATTAAATAAAACCCTATTCTAATTGGATTAGGAGGGTTAACCTAATATCTATATAAGAGAGTCTTATATCAGAAATAAGGTACGAGAATTTTTCAAGAGTTGGGAGTACACATATTCTATAGAGATAGAAACAAGGGTTAAGCCAATCATCTTACTGAGTTCTTCATCTTCCTTGGTGGATCACCGTTAGAGGCCAAACATTTGGGTGGCTGACATTGATCAAGGGAAGGAGCCACTACAGAGGCATCAAAGGAATCAAAGGAGTAGAACTTGTACCTGAGGAAGCTTGGATCTTCAAAGGTATAATTCTGTTTTTCTCCTTCTTCATTCACTGATAATTAATGCACAAGAATGATCATGGTAATGGGTTTGTATAAATTTTTGAAAACCTAGTTTTTTACACTTCCGCCCTATTTATGTGATTTGATTGCATGATTGCGTTACGTACAAACCCAACAGCATCAGTCCAGCAGAAGGGATCGGTGAAAGATAGATTGGGGCCATCCAGCATCCACATATGTCTTGGCCCTCAAAATAATTCTGTCAGTTCTCAAGGAGGAGGATTGCCCGGAGCCCAACGAAAGCTGTTCCACACAACCAATCAGGAACGGCGAGACCGAAATAGGGTGGAAGGCACACCGCCTCGAACCCATCTCTAAGAGGACCGGCAAGCGGCCGTAGCCCGAAAGATGAAAGAGATAGAGGACACAGAGCAAACTCTAAAGGTCCTCATGATACAAAAGGAAGAGCTCGCCAGACAGGTGATGCACATGGTGGAAGACGAAGCCTCTAGCCACCCCAACCATTCGGGGTGGCAGAGATCTCCACCCAAAGAATCCCGAAAGAATGACGACCACACGAAGAGAACCGAGGGTAGGCTTCGGAGCGCCTCTCGGGAAAGAAGAAGATCCGGAGATCGCCGAACCGAGGGGCGTTTGAGAGTGCACCACTCCAACAGCCCTCGGCGTGACGAAAGGAAGTCACAAGTAGGTCACCACAAAGACCGAAGATAAGACAGCCCCCGAGGGAAGAGGTCTCATCAGGAGGCCCTGCCATCATTCCAAAAGCTGAAAGATAACCCCCAGGATAGTCTTTGGTGCGACCGAGACAGAGACCACCGAAGCCCCCCCGGAACTGTCGGAAGGAGGAAAGAGATTACAGAAGTCCCCCCTGGTTTCACCGGGAGAATGAGAGAGACTACAAGAGCCATCGAAATTGGAAAGACCCAAAGGAAAGATTATCCACAAAGAAGAATTCTGACCCGGCTCTTACAGGGATTGAGATGCTGACAAAGAAATTAGAAGACATGCAGAGACAACTGACAGAGGCTCAGCAGGGGAAAGTGAATTCGGGGAAGAAGGCCTCCCTATTCTCGGAAGATATCCTTCAGGAAAAGGGTGACCTGGCCAAAAGGTTGCTCTATATGGAAAGTTATGATGGGTCGGGCGATCCCTACGAGCACAGCCAAATATACGACAGATTGATGGACTACTATAATTACACTGATGCGGCTAAGTATAACACCTTTATCACTACCCTAAGGAAGGACGCCCGATATTGGATGAATACATTAGCCCCGAACTCGATCTCATCCTGGGAAGAGTTGTGTGACAAGTTCCATGCCCGGTTCGGGAGCAATAAAAGAAAAGAAAAACCCACGGGATCATTGGCCTAGGTCAGGCAACACTCTAATGAGACGTTGGGCCAGTATGTGAAAAGATTCAGAGAGGCAGTCGGCCTGGTGACCGACCTCAATGATTTACAAGCAATAGGGCTCTTCCAGATGGGAAACCCCCATAGATACTGTGACTACCACGAGTGCATGGGACATTACACCTAAGACTGTTGGGGCTTGAAAGAACTGATCGAGCAAAATATACAGCACGGGGGTCTAATCCAATTTGTGTACAGAAGGGAGGCTCCGGTGGCACAGCAGACTACCAATGCTCCGAACCAAGTCGATCAGCAGCCTCAACCAAACTGTTGGTTGTTTTACCAATCAATATATTCGTGCAAATATACACAGTCAACAAGTAATAAAGTAAAAGTACAGATATCGTTCCCACTGAGGAATTAATAGATAAATAGTCCCCAAATCAATAGCACATAATCATTTCAGTCTTATTTAAACGGGAAGTAAAGAGTTGGAATTAAAACTAAATTTAACTAGACAAGGAATTAAGCTTAAACTAATTAATCCTAGGGTAAAATCAGATAATGAAGGCATGAGATTCCAATTTCCCCTAATGATTCATTTAAGTCGTTTCACTTCCAATTAGGTCAAATTAATCGTTAAGTGTGCTAGCAGAGAACAAGAAAGTGAGAGAAGGCCATCTCTCGATGCACCTAATCCATATCACGTGCAATCCACAGATGATAGAACACACGTGAACACCCACATTATCTAAACCCCTATATGTCTATGGTGTTTACAAATAAATAGGGTTTAAGGTCAAGTTCTCTAATGACTACGAGCGGCGCTTCGGTATATGTCTATCCTAAGCACAAATCATACGTCCAACGCCATGTGAACGTACAATCGCCCGCCACTACGATTAGATCTAAACCTATACTTTGTCTTTCAAGTCTACATAGGTTATCACAATAATTGGTTATGACTCAATTAAGCAATGAAAGCATAAATCGCAGTAGACAATCACGTAGCAATCAATAAGAACCAACATGGAATATAAATCAACATCAACTACTCATTAGGTTCCATTGAAACCTCAAATTATAATTTAAGTCATAGACAACTCAAATATACCATCTACAATAGGAATATATATCATGAGATTACAAAATAGAAAGCAAAGAGAGTTTAAGGATAGGAATTGCAAATCTGAGTCTCCAAGCATCCAATATTGAATCTTCAATAACATCCACTTGTTTCAACCATTAAGTCTAATAAAACCCTAGAAAACTAACTACTATAAACTAGCACTAATCTACTCTTTAATCTACTCCTAATCTAGTCAAAATGTAAAAAAAAGGAAGAAAGGAGCTAGACTAGGGCTTAAGGCCAAAATCTGTATATCCTTCTTTTCTAAACCGAGCCCCCTTATATCCCAATCTCAAGCCAAGCTCCATCCAAGTGAAAAGTCAAATCTGGCAAAGTTGGGGACTGGCGCGGCCGCGCGTGGTTTGGCCTGGTGGGGGGCGCGGCCGCGCGGCTCTAGGAATGCTGAATTCTGTTGCTTCTTTGCTGGTGGCTCAAGGCTGGTTGCTTCATGCTTGCCTTCTTGTCTTCTTGCAGCCTCGTGGCATCATGCTCTATAGCCTCTTCACCCATGCCATCCTTATGCTTTAAGCTCATATCTGTGCTTTGTCCCATTAAAGCGTTCTTTTGCTCCTTTAAGCTCAATTAGCACTCGGAGAGTTCCTAAACCTGAAAATCACAAAACAAGGGAAAAACACATGAAAAGCACAAGAGTACTTGAGTTTAAGCCACGAAACAAGCTAGAAAATATCTGAATAAGTGGTCCTAAAAACCACTTATCAAATACCCCCAAACTTAAACTTTGCTTGCCCTCAAGCAACCAAAACAAAACTAAACACAAGATGCAATGCAGTATATACAATGTATGCAACCTATACTACCATGAATGTGAATCCATGTCTTAGTCAGTATTGAACTTTCAAAGCAATGCCTTAGAAAAACCACAAGATAATCGAATAAATAAGCTACCCAAGACAAGATCATAAGGCATATTCTAGCAAATCCAAAACTGTCAGCACTGATGTATTGTGCGTTGTGTGCCTAGCAACCATTAAACATGCTTTCGGACAAATAAATCACATACTATGCTTCTTAAGGGAAAAATAAGTTTTAACTTAAGAAAAATAGTAAATCATATAATTTCTAACTAAGACCATGTATTACTTAAGCTAAGAGTCAACAGGGGGGTTCATTAAGCTTTTATTAACTCACGGGGGCGTATCTGTACTTTTCCGTGTACACAATCGACTGTGCAATGTCTAGTCCTCTTAGGCTTTTCAATGATTCCCGTGTAGCGAGCTTTTGACCAACGACTCCCAGACCGCGAGGCCTTAGGGCGCTGGGTGATAAGACACCCCTCTGGCTTACTTGCTCGAATATCAAAGGCCACAGAACTAGACATAGCCGAAGTGTTTATTATATTTTTTTTCTGAATCTTTTTCTTTTGTTTTCTTTTCTTTTTTCATTTCTTTTTCATAGGGGAGTGCGTCTTACGCTCCATCTCCCCAAATATCATGTAAACCCCCTATTTCCCCCAAACTTAAGCTTTTTACAGTCTAGTTATTATCATATAAAAACTAAAATTCTTTCATTAAAACATGGATTTCCCACCAGAAGACAAGTATGTGAACATTTAAACTAAGCATGCCATGATGGTTACTCTAACGTGCTAACTGGCTACACAATATCTGACGGATAAGGATTTACATATATGACAATACTATCAAGCTTAAGTCTTAAATCAGTTCAAAAATCAAGTGAATTCAGTTTCCTCATAGGCCAAATACATAACTAACCAACTGAAACTGGATTCATGCAATATGTCCTACACAGAATGCAAAAATAAAACAAAAATTTTAAAATTTTGACAAATTTTAACAAAATACAACCCTACATGCACTATATGAACTGACACAACATGAAATGAACTAACTACATGCAAAAACGAAACCAATACCCCCAAACTTAAAATGTTCAATGTCCTCATTGAAGGTAAAGGTAAAAAGAAACTCCCCTATTCGGCTTCGTCGTTGCCCTCATCCTCTCAGAAGTCTCCCTCGTCTCTCTCTGCTCTGGAAAGATAAACCCCGCTCAACACTGTACTCAACGAACCAACCTAACTCAATATTAATCTTGCTCTGCTCTCGAACCCACACTTACTATCCCAATTGATCAGTTTGAGAGGATGAGGTTGATGGGTGGATTGGTACTTTGGATTGATGAGGTAGAAGGTTTTCGAAACTAAGGCTTGTGTTGGAGGGGATTTGTGAAGGAGGATTGAATAAGATGGAAGAGATAGGGGATTGTTTGAAGGAACTTGAGGGTTTGGGATTAGAGAGACTGAGGCTTAGCTGCTATTGATAATTGACATGAAGTGGTGCCCCCAAAATCTGCCATTTCCTTAAGTCATGCCCAGTTTGTGAGAGGCGCAGCCGCGCGCCCCAGCAAGCATATCCTGGCGCAGCTGCGCGGGCTACCAGATTTTTGGTTCTGCAGAATTTTGTTATGCAAAGAGGCTGGCCTTGAGCTTTTCATTCAATCCAGCAACATTGACCTGAGAAAGACATATACATTTATTAAGCCCTATAAAACACCAAAACTAAATATTAACTATTTACAATTAGGAGAATGAAACCTAGAAAGATATGTGCGTGTGAATTCCCAAAAACTCCTATGTGTGCGTATATGCAACATGCTTACTTCAAAAATATGTCTAATACTATTTAAGTCCCAAAAATATATGCCCATATGCCTAAGTTCAAAAATGAAGGCATTGAGTTCCTAAATCTACGAGCATTCAAAAATTTTAAACTACATATTAAACTAATAAGAATTAAACAAAGGGGGTGGGGAAATATGTTAGAAAGCAGGACATGGAGAATTAAACAAGTAGGGAGAAAGAGAAATGATGGGGTGACTCCCATCGAGCGCTTGATTTATAGTCCTCTAACTGGATTGTGTCTGAACACTTCTATCTGACCCCCCGACGATATTTGAGAACCCCTCCATCCATCAGAACTGCAATGTGCTTTTGGAGGCTTCCCAATACGAGAGAACTCAGCTTTAAACTACCTAGCATTGGATGTGTATAAGAATTCCCGGTACTGAATGTCGGGGAGCTAGGCACTGGTTCCGTTGTGCTAGTGAAATGATTGGGGCATTGAGGTTCTACCAGCACAACGGTCTCTTCTTCCATTCTCTCTTCTTCATGCCACCATGGTTTCAAGGATACGGACTCTCTCTTATCCTCGAGATCCGTATCGATAATGTGGCTACCAAGGGGGCAAGGATGTGCAAACTTCACTGGTTTTTCCCACTTAGGCGGAGAAGGCTCTTGGGGTATTGTCACGGTTGGTTCATACTTTTCCACATCCCCAATTGTCTCTTTTATGTCCATTGCCTTTTGGTCGTCCAGTTCCAAGTGCACTTTGGGCTCTCCATCAGTTTCTGCATCCATATCATAGCACCACGTATCCTGGGGATCATTACTTACGGCTTCAATCATTTGAGGTACTTGATTCTGAAGATTTTGTGTCTCTTGCTCAAACACTTCCTCCTTCCTTAAAGCTATGCTAATTTGCTCTACCCAAGTCTAAAGATCCTCAATTGACTTCTGTTGTTCGACCAAGATCTCCTTCATTGACGCTAAGGAATTCCCCCACAAACTTTCCAATCTTTCCTTTTCCGTTTTAGTCTCGGGATCCATGTACTGAGTCTCACTGGTTGGAGTATTGCTGATTAGGGCAATCTGAGTCTGAAAAATTTGGTTTGGTGGTTCTTGGCTCCTAAGCATCTCTTCTTGGTTTGGTAAGGCTCTATAAAGGACGTCCGTTGTTGACTGTTCTTCTTGTAAACACGGGGATTGATAAATGGGGTCTGATGCATAAATTAGACTTTGTTCTTGATAGCTCGCAGTAGTGGTCATCATCCCTTGTTCATCCTCTTTCATCAAGGCCATTCCAATTTGCTCTACCCAGTTCTGAATATTTTTGACTGACTGTGCTTGCTCAATTAAGATGTCCTTCAATGACGCTATGCCACCTCCTTTCTCTAATCTTGCTTTTTCTGTGTCTCCCTCAAAATCCATGTAGTGAGGCTCACGAGTTGGAGTCTGGAGGGTGCATTATGGGGCGCATGCGGGATTTGGATCCCAATATTAGTCTTGATAATAACTCGATGAAGGGTTTGGGTGATACCCCCAGTCTTGCTGATAATTGGGATATTCGTTGTGGAAGTACTCACCCTCATACTGCTCCTGTCCATAATTGATAGGCTCCTAATGGCTCGCATAGCTCCCAGCACCATAATCATAAGTCATTGCTGTCTCTCGACTCTGCTGGGCTGCAACAGTATCCAGCTTCCTCAAAAGAAACTCTAACTGCGCTGAGAGTGTAGCTATTGGGTCGACGCCATCATTTCCCATTTCCCTTGGTTGCTCTTGATTTGTGTTAGTTCCATGGATAAAAATTTAAGTCCATTGTACCTGAAAAGAGAATATAGGAAGAGAATTAAACAAAATTAAAAAATGTTTAAATTAAAACTAATTTGATTGAAACTAATGTTGGCAAACAGTTATCCAATTAATTCCCCGACAACGGCGCCAAAAACTTGTTGGTCATTTTACCGATCAATATATTCGTGCAAGTATACACAGTCAACAAGTAATAAAGTGAAAGTACAGATATCATTCCCACAAGAAATTAATAGATAAATAGTCACCAAATTAATAGCACATAATCATTTCAGTCTTATTTAAACGGGCGGTAAAGAGTTGGAATTAAAACTAAATTTAACTAGACAAGGAATTAAGCTTAAACTAATTAATCCTAGGGTAAAATTAGATAATGAAGGCATGAGATTCCAATTTCCCCTAATGATTCATCTAAGTCGTTTCACTTCCAATTAGGTCAAATTAATCGTTAAATGTGCTAGCCGAGAACACGAAAGTGAGAGAAAGCCATCTCTCGATGCACCTAATCCATATCACGTGCAATCCACAGATGATAGAACACACGTGAACACCCACATTATCTAAACCCCTATATGTCTATGGTGTTTACAAATAAATAGGGTTTAAGGTCAAGTTCTCTAATGACTACGAGCGGCGCTTCGGTATATGTCTATCCTAAGCACAAATCATATGTCCAACGCCATGTGAACGTACAATCGCCCGCCACTACGATTAGATCTAAACCTATACTTTGTCTTTCAAGTCTACATAGGTTATCACAATAATTGGTTATGACTCAATTAAGCAATGAAAGCATAAATCGCAGTAGACAATCACGTAGCAATCAATAAGAACCAACATGGAATATAAATCAACATCAACTACTCATTAGGTTCCATTGAAACCTCAAATTATAATTTAAGTCATAGACAACTCAAATATACCATCTACAATAGGAATATATATCATGAGATTACAAAATAGAAAGCAAAGAGAGTTTAAGGATAGGAATTGCAAATCTGAGTCTCCAAGCATCCAATATTGAATCTTCAATAACATCCACTTGTTTCAACCATCAAGTCTAATAAAACCCTAGAAAACTAACTACTATAAAAACTAGCACTAATCTACTCCTAATCTAGCCAAAATGTAAAAGAAAAGGAAGAGAGGAGCTAGACTAGGGCTTAAGGCCAAAATATGTATATCCTTCTTTTCTAAACCGAGCCCCCTTATATCCCAATCTCAAGCCAAGCTCTGTCCAAGTGAAAAGTTAAATCTGGCAAAGTTGGGGACTGGCGCGGCCGCATGTGGTTTGGCCTGGTGGGGGGCGCGGCCGCGCGGCTCTAGAATGCTGAATTCTGCTGCTTCTTTGCTGGTGGCTCAAGACTGGTTGCTTCATGCTTGCCTTCTTGTCTTCTTACAGCGTCGTGGCATCACGCTCTATAGTCTCTTCACCCATGCCATCCTTATGCTTTAAGTTCATATCTGTGCTTTGTCCCATTAAAGCGTTCTTTTTCTCTTTTAAGCTTAATTAGCACTCGAAGAGTTCCTAAACCTGAAAATCACAAAACAAGGGGAAAACACATGAAAAGCACAAGAGTACTTGAGTTTAAGCCATGAAACAAGCTAGAAAATATCTGAATAAGTGGTCCTAAAAACCACTTATCACAAACCCAACTCAGGGGGTTCGCCATGTGGTAGATGTCATCACTGGGGGCATGATGGGAAAGCTCTCAGGCCAGAAGCGGCGTAGCTATCTGGATTTGGTAATGTCAGTAGCCGATCAACCCGTAAAACGAGAATGGCCTTACCCGGGTTCGGTCATATCCTTTACAAACGAAGACTTCCCTACCGAACCGATCGAGCCACATGAAAGAGCACTAGTAATCATAGCACAAGTGGGGTCTGTAGACATGAAAAGAATGATGATAGACAATGGATCATTAGTGGACATTTTGTACGCTCATGCCTACCAAAGGATGAGCTTGGACAGAAGGAAAATGGAGATCGAGAAGGAATCTCCACTCTACGGCTTCAGCAACGAGCCTGTCAAAGTTGCTGGAACCATTGAGCTGCCCGTGATCTTCAGGACAGCTCCTCGACAGGTGGAAATCACATGCAGATTTTATGTAGTGAATGTGGATTCAGCTTACAATGCCAACTTGGGAAGACCTACACTGACAGCCCTCCAAACAGTGACCTCCATACCCCATTACAAGATTAAATTCCCAACCCAACATGGGGTTGGAGAGGTAGCAGGGGACCTCGATCTGGCAAAGAGGTGCTACCAAAATTCACTGATCACTTCGGGGGTAGGAGTCAGCAAGCAGAAGCAGACCATGGCAATAGAGATTGAGCCCTTCACCAAAAGCAGCCAAGAGCCATCAGTTTTGCCTGCCTGAGAAACTAAAGAGATAGAATTGATACCCGGAAAGCCAGAGAAGATAGTGAAGATCGGGACAGGGTTACCAGAACCCTTTCGGACCCACTTGGTGGAGTTGTTGCAAAGCTATGCAAACATCTTCGCGTGGGTCCCCAATGATATGCCAGGGGTAGACCTGAAAGTTGCCGAGCATAGGCTAAACGTGGATCCAACAAAGAAACTGGTTTGGCAAAAGTGGAGGATCTTCGCCCCAGAGAGGCAGAGAATAATTGATGAAGAGATAGCCAAGTTGTTGGCGGCAGACTTCATCTTTGAGATAGACTATCCGGAGTGGATGTCAAACGTGGTTTTAGTTCAAAAGCAGAATGGAAAGTGGTGCGTATGCATCGACTACACTGATATGAACAAGGCATGCCCGAAGGACTTCTACCCTCTGCCACACATCGATCAGCTCATCGATGTGACTTCGGGGTATGCTCTGCTTAGTTTTATGGACGCATTCTCTGATAGTAGTGTGCATACAAGCCAATCATGTATGATGATAAAGCACATACTTTGTAAACAATCTTATTTATTTATTAATAAAATATTTATTTAAGGCATTTAATTATCTACATGGTGCTGTTTTTAATAATATGTAAATAACCCATAGTTTTAAGTAATGATTTTAGAATCATGATGAGATCATGCTAATGAGATCTAAATTCTTAGAAAGCTTAAAAACTAAAATAGTTCCCAATTGTGGGATTACTAAAATGGGAATTAGTAAATCCGGATAGATTGGTACATATGTTGCTTGCTCATTGGATGAGGATGACTGATCTCATGGTCATTTGTGTGGAGACACTAAAGAAAGTATGTAGGTGCTTATTAGATAATAAGTTCACTGAACGTGACTCGATATGGAATACCTAATGGAGTTTTACTTGCCTGTCAATAGGAATTCCTAATGTGATAGTAGTACAAGTGATCCTTGGATTTGAGATCATCATAGTATCTTGTATGTAACAAATTATACTTTGACTTATTCCTTAAGGCCTTTTAAGGCATATATAGGATATGCTTGGGTATAATGAGTTGCATATGGAGATAATGTATGATCAATAAAGAATCTACCACCTCTAGTAAAAGAGGAGATATGGCCTATGTGATTCGTTAAATGACAACCCAGGAATCCTTAGCCAAGATAGAATGAAATTAGAAAGAGGTTTCTAATTTGCATTATTTGGAGCTGTGCATTTTCTAATCGAAATACATATGATTAAATAAATTAAGACTAGTAAATCCATGTCTTATATTTAATTGGGACATTGTATGGTGGAAGGATTGAATTGTACGGTAACTATTAACTCACAGGTTCTTTTATGATTAATGTTGAAATCTATATTATCTGGAAAGTCGTTGATCGCTAGGGAGGTTTATCCCTATTGTAGAATAAATGTTATTTATTTAAATAGATTATTAGTTTAATTTATTTATTTAAATAAGATTAGAATTGTTCTAATTGATTTATTTACAACCGGTTTAATATGGAGAACCTAAAGGGTCACACCATAAAAGGAAGAAAAATTATTTAAGAAGAAAATGACATGATAGTAATAATGCATTAAGTATAATTAATTTAATCTATGGTGATAGAATAAATTAAATAGCTTAATGTTTATTATTTAATATTTTAGAAATATTAAATATAAATTAATAAGAGGAGTCTTATTAATATTAATATTATTATTATTATTTTAATTCTAAAGGAGTTTAGGAATTAATATAATATCAGTACTCTCTCTCAATCCTAATAAGATTAGGATATAAATTAATTAAAAGTGTTTAATTAATTAATTAAATAAAACCCTATTCAAATTGGATTAGGAGGGTAAACCTAATATCTATATAAGAGAGTCTTATATCAGAAATAAGGTACGTGAATTTTTCCAAAGGTTAGGAGTACACATATTCTATAGAGATAGAAACAAGGGTTAAGCCAATAACCCATTTTCCAGAGTTCTTCATCTTCCTTGGTGGATCACCGTTAGAGGCCAAACATTTGGGTGGCTGACATTGATCAAGGGAAGGAGCCACTACAGAGGAATCAAAGGAGTAGAACCTGTACCTGAGGAAGCTTGGATCTTCAAAGGTATAATTCCATCATCTTCTTCTATGTATTGACTGATAATTGATGCACAAGAAAGATCATGGTTAAGGGTTTGTAAGAAAATTTTAAAAACTGATTTTTCATCCCTTCCGCTGCGTTTATGTAATTTGATTGCATGCTTATGTTTCTAGCAAACCCAACATTCTCGGGATATCACCAGATTTTGATGTGTAAAGAAGACATACCGAAGATAGCATTCATCACACATCGGTCGGTGTACACCTACAAAAAGATGACATTCGAATTACTGAACGCGGGAGCCACATACCAGAGGATGATGAACTATGTCTTCAGAAATCAATTAGGTAGAAGCATGGAAGTTTATGTGGACGACATGATCATCAAAAGTATGACCATCCGAGGCCACCTAGACGACTTGGAGAACTGCTTCCAGGCAGTTTGGTACAATAACTTAAGATTGAAACCGACAAAGTGCACCTTCAGTCTGGGAGCGAGAAAATTTTTGGGGTATATGATCAGCCAGAGAGGGATAGAGGCAAGCCCCAAAAAGATCAAGGCTATCCTTGATATGAAGTCCCCACAGTCGTACAAAGACGTCCAGCGTCTGACGGGTCGGATAGCCGCAATGAGGAGATTTATGTCCAAGTCGACAGAAAGATGCCTACCATTCTTTGACACATTGAAGGGGCCGAAGAACGCAAAGAGCTTCTAATGGACAGCAGAGTGTGAAGACGCATTTCAAGAGATCAAGATATATTTTTCTTCAACGCCTCTACTAGTGAAGCCCGTTCCTACAGAGTCGTTGTACTTTTATTTGGCGACAAGTTCATTGGCAGTAGGTGCGGTTTTGGTGCGGGAGATCGGGGGTAAGCAGCACCCAGTTTATTACATAAACCATTCCCTCAGGGATGCAGAAACAAGGTATCCGAACCTAAGTTTACCTATGCCTTAGTAATAGCCAGCAGGAAACTTTGGCAATATTTCTAGGGTCGGTTGATAGTGGTCTATACGGATCAGCCATTAAAGAAAGTACTGGGCCAGTCAGAGGTCTCAGGAAGGTTAGCGGCGTGGACGATGGAGCTGTCTCAGTTCGCCTTGGAGTACCATCCTCGGACAACCATCAAGGGGCAAGCTTTAGCAGACTTTGTGGTGGAGTGTTCTTTCTCAGAAACGGATGACAACTTGAAACTAGCCGACGGAACTAAGAAGACGGTAGCAGTTGTCCGGCCAATACGGAGCTCGTGTACACTATACACAGATGGGTCAACTACTTCGGATGTTAGTGGGGCTGGTGTCATTCTGACCAGTCCCTAAGGATTCAAGGTTCAACAGGCAATCCGATTTGGGTTTAAGGCCACAAACAACGAGGCTGAGTACGAAGCAGTCCTAGCAGGGCTTCGGCTGGCGAAGAGTCTCGAAGTGTAGAGACTGGTAACCTTCAGTGACTCCCAGTTGGTTGTCAAGCAGATCTCTGGAGAATACGAGGCCCATGGAATCCGAATGGTAAATTATTTGGCAGAGACCAAGGATCGGCTGCAGATGTTGGAGTCCTTTAAATTTCAAGGGGTAGATCGATCCAACAACACGATAGCTGACGCATTGGCTTGGTTGGCTACCACTGAAACAAGCACTTTTAGCTGGTCAGCCTACCTGGAAATTCTGAACAAGTCGAGCGTTCAACACACGGAGGTGATGTGTCTAAAAAGATCAACGAGCTGGATGGCTCCATATTTGAACTATCTGGCTGATGGGATATTGCCTTCGGATTGACTGGCAGCAAGGAAAATAAAATATAGAAGTGAAAATTTCATTTTGATAGATGGAGATCTGTACAGAAGGGCCTACTCATCCCCATTGCTGAAGTGTCTGATGCCATCAGAAGCAGAGTATGCCCTTCGAGAAGTTCATGAATGGATATGCGGGGATCACATGGCGGCTAAATCTCTGGCATACAAAGTGCTTTGCCAAGGTTACTACTGGCCCATAATTTTCAAATAGGCCACTTAATACGTGAAGAAATTCTCGAAGTGCCAGTTGAACAGCCCTATCACCCATCAGCCACCCGAAGAGCTGTACTCGATTTTGTCACCTATCCCATTCGTTGTATGGGGGGTAGACATTTTGGGACCTCTGGCAAAAGCCAAGGGTCAAGTCAGTTTCATCATCGTCGCCATCGACTACATGACTAAGTGGGTGAAAGCCAAACCACTTAAGCAGATTACAGAGTAGGAGTGCCTGAAGTTTCTGAAAGAATATGTTGTGTTCCGGTTCGGCATCCCTATGGCAGTGGTTTCGAATAATGGCCGACGGTTCGTGGGATCTAAGTTCAAAGCTTTCTTGGCAAAACTAGGCATTAGCACAAGAAGACTTCGGTAGCATATCCTCAGTCAAATGGCCAAGTCGAAGTTACTAACAGAACCTTGTTGAACGGGATCAAAAGAAGATTAGATGAAGCAAAAGGAAGGTGGCCCGAAGAACTACTCAGCATTCTATGGGCCTACCGGACCACTTCTCGGTCCACTACTAACGAATCCCCTTTCCGGTTGGCTTACGGTACAGATGCTTTGGTGCCAGTGGAAATAGGTTCCACCTCCCTTCGAGTCAGCCAGTACAAGGAAATCTTCAATGAAGACGAACTTTGGGCCAATCTAGATTTGTTAGATGAAATCAGAGAGGCAGCCCTGGTAAAACTCACTGCTTACCAACGGAGAGTGGCTAAGCACTATAATAAAAGTGTAAAACTAAGAAGGTTCGAAGTCGAGGACTTTGTTCTTCGGGAAATAGAAGCTTCTATGCCTCAGAACCAGGGGAAACTGATGCCAAGTTGGAAAGGACCGTATGAGATCATTGAAGTACCGAAGCCTGGAACCTATCGACTTTGGGCAATGGATGGGTCAGACATCCAGAATACTTGGCACGCCGGTAGACTCAGGAAGTATTTCTAGTAAGAAGACTCTTCAATAGCGTAGGATCTTCAATAGTACAGAAGTCAGAGTCAAGGGTCTGTAATAGTTCCAGGAATTCACCAATAAAGAAGCATTTTTTCTCCAACAACTTTGCTCTGTGTGTTTATTTCACGTCTCTCCGATCAACAGATTAAATGTTGCTTGTCCGACCAGCAGAATAGGTTTTTGGTGCTAAGGTCGAAGACCTTCATCTCTTAGGAGCGAAGTGAATATAAATTTTCCTGATGTACCTTCAGCTCTCGGAGAAAGGGTCATCGGAGTGATTAAGGTGGAATTCCTTCGTCTCTTTGTGAGGGAAGCAAATGTTTATTCCTGATGTGCCTTCGGCTCTTGGAGAGAAAGTCATCAATGGGCCTAAGGAGGGCTTCGTGGAGAAGCAAATATTCCTGGTATACCTTCGACTCTCGGAGAGAAGGTTATCAGAGTGACTAAGGATGGGTTCCCTCGCCTCTTCGGAGCGTTTGTGAACATTTCCTGGTGTACCTTCGGCTCTCGGAGAGAAGGACATCAGAGTGACTAAGGTGGGCTTCATACAGAAGTAAATTTTCTTGGTGTACCTTCGACTCTAGGAGATAAGGTCATCAGAGTTGCTAAGGTGGGCTTCGTAGAGAAGCAAAATTTTCCTGATGTACCTTCGGCTCTCAGAGAGAAGGTCATCGGAGTGATTAAGGTTGGATTCCTTCGTCTCTTTGTAGCGAAGTGAATATTTTCATGATGTATCTTTGGCTCTCGAAGAGAAGGTCTTCAGAGGTTCAAGGTTGGATTTATTTAGCCCTGGGGGTCATAGAAGTCTTTTTATGTTTTAATTACTTGCGATTATTTCAGGGATTGAATATTATATATGCTTGATATAAATGCAGTTCGGCAAATGAAGACAAAAGATAAAAAAAATTCTGAATTTTAAACTGAAAAGGTTACAGGAAAATTAAAGATATACATAGAAAACTCTTATTCCGAAGCTGAAGGAGCATCATCTGAGTCCTCACTACTGTCCACTTCGGGATCAGTGTCGAATAGATCAGGATTGACGAAGGCTTTGAGCATTCTAGCTTTACCCTTCTTTTGGCAGGTTTCGTATCCTTTAGAGAATATTTTAGTGATCTCTGCAATCAATTTGGGAAAAGCTCGATATTCCTTGATAGCCTGAAGCCGAAGCTCTTCAGTAAGCTGGGGCTTCAAGGCTTTTAGTTCAGTAATCTCTTTCTCCATAACACAGCGTGCCTAACGAGTCTCTTCTACCTCCTTCTTCAGGTTAGAGTTTTCCTGATGAAGGGTTTGGATGTTTTGGTTCATTTGCCAGATCAAGAATTGGTCAGCATCAACTTTTTCCAACAGAGTTTGGCATTTGGCATCCGTTTGAGCGGCGAGTTCTGTTTGGTTGGCATTATCAGCCTGAAGAGTAGAAACCTCATGCTGGAGTTGGAGGTTGATGCGTTTGGTTCGGGCATGAGCGTCGTTTTCTTGACAGATAGCTAGCGTAAGGGTCTCTACTTCCTTAGCAGCTTTCCGGGCCTCGACCTCATGCTCCTTCCACTTATTAGCAATCCGACCCCGTAGGGCATTGATCTGAAAGATATAATTTTATTTAGTCAGACTATTCACAAGGTAACAATATTTAATGAAGGAGTACAGGAGTAATTTACCCAGCCTTGCTGAACGAGGCCGTCGGCAATGAGGCCCTGGTACGGGACATCTTTGAATCGGTCCTCATCGGCAGAGAGGACGAAGCTTTTATAGGCTTCGAGGGGGTAGTTTTGAGGATTGAGGGAAAAGAACGACTTTTGGTTTAGTTCAGGCCCTGGTATGGGGTCGGGTTATTGAGAAGGCCCCGCAGTCTGTGGTCTTTCCGGGGGTGGTGCAGGAATGATAGCTTCGGGAGTTTTCTGCTTGGGGTTTTGGTTGGTTGTAGGGGTAGGGTTGGCTTCGAATAATGGAGTGGTTATTTTTGGAGGGGGAATCCTGAGCTCCTCGGCCGATAGAGGGGACCTTGGCCCTTTTTATTTTATGGAGGAGGACCTTAGCTCGTTCCTCTGTCGGTAAATCAAAGAGATCAGCAGGATTGATCGTGGAAGGGTTAGTTTTTATTTTAACTAGCTTCTTCGAAGCCCTCTTCTTTTGCCGAACCTTTGTAGGGGCTTCGGGATGGCGGCTTCTGCTGGGATCTCTTCGGTGTTGGACGTAGTGGAGGTTTGGGCTTCAACAAAAGCGTTTGGCTCTGAGGGTACTTCGGCGGTCTTTTCGGAGCGTTTCCCCGAAAGGTACTCGTCTAGATCGCAACGCTCAATGTCGGTAGGTCGGATAAGGGATACTACAATAGTGCAAGAGTTAGCAAGGATTAGCAATATATGCAAATTGATTTGTTTTTGAGAACAATAGGTTCGAAGACTTACATTGATGATCGAAGAGCCAAGCTTGTTTGGTTAGTATGGTATAACTCCATTATGTGTGGGGTATCTTCACGATTATATTGGCAATCTCTAAAGCCCGATCAGAAGAAATGTCTTCCACAAGGGGGTTGGATCGTCTGTGTGAGGCCCAGCCTGGTAGTCGGGAGGTCTCGGGTCCTCGGACGAAGAACCATTCAGCGTGCCATCCTTTGTTACTGGAAGGGGTGTCTTTGAGCAAACGTTTGACTGGTTGAACGTTCGGCTTATTGGGTAGTTTACTAAACTGTCTAAAGCCTTCTTCTCTGGAGCCAGACAGTTTGAACAGGTTAAAAAATAAGTCGATCGAAGCTTGGATTTGGGCTTCGTCACAGAAGACGATGAAGGCTAGGATGTATATATAGGAGTTTCTGCACAAGTTGGCCGAAGCCAATGCTGATATACCCAAGGAGGGTTAAGATGAAATTGTGGAGAGGGAATCGAACCCCCTTTTTAGCACAGTAAGGGGAACGGCGATCCAGTCGTTGGAAGAGTGGTACATCCTGTCAGTGGATGCGGGAGATTTCAGGGAGTGGGTGGATGGAATCTGGAAAGATTGGCGTATGGTCTCCATATCTTCGGGTTTGAATTTGGAGGGGGTGTTGGAAATAGGGTTTTCAGAAGCATTGGAGTACTAACATTGGGCTTTTTCAGTGTCAGTTTCTAGTGGATTGGTGGTTACTATGGTGGATTCAGTGGTAACGGCGGCAGGAGTAGCGGTTTGAGTAGTAACGGGTACAGTTGGGGCTGGAATGGATGAGAGAGGAATGGCAGGGATGGGGCCGGTGGTGTTGGGGTTGAAACCGGGAGAGTGGTTTGGGGATGACATTGTTGAAAAATTCAAAAGCTTCAAAGAAATAGGTTGTTGTTTGCCGAAGAAGAAGAGTTGAGAGAGATATGAAAGTTTGAAATTGGTAAAGTAGATAATGGAGTTATTATGTCTTTGCAGCGGCTGTTCCCGACTTTTGAGGGACGGCGCGTTAATGGGGGGTAATGATGAGGCACGTGGGGATGAAAAGGGTTTGAGACAGGGGGGCTGTTTGGTTGCTCCAGTTGCTTGGTGGAGGTTTGTTTAAATGACGCTGATGGGCCATGTACGGTGGGTCGGGGCTGGTTAGTCTAGTTCCTTGGGCTGCGCTTAGTTAGAGAGTGTCAGTCGTAGGGTTTGTTGCGCTCGGACAGAGAGTGCTAATTTTTGGCTGTTGAGCTGGACAATTTGTATGGTAGGGCTATAAACTCTTCCATCAAATGTTCCATTTAATGAAAGATTGGGGGGCAATGTTGGGGCTCGAATATTTGAAGACCCAAGACCCGGATTAGGCTTGGTATTTCAAGACCCAAGACCCGGATTGGGCTTGGTTGGGCCTCGGTTGGGGCTGTGATTGTTCGGTTGGTCCATGTTGGGGGGACACTCCTAATTATATGGAGATTATAGTTATGGAAGGAAGAATCATACATTGATTGGACTTCCTATATCTTGGGAGATCTGGTGTTATCCTATACGGGGGAACCCTAATCCTATGAGGAAGTGGATTCTAACAGGGATCTGAGAACATATAAATACATAACTTAACCCTAATAAGGTACACATACACTTTATTATTCCAACAATAGAGTACTTTACACCTCCATTGTTAAACCTTGTCAGCATGTGCTTACTCTTACACCGGAGCTACCCCCCGGCGGCCCAAGCCGTCAAGCTTTGGTGTTTACCCGTTTTGTTCAGGATTGGACGCGCTTGATGATTGGAGCGCGTGGATGAATCTTAGCATTAACACACACGATTATAGAGAATTAACACAGAGAGATTTACGTGGTTCCCCAATTTGGATAGTCCACGGGAAAGTCGTTCCTTTTCTTATTATGAATGAATGAGTTACATAGAGCTTTACAATAGATAGTATTTATATCCACTAATCATATTCCAACCCTACTTCATATTATGGCCTTAATCCCCATATTATCCTTTTCCAAATAGAACATGAAAACGCCTCCAGCCCTACCGATACGGTCCACGCGCCCTAAGGCTATCCCAAGTGCGCCCCGCGCTTCCTATACAGAAGTTGTCCCCCAGTCTGGCGCGCCCCGCACTTCTCCATGCCTAGCACTCGTGCAGTCCGCACTGCCCTGGCAGAACTTCTACCTCGCACCCCCTACAACCTCTGGTTCAAATGCACTCATAAAAAAAATGAATAGACATGGATGTCGTACCAGTGTAAATTAATGCACCCATTATTGATAATTGAAAATTTAAATAACCACTAACTAATTATACCAATTAAAAGAGGTACACACCGACTTGACTGGCTCATAGATTAACTAGTAATTTGGCAAGTGCAATTTTGGTGCAAAAATAAATAATCAAAGGCGGTGCAATATTGATATTTGTTTCTGAACCAGTGATGCGCCACACCGCACTACACCAGATGATAAACCAGTGGTGCACCATTTTTGAACCGATATATTATACATATATTAAAATATTATTAGTTGGTTTGGAACACCTAATCTTTACATTAGAAAAAAGATGTAAATCGCTATTATATTAACTTATGATGATGAGATACTTAAGATATTTGTTTTTTTCATATGAAATTATTGTTTAATATATAAATTTGATCTCTGATATTGTTTTAATTTTTGAAAATTTTTAATTTCATTTTATTTCAAAAAAATTCCCATGCAGAGCAGCATTAAAGTAGTGCAGTTTAAGAGAATAAACTACCTGGTGCAGTTTTACTAACATTTTCATGAAGCAAACCCGGTGCAGTGCAGCTCTGGTCAGGGGCGGACCCAAGCACGGGGCAGGTGGGCACCTGCCCCCATTGAAATTTTAGGGAGTTAGGGGGTCAACTTAATAAAAAAATTATTTGACGGGTTGTTAAGTAAAATTGTTATGTTTGATTTAAAAAACTATTAGAATACTTAGTTAAAGTCTAAAAAGAAGGGATACTGCGGTAGGATTTAGTACTTTATATATATATATATATATATATATATATATATATAAGTTAAATTTCAATTACTTCACCTTAAGATGCACGAAATTTAGGGGAGCATATCGTGGAATCATTGTTGGGGGTTTTCTCTTCCAGTGTGCAAATGTTTTTTATGCTTGTATGGAGCTACTTTGTCTATTTAGATTTGGCTGGTTTATAAGAGAGATTAAATGTCAACCTTTAATGCTATTGGGATTATTCTTTTCCAAGAGGCTAGTTGGTTTACTTGTATGAAAATTGGGTTTTTAATATTTGTAATGCAACTCCGTATGGCCTTATCCAAATCTTTTGAATTTGTCACATTTGTACTACATTTAGTTTTAAAAATAATAATTTGTTGATCAATAAAAAAAACTAGTATTTTCCTTATAAGAAAATTATGAATATATATATATATATTAAATTTAACGACGTATACTGGATTTAGAAAAGTATGTATAGCTATAATTTTTATTCTTAAGAGATTTTTTTTGTGAATTTACCCCCACTGAGCTTCGCTGCTGGATCCGCCCCTGGCTCTGGTGTAAATTTTTTAATACTGATACCATATTAAATCACTTGATAACATCCGCTAATTGCGATCTTATTATTTATTAACCAAACCCATATTTAGGAATATAAAAAAAATAAATCCAAATTCTAAACAACGGGCTATTTTTCTTGTAAAAATTTGGCCAAACATAATTAACACGTGGCCTCAACCAATTGGTGATGTGATGAACAGAGATTGAGCCTTCAACTTGTTAAAAAAAACTCATAAACACGACTGAAATACAGATTACACCCAAGACTTTATATTCAGGTGAAGTTTGCATTCTAACATTTAAAACGTGTCTCTTTGCACTTCAGGCTTAAGTTTGGCATTCTAATTGCACCATCCAAACATTTTGCAGGTAAAAACTAATCGAACTCATCATACACATCTTCAAAGGGACTATTTTACTACAATACTCTTCATTCTCTTCAAAACACAATTTTACACCTATGTATCAAGCCCTAATTGGAATCCAAACCAAATTGAAATAGAGACAAGCAGATTGAGAGAAGATGGAATGCAATTGCTACAGTAGGAAGATAATGAATGATTGTTAAAACAATTATTTTTCCTTATGCATATATATACAATATTGGAGTGAGTGTTTAATTAAAGCGTGTTTGAGGTGAATTATGTAGTAACAAATTCAAATTCTCATCAAGTACTTTCTAATAAAGTTTCATTTAATTAGTCATTAACAACCCAACAATGGTTCATATAATCAAATAACAAAAAAAGAGTTTCATATAAATCCGCCATTAACTGTGACGTCCCCAAATTCAGGTACCTTCCGACCCTGGATATGGTGTTACACGGTACTATACATCAATATACATTTTTATACTTTCACATGTATCCTCATGCGTAACCTTACCAATATGAATGCAATTACTAGCTATTACAGACATATTCTTACAACTCCCAGGTTCTAAGACCTTGAATTCTTATTACATTATATTGTACAGAATATATAATATCATACATTACTTCTAACTATTACATTTAGTAATCGATCTTTTACTCGCTCGCTTCTTCCTTCCTTTGTCTTTACCCGAATCTTCAGGTCGATATGTCTCTGCTGAAAATATATAATTTCAAGCAAGGGTGAGCATTTAATTGCTCAGCAAAGTACTTACAGTTGTTTAACAATAATAAAATCAAGAATCAAACATTCCTTCTATACCAAACTTCAACAACTGAATAATAGTTGCGAAGACATTTCGAAGCATTCAACATCACAAGCCTTCTCATTTAACAAATTTTGAAATGACGTACAAGCTTCAAACTGAGAGATCATAAGACCTAGAACTTTTATTTTCATTTGAAAAGGTTTGAACAGCTATTCCGCTGTAAATCATCATAGCTTATGGGAATGTTGGGTGATCAACCATTTGTTCCCTGTGTTGATCAACACTACATGGCAAATGACTTATTTTGCGTTCTTTCCCTCACCCGACAGGGTTTGTCAGCATAAAAATTTCCCTTATATTAAGGTAGTTCTTCTCATATTGGAGTCCAAACCCTAAAAACAATTTTGAGTTGACAACTCTACTTAATCCCAATAACGTTTCAGAGAATTATATTCAAATCAATAAAATGTTTTAACATGTGTCTAGCCGATACAATTAACATTGACATAACTCTTAAACAGTTCATGCATATTAGAATTTAAAGCTTGAACAATTCATATCATAACATAGCTTGAACATTTATACAAATATAGAAGATTTGCATAAGTTTGAAGTTCACACAATATATATGTATTGTGTAACTTAAATCATACATACAAGTTGTTCATAAGAACATAGATCACTTAAAACCTTATCAATATGCATTATAGCAAAGCTTGAGCTACTTATACAAATACCAAAAGATTTGCATAAGTTCAGAGTTCACACAATATACAAGTATTGTGTAGCCGAACACATGCATACGAATATTCATAAGAATATAGTTCATACGAATGAAAACTTGCACATAAAAATATTTGAACAAGATTCAACAACTGACATTCAATATACAAAATTGAATGTAGTTAGGATACTTGCCTTATGCATCTACTATAAGTATACTTTACTCATCCTTCAAATGTCTTACACATTTAGGTTCATATACGCATACCAATTAGCCATGTAAAGACAATAATTATCGGCTTACGTTAACTTTACTTCGAGTCTTGTAATGTTCATTTCATTAGAATTAATACACTTTTCAAATTCATTATCATTTTCCTTGGAGTTTCGACGTTTGAATGTCGCACGCCTAACTTCTCTTATGCGAACGACCAAGCAATACGCTTTTGCGTGTGATTAACACGTATATATCATTTGTGTAATACTTATTAACTATTGATAAGTATTTTACATTTCATAAGGTTCGTCTTTCCATTAGAATTTAAAATTTGAACAAGTTTACAAACACTTGTTACGGCGTTACAACTGATGAGTGAGTTTTATACTGTTGGGAATTGCATATTCAAATTTGATGTTGAAAGTAAAAATAAATACTTAAGTATAAAGTCCTTCAAAGATCATATGTACAAGGACTTAGATGATAGATCAAAAATGTTAGGTTGATCTGAGCTTTAATGTTTATCATTTATGTAAATAAATGTATAGAAGAAGAGATTAAATTTGTTAGGTTGACCTATTTGAGCTCTAAAAGTTAAAGACTTGACAGAATCGTAGTCTGTTAAAGGTAGCATTCAGAAGACAAGGCAGAATCGTGGAGGTTAAACAAAGATGTCCAGAATCGTAGTCTGCCAAGAGAATCAAGTCTGCAGAAGACAAGGCAGAATCGTGGAGCTTATATGAAGATGTCCAGAATTGTAGTCTGCCAAAAGAATCAAGTCTGCAGAGGCCAAGGCAAGACTCGTGGAGCTTAAGTGAAAGTATAAGAATCGTAGTCTGCCCTTAGAAGCCACACTGAGAACCATGGAAAAGATCAGAGCATCTACCGAGCTAAGTCAAGAAGCGCAGTGTGCTCTCAGAAGTGTGGCGTCTGCAAGATAAACAAGCAGGAATCGTAGTCTACCAGAGAGATTAAGAAAAAATTGTAGTGTTCTCTACGATCAAGTCTGAATCAAGCCTGTGCAAGCCAATACACAACGATTATGGTACAATGACCATAATCGTAGTGTTCCTCCAGTCAACATCAAAGATCGTAGTTCTGATGAAGGGAGGAAGAGCAACAAATGAAGAAAGGCTTATAACCGTTGACAATTTGATGATCTCAATGATTCCATATTCATCCTTAGTTCAAATCGAAGAAGCGTATTGAAGAATCTAAGGAAAAGACTAAGCCGCCTGCTGAAAACACCTTTTCAGGTGTTAGGTGAAGTTGTAGTCTGATGTGTCAGTGGGCCAGTCAACTGTTCAGCAGAAAAGCAGGATGTCAACATCAGCACAGAAACGTCTGAAGCATTAAATGCTGCAATGGGAGCATTCAAACGAAAACATTTTAAATGGCTATTTTATAAGGAAATAAGACAAGGATTCAGACCAAGCAAGCAAGATACACAAAAAAAAAGATCATCAAAGAGAAAAGGTCAAGAACACTCAACGATCAACTCTACAATCCTGAAAAAGGAAAGCTTGCTTCGCTACTCAGTTCTTCAGGACTGATGCTTAATTGCAACTGAGTAGCACACCTCAAACAACTACTGTCAATCCAAGTGAGGAACCAAGTCAGAGGACTTGAAGTGTTCAACAGTGAACTAAGAGAAGAACCAAGTCAGAGGACTTGAAGAGTTCAAGAGTGAACTAAGAGAAGTACTAAGTCAGAGGACTTGAAGAGTTTTAAGTGAACTAAGAGAAGTTCCAGGGCTGCTGGCCTTGAAGGAATCTAAGTGATTCAAGTTGTAAGAGACATCCTTAGTAGATTTCCTACTCGTGGAGTAGAAGAGTGGATTAGGAGCCTTGTGTGCTCTGAACCACTTAAAACCTTGTGTCTTATTGTCTCTCATTAACTGCTATAACTACTATATCTGTTATAACTGCTTATCAAACCATAACTGCAATATCTTGAAGGGGAACAAAACATATATTCCGTTGCTGTCAGTATAATTAATACTAACAAAGTATTTTAAACAAAGAAATTTTAAAATATCTATTCAACCCCCCTTCTAGATAACTAACGTGCCTTTGGGAACTAACAATTAGTATCAAAGCAGGTTCTCTTAACTAAGCATACAAGCTTGAGTAGATCCAAATGGCACAACTGATAAGCAAGACCAAAACAGGTGGAGGAAGCAAGCCACCAATGTGCAACAAAGATAAATTTGCCAACTGGAAAGTTAGGATACATGCCTACATGGATCCAATAGATGATGATCTATTTGAAACTGTTCTAAATGGGCCCTACATTCCAACAAAGCTTGCACCAACTATTGAAGATCCAGACAAAATCGTGGTCAAAGTCAAAGCAGAATGGACTGAAATCGAGAAGAAAAATGTGCAGCTAGACAAAAAGGCTAAGAACATCATGTTCCAATCTTTAGAAGATATTTTATTTGAAAACGTGGTCAACTACAAAACTTCAAAATAAGTCTGGGAAGCATTGCTCATCATGCATGAAGGAACTGAAGAAGTCAGAGAAAACAAACAATCTCTACTGACTCAAAAAGTATGAGATGTTTACACATGTTCCTGGAGAAAATGTCACTTCAACCTATGAAAGATTCACATTGCTACTCAACTCTCTTCGAGCTTATAGAAAGAAATATCCAAACAAAGATTTAGTCATCAAGTTCATGAGGTCCTTACTAAGCAGGTGGGATGCCAAGACCACTGCATTCAGAGAGTCAAAGAACATGCATGAGATGACTGTTCAACAACTCTACGAAAATCTTCTTACATATGAACTAGAGTTGACTCAACGAGCAGAGACTCTATCTGAAGGAAGAAAGAAGGACAAAGGAGTTGCTCTCAAGGCAACAGAATAAATTTCCAAAGTTTGTGAGGAAGATGAATCTTCATCAGATGAAGATGATGATGCTGATGAAGTTGCAATGCTAGCCAGAAAACTCAAAAGGTTCATGCGCAAAGGAAGAAGCGGCAGACCTAAGAGATTCATAAACATCAGCAGTCAGGAACAGATCAATGAGCTATGCTACAACTGCAAGAAGCCTGGCCACTTTATTGCAAACTGCAACAAACCCATCAAAGAAGAACTCAAAAGGAGAACTAATCCAAAGAAGGAGTTCAGAGGCTACAAGAAACACCAGAAGAAAGATAAAGGTCTTGTAGCTTGAAGTTCGTGGAGTGACTCAGACAATGACACAAATGCTAAGTCTGGAGACGATGATGAACCTCAAAAAGCCAACCTATGTTTGATGGCCAAGGATGTAAACAACATGAAATACACTGACCATCCTGAGGTAAACACAGATGGGGTATTTGACTTTAATAATCCTGATGTAGGTATAGATTACTTAAGAATTGCTCTTCATGACATAACATATGATCTATATCAATATATGAGGAGGTTCAGAATTCTTTCCAAAGATTATTCTAATCTTTAAAGAGAGAAAGAGAAAGTTTAGAAAGAACTGGAAATAACTCTACTCAGTTCTGCATCTCTCTCTCAGTTTGAAGCTGAAACTAAAATCTTAAAATAGACCAATGAACTAAGCACACAAAGAGAGTTAAAACTAACCTCTAAAATTGAGGAGCTAGAAAAGACCATCTTTATGTGGAATAGGTCTTCCTCATCCATGGACTCCCTGATCTCGAGTCAGAGAAGTACTTCTGACAGGAAAGGCTTAGGTTATGGGGAGTCTACCCCAAAATCAAGTGTGAAAAAGACTAAGGATAAAACCGTATCAGTGCCTGTAATTCAAATAAAAGCATTGTATTTGTGAAATCCACACAGAAGAAAGAACCAGTGCAACCCTTCTCTTCTGATCCAAACCATGTCTCAAGACACGAAGGATCCCATGCTGGTTTGGGATTCAGAAAAGAGAAGAGAAACTCAATCACCATTACCCAACCTCGACAAATCGTAGAGTCAATTAAAACTGACTCCACGAATCAACCTGGAAGGAATCGTGGTGTTGAGGCTTACTCAGAACAAAACATGAACCCCAAGGATGCATGGAAAAGAAAGATGCAATACAAGGTTAAAGCCAACCAGTACCCACACAAGTCCAAATGGAGAAAGAATCCATTCACACACACAAGCATGCCTTATATTAGACACTTTGCATGTGGTAGGAATGGTCATAAAACTGTATTATGTTATCATACCACTGTGCATGGAAGTCCCAAAATCAAACAGATTTGGGTCCCCAAGGGTACTAACACTGTAAGACCCATGCAAGTCTGGGTACCAACATGAATGCTAAAACTGCATGCAAGAAATGAGCACCACGATTACAACATGGTATCTGGATAGTGGTTGCTCAAGGCATATGACCGGGAACAAAGCCCTCCTATCAAACTACACAGAAAAGGAGGGACCAACGGTTATCTTTGGAGATAACAGCTCTGGCAAGACAAGAGGCTATGGATCGGCTGGGAATGTGCGTTGTCCTTCAGCAAAGTGGCCTATATTGATGGACTAAAGCACAATCTTCTTAGCATCAGCTAACTCTGCGACAAAGGCCATCAAGTCACCTTTCTCAACAATCAGTGTCAAGTCAGAGATCTGGAGACATCCTCTATCAAGCTGACAGGAACAAGAGAAGGAAATGTATATACAGTCAACCTTACTCAGCTCAGTTCTGATGAGACAATATGCTTCCTTGTTAAAGCCACTGAAGAAATAAGTTGGCTTTGGCATAGAAGGCTATCTCATCTCAACTTCAAGAGTATGTCAAAGCTGGCCTCCAAAGATCTGGTAGCAGGTTTACCAAAGTTTAGCTTCATCAAAGAAAGACCATGTAATGCATGCCAGCTTGGAAAGCAAACAAGGAGCTCATTCAAAAGCAAAGCATTCAACTCAATTGACAGGCCCCTACAGTTACTACATATGGATCTCTTTGGACCAATGCCAACTATGAGCCTAAGAGGAAAAAGATACTCACTGGTCATAGTGGATGACTATACCAGATATACATGGGTGTTCTTTCTTAGCTCCAAAGATGAGATAAGCTCCCAACTGATAAGATGTTCAAGCTGGTGATGAATAAAAAAGGAGAGACTATCAAGATAATAAGGAGTGATCATGGCAGAGAGTTCGACTTCTTAGAAATGGATCAGTTCTACACAGACAATGGCATCAGCCATAACTTCTCAGCACCATGAACTCCTTAGCAAAATGGAGTAGCTGAAAAGAAGAACAGAACACTTATAGAAGTCGGAAGAACTCTACTAGTAGCAGCTCATCTGCCTGAATACTTCTAGGAAGAAGCCATCAACACTGCGTGCTACACACAGCACAGATCTCTTATACACTCTACGTTAAAAAAAGACTCCTTACGAGTTGTGGAAAGGAAGAAAGCCAAATTTCAGTTACTTCCATGTGTTCGGTTGTTTATGCTACATTCTCAATAATAGAAAGTAATATCAGACTAAGTTCCAACCCAAGTCAGATGAAGGAATCTTCCTTGGATATGCCATAGACAACAAAGCTTATAGAGTGTTCAATAAGAAGACATTAAGTGTTGAAGTCTCGATCCACATCATCTTCGATAAAACAGACTCAGACAAGTCTGCACCACAAGACACTACGATTGACGATACCGACACTACGAATGAAGTGGTCGAGCCTAACACTACGACCGTAGTTCCTGAAGAAGGAATCGTAGTGTCCGAGGAAGAAATTGTAGAGAGAGCTGAACTAGACAACGATACTAGTCAACAAGAACCAGAAGTCAATCTTGAAGAATTCAGACAGGAAGGCACCAGAACTGATGTTCCAACAGGGAACAGATGGGCAAGGGATCACACTCAAGACCTGATCATTGGTGATCCAACTGCCAGAATGAACAAGATCTGCAACTCAGAATGAATGCTTCTATTTGAGTTTTCTATCTCAAATAGAGCCCAAGAAGATTGAAGATGCAATGCTAAATGCAAGCTGGATTGAAGCCATGCAAGAGGAACTGAATCAATTTGAATAAAGCAAAGTCTGGAGATTAGTTCAAAGACCAAAGAATCACCCAGTCATCGGCACCAAATGGGTCTTCAGAAACAAGATGGATGAAGATGGGGTGATCACAAGGAACAAAGTAAGACTGGTGGCCAAAGGTTATTCTCAAGAAGAAGGCATAGACTAAGATGAGACCTTTGCACCAGTTGCCAGACTTGAAGCAATCAGAATATTCCTTGCATTTGTTACCCACATGAAGTTCAAAGTATTCCAGATGGATGTTAAGAGTGCATTCCTAAATGGTGAACTTCAAGAAGAAGTATATGTGGAATAACCCCCAGGTTTTGTCAATCCAACCCTCTCTAATTATGTCTATAGATTAGATAAAGCCTTATATGGACTTAAACAAGCACCTAGAGCATGATATGAAACATTAACAAACTTTCTTATTGAAAAAGGATTCACTAGAGGTAGAGTAGACACTACACTATTTCTTAGAAATCACAAAGATAAAGGTTTACTAGTTCAAATATATGTAGATGATATTATCTTTGGTTCTACTGATGAAAATATATGCAAGAGATTTGCCAAGCTTATGCAGAGCAAGTTTGAAATGAGCATGATGGGTGAGCTGAACTTCTTCCTTGGACTGCAAGTGAAGCAAACTGATGAAGGTATCTTCATTAACCAAGCCAAGTACACCAAAGACTTACTTAAGAAGTATGGCATGGAATCAGCCTCTCCCATGAAAACACCAATTTCTCCAGCAACTAAGCTTGACAAAGATGAGAAAGGTAAAAGTATTGATATTACTCAATACAGAGGTATGATAGGCTCCCTTCTCTACTTAACTGCCAGTAGACCAGATATAATGTTTGCAACATGTATATGTGCTAGATTTCAAGCTAATCCAAAGGAATCACACTTAACCGCTGTAAAAAGGAATTTCAGGTATCTTAAAGGTACACCCTACTTGGGTCTATAGTATCACAAGGAGTCCTCATTTGAACTAACAGGACATTCAGATACTGACTTTTTAGGAAGCAAAATAGATAGAAAAAGTATCAGTGGCACTTGTCAACTTCTAGGAAATAGACTATTGTCCTGGTTCAGCAAGAAGCAAAACTTAGTATCAACTTCAACAGCAGAAGCTGAATATATTTTTGCAGGCAGCTACTGTGCTCAAATCCTATGGATGAAGAACCAGCTAGCAGATTATGGGTTTGATTTTAAAGCTATACCCATACACTATGATAACACAAGTGCCATAGCAATAACAAATAATCCTGTCATGCATTCTAGGGCCAAGCATATAGAAATAAGATATCATTTTATTAGGGATCATGTTCAAAATGGAACAATATCTTTACAATACATCCCTGCTAAAAATCAACTTGCTGATGTGTTTACAAAACCTTTAGATAAATCTATATTTAATAAACTGATAAGTGAGTTAGGTATGTTAAATTTGCAACCATAAATTCTATGCTCTAGATGGTGCTAACCTTGCAGATATAAAGGCTAAGTCAAAATCGTAGAGATGATAAAGAGGAACCACGATCGTGGAGTGATCCAGTCAAGACAGAAAAGCTCACTGTGATAGTAGCATCATCAAGCTAAGCAACCCTTCTGATAAATGTCTCAGGGACAAACCTAATCCTTAGTATCAAACTAAAAGGTTGGCCCTTTCTGAGCAACCTTAAACCAGAAGGGATGTCATTTCAGAATGCATCACAGAATACTGTAGAGTCAATGGTCAAAGAGCAATCAAAGGATCTAACTCAATAATTGTGGAGTGGTTCTCGGCAATCGTACTCTTCTTACAAGGACACACTATCTCAGGGGGAGCTAAGGGCAGATAGGAACTTTCCACATGAATTAAAACCGTGGAGTCCAGCAGAACTTGACACGTGTCCCACAATGCAAAATATGGAGGGAAGTTTATAAATTAATTTCAAACTGTCATTTGTCAGTTCATCTTTCAATTTCAAAAGACTATCTTTTCTCTCTCTTTCAAACGAAACCCTAAGTTTCAGAAAGCTAAGCCAAATCCGTTCATTGCAGGAAAATTAATCTACATCAATGGCTGCTTCTAGAGTTATCTCAGGTTACCAACTATGTTTTGACGGATTCGAGAAGGCTGGCCCAGAAATTTACAAAGTTCTTTCTCTGTTGAAGAAAGCTGGACTCGAAGAAGCCCTAAGCACCAGCACCCTGATCTTTATGAGACTGGTGAAAGAGTTCTACATCAATGGAGTTGTTGAAGGAGACTCCATCCTCACCAAAGTTAAGGGCGAGCAAATACGATTTAACGCCGAAAGCATAAACCTAGCCCTGGGTTTCAACAATGAAGGTCTTCCATCACTGGAAAGAATTGATTTTCTTGAAGGCCTAAAGAAGATGAAGCACGTCAGAACTGAAGGAAAGAGTGGCTACAGAAAGAAAGAGTTTCCCCAGGAATATGAGTTCCTTGCTGACATTATTGGCAAATGCATATGTTGCAAGGGCTCAGGCCACGATACTATCAATGAAAAATAGCTAAAGCTTATGACAGCCATCCGGTACAGAGTTTAACTCAACTATGGAGCTCTGCTGATAAATTGGTTTGGGAAGTGGATGGAAAGCCCCAAGAAAATCAAGAGCACTGCGAAGATGCCATATGGAAGATTTATCAGTATCATCTTGGAAGGTACTCTGGGGGACAATATTGAAGATATGGAAGGAGTCTCCATTATTCCCAACAGAAAGATGACCCAACAGCTGTTTCAAAACTGGAAGAGGAATCCAGCTGAAAATGTCAAGATGATGTCTACAGCCTCATCTGCTGTGAAGGAGGCTGAGGAAGATTAAGAGGTAAACCAAGAAGAACCTGCACCTTTGGTTAGAAAGAACAAAGGGAAGAAGAAGGTGAATGAAGGTATGCAAGTGGCTGAGGAACCCCAAGGCTCAACCACTGATGCACCTCAAGCAGGCCCTGATGCTGAAATGGAGCTTCAAAGCTTAATGCCTGACAGAGTTATTACTCCTAAGGTCACTCAAGCACCAGAGGAGAGGGCTATGAAAGAGAAGAAGAAGAAGAGGGAAATAAGTAAGGACAGGGATGAAGGTAGTTCTGAGCCTCAGAAAAAGAAGAAACGCAGCCACAGAACAAGAAATCCTACACTGACTACGATTGTGGAGTCTTCACCAATCGTAGAGTCTAGGTTGGCCACTGCTATAAAAGGAGATGCTGTAACAACCTCTTAGCCTGAACAAACTATCAGGGCTGAAGCTGGAGAAGGATCTAAAGATGAAATCAAGACCAAGAGGAAGAAAATGTTGGTTAAGAAATATGTTCTTACTAATGAGGAAATATTAAAGGAAGAGGACAGAAGAAGGGCTGATGAGAAGGTTGAACAGATCACTGATCCTCAAGCATCTGGTTTAAACCCAAAAAAGACCAGAATCATAGAGGGTCAGGCCAACATCAGTTATGCAGACAACATTGTCGCAACTGATTCAAAAATAAACCAAGCTGAAGATGCTGGTGCTCATAATGTTGAAGTTATTGCTGAAGTGCAGGAAGAAGAAATACCAGAACCAAGTGCTGCTATTGAGGAGCTACAACCTGAGGTGACTGTTCCCTCTGAAAAGGTTCTGATTGAAGAAGAAATGGCTAAATCTGAAGAAGAAATACCAGAAGCACTGGAAGTGGCCTGAGCTAATGCTGAAGAAGAGACTTTAAAAGCTCTTGATCAAGAGGATGCTGCAGCTGAGGGGGAGCTATTAAGAGCACAAGTTTCAAAGAACGCAAAAGTTGAGGGGGAGCTACTAGTTATCGGAGAAAACATAGTCTCCTCAGTCAATGAAGAAACCGTAGTGTCTACTGATGCTGTGATGGTGGATGTTGAAAATGATGATGTGTTGGAAGATATGGTGGAAATTCTTGATGAAGATGAAGACGATGATGAAGAGCTGAATGATGATATTGAGATCTTAGCCATAAGCAAGAATGCAGAAAAGGCAGCTCACTACACACAGTTGTTCAACTACTTGCCTATGATGCCTTATCATAGAGCTCTGATTATCAGCAACTAGGATCATATATTCTGGACCTTCAAGGCATATCCAGCAATCTCAGTGCTTGTCAATGGTTTCCCAAGAGAGAGGAAGTTTGCTCAGAAGCTGATTTCAAATAAATCAACTTCAGAATCTAAGTATGAGGTACATTCCACCCCCCTCTCTTTTATTGTCAACCATTCTCCATCATCGCACTTCAATGAGTTCTATGAATTGCCTAAATGGATGGAAGTGGTTCTTCACCCACTCAACCAATTTCCAATTATAGAGTCCCAAAACTCTATGACTGATAAACCAAACAACCAACTTATCCTCATATAGGAAACTACCTGTGATCCAATGGTTTTTGAGTACATCACCAGAATCGTCGAGGAAATGCTTGATAGCTCAACCACTAAAACACCCACTCAGGACCACGAACTATGATCTATGCCTAATGATCAATCTGATTTAGCAATCGTAGAGTCACCAGAATTACTCAACGAATCAGAAACATATGAGCCAAACACTACACCTATACAGCAAACGCCAACGCAAACCCCTCTAACCCAAGCTGATATTCCCTCATCCTCCAACAACGAGTATTTTGATATAACACTTGCCCTCGCAAGCATGTCAAGGAGATGTGAACACACTACGACAACCCCTCCTCCTCTTGAGACGCTACAAATTCTAGATCAATTGGCTCTAATGCCAACTAAGGAGGAGCTGACTGAAATATTAAACCAAATGGGTTCAGAGTTTGGGAAGCACACTCACTTACGCTTCACTTGAGATTCGATCACATCATCGACTCTGTCAAGACTCTTCTAGGACACTTAGGAACTGAATTATCTAAAATGTTGAGGGAGATTTTCAAAGAAACGGTTGAAAGCCTCAAGGCAAGGGATGATATTCATTTTGCTGCAACAAAGAAGCATAAGGAAGCTATGGAAATAATGCAGAAGAATCAGAAATCTCAAAATGAGCTAATGACCAAACAGATCTCAGAACTATGTGTCTCACTAAAGCAATTCCAAGCCTGCAGTGTAGCTCAAATTAATCAGAATAACAATGCCATGGAGCTGCTTCAGAAACAAAGAAGAGACACTGAGGCTATAGTTTCTGAACAAAGTAGTGACATCTCTCAAAATCGCTCCCAGATGCATGAGCTTGTAGAAGGAGTCAGACGTCTCTTTGAAGATATTCGAACCCTTGATGCTGACATAAAGGGGGAGAATAATGAGCAAGGAGATAAAGGCAGAGGCAGAGGTACCAGCAGAGGTGGAAGACAGAGTTAAACATATATTCAACCACCTCAGCAGGGAAGGCAGAGGCAAACTCAAGCTAGTCAGTCATCGGGTGGCAACTCCAGGAGTCTTAACTTTCAAACTCCACGATCTGATCAACAGCAGTGCCCTCTCATGGCTATACCTCTTGAAAGGAGTCAAGGTCAAGCTTCTGGTTCATAAGGCATGACTTCTACTAATCAGCAGTCTCGAGAAGAGCTTGAAGACATTGCCTGGAGAGATGAGCAAACCAGAAGAATGAGAGCTGCAGAGTATGCCAACTCTCAGAGAAATAAGAGGCAAAGAAGATAGAGATAAGTCAAAGCTTAACTTGTATTGATGTTTCTATGCCAGATTGTAATATCTTTTCAAACATCAATAAATTCATGTTTATTCTCTAGAAATTTTAGTTGCTCACGGAAACACTAAGCCATATTTACTTTCTAGTACTCTATATTTAGAAAATGATGCAATGATACAAATCTCCTTGATTATGTCAACATCAAATAGGGGAGATTGTTGGGAATTGCATATTTAAATTTGATGTTAAAAGTAAATATAAATGCTTAAGTGTAGATTCCTTCAAAGATCATATGTACAAGGACTTAGATGATAGATCAAAAATGTTAGGTTGATCTGAGCTTTAATGTTTATCATTTATGTAAATAAATGTATAGAAGAAGAGATCAAATTTGTTAGATTTATCTATTTGAGCTGTAAAAGTTAAAGCCTTGACAGAATCGTAGTCTGTCAAAGGTAGCATTCAGAAGACAAGGCAGAATCGTGGAGCTTAAACGAAGATGTCCCGAATCGTAGTCTGCCAAAAGAATCAAGTCTGCAGAGGCCAAGGAAAGACTCGTGGAGCTTAAGTGAAAGTATAAGAATCGTAGTCTGCCCTTGGAAGCCACACTGAGAACTATGGAAAAGCTCCGAGCATCTGCCGAGCTAAGTCAAGAAACGCAGTGTGCTCTCAGAAGTGTGGATTCTGCAAGACAAGAAAGCAAGAATCGTAGTCTACCAAAGAGCTTAAAAGAAATTATAGTGTTCTCTACGATCAAGTCTGAATCAAGCCTGTGCAAGCCAACGCACAAAATTATGGTACAATGACCATAATCGTAGTGTTCCTCCAGTCAGCATCAAAGATCGTAGTTCTGATGAAGGGAGGAAGAGCAACAAATAAAGAAAGGCTTATAGCCGTTGACAATTTGATGGTCTCAATGATTTCATATTCATCCTTAGTTCAAATCGAAGAAGCTTATTAAAGAAGCTAAGGAAAGGACTAAGCCGCCTACTGAAAACACCTTTTCAGGTGTTAGGTGAAATTGCAGTCTGCTGTGTCAGTGGTCCAGTCAACTGTGCAGAAGAAAAGCAAGATGTCAACATCAGCACAGAAATGTCTGAAGCATTAAATGCTGCAACGGGAGCATTCAAACGGAAACATTTTGAATGGCTATTTTATAAGGAAATAAGACAAGGATTCAGACCAAGCAAGCAAGATACAAAAAGAAAGATTATCAAAGAGAAAAGCTCAAGAACATTCAACGATCAACTCTACGATCCTGAAAGAGGAAAGCTTGCTTCGCTACTCAGTTCTTTAGGACTGATGCTTAATTGTAATTGAGTAGCACACCTCAAATAACTACTGTCAATCCAAGTGAGGAACCACGTCAGAGGACTTGAAGAGTTCAACAGTGAACTAAGAGAAGAACCAAGTCAGAGGACTTGAAGAGTTCAAGAGTGAACTAAGAGAAGTACCAAGTCAGAGGACTTGAAGAGTTCTAAGTGAACTAAGAGAAGTTCCAGGGCTGCTGGCCTTGAAGGAATCTAAGTGATTCAAGTTGTAAGAGACATCCTTAGTGGATTTTCTACTCATGGAGTAGAATAGTGGATTAGGAGCCTTGTGTGCTCTGAACCACTTAAAACCTTGTGTCTCATTGTCTCTCATTAACTGCTATAACTGTTATATCTGTTATAACTGCCATAAGAGCTTATCAAACCATAACTGCAATATCTTGAAGGGGAACCAAACATATATTCCGCTGCTGTCAGTATAATTAATACTGACAAAGTATTTTAGACAAAGAAATTTTAAAATATCTATTCAACCCCCCTTCTAGATAACTAACGTGCCTTTGGGAACTATCATATACCTATAATTAAATATTTTTAGCTTGATGCTTTCTGAGTTTTCGAGTATTTTTATTCCTTTTTATGTGTTTTTATGTAGAAAATGAAGTTGAAATGTATTTGGTTGTATTTTAGTTGAATTGGAGCTAACTGGGTTCATTTTAGTCAAATTGGAGTACATTGTGTAATTTCCAGCTTTTGGGCAGATTGACCTCTGGAGTTTCTCTTGAGTTTTGGATGGTGTTTGAATTTCGGAATGAGAAAGTGGTATTCTTGAAGTTTGTAGAGGACGTCTTAAGATTTCCAAAAAGGTATAGTGGGTAAAAATTCGATGTCATTTGGGTCTCCAAACACTGTGTCAAAGTAAGATTTGAAAAGCTTATTCTGAATCTTGATTGGAGTTGGATTCTTGTTCGGACCATTATACTTCAAAGGGTCATAACTTGAGCTTCCAAATTCCAAATCAGGTGATTCAAAAGCCTAAATTCATCTACACTTCCATGGCTACAACTTTCATGCATAGCCCAAGTCAAGATTTGGACGTTATCCGATACAAAAATAGCTCACAAGGTCCAGTACGATTTTTGGAAAATTTGTTATTTTCCACTATCCTGCATATTGATATATTTCTAGTGCGTCCGAAGGTGAATTTAAAAGAAATGAGATTAATGAATCAATATCAATTTTAGAAAAAGGAAGAGATTTATGAATTTTTTTATAGTAGTTTATTAAAATTAGGATATTGTGTATGTAATTTTAACTAGGATTGTAATTCTTTTAGGATTAGGAAATTAGGACGCCTATAAATACATGTTAAAGGGCAACTAGAAGAATTAATTTTTTTATCGGGACGGCTAGATTTCAGGTTTGGAGATCTAATGCAAAAACTCTTTTAACACCGATGGAGACAATGAATTGAAGGATACTTGGAAATGGAAGATGTCTTCACAAAAGTTTCTAACTCTTTCTTACTTGTATTTTCCATGGATGTTAATTAATATTTGGGAATTTTAATTTATTTGTTATGAATTAAACTTCTATCTGTTTAAATTAAATTGGCTTGATATGAAATTGATATTTGAAAAATATTAGATATAATTCCTTGTGGGAACGATACTCTACTTACATTATATTACTTGTTGACCGTGTATACTTGCACATATTTATTGATTGTTAAATCAACCAACAAGTTTTTGGCATCGTTGCCGGAGAATTATATTTTTTAATATTTTTCCAATATTGATTTCTATCAAGTTGATCTTAATTTAAACGTCTATTTTTTTATTTTTGCACGTGTTTTTCGATTGTGATAAATAGACTGACAAGGCTGTAAGTAAATGCATTGCTCTTGTACAAGATTTGGCGTAAACTGGGGCCTTACAGTTCTGTTTATCGTTATCGATTGCGAAATTGGACTGACAATAGTGTAAGTAAATGAATTGTTCTTGCATAAGACTTGGTGTTAGCTGGGGCCTTACAATCCAATTTAGCATAACACATTTTTATTTCAATTAAAAAAATAAAAAATAATATTAAAAATAAATAAAGAAATAAATAATTTGTCAATTTTTCGTCTATTTAACTTTGTTTTATTTTTGTTTTTTCCAGATCATACATCTTAGCAGATAATAGAAGACGGTTGCGAAGAGCGACAACTGACCTCTTTTTAGAGAAATTTTTGCATTAATTTCTTTTATTGCATACTTTAAGGTTAATGTTAGTTTCAAGTTTGGGGGTCTTTCTAAATTTTGTTTTGATGGTTTGATGTGTAGATCCATGTTTAAATTTTATTTTAAATTTTGTGGGTATATTCACTGAAAATCCTCACGAGACACAATTCGTCCACTTGGGGTAATCTTAGTGTAAGACCCCGAATTTTATGAAATAAAAGTATTCAATTTTTCTTATAATTATTATTTTATTCAGTAAATGGTTAAATTGATAAAATGTTAAAGTTAAGGGTGATATGTGCAAATTTTACAAAGTAAGCAAGTTGTCATAAAATATTCGTTGTGTCAGGAATATTCGTTTGGTCGGAGAATATTCGTATGAAGACGCAACCATTGGTGGACCCCACAACGGAATAACTGTCGGATATAAAAAGCGACAGAAATAACCTTCTTATAAAAATAACGATAAAAAATTTATCGTTAAACTGTTGAAATAACCGGTGATAAAAGTACAGTAATACGCGTTGTTACACAGTAGCACACGATATTGCACAGTATCTCTGATTATTGATTCTTACGTAAGAAGTCACTCAGTATTCAATAATTGTCACAGTAGTTGCTGCATAGCATTTCATATTATTGATTCAATAATTGATAATTGCTACAGTAATAATTGAATATTATTTTATATTATTAAATTAATAATTATCACGACATAGTAACTCATATTATTTGAAAAGATATTATTAGTTAGCACTATTGGCAATGTCTAGAAGTTATGTCGAGGATATGGGTTAAGTTATATAATTGCGCATCAATAAAGAGAAATCCTTATCTGAAAGCCCCCTCTTTCTTGGAAAAAATCTGGTTGTCAATATCGTGAATTATAATATTAATGATGAATAGTTGTTGAAAGAGTAAATATGTGTTGATTAAAGATAAGTGAATTGTGGTAAATATTTATTCAATTTTTGATATAAATAGAGGAGTTTATTATGAGGCGTTTGTTGTAAGGTTGACTTATTGTTCTATGGGGAGACGTGCTAATTTTATGGACCGTCGGTTGAAGTTTTAATAGTAAATCCATACGGACCGTCAGTTGAAGTTTTAATAGTAAATCAATATAAACCGTCGAATTAAAGTTTTAATAGTAAATCAATCTGGATTGTCCGTGAATCAGTTACTATTTATTCCATTCTCCTATAAATAGAAGCTCATTTCTTCCTTCTTTCTCACCAATTTACTAAACCTATAGAGAGAGAATAAGAGAGAAAGAAAAAGAGTATTCTGCTACTACACTATTGTTGTATCCAATCTCCTACTAAGGATGACAATTTGGACATTCTTGAACTCCGGATAAATTGAATTATAAGTCTCTAATATTTATCCTTGATCTCACTGGATTCATTCTTTATATCATTATCTTAATCCTCATATTTAAATTGTGGTGGATGTTGTCTTTGGCCTGTAGTGCAAAGATGAACTGTTGATTAATATCTTTGGCTTGTAGTGCAAAGATGAACTATTGATTAATATCGTTGACCCATAGTGCAAAGATGGACTAGTGTATGGCATTATCATGACCACTGATGATACAAATGAATATCTTTGGCCCGTAGTGCAAAGATAAACTATTGTTTAACATGATCATGACCACTGATGAAACAAATGAATATCTTTGGCCCGTAGTGCAAAGATAGACTATTGTTTGACATGACCATGACTACTAATATTACAGTAGAATATCTTTGGCCCGTAGTGCAAAGATAGACAATTGATTTGTATGACCATGACCATTGTTGTTACATTTGAATGTCTTGGGAGTAGGGTGTAAAGATGATATGATTATTGAGTGTCTTTAGCCTTGTAACAAGGCTACAAGGACATTGAGTGAAAGTTCTATTAAGCCTTTGTGGCAAAGAGAAATTGTTGATTTACATGATTATGAACATGATTGTGAATTTAACTATAATCTTTAATGTTATAGGTAAAGACATGTGGTGAAAGTTCTCTTTGTCTTGAGTACAACAAAGAACGGTTGATTGGTGTTACATGAATAAAATATCAATTATGGACTTTTAATTTGAGAAAGATAGCAGAAATTATGTTCTACTTTACTCTTCTAATGGATTGTTGATTCCGCTGCAATTATGGTTGAAATTTTTTATCATCTACCATATGTTCTAAATATCTGAATTATTTCCGATGAAGGCTATTGATAATTTAATTATCGTAGTCAGGATATTCTTTAATGGGTTGTTTGTGCTCATCCTTTTGTTTCACAATTTCTTTCTGGTAATAAGAGTGTAGCTGGGTCGAGCGGGAATAATAGAAAAATAGAGTGATGGTCTATGACTGTTAAAGTTTCTCAATAAAAATTATGGTAATAATTGTATTGAAGACTTAAAATATGGGTGTCGTATTTAATACGTCATTTAATAATTGATTTTGTTGAACAACAATAGGGTAGTGAGAACTCGACTTTGGAAGGGTGTGTTGCCACTATCATACAAGATGTATAACCACATACGAATTCATGTTATCATAAGACATAGTTGTGCGCATCCACTTTCTAACTATATCTATGAGCATTATCTATGTAATCTTGGAGTATGGTTAGAATATAATCCTCATTTTGAGACAATGGAGATAATTATATGGCAAGAAGATGCACACCATTGGAATGAACATGATAGTAATCTTCTCATTCTTCTTTGGGGTCTATTGGGTCAACCAAGGTTAATTCTCAAGTCCTTTGATATCTATTATAACTTAGAAGCATGGTCTCCCATGTACGAAGGTTTCCTTGAGCATTTTCCAAAGATTTTAATTCCTAACACAGTTATTGAATGTACCTTTATATAAAATATTATTGGTTTGGAGTGTGAATAATGTTGTTATAATATTTGTATTGAAACTCACAGTATATGTGTTGTCGTATTTTGTACGACGGAGTAATAGTTGTAAATAGGGAGTTTGTATTTGAATTCTGTAATGTGTATTTTGGTGACTCAAAATGGGTTGTGTGAACCTATTTTGGGGGCTTCACACTTAGGGTTTAAAGGTTTGTTGCACATGATATATGCAATATATTATTTTCCAAAGGCAATTATAGATCTAGAAGGCGGGTTGAATAGATCTTTAAAAATTCAGTTAATTGAAAGAGTGTAACCAGGTATTTATTAATTGGATTGATTAAGCACATCGGAGTATGTCTTTTTGGAAAAACCCGTTGAAGTTTAAAATAAATATCAATTTTGAATATATACATGATAAATATAATAATCGGGCAGATAAACGTTAAAATCAGTATATAAAGACGCAAGATTTTTTAAGTGGTTCGGAGACTGAATAACTCCTAATCCACTCTTATACTTCTCGAGTAGAAAATCCACTAAAGGTTTAGTCACATAGACAAAGAAATTTTCAAGCCCAGTAAACTTGGATATTTAGTCACATGGACAAGGACACTCTGCCCTCTTTAAGCCCCACAGACTTGGATATTTAGTCACAAAGACAAGGACTCCCAGCCCTCTGATGATTGATGTTTGTTGAGTGGTGCTGCTAAGTTTTCGTTAAGTTTTTCTTCTCAAGTACTTAGCAGCTCGAACTGTGTGTTTAGGAACGTTGAGTTCGTTCTTTGACTTTTGTAGAGTTTTGACTTTTTGATCAATGTTCGTCACTTCTTCAGTTTGAATCCTTTTTACATTTTATACTCTGCTGAAAATTCTTTCCGTTGCAAGATGCTCGTTTGTGCATTTAATGTTCAAATATTCTAGGATCCTTGATGTTGACATTTTAAATCTAGGAGACAGTTCCTTTTTCCTTACCTGTCACATCAATCTGCTTTCTCACCTAACACCCTTGACGTGTCATTGTCACCAACTAGCTAGTAGACATATTCTGATCTTCGATTTCTACTAAGGATATTTGGGAAGTGCATTGGGACCTTCAATTTGCAATGATCCAATGTCAGTCAGTTTCTCAGGCTTGACTGATTCTACAATGGAGTTTTTCTCTACGATCATTTGCTTGACTGGGTGGTTCACTTGTTCACTTAACGAACAGAAGTGGCTTTACGAAGTAAATTGAACTTTGCGATAGCTCCAAGTAGTTTAGTGATCCTCTTGATGTATTATTATCTTGTGCTTACTCTGCGATCTTGTACTCAAAGTAACAGAGTATCCTTAGGATAATACAACAACCCATCAAATATACATCAATTTAGCTTCTTCAAGATTAACGTAACATGATTTGATCTTTCTATTCTAAGTCCGTGTACATTTTATCAATTCTTTATAAGGACTGTACAAATCATACTGGTACAAATATACAGTAAGCTCATTTATCATCAAATTAAAATATGCAAACTCTAACACAATCGTGTTTCCTACGAAAACGGGGTAGAATTGTTTTAAGGTTGTGTTTTGTGGGCAATGAATTAATTGAACTTAAGGGTTTTGGTCAACAATAAAATTTTAGTTTTTATTTAATGATTCTTAGAAAAAGGATAAATACTGCTTAGTTTGAATTTTAACTTTTTGTTAGTTTTTATTTTATTTATGACCCTTTAATTCTTTTATGCACATATTCATTTGGTTGAGCTAGTTTTAACTTTGAGGAAATTTATATGCTAAATGCTTATGGAAGATATTTATGAACTTTATATCTTATTTTTTCATAACTTAAATTGCAATATGAGGTATAATATAATTTGGGAAAAATCTTGGTTAATTTGAAAAAAAATGGAAATTTTGAACCTTCCCTAGTTAAAAGAATGGATCACGTGGTGGGTTGAGATGGAGCGTAAAACGCACTCACTCATAAACACATACAACGAGATGGAGCGTAAAACACATTCGTTCAATGGAAAGTGAGACGGACCGTAAAATGCACTAACTAAAAAATATATCTATAATAATAATAATAAAAGAATTTTTTTTTTGAATTATTGGGAAAGAGTTCAAAGGGGCTTAAATGTTTTAAATAACCTTGTGATCCTATATTTATGTTTGGTTGTATTCGCTTTGAGATGTGAAAAATAAGCGTATACAGTTCTTGATGTAATACTAATCCTTTTTTATATCTTTTATGATATGTTTAATTATATGAGTTTTCTTGAGGTTTTTTTTACTAGTTTGATACATTTGGATTCACGCACACACAAAGGGTCTTGAGTAAGTTATGACTAATAAGATATTGAAATTTTAGGCTTTGCATACTTTTAAAAAATTTTAGGAATTATAATTTTAAAAAAATATATTTTTAGAGGTTATGTTTAATTTTAAATCAATTCAATGCTCATGTAGTTTGGTCATTATTTTTATTTTTAGAGTTTTTTTTATGTTTTGCTTGAGAACAAACAAAAATTCAAGTTTGGGGGTATTTGATGAGTGAGTTTTATACCTATAAATTAAGTATTTTTAGTTTGTTGATTTGTGAGTTTTCGAGTATTTTTTGTTTCTTTTTATGTCTTTTTATGTTTTTATGTAGAAAATGCAGTTGGAATGTATTTGGTTGTATTTTAGTTAAACTGAAGCTAATTGGGTTCATTTTAGTCAAATTGGAGTATATTATGTAATTTCCAGCTTTTGGGCAGATTGACCTCTAGAGCTTCACTTGAGTTTTGTGTCGACGTCGGGAAAAAATCCGCAGGTCAGGTCATAACCCGAATCTTTCTCTCTTCCTAAGTTATCTCTACCTTTACTCTTTTTATTTCGAAAAAGGTTTTGAAGGGTTTTTTAGGAAAAGGCCAACATGTATCATGTCGATGATTTGAACTTTTTACAGAGTCTCCAATTAGAAGATTTGAAATGGTTGTACCAACTCAATCGAGTTTTGTTTGAAAGAGGCCCAATTGCTGGACACTGCCAAAACTTGATCTTTGAAAATAAAGTTTTGAGTTCGGGGCTTGGTTAAGCGTGGGGAAGGTGTTAGGCACCCCACAACTCCCGTGTAAACACGGTACTGCATCTTTTCAATATTTTCCTTAAAATATGCAATGTGTGTGAATGCTGCTTGAAAATTGGGCCTATGTTTGATTGATTGAAAGTATGTTTATGAGTCGTTGAGCCTATATACGAAGGGTTTGATTTGATTTGCAAAAAGTCTTTGATTTGATTTGCAAAAGTATTTAATTTGATTTGCAAAAGCTTTCTTTAAATAAAATTATTGAGGTGATGTTTTGAAAGAAGTTTTTTCAAACATAGGAATTGAAACATATCGATACTTCCATTTTATCTTTTCAGCCTTAAAGCTTGCATTTGAATGTGGCTGCAAAGCATCCTCGACTATAGAAATAAATACAAGTGTCGGTCTTCTCATGGGCATGAAAGCCATCGGAGTGACTCTGACACAACAATCCATGTTTTCACTATGTTGAGACCTTAAATCCGAATAACCGTTTTAAGGTCTTTTGTATGTACATTTTACAGAAAAACTGGCAGGGTACATTCGTAAACTGGAGTTTGTCCATCGTGGGAATAAGATTCTGATCAGTTTGATCATGAATCCCACGATTCCTAGGCTCACATATAAGTAGCCAATAAACCTGCATAGCTTAAATTTGCACAGATATATATATACATCCTCACGTCGCAATAGAACCAAGGATTCATTAGTAAATCCTAGCTGCGCGTGGCCAAATCGTCTCGTTCCCACTAGATAGTGATCTAAGGGCCGCGAGGTTGCTTTTACAACAGAAACTGAAAGAAAGCTAGATTTAAATAAATCTCAGTCATTCTAGCTCCCCCGGTTCCGTCTGTACCAATTTTGAACCGTTTGAAAGCTAGAGTTGGCGAGATTTAAATAAATCTAGTCCGCCCGCAGAAATGTCAGTGTCAATTCATATCAAATGAATATTTAAAGCAAAAGTTTAATAAAAATGAGTAAAGCAATATATATATATATATATATGTACAAAAGTTGTAAAAGTGCGATGGGTTTTCACTCGCAAGCCCGTACTGGAATTGATATATATATATATATATATATATATATATATATATATATAAGCTGTAGAAAAGCCATAGAATGATCCAGGCTGGACAGAATTAAAATATATATATATATATATATAGAAAAACAGTAAAAAGGGCGATGGATTTTCACGCCTGTGCCCAGACTGAAATTGAAATATATATAGTTAAATATAGACAGAAAAGTAGTCAAACAAGACTAGGAAGATAACCCAGTGTGGTGAATGTTGTAAAAATAGTAAAAAGGCCACAAAATGATTCAAGCCGAACTAGAATGTAAATATAGAAAAAAGTAGTCAACCAAGACTGGGAAGATAACCCAATGTGGTGAAGGCTGCTTATATATGCATAAATATATATAAAAGCAGTAAAAAGGCCACAAAATGATCCAGACCGAACTGAAATATAAATATATATAGAGAGACAGGAATGTAGTCAAACCAAGACTATGACACCCCCAAATCCGGTATCTTAATTTCTACAGGATTTGGTGTTCACTGTTCAAATATCATATGATTATCTACCCATAAATAATGAAATTCATTTAATAGATAAATAATCCATCATCTCCCTATAATAGGATTACAACGTCTGAAATAATAAATACATAATCAATCCCAAGTTATACTTATCCTTAAATCTCTGTTGCGAAAATGTAAACAAATAAGTCTTAATCATTACACATAAGTCTTGAACTTTAACTTTTCAATAACACCACAAGTCTTCAACACTTGTTAGCTTTTCCTTTGCCCTTGCTACTAGAAGGTTCATCATATCGTTCATTCTTAGCTGCAAAGTTATTATGCAAGAGTGAGCACGAATGCCCGCAAATATAAAAATATGACAATAATAACATGTGAGTGAAATAAAGAAAATCTGAATAACAGAAAGCTCAACTTTTGAATCAAGAATAATAATCGAGAATCAAAATTACTTCTGAGGGTCATAAGACCTTGAACTATGTTCTAGGGTGTCAAGTATATTAACCTTTAAACATTTAACAGTCATAAGACTATGGACTTTACTTTTCGTACTTAGGGGGATCAGCCCTTCGTACCAATACTGTGCATAATACCTCAACGCTTAAAGCATGATCATCAATCCCCTATATTAGGGTTGTTCATCTCAGTTTGACATCAGAGTCCGCACCAAAGAAAGTTTGGTTTGGATAAACTCAAAAATAGTTCTCAAATTTAGAACGTTCATCAACTATGGACTAGTCAAATCAATAAGGGTTCGCTAGTCTTTAAGGATGCAACAATAAATGATATTCAACTTGAATAATAACTTCTCAAGAGTATACAATCAAATAAGTATTGTATAACTGAAGTGATACTTTTAAAAGAATCATAACATCTCATATAAAATCTTGAACTTGAATAGTCAAGGATAAGAACTTGCTTGATATAGAATTTAAGTATATAACTTGCTTAATGTAAATATTTGAGTTTAGGATACTTGCTCAACAATAATAAGTTAGGGATAGAATACTTGTCTCATGCGCAAGCTACCAATCTATATACAATTCAATTCTTCAACGTCCTACACATTACATTATGCATACGATGTCAATTAGTTTCATAACTTCTATGTTCAACTGTTGAACTTTTCATTTAAGTTCAACTTATAACTTGGTTCCAAGTGATAACTTATAAACTAATCACATAACATAAGTATGACTTCACAATATGTGTACCATATAAGTATAATCCTGTAAATAATCATAATCAAGTTTTACAATCACAATATTCAGTTCGCTCTTAGGTTGTTAACTTGAACCTTCACATTATCTTATACATGTCAATAACTTAGTTTATTGACATAAACTTCAAATCATATAATATTCATGTTTTAAAACTTAGAACAACATCTTTTATCATCGAGAGCACTATACTTGCGTACGTGCATATTCGACGCCCTCCGATTACCTTCGAATACGCATCAGTTACAAAGATGGCCAATTTGACCCCTTTTAACGACTTAAAATCGAAAAACTTAAGAATGAAAGTTGTAGGTCTACTCGTTATCTTTCCAAATCATCCTAAATCACCTTAATCGGAGTTTGTATGAAAACGTTATGCTTATTTTACTATAGGAGGTCAAAATAGAAATTTTCCCTGCACTAACCCCGCTGGGGCGGGTGTGGTACTGCATGGGGCCCCTTGGGGCCGGTCTAGAGCCCCTGGGGTGGGCGTGCCTTGGCGGTTCAGCCCCAGTTCGCGATTTTTGACAGATTTTGCTAAATAAATACAAATCGAACTATTACAGTGATTCTAATGAAGCGTATACTTCATAGAAACGTCATATAGTGATTTTAACATACTTTTAACACTGTATATCATGTAATTTCTCAAATCAAATCACACAAATTCACTATTCTTGGTGTTTTTGAAAGTTTTGAAGAAAAACACAAATTTTATTGTTACGAATTCGTTATAACTCTGAATCCGTCCGTTCAAAGTTTGTTTTCTTTGTTTTAACATGTATAATCATAATCCATTATCAATTTGAAGTTAAACATACTATGAAAGCATTTAATTTACCCATATGGGTTATTCATACGATATTTAAACTCTGTATTTTATGAAACTCAATTATTAACAAAATCCCATGGTGTAATCACTATAATTCATGAATATAAGGCATAGCCCATGATATTAACATACACAGATCTCTATATGATCATATCTTACTTTAATTCTCAAAATAATTCATAACAGAAAACTTTTGGAAATACGTTAATGAAACTCTATAACTTTCTAAAAACTCAATTAAGGCATATACATATGAAATTTATTACTTTAAAACATGATTACATGTTAGTGATAGTAGTGTGCATACAAGCCAATTATGTATGATGATAAAGCACATACTTTGTAAATAATCTTATTTATTTATTAATAAAATATTCATTTAAGGTATTTAATTATCTACATGGTGCTATTTTTAATAATATGTAAATAACCCATAGTTTTAAGCAATGATTTTAGAATCATGATGAGATCATGCTAATAAGATCTAAATTCTTAAAAAGCTTAAAAACTAAAATAGTTCCCAATTGTGGGATTACTAAAATGGGGATTAGTAAATCCTGATAGATTGGTACATATGTTGCTTGCTCATTGGATGAGGATGACTGATCTCATGGTCATTTGTGTGGAGACACTAAAGCAAGTATGTAGATGCTTATTGGAGAATAAGTTCACTGAACGTGACTCGCTATGGAATACCTAATGGAGTTTTACTTGCCTGTCAATAGGAATTCCTAATGTGATAGTAGTACAAGTGATCCTTAGACTTGAGATCATCATAGTATCTTGTATGTAACAAATTATACTTTGACTTATTCCTTAAGGCCTTTTAAGGCATATATAGGGTATGCTTGGGTATAATGAGTTGCATATAGAGATAATGTATGATCAATAAAGAATCTACCACCTCTAGTAAAAGAGGAGATATGTCCTATGTGATTCGTTAAATGACAACCGAGGAATCCTTGGCCAAGGTAGAATGAAATTAGAAAGAGGTTTTTAATTTGCATTATTTGGAGTTGTGCGTTTTCTAATTGAAATACATATGATTAAATAAATTAAGACTTGACAGTAAATTCATGTCTTATATTTAATTGGGACATTGTATGGTGGATGGATTGAATTGTACGGTAACTATTAACTCACAGGTTTTTTTATGATTAATGTTGAAATCTATATTATCTGTAAAGTCGTTGATCGCTAGGGAGGCTTATCCCTATTGTAGAATAAATATTATTTATTTAAATAGATTATTAGTTTAATTTATTTATTTAAATAAGATTAGAATTGTTCTAATTGATTTATTCACAACCGGTTTAATATGGAGAACCTAAAGGGTCACACCATAAAAGGAAGAAGAATTATTTAAGAAGAAAATGGCATGATAGTAATAATGCATTAAGTATAATTAATTTAATCTATGGTGATAGAATAAATTAAATAGCTTAATATTTATTATTTAATATTTTAAAAATATTAAATATAAATTAATAAGAGGAGTCTTATTAATATTATTATTATTATTATTATTATTATTATATTATTATTATTATTATATTATTATATTATTATTATTTCTTTCGTATTCATGAAGAGAGTTATTTTCTTTCAATACTCGTAAGGGTTGTTATTCCATTCTTTATTATTCTGTTGGAATAACCTGTCTACGCAGACTACTGCATGCATGGTGAAATCCTTTTGGTTATTCTATTCTTTATTATTCTGTAGGAATAACATGTCTACGCGGACTACCGCATGCCTGGTGAATAACCCCTCGTATTCATTCTTTATTAAATTATAGAAATGATCTGTTTACGCGGACTACCGCATGACAAGTGAAAATCCATTTGCAGTGTCGTATATTGTTTCATTTCAGATTTCTAACTCTAAACTTACTACTGTAAAGATTGCTTCTATAATTCCTGAAATGATCAGAAATTTCTTGAGTTTTGCGCTTCATCTAATATTATTTCACTGGAATATTGGTCTGAACTTTCTGATGAAAGTTTTACCTTTTCATATCAGGATACTATTCATAAATTACTATTCATGAGTTACTATTCACGGGGTACTATTCACAAAAAAAAAAAATCTTTGTCTAAATTATCTTTGATTGTATCCATGTTTTGATCTTCATTTTTGAACTCTGGATAAATTCTCTATTATTTGTCGTTGATCTCACTGGATTCGTTATTCGTATTATTTTTCATCATTCGCAGTCCTAAATGGTGATATAACTGAATATCTTTGGCCTATAGTGGAAAGATGAATGATTACTTGATGAATATCTTTGGCTTGTAATGCAAAGATGAATGATTACCTGATGAATATATTTGGCCCGTAATGCAAAGATGGACAGGTATTGAGATGAACATGACCATTGGTAATACAAATGAATATCTTTGGCCCGTAGTGCTTAGATGAATTGTTGATTTGGAATATTATTAATTGGTGTTGCAGAGATAAAATATTGATGATGGACTTTTAAATCATAGAAGATAGTAGACATCATTCTCTACTTAGCTCCTATAATGGATTGTTATTTTCGATGCAGTTGTTGATCTAAAACTTATTGTCCATAATATTTTATCTGATTTATTGAAGGCTAACGATAATTTATTCGTCATTATCTTAGTCATAATATTCTTTACTGGGCTAGTTGAGCTCACCCTTTTCTTCCATTGTTCTCTTCAGGAAATGAGAATGTCGCAGGAACTAGTCGGAGAACGGGGTGATGGTCAGAGTTAGAGCAGTAGCAGTCCTCACTATTTTGTAGAATAGTGTGATAATAATTATAATTAATGAGGACTGAATTTGAGTGTTTATATTTCGTATTATATACGATTTGTATTGAAACTCACAGTTTGTATGGTCGTATTATGCACGACCGTTTGTTATAAAAGATGTGTATTTGATTTCTGTACCATGTATTTGGCAAATCAGAATGGGTTGTGTATTGAACCTATTTTGGGGGAATCACAACAGATCCCCCAGAAAAAAAAATAATTTGGGGTTCTCTAACTGGTCAGAAAATTGGCTAAAAAATCCTTCAGAAGCCATTTTTCACCAAATGACGTTTTCACCGTCAAATTTTCAAATCTTCATAACTCGCTCATCCGAAGTCGAATTAACCTCATTCTTGAGCCTACTGCTCACTTATACTACCAACTAAAAAACCCCCAGAAAAGTGAAGTTTTTTGGAAGCGTTAACTACCCGTAAACTCGGCCCGAAAATGGTACCAAGCTAGGGTTTTTGGCGATTTACATTTTTTGCTGAAAATTTCACCATAACTTCGTTATGACGTATTTTCATCCGTATCACTTGGAACATCTTCGTAACTCCCTTACCTATGATTCCTTCTTTTTGAAATCCAATTACATCACACAGACAAACAATTACAGTAGTCCGTTTACAGTCCTATACAAATTTCTTTTCCATCCTCATGATTAGGCAGAGTAACTAGGGGTGTAAACGGATATATACGGATTCGGATATAGTAGTATTCATATCTGTTTATTTGCGGATACCTTTAAATCGAATACGAATAATATCCGCTTTTTTCCGAATACGAATAATATCCAAAAAAAATTTGAATACGGATGCGGACAAATACGGATTTTTCGTTTACCATTTATAGTCCTAACTATAACTAAAATAAAAAAATAATGAGTTTTAAAATATAGTTTATTAATGAATGAATGTTAATTTATTTATTTTTAATAAATATTTAAATAAAATAATCAATGTTCTTAATTATAATTCAAATAAGTTTTTATCATTTTTGAAATCCTAAATTTCAATACTCTTTATTAATGTTTAGATGTCCAATATTGTAGTGTGTATGAATATTTATAATTTATAATTAGATTCAAAAGTTTACATTAAATATTAATTATTTTTTCTCAAATACTTGATTAAAATTTTAATAATATATTTATGCAAACTTTTATTTATAATTTATCCTCAATACATAGATTACAATTTACATAGTTATAAAAAGTTTATTTTATTTCATTATATTTATGGAGAGTGCGAGTTATAATGTATATGTGACAACTGACAACTAGTTAATTCAACTTTATCCAAATTTTACTTTGGACTTGCTTTAAATATTTTGACTTCTAATTTTTAAATAATTGAGCAAATGAAAGTGATAAATACTCCCTCCACCCGAAAATTCATAAACGTAAATTAATTATTCAACCCCCTTCTAGATTAATTCTAAATTAATTCAAACTTAACACATTTTAACAATAAAATTATATTGTTCAATGTTCCCGTCTCTCAACATTGTAAATAAGTTTTGAAAGTAAAAAACTTATAACAAGCTAATAACTATAGTTTTGTTCTTCTAGTATATAATTTTCTTGGTAAATGATACATTTTAAATATTTTAACTTTATAATAGTAAAAATCTATTAACTATATTTAAATCAATTTATTTCAACTTATTAATATTAAAATAAAAGTGTTATTTCTTACTTTTTAGAAGTGAAATGATATATTTTTAAAATAATTTTTGTATGATAGTGAAAACTAATTACTCCCTCCGTCCTAGGATAAAAGTCCTTATTACTATTTTGGGTAGTCCCATGTTAAATGCCCACCTTCTTTTAATAACCAAACTTTTACACAATTTTTTCTATTATACCCTTAGCATTAAATATCTCATATTTTTGTTATTCTGTTTCTCTCTCCATATTCAATAAGTATAATTACTTATGTGCTAAAAATATTTTGAATTGAAAAGCTACACCTACATTGGAAATCTCATGCACTTAATTTGTTTCATTGATTTTTTATTCCCACCGTGTGCACGTTGGAAACTCTTTTGTTCTCCTATAAAACTATAGCTTCAACATGCATATATTGAATAAAACAAAACATCAACGCTTTTGCAGACTATAGCTTTTACATGCAGGAATAGCAATTTGAAGATTGTTAACAACTTTCGCAGAGATTGTTTGGACAAGGTAATATAGTTTACTTTTTATTTTTTTTTCTTTTTCTTATAAAACTTCTTCTAATGTCCACTTTCTTTTTTGCCTTTGATTTTTGCTAGTGCAACAATGAATGAAAAAGATTGCAAAAAGAATTTTGAATATGAGATGGACAAAAGTATTCAAATGCCATCCAAGAAGTTGATGAAACGAGCACGAGCCCTCCTTGGTATTCTAGAAACTGAAGATGAAGATGAGAAAACAAATGATGATCAAGAAATGGTTGAACTATACAAAAAAATGGCATTCATGCAAGAAAAAATTGAACTGTTAGAACAAGAAGTTGCAAATATGAAAACAAATATCAAGATGATGGAAATCCGCCAATCACACTATGATAATCAAAATAATTGTTCGTTATGTAATTTTGGAAAGTATCCATCCATTAAGTGAAATGATTAATGAAATTTGGGCAAGTGTTTTGTATTTTTGGAGTAATTACATGAGTTTCTTTTTTGTTGAATCTTTGATTTTATGTCTACAAAGTTAAGTACTATAGCAAAATTTAATGGTTGAAGAACAAAACAGGAAACTTAAATTCAATAGGAGTAACTTAAATTCAATTTGACTAACAGAACGAAACAAAAAACATTCATGACAATAAAACTACAACCATAGGTGAATAGGTTGAAGAACAAACCAAAGCGGCAAAAGACAAACCAAATACCATTGAAAAAAGAAAGAGAAAAAAACAATTTTAGAATAAGATTTAAATCATGGTTCTTAGAGATGCAAAATAACTTCATCCATCACACTCCGTTCAAATTGGATGCTAGTTGGGAGATTGCCATCTTTTTCTAGCCCGCCCTTGTTCATATGCGGCACTTTGTAATCAAACCCACCAAACACCTTCATTACTTCAACCATGCATGTTTGCAAAGTTAAGAACACATAATTGAGACGCTTTGATGAGAATTGATCAAACGACTTCTCTCGGCATCTACCAATTCGTTAATAGTTGTAGGAGCTTCTTGGTGTTGAAGAGTTTGAATGGCTCTAAAAAACCAAGGTCAAGAACATTCATAACCGGACTGTTGGGGGGTTGACACCGTAAATGAATATCAAATCCATCTCTTGCCGCATGTTTCAAAAATTTAGCATCATCAATACGCACATGTGGTTTGGCATTATCTTGTTGGATAAAAATAGGAGTTCTGACACTTGAAGAAGGCCATTTTTCTCTAAGGTAACACTTTTACGATCAAGTAAGATCTAAAAACCTTTTGTGTTATTGGATAAATCGGTTTTGTCTAAAGGGTACCGACATCTCGATTCTTACTTTTCCTCTTAGCAAGTTCCTTACAAATGAATGGGAAAATACCAATTTTTTCGAAAAAAATTTCATTACCATTTTCATCAAACTGTGGACGAGCAACTGCAGCCAAAAACATTACTTTGGTTATAAACTTTTTACTTTTGCAAGTCCGTAAAGGCTCACTTTCATCCGAAAGAAGATAATATCGTTCGGCAAATTTTGTCATATAAAACCACTTTTCATCGATGTGAACACAATCATACATACCATTAAAAACTAAATTTTCAGAAGGAGTACCTTGTTCAACCATTGATAAACAAAACTTGAGTTTTGCTTTCTTGTTTTCATGCGTCAATGTAGGTTTTATAGCATTTGAATGTGCTCTTAAACTACCTTCTTTAATCCTTCGGTGAAGAGTGGACTTTGATAAACTCATAGCACTTGCAAGTGACCTTATGTTTGTTCTTCGACGAAGTGGAATATCCGAAGCTTGATTGAAATCAATTTGAACTCGTTTTCCACCAACCCTTCCTATACGTCTTGAACTAACATCGATGTTACCGGTTACGCTTGAGTTTTGTCCTCGCTTCCATATGCAACAAATTGTCTTGGTAGTTACTGAAAATTGGGAAGCTATAGATGTAATTGAACCCTTCTTTAATTTTCCATTTTTGTTGTGCTTCAACAATATTTCGTAGATGACTCGCCTTTGATCGTTAGAAAGATTTTTCATGATATTGTTGTTATGATATACTCCAGGTAGATGATTATGAGTATAACTGTATGATTTTTATAGATGAAATCCCCATTTAAAATTTTTATTTGGCGAACAATATGAAATTTGAGTTTTGCATATTTGAAATTTGCTTCAATTTAAAATTTTGCGCCAGATTTTAGTGGAGCATAATCCATGCAAACTTTATGTTCAATATGATTACATTGAGTGTGGATAGATTCGATTTGGTTTTCCAGTAAAACTTTGTGCGCCAAATTCTTTTTGTATTCATGCACAGATTATTAGAAGTAGTTTTATGAGAATTAAATGTGGAGTTTCTCTATGAAAAATTTATTATGCCTATTTTTTATGGAAACACAACAATATTTATTGAGCACTTGGGTTGAATTTCAAGACATAGTATATATATATATATATATATATATACTACTCCATTAAATGATTAATGACATATTATTATGGGTAATTTTGTCATTTCATTCCTCTTCTTAATATGCGTGAAAAGTCCACCAGTACTTTTATCCTGAGACGGAGGGAGTATTATATAAGGAATGTCACTTTAAAAAAATTATTTTGCTTATTATATAATATATAAGTTATTTGTATACGAATTTCGGATATGGATCTGAATCCGAATATTAGCTATCCGTCGAATATATTTACGGTCGGATGTTAAACGAATACGAATATGCCTATATCCGTATTCGTATCCGTTTATTTGCGGATACCTTTAAATCGAATACGGATATATCTATTTTTTTGATACGAATAATATCCGCTTTTTTTGAATACGGATGCGGACAAATACGAATTTTTCGGTTACCATTTACAGCCCTTAGGCTTACGGTTTTAGTTTTTCATTTACTTGACATGCATATTACAAGTAGTTTTATAAGGTTTACTCCTACAATAACCACCTTATATCTTCAAGATCCTTTATGATCTTCCATTAGCAACAACAACTACCAACAACTAATAAAACTCTAAGAAAAATAATCAAAAAAGATTATGAAGAAGTTAGGGTTTACTAGGCTTACCTCTTTATGATCTTCTTCGTCTTCTTGCTTAGGAAGATCAAAGCTTCCAAGCTTGATCCTTACTCCTCCTTTTCTCCTTTCTATCCATCCAACTCTCTCTCTCTCGCTCTCTCCCTCTCTCTCTATTTCCCTCTTGCTCTCCCAACATTTAGCAAAATAATGAAAAGCGAAGTGATGAATACTTTAGATTTTGCTTATATAAATATTACTTTCTGTAAGACCCCAACTTTTATGAATAAAGATTTAATTTTTTTATATATTACTTTAAAATAGTAAGGTGTTAGTTTGATAAATGTGATAAGTTATGGGAGATAAGTGTAAATTTTTCAAAGTTAGCAAGTGGTAATAAAATATTCATTGTGTCAGGGAATATTCGTTTGGTCGTAGAATATTCTTGTTGTCGGGGAATATTCGTACGACAGCGCAGTCATTTGTGGGCCCCATAACGAAAAACTGTCAGATGAAAAAAACGACAAGAATAAGTTTTCTAAAAATAAACGGCAAAACTTTTACCGTTAGAACTGTTGAAATACCCGGTGGTTAAAATACAGTAATACGCGTTGTTGCACAGTAGCACACAGTATTGCACAGTAATTCTAATTATTGATTCTTACGTAAAAAGTCACTTACTCAATAATTGTTACAGTAATTACTGTTCAATATTTTATATTATTGACTCAATAATTGCTACATTGATAATTGCATAATATTTTATTGATTGAATAGTTGCTATGTTGGTATTTTGTATTATTGATTCAATAATTGTCATTGCACAGTATTTCAAATTATCAAATCAATAATTCATATTATTTGAATAATATTATTAGATATCATTATTGGCAATGTTTAAGAAAGTTCTGTCTAGAAAAGGGGCTAGTTAATTGCGCGCCAGTAGGAGAAATCCTTATCGGAAGGCCCCCTCTTTCCTGTGAACGACCTGGTTGTCATTATTGTGGTTCTGTAATATTATTTGTGAATAATAATTATTAATAAAAATGATAAGTAAATATTTATTCACTGTGGATTTAAACGGAGGAATTTTAAGTAAAAGTGACAATTATCAAGAATGGATATTTTATCTGTTCTGATAAAATAATTTATTCAAATATATTATTATAATATTACATTATAAGTGTATAATGTGATAATATAATAATATAATAGTGATGATATTTTTTTACAACAAATTTACAATATACAAATAAAATGAGATGGAAGAGAGAAAATGAAATTTGAAATTCTTTTAATAATTATAAATATTTTAATATATATATATATATATATATATATATATGTGGTGGAATTTATTATTTCAAAAGTGGAGGCTTTGAAATTTTGAGTGTGCTGGAGATTTTCAAGAGTGGTGAGTATGGAAAAATCATCTGTATGTAAACTTGGGTTTTTTTTTCGTTTGGAATTTGGAAAAACTTTCTTCTACAAAGTTGTAGAGAATTAAATTTCATATGGAATGGACATAAGGTTCGTATTTTTCTGATAAAAGGGCTATTTATTATGAATTATTGAAGTTTCAGAAATAAATATTTTTTAAAACATATGGTGGGCCCCTCTTGTCTTTTGTTGGTTGTAAATGCTAAAATTTCAATTCAAGTGTGGTGTGCTGGGAGAAGCCACTGGGAGCAAATTGTCAATCCTGGCGTTCTAGTATTTTTCTATAAATAGGGTGCTTAGTTAGAAATGAAAATCACACTAAAATTAGAAAATTTTCTCTCTATAATATCGAGCATATTTCTTGTGAGTATTTACATATTTTGAGTGTTGATAATAGTGCAAGTTTTTCTCATCATTATATCTGATATTCCAGTCAGATCGAGTATTATACTGAGATAAATGATGTTATTTTTCTCGTAAATGATGTTATTTCCTTTCAATATTCATAATGAATATTATTTTCTTTCATATTCCATATTATGAAAGTGATAATATTTCATTTCATATTCCTAAATTTAAACTTACTACGGTAAGTACTGCTTCTATAATTCCTAAAATGATCAGAAATTTATTGAGTTTTGCGGTTCATGTAGTATCATTTCACCGGAATAATTTTCTGAACTTTCTTATGAAATTTTTATCTTTTCATGTCGAGTTACTATTCACGGTCAAAAAATAATAATTTTTTCCCAAAGTATTTTTGATTGGATCTAGGTTTTAATCTTCATTCTTGAACTCTGGATAAATTCTCTAATATTTGTTCTTTATCTCACTGGATTCGTTATTCGTATTATTTTTCATCATACTCAGTCCTATATGGTGATATAACTGAATATCTTTAGCCTATAGTGCAAAGATGAATGATTATTTGATGAATATCTTTGGCCTATAGTGCAAAGATGATTACCTGATGAATATCTCTGGCCCGTAGTGCAAAAATGGACAGGTGTTGAGATGAACATGATCACTGGTGATACAAATGAATATCTTTAGCCCGTAGTGCAAAGATAAATATTTGATTCAAGATATATATTGATTGATGTTACAGGGATAAAATATTGATGATGGACTTTTTAAATCAAAGAAGATAGTAGACATCATTCTCTACTTAACTCTTCTAATGAATTGGTATTTCCGCAGCAGTTGTTGATCTAAAATTTGTTGTCCATAATATTTTATCTGATTTTTTGAAGACTAACGATAATTTATTTTTCATTATTTTAGTCATAATATTCTTTACTGGGCTAGTTGAGCTCACCCTTTTCATCTATTGTCCTCTTCAGGGAATGAGAATGTTGTGGGAACTAGTCGGAGAACAGTGTGATGGTCAGAGTAGCAGTAGTAGTCCTCACTATTTTTGTAAAATAGTGTGATAATAATTATAACTATTGAGGACTGAATTTGAGTGTTTATATTTCGTATTATATACGATTTGTATTGAAACTCACAGTTTGTGTGGTCGTATTTTGCACAACGTATGTTATAAAAGATTGTATTTGGATTTTGTACCATGTATTTGGCGACTCAGAATGGGTTGAGTATTGAACCTATTTTGGGGCGTCATAGTTGGTATCAGAGCTTAGGGATATGATCTCTGGCAGAGATCTGGGAATAGAACTAGGAGGGAAGAGATGAGTAAATCTTTCGCTTGTGTGTCCTACCTAAGCTTATTTGGTATTTAATTGGTAGGTCAGAACATAGGGTTAATATGTGATATGTCAATTTGTTTGATTAACCCTTGTTTTATGACAGTATTTGAGAATGGCAGCTGAAAATCTAAATAATGGAGTGAATGAGACAGTTGAGACACCTTTAATCACCATCCAGGAGAACGTGCAACAGGAAGGCAATATTCCTCCTGTAAACAACACCACCGATCAGCCGATGAATGATGGGATGTTTAGAAGCTTTTTGCAGTTCATGCAAAATCAGACGAGGGAGACTCGTGTTCATAATACAGGTGAAAATAATAACTCGCGACTTGTCACTGCCAAGCAATTCAAAGAGTTGGGACCACCAGAGTTTTTAGGAAAGCTAGATCCAATCAAAGCAGAAACGTGGGTTAAGTAAATTACCAAGATATTTGATGTCTTGGGATGCACGGAGGAGCAAAAGGTTCCATTCGCCACCTTTATGTTCCGTGGAGAGGCAGATTACTAGTGGGAATCTGTGAAGCGTACCCAGGCTGCCGCACTCAAGATGTCTTGGGAGGAGTTCTAGAAACTGTTCAATGACAAGTACTTTCCAGAAAGTATTCGTCATATGAAGGAGGTAGAGTTTATCAAACTGGAACAGAATAACATGATTGTGTCCCAGTACGAGCCTAAGTTCGCGGAGTTATCCCGGTTCGCATCTCATTTGGTGATCCCCAGATTATTAATCAAGAACACTAACGTAGATACCTCTCGATGCATAATATCCATACTCACTCATATCCACAAGGTGATAGATTTAAGCAAGACACCCTAATTAACTAATTCACTATATCTCTATATGAATTACAATTAAAAAGAATTTATTAACAAGTTCTCTATCAGATTACATATGGCGTAAAGGCATATTTCTACCCTAAACACGAATCATGAAGTCCATCTATGCAGAAATCACAAACATATGTCACTATGGCTAGTTCTAATCCCATATGTCCTTTCACAAGTTCATAAGGGATAACAGATAATCGTTGATCAGGCAATTATATATATTAATCACACACATAGTAAATAACCTGGGAATAACATCCATAAACTAAAGTTAAAAATATTTAATTATCCATTACAATAAAAGATCCATTGTAGGCTTAAAAAGGAATTTAGTTCATCATAAACAAGTAAAATCCAATAATCCACATCATACAAAACATCCTGGATACAAGATAAAAAGATAGAGAGAAAGTAGACACTAGAATGGTATCACCGCTCTCCGCTCCGATCTTGCGTTCGTCGGGTCCAATTGATGATTCAATCCTCCGTCCAAGTTCAATTCTTCAATTAGGGCTTCTCTATCTGTCTAAGTGTGTCTATAGCAACCTCTTATATTGCCTTTTATATCATCCTAGCCGTAACATAAAGCAGTACTTAATTCCCCTCCAATCCGAATCCAAGTAAGAAAACTGTCAAAGAAACCTGCCGTATGCCTGCCTCGGCGGCACTTTTACCTTTGGTACGCTGGCTCCGGCGGCATGCTACTTTTAAACTTGCTCATTTTGCACCCCCCGCCCCAGCGGGGGTTTTGTCTTGGAGATGCCCACCCCAGCGGGGGTCCACTTTCTACAAAAATCTACAGTTTTGCCCTTTACTTCCTGGTTTCTCCTCAATTCCACTCCTGCACAAAATAACACAAAACCAGGTAAATGGATACTAAAATAACTTGAAGTAAGAAAGAAACAAGCTATAACGGATATCAATTCGTTGGTATAAAACCAACTTATTGATAGTAGTGTGCATACAAGCCAATCATGTATGATGATAAAGCACATACTTTGTAAACAATCTTATTTATTTATTAATAAAATATTTATTTATTAAAGGCATTTAATTATCTACATGGTGCTATTTTTATAATATGTAAATAACCCATAGTTTTAAGCAATACTTTTAGAATCATGATGTTGATCATGCTAATGAGATCTAAATTCTTAGAAAGCTTTAAAACTAAAATAGTTCCCAATCGTGGGATTACTAAAAAGGGGATTAGTAAATCCGGATAGATTGGTACATATGTTGCTTGCTCATTGGATGAGGATGACTGATCTCATGGTCATTTGTGTGGAGACACTAAAGCAAGTATGTAGGTGCTTATTGGAAAATAAGTTCACTGAACGTGACTCGCTATGGAATACCTAATGGAGTTTTACTCGCCTGTCAATAGGAATTCCTAATGTGATAGTAGTACATGTGATCCTTGGACTTGAGATCATCATAGTATCTTGTATGTAACAAATTATACTTTGACTAATTCCTTAAGGCCTTTTAAGGCATATATAGGGTATGCTTGGGTGTAATGAGTTACATATGGAGATAATGAATGATCAATAAAGAATCTACCACCTCTAGTAAAAGAGGAGATATGTCCTATGTGATTCGTTAAATGACAACCCAGGAATCCTTGGCCAAGGTAGAATGAAATTAGAAAGAGGTTTCTAATTTGCATTATTTGGAGTTGTGCATTTTCTAATCGAAATACATATGATTAAATAAATTAAGACTTGACAGTAAATTCATGTCTTATATTTAATTGGGACATTGTATGGTGGAAGGATTGAATTGTACGGTAACTATTAACTCACAGGTTCCTTTATGATTAATGTTGAAATCTATATTATCTGGAAAGTCGTTGATCGCTAGGGAGGCTTATCCCTATTGTAGAATAAATGTTATTTATTTAAATAGATTATTAGTTTAATTTGTTTATTTAAATAAGATTAGAATTGTTCTAATTGATTTATTCACAACCGGTTTAATACGGAGAACCTAAAGGGTCACACCATAAAAGGAAGAAGAATTATTTAAGAAGAAAATGGCATGATAGTAATAATGCATTAAGTATAATTAATTTAATCTATGATGATAGAATAAATTAAATAGCTTAATGTTTATTATTTAATATTTTAGAAATATTAAATATAAATTAATAAGAGGAGTCTTATTAATATTATTATTATTATTATTTTAATTCTAAAGGAGTTTAGGAATTAATATAATATCAGTACTCTCTCTCAATCCTAATAAAGATTAGGATATAAATTAATTAAAAGTATTTAATTAATTAATTAAATAAAATCCTATTCTAATTGGATTAGGAGGGTTAACCTAATATCTATATAAGAGAGTCTTATATCAGAAATAAGGTACAGATGTGAAATTTTCCAAGAGTTGGGAGTACACATATTCTATAGAGATAGAAACAAGGGTTAAGCCAATAACCCATCTTCTTGAGTTCTTCATCTTCCTTGGTGGATCACCGTTAGAGGCCAAACATTTGGGTGGCTGACATTATTCAAGGGAAGGAGCCACTATCAGAGGAATCAAAGGAATCAAAGGAGTAGAACTTGTACCTGAGGAAGCTCAGATCTTCAAAGGTATAATTCCATGTTCTCTCTTTTCTGTTATTGATAACAAGCACAAAGCATGATCATGGTTATGGGTTTGTATAAATTTTGAAAACCTAGTTTTTACGCTTCCGTCCTATTTATGTGATTTGATTGCATGATTGCGTTACATACAAACCCTACAGTGGTATCAGAGCCTAACTTTGTGCTAATTATCAATTTTATAATTCCATGTATGAATTGATGTGAGAATTGGATCGTTTTTCTGGACAAAAATCGTTTTCTACAAGTTTCTACGACGAACGGCGCAGCTGCGCAGCTGCCCAGTTCATTACTGGCGCAGCCGCGCCAGTCTGCAAAAACTACTGCTTCCGTCTACCTGCGCAGCTGCCCAGTTCATTACTGGCGCAGCTGCGCCGGTACCTGGACAGACCCTGAAAATTGATTTTAATTAATTAAGTAAACTGTTTATTTAATTGATAAAGTTTTAAAATAAAGAAGTTTATTTTATCTGAAATATGATTTCAGAATGCTAAAATTAAAGGAGTTTAATTTGGATTTATTTTTGATTAAAATAAAAGAGTTTATTTTGTTTCAAAAATAAAATTTAGCAAAACTTTTGTCCATTAAATAACATCGATCCATATATGGAATAGCATTGTTATTCATGAGATGAATGGATATTTATTGATGCATATGTTGATGTGTATGATAATAAATGGGGTTGATTATGGACTATGACCAATGTGATTGGATTTTATTTTGGATGAATGCTTGAATGTATGGGTTTTATAAAATGGGGTCTGCGTACCTCGTCTTCTCTAGTTTTATTCTCGATGTAAATTCTATCTCCTTTCTATGTACTTCCCCTTGACTGTTGATCAAGGTTTCTATTTAATTTTAAATAGTTAATGTAATAGAGATAGTTAGAATTATTTTGAAGAAATTGGAGACCAAGGAGCAAGGAACGCATGAAGACTCGTTTGTATGGAGCCCGGGTTTAAATGTAATAGTTACATTTAAAATTTAAATTCTTGCACTCCTAGGTTTGACCTTTTGGTTCACTTGGTGGCTCTAGTGAACCAAACTAGAATAAAAGTCCATAATCAATCCGGGTAGAATATAGTATTCTATATTGCATGCTAAATATTATATATATTATATTTTATACAAACATGCTTCGCATGTTTAATAAAATGACGCGTATTTTATATATATATGTGCATGCGCGCTTAAAAAGATGAGACAAATAATAACAAACCCCTCAAAGAAATAATATTAAGTCTGAAACGTTCAAATGATATTTGGAATATCGAACGTAGCCTTCTAGCATGATTAGTTAATAGAGTATTAAATATTTAATATGAGTTTGTTGTGCTATCCACAAGGCGAGTATTGAATATTTAAGATGTTAATTAATCACATTTGATGTTTATCAAGAAAATTGAACGATCTAGTCTTGTTGTGCTATCCACAAGGACGAAAATTTTTCTTTTTTGAATTTATGGAAGTGCTAGGCTGGACTTAACTTAAATCATTTTAGTTCGGATGTGCACACACATGACCATTATGATTTAAGAGGCAAAATAAAAGGAGTTACATGGTGATGTAATTGACAAAGAGTTGTCTACCTATTTATTTGTATATCGCTTGTTGTGCTATCCACAAGGTTATATACATTTGAAATGGGATCCTTAATCTCACTAGCAAATCTTTAATTAGATGTTGCCGAACTATATGAGTGAGGGTAATATAGTTTGATGAAAATAGTGGGAGATACCAATTTAAAATAAAGACCTAAATTTATTTTGGTATGCAAAGTTAATAAAATGAATGTTTGCTAAAATGTTGTCTTTTCACATGCAGAATTTTAAAAATGTCAAAATCACTAATCTCACTACGAAGCATACTTGATGCAAATAAGCTTACCGGCCCGAATTATGAGGACTGGCTAAGAAATCTGAGAATTGTTCTCACTGCTGAAAAGATTTCTTATGTCCTAAATTCCACTATCCCTGAATCTGTTTCAGAAACAGCCTCTGAGGAAGAGATTGCCACTTTCAATAAGTGGCAAGATGATGCATCTGTGGCTCAATGCATCATGCTCGCATCCATGAATAACGAGCTTCAGCGTCAGCACGAAAAAATGGATGCTCCTGCTATGCTGCTTCACCTCAAGGAGTTGTATGGTGAACAGAGTAGGACTGCTAGATATGAGATATCTAAGGAGCTCTTTCGATCTCGGATGACCGAGGGCACTACCGTCGAGACTCATGTTCTGAAGGTAATCAATTTGATTGAACGCCTTGGACAGCTTGGGTTCGTCATGGATGGGGAGTTGAGTCAAGACTTGGTCTTGCAGTCACTCCCTGAGACCTTCTCGCAGTTTGTGGTTAATTTTCACATGAATAAGCTAGATGTCAGCTTACCTGAGCTGCTTAACATTCTGAAAACTGCAGAAGGTCACTTCTCATCCAAGAAGAACCATGTCTTGATGGTAGATTCTTCCAATAAAAGGAAGAGGCCCAAGGTGTCTTCTGAAAAGAAGAAATCTAAGAAGGCTAAGGGAAAAGGGAAAGAAAAGGAGCAAAAGAAACCTGAACCAGCTAAAGGAATGTGCTTTCATTGCAATGAGCCAGGACATTGGAAGAGGAACTGCAAGAAGTTTCTAGCAGAGAAGAAGCTTGGAGAAGCTTCGACTTCCAATCAAGGTTTGTTTATGATTGAAATTAATTTTTCTGAAAGTCATAATTCTACTTGGGTATTGGATACCGGCTGTGGTTCTCACATATGTAATACTGTGCAGGGACTGGTCAGAAGTAGAAAGCTGAACAAAGATGAGGTGATCCTACGAGTGGGAAATGGAGCAAAAGTTGCTGCATTAGCTATAGGAACTTATTGTTTAGCAATGCCTTCGGGCAAATCCATTTATCTTAATAATTGTTATTATGTTCCGAATATTATTAAAAACATTATTTCAATTTCTATATTAGATATGGAAGGTTTTGACGTTATTATAAAGAACAATGGTTGTTCTATTTATAAAGACGATGTTTTATATGTTATTGGAAATTTGCGAAATGGACTTTATACACTTGACTTACAAGAAAATATATTTCAAATTGAACAAACTAAGAACAGGAAAAGAGATGATATTAATTATACCTACATGTGGCACTGTAGACTCGGTCATATCAATGAAACAAGATTATCCAAGTTGCATAAAGATGGACTCCTCGAGCTATCCGATTATGAATCATATCTAACTTGTGAATCTTGTCTCATGGGTAAAATGACTAAATCTCCTTTTAGTGGAAAAGGAGAGAGAGTTACAGAGTTGTTGGCATTGATTCACACAGACGTTTGTGGACCTATGACAACAAGTGCACGGGGTGGGTATTCTTATTTTATTACTTTCACTGATGATCACTCAAGATTTGGATATGTGTATTTAATGAAATACAAATCAGAATCATTTGAAAAGTTCAAAGAGTTCAGAAGTGAAGTAGAGAAACAAACGGGAAAGAGTATTAAGATACTTCGATCAGATCGAGGTGGAGAATACTTAAGCAGTGAGTTTCTCAATTGTCTCAGAGAAAATGGTATAATCTCACAATGGACTCCTCCAGGTACACCACAGTTAAATGGAGTATCTGAAAGGAGAAATCGAACACTGTTGGACATGGTTCGATCCATGATGAGTTTTACCGACCTTCCAATTTCCTTCTGGGGATATGCCCTAGAAACGGCTGCATACCTACTTAACAAGGTACCTACCAAATCCGCCCCAAAGACTCCATATGAGATGTGGAAAGGGAGGAAACCAAATCTTAAGCATGTTAAGACTTGGGGTTGTCCAGCTTATGTCAAAAAGTTTGAAAATGATAAGTTACAGACTAAATTCGATAAGTGTAGATTTGTGGGATACCCTAAAGAAACCGTAGGGTATTATTTCTATCATCCAACTGATCAAAAGGTGTTTGTTGCGAAACATGCTACCTTCTTGGAGAAAGAGTTTATCCATGAAGGGGTCAGTGGGAGTAAGATATATCTTGAAGAAGTTCAAGAACCACAAGTTACCACCGACCAAAGTCAGGTACCTAACCAAGTAGAAGAACCTACTGTACCACACCATGTTCGTAAATCTGGAAGAGTACTGAAGATACCTGAGAGGTATGGATTCGTTATAGAGGATGACGATGAGGTACACATCATGAATGATGATGATCCATTGAATTACGAACAGGCTATGAGTAATAAAGACTCAGGGAAATGGCTTGAAACCATGAAATCTGAAATGGACTCCATGTATGAAAACAAAGTATGGTCTTTGATTTCACCACCTGAAGGCATTAAGCCTATTGGGTGTAAATGGGTCTTTAAAAGAAAGACTGGAGCGGACGGCAAGGTAGAGACCTATAAGGCCCGACTGGTTGCAAAAGGTTTCAAACAAAGACAATGAGTTGACTATGATGAAACCTTCTCACCAGTAGCTATGCTCAAGTCCATTCGGATTTTGCTTGCGATTGCAGCTTATAACGACTATGAGATCTGGCAGATGGACGTGAAAACGGCCTTCCTCAATGGGAAACTTGAGGAGGATGTGTATATGACACAGTCAGAGGGATTTATTTCAAAAGTTGGAACAAATCAAGTCTGTAAGCTACAACGATCCATTTATGGGTTGAAGCAAGCTTCTCGTAGATGGAACATTCGTTTTGATGAGACAATCAAAGAGTTTGATTTTATCAAAAACGAGGATGAACCATGTGTATACAAGAAGGTTAGTGGGAGCGCAGTATCATTCCTTGTATTATATGTTGATGATATATTACTGATAGGGAATGACATTCCTATGTTACAATCCATTAAAATCTGGTTATCTAAAAACTTCTCCATGAAGGACTTGGGTGAAGCATCCTATATTTTGGGGATAAAGATCTATAGAGATAGATCTAAAAGGATGCTCGGCTTATCCCAAGGAACGTACATTGATACAATGCTAAAGAGGTTTAGCATGGAAGATTCCAAAAGAGGTCTCATGCCGATGAGCCATGGAATAAATCTCTCCAAGAAACAGGCCCCAAAGACACCTGAGGAGAGAGACCGTATGAGTAAGATCCCTTATGCTTCTGCAATAGGATCTATCATGTACGGTATGATATGTACTAGACCGGATGTTGCTCACGCACTTAGTGTAACAAGCAGATACCAGTCGAATTCAGGAGAAGAGCACTGGAAGGTAGTGAAAAATATCATAAAGTACTTGAGAAGGACTAAAGATATTTTTCTTGTCTACGGTGGGTCTGAATTAAAACTCGAGGGATTCACGGACTCAAGTTTTCAAACAGACCAAGATGACAGTAAATCTATTTCAGGGTATGTGTTTACCTTGAACGGAGGTGCAGTGAGTTGGAAGAGTTCCAAGCAGCAAACGGTTGCTGATTCAGTGACAGAGGCAGAGTATATAGCTGCAAGTGAAGCTGCAAAGGAAGCTGTTTGGATGAAGAAGTTCATAAATGAACTTGGTGTGGTTCCTAGCATTGGAGAAGCAGTTCCCGTATACTGTGACAACACCGGAGCGGTTGCACAGGCTAAGGAACCCAGGTCTCATCAAAAATCTAAACACGTGTTGCGGCGATTTCACTTGATCAGGGAGATCATTGAAAGAGGAGATGTCACCTTGGAGCGTGTAGACTCTCAAGACAACATTGCAGATCCATTTACTAAAGCTTTAACACAACAGCAGTTTGATCGTCACTTAGAGAAGTTGGGTATGAGATACCATGGCGATTGGCTTTAGTGCAAGTGGGAGATTGATAGTAGTGTGCATACAAGCCAATCATGTATGATGATAAAGCACATACTTTGTAAACAATCTTATTTATTTATTAATAAAATATTTATTTATTAAAGGCATTTAATTATCTACATGGTGCTGTTTTTATAATATGTAAATAACCCATAGTTTTAAGCAATGCTTTTAGAATCATGATGTTGATCATGCTAATGAGATCTAAATTCTTAGAAAGCTTTAAAACTAAAATAGTTCCCAATCGTGGGATTACTAAAAAGGAGATTAGTAAATCCGGATAGATTGGTACATATGTTGCTTGCTCATTGGATGAGGATGACTGATCTCATGGTCATTTGTGTGGAGACACTAAAGCAAGTATGTAGGTGCTTATTGGAGAATAAGTTCACTGAACGTGACTCGCTGTGGAATACCTAATGGAGTTTTACTCGCCTGTCAATAGGAATTCCTAATGTGATAGTAGTACATGTGATCCTTGGACTTGAGATCATCATAGTATCTTGTATGTAACAAATTATACTTTGACTAATTCCTTAAGGCCTTTTAAGGCATATATAGGGTATGCTTGGGTGTAATGAGTTACATATGGAGATAATGAATGATCAATAACGAATCTACCACCTCTAGTAAAAGAGGAGATATGTCCTATGTGATTCGTTAAATGACAACCCAGGAATCCTTGGCCAAGGTAGAATGAAATTAGAAAGAGGTTTCTAATTTGCATTATTTGGAGTTGTGCATTTTCTAATCGAAATACATATGATTAAATAAATTAAGACTTGACAGTAAATCCATGTCTTATATTTAATTGGGACATTGTATGGTGGAAGGATTGAATTGTACGGTAACTATTAACTCACAGGTTCCTTTATGATTAATGTTGAAATCTATATTATCTGGAAAGTCGTTGATCGCTAGGGAGGCTTATCCCTATTGTAGAATAAATGTTATTTATTTAAATAGATTATTAGTTTAATTTGTTTATTTAAATAAGATTAGAATTGTTCTAATTGATTTATTCACAACCGGTTTAATACGGAGAACCTAAAGGGTCACACCATAAAAGGAAGAAGAATTATTTAAGAAGAAAATGGCATGATAGTAATAATGCATTAAGTATAATTAATTTAATCTATGATGATAGAATAAATTAAATAGCTTAATGTTTATTATTTAATATTTTAGAAATATTAAATATAAATTAATAAGAGGAGTCTTATTAATATTATTATTATTATTATTATTTTAATTCTAAAGGAGTTTAGGAATTAATATAATATCAGTACTCTCTCTCAATCCTAATAAAGATTAGGATATAAATTAATTAAAAGTATTTAATTAATTAATTAAATAAAACCCTATTCTAATTGGATTAGGAGGGTTAACCTAATATCTATATAAGAGAGTCTTATATCAGAAATAAGGTACAGATGTGAAATTTTCCAAGAGTTGGGAGTACACATATTCTATAGAGATAGAAACAAGGGTTAAGCCAATAACCCATCTTCTTGAGTTCTTCATCTTCCTTGGTGGATCACCGTTAGAGGCCAAACATTTGGGTGGCTGACATTATTCAAGGGAAGGAGCCACTATCAGAGGAATCAAAGGAATCAAAGGAATAGAACTTGTACCTGAGGAAGCTCAGATCTTCAAAGGTATAATTCCATGTTCTCTCTTTTCTGTTATTGATAACAAGCACAAAGCATGATCATGGTTATGGGTTTGTATAAATTTTGAAAACCTAGTTTTTACGCTTCCGCCCTATTTATGTGATTTGATTGCATGATTGCGTTACATACAAACCCTACACTTATCAACTATAGGAGTGATCATTCAATTATAATCGAACCGAATAAGCTATTCGGTTATAACCGAATACCGAATTATCCATATTTTTACTATCCGAAATAATAATCGAAATTTAAAACTAACCGAATTATCGAAAACCGAATTACCGAATTGTAAATTCGGCTATTCGAGTGATAACCGAACATGTGCTTTATTTTTTCATTTATCAATCAAAATAAGAACCATTTAAAATTGGCAATACTAGACAGTAGACAATTCCTTCACAAAGTTTAATTATTAAAAATTAACATTACAGCAGCAGTGCAGCAGCAAATTAAGTGTCCTTAACAAAGTTTATGACTTAACAAATTAAGTGTCAGCAACTAGCAGCAAGACAGCAACATGAACATGACTACAGTCTACATGGGCAGCAAATTGTAGGCTTTCTAGCAGCTAGAAGCCTAGAAGCCTAGAAACCAGCACTGCAACTCTGCAAGTTGTGCAACAGCAACATGAACAAGCAAAATTCAACAGCAAGTCAGCAACATGAACAACAACAGCAACAAGCCAACAACAAGTATTATTCTTGATTCCCTACAATCAGATTTTCACTAGTTTCTCAAAATTACAATCTGAAGACAAACTAGAAATATATAGAAAAATAAATTACCAAGATTGATTATGAAACTGAAGTTGAGCTCCCTATTCTGGCTAGGCTAGCTAATTGGAGGGAGGGAGTTGTGCAATAATTTTCAAGATTCATGCATATCTTATATAACAGAGGCTCTCCATATAAAAAATAAGGTCACATAGATCAGCATTCCCATAATCCAGGTGAAATCAAGGTTTCATGCTTCATTAGTGTTAACATGATCATATGTGTAAGCCAAATAAATAAACTGACTAACCTCTTCAAGTCTGCAGCCAAGTATTTCACTTCATAAAAACCAAGAATATGACTGTGGCCCAAAAAACCCTATATAAGACAAGGCCACATAAAAGTTAGCATAATAACGATACAGATGAAGTTTTCATATATGATTTTAATTTTCCTGTTTGTTTATGTGAAATAGTTTTAAGTCCTGTAGCCACAATGTTACCACCAATAAGAAAGTAACCTCTTTATGATTCTAGAATTTCATAAAAATAAAATTCAGTATGACTTTTTGGGTATTCAAAACAGTGAGAATCAGAGATATTCCAGGATGACAAACATGCGTCTGCTCAGGCATATATTATATTAGAAGAATAATGCAACCATGGATTAAACATAAAATAGATAAAGTGGATATGGGTTTACCTCATTAATTAAGTTGTCACGGAAACATTGTCAACATTAGTAGCAAGGCTCAACTTGGAAATTGCTAAACAATGAAAAATATAATTAAACATAAACAATACAATTATTCCTCCACATCAAGTTCAATAAAATAAACATAAACAATAATTATTACCACACTCAAGTTTATCGGCAAAGTCGTTTTCTTCCCCCACATCAATACAATTCTTCTTTTTAATCTAATCTTGAGCGCATATGAGAGCTTCCACCATATTAGGAGACACTAAACTCCTAAATGAATCAAGAATGCATCCCCTGTGCTAAATGTGGACTCCGAAGCAACAGTAAAAATGGGAATAGCCAACACATCACGGGCAATACGTGCAAGGATAAGGAATCTTGCACTATTAACTTTCCACCACACCAAAATATCAAACGACTCATCGGCTTCTTCCACATCTTCACCTAAATATTTGTCCAACTCCGATTTTTCTCCAACTATCACTCCGGTCCGACGCTTTTTGAACTTATCCATAAGAAAATTTGTATTTTAGGATTCCATTGAATTAGAACTTTAGGATGACATGTTACTTAAACTTGATGTGCCACTTTCTTGAGTTGAATACTTTTTTTTGTACTCATTAAACAAATCTTCCATTGCTTTCTTCACACCATCGGCAATCTCTATCCCCGTGGCCCTATTACTTGCTTGATATTGTAAATCCCTATCTTCATTATCAATATCAAAATGAAGATCTACTCCCATTGATGAGTGCATAATATTTATTTATTTTTATTCCTAAATATTTAGTTTATTACATGTTTTATAGTGTATATGAACTTATTAAGATATTTATTAATTTCAGGAGGAATTAGAGCTAAAAGGGTTAAAGTGATGAAAAAGGAATAAGTTTGTAGTTTTTAAACCCAATTGGGAAATTGAAAGCGAGTCATGGAACCACACACAAAGAAATCCTAGCATCTCACGGAATAAAGCAGCCCAGCCTTCATATGCAATCATTAATTGGAGTGGGCCACGATTGAGCAGCTTGCTTCGGCTTCTGAGTAATTATTGAATTACACGGATGAATTATTCAATTACATGGATTGCATGCATTCCGAATTAATAAGCAACTCACAAGCAAAGCAAGCACCTCACCAATCAAATATTACATGGGCCCACGAAATAAGTAGCTTGAAAAAGGAAATCCAAATTGTTAATCCTATTCCTAGTTGTGCACGAATTTCCAAAGTATAGCAACAAAAGTATAATTGAAGTGGGCCACGCAATTGAAGCCTTGCATGCATTCTAAATAAGCCTTGCATGGATTCCATATAGCAATTCATGAAATTAAAGGAGCATGGGCCCATGATTAATAGCAGCTCGCGACAAAAGGAATTGACAAGGCTGGGCAGTGTGTTCTTCCGCTAGGGCGGGGCTTCACTAAGGACTCATTTCGCTGGGGCGGGGAGGCGGACGGGTCAGCAGCTTTTCTTTTCCAACACGGATTTGGGCTATCAATTAGGGTTATTAGGGTTGCGTTTTTAAGGATATAAAAAGGGATCTATTCTCTTGTATTTTCATATATTTTTATTTCTTTCATATTAGATCTAGATTTGCTTGGAGTCATGAATTAATTCTTTCAATTTAGTTCGGAAGGGATGTTGAACCTTATTCATAATTAACAGTTTGATCAAGTTTGTTTTATTTATTCATTCTTACATGAGATTTATTCTGATAATCTACTTTAACTTCTTGTGTGCTATTCAATTTACTAACGTGATTCTGCAGGATTAAATTAGTGAATTGGTGTTGATCGGGTATAATCCACCGACCCCTATATGGACAGAAGGCCGGGGCCGAGAGGAGCTTACCGGGCCCAAGGGGCCGAAGCCAGAATTGGGGTAGCATTGTTCGGGATCGGGTATCTGAGCTCTTTGGGCCAGAACCCAGACCCAACTGGTATTATCCGGATCGGGTATCTTAGTCCCACGAGACCGGGGCCCAGACCAACATAATGATGATCGGGGTCGGATTACCAAGCCCTTCGGGCCGGAGTCTAGACCGAATAGGTAATGATTGGGATCGGACTACCGAGCCCTTCGGGACGGGGTTCAGACCACTTTGTAAGGCCCATACCGAAGGTTACTTCTCGGATGGAGCCCGGAGCAATAAGGAGTCTAAAGGATTAAGGGTTTTAACCCTAATCCTATCTCAATACCAACTCTTATAAGACAAGTGGTTGGATAACCACCAACTTGTACTTTTAAAGGAGATTGCGTTGGACCCAAACAATGGTAACTGCCATGTTTAGGAGTCCTAACTTGACTGGGACATGGGCTCTAGAGGTGGGGAGAATGACCATAAATACAAGGCTTAACCTAATGGTAACAGGTAATCATTATTAATATTCCCTTGAGCACTATACACTATTGCCTCCATTGTTAACCTTGTGACAAGCCTGTACTTATTCTCACACCGGAGCTATCACCCGGCGGCACCAGCCGTCAAGCTTCGTTGTTGACGTGTTATTGTGCAGGTCTGAGCGCGTGGATTTGGTGATTGGACGCGCCGGCAAAACTTGGCGTTAACATTTGGCGCTAGAAGGAGGGCTTTAGTGCTTTAGTCAATCACGTTTGTACTTTTTCGGTAGAAAGGACATGGCCAGTAAGGACGATGGAGCCTCGAACCAGGAAAAGGCCAAAACCCACCCGACGACCTTAGTTAGGGCATCGGTCAAAGATAGATTGGGACCTAGCAACCAGGAAGGCAATTCGGTGCAGGTCCAGTCGGCACGAAGACAGCTGTTCATCCCTAGTCAACGTACTCCGATCCCTCAGAACACCCGCGTGGGAGACAACCAGTCTCAGGCCTACGAACGACGGGAGGAGGATCGGGTGGAGAACAGTAAGGACCAGCGTCAGTTTATTCTGTTGACCAGAATACAACAGAACAAAGACGCCATGCTGGCCTTGCGTCTCCAGCAAGAAGAATTGGAGTTGCAGATGGCTAAGGTGGCTGGAGAACAGGAGGCTTCTTCGAAGAAGCACAGACATCGAAGCCGATCTAGATCTCCACGACAACGTGAGAAAGGAAGGAACAGAAGCCGATACAGAAGCCATTCTCGGGAAAGGAGGAGCCAAAGAAGGAGTCGTTCCCCCGAACGAAGATCTGAACGCCTGGGCCGATCGGGACAGAGGACGAAAATCGGATCTCCCGAATATGAGGAGGACAGGCGCAGACCTTCCTCCCGTAAGGAAGATACCGACCCCCTCGCCCGAAGAGTCGCGGAGTTGGAGAAGCTTCTGGCCTGGAAAAATCAAGTGGGAACACCATCGAGCTGCCACAGTTCGCCCTTCTCGCCCGAGATTAATCAAGTCACTGCTGACCCAAAGAAGAAAATGCCCCCGATGGAGACATACGACGGAATGGGAGACCCGTATGACCATTCGGATGGATATGATAGGTTGATGACATATTATGGGCATTCGGACGCAGCAAAGTGTCATATGTTTGCAACCACCTTGAAGAAGAGTGCCAGAGAGTGGATGGGAACTTTGGCACCGGGAACGATTAGTTCTTGGAACGACCTTCGGGAAAAATTCCACGCTAGGTTCGGAAGCAACAGGAGAAGGGGAAAGATCACAGCTTCCCTCATGCAAGTGAAACAACGTTCGGATGAGACTCTTGGCGCCTACGTCAAGAGGTTCCGGGAAGCTGTGGGATCGGTGGCAGAATTGAATTCACCACAGGCTTTGGGATTCTTCACAACGGGTTTGGATATGGGGAGGTCAAAGAAGTTGATGAAAGACCTGGTGATCAACCCACCCTCGGACTTGACTGAAGCCTTTCATCGGGCCGAAGGGTTCATTGCCATTGAAGAGGCAATGGGAAATTTCAAGCCACCTTCACACGACAAGTCGAGAGACAGAGACAAGCCGAACAACCAGCGATCGGACAACAGTCAGGGGAGATCGGATAATCAAGGGAGAAGAAACTATAACAGTGGGGGATCGGGCAATGGCCGTCCACCCTTCCCGGGCAGAAGCATCAACAGGGTATTCACTCCCCTCAACACCGACCGTACAAGAATATTGGAAGATATCAAGGACAAACCCTTCTATGAGCCCTGCAGGACGAGGCCGAAACCGGGGAAGCGCAGCAAAAATAGATACTGCAATTACCATCAGAACGCGGGCCATACGACAGAGGAATGCCTTGATCTGGGGGATCTCATCGAGAAAAACATTCAGAATGGGACGTTGGTTCAATATGTGGCCGGCCGGGAAAATGCCAGGACTCAACCAATAGAAGGAGACAGGACTCAGGCCCGAGAAACGCCGCCAAATCAGAACCAGCCCGCTCGGGGGGTAATTGATGTTATATCCGGAGGTTCGATAGGGCGCGTGACTGGACGAAAAAGAAATGAACATTTAGACGCTGTCTTATCGGTTGCAGGGTCCTCGGTAAAAAATGAAAGGGTTTTCCCGGGGGCGGTAATTTCCTTCTCAGATAAAGACTACCCTTCGAATCCCATAGAGTCGCATGACGGGGCATTGGTGATAACGGCTCAGGTCGGACCAGTGGACATGAGAAGAATGATGATAGACAACGGATCCTCGGTCGACATACTGTATACACACGTTTATCAAAGGATGGACCTAGGGGGAAAGAAGATGGAACTGGGAGGAGAAGGACCGTTGTACGGATTCAGTGGCGACCCGGTCCATGTGTCGGGCACCATCGAATTGCCGGTCAAGTTTGGCACAACTCCCCAACAAATGGAGATTAGGGTCAGATTCTTCGTTGTTCATGTAGATTCGGCTTACAACGCCATATTGGGAAGACCGACCCTGGCAGCCTTACAAGCAGTCACCTCCATACCTCATTTCAAGATCAAGTTCCCCACACCGAACGGAGTCGGAGAGGTAAAAGGCGACCTGGATATCGCTCGTAGGTGTTATCGGAATACTGTGATCTCTTCCGGAACCGGGGTAAGCAAGCAGAAGCAGACGATGGCTATTGAGATAGAACCCTTTACAGATGGTAGTACAGAGCCACTTGCATTACCAGCCGAAGAAACAGAGGATGTACAACTAATCTTGGGGAACGAGAAAAAAATGATAAAGATCGGTTCAGGATTGATAGAACCCTTCAGGACCGGGTTGATCGATCTGCTTCGGGCGTACGCGGATATCTTTGCATGGGAACCCAGCGATATGCCCGGGGTGGACAAATCAGTAGCACTACACCGACTGGAAGTAGATCTCAATAAGAGGCCGGTCATACAGAAGAGAAGAATCTTCGCCCCGGAGAGGCAGAAAATTATTGACGAAGAGATCGCTAAATTACTGGAGGCAGGGTTTATCTTCGAAATTGATTATCCAGAGTGGCTGGCAAACGTGGTGCTGGTTCAGAAACAGAATGGGAAATGGAGAATCTGTATTGATTACACCGACCTGAACAAGGCGTGCCCGAAAGATTTCTACCCTTTGCCCAACATTGATCAATTGATTGACGCCACTTCAGGGTACGGCATGCTGAGCTTCATGGATGCTTTTTCAGGTTATCATCAAATCTCAATGGCCAAGGAAGACATCCCGAAGACAAGCTTCATCACGCATAGGGCCATTTATGCGTATCGGAAGATGACCTTTGGCCTGCTGAACGCGGGGGCCACTTATCAGCGAATGATGAACTATGTGTTTACAAAGCAGCTAGGCCGAAGTATGGAGGTCTACGTAGACGATATGATTGTAAAAAGTGTGTCAGTTCGGGATCATCTGGTGGACCTAGAAAATTGCTTTGAAACGGATCGGAAATACAAGCTTCGCCTGAACCCAACAAAATGTACCTTCGGATTGGGGTCAGGGAAGTTCCTGGGTTATCTAGTTAGCAAGAGGGGTATCGAGGCAAACCCGGAGAAGATCCAAGCGGTATTAGATATGAAATCCCCGAAGTCTTACAAAGATGTGCAGAGGCTGACAGGTCGGATCGCGGCTCTTAGAAGGTTCGTATCAAAGTCAGCCGAAAGGTGTTTGCCATTCTTCGACACTCTGAAGGGACCAAAAAATGAGAAGAGTTTCCAGTGGACCTCCGAGTGCGAAGACGCCTTCCAGGAGATCAAGCAATATTTGTCCTCGGCACCCTTGCTGATGAAACCGATCCCCTCGGAGCCACTATATCTATACCTAGCCGCCAGCTCGATGGCAGTGGGGGCAGCACTGGTGAGAGAAAGATCGGGAAAGCAGTCTCCGGTTTACTATGTCAGCCACGTCCTTCGAGATGCAGAAACCAGATACCCTAACCTGGAGAAGTTCGCCTACGCTCTGATCATCGCAAGCAGGAAGCTTCGGCACTATTTCCAGGGCCGGCTAATAATAGTCTATACTGATCAACCTTTGAAAAAAGTACTGCACAGGCCCGAAGTCTCGGGAAGGCTAGCTGCATGGGCAATGGAACTAACTCAATTCGCCATAGAATACCATCCCCGAACGGCCATTAAGGGACAGGCCTTAGCGGATTTTGTCGTGGAGTGTTCTTTCAGCGAATCAGATGTAACTTCGGTCATCAAAGCTCGATCACCACAAACTGCCTGGACCCTCTACGTAGACGGGTCATCTACCTCGAACGTCAGCGGAGCGGGGGTCATTCTGACTAGTCCCGAAGGGTTCCGAGTCCAACAGGCCATTAGGTTCCGATTCAAAGCCACCAACAACGAGGCCGAGTACGAAGCCATTTTGGCCGGACTTAGATTAGCCCAATGCCTGGAGGTGAAAAGGATAATGGTGTACAGTGATTCCCAGCTGGTGGTAAAGCAGATATCGGGAGAGTATGAGACCCGAGGGGCTCGAATGGCAAAATACCTGGCGGAGGTAAAGGACGAACTCTCATACTTCGAGTCGTACAGCTGTCTGGGGATCGATCGGACAGACAATACAGTTGCAGATTCCCTAGCCAAACTAGCCACAACCGAAGCAAGCTCCTTCACCGGATCAGTTTACTTGGAAGTATTAGACAAACCTAGTATTCAAAGGACCGACGTACTGACCCTTGATCGGCTCGACTGTTGGCTTACGCCTTACATTACTTATCTGGCCGAGGGGATCCTGCCTTCGGATCGTTTGTACGCTAGAAAAATCAAACACAGGAGTTCTAACTTCGTCCTTATTGATGGAGATTTGTACCGTAGGGCATTCACCTCCCCATTACTGAAATGTCTAACACCTTCGGAAGCGGAGTATACACTGAGGGAAGTACATGAAGGAATCTGTGGGGATCACATGGGAGCCAAGTCATTGGCATACAAAATTATGAGGCAGGGATACTATTGGCCGACCATCTTCCAAGAAGCAAAGGACTACGTCAAAAAATGTCCTAAGTGTCAATTACATAGTTCTATCCCACATAAACCTCCCGAAGAGCTGTATTCGGTTTTATCCCCTATTCCATTCGCTATGTGGGGGATTGATATCTTGGGACCACTACCGAAGGCCAAAGGGCAGGTCACTTTCGTAATCGTCGCAATCGACTACATGACAAAATGGGTGGAAGCCAAACCATTGCATAAGATTACTGAACAAGAGTGCCTCAAGTTCTTTAAAGAGTATGTTATTTACCGGTTCGGCATTCCCATGGTCTTGGTCTCGGATAATGGCAGACAATTTGTAGGGTCTAAATTCGAAGTTTTCCTGAAGGAGTTAGGTATCCAACACAGGAAGACTTCTGTGGCCCACCCCCAATCCAATGGACAGGTAGAAGTCACCAACAGGATCCTGCTCACAGGAATTAAGAGAAGGTTGGATGAACTAAAGGGAAGATGGCCCGAAGAGTTGCTCAGTGTCCTTTGGGCGTATCGGACTAACCCGAGGACTACTACAGGTGACTCACCGTTCAGATTAGCCTATGGAACTGATGCACTGATACCCGTTGAGATCGGCTCACCAACACTTCGAATCAGTCAGTACCAAGAATTATACAATGATGATGGTTTACGTTTAAATTTGGATCTATTGGATGAGGTTCGGGATTCAGTGTCGATAAGGCTAGCTATATACCAGAAGAGAACGGCCCGACATTACAATCAGAATGTGAAGCAAAGGAGGTTTGAGGTCGGGGACCTGGTTCTTCGGGAAGCAGAGGCATCAACCCCCCAGAACACAGGCAAGTTAATGCCGCACTGGGAGGGACCTTATGAAGTAACTGCAGTGCCGAAGCCGGGTACTTATCGGCTTCGGACGTTAGACGGTACGGAGGTAAAAAATACATGGCATGCTGGAAGACTTAGAAAATATTATCAGTAAAAGTCATGTAATTTACTTTCGCTTATGTAAGCTGCTTTATACATTAATAAAATAAAGTGGATCTCTCTTGGCAAAACTTTTTTGTTGTCTTCATTCAAATTCTACAAGTTTACAAAACCCTCGGACTAGCGACGAACAAATCCGATCAGAATAGTTACAAAACAACTTGAACTGATCGGAAAAAGTTACACGCAGATCCGATCGGGCAAAGTTACAAAAGAAAGAGAGACAAAAATTAAAAATGCAAGTTATAAACTAAGGATGGGGACCCTCTCCATCAGCATCATCATCGGCATCGGACTCATCATCAGAGGAGTCCAAGATAGCAGGATCGAGCCCAGCAGCCTTCATCTTCGCCTGAGCCCGCTCCTTATGAGCCCCATAGCCTTCGGCAAATTGGCCCATGATGGTATCGCGGAGCTCAGCCGATTCTTGATACTCTCGCGCACCTTGCTTCTTGGCCTCGGCACATTCTGCCCCCAGAGTTGTGTTCTCCCTCACCAGCACCAAGTGGTTGGCGTGCATTTCAGAAACTTGGTTCTGGAGGATCATAAGCGCATTCTGCTGATCAAGATCTTTCTCTTTCAGAAGAGCCCTCTCCTCGATGAGCTGTTTATTGTATCCGTCAAGCGCAACGAACTCCTTCTGCAGATTATGATGGAGCCTCTGGTGTTCGTTGGCCTGACGTTCGGCGAAGGTCACCTTATTGCGGGTTTCGGCATGATTTTCCCTCTCCTTGGTTAAATCAGCCGACAACCCCCGAACATCCCCCTCAAGCAGTTCCACGTCGGCTCGAAGCTGAACCTCTTTCCGGGTGGCCTTGACAACAGGAGGAATAGCTCGGGCCAGAATGGCGTTAGCCTGCATCAAGGAAAAATAAACAGTTCAATAACGGCCAGACATACATTCAATAAATTCAAGCTAAAGCTTTCGGGAATACCTGACTCTGGGCTTTGATGTACGCCACCATCAAGGCTTCGGCCGAATACCCTTTGAACCGGGCATCATCAGCAGGAAGCTTGAAGTAATCCAAGCGGTCAAAAGGGAAAGCTTCTGACGGACTCTTCGGCCAAAAGGATTGGGTCGGAGACACATCAGAAGGATCCGCTTGGGCAGCAGGGCCGGAGGCGGCAGAGGACCCGACCTCAGCAGGAAGCTGGACCACAGGAGTCTGCGGAGCAGCGTCCGGCTGAACCTCGACCATCTGGAGGTCGGGCTCATTAACCAACTTTTGTTTCTTAGGGCGAGGCCTCAGAGTTTCCTCCTCGGTCCCCTTGGGATCCTCAAGAACAAGAGTCAGCTTCGGGATAGCTGGTTTAGAGGAGCCCTTCGGAAGGGCCCTCTTCTTGCCTTTCCTCAGCTGGGCCACCTTTTCGGCTGCAGTCATCTTCATGACATTCTTCGGCACGGCATGAGAGGAGTCGACTGAGAGCTCAGAAATCGGGATAGTCTCCCCTTCGGCCGCGTCATCCCCGAGAGGTAGAAGTATCGGGCCAGACCGAACGGGGAGGGGAGTAAGAGACTCATCAGCGCCCTTCGGCTTGAAGATTGTCACTGCAGAAACAAGTAGATACTCCAGAAAATCAGAAAAACAAATCAGAAACCAATGCTCGAAAAGAAAGGAGGTCAAGATAGAATACTCACATCCGTGCCTGTAAAGCCAGGCCTCGTCGGCAAAGGTATCCAGGCTCCACATCGTCTCCTTCACCTTCTGGTAGAAGGTTCGGAACTCCTCCCTCCGGTCGGTGGGGAAGGTGGTCACTTTCACGATCGGATCTTCGGGGGAGGCCCAGTTCGGGAGAAGTTGAAGGTCGGTCCCCTTGACGAAGATCCACTGATTGTGCCAACCTTTGTTGCTCGAGGGAGTCTTGGCAAAGGTGGCCCGGCCGGAGATACGGTTCAGTTGACGGAAACCGGGCTCCTTGGATTTGCCGACCTAAAATAGGACAAAGAAAAAGTCAAGACCAGGGGTGATCCCTAGTTCTTGACAGATAGCTATAAAGCTTATCAAGTGAATGTATGAGTTCGGCACAAGTTGTGCGAACCCGATCCCCACAAAGCAGAGAAAGGGCACGATAAACTCGTGAAGAGGGAAGCGGATGCCGTACCGCAGGGCGTAAGTGGGGATGGCCACCCATTTGCCTTCGGGGCGCCAGAACATCCTCTCTTCGGCCCTGGGTACCCGAAGACTGTACTCTTAGGGGATTCTGAAGAGGGTTCGAACATCAGAAATCTGAGACGGAGTAATGGTGGACATAGTGTTGACATGCGAATACTCCGTCTCAGAACGGTAGACGGACCGGATTTGTGTCTCGGTTCCATCAGCCGAGTCTCCGGTGGGAGCTTCCGGTAGGTCAACCGGCACCAAATCGGTGCTGGCGATGGTGACAATGGCGGCCATTTCGGCGGAAGTAGGAGTGACCTCAATGGTAGAGTTCAGGTCGGAAGTGGAAGCAGCTGGAAGAATGCCGGAATCAGCCATTAAAAGGAAAAATCGGTGAAAGTGAGGTGATTTGGGTGGTAAAAGGACTGGTCGGAGAACAAGAAACCTCTCGACGGAAATCGCACTCGCCGGAAAATGAGTTTTGAATTTAGCTTAGACAAAGAGAGTTCGTAAAAAATGGGTGTGGTAGGGGGGAAGATATTTATACTGATGCTGCACGAATCTCAACAGGCGGCTAATAATGACGTTGGGCCGTTCATTTCTTGTGTATCGTGTACCGCATTAATTAGGTCGGTTGGATTACCTAGGCATCTCTTTAAATATCCCATTAAAGGCTTGTTATAATGAGAGACTGGGGGGCAATGATCGGGTATAATCCACCGACCCCTACATGGACAGAAGGCCGGGGCCGAGAGGAGCTTACCGGGCCCAAGGGGCCGAAGCCAGAATTGGGGTAGCATTGTTCGGGATCGGGTATCTGAGCTCTTTGGGCCAGAACCCAGACCCAACTGGTATTATCCGGATCGGGTATCTTAGTCCCACGAGACCGGGGCCCAGACCAACATAATGATGATCGGGGTCGGATTACCAAGCCCTTCGGGCCGGAGTCTAGACCGAATAGGTAATGATTGGGATCGGACTACCGAGCCCTTCGGGACGGGGTTCAGACCACTTTGTAAGGCCCATACCGAAGGTTACTTCTCGGATGGAGCCCGGAGCAATAAGGAGTCTAAAGGATTAAGGGTTTTAACCCTAATCCTATCTCAATACCAACTCTTATAAGACAAGTGGTTGGATAACCACCAACTTGTACTTTTAAAGGAGATTGCGTTGGACCCAAACAATGGTAACTGCCATGTTTAGGAGTCCTAACTTGACTGGGACATGGGCTCTAGAGGTGGGGAGAATGACCATAAATACAAGGCTTAACCTAATGGTAACAGGTAATCATTATTAATATTCCCTTGAGCACTATACACTATTGCCTCCATTGTTAACCTTGTGACCAGCCTGTACTTATTCTCACACCGGAGCTATCACCCGGCGGCACCAGCCGTCAAGCTTCGTTGTTGACGTGTTATTGTGCAGGTCTGAGCGCGTGGATTTGGTGATTGGACGCGCCGGCAAAACTTGGCGTTAACAGGTGTCATATGCTAGATCAAGGAACAGTATTACATGTAATTGATATTGTTCCTAATCACAAGTAGCAATTAGTAATACCTGATTGTGGACAAGCTTTTGAGTATTGCTATGATTATTAGAAGACAAGTTAAACAATCCGAGCTTATGTGTTTGTTGCTTGGAATAGTCTAATTCCTTAGTTCTTAATGCTGCTGTTATATTAAATCTAGAGAGCTTGTTCTAGGTTATATAATGGTTAGAATCTTGTGAAGAGCTTGTTTCATTGAGTGACAATCTAAGGGGAGTTTCGGGTAGCAGAGCTTGTTGTTACCTAGGGCTATTAGTTTTATTGAAGGGTAAATAATGTTACACTTGATTAATCTATTGTTGTGAAAAAGTGATACTGAACTGAAGAACTGAATCTTTTTATTCATTATTAATTCTTATTACTTTATTCTTGTTAATTTAGTTTAAACAACTCAAAACCCCCTTTTCATTAAAAATTATAAGATAAATATAAAACAAATCACTCTCTGTGGGATCGATCCTTGCTTACTACTGTGCTAATTGTTTGAATTTGTAAAGTGAAAGTGAGGTAAATTTAGGAGTGTAAACGACAGCTCCCAAATTTTGGCGCCGTTGTCGGGGAGTGTTATTTATTTTTGTTTATTCTTTGTTTTCATTTATTTTTATTATTTTCTTTTTATTTTTCTTTTTGTTTTATGACTCAATCCTCTCACTTTATTAACTTAAATTTTGATCAAGAGATAGAGAAAACTGCAGATACAAAAGAAGCTATTGTTCCAACACTTAAAAAGGAAAAGATGGTGGTGCCGAACAACAACCGGACTTTGAAATAACTGGCTATTCCTAATCTTGATCAACCATCCTTGTGTATTGAATATCCTACCTTAGATGTTGCTTTTGAACTTAACTACGGACTAACTCATTTTTTGCCTATTTTTTGTGGTCTTACAGGTGAAAATCCATATACACATCTAAAGGAGTTCCATGTGGTGTGTTCCACGATGAAATCACAGGGAGTGACAGAGGAGCAGATCAAGCTTAGACTTTTTCCATTCTCCTTAGTAGATTTGGCTAAAGACTGGTTATACTATCTTCCTTCAGGATCGATACGATCATGGACTGATATGCAAAGGCTATTCTTGGAGAAGTATTTTCCTGCATCAAGAGTTGCCGATACAAGGAAGGAGATATGTGGAATCAAGCAGTTCAATGGAGAAACTCTTTACGAGTATTAGGAAAGGTTCAAGAAGTTGTGTTCCAGCTGTCCACCTCACGGGATTGATGAGCAACACTTGATTCAGTACTTCTACGAGGGACTGATACCAATGGAAAGAAGTATGATCGATGCGGCTAGTGGAGGAGCACTGGTAGACAAGACTCCAGAGGCTGCAAGAAATCTGATTGCAAATATGGCTGCTAACTCACAACAATACGGAACAAGGGATGATCATGCTCCACAAAGGGTAAGTGAGGTAAGCACGAGTGAATTGGTACAACAGATTTCTAACTTAACTGCTGTGGTGCAACAATTAACAACAGGGAATATGCAAGTTGCAAAAGTATGTGGAATTTACTCAAAATCAAGGCATGAGACAAATGATTGTCTCATAGTGCAAGAGGATGTAATTGTTCATCAAGTTAATGCTGTGGGGACATTCTCCGGATAAAATCCACATCAATGTGATCCTTGGGCAGACACTCATAATTTTGGACGGAGAGATCATCCCATCCTGAGCTATGAAGATACTAGGCCACCATTGCAACTTTTCTTTTCAAGTATGCAGCAAGATTTTCAACATACTCAACCTCAGTACCCCACATATACTGAAGAAGTACTTACCAATTCGGGACCATCTCTTGAGGATATGTTCAAAGCATTCATGAGTCAGACACAGCAATTCCAGCAAGATACAAGGACTTTTGTTCAAGAATTGAGGAACCAAGTGGGTCAGCTTGCAGCCACGGTAGGGAGGTTGGAATCTCAAGGCTTAGGGAGGTCACCCTCTCAAACTATTGAGAACGTAAGTGCAATTACCCTGGGATGTGAAGATGAGGAGTTCACTAATGGAAATCAGTTGGAAGTGCGTGAGGCTACTACTAAATTTGAAGAAGAAATCTGGTATTCAAAGTCTGACAAGGATGAACAAGAGGAAGAGGAGAACAATTTGATAAGTTCTGCAGATCTTTACAAAAATGATATAGATGATACATCGGTGCAAACAACAAAAATACTACATGATACATACCATAGGACCTTAACTATAGAATTGGATGAGGCACATGTCCAGTTCAGCATATATGAAGTGAAAAGGTATCCTGGTAATATTAATTCTATTTTTTCTACTGATGTTGTTGACTCTATAGTGTAGGAATCTCTTGGGCAAATAAATAATGAGGATTTGAGGGCTGGAATGGAGCAAAATCAAGATCTAAAGGATGCTTCTAATGAATTGAAACTGTTACCAGTCCACTTAAAGTTCACAAGTCCAATTACATAGAACGAGAGGAAAGATGTCAAGCCAAAGACGTTAAACAGGGGCAGCTGCTTGGGAGGCAACCCAAGAAATCAGATTTGATTTTTCTATCCCTTTACTTGTTAGTTTTTTTTTCCAGTTGCTTGTTAGATTATAAAAATGTTCTAAGAATCTCACAAACAAATTAGCCCTATTCCAATCCTAGTCCGTTGGAATATTTTTTTCCCCCATGTCTTTTTCAAAGCCACAATCTTCAAATCCAAATCGATCAAAAGCTTCTTTGTACTTTAAGGCTGAACTTAACATCAAGTAAATAGAGTTCCATCTAGTTGGGCAATCTAGACCTAAGCCTTTCTTGTCTTGAAGACCACAATACTTAATACAGTCCGTAAATGACTTGACCCTAGCCGGGGATTGCTTTGCATACTTCACTGCATGCCTAATATTCTCAACAAATTTCTCAATCAATTTCAACCCATCATTCACAACAAGATTAATAATGTGAGCTATACATCTCATGTGAATGAACTTACCACCCAAGACATTGGTTTTCCAAGATGTACATCTATCTCTCAAGTAAGCAGCTGTCGTATCATTTGAGCTAGCATTATCTACAGTGAGTGTCATAACTTTAGAAAGTCCCCACTCTTTTAGAAAACTCTCAACCATTTCCCCAATGTCCTTCCGCTTATGACTTGTGATGGTTCGAAAATTTAAGATTTTCTTATGCAATTTCCAATTTTCATCAATAAAATGGGCAGTAACTGTTGGGTTTGCTAGAAACATAAACATGCAATCAAATTACAAAACGCAGCGGAAGGGATGAAAAATCAGATTTTAAAATTTCTTACAAACCCTTAACCATGATCTTTCTCGTGCATTAATTATCAGTCAATACATAGAAGGAGAAGATGGAATTATACCTTTGAAGATCCAAGCTTCCTCAGGTACAAGTTCTACTCCTTTGATTCCTCTGTAGTGGCTCCTTCCCTTGATCAATATCAGCCACCCAAATGTTTGGCCTCTAACGGTGATCCACCAAGGAAGATGAAGAACTCAGGAAGATGGGTTATTGGCTTAACCCTTGTTTCTATCTCTATAGAATATGTGTACTCCCAACCCTTGAAAAAATTTACGTACCTTATTTCTGATATAAAACTCTCTTATATAGATATTAAGTTAACCCTCCTAATCCAATTAGAATAGGGTTTTATTTAATTAATTAATTAAACAATTTTAATTAATTTATATCCTAATCTTATTAGGATTGAGAGAGAGTACTGATATTATATTAATTCCTAAACTCCTTTAGAATTAAAATAATAATAATAATATTAATAAGACTCTTGTTATTAATTTATATTTAATATTTTTAAAATATTAAATAATAAACATTAAGCTATTTAATTTATTCTATCACCATAGATTAAATTAATTATACTTAATGCATTATTACTATCATGCTATTTTTTTCTTAAATAATTCTTCTTCCTTTTATGGTGTGACCCTTTAGGTTCTCCATATTAAACCGGTTGTGAATAAATCAATTAGAACAATTCTAATCTTATTTAAATAAATAAATTAAACTAATAATATATTTAAATAAATAACATTTATTTTACAATAGGGATAAGCCTCCCTAGCGATCAACGACTTTCTAGATAATATAGATTTCAACATTAATCATAAAAGAACCTGTGAGTTAATAGTTACCGTACAATTCAATCCTTCCACCATATAATGTTCCAATTAAATATAAGACATAGATTTACTGTCAAGTCTTGATTTATTTAATCATATGTATTTCGATTAGAAAACGCACAACTCCAAATAATGCAAATTAGAAACCTCTTTCTAATTTCATTCTACCTTGGCCAAGGATTCCTGAGTTGTCATTTAACGAATCACATAGGACATATCTCCTCTTTTACTAGAGATGGTAGATTCTTTATTGATCATACATTATCTCCATATGCAACTCATTATACCCAAGCATACCCTATATATGCCTTAAAATGCCTTAAGGAATAAGTCAAAGTATAATTTGTTACATACAAGATACTATGATGATCTCAAGTCCAAGGATCACTTGTACTACTATCACATTAGAAATTCATATTGACAGGCAAGTAAAACTCCATTAGGTATTCCATAGCAAGTCACGTTCAGTGAACTTATTCTCCAATAAGCATTTACATACTTGCTTTAGTGTCTCCACACAAATGACCATGAGATCAGTTATTCTCATCCAATGAGCAAGCAACATATGTACCAATCTATCCGGATTTACTAATTCTCATTTTAGTAATCCCACAATTGAGAACTATTTTAGTTTTTAAGCTTTCTAAGAATTTAGATCTCATTAGCATGATCTCATTATGATTATAAAATTATTGCTTAAAACTATGGGTTATTTACATATTATTAAAAACAGCACCATGTAGATAATTAAATGCCTTAAATGAATATTTTATTAATAAATAAATACGATTATTTACAAAGTATGTGCTTTATCATCATACATGATTGGCTTGTATGCACACTACTATCAATCTCCCACTTGCACTAAAGCCAATCGCCATGGTATCTCATACTCATCTTCTCTAAGTGACGATCAAACTGTTGTTGTGTTAGAGCTTTAGTAAATGGATCTGCAATGTTGTCTTGAGAGTCCACACGCCTCCAAGGTGACGTCTCCTCTTTCAATGATCTCCCTGATCAGGTGAAATCGCCGCAACACGTGTTTGGATTTCTGATGAGACCTGGGTTCTTTAGCCTGTGCAACCGCTCCAGTGTTGTCACAGTATACGGGAACTGCTTCTCCAATGCTAGGAACTACACCAAGTTCAGTTATGAACTTCTTCATCCAAACAGCTTCCTTTGCAGCTTCACTTGCAGCTATATACTCTGCCTCTGGCACTGAATCAGCAACTGTCTGTTGCTTGGAACTCTTTCAACTCACTGCGCCTCCGTTCAAGGTAAACACATACCCTAAAACAGATTTACTGTTATCTTGGTCTATTTGAAAACATTAGTCCGTGAATCCCTCGAGTTTTAATTCAGACCCACCGTAGACAAGAAAAATATCTTTAGTCCTTCTCAAGTACTTTAGGATATTTTTCACTGCCTTCCAGTGCTCTTCTCCTGGATTCTACTGGTATCTTCTCGTTACACTAAGTGCGTGAGCAACATTCGGTCTAGTACATATCATACCGTACATGATAGATCCTATTGCAGAAGCATAAGGGATCTTACTCATACGGTCTCTCTCCTCAGGTGTCTTTGGGGCCTGTTTCTTGGAGAGATGTATTCCATGGCTCATCGGCATGAGACCTCTTTTAGAATCTTCCATGCTAAACCTCTTTAGCATCGTATCAATGTACGTTCCTTGGGATAAGCCGAGCATCCTTTTAGATCTATCTATATAGATCTTTATCCCCAAAATATAGGATGCTTCACCCAAGTCCTTCATGGAAAAGTTTTTAGATAACCAGATTTTAATTGATTGTAACATAGGAATGTCATTCCCTATCAGTAATATATCATCAACATATAATACAAGGAATGATACTGCGCTCCCACTAACCTTCTTGTATACACATGGTTCATCCTCTTTTTTGATAAAATCAAACTCTTTGATTGTCTCATCAAAATGAATGTTCCATCTATGAAAAGCTTGCTTCAACCCATAAATGGATCGTTGTAGCTTACAGACTTGATTTGTTCCAACTTTTGAAATAAATCCCTCTGGCTGTGTCATATACACATCCTCCTCAAGTTTCCCATTGAGGAAGGCCGTCTTCACGTCCATCTGCTAGATCTCATAGTCGTTATAAGCTGCAATCGCAAGCAAAATCCGAATGGACTTGAGCATGGCTACTGGAGAGAAGGTTTCATCATAGTCAACTCCTTGTCTTTATTTGAAATCTTTTGCAACCAGTCGGGTCCTTATAGGTCTCTACCTTCCCGCCTGCTCCAGTCTTTCTCTTAAAAACCCATTTACACCCAATATGCTTAATGCCTTCAGGTGGTGAAACCAAAGTCCATACTTTGTTCTCATACATGGAGTCCATTTCAGATTTCATGGCTTTAAGCCATTTTCTTGAGTCTTTATTACTCATAGCCTGTTCGTAATTCAATGGATCATCATCATTCATGATGTGTACCTCATTATCATCCTCTATAAAGAATCCATACCTCTCAGGTATCTTCGGTACTCTTCCAGATTTACGAACAGGGTGTGGTACAGTAGGTTCTTCTACTTGGTTAGGTACCTGATTTTGATCCGTGGTAATTTGTGGTTCTTGAACTTCTTCAAGATATATATCTTACTCCCACTGACCCCTTTATGGATAAACTCTTTCTCCAAGAAGGCAGCATGTTTCGCAACAAACACCTTTTGATCAGTTGGATGATAGAAATAATACCCTACGATTTCTTTAGGGTATTCCACAAATCTACACTTATCGGATTTAGTCTGTAGCTTATCATTTTCAAACTTTTTGACATAAGCTAGACAACCCCAAGTCTTAACATGCTTAAGATTTGGTTTCCTCCTTTTTCACATCTCATATGGAGTCTTTGGGGCGGATTTTGTACGTACCTTGTTAAGTAGGTATGCAGCCATTTCTAGGGCATAACCCCAGAAGGAAATTGGAAGGTTGGTAAAACTCATCATGGATCGAACCATGTCCAACAGTGTTCGATTTCTCCTTTTAGATACTCCATTTAACTGTGGTGTACCTGGAGGAGTCCATTGTGAGATTATACCAATTTCTTTGAGACAATTGAGAAACTCACCGCTTAAGTATTCTCCACCTCGATCTGATCGAAGTATCTTTATACTCTTGCCCGTTTGTTTCTCTACTTCACTTCTGAACTCTTTGAACTTTTCAAATGATTCTGATTTGTATTTCATTAAATACACATATCCAAATCTTGAGTGATCATCAGTAAAAGTAATAAAATAAGAATACCCACTCCGTGCACTTGTTGTCATAGGTCCACAAACGTCTGTGTAAATCAATGCCAACAACTCTGTAACTCTTTCTCCTTTTCCACTAAAAGGAGATTTAGTCATTTTACCCATGAGACAAGATTCACAAGTTGGATATGATTCATAATCGGATAGCTCTAGGAGCCATCCTTATACAACTTGGATAATCTTATTTCATTGATATGACCGAGTCTACAGTGCCACATATAGGTATAATTAATATCATCTCTTTTCCTTTTCTTAGTTTGTTCAATTTGAAATATATTTTCTTGCAAGTCAAGTATATAAAGCCCATTTCGCAAATTTTCAATACCATAAAAAATATCGTCTTTATAAATAGAACAACTATTGTTCTTTATAACAATGTTAAATCCTTCCGCATCCAATACAGAAATTAAAATAATATTTTTAATAATATTCGGAACATAATAACAGTTATTAAGATAAATGGACTTACCCGAAGGCATTGCTAAACAATAAGTTCCTACAGCTAATGCAGCAACCTTTGCTCCATTCCCCACTCGTAGGATCACATCTTCATTGTTCAGCTTTCTACTTCTGACCAGTCCCTGCACAGTGTTACATATGTGAGAACCACAGCCGGTATCTAATACCCAAGTAGAATTATGACTTTCAGAAAAACTAATTTCAATCATAAACAAACCTTGATTGGAAGTCGAAGCTTCTCCAAGCTTCTTCTCTGCTAGAAACTTCTTGCAGTTCCTCTTTCAATGTCCCGGCTCGTTGCAATGAAAGCACATTCCTTTAGTTGGTTCAGGTTTCTTTTGTTCCTTTTCTTTCCCCTTTTCCTTAGCCTTCTTGGATTTCTTCTTTTCAGAAGACACCTTGGGCCTCTTCCTTTTATTGGAAGAATCCACCATCAAGACATGGTTCTTCTTGGATGGGAAGTGACCTTCTGCAGTTTTCAGCATGTTAAGCAGCTCAAGCAAGCTGACATCTAGCGTATACATGTGGAAATTAACCACAAACTGCGAGAAGGTCTCAGGGAGTGACTGCAAGACCAAGTCTTGACTCAGCTTCCCATCTATGACAAACCCCAGCTGTCCAAGGCGTTCAATCAAATTGATCACCTTTAGGACATGAGTCTCGACAGCAGTACCCTCGGTCATCCGAGATCGGAAGAGCTCCTTAGATATCTCGTATCTAGCAGTCCTACTCTGTTCACCATACAACTTCTTGAGGTGAAGCAGCATAGCAGGAGCATCCATGTTTACGTACTGACGCTGAAGCTCGTTATTCATGGATGCGAGCATGATGCATTGAGCCACAAATGCATCATCTTGCCACTTATTGAAAGTGGAAATCTCTTCCTCAGAGGCTGTTTCCGAAACAGATTCAGGGATAGTTGAATTTAGGACATAAGAAATCTTTTCAGCAGTGAGAACAATTCTCAGATTTCTTAGTCAGTCCTCATAATTCGGGCCGGTAAGCTTATTTGCATCAAGTATGCTTCGTAGTGAGATTAGTGATTTTGACATTTTTAAAATTCTGCATGTGAAAAGACAACATTTTTAGCAAACATTCATTTTATTAACTTTGCATACCAAAATAAATTTAGGTCTTTATTTTAAATTGGCATCTCCCACTATTTTCATCAAACTATATTACCCTCACTTATATAGTTCGGCAACATCTAATTAAAGATTTGCTAGTGAGATTAAGGATCCCATTTCAAATGTATATAACCTTGTGGATAGCACAACAAGCGATATACAAATAAATAGGTAGACAACTCTTGTCAATTACATCACCACGTAACTCCTTTTATTTTGCCTTTTAAATCATAATGGTCATGTGTGTGCACATCCGAACTAAAATGATTTAAGTTAAGTCCAGCATAGCACTTTCATAAATTCAAAAAAGAAAAATTTTCGTCCTTGTGGATAGCACAACAAGACTAGTCTTTCAATTTTCTTGATAAGCATCAAATGTGATTAATTAACATCTTAAATATTCAATACTCGCCTTGTGGATAGCACAACAAACTCATATTAAATATTTAATACTCTATTAATTAACCATACTAGAAGGCGACGTTCGATATTCCAAATATCATTTGAACGCTTCGGACTTAATATTATTTCTTTGAGGGTTTGTTATTATTTGTCTCATCTTGTTTAGCGCGCATGCACATATATAAAATACGCGTCATTTTATTAAACATGTGAAGCATGTTTGCATAAAATATAATATATATAATATTTAGCATGCAATATAGAATACTATATTCTACCTGGATTGATTATGGACTTTTATTCTAGTTTGGTTCACTAGAGCCACCAAGTGAACCAAAAGGTCAAACCTAGGAGTGCAAGAATTGAAATTTAAATATAACTATTACATTTAAACCCGGGCTCCATACAAATGGATTTTCACGCGCTCCTTGCTCCTTGGTCTCCAGTTTCTTCAAGATAATTCTAACTATCTCTATTACATAAATTATTTATAATTAAATAGAAACCTTGATCAGCAGTTAAGGGGAAGTACATAGGAGAGAGATAGAATTTACACCAAAATGAAAACCAAAAAAGACGAGGTACGCAGACCCTATTTATTAAAACCCATATATTCAAGCATTCATCCAAAATAAAATCCAATCACATTGGTCATAGTCCATAATCAACCCCATTTATTATCTTACACATCAACATATGCATCAATAAATCTTATTCATCTCATGAAAGTAAATTCGTTCGATATATGTATTAATATCAGTTAATGGGCAAAAGTTTGCTAAACTTTATTTTTAGAAAAATAAACTCCTTTATTTCATTCAAAAATAATTCCAAATTAAACTTTTTAATTTTAGCAATTCTGAAATCATATTTCATATAAAACAAACATCTTTATTTTAAACCTTTATTAATTAAATAAACCATTTATTTAATTAATCAAAACAAAAAAAAAATTAGTTCCTGTCCAGTGGCGCAGCTGCGCCAGGAATGTAAAGGAAACCGGCGCGGCTGCGCAGCATGAAAACCAGGAACAGTCACCAGCGCAGCTGCACAGCAAAAATGCATTGCACCGGCGCAGCGGCGCAGCTGCGCAGAATGAAAACCAGGAACAGACACCGGCGCAACTGTACAGCAAGAAAGGCTTGCACCGACGCAGCTTCACAGAATCAGAAAAATTTTGTTGCCCAAGAACTCGATCCAATCGCATATCATACATGTATGGAATCACATAGACTGATAATTAGCACAAGATTGGCTCTGATACCACTGTTGGGTTTGCAAGAAATATAAACATGCAATCAAATTACATAAACGCAGCGGAAGGGATGAAAAATCAGATTTTAAAATTTCTTACAAACCCTTAACCATGATCTTTCTCGTGCATTAATTATCAGTCAATACATAGAAAGAGAAGATGGAATTATACCTTTGAAGATCCAAGCTTCCTCAGGTACAAGTTCTACTCCTTTGATTCCTCTGTAGTGGCTCCTTCCCTTGATCAATGTCAGCCACCCAAATGTTTGGCCTCTAACGGTGATCCACCAAGGAAGATGAAGAACTCAGGAAGATGGGTTATTGACTTAACCCTTGTTTCTATCTCTATAGAATATGTGTACTCCCAACCCTTGAAAAAATTCACGTACCTTATTTCTAATATAAAACTCTCTTATATAGATATTAGGTTAACCCTCCTAATCCAATTAGAATAGGGTTTTATTTAATTAATTAATTATTTATTTTTAATTAATTAATATCCTAATTTTATTAGGATTGAGAGAGAGTACTGATATTATATTAATTCCTAAACTCCTTTAGAATTAAAATAATAATAATAATAATATTAATAAGACTCCTTTTATTAATTTATATTTAATATTTCTAAAATATTAAATAATAAACATTAAGCTATTTAATTTATTCTATCACCATAGATTAAATTAATTATACTTAATGCATTATTACTATCATACCATTTTCTTCTTAAATAATTCTTCTTCCTTTTATGGTGTGACCCTTTAGGTTCTCCATATTAAACCGGTTGTGAATAAATTAATTAGAACAATTCTAATCTTATTTAAATAAATAAATTAAACTAATAATCTATTTAAATAAATAACATTTATTCTACAATAGGGATAAGCCTCCCTAGCGATTAACGACTTTCTAGATAATATAGATTTCAACATTAATCATAAAAGAACCTGTGAGTTAATAGTTACCGTACAATTCAATCCTTACACCATACAATGTCCCAATTAAATATAAGACATGGATTTACTGTCAAGTCTTAATTTATTTAATCATATATATTTCGATTAGAAAACGCACAACTCCAAATAATGCAAATTAGAAACCTCTTTCTAATTTCATTCTACCTTGGCCAAGGATTCCTGGGTTGTCATTTAACGAATCACATAGGACATATCTCCTCTTTTACTAGAGGTGGTAGATTCTTTATTGATCATACATTATCTCCATATGCAACTCATTATACCCAGCATACCCTATATATGCCTTAAAAGGCCTTAAGGAATAAGTCAAAGTATAATTTGTTACATACAAGTTACTATAATGATTTCAAGTCCAAGGATCACTTGTACTACTATCACATTAGAAATTCCTATTGACAGGCAAGTAAAACTCCATTAGGTATTCCATAGCGAGTCACGTTCAGTGAACTTATTCTCCAATAAGCACCTACATACTTGATTTAGTGTCTCCACACAAATGACCATGAGATCAGTCATCCTCATCCAATGAGCAAGCAACATATGTACCAATCTATCCGAATTTACTAATCCCCATTTTAGTAATCCCACAATTGGGAATTATTTTAGTTTTTAAGCTTTCTAAGAATTTAGATCTCATTAGCATGATCTCATCATGATTCTAAAATCATTGCTTAAAACTATGGGTTATTTATATATTATTAAAAACAGCACCATGTAGATAATTAAATGCCTTAAATGAATATTTTATTAATAAATAAATAAGATTGTTTACAAAGTATGTGCTTTATCATCATACATGATTGGCTTGTATATACACTACTATCAGTAACACACATAATTCAATCGTTTATTTGAAGTCCAAGAATCAGTAGTGTGGCAAACACGTTCACAATTTTTTCTAAGGAATGTTTTCAGCTTAATTTTCTCATTATCATACAAACGAATGCAATCTCTAGCAAATGTAAAATGTGAAGGCAACTAAAACCTAGGATATGCAGCTTGCATAAGTCATTTAAAACCATCCTTCTTAACATGTTTGAAAGGAAGCTCATCTACAATAAGATGGTAAGTCACGGCTGCCCTAACAACTTCTTGGTCAAACCTCCTAGTGGTGAGTGTACTCTCACATGCCCCTCCCTCCCCCTCCCTCTCCCCCTCCCCCTCCCCTTCTTTAATCCCTACAAGTTGGGGTTGAGCTTTATTCATGTTGTTGGGATTTTTTTTACAAGTTCTAAAGTGATTTCTTAAAGAAGTAGTGCCATTTGAAGATGAATCAGCAGCTAATTCTTTTCCATAATAAGTATACTTACCTTTGATAACATTACAATCATTATCTTTAAACGGAATGAAGTGCCCCTCAGTCCACACCTTAGATCTAGGTGCCATCCTCTTTCTTTGCAGCTTTACACTTTCTGACTGTCCCGTACTCTTTGTACTTGTCTTTATATTGGGGGTGGGGGTGGGGGTGGAGGTTAGGGTGGGGGTGGGAACACTGCCACCCCCCTCTTTCTCATGTACTCCAATTGGATCAAAGTCATCAAGGTTAGGCTCATCTGTATCATCCACCATGTGCAAATCATTTAATATACTTTTTGACATTATCTGAAAATTTCAAACAAATCAAATTACATTAACAATGAAAGTTTAAAAAGTGTATATCAATCAAAAACTGCAGGATAGTAGTATGAAAAGTAGTCTGCATGATATATAATACAATTTGATAGCATTATATGTATAACTACAAGTCAGATTGGGCTGAACGTGGTAATAAACTAATGATTTTCTTGTTCAGTAGTTGTGAAGTTGTTATACCAATTAAGTGGGTGCAACCTTACATTGTACAGACTACAGAGTATGTATGCATTCACTCCTCATTCATGCCATGTCATGCTATATAAAGTACCACTACTATTAAACAATCAATGTCATCACACATAAATGCTCACACAAGCCTCATATGGAATATTAAACACGCACACACACTAATCCTCAACAAGTGATAGCGATTAAGGAATCAACTTGCAACATATCAATAAACCTTGTAAGAATCAATTATTCGGCTGTTACACTAGTTAACATTAAGCAATATATACCTCCTAACAATAGAACCATGTAGCAGCATGCAACGAAGAATAAAACTACAATAGTCAACAAATACACGTTCACAATTACTGAAAATACTCTATGCATAATAAACTTCTCAAGTATCAAGCCTAAAGAACAATAATTTAGAATAATATGTAAACCTTGTGGGGGAAATGAACCTTTTTTAGTTTTAACCATGGAACAGAAACCAGCCACCAGATTCAAAACTCTTGAAATCAGATCATGAAATACGTTTGCAAAACAAAATAATAGAATGGAGAAATTTTTTAAGAGAACATTAGACAAAATAGAAGATCAAAGAGCAATGACTTACTGCGATCTGTGAAGGCTCGGAGTCGGAGATGAGGTTCTGTCCAGGTTCGAAGTCAGAGATGAGTCGCGACGTGCGATTTGGAGACTGGCCGACTGGGTTAGGGATTTGGGGACTGGCCGATTTGGGGATTTGATCGACTGGCCGACTGGGTCAGGTCAAGAGATAAGAGGCGATGAGAGGCTGAGAGTCGAGTGAGAGTGCTCGAGAATCGAGAGATGAGAGGCGATGAGAGTGGCAGAGTGCTCGAGAGTCGAGTGAGAGTGATCTGGATTCGGGACTAACGAAGTAACTTATGATTTGTGAAGACTGAAGAGTAAAGGAGAGTAGAGAGAGTCAGGGAGACGTGATTTTGTTACTTTAATTTTTAAGTCTCCTTATTCTATTTTTCGGTTAAACCGAATAACTCGAAATTGATATCCGTATAAACTAACCGAACACCAAAAATAATTTCAGATATAACCGAAATGCTAAAAATAACCGAATTATCAGAAAATTTCGGTTAAATTATTTCGGTTCGATTCGGTAATTCGGTTATATCCATTTTTTGGATCCGGTTAGCATGAAGTTATTTTTTTAGTAAGTTGATCAATTGGCCAATAGAATGCTGGAACACATACTGCCTCGCCTGCGTGTCAGTATTCTATTAACCAATTGACAAACTTACCCAAAATAAACTTCATGCTAACCACTTTCCCGTTTTTTGCACAGTCCCCTAATCAAATATACGATCTTAGTGTGGACCTTACGATCCTTGCTTTACTTTACGATCATTGAAAGAAGAACTCTACGATCTTTCTGCAGACTCTTCGATCTTGAACTAGATGCACTACGATAGTATAGTTAGCTCTGCTATCTTTAAGTAAACTCTACGAAACCATAAAGTATAAGCTCAATTCAGTTCATAAGATCAACCTAACAAGTTTGATCTTTATATTCCAAGTCCTTGTGCATCATATTCATATTAAGGATTTTACAAAAACTACCAAACAAATATACATTAAGAATATCACATCATCAAATTTAAACATGTAGTTCCTAACAAAAAAAATTATTGAGATTATTTTTCTCTTTTTTACGGAGTATTTTGTTCTGCGTCGCACTTTGGCCCTTAGTTTATATCCCTTTTGTTAACTCTTGAATTTGTCCACATACAAATCACCAAAAACTGATGATGACCTGTAAGAGAAGAATAAAGATATGTCAAGTTGTCAACAATGGGAAATATAGCGCTTAGTTAATAAAATTGAACGTATGTTAGCTCCATAATGTGTTTCTATTTATAATAACTAGTTTTAGCCCGTGCAAGGCATAGCCTATTTTTTTGTCATTTTATAAATTTTATGGATAATTCAGTAATATTTATATATAATTTTGATCGAATCAAATTCATTGCTTGATTTATAGGAACTGTTCGGTCAGTTTTTGAATTGATTGCATCTAGTAACTAGCAGTTTGATTGTTGTAGTTTGAATTTCTCCATCAAGCTCAAAAAGTAAAGAATATGATTAAGTCATGAGTAGAATTTGATTCTAGAAAAAAAAAATTAGAATTTGTTAATGTGGTTAAATTGTTTATAAAGAATATGATTAAGTCATGAGTAGTGATAATTTGATTTCAAAAAAATAAATTGAATTTGTTAATGTGGTGAAAATTAATTATAGGTGAATTTGGGTGACATTATGAAGATGTTTTTCACATAATATCTAACCGATGTCTCCTTATTTTTTGCTATGAAACTATTAAATGCACCAATTAAATGTGATTATGATTAAATAAATGGGAACCATGATTAAATGCACTCATTAAAAAATGAATAGACATGGATGTCGTACCAGTGTAAATTAATGCACCCATTATTAATAATTGAAAATTTAAATAACCACTAACTAATTGTACCAATTAAAGGAGGTAGACACCGGCTTGACTGGCTCATAGACTAACCAGTAATTTGGCGAGTGCAATTTTGGTGCAAAAAAAAAAAATCAAAGACGGTGCAATATTGATATTTGTTGCTGAACCAGTGCATCTACTATTATATTAACTTATGATGATGAGATACTTAAGATATTTGTTTTTTCATATGAAATTATTGTTTAATATATGCAAATTTAATTTCTGATATTGTTTTACTTTTTGAAAAAATTTAATTTCATTTTATTTCAAAAAAATCCCCATGCAGAGCAGCATTAGAGTAGTGCAGTTTAAGAGAATAAACTACCTGGTGCAGTTTTAATAACATTTTCACGAAGCAAGCCCGGTGCAGTGCAGCTAATTTTTTAATATTGATACCATATTAAATCACTTGATAACATCCGCTAATTGCGATCTTATTATATGTGAACCAAACCCATATTTAGGAATATAAAAAAAATAAATTCAAATTCTAAACAACGGGCTATTGTTCTTGTAAAAATTTGGCCAAACATAATTAACACGTGGCCTCAACCAATTGGTGATGTGATGAACAGAGATTGAGCCTTCAACTTGTTAAAAAAACCCATAAACACAACTGAAATACAGATTACACCCAAGACTTTATATGTCAGGTGAAGTTTGTATTCTAACATTTAAAACGTGTCTCTTTGCACTTCAGGTTTAAGTTTGGCATTCTAATTGCACCATCTAAACATTTTGTAGGTAAAAACTAATCGAACTCATCATACACATGCTTTAAAGGGACTATTTTACTACAATACTCTTCATCCTCTTCAAAACACAATTTTACACCTATGTATCAAGCCCTAATTGGAATCCAAACCAAATTAAAATAGAGACCAGTAGATTGAGAGAAGATGGAACGCAATTGCTACTGTAGGAAGATAATGAATGATTGTTAAAACAATTATTTTTCCTTATGCATATATATACACTATTGGAGTAAGTGTTTAATTAAAGCGTGTTTGAGGTGAATTATGTAGTAACAAATTCAAATTCTCATCAAGTACTTTCTAACAAAGTTTCATTTAATTAGTCATTGGCTCATATAATCAATTAACAAAAAAAGAGTTCCATATAAATTCGCCATTAACTGTAACGCCCCCAAATTCAGGTATCTTCCGACCCTGGATATGGTGTTACAGGTACTAAACATCAATATACATTTTTATACTTTCACATTTATCCTCATGCGTAACCTTACCAATATGAATGCAATTACTAGCTATTACAGACATTTTCTTACAACTCTCAGGTTCTAAGACCTTGAATTCTTATTACATTATATTGTACAGAATATATAATATCATACAATACTTATAACTATTACATTTAGTAATCGATCTTCTACTCGTTAGCTTCTTCCTTCCTTTGTCTTTACACGAATCTTCAGGTCGATATGTCTCTGCATTTGTACCCTGCGTTGATCAACACTACATGGCAAACGACTTATTTTGCGTTCTTTCCCTCACCCAACAGGGTTTGTCGGCATAAAAATTTTCCCAATATTAAGGTAGTTCTTCTCATATTGGAGTCCAAACCCTAAAAATAATTTTGAGTGGGCAACTGTACTTAATCCCAATAACGTTTCAGAGAATTATATTCAAATCAATAAAACGTTTTAACATGTGTCTAGCAGATACAATTGACATTGAAATAACTCTTAAACAGTTTATGCATATTAGAACTTAAAGCTTGAAAAATTCATGTTATAGATAGCTTGAACACTTATATAAATATAGAAGATTTGCATAAGTTTGAAGTTCACACAATATATATGTATTGTGTAACTTAAATCATACATACAAGTTGTTCATAAGAACATAGATCACTTAAAAACCTTATCAACATGCATTATAGCAAAGCTTGAGCAACTTATAAAAATAACAAAAGATTTGCATAAGTTCAGAGTTCACACAATATACAAGTATTGTGTAGCCGAAAACATGCATACGAATATTCATAAGAATATAGTTCATACGAATGAAAATTTGCACATAAAAATATTTGAACAAGATTTAACAACTGACATTCAATATACAAAATTGAATGTAGTTAGGATACTTGCCTTATGCGTCTATTATAAGTATACTTTACTCATCCTTCAAATGTCTTACACATTTAAGTTCATATACCCATACCAATTAGTCACGTAAAGACGATAATTATTGGCTTACGTTAACTTTACTTCGAGTCTTGTAATGTTCATTTCATTAGAATTAAAACACTTTTCAAATTCATTATCATTTTCCTTGGAGTTTCGACGTTTGTACGTCGCACGCCTAACTTCTCTTATACGAATGTCCAAGCAATACACCTTTTCATAAGGTTCGTCTTTCCATTAGAATTTAAATATTGAACAAGTTTACAAACACTTGTTATGGCGTTACAACTGATGAATAGTAATCCATGAATAGTAACTCATGAATAGTAACTCATAAATAGTAACTTATGAATAGTAACTCGCGAATAGTAATTCAGGAATAGTAACTCATGAATAGTAACTCGTGAATAGTAACTCCGACATAAAAAGGTAAAATTTTCATAATAAAGTTCAGACCAATATTCCGGTGAAATGATATTAGATGAAGTGCAAAACTCAAGGGATTTCTAATCATTTCAGGAATTATAGAAGCAATACTTACCATAGTAAGTTTAAATTTAGGAATTTGAAATAAAATATTATTACTTACATACTATAGAGTATGAAAGAAAATAATATTTCTTACGAATATTGAATGAAAACAACATCCTTTACGAGAAAAATAATATCATTTACAAGAAAAATAATATCCCTTACAAATACGAAAGTAATAATACCTCTTACGAATATAAAATCACATCCTTTACCAAAATATTCTTTATCAAAATATCTTTTATGCAAAATAATATCATTTACGAAAATAATATCATTTACGAAAAATAACCTCATTTACGAAATATAATAACATCCCTTACAAAAAAAATAACATCCCTTACTTTAATAGAAATTCGGATACTGCACTAGTGTAATAACATAATACTCTTCTTCTTTCTCTCTTATTCTCTCTATACTTTCTCTCTCTATAGCTTTAGTGAATTTGTGAGAAATAATGAAGAAATGAGCTTCTATTTATAGGCTTGGCAGAGTAAGGGTAAAATAGTCTTTTTGCCATAATTTATGACATCATCGCTTACCTTATCGTTCCTATGACATCATCGCTTACCTCATTGTTCTGATGACATCATTGCTTACATCATCATTCCGATGACATCATCGCTTACCTCAGAAGAATTCAAATTCAATTTGCTCTCTTCCATCTCATTTTATTATTATACCATGAATTTACTATAATAATGTTACCATTCAAATTATAAAAATTATACTATTATTTTATCATATTATACTATTATAATGTAATATTATAATAATATATTTGAATGAATTATTTTATCAAAGAAGATAAAACGCCAACTTTCAACAAATGTCTTATACCAAAAATTCCTCCATTTATATCAAAATTGATCAAATATTTACTTATCATATTTAGCAATAATTTTTATTTTATTCATAATTAATATTATAGAATCACAATATTGACAATCAGGTCGTTCCTAGGAAAGAGGGGGCTTTTCGATAAGGATTTCTCCTTACTGGAGCGCAATTAGATTACCTAACCCCTTTCCTAGATAGAACTTTCTAGAAATTGCCAATAATTTTGTCTAATAATATTATCCAAATAATATGAATTACTGATTTGATAATGTAAAATACTGTGCAATGACAATTATTGAATCAACAATAATATAAAATATCAACGTAGTAATTATTGAATCAATAATATACGATATTAAACAGTAATTACTATAACAATTATTGAGTAAGTGACTTCTTACGTAAGAACCAATAATTTGAAATATTATGCAATATCGTGTGCTACTGTGTAACAACGCGTATTATTGTATTTTAACCATCGGGTATTTCAACAGTTTAACGGTAAAAATTTTGCCGTTATTATTATTATTATTATTTTATAAAAAGGTTACTTCTGTCGCTTTCTATATCTAACAATTATTCCGTTGTGTGGTCCACCAAAAACTGCGCCGTCGTACGAATATTCTTCGACAAAAAGAATATTTTCCGACCAAACGAATATTCCACGACACAATGAATATTTTATGACCACTTGCTTACTTTGTAAAATTTGCACATATCACCCTTAACTTTAACCTTTTATCAATTTAACCATTTACTGAATAGAATAATAATTATAAGAAAATCGAATACTTCTATTTCATAAAATTCAGGGTCTTACAGATGATACAAATGAATATCTTTGGCCCGTAGTGCAAAGATAGACTATTATTTGACATAACCATGGCCACTGATATTACAGTTGAATATCTTTGGCCCGTAGTGCAAAGATAGACAATTGATTTGTATAATCATGATCATTGTTGTTACATTTGAATGTCTTTGGAATAGGGTGTAATGACGATATGATTATTGAGTGTCTTTAGCCTTGTGGCAAGGACATTGAGTAAAAGTTTTATTAAGCCTTTGTGGCAAGGAGAAACTGTTGATTTACATGATTATGAACATGAATTGTGAATTTAACTATAATCATTGATGTTACAGGTAAAGACATGTGGTGAAAGTTCTCTTTGTCTTGAGTACAACAAAGAACGGTTGTTGGTGTTACATGAATAATATATCGGTGATGGACTTTTAATTTGGGGAAGATAGTAGACATTATGTTCTACTTGACTCTTCTAATGGATTTTTGATTCCGCTGCAATTATGGTTGAAATTTTTTATCATCTACCATATGTTCTAAATATCTGAATCATTTCTGATGAAGGTTATTGATAATTTAATTTTCGTAGTCAGGATATTCTTTACTGGACTGTTTGTGCTCACCCTTTTTCTTCATAATTCCTTTCAGATAATAAGAGTGTAGCTGAGTCGAGTGGAGATAACAGGAGAATAGAGTGATGGTCTATGACTGTTGAAGTTTCTCAGAAACAGTATGATAATAATTGTATTGAGGACTTAAAATGTGGGTGTCGTATTGAATACATCATTTAATAATTGAATTTGGTGAACAACAATAGGGTAGTTGTAAGACCCCGAATTTTATAAAATAAAAGTATTCAATTTTTCTTATTATTATTATTATTATTCAATAAATAGTTAAATTGATAAAAGGTTAAAGTTAAGGGTGATATATATAAATTTTATAAAGTAAGCAAATGGTTATAAAATATTCATTTTGTGTCGGGGAATATTCGCTTGGTCGTGGAATATTCTTGTTGTCGGGGAATATTTATACGACGGCGCAGCCATTTGTGGGTCCTATAACGAAAAACTGTCGGATGAAGAAAACGACAAGAATAAGTTTTTTTAAAAATAACGGCATAACAGTTGTCGTTAAACTGTTGAAATACCCGGTGGTTAAAGTAAAGTAATACGCGTTGTTGCACAGTAGCACACGGTTTTGCACAGTATTTTATATTATTGTCGATTCAATAATTATCACTGCATAGTATTTTACATTATCAAATCAATAATTCATATTATTTGAATAATATTATTAGACAACATTATTGGCAATGTCTAGGAAGTTCTGTCTAGAAAAAAAGTTAGTTAATCTAATTGCGCGCCAGTAAGGAGAAATTCTTATCGGAAAGCCCCTTCTTTCTTGGGAACGACCTGGTTGTCATTATTGTGATTCTGTAATATTATTTGTGAATAATTAATTATTGATAAAAATGATAAGAAAATATTTATTTAATGGAGGAATTTTTTTAAAGAGACAATTATTGAGAGTTGATATTTTATCTTCTTCGATAAAATAATTCATTCAAATATATTATTATAATATTATATTATAAGTGTATGATGTAATAATATAATAATATAATAATGGTGATATTTTTACACTAAATTCACGATATATGAATAAAATGAGGAGAAAAATAACAAATTTAGTCCGAAGTATTTTTGTTACAAAAAGCATATTAAATATGTTGCTGGGCCCCATTTTTGACTAAAATTTGATTGTAGCCTGCAAGTTCATCCGTATATAAATTTGGGTCATTTTTCGTTCGAAATTTGAAAAAACTTTCTTCTACAAAGTTGTAGATAATTAAATTTTATATGAAATGGACATAAAATTCGTATTTTTCTGATAAAAGGGCTATTTATTATGAGTTATTGAAGTTTTAGAAATTGGATCTGAATTGATTTGTTGCAAAAAATATTTAAAACATGTAAAATAATTTTTAGTGGGCCCCACTGTTGCTAAATGTTGATTTTTGTGTTGCTGGGAGTGAATTTTCAACGTTAGCATCCGTATATATAATTTATTCTGCATTGGTGTTCTAAATATTTTTCTATAAATAGGGTGCTTAGGTTAAAATTTAAAATCACACCAGAATCAGAAAATTCTCTCTCTATAGTATCAAGCATATTTCTTATAAATATTTAGAAATTTTGAGTATTGATAACAGTGTAAGTTTTCGTCAGCATAATATCCGATATTCCAGTCAGATTCAGTATTCTTTTGAGGTAAGGGATATCATTGTTGTAAGGGATGTTGTTATGTTTCGTAAAGGAGGTTATTTTTTGTAAATGATATTATTTTCGTAAATGATATTATTTTGCGTAAATGATATTTTGATAAATGATATTTTGGTAAATGATGTGATTTTATACTCGTAAGGGGTATTATTTCTTTCGTATTCATGAAGAGAGCTATTTTCTTTCAATACTTGTAAGAGTTGTTATTTCATTCTTTATTATTCTGTTGGAATAATCTGTCTACGCGGACTACCGCATGCATGGTGAAATCATTTTGGTTATTCCATTCTTTATTATTCAGTGGGAATAACTTGTCTACGCGGACTACCGCATGCCTGGTGAATAACCCCTCGTATTCATTCTTTATTAAATTGTGAAAATGATTTATCTACGCAGACTACCGCATGACGGGTGAAAATCCATTTGCAGTGTCGTATATTGTTTCATTTTAGATTTCTAACTCTAAGCTTACTATTGTAAGTATTATTTCTATAATTCCTGAAATGATTAGAAATTCCTTGAGTTTTGCGCTTCATCTAATATCATTTCACCGGAATATTGGTCTGAACTTTATTATAAAAATTTTACCTTTTCATGTCAGAGTTACTATTCACGAGTTACTATTCACGAGTTACTATTCATAGGTTACTATTCACGGGGTACTATTCACGGTAAAAAAATAATATATTATTTTCTCCGTCCAAATTATCGTTGATTTATGAATCTTACTCTTGAAATTAGATCCATATTTTGATCATATTGTTCTTATTATCATATATAACATTTTTATAATCCTGGTGATGAAATTTCTCTTTGACTTTAATGTAAAGATGGGTAGATTATTGGTATGACCATGACTATGGGTTCTCTTTGGCCAGTAGTACAAAGATGAATTATTGACTGGTATGCTCATGACCATTGAGTTTACAATTGAATATCTTTAGCTTAAGTGCAAAGGTGAATTGATCAACATGGTTATAAATGTTGTTTTATAAATTCTGAAATGATTAGATATTTCTTTGAGATTTGAATATCTTTGGCCCGTAGTGCAAAGATGAGCTATTGATTTATGAATATCTTAGCCTGTAGTGCAAAGATGAACTATTGATGAATATCTTTGGCCTGTAGTATAAAGATAAGCTATTGTTGAATATCTTTGGCCTGTAGTGCAAAGATTAATTAATTAGCATGATTATGAACATGAACTGTGATTTGATATAACTATGATCTTTGGTGTTTCAGGTAAATACATGTGATGAAAGTTATCTTCGTCTTGGGTGCGAAGAGGAATTTAGCAACACAATTATGATTATGAATTATTCATATGATTGTGGACAGGAACTGTTGATTGATGTTACAGGGATAAAATATTGTTGGTGGACTTTTAACATGGAGAAGATAATAGACATTATGGTCTATTTGACTCTTCTAATGGATTATTTGTTCCGCTGCAACTATGGTTGAAAAGTTTTATCATCTACCATATGTTCTAAATCTCTGAGTTATTACTGGCGAATGCTATTGATAATTTTATTATCTTTAGTCATAATATTCTTTACTGGGCTATTTGTGCTCACCCCTTTTGCTTCACAATTCCTTTCAGGAAATAAGAGTGTAGCTGGGTCGAGCGGGAATAACAAGGAATAGAATGATGGTGAAGTGAACCCAACTTTGGAAGGGTGTGTTGTCACTATCATACAAGATGTCTGATCACATACGACTTCGTGTTATCATAAGATATGGTTGTGCACATCCACTTGCTGATTATATCTATGAGCACTACCTATATAATCTTGGAGTATGGTTGGAATATAATTCTCAGTTTGAGAAAATGGAGATAATTATATGGCAAGAGAATACCCACCATTGGAATGAACAGGATAATAATCTTCTCGTTCTTCTTTGGGGTCTATTGGGTCAACCAAGGTTAATTCTCAAGTCCTATGATATCTATTATAACTTAGATGCATGGCCTCCCATGTACGAAGGTTTTCTTGAGTATTTTCCAAAGATTTTAATTTATAAAACAGTTATTGACTGTACCTTTATGTAACGTATCATTGATAAGGAGTGTGAGTACTGTATTTGTATTAAAACTTACACTTTATGTGTAGTCGTATGGTGCACGACAATTGAATATAAAAGATTTGTATTTGGATTCTGTACCATATATTTCTTGGCGACTCAAAATAGGTGGGTTGTGTATTGAACCTATTTTGGGGGAGTCACAGTAGTGAGAACTCGACTTTGGAAGAGTGTGTTGCCACTATCATACAAGATGTCTAACCACATAAGAATTCGTGTTATCATAAGACATGGTTGTGCGCATCCACTTTCTGACTATATCTCCACTTTCTGACTATATCGATGAGCATTATCTATATAATCTTGGAGTATGGTTGGAATATAATCCTCAATTTGAGACCATGGAGATAATTAAATGGCAAGAAGATACAAACCATTAGAATGAACATTATAGTAATCTTCTCGTTCTTCTTTGGGGTCTATTGGGTCAACTAATGTTAATTCTCAAGTCTTTTGATATCTATTATAACTTAGAAGCATGGTCTCCCATGTACGAAGATTTTCTTGAGCATTTTTCAAAGATTTTAATTCCTAAAACAGTTTAATGAATGTACCTTTATGTAAAGTGTTATTGGTTTGAAGTGTGAATACTATTGTTATAATATTTGTATTGAAACTCATAGTATATGTGTTGTCGTATTTTGTACGACAGAGTAATAGTTGTAAATAGAGAGTTTGTATTTGAATTCTGTAGTGTGTATTTTGACGACTCAAAATGGGTTGTGTGGACTTATTTTGGGGCCTTCACACTTAGGGTTTAAAGGTTTGTTGCACATGCTAAGTGCAATTTGTTATTTTCCAAAGGCAATTTATAGCTCTAGAAGGGTGGTTGAATAGATCTTTAAAAACTCTGTTAATTGAAAGAGTGTAACCAGGTATTTATTAATTGGATTAATTAAGCACATCGGAGTATGTCTTTTTGGAAAAACCCCTTGAAGTTTAAAATAAATATCAATTCTGAATATATGCAGGATAAATGTAATAATCAGGTAGATAAACGATAAAATCAGTAAATAAAGACACAAGGTTTTTTAAGTGGTTCGGAGACTGAATAACTCCTAATCCACTCTTATATTTCTTGAGTAGAAAATCCACTAATGGTTTAGTCACGCAGACAAGGACACTTTGCCCCTCTTCAAGCTCAATAAACTTGGATATTTAGTCACACGGACAAGGACACTCTGCCCTCTTCAAGCCCCGCAGACTTGGATATTTAGTCACAAAGACAAGGACTCCCAACCCTCTGATGATCTGATGATTGATGTTTGTTGAGGGGTGATGCTAAGTTTTTGTTATGTTTTCTTCTCAAGCACTTAGCAGCTCGAACTGTGTGTTTAGGATCGTTGAGTTCATTCTTTGACTTTTGCAGAGTTTTAACTTTTTGATCAATGTTCGTCACTTCTTTAGTTTGAATCCTTGTTACATTTTATACTCTGCTGAAAAATCTTTCCTTTGCAAGATGCTCGTTTGTGCATTTAATGTTCAGATATTCTAGGATCCTTGATGTTGACATTTTAAATCTAGGAGACAGTTCATTTTTCCTTACGTGTCACATCAGTCTGCTTTCTCACCTAACACCCTTGATGTGTCATTGTCACCAACTAGCTGATAGACATATTCTGATCTTCGATTTCCACTAAGGATATTTGGGGAGTGCATTGGGACCTTCAATTTGCAACGCTCCAATGTCAGTCAGTTCTCAGGCTTGACTGATTCTACGATTGAGTTTTTCTCTATGATCTTTTACTTGACTGGGTGGTTCACTTATTCACTTAACGAACAGAAGTGGCTTTACGAAGTAAAGTGAACTTTGTGATAGCTCCAAATAGTTTAGTGATCCTCTTGATGTATTATTGTCTTGTGCTTACTTTGCGATCTTGTACTCAAAGTAGCAGAGTATCTTTAGGTTAATACAACATTATTTGATCTTTCTTTTCTAAGTCCGTGTACATTTTATCAATTCTTTATAAGGACTATACAAATCATACTGGTACAAATATACAGTAAGCTCATTTATCATCAAATTAAAATATGCAAACTCTAACACAATCGTGTTTCCTACGAAAACGGGGGTAGAATTATTTTAAGGTTAAATTTTTTGGGCAATGAATTAATTGAACTTAAGGGTTTTGGTCAACGATAAAATTTTAATTTTTATTTAATGATTCTTAGAAAAAGGATAAAGATTGCTTAGTTTGAATTTTACCTTTTTGTTAGCTTTTATTTTTTTTGTGACCCTTTAATTCTTTTATGCACATATTCATTTGGTTGATCTAGTTTTAACTTTGAGGAAGTTTATATGCTAAATGCCTATGGAAGATATTTATTAACTTTATATCTTATTTTTTTCATAACTTAAATTGCAATATGAGGTATAATATAATTTGGAAAAAATCTTGGTTAATTTTAAAAAAATGGAAATTTTGAACCTTCCCAGTTGAAAGAATGGATCATGTGATGGGTTGAGATGGAGCGTAAATGCACTCACTCATAAACACATACAACGAGATAGAGCGTAAAACACACTCGTTCAACGAAAAGTGAGATGGACCGTAAAACGCACTTACTAAAATATATATATATATTTATATATAATAATAAAAGAATATTTTTTGAATTATTGGGGATGGGTTCAAAGGGGCTTAAATATTTTAAATAACCATATGATCTTATATTTTTGTTTGCTTGTATTCACTTTGAGATGTGAAAAATAAGCGTATAAAGTTCTTGATTTAATACTAATCCTTTTTTATATCTTTTATGATGTGTTTGATTATGTGAGTTTCCTTGAGGTTTTTTTTACTAGTTTGATACATTTGGATTCACGCACACACAAAGGGTCTTGAGTAAGTTATGACTAATAAGATATTGAAATTTAGGCTTTGCATACTTTTAAAATTTTCTAGGAATTATCATTTTAAAAAAATATATCTTTGGAGGTCATGTTTAATTTTAAATCAATTCAATGCTCATGTAGTTTGGTCATTATTTTTATTTTTAGAGTTTTTGTTTGTGTTTTGCTTGAGGACAAACAAAAATTCAAGTTTAGGGGTATTTGATGAGTGAGTTTTGTACCTATAAATTAAGTATTTTTAGCTTGATGATTTGTGAGTTTTCGAGTATTTTTTGTTTTTTTATGTGTTTTATGTTTTTATGTAGAAAATGCAATTAGAAGGTATTTGGTTGTATTTTAGTTAAATTGGAGCTAATTGGGTTCATTTTAGTCAAATTGGAGTATATTATGTAATTTCCATCTTTTGGGCAGATTGACCTCTAGAGCTTCACTTGAGTTTTGGATGTTATTTGAATTTCAGAATGAGAAAGTAGTCTTTTTGATGTTTGTAGAGGACGTCTTAAGCATTTCAGAAAGGTATGATTGAAAAAAATCATAGTTCGTTTGGGCAAACACTGCGTCAAATTAAGATTTGAAAAGTTGATTTGAATCCTGATTATAGTTGAATTTCTGTTCGAACCAGTATACTTCAAAGGGTTATAACTTGAGCTTTCGAAGTCCAAATCAAGTGATTCAAAAGCCTAAATCCATCGACACTTCCAGGGCTACAACTTTCATGAAGAGCCCAAGTCAAGATTTAGTCGTTATCCGATACGAAAATAACTCACAAGGTCCAGTACGATTTTTGGAAAATTTTTTACCTTCCACTATGCTGAAGATTGCTATATTTCTAGTGGGTCTCGAGGTGAATTTAAAAGAAAGGAGATTAATGAATCAATATCAATTTTGGAAAAAGGAAGAGATTTAAGAATTTTTTTATAGTAGTTTATTAAAATTAGGATATTGTGTATGTAATTTTATATAGGATTGTAATTCTTTTAGGGTTAGGAAATTAGGAGGCCTATAAATACATGTTAAAGGGCAAATAGAATAATTAATTCTTTTATCGCGGAGGCTAGACTTCAGGTTTGGAAATCTAGTGCAAAAACTCTTTTAACACCAATGGAGGGAAGGAATTAAAGAATGCTTTGAGATGGAAGATGTCTTCACAATAGTTTTTCTTCTGTAACTTTTCCTTACTTGTATTTTCCATTGATGTTAATTAATATTTGGAAAAGTTTAATTTATTTGTTATGAATTAAACTTCTATCTATTTCAATTAAATTAACTTGATATGAAATTAATATTTGAAAAATATTAGATATAAATCCTCGTGGGAACAATACTCTACTTACATTATATTACTTGTTAACCGTGCATACTTGCACGTATTTATTGATTGCTAAATCAACCAACAACAACGTTTGCACATTTGTACGCCCAGATTGCCTATGTGAACGCCCAACGCGGCACATCCAAGCTCCTTGGAAAAATTTTACTTCTTTAAATTCTGGACATATGCCCTAGCCGTGTCGTGGTCAAGCCTATGGTTGGCGTGGCTGCGCCAAACGGGCAGAAAGCAATTTTAAGTTTTCTAAAATTCCAACTTTAAGCAATTTCAACGCACCTACTTTGAAAACATCATAACTTGCTCATCCGATATCGGAATGAGCTTGTTATTACGTCATTTTCTTCCTTATAACATCCTCTACAGATCCCCCACACAAAAAAAATAATTTGGGGTTCTCTAACTGGTCAGTAAATTGGCTCAAAAATCCTTCAGAAGCCATTTTTCACCAAACGACGTTTTCAACGTCAAATTTTCAAACCTTCATAACTCACTCATCCGAAGTAGAATTAAGCTCATTCTTGACTCTAATGCTCACTTATACTACCAACTACAAAACCCCCCTGAAAAGTGAAGTTTTTTGGAAGCGCTAACTACCCGTAAACTCGGCCCGAAAATAGTACCAAACTAGGGTTTTTTGCGTTTTACGTTTTTTGTTGAAAATTTCCCCATAACTTCGTTATGACGTATTTTTCATCCGTTCCACTTGGAACATCTTCGTAACTCCCTTATCTATGATTCCTTCTTTTTGAAATCCAATTACATCACACAGACAAACAATTACAGTAGTCTGTTTACAGTCATCTACAAATTTCTTTTCCATCCTCATGATTAGGCTTACGGTTTTAGTTTTTCGTTTACTTGACATGCATATTACAAGTAGTTTTACAAGGTTTACTCCTACAATAACCACCTTATATCTTTAAGATCCTTCATAATCTTCCATTAGCAACAACAACCACCTACAACTTATAAAACTCTAAGAAAAAAAATCAAAAAGAGATTATGAAGAAGTTAGGGTTTACTAGGCTTACCTCTTGATGATCTTCTTCTTCTTCTTGCTTAGGATGATCAAGCTTCCAAGCTTGATCCTTACTCCTCATTTTCTCCTTTCTATCCGTCCAAATATCTCTCTCTCTCTCTCTCTCTCCCCCTCTTACTCTCCCAACATTTAGCAAAATAATGGAAAGTGAATAGATGAATACTTTGGATTTTGCTTATATAAAAACTACTTTTCATTCCTTACAAGTTGGTCATCCAACTTAAGTCTTCTTTAGTCTTGCTCCTCATCTATTAAAACTAACTTAATCAAACCACAATTAAGCTAACCATATGTAAACATAAACTAGTTATCAAGCTCTTATTAGTTGAGAGGTTCTTAATGGGGAACCAAGCAGTTAATGCTTTATCTTTTTGTCCTTAACTTAGGTTGTGTTTGATAAAATTTAATGTTAAATCTGAACAGTTTAGACATCTGAATAATGTAGAGCATCTGGATAGAATTGTATCTGAATGAATAAACAAATGATGTTTGATAATTAATTTTTTTTAAATGTTTGACTAATAATATTTTACCATTTTAACCCCATGAACAGTTACTCAAACTAGTCCAAAAATGCAGCCATTAAACCAAATAACACTAAATCAAAACCTTAACGTCACACTATCCATGGCCACCAAAACTCAAACATAAATATATGGGTTAATTCATGTATGTTAAATTTATTTATATATTCAAACCGGCTAAACGACAGATGTGAGGGGGCTCCAAATACGTGAGAAACAAAGCCAAACACAGCCAAACACCTCTCTTGTATGTCTTTTAGACCAGGCCCAAACTTTGAAATAGAATTACTGATCTCACCACCACCAGATCCACCACCGCCTATACCAGAAAAACCACTTCCCATATACGTATAAGAGCAACCCAAAATTAAGAAACTCAAGAATTATATAAAGAAGAACAAGGAGCAGTCATACATGTTTGATTTGCAGGTTTAGATGGAATGGAAGGGAGGATGGAGAAACATGGATGGAAGGAAAAGGAGGCCGGGGGACTGAAGGATTGGGCGGTAGGGACGGAGAGGGGAAGGGGGAAGAGGCTGATAGGAGAGAGAATAATTGGGTAGTAGGGTTATTGGGGATAAAAAAAGGGACTTTGTAATATTTAAGAGGCCATTGTTGTCCAAAAAATAGTTAATTCTGTTCAGATGTACCTCTAAATAGTTAAGACTTAATTTTGTATCTTACCGATTAAAAGGCATTAAGAGGCAAAAAAAATTACCAACAAAGTTTAGCCTCTTACTGAATCAGAGGCATACCTATTAAGAGCCATTCAGACCTAATCAAACAAAGCCTTAGTCATTAAGTAAGTGAGTCACCACCTTATCCACACCACAAAGTGGTTGGATCCCTTCCCCATTTTCCCCACATTTGAGTTTCATTTCTTCCACATTTCATCCTCATTTCAACCTTAGCTGACTATTTCAACTTTGGTCACTAAAATTTAAGGTTTAACCCTAACTTATACATTGGTTCAACCCCCCCAGCCAAGCCATTCATACCCTAGGCTCAACCCTTGGCTCAAACCTAGCCAAACCTTTCAAACCCTAACTAAGTCATTCAAACCCTAGGCTCGGTTAGGTTAAACCAATTCGGTTACTCATTTTCTTCTTAGTTAGATTTTCTATCTTTTTCAGTTATGTTTTCGTAACACGCTCGATTAGTCAAAAAATTGACGTACACGGATCGTAATTTAAATTATATACTCCGTTCGGGATAAATGCTTTTTTGGTCACTCTACTCTATGTCAACTTACAAATGAGTCACTAAACTTTTTTTTCTTACAGTCAACTCACTGAACTTTTGTTTATTTACAAACCGTTACGAAAAGTGTCTTGACCGTTAGTTGACTAACAAATTAATGACGTGGCAGTGGTGACATGGTGCTAATTTCTGATGTCGCAATTCTTAAATGAAAATGAAGGAAATCTAGGACTTGGTTGTATAAACACTAAAATAAATAATGAAATTTAGGGTAAAAATGAAATTTGTCTTTAAAAAAAAGTAAAGAAAAAGAGAAAATATTATTCTTATTACTGTTGTTATTATTATTATTATTATTATTATTATTATTATTATTATTATTATTATTATTACTATTATTACTATTATTATTATTATTATTATTATTATTTTATTATTATTACAATTATTATTATTGTTGTTGTTATTATTATTATTATTATTTATTATTATTATTGTTATTATAATTAAAGTTATTAATATTATTATTATTATATTATTATTATTATTATTATTATTATTATTATTATTTTTTTATTATTATTATTATTATTATTATTATTATTATTACAATTATTATTATTATTGTTGTTGTTGTTATTATTATTATTATTATTATTATTATTACTATTATTATTATTATTATTATTATTATTATTATTATTATTATTATTATTATTATTGTTATTGTTATTGTTAATATTATTATTATTACTGTAATTATTATTATTATTATTATTATTTATTATTTTTACATTTATTATTATTATTATTGTTGTTGTTGTTATTATTATTATTATTATTATTTATTATTATTATTATTGGTATTATTATTATTATTACTATTATTATTATTATTTATTACTATTATTTTTATTATTACTACTACTATTATTATTATTATTTATTATTGTATTTATTATTGTTATTATTTATTACTGTTATTATTATTATTTTTTATTATTACTGTTATTATTATTATTGTTATTTATTATTTCAATTATTATTGTTATTTTTGTTATTATTATTATTATTACTGTTATTATTATTATTATTATTATCTATTTTTATCTTTATTATTATTATTACTGTTATTTTTTATATTATTATTTAATATTGTTATTATTATTATTATTATTACTATTATTATTTTCCGCTTATTGAAGGCCATGTTGGATAATTTTGCCACATTAGCTTCTTTTTTTTACAACTCAGCAATGATGTGTCAAATTCCGTTAAAGTCAAATGAATTAACGGTTTTTGTAATGGTTTGTAAGTAAATAAAAGTTCAGTGAGTTAACAGTAAGAAAAAAAAGTTTAGTGACTCATTTCTAAGTTAACCTAAAGTAGAGTGACTAAAAAAGCATTTATCCCTACTCTGTTCCCATTTCTTTTAAATCCTACTTACAAGGACTTTTGATATTTGCGATCATTACATTAACACCCCCCCCCAAAAAAAAAATTCTTTTACCAACTTTCACAAAATTGTAGTCCCAAAGATTATTCATCATCATTGTTAATTCAAACAACCATTAAAAAGACACACCCATCCAAACAACTCCAAATTTGGGACCAACCTCTAGCCGTCACATATTTGGTTTGACCAGATTTTTGAAAAAAAAAAGAAGTTTTACTTTGCTTGGTGCCGAAGAGAAGTCATTGATATATATATATATATATATATATATATATATATATATTTATATATATATATATATTTATATATATATATACATGAAGTTTTAATTTGCTTGGTGTCGAAGAGAAGCCATTGATATATATACATATATATATATAGGATAAGGCTCTGAAACGAACTGTTCGTAAACGAACAATCTTACCTGACGCTTTTAAATGGAATAAGTGGGCCTAGGGGAATTGGTGAGAATGTAGGACCCAGTGTTGAAGGTTGTTGATTGAATGAGATTATTTAACACTAATTAGGAATATACATAATGAGATGAAGGGGCCCACTTATTCCATTTAAAAGCGTCAGGTAAGATTGTTCGTTTACGAACAATTCGTTTCAGAGCCTTATCCTATATATATATATATATATTCTAACACCATCTCCTCAAAATTCCATCTAAAAGCATCTCCCCTTCTGTAAGACCCCAACTTTTATGAATAAAGATTTAATTTTCTTTATATATTATTTCGAAATAGTAAGGTGTTGACTTGATAAATATGAAAGTTATGGGTGAAATGTGCAAACATTTTTAAAATGAGCAAGTGGTTATAAAATATTCTTGTTGTCGGGGAATATTCGTTTGGTCGTGGAATATTCTTGTTGTCGGGGAATATTCGTACGACGGCGCAGCTATTTGTGGGCCCCACAACGGAATAACTGTCGGATATAGAAAGCGACAGAAATAACTTTTTACAAAATAACGGCGGGGTTGTTACCGTTAGTACTGTTGAAATACCCGGTGGTTAAAATACAGTGATACACGGTGTTGCATAGTAGCACACGGTATTGCACAGTATTTCGAATTATTGAGTCTTACGTGAGAAGCCATTACTCAATTATTGTTACAGTAATTACTGTTCAATATTTTATATTATTGACTCAATAATTGCTACGTTGATATTTTATATTATTGACTCAATAATTGCTGCATTGATATTTTATTGACTCAATAATTGCTACGTTGCCATTTTATATGATTGATTCAATAATGACTACAGTTGATATTTTGTAGTATTGATTCAATAATTGTTGTTGCACAGTATTTCACGTTATCAACTCAATAATTCATATTATTTGAATAATATTATTAGATAGCATTATTGACAATGTCTAAGGAAGTTCTGTCTAGGAGGGGTTATTTAATTGCGCGCCAGTAAGGAGAAGTCCTTATCGGAAGGCCCCCTCTGTCCTGGGAACGACCTGGTTGTTAATATTGTAGTTCTATAATATTATTTGTGAATAATTAATTATTGATTTATATGATAAGGAAATATTTATTTTGTGGATATTAAAGAAGGAATTTGCGCTGGTGAGTTTTTATCAATATTTTGGTGTGAGAAATCATCTATTTTTGGATTTCGGATAATTTATGTTTGGAATTTGGAAAAACTTCCTTCTGCAAAGTTGTAGAGAATTAAATTTCCTATAGAAGGACACATCATTTGTATTTTTCTGACGAAGGGGCTATTTGTTATGAATTATTGAAGTTTCAGAAAATATATATATTATAAAGGGTGGGCCCCACTTTTGTTGGTTTGTTGAAAAATCAGAATTTTTGGAGTAGCCGGCGGCTAAGAAAAAATAATATTATTTTATTCATTTAGTCTCCTTTGGCATCCTAAGCTTTTCCTATAAATAGGGTGCTTAGGTTAGAATTGAAAATCATACCAGAAATCAGAAGTTTTCTCTCTCTATAATATCGAGCGTATTTTTGTGAGTATTTCAATACTTTGAGTATTACTATTCAGTACAAGCTTTCGTCGGTATTATATCCGATATTCCAGTCAGAGATACTGTTCTTTTGAGGTAAGGGATGTTATTTTCTTTCGTAAATGATATTATTCTTTTCAATATCATTATACAGAAATATTGTCATGGATTTTATGTTGAAATTCTTACTTTTTTCGTCGGGGTTACTATTCACGTATACGGCACTATTCACGTATACGGCACTATTCACGTATACGGCACTATTCACGTATACGGCACTATTCACGGAAAAATTAAATTTTCTTCTATTTGTCCAAATTGCTTGTTAAGGTTACTATCTCTGATTGTATCCAAGTTTTGAGCTCTATTCTTGAATTTTGCTCCATAATTGATTATTACGAGGTATTTTTGAATTGGATATACTAAAATACGAATATTTGATCTTTGTCTTTTATCTCACTGGATTCGCTCTTTAAAATATTTTTCATCATCCTCAGTCCTAAAAGTTGATGTAACTGAATATCTTTGGCCTGTAGAGCAAAGATGAATGATTACCTGATGAATATCTTTGGCCTGTAGTGCAAAGATGACAGGTGTTGAGATGAACATGACTACTGATGATGCAAATGAATATCTTTGGCCTGTAGTGCAAAGATGAATATTGATTCGAGATGTATATTGATTGATGTTACAGGGATAAAATATTGGTGATGGACTTTTAAATCATAGAAGATAGTAGACTTCATTCTCTGCTTAACTCTTCTAATGATTTGTTATTTCCGCTGCGAATATTGATCTAAAACTTGTTGTCCATAATATTTTATCTGAACTGTTGAAGACTAACGATAATTTATTTTTCATTATCTTAGTCATAATATTCTTTACTAGGCTAGTTGAGCTCACCCTTTTCATCTGTTGTCCTCTTCAGGAAATGAGAATGTTGCGGGGACTAGTCGGGGGACAGAGTGATGGTCCGAGTTAGAGCAGTAGTAGTTCTCACTATTTCTGATAAATAGTGTGGTAATAATTGTAATGAGGACTTAGTTTGAATCTTAATATTTTCTACATATTTGTATTAAGACTCACAGTTGTGTGGTCGTATTTTGCACGACCGTATGATATAAAGTTTGTATTTGAATTCTGTACCATGTATTTGGCGACTCAGAATGGGTTGGGTTGAATGGACCTATTCTGGGGGCGTCACACCTTCTTACCCAATTAGAGCGATTTGATACTTCAAAATTCAACATTTCTCTATTACTTCACATCCCGAGTCACACCGATTTAACTCATTCTCTTGCAACTTGAAGACCCATGTATTAACTCTTCTTTTATTTCAACTCGAACCATCATAAAGTGAGAAGTTGTCTTCTTTTTTTTTTATCATCTTCATCAACGAATTTTTCATATGGGTAAGTGCCAAACTCTATTTTCTATACCAAATTTAAGATACCTTTGTTATCTTTTTATCATCTTCGATGCGGCCTTGGAGGCAGTTGCGCTTAAAGTTCAAGCAGCCCATAGACCAGTAGACTTCTTCCATCCCAGCACATCAGTATGTCGATGACCAAAATCGGTGGATCGACACGCTTCACGTCGATGAAGGTTCAAGGACTTCTGAGGTTCTTGTAGTAGAATTTGTTAGTGTTAATTGCACCTTTTCTTATATGAGTTTTGATCAATTTTGAGATTAGTTTAGACCCATTAATTGATTGAATTTTATTAAATTAAAAGTGCATTTGATAGTCTATTATAAGGAGATTAATAAAGAGCAATATATGGTTCAAGTAAGAATTATATATTGTGTTTTAATTGTATCAAAAGTGGAGTATATGAAAAGGTTCATTGTTGTTTAAGAAAACTATTTTCTTCAAGTCCCACATTGAGTAGGAATAAAACTATTTAATACTCCCTCAGTCCCAAAATAAACATTCTAATTAGTTTCGGCAAGCTGATTAATACAATTTTCTTTTACCTAAAGTACCCTTTTGATTACTTATTCACTTTTCTATAACCCCAATAAATACTTTCCCACATCATTTAATTCTCTACATTCATTTTTTTTGTAACTCTCACATTCCCAATAACTACATTAAATAAAATGAGATGTTATAGTGAAAGTGGTATACTATACACCAGTTCCCAATATAAATATTTTCACATTTATTCAATTTCTAATAAAAGTTAAGAAAGATTATGAGGGTATAATAAGAATAATATGATAAATATAGTTACTAATATAGAAATAGGACATTTATTTTGGAACATCCTAAAAAAGAAATTAAGACATTTAATATGAGATGGAGGGAGTACTTTATAAGTATATGTGGAATAGTTTAATTCACTAGGGTCATGTTTGTTTGCAAGGATTATAATCCCGGGATTATAATCCTAGTCACATGTTTATTTTTTATGAAATTATTTAGGGGATAACTTAAAATAATCCCATGTTATATTTGTTTTTTCTAGGATTAATTAAAGGATTGGATTAAAAAATATCGTTTGGACTATTATACCCTTACCAATAATAACATATTTTAAACTTATTTATACATCAAAAAATAATAAAAAATTAATTAAAAACTTTTAAATAAGTAGTAATATTATTCAGTAAATATTATTTTTTTTGAGAGGGGGTAGTGGGGGTGGGGGTGGGTGGGTGGCGTGGGGTAGGGTGGGGGTGTATATATAATTAATAAAAATTATTTTTTTAATTTTTGTGGCGTGGGGTGGGGGGTTGGGGGTGGGGGGTGGGGTGGGGTAGCGTGGTATAGTGTGGGGTGTATATATAATCAGTAAATATTATTTTTTTAATTTTTGAGGGGTGGGGTGGGTGGGTGGGGTGCGGGGTAGGGTGGGGGTGTATATATAATTAATAAATATTATTTTTTTAATTTTTGTGGGGTGGGGGTGGGGGGTGGGGGTGGGTGGATGGGTGGGGTGGGTAGCGTGGGGTAGGGTGAGGGTGTATATATAGTCAATAAATATTATTTTTTTAATTTTTGTGGGGTGGGGTGGGGTAGGGTAGCGTGGGGGTGTATATATAATCAATAAATATTATTATTTTTAATTTTTGTGGTGTGAGGTGGGGTGGGGTGAGTGGGGTAGGGCGGGGTGGGTGGGTGAGTGGGTGGGGGTGGGGTGGATGGGGTAGCTTGGGGAGTATATATAATTAGTAAATATTATTTTTTTAATTTTTGTGGGGTGGGTTGGGATGGGGGGGGGGGTGGGGGGTAGAGTGGGGGTGTATATATAATCAATAAATATTATTTTTTTAATTTTTTTGGTGATAATCAATCACAACTAAGACGTTCAATCTAATTTAAGGATACATTAGTCATATTAGAAAAGACAAAAGTTAATTTTGTCCACAAATTTTTAATCCCTCCTCATGGGATTAAAATACCATGTTAGACATAGTATTAAATAATCTCTAATTCTAAGTCATTTTGTTATCCCGGGATTAATAGTCCGAAGTCTAATTTAAAAAACAAACAATAAATTAAGGATTATTAGTCCAATCCTAAGGGTTATCCTAATAAACAAACATTTAAATATTGAATGAAAAAAATATATATTTTAAATATTAAGGTGTAAACCTCACACGACGCACAAAGTCTGTGCCTTTGTTGCAATATGTATTTCAGTTCATAAACACAAATATATGAACGAAATTTTAAGACAAGTAAATAACAGGAGAGAGAAACATAAAAAAACACACAAAGAAACAGAAATACATACATACACACATATGAAACACTTTCGCTTTTGACGATCTGTTCTTCTTAGATACAGATCACAAAACCTAACCCTAGTAATTCACTTCAATCCCGTTTTCTCCAGATCTCAAATCCCATTTTCCCTCTTTATATATATATAAATTAACTTATATCGTTATACTTTCGGCAATTATGGGTAGCATAAAGGAGGTGAGTAGATCGGCGGTGGTGGCGTTTGCGCCGGACAAACCGTACCTGGCGGCGGGGACAATGGCGGGGGCGGTGGATATATCCTTCAGTACGTCTGCGAATCTCGAGATCTTCCAGCTTGATTTCCAGTCCGACGATCACCAATTGCCGGTAACCGGTGCCGTGCCGAGTTTGGAGCCTTTTAACCGGCTGTCGTGGGGGAAGAATCCGGCGGGCACAAGGGAATTCTCTCTGGGTCTAATTGCCGGTGGTCTTAACGATGGTAACATCGGGATTTGGAATCCTGCTACACTGATCGGGTACTGCTCTTGACGGAAATTTGCGGCATTGTTTTATTCTATTGCTACCATTTGTGATTTGAATTTGATAATTTGGGGAAAAGTTTGATACTTTCATTTATTTGAAGTGATTTTAATTAGATTGGTAATCTCAATTGTAAATGATCCTTTGCCAATTTATTGTGTGTTTGGTATCATTTGCTATAGAGATGAAGCTTTTAATTTATACTTCGGTTTTTTTTTGGGTTATGTGGTTATTTTGGACATTCTTTGGCTATCCAACTAAAATTTCAAGTAATCTGATTGGAATGGGGAGTCAGATGTTTAGTTGGCGTTACAGATTTACTTTTTGTTCATTTCAAGTAATCACTAAGGGTCTGTTTACTATTTTTCTAGGTCAAGGAAAAATCAGTTCAGCGTTGCCAGTCGCAGTCATTCATACAAAGCATGGGTTCTGGGGAATTTTGTTAAGAATCATAATACTTTCCTATAGTGTTCCCATTCCTTAGAATTTTAAATTATTTGACCTAATTCTGATATTAGATGGCAATGTTGGCCCAAATTTTATCTGTCAGCTAGGGTCTAGTTGTTTTAATTTTTTCATACACTTTTCCAAGACAAGATTGGGATGTGTTGCATAATGAGTTCACCCAAATTCTGCATGTCAACTAGGCTACGTTTGCTTGCAAAAATAATGGATGGGATAAGACTATTTGTATTAATTTAACACCATTTGGGATTATTTTATCTCATGATTAGTTCGTTATTTAATCAAATGTACTATTTGTTATAATTTCTTAGGTCATTTGATACCTCAAAAAGGGGATAATACAATAGCACCTTTCCACTTGGGATTATAATCCATCATCAAATGGCCTTAGAAAAGATAAAACATAGTCCATGAGATTAAATAACGAACTAATAATAAGATAAAATATTTTGTAGTAATAATGAATCGGTACAAATAGTCCTATCCCACTTATCATTTTTGCAACCAAACAAAGTGTAGTTGTTTTAATATTTTCTGGCTCTTTTATACAAGCTTGGGATGAGTTCAAATTGTAAATTGAATCAAGCTTGATGAAATATTTTAATAGTTATAATGGTACTTAAAATCTCTGACGTTTTGTAATGAACTGAAACTCAACTTTCTCAGATAATAAATTGTGTAGATAGGAGTCAAAGGACTTGTATTATTCTATATAGTAGTTTGCTCCTTATTTGTTTTCTACAGGAGTAAATAATAAGATGTTTTATATTCATGAGACCTGACTATTGAGTGTTACTTTCTTCAGTTCTGAGCCAAGTGAAAGTGCTCTTCTACAACAGCTTTCAAGGCATAGAGGACCTGTAAGCCTCTTCATTCTTCACTCGAGATAACTCCAATTTAAGATGGCTCTTACAACTGATGATAATATGACATGGTTTGTCCTGCATCAATTTTTTGTTTGTTGCATCTTTTTCAGGTTCGAGGTCTGGAATTTAATTCTCTTTCACCAAACCTACTTGCTTCTGGGGCTGATGAAGGTGAAATCTGTATATGGGATATTGCAAAACCTACAGAACCTACCCATTTTCCTCCTCTCAAGGTATGTATCCATATTCTGACTTTTAATGTGCATGAAATCACATAATTTGTGAATATGCGATCAAACACTATTTTTTGACAGCAGATTTTAGGCTGTTCACCAGTATCGATGATGATATAAGCTATAGTCAGTAGTTAAAACAAACAAGGACTTATTTTCTGGTCCATTTCTTAGTCAGCATACTCTTCCTCTGAGTTCTCATATTGAAATAAATCTATTAAGACTAATTTTAACTGAAACATTCTTTCTCTGTCTGAGTTTCTCTTTCTCTCTCTGTCTGTCTTTCCATTTATGTGTGTGTGTGTCTGTGTATGTCTTTCTTGTTCACAAAAGTGTCCTTTTTTCAACTTTTAAATTTCTAAATTAATAGTAATAAACATCTTTTTATCTGATTATAGTTCTAGAAAGCAACACTTTGTGGTAATTTCTTCCTCAAAGGGTTGTTCGGATCTTGTACGCCTCAACACAAATGCATAAGCTTGTCAGGAATTGATGTTTTCCATACTTACTTTTTAGTATTGTACTAATAGTTAACAATAGAGAAAAAAGGAATTTTATAATAATTAAATTCAGGTTACATGATTAGCATAGCTGTAAAATTGTGAATCATATCGTGTATTAAAAACCTCTTATTGTGTTTCACGTATCGTATGGTGAATTGTATTGTACGATATAAATTGAAATGAAAAATGTGGTAATATATATTCAAATTTTGGAAAGAAGAAAGTTACAGGACACTTCATTTTTTAAAACAAGTTTGGTCATGGGCTCATTATGGAGAGACAAAAGGTAATGTAATCAAGGGAAAGCAACGAAAAGGGAAATTCCCCCAACCAAACATCCTCACAAAAGCGAATAGATTTGTAATCTCCAGCCCTATATGATATGTCGTATGTAGAAAAGATGCGTAAACCTGAGAGATAAACTTCCGCGGTTAATTTCACTTGGATTGGGTGAGTAACAGAAGAAGTGGTAAATTCTCTGGGAGCCTAGAGGTTTTGGGTGAAAGAAACCACTCTGTCCACCATAAATGACTTCATCTTTCGGAATATTGAACCTTAAGCTCCTATCATCTTGAATATTCACGAAGCCTCAATTAACTTTGTAACTCTTATTTTCTCTTTGTTTTTCGGATTGATTCGGATTGAGACTTGAAACTTTAGCCAGAAGGAAGACAAGACCCAGAGCCCAAACTCACATGTGAGAGATCAAAGGATTCTCTTAGATTAGCATTTAGCACAATTATTTTCCTTATTCAAAAATACTTGCATTTTACCATTTACATATAGTTCAACATCAAGATAATCAGTTAAGTACATATTTTACGCAAAATGAGGTTCTATTTAAGTGGCTGAATAAAAAGTGGAAATGCAATGTTCAGATATCAGGTTTGAGGAGTTTTATATTGTCCAAAGTAGAAAATGATGTTTTTGAATTCTTTAGTCCAATTCAACATGTTTGTGGTCAAATTGGTTTAGTTTAGTAGCTCTGCCAGAACTAGAATCAAGGGACACTGATTCCAATATTTTGATTGAAATCCAAATCAAACATATCAGAGTTATCAGATACTCCCATAGGCATAGCGAATCGTGTATTGGTATTTGTGTACCCAAACAGGATACTCTTACGTACCAATACTCTAAATTTAGCGTACCGAAAAATTTATTTATTTTTCAACTATAATTGCACAAATATAAATATTATAACTTAGTATTAGATGCTCAAATATTACATTTGTACTAAAATATTTATAAAACAATCAACTTGTTGATTCAACTAAAAATTTTCTGTAAAACTTATATTTATTATGTTTAGATTCTAAGAGAGTTCCTAACTAAAAGAACTTATATAAAGATACCTTAGCGTATTGCATTTTAGCTATGTAGATCTGGCAAACGGGCCAGCCGGGCCAAAACGGCCCAAGTTTTGATGGGTAAAAAAAGTGAAGCCCAAAGCCCTCTTTTTGACGGCCGGACTGGCCTACGTGCTTGGACTGATTTCTAACTACGTTTTGATAGGGGTGCTCAAAAAATTCGATTTTTTCCCGAACCGGCGAATACCGGTACCGGCGGTACCGGTTTTTTTCGGTACCGAATTTTTGGTTTTTTTTATATTTTTCGGTACCCGGTAGCGGTAATGAAAATTTTTGAATTCGGTAAAATCTGAAAAAACCGAATTCGGTACACTACCCCTCTTTTCTAGCATTGTAGGCTTTGTAGCATTCAAGTCAAGTAACATTGTAGGCTTATTAAATGAGTTATCACTGCCTCATTAATTGTAGCACAGCAGCAGCAGAAGCAGCACAACAGAAGGCACTGTCTCATTCCGATCAATTGCTTATATTAAATCTTTTCTAGCACAGCAGCAGCTTACTCTCTATATCTTGTATATCTGAACACACAAAATTCTACATTACTTATATGGAGTGAACAAATTGTACTGCCCTAGTTTATTTTGGTATCTAATTAATAAGATAATGTTGCCTCCATTTCATTTCAATAGCATGATCACAAAGTTTATGGCAGTTTGTTAAAAAAAAATTCTTGCTTCATGATCATGAAGAAGATGAGATAATTTTTTTTTATTAATATATATAAAAAATTATTTAATTATTGCGGTATAACCGAAAACCGAACCGAAAAAATCGGTACCAATTTTGTACCGAGCCGGTACCGAAACCGTTTATTCGGTACCGGTACTGGTTCTTGGTTTTTTGGTGTTTTTGGATCGGTACCGGCTCGGTATTTTCTGTACCGGTTCGGTTTTTTACCGATGAGCACCCCTACGTTTTGACACATTTCTGGGTTTGGCCCAAATGTGCTGAGCCAAAATGGCTCAGGTTTTGATGGGCTGAAAAAGTGATGCCCAAAGCCCGATTTTTGACGGCCCGGCCCGCGGGCCTGGGCCGATTTTGCGAGGTCTAAGTGTACCATATTCCCGTATTCATACCGAGTACCGAAACGTATCACGTTTCAGGTAACACTGATCTAGATATATCTAAACAAAGAAAAAATATCATATCTTCATTCTCCCATTCAACCAGACCTATTAGTTTGCAGGTTAGTTCTGTTCATTTGTCAGTTTTAAACTTTCAACATTAGTTTTTTGAGTATATCACTATCAAAAACATGTTCACTTTGTTCAGTTATATATTGGTACTCTCTTAGATTTCTAATAAAATAAATCAAGCAATCATTTAATTCATTAACAATGAGAAGATAATTATAAATTTTGTGTCTTCAGGGTATATATGGGATTTTATTCTCAAATATTCCCTCCCTCCCTCCCTCCCTCCCTCCCTCCCTCTTGTCCATCTCTTCATGTTTTGTTTTGTTTTGTTTTGTTTTTTTTAATCTATTTTAATGTCTGGCAATTGTCACAATGCGCCATCTCTTTACAGGGTAGTTGATCTGCGACTCGGTCAAATATTTTGTTTGTTTTCCATCTTTCTTTCTTCATGTTTTAATTTTTTCATTTTAGTTAAGAGTTCCACTGGCATTTGTCACAATGCACCATCTCTCTGCAGGGTAGTGGATCTGCTACTCAGGGTGAAGTTTCATTTTTATCTTGGAATAGCAAAGTTCAACATATATTGGCATCTGGTTCATTTAATGGGACAACTGGTAAAGGAGTTTCCATTTCCATACATTTTATTTAAACAACTAAGTTTTATCCTGGATAATGATATTACATTCTTTTTGGGTCTAGTTGTTTGGGATTTAAGGAAGCAAAAGCCAGTGATAAGGTAAGGCTGTTAATTCATGTCATTCTGGAATTCTACTTGATAACTCACAATATGATGAGAAACTTTTAACAGTTGCAATGTAACTAATTTAAAATTTCCAATTAACAGCTTTTCAGATTCAGTCAGAAGGCGTTGCTCTGTTCTGCAGTGGAATCCTGATGTTGCCACTCAGCTTATTCTTGCTTCAGATGATGATAGTTCGCCTACTCTGAGGGTAATGCTTTTGTAACTCTCTCTCTCTTCCCCCTCTCCCCATGGTCATAAGTAAATGTGCTACATGGTTGACTTTGAATCTTCTAATATTTGCAAACAGATTTGGGATATGAGGAATACAATGTCACCATTAAAAGAATTAGCGGGGCACACTAAAGGTATGTTGGTTATCAAATAAAATATAATTTCCACCTAACTTGTATATTGTTCATGTTTTATGTAGTGTTAACAGTTCTATCTGTCCTTATACTCTCATAAAATATTTAATAGGAATTGTATTTAGTTGATCCTGCTTGATATCTTCCTCTGTCTCTCTAACATATACATGCATGCTTGTACGCACAAGCATATGCTCATAGACATAGATGCATGTACATGTCATCATACCTGCAAATCATGCCACACTGGAATGTACATTTAAGAGGAACACAGATTTCCAAAAAGGGTTCTGAACCTGCCAATGTTTCTCTTTGTCTTGTGAATGAAGAATGTGTAAGCGAAGTGAGTGGGAAGAGAAGAATATGATTTATTTCTTTTTGTTGGCAGTTTCCCTAATCTTTATTATTATATTTTGATAGTATTAATGTTTAATGAAAGAGTGCAAAATCATATCCTTTGTTGGCAGTTTCCCTAATCTTTATTATTTTTTTTGGCAAGTATTAATGTTTCATGAAAGAGTGCCCTTTGAGTGAAGGGGCACACCTGTATATTAGGGAAGAGGACAAGAATGGGAAAAAAAATCCGAGTGGCTGCACCTGGCCCTTATTAATTGCTAATTATGGAAGCTGCAATCACTTGAGTCAAAAAATGTTCAACGCATCAAAGAATGTTGCACATCGCTAGCTTCTACCTCTGTTTGCTGCTATGCAAGTTGCGTTTTTACCTTCCCTTGTATGAGCTCCATGCATAGTTGTGAAATTGTGAATTGTATTGTGTATGGAAAAATCCCGTATCGTGTTTCTTGTATCTTACAATACGTAAAAGAAATGAAAATGTGATAGTACACATCTGAACAGTATGAAACTTAATTTATTGGATAATAAAGCATATTTGCTCGACTATAATGTAAAAGTAGTGAAATAAATATTATTAGTCTAGAAATAAATTATGATTAATCTAATTACACCCATGTTTCGTATTTCCACATTATTTTTAGATAATGCCTACTTTCTCAAAATTTCTTGAAAATTTCAACTTCTGAAGTATTCCCATCAAAGTTGAAGCTATATTTTCTTCTAGAAAACTAGACACCCTTTTTCAGAACAAGAAAAAGAACTTTCATTCTTAAATTAAGAACATCCACAGTAAAATAATAAAATAATAATAAAAAATCAGAAAAACTGAGACGATGGAGAATTGGAGACTGGTGTCGATGAATGGAGACTGGAGTCGGAGCGAGTCAAACGATGGAGATGGAGTGACTCCGATCTTTTTCGTAACCATCAGATTGAGATGAGTCGAGTAGTCGACGACTCCATCATATTTCCCAAAATCATCTACAACATCGATGATGACGCTAACCAAGATAGAAGATGACGAGAAAGTGAGATAGAGTAGTCAACAGAGAGAATGGGATAATGACTAAGATGAAGAGAGTTGTCAGTCACCAATTTCTAATCCATTGCCTAGTATAATATTAGTCATCTAAAAAAGTAACGGTAAATTCGGTACGGTCCGGTTTTTACCGAACGTAATAAATCCAATCCCATTCCCGTTCACCCAGTAAATACCGAAAAATATACCGATACTAAACCGGTTATAAAATAGACCGAACCGGTCGGTACAGTCGAACCGGTTTCGGTAAAAAACCGGAATTATCGATTTACTTGAACAGCCCTACTTGAAACTCTTCTGTTGAAATGGTAAAAGGCTTCAAAGTATTTTTTTGGATCTCTAACTTTTTTTTATGGCAAATTTGTTGATAACTTTAAAAGCATATTGTAAATAGTATTGGATTGTAAGATACACGTAACCAGTACATGCAATATATTTTTGATACACTTGCAATACTCTATTAGAGTGCCTTCATTCTTCCTACTGCTTTTACAGAACTTCCTGCTTGTATTAGGAACATTGCCCATTAAATATCATACGATGTATGGACTTTCGTCTACCGTGCAATTTTGATAACTATGGCTCCATTCTTTTTACTTTCTATAAATTGTACTGTTTTCATTATTTAGTACATACAAATCTGCCCTCTTTCATGCTGTTATTCATGGCTTTCCGTTGTATTTTACATCAGGCGTAGTTGCAATGTCATGGTGTCCCAATGACAACTCCTATTTGCTTACGTGTGCCAAAGATAATCGCACTATTTGCTGGGACATGGTTTCATCAGAGGTAGTTGAATGTTTCCGCCTCAGTCTTTACTGAATGAGCCACGTACACTTCTGCAGCTATGTTTATCTGTTATTCTCCTTCCCCACTTCTTGTTTTCTTGACTCTCCTTTAATTTTTGACTTTTGTAGATCGTTTCTGAACTGCCTGCCGGAACCAACTGGAACTTTGATGTTCACTGGTATCCAAAGATACCTGGGGTCATATCAGCATCTTCATTTGATGGGAAAATTGGCATATACAATATTGAGGTTTATTTTCTTCGTATATGATTCCTTGCTTTCGGTTGCAAGATGTAATAATTTTAACTATGAACTGGAAGAGGGGTTGGCAGTGTATCTTCATGTTCACCGTGGCACATTTTTTTTTGGGGACTATATTACAGTTTATTTGTAATGTGATTATGTTCCAATATGAGAAGAGACAATTAAAGTTTCAATAAAATAGATTTAAAAAGTTTAAATCATGTACATTATCTGTTATGTCATAATTCTCCTTATAGGTTTGCACCTTGATGTAGTTTTTTCGTAGAAGTCGGAGAATAATCTGGCTGGGGTGATTAACTGACAATTGTTTGACATATTAATCTCTTTTACGTTGTTACAGATTCTTATTTCATGTTTTCATGTAGGGTTGCGGCAAATTTGGTGTTGGAGATGGTGATTTTGGTGCAGGTAATGTAGTTCTTCGATGTTTGTTGTGTGGTTTTCAGAATTCTTTTCTAGTCAATATCAAGTTATAAGGTACTCTCTGGTTAACCTAGTGAATCGTAGTTGCAATCCATGTACTGTTGTTGTTTAATTTTTTCCTTCATTCATGTATACTAGTAGCTGTTTGCATTGTCCTGCTGGGCTGGTAGATGCAATCAAACCTCTATTTGAGAATAGTATGCTCAAGTTTATTTACTTTTTTTGCATTTATCTTTTTCTTCTTCATAGTGTGTCATTATTGAACTCTTTTTTGTCTACTTTTATGTGTGCATGTATTAGACTAAAATCTTTTTCTTATTTTTTCTTCTTTAATTTAAGAAGTTTTGTTAAAGAAGAGAAGTGGAACTCAGATGGAGGACAAGAAATCCACCCAAAAGGAAATTCAATAGAAAACGAAAGACAAATGAAACCATCCCAGGGTCGATGGATCACAGTTTTTGAGTAAAAATTTGTTCAAGTATAAGTGATTAACCAATGGTCCAATGGTCAAGAGGAAACCTTATTTGAATATTATTAGATATGGTACATTGACTTTTTAAAGTGGCTCATATTTTGTAAAGTCCCAAAAAGTAAATCGACCTGCTAAATTGAGAATATGTAAAGTTGAACTTTGTAAGGTTGTTATGTTAACTACAACTCTAGCAGTTTTTCTACAAATTGGTTAATAATCCTAGTCTCATGTGAATGGTAAAATAATAAAATACAGTGTTACGTAACACTAGATCAGGGGTTGGTGGCTGACTAATTGGATTTGCATAGGAGAACAATTTGTTGCAACTTCCTATCCAATAAGGAGAGAACTTTACAAGTCATCTATAGCACTATCCATACCAACTATTGTTTAGGGAATTTTCTTTTCAGCTTTTTATGGCTCGGTATTGTACCCTTCATATCTATATTGCATTCTGCAATTTCTGGCTTTTGCTAACCGCCTTTGTAGCTATAAATGCATATCCACTTATGCGTTTGTGTTTATATATCTATAGTGCATTTTAGTAGAAGTAATCTTATTCAAAACTTATCATGTCGTGTTGGGAATCAAGCATGTTGTATCAAGAAATTAAGTGTTATCAAGCTGATATATAAAAAGCGAATGAAGGAAGATTTATCTAGGCATGGCGGCATAACCTCATATGGAAGAACTTAGATTTACAAAGCTAATTGAGAATGAAATAGGTATTTTATATGGTTCGAACATGCACAACAGCTGCAAGACCCGGCACTAAGAGCTTGAGCTGGAGGCTTGGGTTATGTAGGGTAGTGCTAACCATTATTGAGTGCTGGGACATTCTAAAATGGTTGTTGTTAGCAGATGTTAGAAGATATGCAGATATCCTACAATAAATATGCATATCTATACATATCTACAGTTGTAAACAAGATCTCAAGAAAATCTCTATAGTTAGGAGGGTAGTAATTGTAAGACTTGTATAAATATGCCTTGATTCAATCTAAGAAATATACAGAAAGAGAGAGTGAATTCATTTCAACATGGTATCAGAGCTTAGTTCCTTGTTTAGAGCTGCTGCTTATTAGAACAGAGCTCACGGAACTCTCGTTTCCTTCCTTTTTTCCTTGCCGTTCCAAGTTTCTTTCGAAAAAACTAGTTAAACAATTTCATTTGGAGAAATTAAGCACATAGGTGGTTTACCCATTGCCGGACGACCAACACGGAGCTTTTTGTTAGCCGACCCACCGCCGTACGTGCCGCCACGCACCGTCCCACGCACTTACCGCCAACGCCACGCGCCTCCTTCTGCTGGCGCGTGAGGCTTATTTCGGTGACTTTTTCCGGCGCGGCTACTTTCCAGGAGGCTCGATTTTTGGTTCTCTTTCCAGCTATGGGGGTCGTCTAAGTCGAAAATCAGTTTGCTGCTGTTACGGTTGATTTTCGTCGGCTGCTGTTATCCTTTTCTCTTAGGTCTGTTCAAAATTTGTTTTTGTTGCTGCTTGTTTTTGGTATTGGGATGCTAGCTTTATTAGTTCTTCCAGAGCAGAAGCTTCCTCTGGAAGCAGCTTCTACTACTCCCTTTTCCCATGGCCGAACTCTGCAATTTTTGGTGAGTTTGATGCTGCTTAGGTCTGTTGCTGGTTGAGTTGGGTTTATTTCCGCTGAGGGTGTGGTCTTGCTATGAGGAGTCAATTTGGTGTTTAGCAGTTGAGCAGGTTCCCTATCAGTTCGATTTGGTTTTGTTTTGTTGCTGCTCCTCTGCATCTTCTAATACTAGCCTATTGTTGGGACCTCGTGCTACTCCTATTACCTCAATGTGCTTCCTTCCTTCTTGCTGCCTACTTGTGCTGCTGTTATATTGAGCTGCTAGCTTAATGTGTTTTTTCTGAGCCCGTTAATTATTCTAGTTGTTATTTCCTCGGATAATTCGTGTTACTTCTATTACTATGGCCGAATCGAGTTCCATTCATAATGATGATACTACAGAAACAAATAAAGGACAGTCAATTAGAAACAATCACCTCAATTCTGCGTTGGCTCTCAGTCCTTTTAAGTTGGATGGATCCAATTACCTGGCATGGTCTCAAGCATGCCGTATGTCGATTGAGGCCAATCGTATGCAACACTTCATCAATGGAATTACTATGCCTGCACAACCGGGGATGACTCAAGAAGAATGGAAGTCTGATAATTCCATGGTCAAAACATGGATTTTTAATTCTATGGAACCAAATATGCGGAGTAGTTACATGTTTTTAGGCACTGCCTATGAACTTTGGGAGGCTATTTCCCAAACTTTCTCTGTCTCTGGTGATATGTCTAAGGCATATGACATTCGTAAGCAAATCCGTGAGCTGGGTCAAGGGGAGAAATCTGTTGCACAGTACTTTGCAGAGATTAATGCCTTTTGGCAGGAGTTTGACCATTACCGGGTGTTTTCAGCAAAATGTATTGAGGATACCGCAGCTTATCAGAAGTTTGTTAGCGAGGATCGAGTTGTTGATTTCTTGGCTGGTTTAAACATTGAGTTTGATCAAGTTCGAGCCCAACTAATCGGTCAGACACCTTTTCCCTCACTGCGAGAAGCTCATGCTCGGGTCCAACGAGAGGAAAGTAGACGTCGGGTAATGGTTCTAAATCTCCATCCAGTGGACAAATCGGTCTTGATTGCTTCACATCCTAAGCCAGTCATTCACATTCCATCGCCTATTGAGAAGGAGTCCCGCGACTGTGACTATTGTGGGAAAAAAAATCATACCAGGGATCGTTGCTATAAGCTTCATGGGCGTCCTAAAGGACGTGGAGGACGGTCTGGCTGCGGCCGTGGCCGTGGATCCCAAGCCTACATATCTACTCCACCTCTTCCTGTTGACCATAGTTATTAAGTCGTCGAGTAGTCGTTGCCTAGGCGACGACTAGGCGCCAAGTCGGAAAAAAAAAGGTCTAGTCGTCCGGACGACTTGGTGGGAAAGCACAAAGTCGGGCGCTCAGTAGACGATTTGGACGAGTTGGACGACTTTCCGGTGACTTGGACGACTAGTTTGAGAAGCGGGCGACTTTCCGGCGACTTTCCGGCGACTTTCTTCTTTTTCTCCGCTTCTGGTCTTCTTCTTCTCTTTCTCTCTCTTCGTCTCTATGTTTCTTCTTCTCTTTCTCTCTCTTCGTCTCTCTTTTTCTTCTTTTTCTTCTTCTTCGTCTGTTTCTTCTTCTTCTTCGTATCAGATGATGGTCTTTGTTTATTCTCTTTCTCTCTCTTCGTATTATCAGATCGTATCATCAGATCTATAGTGATAATATCTTATGGATAATTACAGTTAGATACCCCATAGTCTTTATAAATTTTTAGTTTAGTCCCAAAAAAATTCTTAAATTTCAAAACAGCCCCTAAAATTTTACATATTAGCCCCTATAGTTTCATTTTCTTTCATTTCAGTCCCTGAAGTTTCAGAAGTTTCAGTTCCCCCTATTTCTTTATATTTCCTACACTTGAGTCCCTAGAGCGAAGAAAAAAAACATTTCTTGAACATCTTAATGTAAAATTATAAATAGGATCCTTAATTATAAATTTATGGTATTCTATATATATAATATTAAAATTAAAAAAATTAAACATAAATATGGTAAATCATTAGAAAAATAAATATATCAATATTCATATAAATATTAAATATATATAATTTTATTTGTATAAAATTTACATTATTAACGATTTGTCGACTTGCGGACGACTAGTCTAGCGCTTTGTCGACTAAGCGCTTAAGCTCCCGGTTACCGCTTTGCCTCGACTTGGCGACTTGATAACTATGCTGTTGATACACCTAACACTTCTGAAACTACTACTGCACTCACTCCTGAGGAGATCTCAGTTTTCCGGAAATTCTATTCCCAATTTACTCCTCTTTATGCTCCATCAGGTATACATTCTTTTGCTTTACATGTTTCATCCACTTGCCCTAGTTGGATTATAGACACAGGTGCCACCGAGCATATGACTGGCACATCTAAACTCTTTACTTCATACACGCCTTGCTCTGGACAAAACAAAGTTTGGATTGCTGATGGCTCATTGTCCTCTATCTCCGGGCGTGGTTCTGTCATTTGTACTCCTTCATTAACATTATCATCCGTTCTTCATATCCCCTTATTTACTGCAAATTTACTATCTGTCCAACATCTTTGCGAATCACTACAATGTTCCTTAACATTTTTTCCGACACATTGTGTTTTTTCAGGACTTGGTGACGGGCAGCAGATTGGCAGTGGTAGTGCAGTGAATGGTCTCTATTATTTAGATGTTCCCTCGTCAAAAGTGTGCTCTACTCAGGCTCTACACTCTACTCTTGACTCTCGCCTAACCTCTCCATCAATGGCATCGACGTTTGGGACATCTTTCATTTTCAGTCTTAGAGACTTTATTTCCCTCTTTAGTTCAGCAATGTAACAAAACTCAGTTTCTGTGTGAACCATGTGAATTAGGTAAACACAAACGGTCTACTTACTCTGTCATTCATACTAGACACTCTGAGCCTTTTGCTATTATCTATTCTGATGTATGGGGATTCTCTCGGGTTGTTTTCCGTTTTGGTTTTAGATGGTTTGTTAGCTTCATTGATTGTCATTCTCGTGTCACTTGGATCTATCTTCTGCGGTCAAAACATGAGGTGTTTGATTGCTTTCAGGATTTTCACAAAATGATTCAAACCCAATTTGACGCTAAAGTCAGGATTCTTCACAGTGATAATGGTCGTGAATATAATAATAATACTGCATTTGCATCTTACCTCTCTCAGCATGACATCATCCTTCAAACCTCTTGTGTCAAAACCCTAGAACAGAATGGTGTGGCGGAAAGAAAAAACCGACACTTACTCGAGGTTGCACGAACCCTGATGTTTACTATGAACACCCTAAATTTCTTTGGGGAGATGCAGTTCTGACTGCTGCATTTCTTATAAACCGTCTTCCTTCTAAGATTCTTGGGAACAAAAGTCCCATCTCTTTTATGCGACACCCAACCAGTCCTTCTTCTTCGCCTCGAGTTTTTGGTTGTGTGTTATGTTCATGATAAATCTCTTACTCGGGGAAAATTAGATCCCAAAGCTCTTAGGCGTGTGTTCATTGGATATTCTCCAACACAAAAAGGGTATAAATGTTATCATCCTGCTTCTCACAAAGTCTTTGTCACCCGGGATGTCACTTTTTGGGAATTAGGACCTTTTTATGCTTTTACCTCTTCTCCTCAGGGGGAGAATATTGTTAATGAGGTAAAGCTTCCCTCTGAGGCCAGTATTCCAAGTCCTATTTTCCCTCTTACTATTGTTGTTCCTGATAATTCTGCACAGGGGGAGTTACAGAATGCTAAACAGAATGAGCCTGAGTTAAGGGCCTATTCTCGAAAAGGCAAGAATAAGGTTACCATTTTTGCACCACTACACTAACCTTGCTCCAAACCAAGTCAGAACATTGCTAATGGTGAGAATTCTAATTCTATCTGTTCTTCTGATAATACTGACATTCCTGTTTGTTTTTCTGATAATACTGACGTTCCCATTGCCCTTAGAAAAGGGGTTAGAGCTTGTACTCAACATCTTATTTCTAATTTTGTAGCCTATAATAAATTATCTGCATCCTACCTCTCCTTTGTTTTCTTCTTGTCTTCAATATTTGTTCCTCAGGGGTGGAAAGAAGCAATGAGCAATGAGAATTGGAAACAGGCTATGATTGAGGAGATGAATGCTGTGGGGATAGTAAGTCAGTATATGTATGATCCCCGTCAGGATCACATGGAAACAGTTTACAGAATTGAGGTACCTCAAGTCTGCTCTTGGAAAGGGGTTATTGTTCGCACCACATGGTCATATGAGAGTTGAAGCTTTTTTCGACTCAGATTGGGCTGGTTCTATAGAGGATCGTCGTTCTATATCAGGTTACTGTTCATTTCATGGAGGTAATCTTGTTACATGGGGCAGTAAGAAACAGTCCGTGGTGGCAAGGTCTAGTGCTGAGGCCGAATATCGAGCTATCGCTTTGGGCATATGTGAACTAATGTGGCTTCGAACTTTGCTAGAAGATTTGGGTGTTACAACTAAAGGGCCTATGAAATTATTTTGTGATAATAAAGCAGCCATTAGTATTGCTAACAATCCAGTACAACACGATAGAACGAAACACATTGAAATTGATAGACACTTCATCAAAGAAAAGTTAACTAGTGGTTTTATTTGCTTACTCTTTGTAAAAACAGATCATCAGCTAGCTGATATTCTGATTAAAGGTCTTAGTAGTAAGATGTTTCATCACTTGCGTTTCAAGTTGGGTATGCGAGATATCTATATACCAACTTGAGGGGGAGTGTTAGCAGATGTTAGAAGATATGCAGATATCCTACAATAAATATGCATATCTATACATATCCTACAATAAATATGCATATCTATACATATCTACACCTGTAAACAAGATCTCAAGAAAATCTCTGTAGTTAGGAGGGTAGTAATTGTAAGACTTGTATAAATATGCCTTGATTCAATCTAATAAGAAATATACAGAAAGAGAGAGTGAATTCATTTCAACAGTTGTCTAAACAAATTCATCCTCCCCTTCCCACTGTTATATATTGTTTTCTTTTTGTGTTTATTGGGCCTTATTCTTTACCTCTTCCCCTTCTTTTGATCTAGATTTCTGGGTTAATTCTTCTTTTTTGGGCTCACAGGTCCTTTAAGAGCCCCAAAATGGTATAAGCATAAGGCTGGAGTTTCTTTTGGTTTTGGAGGGAAGCTTGTCTCATTTAACTCTACAGATGCTTCGGCTGGATCTTCCGAGGTACATTAAATTCGTTTTCTGCATCTTGGTTCTCTTTTTTTTTGTGCTAAATTTAAGACTATTAAAAAGAAAATATTTACAATAGCAAAGGGGCATACCCCAGTCTTGGTTCTCTTTGCATTACCTTATTATTATGTTTTTTCTGTTTTCAGGTTTTTGTGCGTGACCTAGCAACTGGAAACAACTTGGTTAGTAGCTCTTCTGAATTCGAAGCTGCAATGCAAAGTGGAGAGCGATCTTCACTGAGACTTCTATGCGATAAAAAGTCTAAAGAGTCTGAGTATGTTTCTGTGCTTAGAAATGTATTTTTTCTTTCTTCTCCCGGGGCTCATGAAGTTCGAACTGACATTTTTCAAAATTTATTTGTTTATCTTAGCAGATCTGAGGATGACAAGGAAACGTGGGGTTTTTTGAAGGTCATGTTTGAGGATGATGGAACAGCAAGGACAAAGTTGCTTACCCACCTAGGTTTCAGTTTACCTACTCAAGGAAAAGATAGTATGCAAGATGATCTCTCCCAGGAAGTAAGTTCTATTGGTCTCGAAGAGAAAGAAGCAGATAAAGGACATGTGGGTATTAAAGAAACTGCCATATATCCTTCTGATGGGGAAGACTTCTTTAACAATCTTCCAAGTCCAAAAGCTGATACACCTGTGTCAGCTTCTGGCAACAACTTTAATGGGGAAAACTCTATTGCTGGTGGGGAAGAAATGCAACAACAAATTGATGAACAAGAAGAGACTACTGATCCTTCGTTTGATGATGCTGTTCAACGAGCTTTGGTTGTTGGAGACTACAAGAGTGCTGTTGCTCAGTGCTTAACAGCAAACAGGATTGCAGATGCTCTAGTTATTGCACATGTTGGTGGGGCTTCCTTGTGGGAGAACACACGTGACCAATACCTAAAGATTAGTCATTCTCCTTACCTTAAGGTAGCTCAAGTCTTTTTGTCAAACTGTTGTTCTTTATCAATTTTGTTTTGTTTTGCGCTCTATTTGATGACAAAATCTATTCTTTTTAATCATTGGGACTCTTGAATTGTTTGTATTCTTACTTTCCTAGCATCCCTTCAATTTATCTGTCATCAGGTTGTTGCTGCTATGGTGAACAATGATCTCATGAGCCTTGTAAACACAAGGCCTCTAAAAGCCTGGAAGGAAACCCTTGCTCTTCTCTGCACTGTAAGTTTACTTTTGACAAGTGCAGCTTATATTATTGCATCATATCAGGTTTGCATATGCTACAAATTTTGTGTCAGGAGTTTATTAGTCAAACAAACACATCCGTTGAGTTCTACTTATATTCTTACCTCTTTTTTCCTACTTTCTTTGCAATAAGATCCCTGTAGGAAAAAAATGAGTAACCTATTTACTGTCTACGTGCATCCGTATCTTAAAATTCTAATCCTTTCATGCCATGTCCATGTATCCTTTTAGTTTAGATATAGACAAGTCCGACCGCTAGGCACTACCCTGTACCCTAGTCCATGTAACATAGTCCCTGTTGGAGGTATTAAAGGGAAATGCTTGTAAGCATTCAAATAAATGTGTTTCAGAAATGAGTATGTTATAAATTAATAAAATATGTATATTGTGATATTGGTAATCACTTGTCACCTCTCCCTCATAATACCTGAACTGTTTTTCCCTTTCCTTATCCAACTATACTTTTTCCTAATTTTATAAACAAATGTCCATCAAAGTGTTGGATACATGCTCTGCATGAATACCATATATAATTTACGGACGTAAAAAGGTGTTGGAAATGTTTCCAAGTATTCTTCAAGTGTAGGTGTCTGCACGTGTTCTGTAATAAATTTCTGTGTCTGACTTATTCTATGTTGTGAGACATTCTATTTTCTATATTTCATGATGATTGACTGATGAAACTGCCTTCTGCCAAAATTAGCCAAAAAAATAAAGAAAAAAAAAATCAAAAGCTTGCTGTTGCATCTGGTGGGTTTCATAAAATTAACTTGGTTTCTTTTTACTTGTGGGCATAGTTGCTTATTCGGTGGTAGCTTCTCAGATATTTGTTGATTTGGAGTAAGCTAAAATTAGAATAGGAGGAGGAAGAAGAAGAAAGGTTATACAGGAAAGGGAAAAGACAAAAAACATAAGGGCGGTTCTGGAAATTATATTACTTTTCTCTGTATTATTTGACTGGTCAAGCTTTGTAGGTAGTGTAAACACTGTTGGTTGGCATGTGGTTTGGAGAAAGGAGATGTGGGTAGGGATCAAGTTTGAGAGGAATATGGATATGTATAAGTTCAATAAGTATCACATATAGTCTGCATAGTGTCATTTGGTGTATTAGGAGTTAGTTGTAATGAAAGGTATTATAGTCTAGTTTGTTACTCTTTGTTGGATCACTTTCAGGAAATGGTCTAGTAATCTGTTTTTTATATAATTGGAGACCAGCAAATCTATTTGTTATTAATTGGAGTCTAGTAATTTTGTTTCTGGTCTTGGAATCGACCTTTTTTGTTAGATCCCGACTCCCTAGTAAAATTGGGAAAGCAGGGATTTTGGCATAATTCACTGTGGAAGATATGACATGACACCTTGTTTTGGCCTTGGTGTCTTTTAAAGTACAGGAACCTAATGCAAGCCCAGCCCACAAGTTACTCATCAACTTTTGACTTTATTAGTGTTGACACTAGGAATGAAATTATCGTCTCTGCCTATGCTACTATATTGATGTACTAATACTATCATCAACTAACAGTTTGCACAAAGAGAGGAATGGACTTTTTTATGTGACACACTTGCTTCTAGACTTATGGAAGCTGGTAGAACACTGGCTGCAACTCTTTGCTATATATGTGCTGGAAATATCGACAAAACGGTGGAGATTTGGTCAAAGAATGTGTCAACCAAGCAAGAGGGGAAAACTTATGTCGGCCTTCTTCAGGTAATTATGCAACCTTTATAACCTTTATATGTTCCTTTAAATATATGTTATACGAGAGGATTGACTGTATTTGATTATATTGATAGGATCTAATGGAAAAGACAATGACTCTTGCTATGGCAACTGGGCAGAAGCGATTTAGTTCTTCTTTGTGCAAGCTAGTTGAGAAGTATGCTGAAATATTGGCAAGTCAAGGACTTTTAGTGACTGCAATGGAATACTTAAAATTCTTGGGGAATGAGGAATTGACTCCTGAACTTGTGATCTTACGAGATTGTATTGCTCTCTCTACAGAACCTGGTATGCTATCATATGTTCAGTTCCCATTCTAAAACTCATGTTTCATATAGAGAAATATTTGAATGTTTGTCGGATTATATGATAACTACTGCAAGTCTAATTAGGAAAAATCTTTAGGAAATTGCTTTGTTTATTGTCTAGCCTGGAATTATATTAACGCTGTTATGCTCTTGCAACTTGTTCGTCATTGCTTAAGAGTTAAAGTAGTTGAACAATGAAGTTGATTATATCTAACATTATTAGCAGTGTACATCCCTTTTTGTAAGAGTAATATTTCATGCTGCCGAAGTTGTGTACTTGCCTTTATTTGTCAAATAAAGGTATCCTTTCTATTATTGAACCCTGTAGATTCTTCTAATGTAATATGATATGATGGTTTAATTTGTGGATTATTTGACACTGTAACAAGGATTGGGATTCATGTTCTGCATTTCATTGGTTAAACTTCAAGTACAGTTAAATTTGTAAATCTGTTAGCCAGACTTCTTTGATGAAGATAGATTAGTAATTTATATATCCACTGCATAAAGTCTTAGCATTCAAGCCTGGAGACATCATTTTGGCAAAGCTTGTGAGTTGGTTCATGGGATGGTATCTTCTGGATGTTTTTCTATTACTCACGGTTCAAAGTTGCGGTAGTGGCCTAGTTAAAGAAGAAGGTTTTTTCACTTGGTATGGGTATCGGTTTCGGTTTCAGTTTCGGGTGATACACACCTTACGCTAGTTAAAGGCTTCAATTTTTTTATTTTAAAATAATGAAAATATACTAAATAACAAAAACAACAAGACAGAGTAATTAAATAAACACAAATACACCATCTAGTACACATAGCATTGTCCACATGATAATGTAGACATTTCACAAATTTGTCTAATTATATTGCATAATAGTTGAACATTAAGTTCTTAAGACAATCTGAAAAGTGCATAAATGTAATAAAAGAAGCTAATAGTTCTAAATCAATATGCATGAAAATAATTCACATACATGTATTTATAATAAGTTCGTATTTACAAATATATATTTTATTATTATTAATACTCTTTTTGATAAATCAGAATGTACATATACATGTTTTATTTATTTATTATTATTATTTGATAAGTTAGTATGTATTTAACTACATATACATATTTTTTATTATTATTTGTCCCACGAAAAGAATCCCATTATTATTATTATTATTATTATTATTATATACATTTGCAAATGGAACGAAGGGAGTATTATCTTTTGATAATTTAGTCGCATGTATACATATGTATATAGATAATTGGCTATTTGGCATTGTTTAAATAAAAACAATCTATTGGCAATACATACGATTGGAAAGAAAGAGAGAGAATGCCTGAAAAGAGGAAGAGGGATGACTGAAAAAGAGGTAGAGGGAAGACGGAGAAAGGGAAGAGAAAGACAATTTGATTCTCCGTTATGCCGTTATTTTACCTTTTTTCTCCGTTACACCGTTCTTTTTTCCTTGATTTCTCCGTTACACCTTTATTACTCCTTGATTTCTCTGATAATACATCGTTATTTATTTCCGTTTCTGCGAAATTTCACATATACACACCCTTGACATTGGTAATGCTTGAAATTATAATTCTTAATTCGTTAATGGAGTGGTGGTGCCTAAGGAATCCAACCTAGTCACCCATATTTCGGCAACTCGTGTCTTTGAACCATGGTATGACTTGTCTCACTACATTTTCATGTAGAATGTGTTCTACTGTTTGTCGTCCCAAGTAGGCCTGCTTTGATCTGCATCTTTTGCACCAGTCTTCGTAAATTGACTCTATTCTTGCAGAGAGTGAAGTACAAAGATCTACGAATTATGAAAACTCTCAGTCACAAACTGGAGCTGTTTATGGTGCCAATCAACCCAGTTATTATGAGGTGCATTTTAATTTTTCATATTCAGTATGGATATTTATATTTGGAATGTTTGTTTAATGCAGGTCTTCTTGCTGTCTCTGACCAACACTCATTCTTGTTTACATTGTTTTTTCTGCTTAGGAAAGAGCACCATCACAAGTGCAGCAGAACATTCCTACTAGTCCTTATGTTGGAAATTACCAACAGCAAATTAATCCTACGTATGGGAGAGGATATGGTGCTCCTATTCCATATCAAGCTGCGCTCCAACCTAATATATTCCTTCCATCCCAGGCACCTCAAATGCCCCAGGTTATGTGCAGCTCCTTCATTTCCTTTAGAAAAATTATTGTCTTAGGCTTGCTGTAATGCTGTTGGTATTTATTTGTGGCACTGTAGTACTTGATAACTAACACCTACATTATAAGGTTCTTCTTGTATTACTACCTATTGACTTTTTAATAAGCTTAACTTTTAGTTAACTCAGATGTCAGAATTAATCTGCCTGCTGTTTTCCGGCAGAAATGTTTTTTTACTTTTCTTTCATTATTTTATTCATCTTTTTCTTTCTTTCCTCTCTGCACTCTATGCAAGACAGTAATTACTAAAAGAATTTCACATCATATTCGTTCTTATTGACTGTTATTTCATTTTTCTTCTTTTCAGGTGAATTTGTCCCCACCTCCAGTTACCTCGCAGCCTGCAGCAAAACCCTTCGTTCCTGCAACCCCTCCGACATTGAGAAATGTAGAGCAGTATCAGCAGCCCACATTGGGCTCTCAGTTATATCCTGTGTGTATATTCATTTTTGTCTGTTAGTATATCCTACATGTTTAATTGTGATTACTGAATATTTGGTGCACACTTTCCTTGTGTCAGGGGAATGCGAACCCTAATTACCAAGCTGGAAACCTGGGGGCTGGTTCATTTGGGTCTATTCCTTCTCAAGTTCCAGTTCCAGTTCCAGTTCCAGGGCATAAGATGCCTCAGGTTGTGGGTCCCACCCCAGCACCTAAAGGATTTATGCCAGTAAGTAACGCAGGAGTGCAGAGACCTGGGATGGGTCCAATGCAGCCTCCCAGTCCTACTCAGTCAGCTCCAGCAGCTGTAGCTCCTGCAGCTCCTCCACCTACAGTGCAGACAGTTGATACTTCAAATGTGCCTGGTAATATATTCTCTACTCGTACTTTTATTCATCGAAAAAAATGAAAAGGAAAAGGAAAAAAACTTTTCTCCCTTGTTCACTTGCAATTTTGCAATTATGGGTAGTGCCTGCTTTGATGTTCTAAATTCATAAGAATTAACCAAAGGGTGGCAGTAGATTTATTCAAGTTATTTTTAACAGATGGGATAGACGCAGTGTCTAGTGATTCGTAAAATATTAATTTTAGGTAAAGGGGTTATAAATTCTATCAAAGATGGAAGGAAAGACCCAAGTCATGTCTGAGGCTAACATTCATTTGAACAATATAATAATAATAAAGAGTTATGAAACAATTGTTATGCTATGAATAGTGATGTCTTTTTGTCTTTTTCTTTTGTCAAAATTCGGTTAAAAAGTTTTTAACTTTAATGGAGTGGAGAAGAGGACCCGTACTCGTTGTTACCTTGCCTTTTGCTGGGACTCCTTTTCACTCGACACATTAGGAACTAGGACATGCAAACTGAGCTGGACAACTCTAAAAACAGTTCCAACTGTTGCTATTTGTAACTATTTGGAGAAGCTAATCTCGATTCCAGAATTTTCTTGTTGCCTTTTATTTTACCAGTTTACTATTGTTTTATATTTCTAAATCTTTATTTTCTTGTGCTTTGTCTTCCTGTGCTCCAGCCCCGCAAAGGCCTGTTATCACAACTTTGACCAGACTTTTTAATGAGACATCAGAAGCATTGGGAGGCTCATGCGCAAATCCAGCTAAGAAACGTGAAATAGAGGACAATTCAAGGAAAATAGGTGCTTTGTTTGCAAAGCTAAACAGTGGCGACATATCTAAAAATGCTGCAGAAAAGCTTGTACAACTCTGCCAAGCTTTGGATAGCGGTGATTTCAGTACTGCCCTCCAAATCCAGGTACCCCTTTTTTCAAAATTTTAGTTTATTTATTTTATGTAAGTTACACTTTTCTATACACGCGGTTGAATTGAATTGTGAATTTTGTATTATTTACTTCTTTTCTGCCGTGTGTAGGTACTTCTTACTACAAGTGATTGGGATGAATGTAACTTCTGGTTAGCGACACTCAAGAGAATGATCAAGACTAGGCAGAATGTGAGATAAAAATTGGTTCTATTCTATCAAGCATGGTAACCTTGGTCTACATTTCTTTCAGATATATAGGGTTTGTCAGCGTGATAACCACTTCTCTATGTACACAAGCCTGGGACCTTTAGATTGTGACGGTAGGGTTTGGTTCTTTGTTCTTTTACTTTACCACCCTTCCCCCGATTTTCTTTACTAATTTTTCTTCCTATTTTTAGAAGCAATTAGAAAGATAGTTCTCAGAATATTGATAAACTTTTTGGCAAGTGTTCTTTGTATGTGCATTTAGAAATAGGATATGGTTTTCGATTAATAGATATAAATTTTGTTAAACGTCAGCGAGCTTTTAAGAGAGATTTTTTTGTACTTTAGTCACTCGAGTCTTAATAAGATTATTGTAGGGTTGTGATGATCTTTGCTTTTGTTCGTCTTAATCAAGTTTTGTAGCTTTTGGGTATTTGGATGGACTTAACTATATGGAGGGGAGGCGAGGGGAGAGATTTTAAATTAAAAAAATATATTTGTTTTTTAAATATAATAATAAAATTATACAAAGTACATTAGCATAAAATATAATAATACCCTCTCAAAAAAATAATATCATTATTAATTTTTCAAAAGTGACCGTTAGATATTTTAAAACTTAAAATTGGTATAAGTTCATTTAATTTTAGTAAATACAAAATACTAATAATCATGAAATTTATTGTTTTATAATTGTGAATAAATCATATTGCAAATTAATTTTTAGAAATTTAATAATAATAATTTTATATTATAACAAAGAGAGTGCAAAAATTGATAACATAATATTAATACTCCATCCGTTCTTAAAAGATTGTCGTTTTAGAAGAAAAAATTAGTTTCAAAATATTTGTCGTTTACAACTTCCTTGAAGAATAAATTATTTACTTTCTTATATTACTTCTATCTTCTCTCATTGTCCTAATAAATTCTCTCTCTTGTATTAATAGTTTTCAATTTTTCATAAAGGGGTAATGATGAAATTTCTAACAAATTTTACTAGTATTAAATGACTTTCTTAATTCATGTGTCAAAACTTTAAACGATAATTTTTTAAGAACGGATGGAGTATATATTATGACATATGATGAATACTATATATCACCCAGATCCCAAAAAAGAGAGACAATTTATGAAATGTATTTATGGGAGTGCATTTCTTTCTCTCTTTCCTAAAGATGTTTAATTTTGGTGCAACATAAAGCAATATGAGTATGCACGTAAAAAATCCATTCAGCTATCCTGTTTACCGAATCAGTCAGTCTTATGAAGCTTATTCGGTCAGTACTAATAAGAGCTATTCAAAATTTTAATTTTACAAAACAAACAAGCTTAATGACGTTTCTTATTCGATCATCAGCATTTAGTTCTATTCAGAAGCTATCAAACATCCCCGAAGTCCTGCTAATTCGCTTACTATTTTTGCTTTACTTCTATTTTTTTTGATACTCACTACTAGAAAGTGTTATTTTATTTGGTAACTGTTTTTGTTTTGAAAGAATTGGAAGCGAAACCCACTTTGGTAGCAAAAAGTGAAAACACAAAAAATTGTTCCTTCAATTTTTGCAATTCATTCCAGGTTTAATGTGGTTTAGGTCTGGAATCGTATTAACAAAATGTAGGTTTCTGTAAATTTCGACCCTTTCAGTTTCATTTCAATATCTGGAAGCCTCTAAAGTTTTTAAATTTTACTTATTCACAAAATTAAATTAAATTAACTTAACTATAAAAGCTTTTACTTATTCATAAAATTAAATTAACATTTGAATATAGTTATCATACAAGTAAAAGAAGAAACATACGGTAAAATAAATAAGAAAATTACCAAAGAGTCCTTAATCTCTTTGTCGAATTTTTTTTTCCTTCTATTTTTTGGAAAAACAGCAAACATGATTAATTAATAACAATGTTCTTAGGGAGGTAAGTCTGTTAGACATATTCCAGGGGCAACTCAATTAACAAGACTTTTTTTTTTTGTTGCTAAATTCTAAGAAATATAATAAATGAAAGGAAAAAGGTTACAAAATGCAAGGGGCATACCGTAGATCACAGTATAACAGTACCATCAATGGACAGGCCCAAAGTTGGGAAAGTTATACAATAACATCTAAAAGCATAAAATCATACTTGTGTCTAACTGCATTTTTCTTAAAGAAAGAAGAACTGTGGAGTTTACATTTCATTACGTGGATAATCTCACGACCAATACAGGATGCAGATTTAGTTGGATCCCCGTTTAGTCTTGAATTGCGCTCTCGCCAAATGTGATACACCAAGGCCGAAAGTCTAAGAGAAAGTGTAAGGCGCCGAAGCTTTGAGTGATGCGGGCATTTTAAAAATGCTACAATTGATGACCAATCTCTATGGTTTCCTCTCCAACCACAAAAGCGCATGACATAGAACATAACAGTAAAAACAAAATTACATTGAAAAAATGAATGAGAAAATGATTCATTGTGAGTGTTACATAGTAGACAAGTTCCTAGAGTATATTCCATATCTCTGAAGAACATCCATAGTTCTAAAACCCTTATGAAAGGCAAGCCAAAGATAAAAAGCATATCTAGGTACCTGAAATTTATGCCATACAAGATCTCCCTAATCAACTTCTAGGCCTCTCTTTCGAATGGATTTCCAAATAACAGTGGTTGAGACATCAGTAGAGGAGTCCCAGCTTAAGTAGTCCTGCCTAGATAAATCATAAGATCTGGAGAAATCAAAGGTATTTCAAAAATTAATCAAAAGAGCACGGTTAGAAATAGGCAGCCTCCAACCATCACTTCCCAGAATCGAAGCCACTTTAGCCCAACACCCCAGCCTAGAATTAGAAATGATCAGAGGCCGACCTATTTTAGGTTACTCTCGCGCGACTTTTTGGCATGAAGGTCCCCAGATCATCGCAATATGCTAGAGAGGAAATTAATCCTATCTTTCAACTGGAGCGAATCTGGGTGGTGCATTTTCATGAGCCCCAGAGACTTAGCCGATCCCCAGAGACATTACTTATCACTGACGGGTTTTGCCTCCTTGAGAGAGGAATCACAAAGCATACATTCATATACATCGCGCCTCACCTATGCAAATGATGATACTTATAGGAAAACATTCATTCACATTTATTCAATGTAAATACGCAGCATTCATGCATTCATTCAAATGTAAAGACGCAGCATTCACACATTCATTTAATGTAAATATGCATCATTCACACATTCATTCAATGTAAAGACGTAGAATTTCACACATTCATAGTTTTGAAAGGGAAATGTTTGAAAAGATTTGAAAGCGGCCTAAGCCCTCTACTATCTCCAGTAGAGTCGCCATCTGTCGACGTCGGGAAAAAATTTGCGGGTCGGGTCACAACCCGGATCGTTCATCTCTTTTTAAGTTATCTCTACCCTTACTCTTTTTATTGCAAAAAAGGTTTTGAAGGGTTTTTAGGAAAAGACCAACATGTATCATGTCGACGATTTGAACGTTTTACAGAGTCGCCAGTTGGTAGATTTGAAATGGTTGTACTAACTCAACCGAGTTTGTTTGAAAGAGGCCCAATTGCTGGACACTGTAGAAACTTGATCTTTAAAAATAAAATTTTGAGATCGGGGGCTTGGTTAAGTGTGGGGAAGGTGTTAGGCACCCCACAACTCCCGTGTAAACACGGTACCACATCTTTTTAATATTTCCCTTTAAAATTGAAATGCGTGTGTGAATGATGTTTGAAAATTGGGCGTATGTTTGATTGATTGAAAGTAGCGCTTTACTTCGTTGAACCTATATACGAAGGTTTTGATCTGATTTTACAAAAAGTCTTTGATTTGATTTACAAAAGTGTTTAATTTGACTTGCAAAAGCTTTTCTTTTTGATAAAATTGAAAATGATGTTTTGAAAGCTGGTTATCAAACTCTTATGCTAACATAGGAATTGAAGCTTGTTGATACTTCCATTTTATCTTTTTAGCCTTATGGCTTGCATTTGAATGGTGATTAGTCGGGTTGCGAAGCATCCTCGACCACAAAATAAATACAAGTTCATGGGCATGAAAGCCATTGGAGGGACTCTGACACAGCAATCCATATTTTTCACTATGTTGAGTCCTTAAATCCGGATAACCGTTTTAAGGTCTTTTTGTATGTATATTTTTCCAGAAAAACTGGCAGGGTACATTACATTTGTAAACTGGAGTTTGTCCATCGTGGGAATCAGATTCTGATCAGTTTGATCATGAATCCCACGATTCCTAGGCTCACATAGGAGTAGCCAATAAACATGCACAACTCAAATTTGCACAGAAATATATATATATATATATATATATATATATACATCCTCACGTCGCAATAGAACCAAGGATTCATCAGTAAATTCTGGCTGCACGTGGCCAAAGCGTCTCGTTCCCACTAGATAGTGATCTAAGGGCCGCGAGGTTGCTTTTATAAAATGGACTGCTACACGAGCTTTTAATCAAATCGTAGGCCTTAAATGTCCAAATCTACCGATTAATTTTTTATATGTGGTAGTATGTGGGTATATCTATGTGTTAGAGTAAAAAAAAATTTGGATTTGGAAGACAAAGGTTTGGTCGAGAAACGAAACGGGCAGGGCTCCAGAACGATTTCTAACTTGAAAATGAAAGGGGGGTGCCTTCTTATTTATAGACTAGGGAGCCTCCACTCTACCTGCTGCTGCAGCAGGTAGAGGTGCGACTCCTCAGGGTGGGCCACACATGGCGGGTTTTGTCATCTCGAAGTACGTGCACTCCGAGCAACGCGATGTTAGGTTCACAACTTTTTAACTTTTGATCAGAGTGTCCGTTTCAGGCGTGCTATATCTTTCTGAAAAGCCCTCGCCGAGAGTGTCGCAATGACATAGGATTTAACCTTTTTAAGCCCAAAAAGATGGGTTCATAACCAGGTCTTCGTTTCCCCGCAGTTTGTCCGTTGAGCTGTCTTGCGCCGTCTTCACTCGGGATCACCGTTACGGTTCTTTCTAACCTTGGTGACATCAATTTGACTTGAGTTTGACCGAATCGACTTTAAGTTGATAAAAAGATCATTTTGCCCCTCCCGGGGTTGCCTTCAACGTCGGTATGGCCTTCGTCTGACTTCCTGGGGTTGTTTCCAAGGTTTGGATCCCACTTGAGTCTGTTTGTCCTCAATGTTGTTCTCCGAGGTTGACTTGGTCGCTCCAGGTTTTCCTTTGGGGATGTTGTTATGCTTCAGGACTATTTCTGAAGTTGACCTAACTTCTCAGGTTGAAACCGGGGTTGACCTGTACCTCCCGGGTTGAGACCGGGGCTGACCTGTACCTCCCGGGTTGAGACCGGGGCTGACCTGTACCTCTCGGGTTGAGATCGGGGCTGACTTATTCCTCCCGGGTTGAGACCGGGGCTGACCTGTACCTCCCGGGTTTAGACCTGGGGCTGATGTGATGTTTCGGGTTTGTCTCTGAAGGTTGGATTGGCTTTCTAGGGTTATCTCTGGGGTTGAACTGGATCTCCTAGTTGTGACTGGGGCTTAACTGTACCTCCCGGGTTGTGACCAGGACTGAATTGATATCTCGGTATTAAGACCGAGATTGATCTGATGACCCGGTATTGAGACCGGGGATGACCTGACGGCCCGGTATTGAGACCGGGGTCGAACTGATGGCCCGGTATTGAGACTGAGGTTGAACTGATGGCCCGATATTGAGACCGGGGTTGAGCTGATGACCCGGTATTGAGACCGAGATTGAACTGATGGTCCGGTATTGAGACCGTGGTTGAACTGATAGCTCGGTATTGAGACCTGGGTTGAGCTAACGGCACAGTATTGAGACCGAGGTTGATTTGACGGCCTGATAATGAGACCGGGGTTGTGCTTACATTCTAATATTGGTGATGTTACACCCCAAAATCCGGGTACTTCGTTTTCACAAGATTTGGTGTTCACTTTCTAATCAAACATACATCTACCCAATAATAAAGAATTGCAAAAATAAATTACAACCTTCATAAATACTTAAATAAAAATCTTCCTTATAAAAGGATTACAACCTTGTCCAAAATAATCCTAGGGTTATCTAACCTTGACATAAACATTTAATGCAGAAAATAAAAACATAATCTTAAAGTCTTATTACAATCAATCAACAATAAAAATAAGTCTTCACTTGTTCATCTTTCCTTTGCCTTTACTAGTTGACGGAGCGTCAACACTTTCAACCTTAGCTGCAATGGTTATTTAATATGCAAGAGTGAGCAAACAACAGCTCACTGGAATACAAACAATAATAAAGATATAATTGAATAGCTTCAATAGATTTGAATAACTTTACTTTCATTAACAATAAAGAATTGAATAATAATTCTTTCATCAATAATTAAAATTTAGAATATTAAAATCATTTGAGGGTCATAAGACCTTGAACTTTTGTCCCAGGTTATAAAAATTTCTATTTAAAATCTTTAACAGTCATTTAGACTATGGACCTTAACCGTACTTAGGGGGATCAGCCCTTCGTACCATGCATTGTGCACAAACATCTTAACGCTTCCGCGTAGTAACCTGCCCTAGTAAATAGGGTTGTTCATCTCAGTATTTGAATACAAGTCCGCACCAAAGGAAGTTTGGTTTGGATAAGCTAAAAGGGTAATTTAGAATTCGACATTCATCAACTAAGGAATAGTTGAATCGACTTACAATAACCAAGAATAATTTAATAATAATGAATTATGAAATACTTATGCTTTAGAATTTAACTTAAAGCATACGAAAGATAAGATAGACATTGCTTGAACAATAAGTCAAAGTCACTTTAAGTAAATTATGAATTTTAAATACATACTTGTCCAATGCAGAAATAAAAGGACAATCGTAATACAATGAATATTTGAATCTAAGGAACTTGTTTATAATTAACGAGTTCAGGGATAGAAGACTTGCCTCAAGTGCAAGTTACTAATACAATCACGTTCTTTAACACTTCATACACACACACACACACACATATATATATATATATATATTTAATCACAATAATCTAAATTAGTTAACACGTAACTAATTCACATAATTAGGTAACCCATCAAGGTTAACTCATTCTTGTTTAATTAGTAAGTTAATAATTAACTACCACATCACACAATCATATTACATGCTCACATAATTAAATCAAATATTAACTATGTACTTCATATCAATTAAATGAATTACAATTTAAATATTTACTGTGACACCCCCAAATCCGGGTACTTCAATTTCCACGGGACTTGGTGTTCACTGTACAAATATCATCTATCTATCTACCCATAAAAATGCAAACCATGAAATAAATAAAAATAATCCTCCCCTTATGGGTTTACAACATCTGAAAATAAATACATCAATCCCAGGTAATACTAACCTTAAACATCTGTGCGGAACATAAATAATTAAATAGTCTTACACAACTTTAACATAGAGCTGAAACATAAACATATAAAATAAACAACAAGTCTTCATCACTTGTTGACCTTGCCCTTGCCTTTGCTAGTAGAAGGCTCATTGGACCTTTCGTTCTTAACTGCAATGTTATTATACGCAAGAGTGAGCACGATTGCCCACAAGTATAATAATATGACAACAATATAATAACATACGAGTGAATCAAAGACATCTGAATAAAAAAAAACTCAACTTTTGACTCGAGGATAAATAACAGGAATCAAAATAACATCTGAGGGTCATAAGACCTTGAACTATGTCCTAGGTTGTAAAGTGTTTATACTTTAAACCTTTAACAGTCATAAGATTATGGACTCTACTTCTCGTACTTAGGGGGATCAGCCCTTAGTACCATACTGTGCACAATATCTCAACGCTAAAGCGTAAATAATCCCCTTTTACAGGGTTGTTCATCTCAATTTTGACATCAGAGTCCGCACCAAAGGAAGTTTGGTTTGGATAAGCTCAATAAGTATTTTTGGAATTTAGAACGTTCATCAACTATGGACTAGTCGAATCAATAAGGGTTCACTAGTCCTATAAGGTTCAACAATAACATCGATATTCAACTTGAATAATAAATCTCAAGAGTATACAATCGAATAAGTATTGTATAACTGAATCATGCTTTTAAAAGAGTTACAATATGTAATATAAATTTCAAACTTGAACAATTAAGAACACGAGCTTACTCGATATAGAAACACAAGTCTAAGACTTAATAAATGAATAAATTAGAATTTAGGGAACTTGCTAAATCAATAAGTTAGGGATAGGATACTTGCCTCTTGCACAAGCTACAAATATAATTACAATTCACTTCCTCAACGTCCTACACATTACATTATGTATACGACATCGATTAGTTTTCATAACTACCATGTTTAACTATTGAGCTATTCACTTAAGTTCGACTTACAACTTGGTTTATAATATTACTCAATGGCTAATCACATAACATGAATGTAAACTCACAACATGCATATCACACATGTATAGCCCTTTAAACAATCATAATCAAGTTTTACAATTATGATATTCAAGTTCGCACTTAGTTTGTTAACTTGAACCTTCACATTATCTTGTACATATCAATAACTTAATTTATTAATCATGAACTTCAAATCATATAATATTCATGTATGTAACTTAAAACATCTTTTATTATCGAGAACACTACACTTGTGTGCGTGCATGTCCGAAGCCCTCCGATTGCCTCTGAATACGCATCAGTCACAAAGATGTCTATTTTTACCCATTTTAACGATTTCAAATTGAAAAACTTAGAGATTAAAAATTGTAGGTCTACTCGTTATCTTTCCGAATCATCTTGAATCGCCTTAATCGGAGTTCGTATGAAAAAGTTATGCTTATTTTACTACAGGAGGTCAAAACAGTCTCGAAAATAAAAAAACAAAGGCTCCCGGACAGCCCTTATACCCGCTGGGGCGGGTCCTAATGCCCATGAACACCCGCTGGGGCGGGTCTCCCTGCTGGTGCACTCCCTGGTTCGCGATGAACACCTAGAGCAACCCAAATAAATTCAAATTAAACTAACGTAATGAATTTTAAGGCTACCCATAATGTAAAAATTTCACAGAAACGCTATACAATATTTCTAGCATGATCTTGGCAATTTAAATCACGTATTTACACAATCCAAGGCATCTATTTTCACTATTTTCAATATTTTGTAAAGTTTTGAAGGAAAACAAGAAATTCAACGTTACGGATTCGTTATAACACCGAATCCGTTCGTTTAACTTCCATTTTGTTCGTTTAAACGTACATAATTACATGCAAGTATCAATTTAAGTTAAATAAACGTATAAGGCGTGTAAATTTTGTACGTAAGGGGCATATGGGCCATATGTACAATTTCTACACTTTGTAACTTTTGAAAACCCAATTATCAACAAAATTCCATGGTGTGATCACCGAAAGTTATGCATATATGGCATATAATATGTTATGGACATCAATTAATATATATATAGACATATAATCAAGCGTTGACAATTTCCCATACATAGAGAACCTCTAAAACACGTACATGGAAAAACATAACTCTGTAACTTCACAAGAATTCAATTAATACATATTTATATGAAATTGGCTATTTTAAAACATAAATATACGATAGAAAACATGTTATGGCTAATTAGTAACACTTATATCATCACTTTATGTAGTAATCACAAACTCTGTTGTTACAGAGAACTCAAAGATACGTTAATGGAAAAAAAAAACAAACTTTGAAAAAAAAAACTTAATTTGACAACCATAAGAGGAGGGATTACCCTTGCTAGTTGGTGAAGATGATTCAAGGATGATGATATAAACTTCTCAAATTCTTCTTTCTCAATCTTTTCTCTCAAAATTCTCTCTGACTCTTTAAGTTTTATTTCCTCTGATATGAATATATGAATTGATATAGTATATATGTATATAAGTATAATACGTATAATATATAATGGGTGAGTGGTTGTCAGTTGGTCCCTTAGTGGGTTAACTGACCAACTCCCCTTAAGGCCTTGTTTGGCTAGCTTAAGGAATCTCTTCTCATTTATTTTAATTAACTTATTATAATATAGTTTAATAATGTCACACCTTTAATTAATCAATAATCCTATTTAAATCAATTAAATAAAATTGCATAATTCCACAATAATTCACATAGTCACATAATTAAAATTCTTATTTATTAATTATGTCAAATCATTAAATCTCTAATTAATTATTAAATTAATTAGAATAACATTATGCTTATTAATTAATATATTAATCAAATAAGCTCAATTAAATACATACTTTGAATATAAAATTTATCACATTAATTTAACTAACGTGACACATATAATTAAATTAATCTATCATAATTTCATCAATTAATTATTTAACTCAATAATTAAATCATTGATATTTATTTAATTCAATAAATATTCACATTAAATTATAAAAATCTTGTTCGTCACATCTTTCTCCCCTTAAAAAGGATTCTGTCCTCAGAATCACGGTTCAATTAAAAATTCGTCCCGTTACATTCTCCCCCCCTTACAAAGATTCTGTCCCCAGAATCACATACACATAAATTAAGTAAATAAATGTGGGTAATTCTTCATCATATGCTCTTCGAGTTCCCACGTAGCTTCTTCAGCATTGTGGTTCCTCCAAATTACCTTAACAGAAGGTATAACTTTGTTTCTGAGGACTTGCTCTTTCCTGTCAACTAATTTGAACAGGAATTTCTTCATAGTATAAGTCTTTTTCAAAATGTAGGGGTTCATATTCAATCACATGCTTGTAATCGGGTTTGTAGGGGCGTAAAACTGAAACATGGAAGACGTTATGGATATTCTCTAGCGCCGGAGGTAAGGCTACCTCATACGCAACTTCTCCAATCCTTCGCAGCACCTCAAAGGGTCCAATGAACCTCGGGCTCAATTTTCCCTTCTTTCCGAATCTGATCTTCCCCTTCCAGGGAGGAACTTTCAAAACTGGATACAACTTATTGCTGGGTAGGCCATGGATCCACATGGCAGGGGCAGTGCCATCCACCCTCCATCAGCAACTCAAATACATTATCAATTACAACCTAATCACGGTGAATGCCGAACCAGAGTACCCTATCTGCATATAAGGAGACGTGTCAGTGATTAGCCTAGATAGAGAGGTTGAACCTGCAAGTTTTCAAGCATCAGAGGTGAGCAATACTCAATACCTACCAATTAGGGCACCAGCTTTGAAGCCAAAAGTCTCCTTCAAAATGATGACAGTGGGCCAGGAAATGGTATCTTTGGGTTTTTGCCCTGGAGAAGGGTTAGGAAAGAATCAGCAAGGTATCAAGAGTTTGGTGCAAATCCCGAGTCAGTCAGGGAGAGCCGGATTGAGTTATTCATTCGGGTCAAGCCACTGAAACCCACATATGCATCCTAAGGCTCATGCTTCCACCATACTATTGACAAACCTCACTGATGTTGTGAAGCCAATGATTAAGTCCTTACTGTGGTATCAGCCATGCTGTTTCCACCAACCATACCGGTATGTGAGAGAAAGACCCCAAATGCTGAGGGGGATAGCAAAAAGGGAAAAGAAAAGTTCCTGTATGAAGGACGAGACCTATTTGCTAACATGCGGGTTCTCATACACTACGAGGGTATGAATGATGATATCCTGGAAAGTGATGAAGAGGATCAGATCTAAATTCCTAGCATCAAGAAAGGAAAAAGAAGCAGTTCCAAGAAAAACCCCGGCCCTATTTTGAAGGATGTCTCAGTCATTATCCGAGACGAGGCAGACGAGCGTAATTCCTTGATCCTCCCTATTTATGAGGATTTGACCTAGATAACTGGAGTAGTGCCCCTTGCCTTATTCAAAAAGGGTAAAAGGATAGAAAATCCATCTGCCCTGCAACATGCTTTCATTTACTACTTATTTTGGTTGCACAGCTATAGCAGTAACTTTTGTCATGCTTTGCCAAATGCTTTGTATGTCTAAACAGTTGCATATATTAAAGTGAAAGTATTTTGTTTTCAGGACTCAAGAATTGGATGTGTTTGTCTCTGCTGATGAGATGCCAACCTCTCATAGTGACTACAACTTTGATGTATAACTGAACTTCGACTTGATGGAAATTGATCAAGATGACTATGAGGTGCCCGAGGAGATCAAAGAATGGGTTGAAGATAAACCCAAGACAAACCTCGACCAAACCACCATTATCAATATAAGAACTTCAGAAAACCTCAAAGAGATCCAGGTAGGCATAAACCTCACGCAAGACCAAAAAGCCGACCTGATTGAACTCCTAACACAGTTTTAGGATGTGTTTGCATGGTCACATGAAGACATGTTTGGCCTATCTACTGATATTGTCATCCATCGACTCCCCATCAAAGATGGATTCAAGCCAGTCATACAGAAGCTCAGGCGCTTGAAACCTAAATGGAGTCTGAAAGTCAAAGAAGAAGTTGTTAAACAATTCAAAGCCGGCATCATCATGGTATCAACATACCTAGAGTGGCTGTTGAACATTGTTCCCGTACCTAAGCCCAGAGGGAAAGTACGAGTATGCGAGGATTATAGGGATTTGAACAAAGCTTGTCTCAAGGATAATTTCGCGGTACCTTTCATCCACATCCTGATAGACAACGTGGCGCAATACGACATGTATTCCTTCGTGGATTGCTTTGCTAGTTACCATCAAATTATGGTTGCGGAAGAAGACCGGGAGAAGATAACGTTCATCACTCCTTGGGGAACCTTCTGCTACAGACGTTTGTCCTTCGGCCTTATCAATGCTGGTGCCACATACCAGCGAGCCATGATGGCACTATTTCATTACATGATGCATAAGGAGATAAAGGTTTATGTGGATGACATCATCATTAAATCCCAGAAGGAGGATGATCACATCGACCATCTTAGAAAGCTATTCAACAGATTGCATGTGACACCCCCAAATCCGGGTACTTCGTTTCCACACGATTTGGTGTTCACTATCTAAATAAAATATACATCTAACCAGTAATAAGGACTGCAAAATAATGACAACCTTATAATTAAATAAAATCTTCCTTATAAAAAGGATTACAACCCTTAAATCAAAATATCCCAGGGTTTATCTAACCTTAACATAAACAATTAATGCAGAAAAATAACTTAACACAATCAAGTCTTTATTATAATTCAAAATTAACAAATAAAACAAGTCTTCACTTGTTCATTTTGTCTTTCCCTTTACTTGTTGACGGTACGTTAACGTTCTCGACTTCAGATGCAAGGAATTATTAAATATGCAAGAGTGAGCAACCAAAAGCTCACTTGAAATACAACAATAATATGACATAACTGAATAACCTCAAAAGATTTGAATAACTTTCCTTTCATCAACAATAAAGAATTGAATAATAATTCTTTCACCAATATTTAGAATTTTGAATATTGAAAACATCTGCGGGTCGTAAGACCTTGAACTTTGTCCTAGGTTATAAACATTTATATTTAAAACCTTTAACAGTCGTATAGACTATGGAATCCCAACTCGTACTTAGGGGGATCAACCCTTCGTACCATGTATTATGCACAAACATTTAACGCTTTCGCATAGTAACCTCCCCTAGTAAATAGGGTTGTTCATCTCAGTATTTGATACGAGTCCACACCAAAGAAAGTTTGGTTTGGATAGCTAAAAGGAAATTTGGAGTTTCAACTATCATCAACTAAGGAGTAGTTGAATCGACTCACAATAACTTAGCATAATTCGATAATAAAAGAATTACGAATTAACTTATGCTTTAGAATTTTAATTTAAAGCATTCAAAAGATAAGATAGACCTTGCTTGAACAATAAGTCAAGGTCACATCAATTCAATAATAAACTTTGATAAAGTATTTGCTCAACATGAATTTTATAAAGAATACAAATACTCGCATCATTATAATCAATAAAAGTAACTCAAGTAAGGTTTGAGTTTAGAAAACTTGCCTCAAGCGCAAGCTACAGTTACAACACACGTTCTTTAACAAATCCTACACATATATATTTAACCATAATAACCTAAATTAGTTATCACATAACCAATTCACATAATTAGTTAATTCATTCCTCTTTAATTATTAAATTAATAATTAATTATCACATAGTTAATCACACCTTATGTTCATATATATACTCACATAATTAATCAAATAATAATTATGCATCCATATTAATTAAATTATAATTAAACAAATTATAATTTAAATTAAACATTCACTTTAATTATAATTAATCAAATTATAATTACATCTTATATTAATTAAATTATAATTTAAATTAAACATGTACTTTAATTATAATTAATCAAATTATAATTATATTTTATATTTATTAAATTATAATTAAATAAATTATAATTTAAATTAAATATTTACTGTGATTATACTTAATCAAATTAAATTATAATTAAACCAATTATAATTTAAACAATTACTTTGATTATAATTAATCAATTTCAATTCATGCACTTATTAAATTATAATTAACAAATTATAATTTAAATTACATATTTACCATAATTATAATTATTCAAATTATAATTACATATTATATTTTATTAATATAATTCATTACTGTCCATTTAGCATTTTAATTTTATTAGCATGCTTTATAAATTATTACATAATTAATCTTATAAATTTCACATTTTTAAAATAGCTTTCTTCCCAATCTGAATGACCAGCGCGGCCCCGCCACTGCATAGACATGTCTGACAGTTCGCGAACTTTGCAGAGAAAAAAGCCAATTTGACTTATTTCTCCACACCAAATTCTGAATTCAAGCCGCATAAATCACATAAACTTTTATACAAATATCAGTTCATGATTCTAACATGTTCTAACACATATAGCCATCAAAACACATAATTTATAACTCTTAATTGTCGACGTTGGAAAATTTAAGAAATCCCACGAATCGCTTCGTAACCCGATTTTCTCAAATCGATCTTCCTAAGTTATCTCTACCCTTATTCTTTTTATTGCGAAAAAAGGTTTTTAAAGTTTTTTTAGGAAATAGGCCAATATGTGTATATGTCGACGATTTGATTTGATTAACAGAGTCGCCAGTTGGCAGTTTTGAAAATGGTTGTACCAACTCAACCGAATTTGATTTGAAAGAGGCCCAATTGCTGGACACTGTCGAAACTTGATCTTTGAAATCAGAGTTTTGAGTTCGGGGGCTTGGTTAAGTGTGGGGAAGGTATTAGGCACCCCACAACTCCCGTGTAAACACGGTACCACAATCTTTTCAATATTTTCCTTAAAACTGGAATGCGTGAATGAATGCTGTTTGAAAATTAGGCCTGTTGATTTGATTGATTGAAAGTAGTGCTTTGCTTCGTTGAACCTATATACGAAGGGTTTGATTTGATTTTGAAAATCAGTCTTTGATTTGATTTGCAAAAACATTTTGATTAGATTTGGAAAAGCTTTGAAATTGAATTTGACAGTGAAGTTTTGAAAGTTGTTTATCAAACCCCTACGTTGACATAGGAATTGAAGCCTTTTGATACTTCAAAATTTTATCTTTATAGGCTTAAGGCTGTATGTGAGGTGTGTTGGGACATGATCTATCACAACGAAAAAAATGTAAGTGTCGGTCTTCTCACGGGTATAAAAACCATCGGAGGGACGCTGATACGATAATCCATATTTTCACTATGTTGAGACCTTAAATCCGGATAGCCGTATTAAGGTATGTGTATATGTATATTTTACAGAAAAATTGGCAGGGTACATCTGTAAATCGGAGTTTGTCCATTGTGGGAATCAGATTCCGATCGTTTTGATCGTGAATCCCATGATTTCTAGTCTCACATGTGATTGGCCAATAAACCTGCAGAGTTCAAATTTGCACAAAAATAAATGTATGTCTTCACGACGCAATGGAACCAAGGATTCATCAGTAAATCTTGGCTGAGCGTGGCCAAAGCGTCTCGTTCCCACTAGATAGCGATCTAAGGGACACGAGTTTTCTTTCAGTGCTGAAACTAGAAATAAAGCTAGATTTAAGGAAATCTCAGCCGTTCTAGCTTCCCAGTTCAGTCTGGATGCTTTGAACAGTTTGAAAACTAGAAATGGCGAGATTTAAATAAATCTAGACCGCCCGCAGGTATATCACTGCAAATTCATATACAAATGAATGTTGAATGCAGCAGTTGAATGGAATTGAATAAGCAATATATATATATATATATATATAAAAGCTGTAAAAGGGCGATGGGTTTTCACTCGCAAGCCCGGACTGGAATTGAAATATATATATATATATATATTTATAAAAACTATAAATAGCCATAAAATGATCCAGGCTGTGATAGAAATGATATATATACATATATGTAAAAGCAGTAAAAAGGGTGAAAGGTTTGCACTCCAATGCCAGTACTGGAATTGAAATTGACTGAAAAGTAGTCACCCAGTGATTGGGGAGAGCACCCAGTATGGGGAAGTGTGCAAAAGCAGTAAAATGGCCATAAAATAATCCAGGCCGACTGAAAATATATATATATATATATATATATATTGATAGAAATATGGTTAACTAGGACTGATATGAGTACCAGTGATGGTGAAAGTCACTTATATATGCGTAAATGTATATAAAAGCGGTAAACTACCACAGATTTGAAATCTGTGCTTGATAGAATTGAAATGTTAGTATATTTGCAGTTAAATATGTACAAAAAAGGGCCAAACCCGGACTAGGAAGACAACCCAGTCCGGCGAAGTTGCCAAAACTGTGTGCTAGTGCATTGAAGTTGCTGGAGCTGATGGATCGTCAATTCGAGTTGTAGAAATGTTGAAAACGGAGTTTATGTAGAAAAATATATCAATTTTTGACGAAAACGGCCACGGAACTAAGTTCCGGGCATATTTTGAAAGTGCAACTTAGTGTGAAGGTGTAAAACAGCGCAAAGTAGTAGTATTGAGTTGCTGATCGTAAAAATACTTATAATGGGCTGCACTACGGGCTTTTTGCCACTTAGTGGGCTTTAAACATCCAAATCTACTGGTAGTTTTTTGATATGTGGTAGTATATGGATATATCTATGTGTTGAAGTGAAAATATTTGGGTTTGAAAGAGGTGTAAAAGTCAAAAAATCAGTCGGGAAGGGCTTCACTGCGTTTCTTGCTTATGAAAATGAGAGGGGGCTGCCCCTCTATTTATAGAGGGGGGTGCCACACCTCTATATGCGGCTGCCGCAGGTAGAGGTGATAGTAGTGTGCATACAAGCCAATTATGTATGATGATAAAGCATATACTTTGTATACAATCTTATTTATTTATTAATAAAATATTCATTTAAGGCATTTATTTATCTACATGGTGCTGTTTTTATAATATGTAAATAACCCATAATTTTACGCAATGATTTTAGAATCATGATGAGATCATGCTAATGAGATCTAAATTTTTAGAAAGCTTAAAAATTAAATAGTTCCCAATCGGGGGATTACTAAAATGAGGATTAGTAAATTCGGATAGATTGGTACATATGTTGCTTGCTCATTTGATGAGGATGACTGATGTCATGGTCATTTGTGTGGAGACACTAAAGCAAGTATGTAGGTGCTTATTGGAGAATAAGTTCACTGAACGTGACTCGCTATGGAATACCTAATGGAGTTTTACTCGCCTGTCAATAGGAATTTCTAATGTGATAGTAGTACAAGTGATCCTTGGACTTGAGATCATCATAGTATCTTATATGTAACAAATTATACTTTGACTTATTCCTTAAGGCCTTTTAAGGTATATATAGGGTATGCTTGGGTATAATGAATTACATATGGAGATAATATATGATCAATAAAGAATCTACCACCTCTAGTAAAAGAGGAGATATGTCCTATGTGATTCGTTAAATGACAACTCAGGAATCTTTGGCCAAGGTGGAATGAAATTAGAAAGAGGTTTCTAATTTGCATTATTTGAAGTTGTGCATTTTCTAATCGAAATACGTATGATTAAATAAAATAAGACTTGATAGTAAATCCATGTCTTATATTTAATTAGGATATTGTATGGTAGAAGGATTGAATTGTTCGGTAACTATTAACTCACAGGTTCTTTTATGATTAATGTTAAAATCTATATTATCTGAAAAGTCGTTGATCGCTAGGGAGGCTTATTCCTATTGTAGAATAAATGTTATTTATTTAAATAGATTATTAGTTTAATTTATTTATTTATTTAAATATGATTAGAATTGTTCTAATTGATTTATTCACAATCGGTTTAATATGGAGAACCTAAAGGGTCACACCATAAAAGGAAGAAGAATTATTTAAGAAGAAAATGGCAAGATAGTAATAATGCATTAAGTGTAATTAATTTAATCTACGGTGATAGAATAAATTAAATAGCTTAATATTTATTATTTAATATTTTAGAAATATTAAATATAAATTAATAAGAGGGGTCTTATTAATATTATTATTAAATATAAATTAATAAGAGGGGTCTTATTAATATTATTATTTTAATTCTAAAGGAGTTTAGGAATTAATATAATATCAGTACTCTCTCTCAATCCTAATAAGGTTAGGACATAAATTAATTAAAAATATTTAATTAATTGATTAAATAAAACCCTATTCTAATTGGATTAGAAAGGTTAACCTAATATCTATATAAGAGAGTCCTATATCAGAAATAAGGTACGTGAATTTTTCCAAGGGTTGGGAGTACACATATTCTATAGAGATAGAAACAAGGGTTAAGCCAATAACCCATCTTCCTGAGTTCTTCATCTTCCTTGGTGGATCACTATTAGAGGCCAAATATTTGGGTGGCTGACATTGATCAAAGGAAGGAGCCACAACAGAATATTCAAGGAGATTCAAGGAGAGCAAGGAGTAGAACTCATACCTATGGAAGCTATAATCTACAAGGGTATGATTCTCATCTCTTTACTTTTCTATAATTGATAATTGAGCACGAAGCATGATCAAGGTTATGGGTTTGTATAAATTTTGAAAAACCTATGTTTCGCTCTTCCGTCTTATTTATGTGATTTGATTGCATGATTGCGTTACGTACAAATCCAACAGTGGTATCAAAGCCTAACTTTGTGCTAATTATTAATTTTATGATTCCATGTATGAATTGAAGTGAGAATTGGATCGAATGTTTTTGACAAAATCATTTTTGCAAGTTTCTGCGACGAACGGCGCAGCTGCCCAGTTCATTACTGGCGCAGGTGCTCCGGTCTGCAAAAACTGACGCTTCAGGCTACCTGCGCAGCTGCCCAGTTCATTCTGGGCGCAGCTGAGCCGGTTCCTGAACAGACCCTAAAATTTGATTTTCATTAATTAAGTAAACTGTTTATTTAATTAATAAAGTTTTAAAATAAAGATGTTTATTTTATCTGAAATATGATTTCAGATAGCTAAAATTAAAGGAGTTTAATTTGGATTTATTTTTGATTAAAATAAAAGATTTTATTTTGTTTCAAAAATAAAATTTAGCAAAATTTTTGTCCATTAAATGACATCGATCCATATATAGAATAGCTTTATTATTCCTGAGATGAATGGAAATTTATTGATGCATATGTTGATGTGTATAATAATAGATGGGGTTGATTATGGACTATGACCAATGTGATTGGATTTTATTTTGGATGAATACTTGAATGTATGGATTTTAATAAATAGAGTCTGCCTCTCGATGTAAATTCTATCTCCCTCCTATGTATTTCCCCTTGACTGTTGATCAATGTTTCTATTTATTTAAATAGTTTTTGTAATAGAGATAGTTAGAATTATCTTGAAGAAATTAGAAGACCAAGGAGCAAGGAACGTATGAAGACCCATTTTTATGGAGCCCGGGTTTAAATGTAATAGTTACGTTTAAATTTAAATTCCTGCACTCCTAGGTTTGACCTTTTGGTTCACTTGGTGGCTCTAGTGAACCAAACTCGAATAAAAGTCCATAATCAATTCGGGTAGAATATAGTATTCTATATTGCATGCTAGATATTATATATATATATATATATTATATTTTATACAAACATGCTTCGCATATTTAATAAAATGACGCGTATTTTATATATATATATATATATATATATGTGCATGCTCGCTAAACAAGATGAGACAAAGTAATAACAAACCCCTCAAAGAAATAATATTAAGTCCGAAGCGTTCAAAGATATTTGGAACATCAAACGTCGTCTTCTAGCATGATTAGTTAATAGAGTATTAAATATTTAATATGAGTTTGTTGTGCTATCCACAAGGCGAGTATTGAGTATTTAAGATGTTAATTAATCACATTTGATGCTTATCAAGAAAATTGAACGATCTAGTCTTGTTGTGCTATCCACAAGGACGAACATTTTTTTTTTTGAATTTATGGAAGTGCTAGACTTGACTTAACTTAAATCATTTTAGTTCGGATGTGCACACACTTGACCATTATGATTTAAGAGGCAAAAATAAAAGGAGTTACATGGTGAAGTAATTGACAAGAGTTGTCTACCTATTTATTAGTATATCGTTTGTTGTGCTATCCACAAGGTTATATATATTTGAAATGGGATCCTTATTCTCACTAGCAAATCTTTAATTAGATGTTGCAGAACTATATAAGTGAGGGTAATATAGTTTGATGAAAATAGTGGGAGATACCAATTTAAAATAAAGACATAAATTTATTTTGGTATACAAAGTTAATAAAATGAATGTTTGCTAAATTTTTTTTTTTCACATGCAGAATTTAAAAATATCTAAATCATTAATCTCACTACGAAGCATACTTGATGCTAATAAGCTTACCGGCCCGAATTATGAGGACTGGCTAAGAAATCTGAGAATTGTTCTCACAGCTGAAAAGATTTCTTATGTCCTAAATTCAACTGTCCCTGAAGCTGTTTCGAAAACAGCCTCTGAGGAAGAGATTGCCACTTTCAATAAGTGGCAAGATGATGCATCTGTGGCTTAATGCATCATGCTCACATCCATAAATAACGAGCTTCAGCGTCAGCACGTAAACATGGATGCTCCTGCTATGCTGCTTCACCTCAAGGAGTTGTATGGTGAACAGAGTAGGACTGCTAGATATGAGATATCTAAGGAGCTCTTTCGATCTCGGATGACTGAGGGTATTGCCGTCGAGACTCATGTCCTGAAAGTGATCAATTTGATTGAACGCCTTGGACAGCTTGATTCGTCATGGATTGGGAGTTGAGTCAAGACTTGGTCTTGCAGTCACTTCCTGAGACCTTCTCGCAGTTTGTGGTTAATTTTCACATGAATAAGCCAGATGTCAGCTTGCCTGAGCTGCTTAACATGCTGAAAACTGCAGAAGGTCACTTCCCATCCAAGAAGAACCATGTCTTGTTGGTAGATTCTTCCAATAAAAGGAAGAGGCGCAAGGTATCTCCTGAAAAGAAGAAATCCAAGAAGGCTAAGGGAAAGGGGAAAGAAAAGGAACAAAAGAAACCTGAACCAGCTAAAGGAATGTGCTTTTATTGCAACGAGCTGGGACATTGGAAGAGGAACTGCAAGAAGTTTCTAGCAGAGAAGAAGCTTGGAGAAGCTTCGACTTTCAATCAAGGTTTGTTTATGATTGAAATTAATTTTTCTGAAAGTCTTAATTCTACTTGGGTATTAGATACCGGCTGTGGGTCTCACATATGTAACACTGTGCAGGGACTGGTCAGAAGTAGAAAGCTGAACAATGATGAGGTGATCCTACGAGTGGAAAATAGAGCAAAGGTTGTTGCATTAGCTGTAGGAACTTATTGTTTAGCAATGCCTTCGGGCAAGTCCATTTATCTTAATAATTTTTATTATGTTCCGAATATTATTAAAAATATTATTTCAATTTCTGTATTGGATATGGAAGGATTTAACGTTGTTATAAAGAACAATGGTTGTTCTATTTATAAAAATGATATTTTATATGGTATTAGAAATTTGCGAATTGAACTTTATATACTTGACTTGCAAGAAAATATATTTCAAATTGAACAAACTAAGAAAAGGAAAAGAGATGATATTAATTATCCCTATATGTGGCACTGTAGACTCGGTCATATCAATGAAACAAGATTATCCAAGTTGCATAAAGATGGGCTCCTAGAGCTATCCGATTATGAATCATATCCAACTTGTGAATCTTGTCTCATGTGTAAAATGACTAAATCTCCTTTTAGTGGAAAAGAAGAAAGAGTTACAGAGTTGTTGGCATTGATTCACACAGACGTTTGTGGACCTATGACAACAAGTGCACGGGGGGTATTCTTATTTTATTACTTTCACTGATGATCACCCAAGATTTGGATATGTGTATTTAATGAAATACAAGTCAGAATCATTTGAAAAGTTCAAAGAGTTTAGAAGTGAAGTAGAGAAACAAACGGGCAAGAGTATAAAGATACTTCAATCAGATCGAGGTGGAGAATACTTAAGCGGTGAGTTTCTTAATTATCTCAAAGAAAATGATATAATCTCACAATGGACTCCTCCAGGTACACCACAGTTAACTGGAGTATCTAAAAGGAGAAATCGAACACTGTTGGACATGATTTGATCCATGATGAGTTTTACTGACCTTCCAATTTCCTTTTGGGGATATGCCCTAGAAACGGCTGCATACCTACTTAACAAGGTACCTACTAAATCCGCCCCAAAGACTCCATATGAGATGTGGAAGGGGAGGAAACCAAATCTTAATCATGTTAAGACTTGGGGTTGTCCAGCTTATGTCAAAAAGTTTGAAAATGATAAGCTACCGACTAAATTCGATAAGTGTAGGTTTGTGGGATACCCTAAAGAAACTTTAGAGTATTATTTCTATCATCCAACTGATCAAAAGGTGTTTATTGCAAAATATGCTGCCTTCTTGGAAAAGGAGTTTATCTATGAAGGGGTCAGTGGGAGTAAGATATATCTTGAAGAAGTTCAAGAATCACAAATTACCACGGATCAAAGTCAGGTACCTGACCAAGTAGAAGAACCTACTATACCACACCATGTTCGTAAATCTGGAAGAGTACCGAAGATACCTGAGAGGTATGGATTCGTTATAGAGGATGACGATGAGGTACACATCATGAATGATGATGATCCATTGAATTACGAACAGGCTATGAGTAATAAAGACTCAGGGAAATGGCTTGAAACCATGAAATCTGAAATGGACTCCATGTATGAAAACAAAGTATGGTCTTTGATTTCACCACCTGAAGGCATTAAGCCTATTGGGTGTAAATGGGTCTTTAAAAGAAAGACTAGAGCAGACGAGAAGGTAGAGACCTATAAGGCCCGACTGGTTGCAAAAGGTTTCAAACAAAGACAATGAGTTGACTATGATGAAACCTTCTCACCAGTAGCTATGCTCAAGTCCATTCGGATTTTGCTTGCGATTGCAGCTTATAACGACTATGAGATCTGGCAGATGGACGTGAAAATGACCTTACTCAATGGAAAACTTGAGGAGGATGTGTATATGACACAGCCAGAGGGATTTATTTCAAATGTTGGAACAAATCAAGTCTGTAAGCTACAATGATCCATTTATGGGTTGAAGCAAGCTTCTCGTAGATGGAACATTCGTTTTGATGAGACAATAATAGAGTTTGATTTTATCAAAAATGAGGATAAACCATGTGTATACAAGAAGGTTAGTGGGAGCGCAGTATCATTCCTTGTATTATATATTGATGATATATTACTAATAGGGAATGACATTTATATGTTACAATCAATTAAAATCTGGTTATCTAAAAACTTCTCCATGAAGAACTTGGGTGAAGCATCCTATATTTTGGGGATAAAGATCTATAGAGATAGATCTAAAAGGTGTTGGATTTGTACGTAACGCAATCAAATCACATAAATAGGGCGGAAGCGTGAAATATACGTTTTCAAAAATTTATACAAACCCATAACCATGATCATGCTTTGTGCTAGTTATCAATAACAGAAAAGAGAGGATGGAATTATACCTTTGAAGATTCAAGCTTCCTCAGGTACAAGTTCTACTCCTTTGATTCCTCTGTAGTGGCTCCTTCCCTTGATCAATGTCAGCCACCTAAATGTTTTGCCACTAACGGTGATCCACCAAGGAAGATGAAGAACTCAGGAAGATGAGTTTTGGTTTTATCCTTATTTCTATCTCTATAGAATATGTGTACTCCCAACCCTTGAAAAAATTCACTTACCTTATTTCTGATATAAGACACTCTTATATAGATAATTGGTTAACCCTCCTAATCCAATTAGAATAGGGTTTTATTTAATTAATTAATTAAACACTTTTAATTAATTTATATCCTAATCTTATTAGGATTGAAAGAAAGTACTGATATTATATTAATGCCTAAACTCCTTTAGAATTAAAATAATAATAATAATAATATTAATAAGACTCCTCTTATTAATTTATATTTGATATTTCTAAAATATTAAATAATAAACATTAAGCTATTTAATTTATTCTATCACCATAGCTTAAATTAATTACACTTAATGCATTATTACTATCATGCCATTTTCTTCTTAAATAATTCTTCTTCCTTTTATGGTGTGACCCTTTAGGTTCTCCATATTAAATCGATTGTGAATAAATCAATTAGAACAATTCTAATCTTATTTAAATAAATAAATTAAACTAATAATCTATTTAAATAAATAATATTTATTCTACAATAGGGATAAGCCTCCCTAGTGATCAACGACTTTTCAGATAATATAGATTTCAATATTAATCATAAAAGAACCTGTGAGTTAATAGTTACCGTAAAATTCAATCCTTCCACCATACAATGTCCCAATTAACTATAACACATGAATTTACTGTCAAGTCTTAATTTATTTAATCATAAGTGTTTGGATTAGAAAACGCACAACTCCAAATAATGCAAATTAGAAACCTCTTTCTAATTTCATTATACCTTGGACAAGGATTCCTGGGTTGTCATTTAACGAATCACATAGGACATATCTCCTCTTTTACTAGAGGTGGTAGATTCTTTATTAATCATACATTATCTCCATATGTAACTCATTATACCCAAGCATACCCTATATATACCTTAAAAGGCCTTAAGGAATAAGTCAAAGTATAATTTGTTACATACAAGATACTACGATGATCTCAAGTCCAAGGATCACTTGTACTACTATCACATTAGGAATTCCTATTGACAGGCGAGTAAAACTCCATTAGGTATTCCATAGCGAATCACGTTCAGTGAACTTATTCTCCAATAAGCACTTATATACTTGCTTTAGTGTCTCCACACAAATGACCATGAGATCAGTCATCCTCATCCAATGAGAAAGCAACATATGTACCAATCTATACGGATTTACTAATTCTCATTTTAGTAATCCCACGATTGGGAACTATTTTAGTTTTTAAGCTTTCTAAGAATTTAGATCTCATTAGCAAGATCTCATCATGATTCTAAAAGCATTGCTTAAAACAATGGGATATTTACATATTATAAAAATAGCACCATGTAGATAATTAAATGCCTTAAATGAATATTTTATTAATAAATAAATAAGATTGTTTACAAAGTATGTGCTTTATCATCACACATGATTGACTTGTATACACACTACTATCAATCTCCAACTTGCACTAAAGCCAATCGCCATGGTATCTCATACCCATCTTCTCTAAGTGACGATCAAACTACTGTTGTGTTAGAGCTTTAGTAAATGGATCTGCAATGTTGTTTTGAGAGTCCACACGCTCCAAGGTGACGTCTCCTCTTTCGATGATCTCCCTGATCAAGTGAAATCGCCGCAACACGTGTTTGGATTTTTGATGAGACCTGGGTTCCTTAGCCTGTGCAATCGCTCCGGTGTTGTCATAGTATATGAGAACTGCTTCTCTAATGCTAGGAACCACACTAAGTTCAGTTATGAACTTCTTCATCCAAACAGCTTCCTTTGCAGCTTCACTTGCAGCTTCACTTGCAGCTATATACTCTACCTCTACCACTGAATTAGCTACTGTTTGCTGCTTGGAACTCTTCCAACTCACTGCGCCTCCTTTCAAGGTAAACACATACCCTGAAATAGATTTACTGTCATCTTGGTCTGTTTAAAAATTTGAGTCCGTGAATCCCTCGAGTTTTAATTCAGACCCATCGTAGACAAGAAAAATATCTTTAGTCCTTCTCAAGTACTTTAGGATATTCTTCACTGCCTTCCAATGCTGTTCTCCAGGATTCGACTGGTATCTGCTCGTTACACTAAGTGCATGAGCAACATCTAGTCTAGTACATATCATACCGTACATGATAGATCCTATTGCAGAAGCATAAGGGATCTTACTCATACGGTCTCTCTCCTCAGGTGTCTTTGGGGCCTGTTTCTTGGAGAAATGTATTCCATGGCTCTTCGGTATGAGACCTCTTTTGGAATCTTCCATGCTAAACCTCTTTAGCATCGTATCAATGTACGTTCCTTGGGATAAGCCGAGCATCCTTTTAGATCTATCTCTATAGATCTTTATCCCCAAAATATAGGATGCTTCACCCAAGTCCTTCTTGGAGAAGTTTTTAGATAACCAGATTTTAATTGATTGTAACATAGGAATGTCATTTCCTATTAGTAATATATCATCAACATATAATACAAGGAATGATATTGCGCTCCCACTAACCTTCTTGTATATACATGGTTCATCCTTATTTTTGGTAAAATTAAACTCTTTAATTGTCTCATCAAAACAAATGTTCCATCTACGAGACGCTTGCTTCAATCCATAAATGGATCGTTGTAGCTTACAGACTTGATTTGTTCTAACCTTTGAAACAAATTCCTCTGGCTGTGTTATATACACATCCTCCTCAAGTTTCCCATCGAGGAAGGCCATTTTCACGTCCATCTACCAGATCTCATAGTCATAATAAGCTGCAATCGCAAGCAAAATCCGAATGGACTTGAGTATAGCTACTGGTGAGAAGGTTTCATTATAGTCAACTCCTTGTCTTTGTTTGAAACCTTTCACAACTAGTCGGGCTTTATAGGTCTCTACCTTCTCGTCCGCTCCAGTCTTTCTTTTAAAGACCCATTTACACCCAATAGGCTTTATGCCTTCAGGTGGTGAAACCAAAGTCCATACTTTGTTTTCATTCTTGGAGTCCATTTCGGATTTCATGGCTTCAAGCCATTTCCCTGAGTCTTTATTACTCATAGCCTGTTCGTAATTTAATGGATCATCATCATTCATAATTTGTACCTCATCGTCATCCTCTATAATAAATCCATACCTCTCAGGTATCTTCGGTACTCTTCCAGATTTACGAACAGGGTGTGGTACAGTAGGTTCTTCTACTTGGTCAGATACCTGACTTTGATCCGTGGTAATTTGTGGTTCTTGAACTTCTTCAAGATATATCTTACTCCCACTGACCCCTTCATGGATAAACTCCTTTTCCAAGAAGGCAGCATATTTCGCAACAAACACCTTTTGATCAGTTGGATGATAGAAATAATACCCTACAGTTTCTTTATGGTATCCCACAAATCTACACTTATCGGATTTAGTCTGTAACTTATCATTTTCAAACTTTTTGACATAAGCTGGACAACCCCAAGTCTTAACATGCTTAAGATTTGGTTTCCTCCCCTTCCACATATCATATAGAGTCTTTGGGGCGGATTTGGTAGGTACCTTGTTAAGTAGGTATGCAGCTGTTTCTAGGGCATATCCCCAGAACGATATTGGAAGGTTGGTAAAACTCATCATGGATCGAACCATGTCCAACAGTGTTCGATTTCTCCTTTCAGATACTCCATTTAACTGTGGGGTACCTGGAGGAGTCCATTGTGAGATTATACCATTTTCTTTGAGACAATTGAGAAACTCACCGCTTAAGTATTCTCCACCTCGATCTGAACGAAGTATCTTAATACTCTTGCCCGTTTGTTTCTCTACTTCACTTCTGAACTCTTTGAACTTTTCAAATAATTCTGACTTGTATTTCATTAAATACACATATCCAAATCTTGAGTGATCATTAGTGAAAGTAATAAAATAAGAATACCCACCCCGTGCACTTGTTGTAATAGGTCCACAAACGTCTGTGTGAATCAATGCCAACAACTCTGTAAATCTTTCTCCTTTTCCACTAAAAGGAGATTTAGTCATTTTACCCATGAGACATGATTCACAAGTTGGATATGATTCATAATCGGATAGCTCTAGGATCCCATCCTTATGCAACTTGGATAATCTTGTTTTATTGATATGACCGAGTCTACAGTGCCACATGTAGGTATAATTAATATCATTTCTTTTCCTTTTCTTAGTTTATTCAATTTGAAATATATTTTCTTGCAAGTCAAGTATATAAAGCCCATTTCGCAAATTTCCAATACCATATAAAACATCGTCTTTATAAATAGAACAACCATTGTTCTTTATAATAACGTCAAAACCTTCCATATCCAATACAGAAATTGAAATAATATTTTTAATAATATTCGGAACATAATAACCGTTATTAAGATAGATGGACTTGCTCGAAGGCATTGCTAAACAATAAGTTCCTACAGCTAATGCAGCAAACTTTGCTCCATTCCCCACTTGTAGGATCACCTCTTCATTGTTCAGCTTTCTACTTCTGACCAGTTCATGCACAGTGTTACATATGTGAGACCCACAGCTGGTATCCAATACCCAAGTAGAATTATGACTTTCAAAAAAATTAATTTCAATCATAAACAAACCATAATTGGAAGTCAAAGGTTCTCCAAGCTTCTTCTCTGCTAGAAACTTCTTGCAGTTCCTCTTCCAATGTCCCGGCTCGTGGCAATGAAAGCACATTCCTTTAGCTGGTTCAAGTTTCTTTTGTTCCTTTTCTTTCCCCTTTCCCTTAGCCTTCTTGGATTTCTTCTTTTCAGAAGATACCTTGGGCCTCTTCCTTTTATTGGAAGAATCCACCAACAAGACATGGTTCTTCTTGGATGGAAAGTGACCTTCTGCAGTTTTCAGCATGTTAAGCAGCTCAGGTAAGCTGACATCGATCTTATTCATGTGAAAATTAACCACAAACTGCGAGAAGGTCTTAGGGAGTGACTGTAAGGCCAAGTCTTGACTCAACTCCCCATCCATGACGAACCCAAGCTGTCCAAGGCGTTCAATCAAATTGATCACTTTCAGGATATGAGTCTCGACGGCAGTACCCTCGGTCATCTGAGATCGGCAGAGCTCCTTAGATATCTCATATCTAGCCGTCCTACTCTGTTCACCATACAACTCTTTGAGGTGAAGCAGCAAAGCAGGAGCATCCATTTTTTCGTGCTGACGCTGAAGCCCGTTATTCATGGATGCGAGCATGATGTATTGAACCACAGATGCATCATCTTGCCACTTATTGAAAGTGGCAATCTCTTCCTCAGAGGCTGTTTCCAAAACAGATTCAAGGACAGTTAAATTTAGGACATAAGAATTCTTTTCAGCAGTGAGAACAATTCTCATATTTCTTAGCCAGTCCTCATAATTCGGGCCGGTAAGCTTATTTGCATCAAGTATGCTTCGCAGTGAGATTAGTGATTTTGATATTTTTTAAAATTCTGCATGTGAAAGGACAATATTTTAGCAAACATTCATTTTATTAATTTTTGCATACCAAAATAAATTTAGGTCTTTATTTGAAATTGGTATCTCCCACTATTTTCATCAAACTATATTACCCTCACTTATATAGTTCGACAATATCTAATTAAAGATTTGCTAGTGAGATTAAGGATCCCATTTCAAATATATATAACCTTGTGGATAGCACAACAAGCGATATGCAAATAAATAGGTAGACAACTCTTGTCAATTATATCACTATGTAACTCCTTTTATTTTGCCTCTTAAATCATAACGGTTAAGTGTGTGCACATCCGAATTAAAATGATTTAAGTTAAGTCCAGCCTAGCACTTCCATAAATTCAAAAAAAAAATGTTCGTCCTTGTGGATAGCACAACAAGACTAGATCATTCAATTTTCTTGATAGGCATCAAATGTGATTAATTAACATCTTAAATACTCAATACTTGCCTTGTGGATAGCACAACAAGCTCATATTAAATATTTAATACTCTATTAATTTATCATACTAGAAGGCGACGTTCAATATTCCAAATATCTTTGAACGCTTCGGACTTAATATTATTTCTTTGAGAGGTTTGTTATTATTTGTCTCATCTTGTTTAGCGCGCATGCACATATATATATAAAATACGCGTCATTTTATTAAACATGCGAAGCATGGTAGCATAAAATATAATATATATAATATTTAGCGTGCTATATAGAATACTATATTCCACCTGGATTGATTATGGGCTTTTTGGACCCCAAAATTCATACAATACAACTCTCGACATCGGTCGTTAACAATACATCCTTATTCAGACTTTACATCATTAGTCAATGATACAATCTCTAAAAATACGGAATATTTAAAACTTTTATATTATTCCTTCTTTATTATCCCTGAATCTCAACCTTTATCATTACATAACTTTGATTCAACTTTATTTCATGAATCGCTTCGTCAGAGTTATTATAAACTAAAACTTACAACCACATTCAATAACCCTTATACATTGGGTAAAATTTAAACTTTACAACTCAACATCTGTTAGCCATCATACATTATCAAATACATTATCTGAAACCTTAAACAGGGTCCAAAATAATAATAATTCAGCCAAAGTATATAAGTCTTCATGCATTACATCTGATTCATTTCTTTCAAGTAGCACATAGCGTTACCTTGAATCCTTAACTTGCAAAAGTGATTATTTGCAAGAATGAGCTCGACGGCTCTGTAGGATCTAACAGCTTTCATGCATCACATAGCACATAAATACATGCTCAACATACATCTCATATAATTAAAGTAATATTCCATACATGCTTTACTTCACATAATAAATATAAAGATTAAGTTCCATACTCAATCAACATTCTTTAATCAAGCAATGTAGTCCTAAATTGACTTTAACATTTCAGGCTTACAACGTATATAAAACATATCATGCTCTTTGCAAAATAATTTAAAACAGTTCATCATCAAGGTCACGTAGAAAATAGGAACTGAAAGACTTGCCTTGATCGTTGTTTACCAATAACAGTTTAACAGCTTACAGATATCTGCACTTCACGTGCCCTACACAATTATATAATCATGCACATCAACTATTAGTCACATAACAAAGCATATTAGTTGTAATGTAAACTTTACTCTACATCTCATAAACCTTCCTATTATCAATACACAATGTTCAATTTGATTGTGTTAACTATCGACTTATATTTCACTATATTTCTTTTTCGTAATATTCTAAATTCATTCAAGTGTTTAAGTCTTGCTAGGACTACTTATTGGTTTTATACTAACCCCATTTCATATCTTATAATGTTCATTTCATTTGACTTAAAACACTTTTTACATTCATTAACACTTGTCATGGCGTTTTGACGTTCATTCGTCACCCGCCCGAATTGTCTCTCTTGTGCATGCTTAGTGTGTTTATACAACTAATTTAATACATCATTTATTAATGTTAAACATCATTATATTTAATAACATTCATGTTTCATAACTTATAACAACATCTATTATCGTCGACAGCACTATACTTGCGTATGTGCATGTCTGACGCCCTCCGATTGCCTCCGAATACGCATCAGTCACAAAGATGACCATTTTGACCCTAGCTAACGACCTCAAATTAAAAAAGTTAAAGAACAAAAGTTGTAGGTTTACTCGTGCTCATTCCGGATCATCTTGAATCACCTCAATCTGAGTCCGTATGAGAAAGTTATGGTTGTTCTACCACAGCAGGTCAAAATAGTATTTGTTTGTTTATTTTTTTCTGACCATGACCGGCGCAGCTGCGCCCCAAATGGCCTTGGGGGCTGCGCAGATGCTCCACAAGGGGCGGAGGGAGGTTCCAGGCTTGGTTCTTTGCGAATTTCTGACCCTTTCCTCCTTCTAATCTTTATAAATCAAGCTACGCACATCCGATTGAGTCCGTTTTCAACTCTATGGATTCTTAATTCATAGAACTACACATCTACATGATAATTATTACACTTCAAAAACATTAGCGATTCATTATAAGCGTTTTAATTTAGTGTTCATGCTACTTGTTTATGTTTTACACATATATAGCGAATTCGTTCACCACGGATTCGTTATTCAACCAAATCGATCCGTTTAACTTCCGTTGTTTTTGTATTTCAACGTATTAACAACATCCATCATCAATTTACAGTTTAGAGTATGAATTCAAAACCAATTTTGACTCCAAAACAGACCATGTAATATATATAAAAACCAAAACTCAAATTCTTCACTTTCAAACATGCTTTTATGAATTTGATACTTCAAAAATCATCTATAGACAACATATAATAGATTCTGTAATCCCAATACACATAAAACTAATTTCTCAATAAATTAAGCATAGAACTTCAATTACAGAGAACTTAGAAAACAAAACTAAGAACTCGAAACTTTAAACTAAATTGTGTACCTTTAATTAGCTAGATGATTAGAGAAGCTTGATTAATCTTCTTCCTCTTTTTTGATTCTCAGAATTTTCTTCTCAATTTATAGAAAATTCTCTCAATTTCTCTATTCCTCTTTTCTGTGTTCTTAACCTTAGAAAAATAAGTTACGTATATTTACTTAGCCCTCAGTTACACAAACCAAGAGTCTCAGCAGTTAGAAAATACAAAGGATCTCTAGGCCATGTTTGGCTAGAACCCAAAATCCCCTTTTAATTTATTTTAATATTCCTCTATTATATGGTATATTTGTCACACATAACCAAATCAATCTTATAATTTCATATTAAGTTACATTGGGTTTATTAATCACTTAATTTATTAAATCACTCCTTATCAACATAATAATTTTTTTTAATAAATCATTCATTCTCTAATTTAATTATTTAATTAAATTAGAGCATTGTCGTTCCATTAGCGTAATAAAATACACACCGATTATAAAATTGTTTATCATCAATTTACTTAATATCATCATACATGAATAAATTATTCCATAATAATTTTCATCAAATATTTACTTTATTTAATAAATATCTCAACTAAAATATTTATTTTACTCGATAATTATCTTAACTATTTACGAAATTCTCAATCAAATTACATTAACATAATACATTAATATGTAACACATTACCCTCTCATTTTATTAAAACAAATATATTTACATTAATTCACTATTTTAATTAAGTGAATTACTCTCATTATTTATGAAATTTAATTCATAACAATTATAGTGCCAACAACGCATAATAATCAAATTATATTATTCAATAATATAACTTCCAACTTAATTAACTTAATTCCCTTTTCAAACAATTTCGTTTTCCTTCTTTAATAGTTAAAATAAATTAACTACTAAACCTCATTCCTCCAACCTATGAATATATATATATATATATATCTTCTATATTCACACCACATCATATACTTCACCATATATAACACATCTATACACATATCCAAACTCAAAACATCTCGTAATAAGAATCTTATTTATTAAATTCTTATTATAATAATTTTTAAAAATCCGAGTTGTCACACTTTTATTCTAGTTTGGTTCACTAGAGCCACCAAGTGAACCAAAAGGTCAAACATAGGAGTGCAAGAATTTAATTTTAAACATAACTATTACATTTAAACCCGGGTTCCATACAAATGGGTCTTCATGCGTTCCTTGTTCCTTGCTCATTGGTCTTCTAATTTCTTCAAGATAATTCTAACTATCTCTATTACAAAAAAAATATTTTAATAAATAAAAACCTTGACCAACAGTCAAGGGGAAGTACATAGGAGGGATATAGAATTTACATCGAGAATAAATAGAACCATAGAAGGCGAGGTACGCAGACCCCATTTATTAAAACCCATACATTCAAGCATTCATCCAAAATAAAATCCAATCACATTGGTCATAGTCCATAATCAATCCCCTTTATTAACATACACATCACTATATGTATCAATAAATTTCCATTCATCTCATGAATTATAAAGCTATTCCATATATAGATCGATGTCATTTAATGGACAAAAGTTTTGCTAAATTTTATTTTTGAAATAAAATAAACTCTTTTATTTTAATCAAAAATAAATCCAAATTAAACTCCTTTAATTTTAGCAATCTGAAATCATATTTCAGATAAAATAAACATATTTATTTTAAAACTTCATTAATTTAATAAACAGTTTACTTAATTAAATAAAATTAATTTTCAGGGTCTGTCCAGGTACCAGCGCAGCTACGCCAAGAATGTACTGAGCTGTTGCGCAGCTGCGCAGGAAGCCTGGGACACCGGAATTTTGCAGACCGGCGCAGCTGCGCCTGGAATAAATTGGGCAGCTGCGCAGCTGCGCCGTTCTTCGTTAGAATCACCAGAAATTGATTTTTGTCCAGAAAATCTGATCCCATCATACATCAATTCATACATGAAATTATATAATTGATAATTAGCACAAAGTTAGGCTCTGATACCACTGTTGGGTTTGTACGTAACGCAATCTTGCAATCAAATCACATAAATAGGGCGGAAGCGCGAAACATAGGTTTTCAAAAATTTATACAAACCCATAACCATGATCATGCATTGTGCTAGTTATCAATAACAGAAAAGAGAGGATGGTATTATACCTTTGAAGATCCAAGCTTCCTCAGATATAAGTTCTACTCCTTTGATTCCTTTGATTCATCTGTAGTGGCTCCTTCCCTTGATCAATGTCAATGTTTGGCCTCTAACGGTGATCCACCAAGGAAGATGAAGAACTCAGTAAGATAAGTTATTGGCTTAACCCTTTTTTCTATCTCTATAGAATAAGTGTACTCCTAACCCTTGGAAAAATTCACGTACCTTATTTCTGATATAAGACTCTCTTATATAGATATTAGGTTAACCCTCATAATCCAATTAGAATAGGATTTTATTTAATTAATTAATTAAACACTTTTAATTAATTTATATCCTAATCTTATTAGGATTGAAAGAGAGTACTGATATTATATTAATTCCTAAATTCCTTTAGAATTAAAATAATAATAATAATATTAATATTAATATGACTCCTCTTATTAATTTATATTTAATATTTCTAAAATATTAAATAATAAATATTAAGCTATTTAATTTATTCTATCACCATAGATTAAATTAATTACACTTAATGCATTATTACTATCATGCCATTTTCTTCTTAAATAATTCTTCTTCCTTTTATGGTGTGACCCTTTAGGTTCTCCATATTAAACCGGTTGTGAATAAATCAATTAGAACAATTCTAATCTTATTTAAATAAATAAATTAAACCAATAATCTATTTAAATTAATAATATTTATTCTACAATAGGGATAAGCCTTCCTAGCGATCAACGACTTTCCAGATAATATAGATTTTAACATTAATCATAAAAGAACCTGTAAGTTAATAGTTGCCGTAAAATTCAATCCTTCCACCATACAATGTTCCAATTAAATATAAGACATGAATTTACTGTCAAGTCTTAATTTATTTAATCATATGTATTTCGATTAGAAAACGCACAACTCCAAATAATGCAAATTAGAAACCTCTTTCTAATTTCATTCTACCTTGGCCAAAGATTACTGGGTTGTCATTTAACAAATCACATAGGACATATATCCTCTTTTACTAGAGGTGGTAGATTCTTTATTGATCATACATTATCTCCATATGTAACTCATTATACCCAAACATACCCTATATATACCTTAAAAGGCCTTCAGGAATAAGTCAAAATATAATTTGTTATATAAAAGATACTACGATGATCTCAAGTCCAAGGATCACTTGTACTACTATCACATTAGAAATTCCTATTGACAGGCGAGTAAAACTCCATTAGGTATTCCATAGCGAGTCACGTTCAGTGAACTTATTCTCCAACAAGCACCTACATACTTGCTTTAGTGTCTCCACACAAATGACTATGAGATCAGTCATCCTCATCTAATGAGCAAGCAACATATGTACCAATCTATCCGAATTTACTAATCCCCATTTTAGTAATCCCACGATTAGGAACTATTTTTGTTTTTAAGCTTTCTAAGAATTTAGATCTCATTAGCATGATCTCATCGTGATTCTAAAAGCATTGCTTAAAACTATGGGTTATTTACATATTATAAAAACAGCACCATGTAGATAATTAAATGCCTTAAATGAATATTTTATTAATAAATAAATAAGATTGTTTACAAAGTATGTGCTTTATCATCATATATGATTGGCTTGTACGCACACTACTATCAAAAGGATGCTCGGCTTATCCCAAAGAACGTACATTGATACGATGCTAAAGAGGTTTAGTATGGAAGATTCCAAAAGAGGTCTCATGCCGATGAGCCATGGAATACATCTCTCCAAGAAACATGCCCCAAAGACACCTGAGGAGAGAGACCGTATGAGTAAGATCCCTTATGCTTCTGCAATATGATCTATCATGTACGGTATGATATGTACTAGACCGGATGTTGCTCATGCACTTAGTGTAATGAGTAGATACTAGTCGAATCCTGGAGAAGAGCACTGGAAGGCAGTGAAGAATATCCTAAAGTACTTGAGAAGGACTAAAGATATTTTTCTTGTCTACGGTGGGTCTGAATTAAAACTCAAGGGATTCACGGACTCAAGTTTTCAAACAGACCAAGATGACAGTAAATCTATTTCAGGGTATGTGTTTACCTTGAACGGAGGCGCAGTGAGTTGGAAAAGTTCCAAACAGCAAACAGTTGCTGATTCAGTGACAGAAGCAGAGTATATAGCTGCAAGTGAAGCTACAAAGGAAGCTGTTTGGATGAAGAAGTTCATAACTGAACTTGGTGTGGTTCCTAGCATTTTAGAAGCAGTTCCCGTTTACTGTGACAACACTGGAGCGGTTGCACAGGCTAAGGAACCCAGGTCTCATTAGAAATCCAAACACGTGTTGCGACGATTTCACTTGATCAGGGACATCATTGAAAGAGGAGACGTCACCTTGGAGCGTGTGGACTCTCAAGACAACATTGCAGATCCATTTACTAAAGCTCTAACACAACAGCAGTTTGATCGTCTCTTAGAGAAGATGGGTATGAGATACCATAGCGATTGGCTTTAGTGCAAGTGTGAGATTAATAGTAGTGTGCATACAAGCCAATCATGTATGATGATAAAGCACATACTTTATAAACAATCTTATTTATTTATTAATAAAATATTCATTTAAGGCATTTATTTATCTACATGGTGCTGTTTTTATAATATGTAAATACCCATAGTTTTAAGCAATGACTTTAGAATCATGATGAGATCATGCTAATGAGATCTAAATTCTTAGAAAGCTTAAAAACTAAAATAGTTCCCAATCGTGGGATTACTAAAATGGGGATTAGTAAATCCGGATAGATTGGTACATATGTTGCTTGCTCATTAGATGAGGATGACTGATCTCATGGTCATTTGTGTGGAGACACTAAAGTAAGTATGTAGGTGCTTATTGGAGAATAAGTTCACTGAACGTGACTCACTATGGAATACCTAATGGAGTTTTACTCCTCTGTCAATAGGAATTCCTAATGTGATAGTAGTACAAGTGATCCTTGGACTTGAGATCATCATAGTATCTTATATGTAACAAATTATATTTTGACTTATTCCTTAAGGCCTTTTAAGGTATATATAGAGTATGCTTGGGTATAATGAGTTACATATGGAGATAATATATGATCAATAAAGAATCTACCACCTCTAGTAAAAAAGGAGATATGTCCTATGTGATTCGTTAAATGACAACCCAGGAATCCTTGGCCATGGTGGAATGAAATTAGAAAGAGGTTTCTAATTTGTATTATTTGGAGTTGTGCATTTTCTAATCGAAATACATATGATTAAATAAAATAAGACTTGACAGGAAATCCATGTCTTATATTTAATATGGACATTGTATGGTGGAAGGATTGAATTGTACGATAACTATTAACTCACAGGTTCTTTTATGATTAATATTGAAATCTATATTATTTGGAAAGTCGTTGATCGCTAGGGAGGCTTATCCATATTGTAAAATAAATGTTATTTATTTAAATAGATTATTAGTTTAATTAATTAATTAATTTAAATAAGATTAGAATTGTTCTAATTAATTTATTCACAACCGGTTTAATATGGAGAACCTAAAGGATCACACCATAAAAGGAAGAAGAATTATTTAAAAAAAAATGGCATGATAGTAATAATGCATTAAGTGTAATTAATTTAATCTATGGTGATAAAATAAATTAAATAGCTTAATGTTTATTATTTAATATTTTAGAAATATTAAATATAAATTAATAAGAGGGGTCTTATTAATCTTATTATTAAATATAAATTAATAAGAGGGGTCTTATTAATATTATTATTTTATTTCTAAAAGAGTTTAGGAATTAATATAATATCAGTACTCTTTCTCAATCCTAATAAGATTAGGATATAAATTAATTAAAAGTGTTTAATTAATTGATTAAATAAAACCCTATTCTAATTGAATTAGAAGGGTTAACCTAATATCTATATAAGAGAGTCTTATATCAGAAATTTTCCAAGGGTTGGGAGTACACATATTCTATAGAGATAGAAACAAGGGTTAAGCCAATAACCCATCTTCCTGAGTTCTTCATCTTCCTTGGTTTATCACCATTAGAGGCCAAACATTTGGGTGGCTGACATTGATCAAAAGAAGGAGCTACAACATAATATTCAAGGAGAGCAAGGAGTAGAACTCGTACCTGTGAAAGCTAGAATCTACAAGGGTATGATTCTCATCTCTTTACTTTTCTATAATTGATAATTGAGCACAAAGCATGATCATGGTTATGAGTTTGTATAAATTTTAAAAAACTTATGTTTTGCGCTTTTGCCTTATTTATTTGATTTGATTGCATGATTGCATTATGTACAAACCCAACAAGAGGTGCGGCCACTCGAGATGGAGCCCGTGTGCCCGGTTTGGTTGTCTCGAAGTACGTGCACTCCGAGCAATGTGATGTCCGGTCAGAAACTTTTTAACTTTTGATCGGAGCGTCTGTTTGAGATGTGCTGTACCTTTCTGGAAAGCTCTAGCCGAGAGTGTCACAATGACATTGAAAAAACATTTTTTTGGTCCAGGAAGTCGAGTTCATAACCAGGCCTTTGATTCCCCGCAGTTTGTCCGTTGACCTATCTTGCGTTGTTGCCACTCGGGATCGTCGTTAGGTTCATTCTGACTTTACCGGCATCGATTTGGCTTGATTTTGACCAAGTTGGTTGAGAGTTGGTAAAATAACCGTTGTACCCCTCCCGGGGCTGCCTGTAGTGTCGGCATGGTCGCTAGTTGACTTTCAGGAGCTGATTCCAAGACTTATATCCCAGTCGAGTCTTTTGACCTCAGGGTTGTCTGCAAGGCTGACGTGGTCATTCCAGGTTTTGCTCTAGAGTTGTTATGATGCTTTAGGTTGATGTTTGAAGTTGACTGACATCCCGGGTTGAGACCGGGGATGACCTGCACTTCCCGGGTTGCTGCCGGGGTTGAGTTTGACTTCCCGGGTTGCTGCCGGGGATGAACTGTGTTTCTCAGACTAAGACCAGAGATGGCTTGACATGTCCTTGGTTGACGTTGAGGTTGCCTTGACTTCTCGAATTGAGACCAGGGTTGACCTAACGGCCTGTTATTGAGGTCGGGGTTAATTGGTACCTCCTGGGTTGCTGCCGGGGTTGAATTTGATGATCCGATTGACTGTCGGATCTTGATTGATGATCCGATTGACTGTCGAAGCTTAATTGATGGTCTGATTGACTGTCGGAGCTTAATTGATGGTCCGATTAACTGTTAGAACTTGATTGATGGTCCGATTGACTGTCGGAGCTTGATTAATGGTTCGATTGACTGTCAGAACTTGATTGATGGTCCGATTGACTGTCAGAGCTTGATTGATGGTCCGATTGACTGTCAGAACTTGATTGATGGTCCGATTGACTGTCGGAGCTTGATTGATGGTCCGATTAACTGTTAAAACTTGATTAATGGTCCGATTGACTGTCAAAATTGGATTACCAATATTGGGAATCGGATATTAAGGATCAGATTTAGGTTGAAGGACCAGTATTGGTGGCCGGATTTGGGTTGATTGACGGTTTTGCCCTCCTACTGGGTGAGTATAGGGGCAAGGAAAATTTTGAGTGTCTACAGATGCCCTTTTTTATCATGTCCATGTAACGTAGTGGAATGGACAGGATAAAGATTAGTAGACACTAGAAAGAGCGAGTGCCAGAGCCATTTCGAAGGCTGGGCGTCTTGAAGTAGAATGGGGCTACTTTTGGCTGCGTGCATTATCACTTTTCTGGGGATAACGCTGTCTTGTATAGCCATTGATGGTATTAGGAAGTTACCACGAACTACTTTTGTCATTATCTGCTGGGAATGACATTATTCACGATAACCGGTTTGACTCTGATGAGATTGGCAAAGATAAGCTATCATAAATTTTTCCATCTTGATCTCTAGGGATGACGTCCTCTACAATAGCTTTATAGCTTCTGATGAGGTTGACATGATTGATGCTACCTCGGTGATCCTTTTGAGGATGTGTATAACATATTCCATCATCTGCCTTTTGTGAAGATGGAGTATTATATGACTCTCGACCGTAGATCGTCTCCCGACGTCTCATGGGGCTAGTCTGATGGTTGAAATTAACTTCGGTCGGTACCCGAACTTCGCTGGGGCTGAGCCAACGGCTGAAATTGACTTCGATCGGTACCCAAACTTCACTGGGGCTGAGCCAACGGCTGAAATTTCTTTAGTCAGAACCCGAACTTTGCTGGGGCTAAGCCAACAGCTAAAATTGCTTTGGTCAGTACACGAACTTCACTGGGCTGAGCCAACGGCTAAAACTGCTTCAGTCAGTACCTGAACTTCACTGGGGTTGTGCCAATAGCTGAAATTACTTCGGTTAGTACCCGAACTTCGCTGGGGTTGAGCCAACGGCTGAAACTATTTTGGTCTGTACCCGAACTTTGCTGGGGTTGAGCCAATGGCTGAAACTGCTTTAGTCAGTACCCGAGCTTCGCTGGGGTTGAGCCAACGGCTAAAATTGCTTTGGTCAGTACCCGAACTTCGCTGAGGCTGAGCTAACATCTGAAATTGCTTCGGTCAGTACCCGAGCTTCGCTGGGGTTGAGCCAACGGCTGAAACTGATTCGGTCAGTACCCAAGCTTTGCTGGGGTTGAGCCAATGGCTAAAACTACTTCGGTCAGTACCCAAACTTTGCTGGGGTTGTGCCAATGGCTGAAATTGCTTTGGTTATTACCCAAACTTCATTGGGCTGTGCCAACGGCTGAAATTGCTTTGGTCAGTACCCGAACTTCGTCGGGGTTGAGCCAACGGCTGAAATTGCTTTGGTTAGTACCCGAACTTTGCTGGGGTTAAGCCAATGGATAAAATTGCTTCGGTCAGTACCCAAACTTTGAGGGGGCTGAGCCAACGACTGAAATTGCTTCGGTCAGTACCCGAACTTCGCTGGAGTTGAGCCAACGGCTGAAATTGCTTTGGTTAGTACCCGAACTTTGTTGGGGTTGTGCCAATGGCTAAAATTGCTTTGATTAGTACCTGAACTTTGCTGGAGTTGAGCCAACGGCTAAAATTACTTCGATCAGTACCCGAACTTCGTTGGGGTTGAGCCAACGGCTGAAACTGCTTCGGTCAGTACCCAAACTTTGTTGGGCTGAGCCAACGGCTAAAACTGCTTCGGTCAGTACCCGAACTTTGCTGGGATTGTGCCAACGGTTGAAATTGCTTCGGTCAGTACCCAAACTTTACTAGGCTATACCAACAGCTAAAATTGCTTCGGTCAGTACCCGAACTTTAAAAATGGTAATTTTTGGCAATTTTACGCAATTTTTGCGCAATTTTTTCGCAGTTTGATCTGTTGAATCTCGGGCATGGTTCCGGGATGAATGTCAAGGGTTTCTGTGGAGTTTCTCTTTCTGTCAGGATTACACTGCTTAAACGCAAGATTTTAGGACAAACCGCTCAATCGTGTAGCTATTTCTCTTTAGATTTGACTCGGTAACCCTTTTAAACTCCGTTTTGACTCAAATCGAACCGGGCCCGGGGGATTGGGACCCACCCTGGGCTGCCACAGGTGGAGGTGCAGCAGCAGCAGGTGGAGGTGCGACCACCTGGGCTTTAAATGGAGCTCGGGAGTTTTCATTTTGCAAGTTTCTCGTTTGAGCTACTAAAGGATTTCGATCTTCTTTTTCAGATCTACGGAGTTCCGACAGTCGAATTTTGATTCCGTTAGTTCCTACGCGTTCAGCGTGGCGTAGGTAACGTTTTACACCCTTCTTTCGCAGTTTTTGACCATTAAAAGCATATGAACCACCTAGGGTGCTTTTAAACGTAATGTACACAAAATGTATACCTATATGACCTGCTAATTTTTTTTGTCTATGTATGTATGCATATCTTACTGTAATGCGCGTTTGAATGTAAGAAAATTCAGGTTCTGAGACAGTACTATTTTGAGCTTTTTGGTCAGTCTAATCATCTTTTTTGAGGCCTAGCGAGCCTGGATTTTCAACTAAAAAATGCCTATGGTATTTTGGACACCATGTGAGGCTGGTTTTTGATTATTTTGGATATATATGAACTGTTTCTATTTTTGGGTAGGTGTGCTATTGAATGGCCACCTAGGCATGCCTGTGTGCATGTGGACAGTCCATTTTGCAAAGGAGACTCTGGCGAAATTTTTCCAAAATCTTGGGGCATTTAGAAGCATGTATTTTTGACTCTACTGGGGATTTTTGACTGACCCATGCAGGTTTAGAGTGTTTTGGGTGTTCTGGCCTGCCCATGCATGTTCTAGGACTTAGATATATATGCTGGACTGATTGATTAATAAGCCACATGTTTTAGGCTTACCACACTCTATCTGAGGTGATTTTGGAGTACTGGTGTATGCGATGGATCGCGATAGACCCGACAGCTCTACCGGGGTTTCATCAGGCGTTAGACGGAGGAGGGCTTCTGCCATCCCACAGGCCCGTCCAGCTAGGATACCTCGCAGATTGGTAGAGAGTAGGATACGTCCAGCACAGGACGAGCAGCCCATTGACATTGATGACGAGGAGGCTACTTTTATTGCTCCTGTTCCAGCTCAGGTTCCACGTGCGGAGGTCCCGGGCATTGCTGTGTAGACACAGAAGTTGCTGGGCTACTTGAGCCGCCATCCTTTGAGATAACTTCAGGCCAATGAGGTGACTTGAAGTCTTTCTTCTCCCTGGATTCTTTTCCCATCTTCTGGCCATTCTCGGAGCACAGGTTTTTGACATGGGTTAGTTTTTGATGCAGGTCCCTGGCTTGACGCAGCCTCGACGGAACTGGTTTAGTGTGAACTCCCTTTATCAGACTCTGCATGAGGATTACAGGGAGATTGTGGATAGCTGGGGGTTTTAGGCCTTCTTCTCGATCCTGCTCCACCGTTGCCCTTGGGGGTATATGAGGGCTTTGTCTGAGCGCTGGTTCCACCAGACTCAATCCCTTCATCTGCTTGATTGCGAGGTAATGATAACTCCTATGAATTGGAGATTTATCACCGGCATTGAGTTTGAGGGCGAGGCAAGTGTCTGATATTTCACCCACCGCAGTTAGATCCCTATTGGGAGTCCCTCAGTCGGCATTCAAGGGTCGATCAGTCCGATCTGGTCCCTTGAGTATAGATGCCCAGGACGGGACTTTGCAGTTGCCTCTGCCTGATCATCGGAGGGCTAGAGATCGCATTTTGAGGCGATTATTTTTATAGATCATCAGGGGTTATTTTGTGGCGGATAACTAGTTAACGGTGTCCTTCGCTTTGATTAGCGCCATTCAGCATGTAGAGCACCTCAGCGACTTTGATTGGGGCTTCTATACCTTTGCCTATTTTCTCCGGGGCATGCGCTTACTTTCGGAGGGTGTGACGAAGGCTTGGTTAGGATTCCATTAGTTCTTGCTGGTGAGTACATCTTTCTGTACCTTTTTGATCTTTACACTTATTTTTGGCAGTCTTGGTCACTGAGGACTTTTGATATTTGCATGGATAGCTTTGGGCATTTGAGAGGCTTCCTTGCCTACGGCCCGTTTCAGCATTAGGTCTGGAGACCTATCCACGTGGACGGAGATGGCATCACTCCATTTTAACGTAGGTCCCTGTTGCTGAGGGATTCACTCATGCCCGTCTGCAGTTGGAGCTTTTGGCGGCGGGCTAGATCATTTGGACACCGTACACATCCGAGCACTTGATCGTCAGATTTGATGGAGGCCTCCCTACTGGCTGGGAGTTTGATTTATCAACCCGCAGAGTCCCTATGTTGACGGAGGGAGGCTTGGAGCTCTATCTTGGAGAGCGTGCCATTAAGAGCGTTATAGGGGAGATTCACATTCCCATTGCTCCTCCTGCTTGGCATTATTGGCCATTGTTTGTGCCTTTGACAGACATCCCTTTGGAGGGTATAGACGACTTTGATCTATCAGAGGGCCCATACAGCCAGGCAGCCTTTCGCAGTTGGTGGAGTCATCGCAGTATCAGGGCTCAGACTCGTGCCACCCATTTTATGGCAGACATGGTGCCAGGGTCCGTGATGATGATGGACTGGATAGCTTATATTAGAGAGCCTACTCATGCAGACCAGATAGCAGATCTGACCAGGGAGTTGAACCAGGCTCGTTTCTTTATCAGGCACCTTGGCCGAGATCCATCAGAGGCATCTTCATTTGACCTATCTAGCTCTAGAGCAGGCCCCTCTTCAGGTCCATTCAGCAGCAGTTATGCATGGGAAGATTCTCCCTTATATCGCCCGGATATGCCTGATCCCAGCAGCTTTGTGCAGACAGAGGATTTGGAGTAGGTTGATTGGTTTGATACCGATGTCTTCGACTTCCTGTGATAGCTATGGCAACTATATTTTTGGTCAGCCACTGTTTTGGCTATTCGGCGTCTGTGCCATCATTTTAATAGACCACTATATTAGCTGGGTGGTGGTGCCCCATTTCCCTGTATTTTTTCTTTCGCTTTGTATCAAGATATAGGGATGATGTACGTAGTAGATAGCTTTTTTGTAGATATTTCTGTCATCTTTATCTGTTGCATTATGTTTATATCATTGTCATCATGCATGTATCATGTGTATGCATTTAGACAGCTGCAATTTGACTTGACCTCTAGACGGTCTTGTGGTACGGTGCTACAGATAACGACATCTACAGTTAGCTGTATAGATTATTTGCCACTGTCAGAGGTGGCGGCATTGTTGCAGTCGTGGTCTGATAGTCTGCCCTTTCCAGCCAGGGGGACAGTTGACCAGATGCTGGGGCATTCGATGGCCCTTGTAGATTTTAGGGTTCCAGACGGCTTTATTGATGGCGTCCTACCCTTTTGGGTACCGGAGAGATAGGTATTCCACATTGGGCGGTGTGAGCTTTCGCCTACTCTGGAGGAGTACCAGAGATTTACTGTCTTGGATTTAGAGTTACCGTGTGCTCGGACGGCTATCAGTGATATGCGGAGATCGTTTACTAGACTGTCCGATCTTCGACAGAGCATAGTCATGGATGAGATCTTTTCGGGGCATGTGATCTCCATTGGCTTCTTGATAGAGTGCTATGGCGAGCTTGACAGCTACGACCGCCATGTCGGAGATTTCATCATTTTCGCAGAGGAGTGGCAGTTAGCCAGGATAGACATGCTGCTGATGTGCATCGTGGCATATGTTTACATGCTATTGCATTTAAATCACCTTGATGTGGGATTGGTTGTTGTAGTCAGAGCCCTTAGGCAGGGGAGTACCATTATCCCTATGATCTTGGCGGAGACACTGAGGTCGCTCGCCTATTGCAGTACCCATCCAACGGGGTTTTTTCGGGGCAGCTCGGTCGTGTTGTATATGTAGTTGATGTCACACATACGATCGATTGGATTCTTTAGACCTCATGCCTATTATTTTAGCCATGAGATATCCTCAGTTTACTCCTTCTGTCCACCTGATTGCGTCGACTCAGAGTCGTGGTTAACATTTTTGTCGGATATTGAGTATCCGTTTGTAGTTTTGTTATGCTAAGGGATGGCGACCCCATTCAACTTCATCACTCATGCATCTGGCATGGATTACTTGCCTTTGGCGGGACTGAGGGGTGTGACTACCTATCATCCCTTGGCAGTCATGGAGTAGTTTGATCAGTGGCAGAGTATGCACCGTTTCGAGGAGTCTGCTGATCAGAGGATGTCGGATTCATCTATATCACCGGCCAACTTGGTTAGAGTCTATGAGTGTTGGACTCACTGGGAGAGGGCTGAGTTCTCCAGTAGGCATCCGGATTGTTCTCCGGAGTATCCTGCATGGTTAGAGGCAGAGGCCGTAGTTGCAGTGGCAGAGCTTCATTTATCTTCGCTTGCGGATTCTGACGAGGAGGAGCCCATGGAGGATCCAGATTCTCCTACTGAGGATGAGCTGTTCATAGATTTGGCTGAAGCTTTGATTAGTGATTCCCCTGTTATTCCCACAGGGACAGATCCAACTTTATCTGATTCTCTATTCAGGATGACCTTTGAGAGAGACTCAGCTAGAGCACAGATGTTAGCTACCCTGGCTGACAGGGATTTAGCTTTTGCTGAGAGGGATGACTTCAGAACCACTCTGGATACTGGATTGATTAAGCGGGAGGAGCTTCGCTCTGCTTTGGATACTAGATTGATTGAACGGGAGGAGCTTCGCTCTGCTCTGGATACCGCCGTTGTGGAGCGAGACGAGGTTCGCTCAGCCAGAGATGCAGCATATGTTGAGATTGAGGAGACTTTAATTTCTTGAGATGCAGCTTTTGCGGAGAAGGATGAGGTTATAGCTTCCCGTGATTTCCACATTGCTGATAGTACCGCTCTTCGATCTTACACCCACAGTTTGGTTACTGAGATGAATGTTTACATTGATGACCACAGTGCCACCTTGTAGATGATTGTGGATGTTCAGAGCCGTATGGAGGCTGAGTGGACTACACTTACAGATGCTCCCCCATCTTCAGAGAGAGATGCTATGCTGGCATTGCTGACTCGCTTGTCCTTGGGTCCATAGACTAGCTTTATTTTTCCTGCACAGACTAGATCAGCCATTTTTGTCATGTAAAGGGCACTATGTATATGAAGCAGTTTATATATCAGAGAAATATATTTTTGAGACACTTCCCTGTCTGGATATGTATTGTCATTGCTGAGTGATTACCACTTCCGTCATGACTCGCAGTTGTTAATGCATTTTGAGCTTCTCCTTGATGGACTGACAGTTGAGGTGTCAAGGGAGTTCCCCAGAGGGGTCTGGTAACCATACAGCTTGATAACATTTAGCTTTTATTTGTCTTTGGTGTCTTGGAACTGGTCTTCTAATTTTTGTTTTTCTTGAGGGTCAAACCGCGCCGTAGATGGCTGCCTACGTACTCCCGGGTTGAGGGAGATCAGGTCATTCGTAGTTCTGGTTGCTTAGTTGAAGAGGTTTGAAAGAGTTTATCTGGCATTTAAATTTGGTTTGATGAGCTTTGAAATTTGAAGTTGGGATTCGAAGGTTCTTTGGATTTTTACTTAGATTTACCGCACCATAGATGGTTGCCTACATACTCCCGGGTTGAGGGAGATCACGTCATTTATAGTTCATGCTTTTCTAATGAAAAGCCGAACTTGATTCGATTTGTAGGACCCGATGCGGGTATGCATGTGCTTCAGACGTAATACCTTTTCACGGTGTCTAAATTGATGAGTTGGGGAAATTCGTTCCCGTCCATTTCTTGTAGTCTGATGGCTCCCCCTGTCAGCACTTCTTTGACAATGACAGGGCCTTCCTAGTTTGGGGCAAATTTTCCTTTGGCTTCATCCTGATTGGCCAGGACTTTCTTTAACACCAAATTATTCTCTTTGAATTGCCAGATTCAGACTTTCTTGTTGTAGGACCTGGCGATCCTTTGCTGGTATAACTGTCCGTGGAAAATGGATGTGGCCCTCTTTTCATCTATTAGGGATAGTTGATGATATCGGTCTTGCAACCATTGATCTTCGTCCATCTGAGCATCTATTAATACTCGTAAAGACTCCATCTCTACTTCTATGGGGAGGACTGCTTCTGTGCCATAGACCAGTGAGTAGGGGGTAGCCCCAGTAGAGGTGCGCATTGACGTCCTATAGGCTAACAGGGTGAGAGGCAGCAGGTCAGGCCATTCTTTATGATTGGCAGACATTTACTGCATGATCTTTTTGATGTTTTTGTTGGCCGCTTCAACAACACCGTTCATCTTAGGCCGATAGATGACGAATTTGAGATGCTTGATGTGGAACTTCCCGTATAGTTCTACCATCATTTGATTGTTCAAGTTTTTGGCGTTGTCTGATACGATCACCTCCGGTTGTCCATATCGACAGATGACATTATTTCTGATGAAATTGATGATGACCTCTTTTGTGACTTTAGGAAAAGAGGCTGCTTCAACCCATTTGGTGAAGTAATCGATCATGGTGAAGATGAACCGATGACCGTTGCCGGCTTTGGGTTCAACTGGACCTATCACGTCCATCCCCCATATAGAGAAAGGCCATGGTGCACTCATGTCGTGCAGCTCATTTAGAGGAGCGTGGATGACATTTCCATGTATTTGGCATTAAAGCATCTTTTGACGTGATCATCGCAATCAGCTTTGAGTGGGATCCAGTAATGTCCTGTTCTGATTATCTTCTTGGCCAGCAGATGGCGGCTCATTTGTGGACCACAAACTCTGCCATGGATTTTGTCCATTAGTCTTTGGGCTTGCTCTTTGTCGAGGCATCTTAACAGGCCTATTCCAGCATCCCTTTTATAAAGTGCATATCCGCTCAAGTAGAACTTCATGGCCATCTTGAGGATCCATTTACGTTCTGACTGGCTTGCCCCAGTGGGTGTGGATCCATCACTAAGATATTTCTTGATGTCTTGAAACCAAGGTTGCTTGACAGGAGGTATTTCGTCTGACACTTCTCCAATGTAATTCCCATATGTTGGGGCGTTTTGATTTATGAACTGGATGTTGGGAAACCCGCTCCTGTTGGATATGATGATTAATGAAGCCAACGTTGCCAATGCATCGGCAAAGTCATTTTAACCCCGAGGAATGTGGACGAAGGTTATTGCTTAGAACTCCTGGGATATTTTGAGGACTTGCCAATGATATGGCAGCAGATGCAGTTCTTTTGTGAGATACTCGCCGGTGGTTTGTCTGATGACCAGCTCGGAATCTCCAAAGACCAATAAGTGTTTGATACCTATGGATTGGGCTAGTTTCAACCCCAGTATACAGCCTTCGTATTCGGCCGTGTTGTTGGTGTTGCCAAATTAAAGTTCGGTAGCCACAGGATATTGATCACCTGTACCAGAGAAAAGGACTGCCCCAGCTCCGGAACCTTCCATGTTTATCGCTCCGTTAAAATACATTTTCCATGGTTGGATTGTATTCTTTGACTGGAGTTGTTGAATTGTCATGATCCCATCATTTGGGAAATATATCTCCAGGGGCTCGAACCCTCTTGAAGGTGCTTCTGCTAATTGATCTGCAATGCCTTGGCCTTTGATAGACTTTTGAGTCACGTAGACAATGTCGAACTGCTGTAGAATCAACTGCCATTTGGACAGTCGACAATTTAACATTGGTTTGTTAAAGACGTATTTGAGTGGGTCCATACGGGATATGAGATACGTTGTATGCCCATGCAAGTAGTGTTGCAACCTCATGGCGGCCCATGCTAATGCGCAACATATTTTCTCGATCAGGGTGTATTTTTGTTCACCGCTGCTGAATCTCTTGCTGATGTAGTAGATAGCTCTTTCTTTGCTACTATCATCCTTCTGTCCTAGCATGCAGCCCATGACATTGGCATTGACGGACAGGTATATAAATAAAGGGACTCCATCCCTTGGAGGTACCAAAATAGGTGATTTGACAAGCTGCTTTTTGATGGCAAGGAAGGTTTGTTGACAATCCTTATTCCATATGAGAGAGGAATTCTTCCTTAATAGCTTGAAGATGGGTTCACAGGTTGCTGTGAGCTGGGAAATGAATCGACTTATGAAGTTGATCCTTCCTAGGAATACCTGTATCTCCTTCTCTGTACGAGGCACGGGCATTTCAGAAATGGCTTTGATCTTGGCAGGGTCTAACTCAATGCCCCGATTGCTCACCAGGAATCCTAGCAGTTTGCCTGCCTTGACGCCAAAGGCGCATTTGGCGGGATTTAGCTTGAGGTTGTACTTGCGCAACCTGTTAAACAGCTTTTTGAGATGGTCGATGTGATCATCCTCCCTTCGAAATTTGATGATGATGTCATCCACGTAGACCTCTATTTCTTTATGCGTCATGTTATGGAACAGGGCCATCATGGCTCGCTGATACGTGGCTCTGGCATTGATGAGGCCGAAGGATAGTCGTCGATAGCAGAAAGTTCCCCAGACAGTGATAAAAGCTATTTTCTCCCGGTATTCCTCAGCAACCATGATTTGGTGATAACCAGCAAAGCAGTCCACAAATGAATACATGCCATACTGCTCAGTGTTGTCGATCCGAATGTGGATGAAAGGTACCAGAAATTGCCCTCGGGGCAGGCTTTGTTTAGATCCTTGTAATCCATGCAGACTCGTACCTTCCCTTCTGGTTTAGGTACGGGGACGATGTTTGACAGCTATTCTGGGTATGTTGATACCATGATAATTCCGGCTTTGAATTGTTTAACAACTTCTTCCTTGACTTTGAGACTCCACTCAGGTTTTAATCGCCTGAGCTTTTGTTTGACTGGTTTGAACCCTTCTTTGATGGGATGTCGATGGATGACAATGTCTGTGGATAGCCCAATCATATCGTCATGTGACCATGCAAATATATCCTGGTACTATATCAGGAGCTCGATCAGGTCGGCTTTTTGATCTGATGTGAGATCTGAGCCTATTTGGATTTCTTTGATGGTTTCAGAGGTTCCTATGTTGATGGTGGTGGCTTAGTCGAGGTTTGGTTTGGTATCTTTGACCCATTCCTTGATCTCCTTGGGCACCTCATAGTTATATTCCTCCTCTTGATCAAGATCCATCAAGTCGAAGCTCAATTTTGTGTTATAATCGGAGTTATGTTGACAAGTTGGCATCTCATCAACAGAGACAGACACATCCAATGCTTGGGTCCTGAAAACAAAAATGCTTTCATTAATATATACAACTGCTTAAACATACATAGTATTTGACATAACAGAAGCTACTGCCATAGGTGTGCAATCCAAAGTAAGCAGTAAATGAAAGCATATTTTAAGGGCAGATTGAATGTCTGCCCCTTCACACTTTTCGACTAAGGCAAGGGACACTGCTCCAGTTGTCCAGTGTTAGATCCTCATGGATAGGGAGGATGCTAGAAGTGTGCTCGTCTGTCTCGTCTTGGATGACAACTGAGACATCCTTTAGAGTAGGGCTGAGGCTTTTCTGGGGATTGTTCCTCTTTTTGATACGAGGAAAGTGGACACGATCTTCGTCGTCACTATTTGGGAGTTCGTCATTCATACCCTCGTAGTTGATAATGACTCGTATGTTTGCGAATGGGTCTCGTCCTTCGTACATGATCTTTTCTTTTCCCTTTTCGCTATCTGCCTCAGGCTTGAGGGCTTTCCTTTCATGGATGGGTATGACCGGAGGAAATAGCATGGCTGATACTATAGTTGGGATTTTCCTCACAGGTTTCACCCATTCGGCAGTTGTGAGGTTTGGGAGCAGAATTGTGGAGGCATGAGCCTTGGGATGTTTGTGTGGGTTCCGGTGGCTGGACCTGGATGAGTATCCCAATCCTGCTCTTCCCATTTGACTGGAGATTTGGATTGGCATCTTAATGTCATTCTTGTTCTTTCCTAACCCTTCTCCAGACTGGAAACCCGTAGCTACCATTTCTTGGCCCACTATCATTACTTCAGTGGAGATTTTAGGCTTTAGGGCTAGTGCCCCTATTGGCAGATACTGTGTATCGCTCACTTCCAGAGCTTGAAAGCTTGCAGGTTCAACCCCTGCATCCAGGCTGATTACCGGCATGTCCCCATGTATATAGGTAGGGTATTTTGGTTCGGTACTCACTGTGATGAGGCTGCCGTTGATGATGTATTTGAGTTGTTGATGGAGGGTAGATGGCACAGCTCCGGCCATATGGATCCACGACCTGCCCAACAACAAGTTGTATCCAGTGGCTATGTTGAGCACCTGGAGAGATACGTAGAAGGTGTGTGGACCAATTTCTAGAGGAAGCTCAATTTCCCCATAGCCTGGCGACGAGATCCATCAAAGGCCCGGATGACCACATGACTGGCTTTGATCCGGTTTGGATTGATCTTCATTCTTTCCAAAGTGTCGTAGGGACAAATGTTGAGGGAGGATCCTCCGTCGATGAGCACGCCTCCAATCACGTATCCGGAGGACATCACGGCTATGTGTAGGGACTTCTGATGGCCTATTCCCTCTGTCGGGATATCATCGTCAGTGAAGGATATCACATTATTGTTGAATATGGGTTCGATCACGTGACAAAATTTCTCTATGTTTACCGTGTGTGGCAGATACGCTTCTTCTAGTACTTTTACTAGGATGTTGCGGTGATCTTCTGAGGATAGGACCAAGTCGAGGATGGATACTTGCTTGGGTGCATCCTTTAAGCTTTGCACTATCTTGATTTCATTGTGTCCCATCTTTTTGAGGAACTCTTCTATTTTCTTTTCAGCCACCTTTTCTTTGGCTCTGATGACTGGTTTGATTACCCGTTGAGGCAGGTGCAATGGATTATCCTTTGACAGGACGGCAATGTTGTTTGAAGTCAAGCTTTTAATGTCCCCGTAATTCCATGGGACCTTCTTTAGACTGGTAATTGGATATTGAGGTCTGAAGGGTAAAATTAGAGGCTGAGGCGCAGTCACCTTCACAGGATTTTGTTTGTCTTGAACCCCTTTCCCTGTCAGTACCATGGGTGTGAGGATTGATTCCTTGTCGCAGGATATGATAGCCACTGTGTTCTGGTACTATGCATTGGGTATCCAGAGGCTATTTTTATCTGAAAGGTCGAGGATTTGATTTCCCCTGATCAGGTCACCCCTTTTAATAAGGTCTTGAATCAGGTTCCAAAGAGCCCAGCAGTCTTCTGTATCATGGCCGGGTGAATTGGAGTGATATTGACATATTTGATCAGGTTTGAATTTCCTAGCTTGAGGGTTCAATGGAGGTAACAAGTCTTCAACCATTCCCTCGTTTATCAGCATTTGAAGGATTTATTCCATTGACTGGTTCAGATTGGTGAAATTCGTTTGAAATAGGAATTTCTTACCACTTCGGACACTTGCTTCTTCAACCCCCTTGTCAGTCCAGGGTGTATGCTCATGAGTCCGATTATGATCTTGATTGGAATTGACTTCTGCTGTAGGAGATCGACTGCCAATATATTAATAAATTTGCTTCAACATCTTCCTGGTGAGTTGATGTTGGTAGACGACCAGTTCAGCCAACTGCTCGATTTGTTCCATGATAGACTTGATTTCTTGCTCTATCAGGAAATATTTTTCAAAAGCTTCCCAACTCATTGGGCTGATGTTGTTGGATTGAGTTGATTCTTCAACATAGCGAAGGTACTTGGACCCTTCTCCACTCGAAGTGTTGATTATGTTGACATTCTTCTCTTTGTGCTGGGGGAGAGGGTTATATTGGACATGCGGTTGTTTGGGCTTTGTCACCATGATCTCTCCGCTGTCAATCAAATCTTGGATTTTATGCTTAAGGGACCAACAATCCTGGGTGTCGTGGCCCGGTGATCCGGAATGGTAAGCACATTTCTTGCTAGGGTCGAAGTTCCTTGAATTAGTGTTGGTTGGTGGAAGGAGTTAGCCAATCTTCTTCTGAGCTGTCAGAAGTTTGAAGACGTTCTCTAGTGAATCCCCTAGTGGGGTGAAAGTCCTTTTGCGCCTGACCTCCATGCTTTTCTGGAATGAAGGATTTGAAGGTTGTGTTGCAGCTTGGAAATGGGTATGATTCCTCCTTTGAATGGGCATATTGTTTGAATTGTCGCTTGAATTCTGTCCTTGTAACACTAAGGAAACTTCTTCATCTTTCTTTTTGTGGACCCTCGGGGGATTACTCCCGTAATTTACGGATTGGATATGCTCAGCAACAGCTTCGAGGGCTGTTAGATCTTTTATTTTTCCAAACTTGAGTCCCATTTCGGCCATTTCGCTATGTTTGATCATTTCAGAGAAAGGTTTTCCTATGCCTGCTAGGACCCTTTCATAATAAGGAGCTTCTTGAATGTCGATGAAGGTCATGACTATTTCAGATTCAGTCATGGCAAGGGTGACTTGTGCTGCGACCCATCTCCATCGCTGGGTATATTCTCTGAATGATTCAGTGTTCTTCTTCTTATTTTGGTAATTTGATATCGATCTGGAGCCAGCTGAGATTGGAAACTGTACTGGCTGAGGAAGGTATGGGCCAATTCTTCCCAATTGTGGGTTTTGGAGTTGTCCGGACGGGCATACCAGGCTCTGGCTTCTCCAGTTAAACTTTTCTAAAATAGCTGCATTTGAAGTTTCTCGTCCTCAGCATAGGATTCGAGTTCTCCGATGAAAACTTTTAGGTGTGTATAAGGATCCCCTAATCTGTCATATTTCTCGAAATTAGGGACTTAGAATTTTTTGGGATACCGAGCCTAGGGAAATATGCATAGATCTGAGTAGTTGACACTGCCAAATGCCCCAGTCCTTTTGATGGACCGGAGGGTTTCTTCCATTTGTTGGATTTTCTTGAAAATGTCACCAGCTTCCTGTTCTTTGCTTAGGATGGTGATTTCTGGAGTTTTGTTGGTTGTATCCTGGTTCTGTGGTCCAGGAATCTGAGTTTTAACTTTTTCAGTCTTTTGATGGCCACTGTTACCACGAGATGCTCCTGGTTCTGGGTTAGTTTGAGATTGTTTCTCTTTGAAGGCCTTGCTTTGCTCTCGATGGACACCGGCTAGCTCGGCTATCTAATTTTTTAGTCCTTTAAATTTTTCCATAGACACAGGGGTGGATTCTAGGTTGAGCACTTGAAGCCATGTCCGTAGATGGACTGGGTGGTTTTCTAGCCTTAGATCTAGTGATAGGACCAATTTTTCCCTACCTACACCAAAACGTAGGCGTGTCAGTTTCCTGAGGTAGGTAATGACTAGATTCATTTATGATGTTTGTTTTTTAAGTTTAACCTGCAAAACCGAGGTTAGTTGTTTTGATGGCAGGATGATAGGATATCTGACAGGAAAGTAAACCTTTCATTATTGTCATTTGTATTGTGCTCCTCAGTAATTAGAGGCTTGACATGGAATTGAAAGAGGAAGGCATGAAGAAGCTTCCCTTCGAATTTGGTTAATCAGAGACCGACCTATCTTAGGTTTACCCTCGTGGCTGTTGTTTCGGCATGAAGGTTCCCAGATCATCGCAATCTAATAGAAGGGAAGTTAATCCGATCGTTCAACTGGAGCGAATCTGGGTGGTGCATTTTTAGGAGGCAGCCCCAGAGACTTAGTCATCCCCAGAGTCCTTACTTATCACTGACCTGGTTAGCCTCCTGGTGGAGGGACACACAACATACATTCTCATACATCGTGCCTTACCGTTTATACATATGATGCTTTGTTTGGAAAGCGGGTAAACATTCATTCACATTCATTCAATGTAAAGACGTACCATTCATGCATTCATTCATTTGTAAAGATGCAACATTCACTCATCCATTGACTGTGGAGACGCAGGATTTCACGCATTCAATAGTTTTGAAAGGGAAATGTTTGAAAAGATTGAAAGCGGCCTAAGCCCTCTACTGTCCCCAGCAGAGTCGCCACCTATCGACGTTGGAAAATTTAAAAAATCCCGCGAGTCGATTTGTAACTCGGTTTTCTCAAATCGATCTTCCTAAGTTATCTCTACCCTTATTCTTTTTATTGTGAAAAAAGATTTTGAAGGATTTTTTAGGAAAGAGGCCAACATGTGTATATGTCGACGATTTGATTTGATTAACAGAGTCTCCAGTTGGTAGTTTTAAATATGGTTGTACCAACTCAATCGAATTTAATTTGAAAGAGGCCTAATTGCTGGACACTATCGAAACTTGATCTTTGAAATCAGAGTTTTGAGTTCGGGGGCTTGGTTAAGTGTGGGGAAGGTGTTAGGCATCCCACAACTCCCGTGTAAACACGGTACCACAATCTTTTCAATATTTCCCTTAAAACTGGAATGCGTGAGTGAATGCTGTTTGAAAATTAGGCCTGTTGATTTGATTGATTGAAAGTAGTGCTTTGCTTCGTTGAACCTATATACGAAGGATTTGATTTGATTTTAAAAATCTGTCTTTGATTTGATTTGCAAAAACATTTTGATTAGATTTGCAAAAGCTTTGAAATTGAATTTAATAGTGAAGTTTTGAAAGCTGTATATCAAACCCCTACGCTGACATAGGAATTGAAGCCTTTTGATACTTCCAAATTTTATCTTTATAGCCTTAAAGCTGCATGTGAGGTGTGTTGGGACATGATCTATCACAACGAAAAAATGTAAGTGTCGGTCTCCTCATGGGTATGAAAATCATCGGAGGGACGCTGACACGACAATCCATATTTTCACTATATTGAGACCTTAAATCCGAATAACCGTTTTAAGGTCTGTGTATATGTATATTTTTTAGAAAAACTGGCAGGGTACATCTGTAAATCGGAGTTTGTCCATCGTGGGAATCAGATTCTGATCGTTTTGATTGTGAATCCCATGATTCCTAGGCTCATATGTGATTGGCCAATAAACCTGCACAGTTCAAATTTGCACAGAAATAAATGTATGTCTTCACGACACAATGGAACCAAGGATTCATCAGTAAATCTTAGCTGCGCGTGGCTAAAGCGTCTCGTTCCCACTAGATAGCGATCTAAGGGACGAGAGTTTGCTTTCAGTGCTGAAACTAGAAATAAAGCTAGATTTAAGGAAATCTCAGCCGTTCTAGCTTCCCGATTTAGTCTGGATGCTTTGAACCCTTTGAAAATAAGAAGTGGCGAGATTTAAATAAATCTAGACCGCCCGCAGATATATCACTGCAAATTCATATACAAATGAATGTTGAATGCAACAGTTGAATGGAAATGAATAAGCAATATATATATGTATATAAATATATAAGCTGTAAAAGGGCGATGGGTTTTCACTCGCAAGCTCGGACTTTGGTCACCGACTTCGGTTGCTCCCAACTTTGTATTGCTTAAATCTTCGTCGAGTCCACAGATACTCCACGTTTTGATACTACGTGCCCTAGGAATGCTACCTCCTCAAGCCAGAACTCACATTTTTTTAGCTTGGCATATAACTTGTTTTCATGAAGCCTTTGAAGTACTAGCTTCAAGTGGTGCTCATGATCTTCACGGCTTTTGGAATAGATGAGGATGTAATCAATAAAGACAACCACGAACTGATCCAAATATTCCTTGAATACACGGTTCATCATATCCACGAAGGCAGCAGGAGCATTAGTCAATCCAAAAGACATGACTAAGAATTCATAATGCCCGTATCGAGTTCTGAAAGCAGTCTTTGGAATATCCTCAATTTTATTCTTCAGCTGATGATATCCAGAACGAAGATCGATCTTTGAAAAGAATTGTGCACCTTGCAACTGGTCGAACAGGTCATCAATACGAGGTAACGGATACCTATTCTTGATTGTGACATGGTTCAACTCCCGATAGTCAATACAAAGTCGCATACTCTCGTCTTTCATCTTTACGAATAAAACAGGAGCACCCTAAGGAGATGTACTAGGACGTAGAAAATCGATGTCTAACAACTCCTGTAGTTGGACCTTTAACTCCTGAAGTTCTATAGGAGCCATTCGATATGGGGTTTTAGAAATGGGTTTTGTACCGGGTTCAAGGTCAATAAAGAATTCAACTTCACGTTCCAAGGGTAGACCGAGAAGTTCTTCAGGAAATACATTAGGAAACTCATTAACAACAGAAATATCATTCAAACCTGACATATTTTGGTTTAGATCAGTGACATGGGCTAAGAAAGCTTGACATCCATTTTTCAATAAACGAATAGCTTTATGACTTGAAATAACATTGATTGATTTTAGTGGTTTGGTTGTTTGAATTCGCACAATAGGTTGGTATGAAAACTAACAACTTTACGAAAATAATCAATTTTGGTATGATAAGTGGTCAACCAGTCAATTCCTAAAATCACATCAAATGCAAGTATTTTCAACGATATAAGATCAACAAGTAGGGTGAGGGTACCAATTTGAATCGAGCAAGATTTGTAAACTGTAGATGTAACGAAGGTTTCTCCCAACGGAGTTTCAACAGATAAGTCAAAGTCTAATTTCTCAGGTGTCAAGTTCAAACGTTGAGCACAAGCAGGTGAAATAAAAGAATGGGTAGCACCCGTATCTAATAAAGTGTAAACTTCGCAAGAGTTTATTATCAGCTTACCCGTAATAACCTAGTTCGGGTTCCTTGCTTGTTGGGCAGTCATGACAAAAGCTCTTCCAGGAACCACTGATTTTGACTTATCAGGGATAGCCTTTGGAGTCACCATCCCTGCTGGACTTGGTTTCACTACAGGACACACTCAATCTATGTGCCCTTTCCTTTCCACAGTTATAACATAACTTGGATTGTTGTGTGCAGTTAGGGCTGATGTGTCCCTCTTGCTCGCATTTATAGCATACGATCAGCGGTCGTTCTCCTCCCCTAGAAACAGTTGGTGCTGCTGTCGATGCTTTCACGTTCTCATTGTTGTACCTTCTCTTCTTGAAATCTCCCCCCGACTCACTTCTTCTATTATCATGGCCACGATTACCACCGGGGTGGTTACCGCTTCTGGCATGATACTTTCCTCCCAGCTGGTTGTCATTGTTCCGATGACTGCTGCCACCGGTACGACCTTGGTTGTTGTCCCTTGGTTGAACATAATCATTATCTCGTTCTAATAATTGGGCCCTGTTCACTACATCCGAATATAGAGAAAATTTGTGAGAAATGAGGTATTGACGAATCTCGGGTTTCAAACCTCTCAGAAACATCCGCGTCATACATTTCTCATTCTCCACCAAATGAGGTGCAAACCGGGATAACTCCGCGAATTTAGCCTCGTACTGGGACACATTCACGTTGTTCTGTTCCAGTCTGATGAAATCTACCTCTTTCATGTGACGAATACTTTCTGGAAAGTACTTGTCATTGAACAGTTTCTGAAACGCCCCCCAAGTCATCTTGAGTGCGGCAGGCTGGGTACGTTTCACAGATTCCCACCAGTAATCTGCTTCTCCACGGAACATAAAGGTGGCAAATGGAACCTTCTGTTCCTCCGTGCATCCCAAGACATCAAATATCTTGGTAATTTGCTTAATCCAATTTTCTGCCTTGATTGGATCTGGCTTTCCCTGAAACTCTGGTAGTCCCAACTCTTTAAACTGCTTGGCAGTGACATGCCGCGAGTTGTTATTTCCACCAGTATTATGAACACGAGTCTCCCTCGTCTAGTTTTGCATGAACTGCAAAAAGCTTCTAAGCAACCCGTCATTTATCATTTCTTCGGTAGGATTGTTTACAGGAGGAATATAGCCTTCCTGTTGCACGTTCTCCTCATTGGTGATTAAAGGTGTCTCAACGGTCTCATTCACTCCATTGTTTAGATTTTCAGCTGCCATTCTCAAATACTACCACAAAACAATGGTTAATCAAACAAATTAACATATCACATATTAACCCTATATTCCAACCGACCAATTAAATAACAATTAAGCTTAGGTAAGACACACTAGCGAAGGTTTTACTCATCTCTCCCCTCCTAGTTCTTATTCCCAGATCTCTGCCAGAGATTATATCCTTAAGCTCTGATACCAACTGTGACACCCCCAAAATAGGTTCAATACTCAACCCATTTTGAGTCACCAAATACACTCAACAAAATTCAAATACAATCTTTCATATCACATGGTCGTGCAAAATACGACCACACAATTGTGAGTGTCAATATAGACATGTAAAAAATATTAACATTCAAACTAAGTCCTCATTACATTTATTATCACACTATTTTAAATAAAAAAAATAGTGAGGATTTCTACAGCTCTAACTCAGACCATCACTCCATTCCCCGACTAGTACCCTCGATATTCTAATTTCCTGAAGAGAACAATGGAAGAAAAAGGGTGAGCTCAACTAGTCCAGTAAAGAATATTATGACTAAGATAATAAAAAATAAATTATCTTTAGCCTTCAATAAATAAGATAAAATATTATGGACAACAAGTTTTAGATGAATATTCGCAGCGGAAATAACAATTTATTAGAAGAGTTAAGTAGAGAATGAAATTTACTATCTTCTTTGATTTAAAAGTCCATCATCAATATTTTATCCCTGTAACATCAATCAATATACATCTCGAATCAAATATCCATCTTTGCACTACGGGCCAAAGATATTCATTTATATCATCAGTTGGTCATGTTCATCTCAACACCTGTCCATCTTTGCACTACGGGCCAAAGATATTCATCAGGTAATCATTCATCTTTGCACTACAGGCCAAAGATATTCATCACATAATTATTCATCTTTGTACTACAGGTCAAAGATATTCAGTTATATCACCATTTAGAACTGAGGATGATGAAAAATAATACGAATAATGGATCCAGTGAGATAAATGACAAATATTAGAGAATTTATCCACAGTTCAAGAATGAAAATCAAAACCTGGATCCAATCAAAGATGATTTGGAAGAAAATTTATTTTTTTACCGTGAATAGTACCCCGTGAATAGTAACTCATGAATAGTAACTCGACATGTAAAGATAAAAATTTCACAAGAAAGTTCAGACCAATATTCCAGTGAAATAATATTAGATGAAGTGCAAAACTCAAGTAATATCTGATCATTTCAGGAATTATAGAAGCAATACTTACCGTAGTAAGTTTAGAGTTAGGAATCTGAAATGAAACAATATACGAAACTGCAATTGAATTTTCACCCGTCTGGCGGTAGTCCGCTCAGACAGATTATTTTCACAATTTAATAACAACTGAATACGAAGGGTTATTCACCAGGCATGCGGTAGTCCGCGTAGACAGGTTATTCCCATAGAATAATAAATAATTGAATAACAACAGGATTTCACCATGCATGGGGTAGTCCGCGTAGACAGGTTATTTTAACAGAATAATAAAGAATGGAATAACAACCCTTACGAGTACTGAAAGAAAATAACTCTCTTCATAAATACGAAAGAAATAATTCCCTTACCTTAAAATTTGGAGACTGCACTAGCATAATAGCAGAATACTCTTCTTCTTTCTCTCTTATTCTTTCTATACTTCCTCTCTTTATATAGCTTTAGTGAATTAGTGAGAAATAATGAAGAAATGAGCTTCTACTTATAGGCTCGGCAGAGTAAGGGTAAAATAGTATTTTTACCATAATTTATGACATCATAGCTTACATCATCGATCTATGACATCATTGCTTACCTCATCGCTCCAATGACATCATTGTTTGCATCATAAGAGTTCAAATTCAATTTGCACTCTTCCACCTCGTTTAACTTTTATACCATGAATTTACTATAATAATGTTACCATTCAAATTATAAAAATCATACTATTATATAATCACATCATACTACTATAATGTAATATTATAATAATATATTTGAATGAATTATTTTATCGAACAAGATAAAATACCAACTTTCAACAAATGTCACATGTTAAAAATTTCTCCGTTTAAATCCACACTGAATAAATATTTTTTTATCATATATATCAAAAATTAATTATTCACAAATAATATTACAGAACTATAATATTGACAACCAGGTCGTTCCCAGGAAAGAGGGGGCCTTCCGATAAGGATTTCTCCTTACTGGCGCGTAATTAATCAACTCCTTTCCTAGACAGAACTTCCTTAGACATTGCCAATAATGTTATCTAATAATATTATTCAAATAATATAAATTATTGATTTGATAATTTGAAATAATGTGCAATGACAATTATTGAATCAATAATATAAAATAGCAAAGTAGCACTTATGGATATAAAATATCAACGTAGCAAATATTGAACCAATAAAATATTATGCAATTATCGAATCAATAATATTAAATATTGAACAGTAATTACTGTAATAATAATTGAGTAAGTGCCTTCCTACGTAATAACTAATAATTCGAAATACTGTGCAATACCGTGTGCTACCGTGCAACATTGCGTATTATTGTATTTTAATCACCGGGTATTTCAACAGTACTAACGGTAACAGTTTTGCCGTTATTTTTATAAAAAGGTTATTTCTGTCGCTTTCTAGATCCGACATTCATTCCATTGTGGGGTCCACCAATGACTGCGCCGTCGTACGAATATTCTTCGACAAAAAGAATATTCCTCGACCAAATGAATATTCCCCGACACAACGAATATTTTATAATCACTTACTTACTTTGTAAACTTTGCACATTTCACCCATAACTTATCACATTTATCAAATCAACACCTTACTATTTCAAAATAATATATAAAAAAATTAAATTTTATTCATAAAATTTGGGATCTTACAGTAAAACAGCGCAAAGTAGTAGTATTGACTTGCAGATTGTAAAAATACTTATAATGGGCTGCACTACGGGCTTTTTGTCTCTTAGTGGGCTTTAAACGTCCAAATCTACCGGTGGTTTTTTGATATGTGGTAGTATATGGGTATATTTACGTGTTGGAGTGAAAATATTTGGGTTTGGAAGAGGTGTAAAAGTCAAAAAATCAGTCAGGCAGGGCTTTGTTGCGTTTCTTGCTTATGAAAATAAGAGGGGGCTGTCCCTCTATTTATAGAGAGGGGAGCCGGACCTCTATATGCGGCTACCATAGGTAGAGGTGTGGCCAATCGAGGTGGGCCCCGTATGCCCGGCTTGGTCGTCTCGAAGTACATGGACTCCGAGCAATGTGATGTCCGATCGAAAACTTTCTAACTTTTGATCGGAGCGTCCGTTTGAGGTGTGTTGTACCTTTTCAGAAATCTCTAGACCAGAGTGTCACAATGACATGGAAAAAAATATTTTTTGGGTACAGGAAGACGGGTTCATAACCAGGTCTTCAATTCTCCACAGTTTAGTCCGTTGAGCTGTCTTGAGTTGTTGCCACTCGGGATCGTCGTTAGGGTACATTCTGACTTTGGCGGCATCGATTTGGCTTGAGTTTGACCAAGTCAGTTGAGAGTTGGTAAAATAACCGTTGTACCCCTCCCGGGGCTGCCTATAGTGTCGGCATGGTCGTTGGTTGACTTCCGAGAGCTGATTCCAAGACTTGGATCCCAGTTGAGTCTTTTGACCTCAGGGTTGTCTTCGAGGCTGACGTGGTTATTTCAGGATTTGTTCTGGAGGTGTTATGATGCTTCAGGTTGATGTCTGAAGTTGACTTGACGTCACGGGTTGAGACCGGGATGACCTGCACTTCCCAGGTTGCTGCCGGGGATGAACTGTGTTTCTCGGATTGAGACCGGAGATGGCTGACATGTCCTCGGTTGACGTCGAGGTTACCTTGACTTCTCGGATTGAGACCAGGGTTTACTTGACAGCCCGTTATTGAGGTCAGGGTTGATTGGTACCTCTCGGGTTGCTGTCGGGGTTGAATTTGATGATCCAATTGACTGTCGGATCTTGACTGATGATCCGATTGACTGTCGAAACTTGATTGATGGTCCGATTGACTGTCAGAGCTTGATTGATGGTCCGATTGACTGTCAAAACTTGATTGATGGTCCGATTGACTGTCGGAGCTTGATTGATGGTCCGATTGACTGTCAGAACTTGATTGATGGTCCGATTAACTGTCAGAGCTTGATTGATGGTTCGATTGACTGTCAGAACTTGATTGATGATCCGATTAAATGTCGAAGCTTGATTGATGGTCCGATTGACTGTCAAAACTTGATTAATGGTCTGATTGACTGTCGAAACTGGATTACCGATATTGGGAATCGGATTTAACTAGAGTACCGATATTGGGGATTAGATTTAGGTTGAAGGACCGGCGTTGGTGGCCGGATTTGGGTTGATTGGCTGTTTTGCCCTCCTACAGGGTGAGTATCGGGGCAAGGAAAATTTCGAGTGTCTACATTAATTTTGTAAAAATTGGAGAAAAAACCATTTTTCAGTGTTCTTGATAGAATTGAACATTGTGAGTTTGTTACTCAATCAAAATAGACAATTCAAAGCACATTAAATTCATATCTCAACATATTAACATAATCTAAAACCAATTTATACAACAATTTACAATAAATCATGAAATTTTGATTTCAAAGGAAAACTATATATTTTCAAAATACTTGACTGTAACTTTTGATGAACATGAATCTCTCATGTTCATCCTATGTGCATGAATTAACAACTTAATTAAGCATACAATTCATATATAAGCATGTTATAAACATAATATATATATATATATATATATATATATATATATATATATATATATATATAAACCATGATCATACAATTTTCATGAAATTCTATGTTATAGAGAACCAAAAATATGAAGAACATAAAATTAAAATTCCTAAACTACAAGGTTTAGGATTATACCCTTAAGCTTAGCGTTTAGGAGAAAAGATGATGATGATGCTTTGATTTCTCAAGCTCTCCCGTTCTCTTCTTCCTCTTCTCTCTTCTTCTTCTCTTTTTTGTTCTTCTTTGTTCTAACTGACTAACTCTTGTTTTTCTAAACTAACGTATATACATATAACTTACATATATTATATGTATAAGACATAACTATAAAATATGTAACTTACAAAACATAATGACCCTAATAATAATTTCAATTAATATATAAGTTACAAAATTTGAATTTTAAAAGCCATAAGGCTTGTTTGACAAAACAACTTTATTTTAAAAAAATAGGTTTTTGAAACTTAAGGCCTTGTTTGGTAAAAACCCTTTAAAAGAAGTGTAAGGGCCCTGTTTGGTAAAACTAAATTAAAACTATTTTTTTATTTTAATAAATTCTTTAACACAGTGTCGACGCCGGGCGGAAAAAATTCCCTTTCTAGGCCGTCACTTTTTGTTGAGGGAGGAGGTCTTCTTTCTTTTTGGGTTGTTTGCCATCATCTCTTACCCGAGGGACGAGAGAGGAGTTCCCCGATTTCCTAATTTTATTAATTTACCCTTTCGCTTTCGCTTTGTCTTTGGGGTTCCGTTTAAAGGGTGAATTTTGTAGGAAAGCGGTACCGACATATGTGTCAACGATTTTGAAAATATTGATTTTGATAATTGGACCGATTGAGACAGAGTCGCCAGTTGATATTTTGAAAATGGTTATACCAACTCATTTGATTTTTAATAGTTTTTCGCAAGATGGTCCAATGCGTGACTCTAAATTTTGGTCATGAAACCCGAGATTCGTGAAATTCAGGGGCTAGGTTAAGTGGGGGGAAGGTGTTAGGCACCCCCCGACTCCCGTGCAAGCACGGTACCGCATCTTATTGATTTTCTATGCAAAAAGTGTGTCTGTGTGTGTTGATTTTAAAAGCTTTATTATTTGGTTTCTAAGTCTTTATTTTGGTGACTTGAAAGTAGTGCTGTACCTCTTTTGTGCATAGGTACGAAGGATTTGATTTAACGAAAGGTTCATTTTTAACAAGATATATGAATTGAAATGATGTTTTGGAAAGTAAGGTTTTCAAATCCTTTGCCCGACTAGGAATCGAGGACTTTGATACTTCCTTTTATTCTTTACGTTAATTACGTGATCTACCCCGAATCGCTTTATTTCATCAAAAGCTCTTTGTGGTTTTTTGAGAAATCATTTTGATGATATGCATGCAAAAACGTTAAGAAGGTTCGGATCATCATCGGGCATAAAAGCTATCTCAATGAACCGAGCTCCCGTAATTAAAGTTTTCACTATCACGACATCTTGAATCCGAGATCTCGAGACTAACCCCTCGAGTTCATTTTCAAGATCCAAATATTACATGTACATTGATATTTACGTTATTTAAAGCATTTATAACATAAAAATCGGTCCATCGTGGGAATCTAGTCGAATCCGTTCAGGGATCTCGACATCGAGATTCCAAGGCTCACATGATTTGTACAATATTATGTATACATAACGTCCACGGCCTTGATACTAAGCGATTTCATCGTTTAAAATCACCATTCACGTCGATTCGGCCCCCCTTTCACTTCTAAATATAGATTTAGGGCTATATTGGTTAACCGGGACCGTTTAAAGTAATAAATCCATAGATATACCATGAATCTAAGCCATTATAGCCCCCGGGTTGAAGCATCATGCTAACAACCTCTCGAAAACTAGATTAGGCTTAGACTTTGGTATATCTAGCCTCCGAAGTTAATATACAACGTATTAAGCACAAAATAACCGATAGAAACGTATTAACTATCAACTATTACACTATATGCTTAAAATACAACAAGTTTAGCTATATTCAAACAAGATAATTCATTAATCTATCATTTGAACGAGATTTACAAAAAAATAAAGCTCGAAAGTGTGTTATTTCACCTTGGGGGATGCGTGAACGTGCGTTTTGATTCCCAGGATGAACTAAGAACACTAAGAGGACTTCAAGTAGGTGCTAGATGGGAGATTTGAGCTTTAAGTTGGTTGATTAAGGTTCCCCCCGAGCCTCTCTCTCTCTAAAAATGTCTATCCCTCTCTAAATATGTATATCTCTCTCTTTAAAATGAACTAACTGGGAGGTTATAAGCTGGACAAGGCAGCCACAACCATGTATGCGGCTAGTCGCATATATGGTTGAGGCTGCCCTAAGTGGCCCCCACCTGCTCGGCTATTGGTTCTTTGGTCTAGGTTCGGCTGGAGTTGACGTCCATCGCTCGACTTTTCGAACTGTCTTTGATATGCGTAGAGGGAATAAATTAATTCTGATGAGATTAGGGTTAGGGAATTCGATACTCATAGCCGAGATATATCCACCAGGTCCGGATATCAGTTAACTGACTCGTCTCTGATGACGCGTCGTTTAGGGTTTGCTGAGGTGGTTTTCGATGATCACTATCTTAGCTCGTCGATCTTTGATCTGGTTGCAGTATGTTTGGACTTCATTGGTCCTCTTTACCATTCCCAGGGTTGTCTTCGAGATGATTGAGATCTTTTTCCCTCCTTCAGGGTTATCTCTGAAGTAAAATGATGCTTTTACCCTCCTGCAGGGTTAGTACGACAAAAGTGAAATTTCGAGTGTCTACAAATGCCCCTCTTTGTCATGTTTATGAAATGTAATGGAATGAACACGACAAAGATTAATAGACACGGTGCAAGGTATATCTGATGATGCAATGTCATATATAATCGAGGCAATGATATGTGAGATGTATAAAAGGGTTACTTCCCTGGCTGGGGAAGTTAAGGATTACGTTGTCGGGGTTGAGTCGACCTGCGTTGAGTTGTAGTCAACGGATTGCACCATCGGGGTCATACCGATGCCTTTACTGGTTTGTTGCCAATGGATTACATCATCAAGGTTGAGCTGACGCCTTCGCTAGGTTATAGCCAATGGATTACATCTTTAGGAATTTGTCGACCTGCGTAGGGTTGTAGCCAACGGATTACAATCATCGCGGATTTTTTGACCTGCATAGGGTTGTAGCTAACAGATTACATCATCTAGGATTTGTCGACCTGTGTAAAGTTGTAGCCAACGGATTACATCATCGGGGATTTGTTAATCTGCGTAGGGTTGTAGCCAAAGGATTACATCATCAGGGATTTGCCGACCTGCATAGGGTTATAGCTAATGGATTACAATCATTGGGGATTTGTTGACGCCTTCACTGATTCATTGTCGGTGGATCACCTCGTCGGGGGTCGAGTCGACGCCTTCACTGATTCATTGTTGGTGGATTACATCGTCGGGGGTCAAGCCGACGCCTTCACTGATTCGTTGTCGGTGGATTACATCGTCAGGGGTCGAGCCGACGCCTTCATTGATTCATTGTTGGGTGGATTACATGATGTAAGGTTGATTTTGACTAATTTTCTGGTCTTCCAGTGTTTAACATCTGGTTTTCTGATCTTCGTCGAACTTATGCGATTTTGGAGGATTTTTTTAGGGTTTTCAGGGTTCTAAACTGTCCCAGAAAGGTATCATTTTTTATAATGTGTCCGTTCTGAACCCAAAAGAACACGTTTTGGACATCGTGTTACCAAACGGGAGGCCACAGGACCCACTTGTGGCAGCCGCATATATGGTTGTAGCTAGAGCAACCATGGTCAAGGCTGCTCCTGATCGAGCTTATACCCTCAAGAGGCCTCATTTCCACCCATTCCATTCGGATTTCTTAGCTTTTCTCTCAAAAACCCAAACTTTTCTTCATTTCTGCTCGGTTCCAGCTTGATTTGGAGCGATCCGCCACCGTACATTCCTTCTTTGGACTACGGGTAACATCTAGACTCCGTTCTTTCGTGTTTTCGTTGGTGGAAACATGTATTTCCTTTCTTAAAGGCAATATATCTAACATGTATGCATGTATAGATAGATAGACATATTTATGATGCAATGCATGCTTATAGATGATCTTATGGACCGTATGAATGCGAGATATTGTCATTTATCAGTTAATCTAGACATACATTATATAGATATATGTTAGAATAATAGTTGAAATTGATATTTACATACTTGGTTGTGATGATGTACCCTCATAGGGTGATTTAATACATGCTTCGAGCATGTGGATAGTCCGTTTTATAAAGGAAACTCTGGCAAAAAATTTTCATGAACCAAATGTCAGGATCCTAGATACATTATTGATGTACTAAGATGCAAATAACATACACATTTAGAACATGCATGATGTGATGATAAGATTTTATGGATTTAATTTGAAATTTGCAAATGGTAATAATATACCTGACTTGGCTTTAATTCCTACGAACTCATTGTTCAAATATGGATTCTGAGGGACTTAGTCGTTCCACAGGACGGCCGATCTCATCTGGAGTTCGCCATCGTAGAGCTCCGTCCGTGGTTCTAGTTCAGCACATTAGCAGACGGGTGCAACGACTGACAGAGCTCGCCTACCTGCTGGGGAGGATCATCCAATTTTGAATGAGGAGGGTATTCCTGAGCCCGAGGTTCTGCCTCAGCCCCCTATTGCACCTAGATTTCTTTCGGGCATTGAGGTAGAGGTTCCGGATTTATTGGGTACGGATCTGAGCCACCATCCCTCTATTCACTTGCAGGCGAATGAGGTACGTGATTAATTTGTTTTCTTTTCTCCTTTCTGTCATAGACTGGTTTTCTTAACCTTAACGTCGTGCAGGTTTCGTAGTTTACCTAGCCCAGGGGTAATTGGTTTAGCATCTATACTCTGTATAACTCGCTACATCCCGAGTACAGGGCGATTGTGGATTCTTGGGGGTTTGTGGCCTTCTTCACCAGTTGCCCCCCGTCGCTGCCCTTGGGGCTATTTGCGAGCTTTGGCCGAGAGGTGGTTTTACCAGAGTCAGTCTCTGCATCTACTGGACTGCGAGGTTATGATGACTCCCCTAGATTGGAGATACATTACTGGCTTGGAGTTCATCGGGGATAGGGTGCCCTTGGAGCCGACTATCACTGCGACTGTGGTGCGCACCCTCCTAGGATTTTCTTCTCAGGAGCGGGCCTTCAAGGCTTGTAGTATTTGATCGGGATGCTTGGGCATCGATTCCTCTTGAGGCACCTTGCAGCAGAAGTTGCCTGTGGATTTGGTGGAGAGAAATCGCATCTTGCGACGTCTGTTCTTGACTATCATGAGGGGTTATTTCATAGCGAACAACTCCTCCACTGTGCCCTTCAGCTTGGTAGGGGACGTTCGAGATGTAGACCTCATTGAGGACTACGATTGGGGATCGTTCACATTCGCTTTTTTCCTGCATGGGATGCTACTGCGATTTGAGGGAGTTACCGACGCCTGGGTTGGATTTTACTCGTTTCTTCTAGTAAGTCTCTTTTTTAACTGAATTTCATTGATTTAACTTTTGATTGATTTATTCCTTTCCCACGACTAATGGAAGGTTCGTTTGAATTGACAGTTCTGGGCTTATGAGAGACTTCCATGTCTTCGCCCTATCTCTGTCTTAGGCTTGGACACTTATCCTCGGGGACGTAGATGGCATCAGTCTACTTTGTCGGAGGTCCCGATCGCGGAGGGCTTTACCCATGCCCGTCTTTAGTTGGAGACATTAATAGCTCAGGACATAGTATGGACCCCATATTCTGGAGAGCATTTGGCTGAGGGATTTGAGGATGGCTTGTCAATAAGGCCAGAGTTTCATTTATCCACTCGTCATATTCCATTCCTCTTTGATGGAGGTTGGGAGCTCTACCACGGGGAGCGCGCCATTTGATGCATCACTGGGGAGATTTGCCTTCCTTATCTTCCTCCATCTCAGTGTTTTTGGCCTTTATCTTCGTCGGTTGCATAGATTTCCACCCTGGGGTATGATGGTTTTCACTTGTCCGACGGTCCGATCTCTTCGGTAGACTTTATCACTTGGTGGGTCGGGTGCACGATAGGAGCTCAGACCCGGGCTACCCAGTTCTTGGGAGACATGGTTCCAGGATCCCTTATGATGAAGGACTGGATATCATGTTTTCAGGAGCATTCTCATCAGGATCAGATTGCTGCTTTGAGACTTCAGTTGCTGCAGCTGTCGGCCTATTGTAGTTACAATGGCTTGGACCCATCCTTGGATAGTACTTTTGCTTCTCGGGGTCATGAGGCTGGACCGTCAGGCAGTGGTGGCTCTCATGTTGCTGGCCCCTCAGGTTTTGGTGGCTTCCAGGATAGAGACGTTCCCTTCATCGATCCCCCGGATAAGCAAGAGACACCTTATTGGTCGGATCAATAGGATGTGCCCACTCCCGATAGACGGCATCAAGTTGACCAATTTGATGATGCCTGTAACGACCAGGAATTTTAAGCTCCTTATTAATTTTATATGTGATTTAAATTTTTAGGAGTTAATTTTTTAAACTTATTTAAAACTTATGTGGTTATGTGCTTATGTGAATTTATCCTATGCGACTAATTGCTAGGATTTTTATTAAAGGGAATCACTAATGGTTATTTAAATTAGTAGATTATTCCTGAGACTTTTATATCAGAATATTGATAAAAGTGTTAGTAAATTATATATTCAAATTTCTTGAATATGGTGTAGAGATTTAATCGGAATTAATTATTAATATTTAAGTAATTAATTGATAACGTATGAAACTAATATTGTTGTTGATTAATAATTATTATGGATAAATAATAATGAGTAATTAATTGGGAGTATGTTGATTAATTATTTTGAATAACTAATAATTAATGAGTAAGAGATTAATAAATATATTTACGTGATTTATTATTTTTATACAAGCATGTGTTATATCAAACCTTTAATATATGATAGTTAACTATATATTATATATAGTACAAGGTGACCTTTGATAAGGCTATTATATATAGACTATATAGTAACCGTAATTGTATTATGTGAGATTGATAAGTGTAATGTGTACTTAGAGCATGTGACATGATGTGGGTAGGAAAACTTTTATGAATACCCTATCACCTTATCTTATATCAATAAACATTATTAATTGATAATACTTTCAATAAGTTATTATAATTATAATAACAGTTATTATTATAATAATACCCACTTGCTTTATATTCGGTGTTAAAATAATGTACATGGATTATATGTATGTGCACTACTTGATACCTTGTAATTAGGAATTATATTGTATGCCCTTTAAATTATTGTGACCTGTGTTATATGAAATGAATTGTGTATACAAATTTAATAACCAAATGTTAGCATAAACTATACACCCACTTGCTAGATTGCTGGAATTACTTTGTCCCATAATATGAGCCCAATTTCTCTCTTCACGTGAAAGCAAGAAGCTAGCCTACTCTATCTCTTCTCAATTTCCTCACAGCTATAGCAATGATTATGGGGGAGTGGAGATTATGATGAGTTATACCAACTCCTCACCCACTATTTGATAACCATTAGCTAATTGCATCTCCTATTAGTTTGATTTGAGGAATAATGTCTAGAACCGGATATTGAAATTTCCTATAAATTAACTCTCTTCCTTCTCTTTTACAATTGCTGAGATTTTCATACAAGTATAGAATTAGTAGAGTTGCTAGTGAGAGTCTGTGAATTGAGAGAGTGAGAGATAGCAGCAAGTCCCTAATAATAGAGGTATAACTCCATCTTTTCAATTCCTGTAAAATTTCCATCCTTGTTCTTCATTAGCACAGTTCTTGATTTTTGCAAGTTAGATGTTAATTGAGCTATAAAGTATGCTTGTAAGTTAGTAAGCATGTTAGTTATATACTGTGACTGGTTTGGAACGAATTCGTACGAGTTTTTGAGTTGGGATTTTCAAGAACTGCCGAAGCAGTTCAGTCTGGGTTGGAGCAGGAGCCGGCGTAGCTGCGCCGGGTTTATGCCTGGTTGCAGCGCAGCTGCGCAGGCCCTGCAATTCAGATTTTTATTTTCTGCATCAGTGCTATTGTGTGATAGTTTTCTTGCATTGATTAAAAAAAAACATGGTAACATGGGTAATACGTATATATGGGTACATAAATCTAACATAAACATGTTCAAGCTAAGATGGTATACATTTCGACGAAACAACTCATGGTTTTCGAAATGAATGTTGAGTTTTAAAAGGGGACTTTGGTATAGAAATGTCACAGATATATTCTGACTTTTGAGACATGTTAGTATGACCTAGGAAGGCATGAAATGCATGTTAATTGATGTATATATGTTTTATGTTGTAAAGAGAACGTACGAACCTAACTAGTACACATTCCTAACAAAAATAAAAGTTTTGAAAACAAACTTTGACATGTCGACATTCTGATTTTTCAGACATGATATTATAATGTAGAGATGCATGAGAGATGTATTACCTTGTGTATATAGGTATCATAATATAACTTGAACATGTGGACCTTAATATTGAACGTTACTAACAACAACATAAGCTTTAAATGTGAACTTTGACGTACACGAAGTATGTATGAATTTTGATTTCATGATCATGATCATGTGTTCTATATAAACATGAGAACTAAGACTAATGTGATAGAACATACTAGTATACTTGACCGTAAGTTAAGACGTTTTCAAAAGTGAAACTTAAGAACTTTGAAAAGAGAACTTAACCAAGACTTGTGTCTTTTAGATTGTGACCACTTAAATACATGTATGTAACTTATTGTATGCATTCTAATACATGTGAGTAACGGTTACGAGATACTTTACATATATCGTGTTGTCTTTTTGACTTAGTGTACTTTACAAATGGAAACTTAGAATGTGGAAGCTAATTAGCATTGATTACCATGTGAATTGTATTATGATCATGCAAGCATGTTTACTAGGATGTCATTATGCCTATAGACATATTAACATGAACCACACCTGATTAAACACAGATTTCAACTATGTATGTACTCATAGAAAGTGGATTCCTAAGGCATGAGTTATGACGATTAAAGTATACACTTGTAGTATACGCACAAGCATAACTACTTAAGTATTGTTTGACCTTGTTATGAGATAACATGACTTTAGTAACCAAATCTTGAAGCATGAACTTATATTATTTAAAGTATGTGAATGCCTGATATAAAAATATGTGGTCTTGAGGTAGACATAGAATGAACATGTTAGCTTTTGAACTTGAGTTAGATAAAAACTTGATAAGCATGTGTATTGGTTTAATGGCAATAGTTGCATGCTAGGGTTACGCCGGGACACTTTCAGACCCGAACAATTTGCTTAAGTTGGATTTTAACAGTTAACATATTATGATGCTATAAATGGTATGTTTGATATTGAAACATGATCTTATGTGATAGATTTATATAACGACTAGATTCTTGTATGTGTGAACTTATATTAGTTTATATATACTAATTGGAGAGACCGACTTGTTATTATTAGGTCATTCCAATGCCATTTAAATTAAAGCTAGAATTAATTGTAGTTGAGCAAACATGCAAGTTTCCTAACTTCAGTTGATTGTTATATTGAATGCAAGTTTCCCTATCTTCCTTAAGGTATATTTGAGCAAGTATCCTAGACCCTTGTATTACTTTATTCAACGGATATTGTAAGCTAGTATCCGAACCCTACTTCTATTGTGCAAGTATTTTAAATCCTTGCACTACTTTATTCAATTACTCGAGTAAGCGAGATTCTAAACTTCACCTTTATTGTGCAAGTTCCTATCCTTCTCATATTGTATTAAGCAGGTTATTATAGTATTGCAAGTTCTTTTAAAACCGTCCTTGTATTATTTGCAAGACTCCCTAACTTTTCTCAAATTTATTTTAAGCAGGTTATTATTGTATTGTGAAAGTTTCCCGAACTTCACACTTTGGTTATTGTGAAAGTTCCCCGAACTTCACATTTTGAGTATTGTGAAAGTTCCCCGAACTTCACCCTTTGGTTATTTTGCAAGTTCCCGAACTTCATTTCTTTATTATGCAAGTTCTCTAAAATTATACAAACTCGTATATTGTGCAAGTATCTTATCTTTGTGTTTACTTTACCCAAAGAACGTTGTAAGCAAATGTCCTAACCTATGCATTTACTTTATGCAAGGGATCTATTATGGTGAAATTCCCCGAATTTCACTCTTTGATATTGTAAGTGTCTAAGCCTATGCATTTATTTTATGCAAGGAATCTATTATCGTGCAAGTTCCCCGAACTTCACACGTTGAGTATCGTGCAAGTTCTCCGAACTTCACACGTCGAGTATTGTGCAAGTTTTCCGAACTTCACACGTTGAGTATTGTGCAAGTTCCCCGAACTTACACAAATTCATATATTGTGCAAATTCTAAACTTCACTTTGTGCAAGTTCTCTATCTTTCTCATATTGTATTGAGTAGGTTATTGTTGAATCGAAAGTTGTTTACTTAATTGCTTGAACTTTATTTTCAAGCATATTATTTAGTGGTTTAATTACTTATCAAATTATTCCACATTGATATTATTCATGTCCACACCTAGTGCATTTGAGCTCGTACAGTCTTGGACTTGTACATTATTCAAGGTCCTAAATTTCTTGAACTATGTCAGTAAGAGTCTGAACCTTTGCTCGGTCAGACTAGTGTATGCAGTTTTCTTTGAAGCTATCCAAACCAATTGATGGTAAGGATTCTTAGACGGAACAGAACACCCCTCATATGTAGGAGTGTGCCCAGGTATCTAATATATATGATACGAGTAAGCAGATATAAGTGTTATGCATATTCACGTTCTGCCCGAGGCTAATCTCCTCGAGGTACTTAGTTTCTGTAGCCAGAAGCTAGTAATTCTAAAAGGGTCAATTAGCTATTGAACCTATTGGAAAGTTATAGTTCAGAGTCTACTCGACTATTAGTCATTCTAAAGGCAATTATTATCTTTACTTTTAATAGTCCTATTATTGAATCGTTCAGATATTCATAGTGTTGAATCATGCAGGTTGTTGAACCTTACAGATATTCATATCGCTAAATTATACAGATATTCATAGTATTGAATCATACAGATTGTTGAATTGTTCTAATATTCATATTATTGAATAGTTTAGATATTCATATTGTTGAATCTTTAAGATATTCATTTTGTTGAAATCATTGTCAGACATTTTTTTATTCATCATGATATATCCTTTATTGTTGTATTTAAACTTGCTGAGCAAACTTGTTGCTCATTCTTTCTATATCATGACTTATATTGTAGTTAAGCCCGAGCCCTCAGGGAAGGACAAGGGTAAAGAAAAGATTTAGGATGGTTTGCAAGGAGCAGACTTTGTCTTTGTGATTTGTTTAATTACTATTAATGTAATATGAACCCTAATGTTTATTCTAGGGTATATTTGTATTGATGTATTAAGGTTATCGAATATTGGGACTAGTAACACCTTTTGAATGAATGACGTACGTTTATTATAATTCGCATTTTAGTTATCGTATGTTACTTAAAGGTGGATGTTTGTATTGTTTTGTGGCGACCGGACCGGGGACAGAGGACCCGAATTCGGGGTGTCACAATGCCCTCACCTTTTTGGGTGATTTTTACGAGGTGGCGAGCCCATAGGTCATCTGTTAGTCATTGGGCCTTTGTGCCCCAATATCCTGTACTTTTTATTTTTAGTTTTCACATGTATCATAGGTATGACAGTGATGTTTATGAAACTAATGTACTTGGCAGATATCTATATATGATGCTTTTTATTTGTTCATCACACATGCTATTTTATCATTTATCATGATACATGCTTTAGATATATTTGAATGATTGGATAGAGATTGACCCCTGTATGGTCTTATTGACATAGGTTATACAGATGTCATCCTCTGCTGTGATGCGTTTAGACCACCTCCCTCCTAGATACGTAGCTACTGGTTTGAGGGTTTGGTATGATCAGCTTCCAGTTACCGATCATATTGACGTCAGTCGGATGTTGGGCCACTCCATGTCTCTGCTATCTTTTCAGATTTCGAAGGGATTTATTGTCGGGATACTCAGGTATTGGATTTCTGAGTGTCATGTCATTCGGTTCGGCTCGGCCGAGTTGACTCCTATGTTGGAGGAGTATAGTCGCATTTCTGGTTTATCGATGGAGGGGCCATGTGCTTGGATGGCCTTGGGCCATATGCGCCGCCAGTTCATGACGATGACTGGACTCAGGAGGGCTGTTGTGATGGCCGAGGTGGGTGATAGCCACATCATCTCCATGGATTTCATGGTTAGGCATTTTGCTTCCGGGGATAGCTTTGCTGTTTATCACGGAGATTTTGCCATTTCAGAGGAGCACTGGTATATTGCTAGCGTAGATGCTTTGGTTATGTGCCTCGTAGCCCTATGTATACATGCCATTTTATACAGATCATCTGGATGTGGCGATGTCGATGGCTGTTAGGGCTCTTCGAGAGGACTTTACTATATTGCCCGTTATCCTGGCAGAGACGTTGATATCAGCCTCTATCTGCCATGATGTTAGTGATCAGGAGTTCAGAGGTAGCCCAGTGCTTCTATACATCTGGATGATGACGCACCTCCGACCGATAGGGCTGCTCCGTCGTCATGGTTTTTGTTTTGGACACGGCTTGTCTCAGGTTTACTCATATCGCCCGACTTTTTGCATCGATGAGGCATCCTGGACTTCATTTTTGGGTGCCATGGAGGAGCCTTTTGCTATAGTCATGTATTTTGGGTACTGCTCCTTTATGAGTTTCACCACCCATGTGGTCGACCTGAATTTCCTCCCCTTGGCGGGTTTGAGCCGTGTGACGACCTATCATCCTCTGGCGGTGATGGGTCAGTTCGATCAGTACCAGGAGGTCAATGCATTTGAGGGGATTGAGGATTATCGCTTCCCCATCTGCTCAGTTATCGAGGCTAATTTGGCTCGGGTTTATGGGTTCTGGTCTCATCGAAAGACAGCAGAGTTTAGAGATGGCCATCCGGGTCATTCCGCAGAGTATTCAACTTGGCTGGAGTCGGATTTAGCGCCAGAGATCGTAGATCAGGTTGGCACAGGATCTTTATCTGATGACGATGGGTGGTCCACGGATGCGGCGAAACTGACGGAGAATCTTATATCTCCGACTGAGGATGCTTTATTTGCAGAGTTGACAGCTTCTCTAGTGAGCACTGTCCCTCGTTCGGCTTCAGTTTCTATGGAGGCGATGGATAGATAGCTTCAGCTGGTGACCTTTGAGAGAGATCAGGCTCAGGCTCTGTTGTTAACTACCGTAGCTGGTCGAGATGGTGCTATCACTGAGAGAGATGCAGCCCGTGCTTCCAGAGACTTGGCCATCATTGATAGAGATACAGCTGAGACTTTCTCAGATGGACTCATCGATCATGTATAGGGTATAGTACAGAGTCGAGAGGAGGTTTTTTGCATGGGCGTAGAGATGCTGAGGCGGGTTGATATGTTGGAGCACGAGTTCAGAGTGGCTCCTCCGACTTCAGAGACTGCTGGATATTTGGCGATGTTGGCTCGTCTCACCACTGATTTATAGCTCTATTTTATTTTCCTGTAGAGACTTTATTATTGTCACTTGTCATAGGTTAGAATCAACTTTTGTATTCTAAACAGTTGTATATATTAAGAAGAAGCAAGTTCAGTTCACTTCCCTTATTTGCGCATGTCTAGCTTTACACACGGTTGCCATTTTCGCTTCATGACTTATTATGTCGACATAGACTTAGTCTCGTCATGTGGCATCAGATTCGATGGGAGTGATGATGAGATGTCGCTAGGCCCCCTCCGCATGAGCCGTCGATTGGTTTGGGCTTATGGATAGGTTTTCTGTATAGGTTAGGATTTTAAATAGGATGAAAGGGTTTGGATTTTTTCTGAAGGTTAGACCGCACCATAAATGGCTGCCTACGTACTCCCACAGATAGGAGATCAGGTCTATCGTAGTTCAGGCTCAGACCTGAAAAGCTTGAAAAGAGTTTATCTTGATTTGAGTTTGATTTGACAGGATTTTGATGTTTTTGGTTTGATTTGCTTGGATTTTTGATTTTTTTCAAGGGTAAGACCGCACCATAAATGGCTGCCTACGTACTCCTATAGATAGGAGATCAGGTCTTTCGTAGTTCAGGCTCAGGACCTGAAAAACTAGACTTGATATATTTTCTTCTTGTTTTTTTTTTTCATTTTTTTATTCAAGACATAGTAGTCCAGTTTGAAAGTGAAAAGGGTCTCAGACATAATACCGTTTCACCGAATCGGAATTGATCAGTTGCGGGAATTCCACACCGTCCATCTCTTCTAATTTCAAAGCTCCACCTGATAGGATGGCTTTGATAAGAAAGGGTCCTTCCCAGTTTGGGGCGAATTTTCCTTTAGCTGCATCCTGGCCCGGGATGATCTTCTTCAGTACCAAGTTATGCTCTTTGAATTCCCGAGGTCGTACCTTCTTGTTATAAGATCGGGACATTCGTTGCTGATAGAGTTGACCGTGGAATATAGCATCAGCTCTTCTTTCATCTAACAAGGATAACTGATCGTATCGATCTTGTATCCATTGGCTCTCCTATATCTGGGCATCTAGCATCACTCTTAGTGATTCCATCTCCACTTCGACAGGAAGTACAGCCTCCATACCATATACCAGTGAATAGGGTGTTGCCCCAGTCAAGGTTCGAGATGACGTTCGGTATGCGAGTAGGGTTAACGGCAATATATCAGGCCATCCCCGGTGATTCGCTGACATCTTCATCATTATCTTCTTGATGTTCTTATTAGCCGCTTCCACCGCGCCGTTTATTTTTGGACGATAAATAACCGAATTGAGGTGCTTGATATTGAACTTACTGCACAGTTCCCTCATCATCTCGTTATTCAGGTTCTTCGCGCTGTCTGATATGATAACCTCGGGTTATCCATACCGACAGATGACGTTGTTTCTAATGAAACCAACGATGACCTCTTTGGTGACCTTTGGGAAAGAAGCTGCTTCCACCCACTTGGTAAAGTAGTCAATCATAGTGAAGATGAATCGATGACCATTGCTGGCTTTAGGCTCCACTGGTCCTATCACATCCATTCCCCACATAGAGAAAGGCCATGGTGATGTCATGCAATGTAGTTGATTCGAAGGCGCGTGAATAATGTTAGCGTGTATCTGACATTGATAGAAACGCTTGACATGATCATCGCAATCCGCTTTGAGGGATAACTAGTAATGTCCTGTCCTCAGAATCTTTTTGGCGAGCAAAGGTCCACTCATATGTGCTCCGCATACTCCACCATGTACTTCATTCATAAGTCGCTGGGCTTGATCCCTGTCTAGACATCTCAAAAGGCCTACACCTAGGTCTCTCTTATAGAGAGCATCTCCACTTAGGTAGAAATTCATAGCCATTTTCTGTATGCGCTTCTTCGCGGCTTGACTCATCCCTTTCGGGGTTGATTGATCTCGCAGATATTCTTTAATATGGTGGTACCAAGGTGGTCCCGCAGGTGCTATCTTATCTGATATCTCCCCTATATTGTTTCCATACGACGGTGTATTCTGCACAGTGAAAGTGATGACAGACATTCCCTTTCTTGCTGACAGGCTTACTAGTGAGGCTAATGTGGCTAACGCATCAGCGAAATCATTCTGGTTCTGGGGAATATGCATGAAGGCAATGTCTTCAAACTCCCCTTCCAGTCTGAGGACATTTCGATGATACGGTAGTAGATGCAGTTCTTTGGTGGTGTATGCCCCGGTAGACTGTCTGATGACTAGCTTCGAATCTCCAAACACCGCTAAACTTTTCACTCCCATGGACTGAGCCAGCTTTAATCCCACAATACATCCTTCATATTCTGCGGTATTGTTGGAATTATTGAAATGCAACTTGGTTGCCACGAGGTATTGATCTCCCGTGATAGATACCAGGACTGCCCCGGCTCTAGCACCTTCAGCATTTGATGCGCCGTCAAAATACATTTTCCAGAATTGACCTTGATCCTCCTTATTGATCGGTTGAACAGTCAACACTTCCTCCTCGAGGAAATAGGTTTCCAGAGGCTCAAAACCCCTTATTGGTGCAGCCGACAGGTGATCCGCAATCCCTTGCCCTTTAATGGACTTTTGGGTGACATAGATGATGTCGAACTATTGAAGAATTAACTGCCACTTGGATAACTGGTAGTTCAAAATTGGCTTGCTGAAGATGTATTTCAAAGGATCCATCCTCGATATGAGATAAGTGGTATGGCCGTGTAGATAATGTTGTAACCTCGTGGCTGCCCAAGCTAATGCACAGTAGGTTCTTTCTATCAGAGTATATTTCTATTCTCCGCTGCTGAAGCGCTTACTAAGATAATAGATAGCTCTTTCTTTCCCCATATCATCCTTCTGCCCCAGTAGGCAACCCATAGCATTGGAGTTGACTGAGATATACATGAACAATGGAATTCTATCCCTCGGGGGTACCAAAATAGGTGCTTCAATCAACCTCTTCTGGATGACGTGGAAAGCTTTTCGGCAGTCTTCATTCCATTTTCCCGAAGAGTTCTTCCTTAACAGTTTGAAAATGGGTTCACAAGTTGCTGTCAATTGCGATATGAACCTGCTAATGAAGTTGATTCTTCCCAGGAAACCTCGAATTTCCTTCTCGATTTTTGGCTCAGGAATTTCCGTGATGGCTTTGATCTTGGCAGGATCCGATTCAATTCCCCGGTTGCTCATGAGAAATCCCAGTAATTTGCCGAATTTCACCCCAAAAGCACACTTCGCTGGGTTCAACTTCAAATTAAATTTGCGGAGTCGTTCAAACAACTTTTGAAGATGGGTGCAATGATCATCAGCCTGCCGGGACTTTACGATGATATCATCCACATACACCTCGATTTCTTTGTGCATTGTATCGTGGAATAAGGTCATCATAACCCTTTAATAAGTAACACCAGCATTGGTAAGGCCAAAAGCTAGTCTTCGATAACAGAAGGTTCCCCAAGGGGTAATGAAGGCGGTCTTTTCCCCGTCTTCTTCAGCAACCATGATCTAGTGATATCCAGCAAAGCAATCAGCAAAAGAATACATCTCGAACTGTGCAGTGTTGTCGATTAATACGTGGATGAATGGCACTGGGAAGTTATCCCTAAGGCTGGCTTTGTTGAGATCTCTATAATCTACACAAACTCGCACCTTTCCTCTAGAGTTTGGTACTAGGACTACGTTGGACAACCATTCAGAGTACGTTGACACCACAATGATTCCCGCTTTGAATTGTTTGATAATTTCTTCTTTGACCTTCAGGCTCCATTCTGGTTTCAACCGTCTCAGTTTTTGCTTGACTGGTTTGAATCCTTCTTTAATTGGGAGTCGATGGACGACAATATAGATGGATAAACCTATCATGTCTTCATGAGACCAGGCAAAAATATCCTTAAATTTGGTTAAGAGTTGGATTAGTTCTTTTTCTTAGTTAGTGGGAAGGTTGGTTCCGATCTATATTTCTTTGGGATCGTCGGGGGTTCCGATATTTATAGTGGTGGTTTGATCTAGGTTGGGTTTAGGTTTATCTTCGACCCATGATTTGATTTCCTCGGGCACCTCGTCATCATCCCCTTCCTCCTGCTCGATTCCCATCAAGTTAAAGTCCAATTCTATGTCAAAATCGTAATCATTACTCAAATTCGGCAAACCATGGACGTTGCTAGAAATACGCAAATTTGGAAACCTGATACAAAAACTTGATTGCTAAATATATACAAGTAGTTGTCAATTAACAAAAGGATTCATCAGTTAATATGACAACAAGCAATAACAAGCTATAGATGACATAAAATAGACATAAATATAGATAAAGGTAGAGTTCCCTGTCATCGGTCTCTTCTTGGTTTTTACCCTTTAAGGACGATCTGCGGGGTGATTGTCCAGTTGCTGGTCATGAGCTCCCGGGGAGTCGCTGAGATAGATGCGCTACTGGAGTCGCAGTCTTCCAAGATAGCCATAACTGGTTTAAAACTTGTCCCTGGATCACTGTTTGGGATGTTGACATTCCCCCAGTTAAGCGTCGGGAGGATAGGTTGATCACTTGATAGATCTGCCCCGTCGTACTTCTCCAGGTCCTCTTCAGAGTGGCAAAAATTGTTCAGGAATTGCAACTGGATCTCTTCCAGAAACTTCTTGTCTTTGGCCTTTCGGGCCGCATCTTCGACAGGCCTTTCATCCCTGTCCGTCTGATGTCCACTTTGATCGACTTTAGGAATCAGAAGACTAGAAATAAAAAGGGGGATCTTCTTGAGTGGCTCTTTAAATTAGGTTTCCCCAAGGTTTGGCTTAAGGTGAATTAGCTGATTAACTAGTTGGCGCCAGTGAGGATTCTGATGTTTAGATCCACCATGGTACCCGAGTCCAGCCTTTCCCAACTGCGTGGGTATACGGATTGGGTTCCTAATTCCATGGCCATTCTTCCCCAGTCCTCAACCTAGTCGATGTCCTCGAGACAGCGTCTCTTTTCCACCCGCCATAACTTCTGGAGATATTTGGGGAATTAAGACCGGCGCCCCCACAGATTGATATCGCGGATTACTGATTTTGAAGGCTTGAAAAGTGGCAAGCTCGACACCTTCATTCACACCAATCAGGGGCATATCTCCTATGTCATGAACAGGATAATCAGTTTCTGCACTGACAGTCACCAGATTACCGTTGACTATATATTTCAGTTGTCGATGAAGAGTTGAAGGAACGGTGCCAGCCATATGGATCCAGGTCCTAGCAACAGATTATACCCGGTGGTGATCTTCAGGATCTGGAAAGGTATGTTGAAAGTGAAAGGGCCAATTTCTATAGGAAGTTCAATCTCCCCCATGGTATCCCTTCTTGATCCGTCAAAAGCCCGTACCACGACATGGCTTTCCCGAATACGGTTCGGGTTGATCTTCATCTTCTCTAGAGTATCCTATGGACAGATGTTCAAAGACTACCCTCTGTCGATTAGCACGCCACCTACCACATATCTTGATGAAACGACAGCGATATGTAATGGTTTGTGATGCCCAGTTCCTTCGGCTGATATATCATCGTCAGTGAAGGATATCACATTACTGTCCAGTGCATGACTGATCAAGTGCTGGAAATTCTTAGTATTGATAGTCTTGGGTAAGTGTGCTTCTTCCAATACTTGGATCAGGATTTGACGATGGTCGTCAGACTCTAATACCAAATCCAGGATAGAAATTTGATGTGGTTCAGCCTCCAATTGCTTCACCATTCTGGCCTCACTGTGCCTCATCTTGTGGAGGAACTCTGTGATCTTTCCAGTAGATACCTTCCCCAATATCTTGGTTGCCGATTTTGCCAAACGCCCCGGGAGGTAACATGCATTCTCCTTAGGTATGATTGCGGTACAGTCAGGTGCTAACTTTATACCTTCTCCGTATTTCCATGGTACCTACTTCAAGATGAGAATTGGGAGTTGCGGCCAAGGGGCCAACATCAGGGGTTTAGGCGCTGATATCACGAGAGTGGCTTTGTTTTTCTGCTCAGATACTCCTTGGATGGTGATGGGTCCACCGGATATTCCTTGCATGCAAAGAATAACGGCTATCATCCCTTCCACATTCCTCGGTCCTCAAGGGTAGTTTATTTCTTCCTCAGAGAAGATTTTAGCTTTGTTCATTGAGTCCAGTTCTCCCGATTCAATCAAGTTCTAGATTAGATGTTGCTGTGCCCAACATTCTTTGGTGGCATGTCCAGGAGCATTAGAATGGTAAAGGCAGGATCTGAAAGGATCAAAACATTTTGATCTCGTATCTGGGGGTGGCAGAAATTCAATAATCTTCCCCTCCTCAATTAAGGTACAAAGAATCTCCTCCCTAGATTGCCTCAACGTGGCGAATTTCTGTTTGGCGGCAAAATCTCGTCGGCTCTACAATCTAGCTTCTTGAGCAATCTTTTTAGTCCATTTGTTATGCTCTGGGCAACGAATCCGATCCCTTCTGAAGGTGGAAACATCTTGGACAGATATGGGGTCGGTTGACTTTTATAAGACCTGGTTGATGAGCTGTCGGGTTAACTGGTGTTGGTATATCACCAATTCGGCTAGCTGATCCACTTGCGCTCTGATTGTAGCTAAGTCTTGCTCTACGCCAGACTTTTCCTCAGGGTACCCCCATATTGTAGGGTCACGTGCAGAGGGTAACTCTCCCATCTTACTCAGGTATTTATGATTTTCCCTGCTTTCGGTACTGATCATATTGACTCCTTCCTCCGCATGCTGAGGTAGAGGGTTGTTGTTGACATTCGGTGGCTCAGGGGCTTTGACTATAATCTCCCCGCTGTCAATCAAGTTTTGAATTTGTGCTTCAGAGTCCAACACTCCTGAGTATCATGCCCCGGTGAGTTGGAATGGTAGGCGCATTTTTTGCTGGAATCGAATTGCCTTCCATTTGGGTTGGAGGGTGGAGCAAGCTCAACGATCTTTTTCTGGGCGATCAGTAGGGCTAATATGTTTTCCAAGGAGTCTCCCAAAGGAGTGAATATCCTTCTTCGCTTGTTTTCCCCAACTTTCATTGCTGTAGGATTTTGAGTATTCACTGGATGAGGGTTCTGCCTCTGGATAGATGAGTTAGGATTCTTGTTAGCAGATTGTCCTTGCAAGACTAACGAGACATCTTCTTCCTTCCTCTTCGACCCTCTCTTGGGAGCGCTTGCATAATTTCCCGACTGTATGTGCTTGGCTACGGCTTCCAAAGCAGTGAGGTCCTTGATTTTTCCAGACTTCAAACCCATTTCTGCCATTTCTCCGTGTTTAATCATTTCGGAGAAGGATTTTCCTAACTCGGTGATGACTCCCTCATAGAAAGGGGCTTCTTGTATATCAATGAAGGTTGTCACCATCTCCCCCTCATCCATTGGTGGGTTGACTTGGGCTGCCATTCGCCTCCACAGCTGCGCATATTCTCCGAACGATTTATTACCCAGTTTCTTAACTTTGGTAACTTGATAACGATCATGTGCCATCTGGGATTGAAAACTGTATTGGTTGAGGAAAGCATGAGCCAAATCTTCCCAACCTCTAACTTTAGAATTGTCTATCCGTGCGTACGACGTTCGGGCTTCACCGGTAAGGCTTTTCTAAAACAGCTACATCCTGAGGTTTTCATCCTCGGCGTAAGTTCTAAGTTCACCTATATAGACTTTCAAGTGAGTGTAGGGGTCTCCCAGTCCGTTGTATTTCTCAAACTCGGGGACTTAAAATTTATCTGGGTATCTCGCCTTAGGGAAAATACACAAATCCGAGTAATTTACTCTCCCATGGGATCCTGTCCCCTTCATAAATCGGATAGCGTCTTCCATCTATCTAACTTTCTTCCTAATGTCTCCAGTGTCTTTGTCCTCCTGGATGTCTATGATTTCCCGTGTCATCTTTTGGATAGGGGCCTCCTTGGGTACTTTAACATCGAGGGTAGATATAGGTGTGGACGTATGGGTATCGCCTTCCTTCTCGGGTATTTTTATGTCTCCTTGCACAGAGGATTCTGTCGAACTCTTGTGCTTATATTCCTGAGATACTTTGCACTATTCTTTTAACAGGGTCGTCATCTTAGCCACTTGCTTCTTAAACTCCTCGAATTCATCTCGAGATACTGGGATGGGTTCTGATGAACTTCCTTCAGCCATTTTGACTGGTAAAAGGGCCTTTTTGGCTCGAGATCGGGTTTTAGGACCAAACTGCACAAAATTGATATCAAGTTTAGACTGGATACTGGTGGATAGGGATGCATGATAGGCTATGCATCAGTTTAATGGTTTTTTTAATCTTTTCCTGCAACACAACGGGTTAGTCGAATTGATGACAGGATATGAAAGATGTATGTATGACAGTTCAAGATAACGGTCATTTATATATGCTGAAGATTAAATAGGGGACGAAGAAGCACACCGTGCGTTTGGTTTATCAGAGGCTGACCTATCTTAGGGTTACTCTCACGGGCTGTTTGAAATTGGTTCCCAGATCTTCGCAATTTACTTGATGAAAACATCCATGTTTCAATTGGAGCGGATCTGAGTGGTGCTTTTCCTGAGCCTCACAATAGAAACATCCATAGGAGTCCAGTAATAAACAACCGACAGGATTGCCTCCTAATGGAGGTACCACACAACATACATTCACGTCCTTACTGCATGCAATATGATGACATTGTGCAAAGCACTAAGATCATGCGAGGCACTAAGATCGTGCAAGGCACTAATAAAATGCTAAAAGATTTGCGATAATTTTCACAAATAAAGATCATTCACACAAATGCATATGCCGAATGAAAATCAAAAGTTTGATCGCGGATTAAGCCCTCTTTGATCCCTAGCAGAGTTGCCACCTGCCGACGTCGGGCAGAAAAAATTCCCTTTCTAGGCCCTCCCTTTTTGTGGAGGGAGGAGGTCTTCTTTCTTTTTGGGTTGTTTGCCATCATTTCGGGATGAGAGAAGAGTGCCCTGATTTCCTAATTTTATTATTTTACCCTTTCGCTTTCGCTTTGTCTTTGGGGTTCTGTTTAAAGGGTGAATTTTGTAGGAAAGCGGTACTGACATATGTGTCGACGATTTTGAAAAGATTGATTTTGATAATTGGACCGATTGAGACAGAGTCGCCAGTTGGTATTTTGGAAATGGATGTACCAACTCATCATATTTTTAATAGTTTTTTGCAATATGGTCCAATGTATCACTCTAAATTTTGGTCTTGAAACCCGAGATTCGTGGAATTCGGGGGCTAGGTTAAGCGAGGGGAAGGTGTTAGGCACCCCCCGACTCCCGTGCAAGCACGGTACCGCATCTTATTGATTTTTTATGCAAAAAGTGTGTGTGTGTTGATTTTAAAAGCTTTATTATTTGGTTTCTAAGTCTTTATTTTGGTGACTTGAAAGTAGCGCTGTACCTCTTTTGCGCATAGGTACGAAGGATTTGATTTAACGAAAGGTTCATTTTTAACAAGATATATGAATTGAAATGATGTTTTGGAAAGTAAGGTTTTCAAATCCTTTGCTCGACTAGGAATCTAGGACTTTGATACTTCCTTTTATTCTTTACATTAATTACGTGATCTATCCCGAATCGCTTTATTTCATCAAAAGCTCTTTGTGGTTTTTTGAGAAATCATTTTGATGATATGCATGCAAAAGCGTTAAGAAGGTTTAGATCATCATCGGGCATAAAAGCCATCTCGATGAACCGAGCTCCTGTAATTAAAGTTTTCACTATCACGGGATCTTGAATCCTATCTCTCGAGACTAACCCCTCTAGTTCGTTTTCAAGATCCAAATATACATGTACATCAATATTTACGTTATTTAAAACATTTACAACATAAATTATAGGAATCAAGTCGGATCCGTTTGGGGATCTCGACACCAGGATTCCTAGGCTCATATAATTTGTACAATATTATGTATACATAACGTCCATGGCCTCGATACTAAGCAATTTCATCATTTGAAATTATCGTTCACGTAGATTCGGCCCCCCTTTCACCTCTAAATATAGATTTAGGGCTGTACGGGTTAACCGGGACAGTTCAAAGCAATAAATCCATAGATATACCACGAATCTAAGCCATTATAACCCCCGGGTTGAAGCATCATGCTAACAACCTCTCGGAAACTAGATTAGGCTTAAACTTTGGTATATCTAGCCTCCGAAGTCAATATACAACGTATTAAGCACAAAATAACTGATAAAAACATAAAAACTACCAACTATTACACTATATGCTTAAAATACAACAAGTTTAGCTATATTCAAACAAGATAATTCATTAATCTATCATTTGAACGAGATTTACAAAGAAATGAAGCTCGAAAGTGTGTTATTTCACCTTGGGGGACGCGTGAACATGCGTTTTGACTCCCGGGATGAACTAAGAACACTAAGAGGACTTCAAGTAGATGCTAAACGGGAGATTTGATCTTCAAGTTGGTTGATTAAGGTTCCACCCGAGCCTCTCTCTCTCTAGAAGTGTCTATCTCTCTCTAAACATGTATATCTCTTTCTTTAAAATGAACTAAGTAGGAGGTTATAAGCTGGACAAGCCAGCCACAACCATGTATGCGGCTAGCCGCATATATGGTTGAGGCTGCCCTAAGTGGCCCCCACCTGCTCGGCTATTGGTCCTTTGGTCTCGGTTCGGCAGGAGTTGACATCCATCGCTTGACCTTTCGGACTATCTTTGATACGCGTAGAGGGAATAGATCGATTCTGACGAGATTAGGGTTCAGGAATTCGATACTCGTAGTCGAGATATATCCACCAGGTCCAAATATCAGTTAACTGACTTGTCTCTGATGGCGCGTCGTTCAGGGCTTGCTGAGGTGGTTTCCGATGATCACTGTCTCAGCTCGTCGATCTTCGATCGGGTCGTAGTATGTTTTTACTTCATTGGTCCTCTTTACCATTCTTGGGGTTGTCTCCGAGATGATCGGGATCTTTTTCCCTCCTTCGGGGTTGTCTCCGAAGTAAAATGACGCTTTTACCCTCTTGCAGGGTTAGTACGACAAAAGCGAAATTTCGAGTGCCTACACATAGTTTAAATGTTACACTTTAATTAATTAAATCTTAACATTCCAATTTAATTAATAAAAAGATAACATCAATTAACCACATAAAAATTGCCATATAACAATTATAATTACTCGCTAATTATAATTTCATGTAACAATTACCACATAAAATTTATCTAATTTAATTATCTCAATTAAATTAGAACTATACCATAAAATCATTACACATTAATTAAATTAAATATTAAATATTCATTTAATTAATATATAGCACTTAATTAAATTATTCTATACAATCACATAATTTATTTATTTAACTCAATAAATAAATCAATTAAAATATTTATTTAATTCAATAAATATTTAAAATTAATATATTAAATTCTCATTCGTTACAATCTTCCCTCCTTAAAAGGATTCTGTCCCCAGAAACACAAATAAAAAAACTCATCTATTACATTCTTCCCCCCTTAAAAAGATTCTATCCCCAGAATCGGTATACAAGAAATTACACAAATAGTTGGGGATAAGTTTTCATCATAACATCTTTGAGTTCCCACGTAGCTTCTTCAGCATTGTGGTTCCTCCAGATTACCTTAACAGAAGGTATCACTTTATTTCTAAGTACTTGTTCCTTTCTATCAACTATTTGAATAGGAACTTCTTCATATATTAAGTCTTTATCAAATAGTAAAGGCTCGTATTCTATTACATGCTTGTAGTCGTGTTTGTATGGTCGCAACACTAAAATTTGGAATACATTGTGTATATTATCTAGCTCCGGAGGTAACGCAACCTCGTAAGCCACTTCACCCACCTTTCGCAGTATCTCAAAAGGTCCGATTAATCGGGGACTCAGCTTCCCTTTCTTGCCGAATCGAATCTTCCCTTTCTAGGGAGATACCTTCAGAAAAACGAAGCTTCCTGGTAAAAATTCTCAGTTCTGTCGATGTTGATCGGCAGACTTCTTCTGTCTGTCTTGAGCAGCAACCAGTCTTGTTCTGATCAGCTTCACGATTTTGGCGGTTTGTTGCACCAATTCTGGTCCCAACAGTTGACGTTCACCGACTTCATCCCAGCATAATGGGGTTTTGCATTTCCTGCCGTATACCGCCTCGTAAGGCGGCATGCCAATACTCGCGTGGTAACTATTGTTGTAGGCGAACTCCACTAATGGTAAATGATTATCCTAACTTCCTTTGAAGTCCATAACGCAAGCTCTCAACATGTCCTCTAGAGTCTGGATCGTTCTCTCGCTCTGGCCACCAGTCTGAGGATGGTACGCCATACTCATTCGTAATTGCGTTCCCAAGCACTCTTGTAGTCGCTTCCAAAAATTTAACGTAAAATGCAAATCTCTGTCGGACACAATCGACAATGGAACACCGTGTAGAGAAATAATTTCCTTAACGTACAGCTTCACTAACTGATCCAAGTTGAACTTAATCCTGATCGGTAGGAAATGGGCTGACTTCGTCAGTCGATCCACAATCACCCATATCGCGTCAAAACCCTTCTAATTGCTGGAAGACCAACCACGAAGTCCATTGTGATATGCTCCCACTTCCATTCTGGAATCTCCAGCAGTTATAGCAATCCGCTTGGTCTCTGGTGTTATGCTTTGACTTTCTGGCACGTTAAACATCTCGCAACGCATTCTGCAACGTCTCTCTTCATATTCGGCCACCAAAAATGGTGTCTAAGATCCTAGTACATCTTTGTACTCCCTAGGGTGAATCGAATATTTTGAACTGTGAGCTTTGCTCAAAATCTCCTCTTTGACGTCCTATACTGGCGGTACCCAGATTCTCCCTTCAAATCGTAACAATCTTTTGTTATCGATCTTGAACTTGATGTCTTCACCATCGGCTATTCTCTTCCGGATCTTCTCGCACTCCTCGTCGTGAAGTTGTGCCTCTTTCACTTTGTGTACTAGAGTAGGACCAGTAGTTACTTGAAACAGCTTCTCATCCGATTCCTTCGGATACTTCACTTCAAGTTCAAACTTAGCCATCTTTTCTATCAGCTGATCCTGATCAGTTAACATACTTATCTTCTCCCGACCTTTTCTTCTTAAAGCGTCGGCGACGACGTTAGCTTTACCTTGATGGTAAAGTATCTCACAGTCGTAGTCCTTGATCAGTTCCAACCATCTCCTTTGGTGCATGTTTAAATATTTTTGTGTAAAGATATACTTCAGACTCTTGTGATCTGTGTATATCTCACACTTTTCTCCATATAGGTAGTGTCTCTAAATCTTCAGAGCAAACATTACTACCGCCAATTCCAAGTCATAGGTCAAATATCCTTTCTCATAGTCCTTCAGCTGACGTGATGTATAGGCAATAACTTTTCCACTCTACATCAGGACACAACCTATCCCTTATGTGAGGCGTCGCTGTATACTACAAAATTTCCCGTACTATCCGGCAAGGACAACACAGGCGTAATACTCAACCTCTTCTTCAGTTCCTAAAAACTTTCCTCACACTTTTCCGTCCAAATAAACTTGACTGTTTTACTGGTCAAATTCGTCAACGGAGTTGCGATTCTAGAAAAGTCTTGGATAAATCTTCTGTAATAGCCTGCCAATCCCAAGAAACTCCTAACTTCAGACGGCGTCTTTGGCTGATCCCAATTCCTCACGGCTTCAACCTTCGATAGATCTACCAAAATTCTATCTTTGTCGATCACGTGGCCAAGAAATTGTACACGTTCTAACCAGAATTCGCACTTCGAGAATTTCTCATAAAGCTTTTCTCGTCTCAGCGATTCTAAGGTCTGCCTTAAGTGTTCAGTGTGTTCCTCCTTAGTTTTGGAATAAACCAGGATGTCATCTATGAACACCACTACGAACTTATCTAGGAATGGCTTAAACACCCTATTCATTAAGTCCATAAATGCAGCCGAGTCCTAAAAGCCGTCTTCGGTATATCTTCCCTTCTCACCTTCAACTGATGATACCCACTTCTCAAATCAATTTTCAAGAAGTATCTAGCACCCTTCAGTTGATCGAACAAGTCATCGATCCTAGGTAAAGGATACGTATTCTTGATCGTAACTTTGTTCAACTTCTTATAATCAATGCATAGCCACATCGATCTGTCCTTCTTCTTAACTAATAATATTGGCGCTCCCCACGGTGAAATGCTCGACTGAATATACTTCTTGTCCAATAATTCTTGTAGTTGAACCATCAGTTCCTTCATCTCGACTGGAGCCATTCTGTACGGAGCTTTCAAAATTGGAGCAGTTCCCTGCTCTAAGTCGATTACGAACTCTATCTCTCTATCTGGCAGAAGTCCTGGCAAATCGTTCAAAAATACATCCACAAACTCCCTAACCACTGATATCTCTTCTATCTTCGGACTCTCCTTACGAGTATCTACTATGTAGGCTAGATATCCTACACAACATTTCATCAAAAGTTTCTTGGCTTGCATGATTGTCAGACAACTCATTTGTTTAGGCAATTTGCTACCATAGAACACTAACTTTGACGGAGTCGTAAGGTTTACCGACTTCTTCTGACAGTCGATTATTGCCCCATGGTTGAACAACCAATCCATACCCAGTATTACATCAAATTCCCCAAGTTTGATAGGAATAAAATCTACCCTCAATTTCTGACCCTTAATGTCCAATCTACAGTTCTTGTAAACAAACCTAACAGGAATAACCTCCCTATTTGCAATCTTTATGTTCAAGGGGTAAACTAATTCCTCTTTAGGTAAGTCTAGGGTCTTAGCAAATTCATCAGATATGAATGAACAAGTAGCACCCGAATCAGATAATACATATGCATTTATACTCTTGACCGGAATAATACCTAACACCACATCTTTTGACTGCACAACATCCTGCACCAGTCATGTTGAATGTTCGGGCAGTGGGTCGAATGGCCTGCAGTGGTCCATCGATAGTCAGAGTGCTGCCGCTGCCATTTCCTCCATTCCCTGTTGACCCTGCTGCTGGCTTCTTCGGGCAACTACGGGCTATGTGATCCTTGGATCCACATGTGTAGCAAGCTCCCTTCTTCGGGTTCGGACAATTAGGCGCAATATGGCCTTTCTGACCACAGTTGAAGCACACCCGTCTCCCCTTCATGCACACTCAAGTGTGATTCTTTCTGCATGTCACACAAACTTCAACCTTCTTCTTCTGCTGGTTTCCCTGTTGACTTCCAGTAGAGGTGTTGTCATTCCACTTTCTTTTCTGGTTGATAGCCCCGCTACCACCAGCCTTGTTCTCCATCTCACTTTTCTTCTTCTTATGTTCTTGATTGAACTTGGTTACCGCGTCGCTTCCTCCTTCAGCGAGGATGGCCTTTTCTAGTACAGCTGCAAACGTATTTAGCTGAAACATGGAGACCTTGCTGTAGAGCCAGGGCTTCAGTCCCCGCTTAAACCTTCTCGCCTTCCTTGCGTCAGTACTAACCTGGTATGTGGCAAACCTGGCCAGCTTGTTAAATTTTGCGGCGTACTTTGACACCGTCATCCCTCTCTGCTTAAGCTCTAGAATCTGGACCTCCACCTGGTCCTGCGAGCTAACGGGAAGTGCATTTCAAAGAACATCTCTTTGAAATAGTCCCACGCTATAACACCTTCTCCTTCTCTGGTTTTATTGGCCTGCCGCCAGAAGCTAGCATCTGACTTTAACATAAAAGTCGAGAAAGCTGTCTTTTGGTCTTCGCCAACTCTAGCTACGTCGAAGACCTTCTCTATTTCCATAACCCACGTCTGGGCATCTATCGGGTTTACCGATCCCTGAAACTCTGGCTGTCCTACTGCTTTAAATTCCTTAAACATTGTCCTCTGCACCTGCGGCTGATTTGCAAGTGCTCCCGTCAGCAAGTTCACCAACTGTTGAACCGAATTGGGATTCTGCCCATCATTATTATTGTTGTTGTTGTTCGTTGAACCCTCGGGGTTTTGAAGTGTAGGTCTTCTTCTAGGAGGCATTTTCTGTTAAGAAATATTCTTATTAGATCCTTTACTCAATTATTAAGTATTCAAGCTTAAATATTTAAATAATTCCATTCATATTTAAACATATAGCACGTTAATAAACTTCTTTATTCATATAGTTTTAAAACATAGAATAGATAGCATTTCTGCTATTTACTTCATCTTTCCTGAACTAGAACAAGTTGCAGGATTAAATCATTATCTCATCCCATTATTATCTCAAATAATGGGATTTACACTTATTAATAACATAAAGAAACACATAATGAAAGACTCTACTATCTAGGCATATTAAGACGTCGCACAGCCTCTCTACGTTCTTCCTCCATCACCCGGAACACTATTCTGTGATCCACCATGTACCACGGTAAACCTTGGAACTGAGCTGGGTAATAGAAAACACGATCCTGGGCCCTATTTATAGCCGTATGGAAAGCGTATTCTGTCTTCCTTAGCTTGGCCTTCTTCGCTTGAGCCTCGTCTTTAGCTCGATCGACTCTTTGAGTAGCCCTCAAGCTTGTTTCCTCTGCCCTGGCATGGTTTGTTGACACCTCTTAGATGTCATTCTTCAGCTTTGCTAGCTCGGCCGGTGCATCGTTTCTTTCCCTCTCCACGTGGATTAGATCCCACTTGGCATTTCCTAGTTCACTATCTAGCTCTTCAATGGTCTCGTCTCGCTGCTGGATGGTAGTCCGACTCTCGTCCACCCGTTCCTGAAGCTCCACTAGAGTGAGGTGGAAATTCCTCCTCGGGATCCTCCTCCTCCTCTTCTGACTCATCCTCGTCCTCTTCTGGATCAGATGTCGGCTCATGCTCCTGACCAGCTACAGTGATCATAAGAGATGGCTCTCTCTGCACCAACTGCTCCCAGACAACATGGATGTCTCGGGGCTCCTCGTCTCTAAGCATCTAGGGTAACTCCTCCCTAGCCTGACTGGACTCTCCAACGTTCGTCATCGTGATAACAAAGTTTAATTATTAAGTGATATCGAGTCATCGACACTCTTCGAATACTTAAACATAAACACATAGCACATAAGGTAGTTTATTATCATTTTAGCTATCACCACTATCTTTTCGATCTTCCTATAAGGCTACTACCTAAGGTTTTCCCCCCACCTAAGGTTCATAACCTAAAGCTCTGATACTAACCTGTGACACCCCCAAATCTGGGTACTTCATTTCCATACGATTTGGTATTCACTATCTAAATAAAACATACATCTACCCAGTAATAAGGAATGCAAAATAATGACAACCTTATAATTGTAGACACTCGAAATTTTCCTTGCCCCAATACTACACTGTAGGAGGGTAAAGCCGTCAATCAAATCAACCCCGATCCCGATACCGGGCCTCCAATCCAAATTCGCCCCCCAATGCCGATCCTTTGACTTAAATCCGGCCACCAATGGCGGTCTTCAATCCAAATCTGGCCCCGAATGCTTGTCCTTCGACTTAAATTCGGCCACCAATGTCTGTCCTTCAACTCAAATCTGATCCCCAATATCGGTCAACTCAAATCCCATCTCAATATCGATAAACTAAAATTCGATCCCCAATATCGGTACTCCAGTCAAATTCGATCTCCAATGCCGATCTTTCAAATCCAATCAACTCTGATCTCTAATCGGACCGTCGGATCAACCCCGATCTCAATATCGGGCCATCTAATCAACTCCGATCTTCAATCGGACCTTCAGATCAACCCCAATTTCAATATCGGGCCATCAAATCAACTTTGATCTCTAATCAGACCGTCAGATCAACCCTGATTTCAAATATCCAGCCATCCAATCAACTCTAATCTCCAATCGGACCGTCGGATCAACCCCGATCTCAATATCGGGCCATCCAATCAACTCTGAAATCTAATCGGACCATCAGATCAACCCTGATCTCAATATCGGGCCATCAGTTCAAACTCGGTCACCAATATCGGGACAACCATAGCACCAATCACTAATATCAGAATGACAACTCATCCCCGATCTCAACCCGGGAGGTACAGATCAGCCCTAGTCTCAACCCGAAAAGTACAGGTTATCCCCGGTTTTAACCCGGGAAGTCAGATTCCACCTCAGGCACAAACCTGAAGCATCACAACACCTCTAGAAGAAAACTTGGAATGACCACGTCAGCTTCAGATGCAACATTGAGGAAAAAATACTCGAATGAGATCCAAGTTTTGGAAATAACTCCCGGAAGTCGACTAAAGGCCATGCAGACACTACAGGCAGCCCTGAGAGGGGCAAAATGGTCATTTTACCAACCCTAAGCTGATTCAATCAAATTCAAGCCAAATTGATGCCACCAAGATCAGAACGAATCATAACAATGATCCCAAGTGCAAACAGCGCAAGACAGCTCAACGGATAAATTACTGGGAATCAAATACCTGGTTATGAACCCATCTTCTTGGACCTAAAAAATGTTTTATCCCATGTCATTGTGACACTCTCGGCGAGGGCTTTCCGAAAAGGTATCGCACGCCTCAAACGGATGCTCCGATCAAAAGTTAGAAAGTTTTGACTTCGACTGCACGTTGTTTGGAGTGCACATACTTTGAAACGACGGAACCCGGCACCGCAGACCCCACCAAGGGAGCCGTAACTCTACTTGCGGATGCCGCAGGTAGAGTGGAGGCTCCCTGGCCTATAAATATGAGGCCACCCCCCCCTCATATTAAAGAATTCAGAAACGTAACGAACCTCTGCCCGTTTAATTTTTTGACTTTTTTACCTCTTCTAAATCCAAATATTTTCACTCTAACATGTAGATATACCAATATACTACCACGTATCAAAAATTAACCAGTAGATTTGAACGTTTGAAGCCCACTAAATGGCAAAAAAAACCCGTGTAACAGTCCATTGTAAGTATTTTTACGATCAGAAAGTGAATACTACTTCTTTGCACTTTTATACACTTGCAAGTTAAGTTTCGTTTTCTAAAAATGCCTGAAACTTAGTTCCGTGGCTGTTTTCGTCAAAATTTGGTACATTTTTATACAAAAACTGATTTTCTGGCATTTCTACAACTCGGATTGACGGATTCCGTCAGCTCCAGCAGCTTTAATGCACTAAACTCTTCGTTTTGGCAACTTTGCCAGACTGCGTTATCTTTCCAGTCCGGGTTTGGCTCTTTTTTGTATATATATAGCTATATATATACTAACATTTCAATTCTGTCAAGCTCGGATGTCAAATCCGAGGTAGTTTATCGCTTTTATATATATTTACGCATATATAAGCTATTTTCACCACCACTGGGTTCTCTTCCAAGTCTTGGTTGACTACATTTTTGTCAATATATATATTTATATATTTCAGTCTGGCCTGGATTATTTCGTGGCCTTTATACTATTTTTGCACTCTTCGCCATTACTGGGTGATCTTCCCAGTCCCTAGTTGACTACTTTCCTGTAAATTTATATTTCAGTCTGGCCTGGATCATTTCGTGGCCTTTAGAATGCTTTTACACACTTCGCCATTACTGGGCGATCTTCCCAGTCCCTGGTTGACTACTTTTTAGTAAATTTACATTCTAGTTCGGCCTGAATTATTATGTGGCCTTTTTACTGCTTTTATATATAAATATGCATATATAAGCAGCCTTCACCACCACTGGGTTCTCTTCCCAGTCTTGGTTGACTACGTTTCTATCAATATATATATATATATATATATATATATTTTAATTCTAGTCCGGGCACCGGCGTGAAAACCCATCGCCCTTTGCAGCTTATATATATATATATATATATATATATATATATATATATATATATAGGATTCCTTTCAGAAACGGACCAAGGTAACGGACCAGCAACGGACCAGAGCAAAAAAGGCACGCGGGTCACAAAGCTAAAAAGGCACGCGGGTCACAAAGCTAAAAAGGGGGGGAAAACAAACTGAACCAAAATAACCCGCGGGTCAAAAACCTATGCCATATCAGTTTCAACCATCCTCGTTCTCTCATTCTTCCCCCTCTCTCTCTCAAATCGACCCTGTCCCCCCCTCTCTCTCAAAGTGAGTCTGAAGCAAATCGGAAGGCAGGTTCTGTTGCAAATCGGAAGCGGAAGATTCCTACAAAGAGAATCGGAAGGTGAGATTCCTACTTAATTTTGTAATTTCTGTTTGATTTGAAAGAAATCTAGGTTTTGTTTTGGGGAAAGTGTATAATGTTATAGAGTTTTATCTATAGGGTTTGTTTTGGAGAAAGTGTATAATGTTATAGAGTTTTATCTATAATGTTATTGGATACTCTTTTTCAACCAAAGATTAGCTAGATATGAAATTCTGATATAATATCTGAATTAGAATTTTCCAAGTCTTGGATATCTGAAGCCAAAATTTAAATAGGAGTTGTTAAATTTAAATAGGAAATTAAAAAAAATGCTTTCATGCATCTGTTTTAGAATTAGTTGTACTTCGTCCATTTGTTGTTACTTGTTCGTTGCTGGAATTTTTTCTGCAATTCGTATATCACATGCCCTCCCCTTCATCCTCTGTGAAAGAGCAAGTAAAATGATTTATTTGTGCTGGCTTCAGGTGAACTGTTGCTGGAAATGTAACCATTAAAAGTTGTCACGAATTAAGGCTGGTGTAAAGTTATATTTTTATTTATGTTCCCCCATTTCCTTCTTTTGTTCCTCAACCCTGATTACAATGGGATGTGCTGTACTGCAGGAACCACCAGGACGTAGTACTTTACAATATATATTATAATTGACTAATGGCTCTTTTCCTCTTCAATATGTTCTAGTTTCTTTATCACTTTCTGGTACCCCTATTAGAATTTCATAGCTCTGGTTGCTGCCAGACATGTCCTTGAAGCTAGGACTTGACATTTCAATTGTATAGTGCAACTGGTCCTGCATGTAGTCCTGAAAATCACAACTTGTCTTGCATGTAGTGCAATTCTCAATGTTCTTCTAATTGTTGTTGTCTGGACTTAAATGTTTTTTTTAACTGTAGGGATGGATGCTAACTTAGAGGATGAAGTACGAGGTAGTGATGAATTTGGTGATAATGTTGACAATAATGAAAAGGAAGTCGAGAATAAGAGAATTGAAGGGGAGAATGATGAAGGTATTTATAATCCGCAAGTAGCCGACCATCTCAAACCTAGTGTTGGAAAAGAATTCAAAACAATAGATGAAGTTAAGGATTTTTACAATGCATATGCTAAAGAGGCGGGATTTAGTATTCGAAGTTGGACTACTAAGAAATTCGAAGGAAGTGATGAAGTCAAAAGGAAAGAGTATGTCTGTTTTAAACAAGGTAAGGGAATAACAATTGCGGATGTTGAAACTAAAAGGCGTCGGGGATCGATAAAAGAGAGTTGTAAAGCAATGGTAGCTGTGTTGAAAATAAATTCTGAGGTTTATGTAGTCACTCAATTTATTGAGGGCCATAGTCACCCTTTGGCAACTCCATCAAAGAAACATCTATTAAGATCTCACCGAAGTGTTTCGAGTGCACAAAAGTGTTTGACTCAACAACTTTCCATGATAAACATACCCTCACATCAACAATTCAATTTCCTTGGAGTACAGGCTAGAGGGTTTGAAAACATTGGGTGTACACAAACAGATTTATATAATTATGGAAGGGATAGACGTAATGAGTTGAAGGGGCATGACGGAGAGATGTTTAGTGAGTTTTGCAAATTAGAAAAAGGCAAGAATCCAGCATTCACGTATAAAATTAAGGTCGATAATGAACAGAGGATAACACATTGTTTTTGGGCTGATGTTACCTCTAGAAGGGCTTATAGTTTTTATGGTGATGTAGTCGTCTTCGATACGACATACAACACCAATCGATATGGGCTGATTTTTGCACCACTGATGGGAGTTAACAAACATGGTCAAACCATAATTTTTGCTTGTGCATTCTTAAGTGACGAGACCTCAGATTCATTTGTTTGGCTATTCAACCAATTTTTAGAGGCTATGCTAGGTGATGCCCCTAAAATGATCATTACTGATCAAGATCCCACGATGTCCAAAGCAATATTAGAAACTCTTCCAGGTACGTTTCATAGATTATGTAGTTGGCACATATTGACAAAATTTTCTGAAAAACTAGACTCGGTGAAGTATAATGCTCACTACAATGAATTTGCCGATTGTATTTGGAATTCGGAGTCTAAAGAAGAGTTTGATTTGACATGGACGGAGCTTGTTGGGAGGAGCGGGTTACATGACAACAAATGGTTACAAACAATGTATGAAATTCGTAAAAATTGGGTGCCTGCTTATTGTAATCATGTTTTCTCAGCCAATATGTCAAGTAGCCAACGAGCGGAAAGCTCTCACGCTTTTTTCAAAAGATATGTTTCTAAGAATAATTCATTAGTTGATTTCATGATCCAATTTAATAGGGGGCTAGCACGCCAACGTCAGGAAGAGTTGTTGGCCGATCACAAAGATTTGATTGAGAAGCCTAGAGTGAAGATGAATCACGACTTTGAGTTCCAAATGGTTGAAATTTATACTCGGGAAATGTTTTATAAATTTGAAGATGAGATATGGGAATGCTTGAATTACCGTTTCGAGCTTCTCAAGGAAAGTGAAAATCAATGCGTGTTTCAAGTTCAGAGAAAAAAAGTGTTGACACGTAGAGTGCGACAACTTATTTATGACAAAGAATTGGGTTTTGCTTCATGTAGTTGCCACAAGTTTGAGAGTATGGGGATACCATGTAGACATGTGCTTGGTTACTTGCTCAAAATGCATGATTATGAAGAATTACCACAACAATACATTCTGAAAAGGTGGACTAAGAAGGCAAACTCCGCGGTAGTGGTCGATAATGAAAGTGGCATAATGATAAATAGTGACAAAGAATATCTAATCAAGCGGAGTGAATTAATTCAATGTTCTTTGGATGTTATTGATAATGCCCTCACAAGCCAAGAAGGAATTAATATTTATAAAGATGCTTTGGCTCGTGCACTCGAATCAATCAATCTTGTTGGAGATAGTGGTAAAAGCTCACAATGTGGAACTGGTGCAAGTGTAGTCTCTTGGAAGATGAGTTGCAATAAAGACCATATGTACAATGAGCCAAATCAAGTCAGGGCAAAAGGATGTGGCAAAAGACTTAAAGGAGGGAAAGAAAAGGCATTAGGGAAGGCAAAGAACGCAAAAGCTAGACGTTGTCATGGTTGTAACAAAGTTGGACAATCACATGACAAAAGAAATTGTCCAATGGTTGCTCATCAGTAAGTAATATTTGCTAAGTAATAGTAAAAAAAAATTTGTATCTCAATCTTTAAATGATGAGTGTTATTTTGGCTTTTATGTAGCGATTCTCCCGGCAATGAAGGTGCGACATCTTCAAGTTCAGAGGATGATAGTCATACAGTCCAAGGTTTGATCATTTCTTTTATTCAATATTATGAGTTACATATCAATAAATCTAATATACATATATTTTATTTTATTTACAGGTTCAGAAATGCAAGATAATGTTGTGCTGTAAGACAGGTTATGTCATATTCTGCAACTTGGCTGCTGTGCTGGTTCTGAGATTTTCCATGTTGTTCTGCTCCTGATTTTGGCAGCAGAGGTTTGTATGGTTTCTGCAACATCTGTATGCCTTGTTTTTGTTGTCTGGTTCTGCATGTTTGGGGCTGCTACATGATTTCTGTACATCAGTTTGCTGCACATCTGTATGTAGCATTTTTGTTATCTTCGTGGTTTCACTCTAGATGATGGAACAGGCATAATTGATTGTAACAGATGGTAACTATATGTATGGAACATTTACCTTGTTGTATTGAATTTTGTTCATGTCTAAAGCAGTTTGTGGAAGGCCAGGGAAACGTAGTCTCAGGCTATGTAACAAAGACTCTGCTCGTTGAGCAAGGAAATGGTTCTTTTCACCATCAGCGACAAGGCCCTTTGCCTTACCACTCCATGATGAATGCTTTGCTTTCGAATGTTTAGTATGTTTTTTGCTGTATTTCAGCTTCCATACATAAACAGCTGCCTCAACCCTGTTTGCTACTTCCAGAGTATGGTGCTCTGGCATTCTGCATTTGCATGGGCATTAAATAATTAGAGAAAGGATGATAAGAGAAAAGCAACTATATGTATGCAACTCATTATAAATAAAGGAAAACAGGATATCTGCTGAGAATGTTTTGCATTTGGATTGTAATTTGTTTATTCCCAAGACAAACAGAAAATCGACATACTAAGGGACTATTTATCACTTATTCCTTTCTTGTTTTTGTGAGCTTGTACATTATGTATATTGGTTTGATTTTTTTCTCAAATTCTGAAGTTGTTGAAGTTCATCTTTTATCTTTTATCTTGAACCTTTCGTATTTGAAATTCTTGTCGAAATATGTACACCTAATTCATACTGGATGAAAGAAAAATAAGTATGGTTGAAATCACATACACTACCTGCCATTTATCAAAATAATAGGGAGGGATTTGTCAATTCTCTTTTCGCTGATTTAGATTTCTTGTTTTCATCTTTCTGATTTATTTCCCAAACAACGCAACCAAAAATGTGTTATACATATTCTTGAATACCCACTAGGGTAATCACACATGCTCTTTCTATTTCTCCTCCACAAGTTGATAGATTTTTCCCTCTAGTCCACCCACTCCCTCAAACAACAACACATTTACCCATTCACCCAATTATATGAAAACTCAAAACTCGGAGCAATCTCATCATACATCATTAGAACAGAGGCCATAAATTAGAAATACCATTTTCATTAGATAGACAATATATATGATAAACCATAAATTATACACTGCATACATAACATGTTGGTTCGCTAATGAAAATTATCAAAATTATAAACGATTTAATAACATTAACAACACCACCGCATACATAACATTAACAATTATGACAAATCGCACAGTTAGTTGCAATTGACGCATTTCAATTTTCACCATCGTTAATTCGTTGGAGTCGTTAGTATTCGTTGGATGAGTTGTTACATTTAAACGCTCGGATGTGTCCATTTGCACTCTCCCTTGATTATGCAACACTCGAACATATTCGTCACACCAGTAGATGAAGTTACCACATTGCTGCATATTTTGGGACACAATAAATTTATTCACTTGTGTAAAAGGAACAAATATACAAAAATTACAATAAATAAATACATACCATTATTGGACAAGAATAATAGTGTCTACCCGGATTATTTTTCGACATTGACAGTTTTACTATACAAGGGCCCGTACCACAACGACATATGAACGAAGGCCACACGGATGTAGCAGTAGACGAATTTGATGACATTTTCTATCAGCAGAACACAAGCTTCACTCAGACACCACAAATTAATTGCAAATCAATATAGAATTAAACAGGAATTAAACATGAATGAGTTATATAAGACAACTCTCATATAAATATGCACGACAATAGTGAATACATCAGAAAAAATGCCACAACAGCACCAACACTAGTGAATGTTCAAATAGTGTTACCTCCTTATTTCAATGTGAACCTCCTCTTACTGTTGTTGCCCTTTACCCCACATTGTTCAAATAACTTAAACAGATATCAGAGCAGGTTCCATAATGTGACCTCTAAAAGTGAACTATGCTAACAAGAATAATTTAATTGTTGAAACAAAAAGAATTAAGTAGAATTTGCGGGCCCCTGATACAGGCTTCCAACTTTTTTTCATTTTTTTGTTGACTTGAACATGATTTCAATCATTCTGATACAGGTTCTACATGAATCATGATAGTGTTTATTCTGATACAGGTTCTACATGATACAGGTTTTTGATGACCAAGGCAAAATATCACTTTGACCCATTTTGTTTACCTGCAAGGTAATGACAACTACTTGTCTGCAGGCTAGTAGAATAAAAATTGAAAAAACAGATTTACCAGCAACCACATGAATAAAAACTACTGAATTAAAAGAGAAAAATCAAAGGAAAAAGACAAACTTGTAGTAACTGATCCCTCCCAAACAAAATATCTAATATACAACAAGCTTAACCAAATAGATACAATATTTGTAGTAATCATGCCCCCTCCCCCCACCTTAAACTACAATTCTTGACCCATTTTGTTTGCCCTTGGTTAGCATGTTTGGATCTTAAACTTCTGAAGCAACAGTTTTTAATGGTTACAATTCGTGACAACTTTTAATGGTTACATTTCCAGCAACAGTTCACCTGAAGCCAGCACAAATAAATCATTTTACTTGCTCTTTCACAGAGGACGAAGGGGAGGGCATGTGATATACGAATTGCAGAAAAAATTCCAGCAACGAACAAGTAACAACAAATGGACGAAGTACAACTAATTCTAAAACAGATGCATGAAAGCATTTTTTTTAATTTCCTATTTAAATTTAACAACTCCTATTTAAATTTTGGCTTCAGATATCCAAGACTTGGAAAATTCTAATTCAGATATTATATCAGAATTTCATATCTAGCTAATCTTTGGTTGAAAAAGAGTATCCAATAACATTATAGATAAAACTCTATAACATTATACACTTTCTCCAAAACAAACCCTATAGATAAAACTCTATAACATTATACACTTTCCCCAAAACAAAACCTAGATTTCTTTCAAATCAAACAGAAATTACAAAATTAAGTAGGAATCTCACCTTCCGATTCTCTTTGTAGGAATCTTCCGCTTCCGATTTGCAACAGAACCTGCCTTCCGATTTGCTTCAGACTCACTTTGAGAGAGAGGGGGGACAGGGTCGATTTGAGAGAGAGAGGGGGAAGAATGAGAGAACGAGGATGGTTGAAACTGATATGGCATAGGTTTTTGACCCGCGGGTTATTTTGGTTCAGTTTGTTTTCCCCCCATTTTTAGCTTTGTGACCCGCGTGCCTTTTTAGCTTTGTGACCCGCGTGCCTTTTTTGCTCTGGTCCGTTGCCTTGGTCCGTTTCTAAAAGGAATCCTATATATATATATATAAAACTATATATACTGCTTTACTCGCTTTCTATTCAAATGCTGCTTTAAATATTCATTTTATATGAATTGGTACTGACATATCTGCGGGCGGACTAGATTTATTTAAATCTAGCCAACTCTAGTTTTCAAACGGTTCAAAACATTCAGATTGAACCGGAAAGTTAGAATGGCTGAAATTTCCTTAAATCTAGCTTTCTTTCTAGTTTCAGCTTCAAAAACAACCTCGCGGCCCTTAGATCGCTATCTAGTGGGAACGAGACGCTTTGGCCACGCACAGCCTGGATTTACTGATGAATCCTTAGTTCTATTGTGACGTGAGGATGTATATATCTATTTCTGTACAAATTCGAGATGTGCAAGTTTATTGGCTTCTTTTATGTGAGCCTAGGAATTGTGGGATTCACGATCAAAACGATCGAAATCTGATTCCCACGATGGATAAACTCCAGTTTATGAATGTACCCTGCCAATGTTTTTGTAAATATACATACAAAAGACCTTAAAATGGTTATCCGGATTTAAGCTCTCAACATAGTGAAAATATGGATTATCGTGTCAGCGTCCCTCCGATGGTTTTCATGCCCATGAGAAGACCGACACTTGTATTTATTTCTCACCATTCACATGCAGCCTTAAGGCTATAAAGATAAAAATTAGAAGTATCAAAAGGCTTTAATTCCTATGTTAGCGTAATGGTTTGATAACCAGCTTTCAAAACATCACTGTCAATTCAATCAAAAGAAAAGCTTTTTGCAAATCTAATCAAAACACTTTTGCAAATCAAATCAAAGACTTTTTGCAAATCAAACCAAACCCTTCGTATATAGGTTCAACAAAGCAAAGCACTACTTTCAATTAATCAAATCAATGGCCTAATTTTCAAACATCATTCACTCACGCATTTCAGTTTTAAGGAAAATATTGAAAAGATGTGATACCGTGTTTACACGGGAGTTGTGGGGTGCCTAACACCTTCCCCACACTTAACCAAGTCCCCCGAACTCAAACTTTGTTTTCAAAAATTAAGTTTCGATAGTGTCCAGTAATTGGGCCACTTTCAAGTAAAACTCGGTTGAGTTGGTACAACCATTTTGAAAACTACCAACTGGCGACTTTGTAAACGTTCAAATCGTCGACATGATACATGTTGGTCTTTTTCCTAAAAACCCTTCAAAACCTTTTTCGTAAATAAAAAAAAAGAGTGAGGGTAGAGAGAACTTAGGAAAAGAGATTAAAAGATCCGGGTTATGACCCGACCCGCGGATTTTTTAAAACCGACGTCGACAGGTGGCGACTTTGCTGGGGACAGTATAGGGCTTAGGCCGCTTTCAAATCTTTTCAAACATTTCCCTTTCAAAACTATTGAATACGTGAAATTTTACGTCTTCACAGTCAATGAATGAGTGAATTCTGCATCTTTACATTGAATGAATGCATGAATGCTGCGTCTTTACATTGAATGAATGTGAATGAATGCTTTCCTGCTTTTTAGTGCTTCGCACCCATATTTATTGCTTCACACCCATGTCATTATATGCATAACGGTGATGCACAATGTATGTGAATGTATGTTATGTGTCCCTCTCACAAGGAGGAAAACCCGATCGGTGATAAGTAATGTCTCTGGGGACCACTAAGTCTCTGGGGCTCATGAAAAAGAACCACCCAGATTCGCTCCAGTTGAACGATTGGATTAATTTCCCTTCTAGTAGATTGAGATGATCTGGGAGCCTTCATACCGAAAAACAAGCTGTGAGAGTAAACCTAGGATAGGTCAGCCTCTAATTAACCAAATCCGATGGGAAGCTTCTTCATACTTTCCTCTTTCAATTCCATGTCAAGTCTCCAATTATAGAGGAGCACAATGTAAATATCATAATGAAAGATTTACTTTCCCTGTTAGATAAATACCATGTCATCCTGTTATCAAAACAACTAACTTCGGTTTTGTAGGATAAAATCTAAAAAACACATTATAACCTACATCATGTCCTTACTTACATCAGGAAATTGACACGCCTACGTTTTGTTGTAGGTGAAAATTGGTCCTGTTACTAGGCCTAAGTCTAAAGCACTCAGTCCATCCACGAACATGGATTCTAGTGCTCAACTAGAATCCACCCCGATATCCAGGGAAGAGTTCGAAGGACTAAAAATCAGATAGCCGAGTTAGCCGATTTTCTACGAGTACAAAGTAGGGCCCTCAAAGGGAAACAAGCCCAAACTCACACCGAACCAGAAGCACCTGGTGGCAGTAGTGGTAGTCAAGAGACTGAAAAAGTCAAGACTCAGATTCCTGGACCACAAAACTAGGACACAACCAATAAAATCCCTAAAATCACCACCCTAAACAAAGAACAGGAAGTTGGTGACCTTCTCAAGAAAGTACAACAGATGGAAGAAACCCTCCGGTCTATCAAATGGACTGGGGCATTTGGTAGTGTGAATTACTCTGACCTCTGTATATTCCCTGGGGCGTGTTATCCCAAAAAGTTTTAAGTCCCCAATTTTAAAAATTACGATGGATTGGGAGACCCTTACACACATTTGAAAGTCTTCATTGGAGAACTATCCTATGTAGAGGAAAGAAACTTCGAATGCAACTATTCCAGAAAAGTCTAACCGGAGAGGCTAGATCCTAGTATAGCCCATCTGGACAACTCCAAAATCCATAGCTGGGAAGAGATGGCACATGCCTTCCTCAGCCAGTACAGTTTCCAGTCTCAGTTGGCTCCAGACAGATACCAGATAACCAAAATCAAGAAACAGAACACTGAATCATTCAGAGAATATGCCCAATGATAGAGGCGGGTCACAGCACAAGTCAACCCAGCCATGACTGAATTTGAGATAGTCATAACCTTCATCGACATCCAAGAAGCTCCGTATTGTGAGAGGTAGGGAAACCATTCTCTAAAATGATCAAACATGGCAAAATGGCAGAAATAGGGCTCAAATCCTGGAAGATAAATGATCTAACGGCCCTCGAGGCTGTCGCCGAACATATCCGGTCCACAAATTAAGGGAGTAATCCCCGTAGGGTACATAAGAAGAAAGACGAAGAAGTCTCCTTAGTGTTACAAGGACAAAATCAAAGAGGCAAGTTAAATAATATGCCTATTCAAAGAAGAAATTATACCCCTTTCCAAGTTGTGGCACAACCTTTCAAACCCTCTATTTTCAGAAAAATATGGAGGTCAGGCATCGAAGAACTTTCACCCCTCTAGGGGATTCACTCGAGAACGTATTCAAACTTCTGACAGCTCATAAGAAGATTGTATAACTCCTTCCACCAACCAACACTAATGGTTAGAATTTTGACCCAAGCAAAAAGTGTGCTTATCATTCCGGATCCCCGAGCCATGACACCCAAGATTGTTGGTCTCTTAAGCACAAAATCTAAGACTTGATCGACAGCAGAGAAATTGTGGTCACAAAGCCTGAGCAACCACATGTGCAGAACAATCCTCTTCCATAACATAAAGAGAAGAATGTCAACATGATCAACACCTTATGTGGAGAAGGATCCAAGTACCTCTGCTATGTTGGGGAATCAACTCAATCCAACAACACCAACCCAGATAGTTGGGAAGTTTCTAAAAGGCGATTCCTGATAGAGCAAGAAATAAAGTCTCTCAAGGAACAAATCGAGCAGTTAGCAGAACTGGTCGTTTACCAGCATCAGCTTACCAGGAAGATTGTGAAGCAAATAAACCAATCTATTGTCGATCATCCTCCCACACCGGAGATCATTTCACCGAGGAATCAATACCAGTCTAATGAGAATGATCTTTGGGCCAACAGGGTGGCCAAAGAGGAGAATCTCCGAGCAGGTGGGAAATTCCTATTTTAAAGGAACTTCACTAACTTAAACCAGTCAATGGAAGAGATCCTCCAGATGCTGATCAACGAGGGAATGGTAGCAGACATGTTACCCCCACTAAACCCTCAGTCTAAAAAATTCAAACCTGACCAGACTTGTCAGTATCATTCCAATTCACCCGGACATAATACCGAGGATTGCTGGGCACTTCGTAAGCTGATTCAATACATGATTGAAAATGGGGACCTGATAAGAGGAAATCAAATCCTCGATCTCATAGACAACGACACTCTATGGATCCCTACTGTATGGAACCATGATACAATAGCTGTCATATCCTGCGATAGGGAGTCGGCCCTTATACCCTTAGTACTGATGAGAATGTAATATGTTATATTTTATTCTCATAAAACTTAATCTTTTATATCTCTTTTGTACCTAAGTACATTCATTTATCTTTTAGGTACAATTGAGCTAAGGAAGCAAAATGGATGAAAAATGAATAAGTTGGTGGTTTTTAAAACCCAATTCGGTAATTGCATATGGGATTTAATTCATGGGCCACACACATGCTAAGCGAAACAACACAAGCAGCTCACAAATGATAAGAAGCTTGCCTTTTTAAGTCATTAAAGCAAGAGGCTGGAAAAGATTTGTAACATTGGGCCACGTGCTTGTAATTTCATGCTTCCCAAATTAATAAGTAGCTCGCAGGATTTGGCAAATAAAGGGATGCTAGGCGTGGGCCACGTTGGCAGCTTGAGAGGAGGGTCACGAATTGAGTAGCTTGCATGGAATGGGTCACGAAATTAATGCAGCATTATGGGTCCACTTTTGAGCAACTTACGAGGGAGGATTATGTGAATTCAATTGGCTGGACAGTGTACTTTTCCGTTGGGGAGGGGCTGTATAATTGAAACCTCCCACTAGGGCGAGGAGGCGGAACATGACCAGGCCATTCTCCTTTTGTTAGTTGGATTCGGCTACAATGCTAGGGCATATTGAAGGTTTATCTTAATGTTATAAAAGGGGGCTTGAAGGAAACATATAGGGAGATATCTTATACTCATTCAATAAAATAATCTTCTCTCTTTATTCTTTGGTGTCTTCTATGGCTATGGATAGCTAAACTCTTGTTCTTGGATTAAGGAGACGAAAGTCTTAGAGTATTACACTGTGAGATCTATTTAATTATAATTGTTTAATTAATATTGTGAGTATTGATAATTCTTCTGTGCTTGAATATATGATTGATTTGTTTAATTGCTAGGTGCACACTAGTTTATTATTCATTGAAATCTACTGCTAAATTATATATCGAATCCGTAATTGTTTGGTCACTCTAATTTGCGAAGCAACTAAGATTAATAATTGACTGTAGATCACGAGATTATTCTATCTTAGGAAGAATATTCAACTAAATTAAATACAACCGCTTGTGCTTGTGTTGTTTAGCTTCATCTGTTTTTCTGATTCTTAAAGCTTCTACTAGATTAAAATTTTAGCGCTTGTCTGAAGTTGTTTAGTAGTTATGGTTATTTAGATCACTTGTTTCTATCTAACTAAAATTAAGGAAAGACATGGAAGTAATTCTAATGATGAATATTCAAGGTATTAATTGTGTATGCTTGAGTCAATAATCATTGTATGTTTCTAAGGTAGAATTTGACTTAACCCAAGGTTTGTTCTCCTGATTTAATTCGTTACAATATTTTACTCATTCATTTATTTTAATTAACAACACTCAAAAATCCCCCTCTTTTGGAATACAAAGTAGAAAAATAGATTAATCAGTCTCTGTGAGATTGACTCTTTCTTGCACTACTACATAGTTATCTTTCGCAGTAAGGTTTTATTTTTGGTTGCCTGCTACAACACACCAAATTTTGACGCCATTGCCGGGGATTCATTTTAGTTTACTTTTATATTTTTGTAATCCTTATTTTATTTTTGTTTTTATTTTTTTAGTAATTTGAATTCCCTTGATTGTTTATGCCCGAAACTCAATCTACTAATCAAGGTGATTTAAAGTGTGATCCAGAGATAGAAAAAACTAGTCTCAGATTAAGGAAGGAAGCTCAGGAAAATCGTGCAAAAAAGGAAGCCATGGCAGCAAATCGAACCCTGAAAGAGCTTTCGGCTCTTGATTTGAACCAACAACCCTTATGCATAACTTTCCCTAATCTTGATACTAACACTCATTTTGAATTGAAATCTGGATTAATACATCTTCTACCTTCTTTTCATGATTTGGCAGGTGAAGATCCCCACAAACACTTGAAGGTATTCCATGTGGTATGCACGAGTATGAAACCTACCGGAGTAACCAAAGAGCAGATCAAGCTAAGAGCCTTCCCATTTTCTCTGAAAGATTCAGCTAAGGATTGGCTTTACTATCTACCCTCCAGAAGTATCACCACATGGGAGGAGATCAAAAGACTCTTCTTAGAGAAATATTTTCCAGCTTCAAGGGTGGCCAACATTAGGAAGTCAATTTGTGGTGTGAGGCAGAACAACGGAGAATCCCTACATGAGTATTGAGAACATTTCAAGAGATTATGTGCCAGTTTCCCTCATCATCAAATCAGTGATCAGCTTCTCATCCAATATTTCTACTAAGGTCTTAGTTGTACCAATAGAAGCATGATTGTCGTTGCAAGTGGCAGAGCTTTGGTGGATAAAACCCCCAAGGCTGCAAGAAACCTAATTGCAATTATGGTAGCCAACTCTCAACAATTTGGCACTAGACTTGATTCTGCACCTAGGAATGATAGTGAGGTGCAAATTTCTTCTATTGAACAAAAAATTACGAGTTTAACTTCTCTTGTTCGTCAACTGGGTGCAGGTAACACACCACAGGTAAAAGCTTGCAGAATTTGTGCTGTAGTAGGACATCCGACAGATGCATGCCCAACTCTTCAAGAGGAATCTATTGAACATACAAATGCAGCAAGAGGATTTCCTGGGCAACTACAAAGGAAATATGACCCCTATTCGAATACGTATAATCATGGATGGAGGGATCATCCTAATTTTAGCTACGGGAATCCACAAGCAAGTCAACCCGCACCTCAAACTTTTCCAAATTAACAGCATTACCAATCGGCGTATTCCAACAGACAACAACAGGGCCAATCATTTAACCCTAGTATGTCTTTAGAAGATATTGTTAAAACACTTGCCACTAACACATTAAATTTTTAACAGGGCAAGTATTCATAATTTGGGTACGCAAATGGGACAAATGGCAACTGCAATCAGTCGATTAGAAGCACAAAGCTCTGGAAAATTACCTTCTCAAATAGTGGTGAATCCAAAAGAAAATGTAAGTGCAATCACTTTGAGGAATGGTAAGGAGATAGCAACTCCAGAAAAGACAATGCCTACACCACAAGAGCAAGACAATGCAGATGAAAAAAGAAGAAGCAGACAGTAGTGTTCTGAAGGACAAGGATGAACCTAAAAGTAAATTTCCCCCTCTCTTTGAATATAAACCGATACCTCCTTTCCCTCTTGCTTTAACAGAAAACAAAAAATACGAGAAAATTTTAGATTTGTATGAAACTTTTCGTAAATATGAGGTAAATATTCCAATGTTAGATGCTATTAAACAAGTACCTCGTTATGCTAAATTTTTGAAAGAACTGTGTACACACAAGAGAAAACAGGAAATGAAAAAATATGAAAAGGTAAGGGTAGGGGAAAATGTTTCAGCAGTCATTCAAAGAAAGCTGCCTACTAAGTGCCAAGATCCGGGTATGTTCACTATTCCATGCACGATAGGTAGCACTAAAATTGAAAAAGCCATGTTTGACTTAGGTGCCTTGATAAATGTCATGCTATATTCTATATATGCTACTCTATCACTTGAACCTTTGAATAAAACTGGTATTGTAATATAGCTGAATGACAGATCTAATGTTTATCACAAAGGTGTAGTTGAGGATGTCCTTGTGCAAGTCAATAATTTGATCTTTTCTACTAATTTTTATGTGCTTGATATGGAAAACGGTGACCAAAATGCTCCTATTTTGCTAGGAAGACCATTTTTAAAGGCATTAAAGACTAAAATAGATTTTCATAGTGGTACACTCTCAATGGAATTTGATGGCAAAATTGTTAAATTTAATATTTATGATGCCATGCAATACCCCACTGATGATAATTCTATTTATTCAGTTGATGTGATTGACACTTTAGCACAGGAAATTGATGAACCTGGTGGTAAGGATAAATTGGAAATTGCACTTAGTAAGAACATTGAGGAAGCAAGTGCGAATTTGAACTTGAGCACCGAGTTGCAAGCAACTGTAACAGCGTTGCCTGACGATCCAAAATCAGGTAACAAATTTTATGCTAAAGTGCCGATTTCTAACGAGAAGTCTTTACCCTCTGTTTTGCAGGCACCAATTCCGGATTTGAAGTCTTTTCCTAGTCGATTGCATATTTCTATGAGGGTTTTCGCGAGAAAAAAATGGAGAATGTGGACCTTGAAGGATCCAATCTACACGAATTTACTCAAAGGAGATGTTGGGTCGAGCCAACGACCATAAACAAAGGTGCTGCATAGGAGGCAACCCATAGAGGTGTATCTCTTTACTTTTCTTTGTATTTTAGTTTACATTGGGGACAATGTAAGTTTTAAATGTGGGGGAAGGATTTAGGATACTTATTATTAGATTTAGGATACTTATTATTATTATTATTTTTTATATTATTTTTTTCATTTTTTTATTTTAAATTTTGTAGGTATATTCACTGCAAACCCTCACGAGACAAAACTCGTCCACTTGTGGTAACCTTGGGGTTTAAAGGCTTGTTGTGCATGCTAAGTGCAATCGTGTTTCCTACGAAAATGGAGTAGTGTTAGGATGTCTCACTTGAGCAATAAGTTAATTCTGATTTTGATTTTTGACCAATGAAAAAATTTTGAGTTCTTTTTGATTACTTCTTGAAAGACTGATAGGCATGGGGTAATCTAAATTCAGGTTGTCTTTGTTGATGATTACTGTATTTGAGACCCTTAATTATTAAGCACATATCCACTTGTTCGAACTAGTTTTGAGTTGGAAGAAATTTATCTGATTAAATGTTTAGGGGAGAAATTTTGAACTCTATCATTTGTTTGATCATTACTCGAAGTTGATATGATGTGTTATTTAAGAAAGGGGAAATGATTTAAGCAAAGATTGCAAGATTGAAAGAAAAAATTAAAAGAGAAAAGAAATGATTCGTGTGGTGGGATGAGATGGAGCGTAAAACGCACTCACTCATAAACACGTGACATACGAGAAGAAGCGTAAAACGCACTTGCTGGTAAGATGGAACATAAAATGCACTTACCGAAAAAAAAAATAAGAAAAAAAGAAAAGCCTTTTGATCCTTTAATGTTATCTGCTGGTGTTAACTAAAATTTGTGGGAAAATAAGTGGTTGAGTTTATCTTTCTCCTTTAAGGCTTCGATTTCATAAATTTTTCTGTAGTCTGATTGGTTTGATACAGGTGGATTCACATACGCACAAGGGGTTGAGAATAAAGTAAGATTGATAGATGAATTTGGGTTTCAGATGATACATTGTTTTGAAGTTTCCTAAGAGTTATTATTTTGAACCTTTGAGGTCAATGTTGAAGTTCGTATTGACTCGTGGTTCAAGTTTGGCGCATTTGTTTAGTTAAATTTTGTGTTATAGTTTATTTTTATTTTGCCCGAGGACGAGCAAAAGATAAGTGTGGGGGAATTTGATGAGAATGTAATATGTTATATTTTATTCTCTTAATACTTAATCTTTTATATCTCTTTTGTACCTAAGTACATTCATTTATCTTATATTTATATTTTAGGTGCAATTGAGCTAAAGAAGTAAAATGGATGAAAAAGGAATAAGTTTGTGGTTTTTAAAACCCAATTCGGTAACTGCATATGGGATTTAATTCATGGGCCACGCACATGCTAAGCGAAACAACATAAGCAGCTCAAAAATGATAAGAAGCTTGCCTTTTTAAGTCATCAAAGCAAGAGGCTGGCAAAGACTTATAACATTGGGCCACATGCTTGCAATTTCATGCCTCCCAAATTAATAAGTAGCTCGCAGGATTTGGCAAATAAAGGGATGCTAGGCGTGGGCCACGTTGGCAGCTTGAGAGGAGGGTCACGAATTGAGTAGCTTGCATGGAATGGGTCACGAAATTAATGCAGCATTATGGGTCCAATTTTGAGCAACTTGCGGGGGAGGATTATGCAAATTCAATTAGCTGGACAGTGTACTTTGCCGTTGGGGCGGGGCTATATAATTGAAACCTCCCGCTAGGGCGGGGAGGCGGAACATGACCAGGCCATTCTCCTTTCGCGAGTTGGATTCGGTTGCAATACTAGGGCATAATGAAGGTTTATCTTAATGTTATAAAAGGGGGCTTGAAGGAAACATATAGGGAGATATCTTATACTCATTCAATAAAATAATCTTCTCTCTTTATTCTTTGGTGTCTTCTATGGCTATGGATAGCTAAACTCTTATTCTTGGATTAAGGAGACGAAAGTCTTAGAGTATTACATTGTGAGATCTATTTAATTATAATTGTTCAATTAATATTGTGAGTATTGATAATTCTTCTGTGCTTAAATATATGATTGATTTGTTTAATTGCTAGGTGCACACTAGTTTATTATTCATTAAAATCTACTGCTAAATTAGATATCGAATCCGTAATTGTTTGGTCACTCTAATTTGCGAAGCAACTAAGATTAATAATTGACTGCAGATCACGAGATTATTATATCTTAGGAAGAATATTCAACTAAATTAAATGCAACCGCTTGTGCTTGTGTTGTTTAGCTTCATCGGTTTTTCTGATTCTTAAAGTTTCTACTAGATTAAACTTTTTGCGCTTGTCTGAAGTTGTTTAGTAGTTAGGGTTATTTAGATCGCTTGTTTCTATCTAACTAAAATTACGGAAAGACATGGAAGTGATTTTAACGATGAATATTCAAGGTATTAATTGTGTATGCTTGAGTCAATGATCAGTGTATGTTTCTAAGGTGGAAGTTGACTTAACTCAAGGTTTGTTCTCCTGATTTAATTCATTATAATATTTTTCATTAGTTTATTTTAATTAACAACACTCAAAAATCCCCCTCTTTTGGAATACAAAGTAGAAAAATAGATTAATCAGTCTCTGTGGGATCGACTCTTACTTGCACTACTACGTAGTTATCTTTCGTAGTAAGGTTTTATTTATGGTTGCCTGCGACAGCACACTAGTGGCCGCACCTGAGCCTTTAATCTTGCCCTTCAGACCTCAGTATCCAGTTAATAGTCTGGAGAAGGTCCCATGGAACTACGGGAATGACGAAGGATCCACCTCAAACAACATTACCATCCTATCAAAAGGACAATCCACTGTGCGTGCCTCAGCGAGTGATCAAAACAGTAATCAAAGCCAAAGTAAAGGTGGCTGAAGAGATAATTGAAAAGTTCCTCAACAAAATGGGACACAATGAAATCAAAATAGTGCAAAGTCTGAAGAATGCACCCAAGCAAATGTCCATTTTGCATTTGGTCTTATCCTCAGTAGATCATCGTAACATTCTGATGAAAGTACTGGAAGAAGCCCATCTACCGCACACGGATGGATGCTGAGAAATTCCGTCACGTGATAGAGCACATCTTCAACAGCAATGTGATATCTTTCATGAGTGATGATATCCATGCAGAAGGGACGGGACATCGGAAGTCCCTACATATAGCCGTGATGTCATCTGGATATGTGATAGGAGGCGTCCTCATAGATGGTGGATCATCCCTCAACATTTGTCCTTACAATACCCTAGAAAGGATGAAGATCAATCCGAACAGAATCAAATCCAGTCATGTGGTCATCCGGGCCTTCGATGGATCTCGCTGATAAGCTATGGGGGAAATAGAGCTTCCTCTAGAAATTGGTCCACACACTTTTTATGTATCCTTCCAGGTGCTCAACTTCACCACCGGATACAACTTGTTGCTGGGCAGGCCATGGATCCATATGGCAGGAGCCCTCCATCTACTACTCAAGGACATTATCAACGGCAACCTGATCACGGTCAACGCTGAACCAGAATACCCTGTGTGCATACGGGTAGATATGCCAGTGATTAGCCTAAATGCGGGGATTGAACCTGCCAGTTTTCAAGCTTTGGAAGTGAGCGATACTCAGTATCTACCTATTGGAGCGCCAGCCCTAAAACCAAAAATCTCCACCGAAGTAATGACAATAGGCTAGCAGATGTTATCATTAGGTTTCCAGCCTGAAGAAGGGCTGGGAAAGGATCAACGAGGTATCAAGACCCCGATACAAATCCCAAGTCAAACTGGGAGAGCAGGATTAGGATATTCATCCGGGTCAAGCCACCGGAATCCACATAAGCATCCTAAGGCTCATGCTTCCACAATTCTACTGCCCAACCTCACCAATATAGGATGGGTAAAACTAATGAGAAAGATTCCTACGACAGTGTCAACCATGTTGTTCCCTTTAATCATACCAATCAATGAGAGAAAAGCCCTTAAGCCTGAGGCAAATACCAAAAAGGGAAAAAAAAAGATCCTGTACGAAGGACGAGACCCATTCGCTAACATGCAGGTTATCATAAACTACGAGGGTATAAATGATGATCTCCCAGATAGCGACGACGAGGATCAGACTCAAATTCCTCGCATCAAGAGAAAGGGGGTAATTCAAAGAAAAATCCCATTTCGGTTGCAAAGGATGTTTTTGTCATCATCTGAGAGGAGGCAGACGAGCACAATTCCTCGATTCTCTCGGTTCATGAGAATCTAACACTGGATAACTGAAGCAGTGTCCCTTGCCTCGGTCAAAAAGGGTAAAAGGGGCAGAGAGTCAATCTGCCCTTTAATCATGCTTTCATATACTGCTTACTTTTAATTGCACAGCTATAGCAGTAACTTTTGTCATGCTTTGCCAAATGTCATGTGTATTTAAGCAGTTGTATATATTAATATGAAAGCATTTTTGTTTTCAGGACCTAAGCATTGGATGTGTGTGTCTTTGCTGATGAGATGCCAACCTATCAAAATGACTACAACTTCGATGTAGAACTAAGCTTCGACTTGATGGATATTGATCAAGAGGAGGAAGATGACTATGAGGTGCCTGAGGAGATCAAAGAATGGGTCGAAGATAAACCCAAACCAAACCCCGACCAAACCGCCACTATCAACATAGGAACCTCCGAAAACATCAAAGAAATCTAGATAGGTTTAGACCTCACAACCAATCAAAAGGCCGACCTGATTGAATTCCTGACACAATACCAGGATGTATTTGCATGGTCACATGAAGACATGATTGGCTTATCCACGAACATTGTCATCCATCGAATGCCCATCAAGGATGGATTCAAACCAGTCAAATAAAAGCTCAGGCGATTGAAACCTGAGTGGAGTCTGAAAGTTAAAGAAGAAGTTGTTAAACAATTCAAAGCCGGATTATCATGGTATCAACCTACCCAGAGTGGCTGTCAAATATAGTTTTCGTGCCTAAGCCCTGAGGGAAGGTACTAGTCTGCGTGGATTATCGGGACTTGAACAAAGCCTGCCTCAATGACAACTTCCCGATGCCTTTTATCCACATCTTGATCGACAATACAACGCATTATAGCATATATTCCTTTGTAGATTGCTTTGCTGGTTATCATCAAATCATGTTTGCTGAAGAAGACCGGGAGAAAATAGCTTTCATCACTCCCTGGGGAACCTTCTGCTATAGACGACTATCCTTCGGCCTCATCAATGCCGGAGCCACATATTAATGAGCCATGATGGCCCTGTTTCATGACATGATGCACAAAGAAATGGAAGTCTATGTGGACGACATCATCATCAAATCCCGGAGGGAGGATGATCACATCGACCATCTCAGGAAGCTGTTCAACAGGTTACGTAAGTACAACCTCAAGCTAAATCCCGCCAAATGTGCTTTTGGCGTCAAAGCAGGCAAGCTGTTAGGATTTTTTGTGAGCAATCGGGGCATTGAGCTAGACCCTGCCAAGATCAAAGCTATCACTGAAATGCTAGTGCCTCGAACAGAGAAGGAGATACGTGTGTTCCTGGGAAGGATCAACTTCATAAGCAGATTCATTTCCCATCTCACAGCAACCTGTGAACCAATATTTAAGCTACTAAGGAAGAATTCCTCCACCAAATGGAATGAGGATTGTCAACAAGCCTTCCTTGCCATTAAGAAGTAGCTAATCAAAGCACCGATATTGGTACCCCCAAGGGATGGAGTTCCTTTGTTCATGTACCTGTCTGTCAATGACAATGCAATGGGCTGCATGTTAGGACAAAAGGATGATAGTAGCAAGGAAAGAGCCATCTACTACATCAGCAAAAGATTCAGCAGTGGTGAACAGAAATACACCCTGATTAAAAAGACATGTTGTACATTAGCATGGGCTGCCATGAGGTTGCAACACTATTTGCATGGGCACACAACCTACCTCATATCCCGCATGGATCCACTCAAATACGTATTCAACAAATTAATATTGAATTACCGACTGTCCAAATGGCAGTTGATCCTACAACAATTCGACATTGTCTACGTGACTCAAAAGTCAATCAAGGGTCAAGGCATTGCAGATCAATTAGCTGAAGCACCTTAGGTGGGTTCGAGCTCCTGGAGACCTATTTCCAGGATGATGGGATCATAACAATTCACCAACTTCGACAAGAAAATACAGTCCAACCATAGAAAATATATTTTGACGGAGCGATAAATATGGAAGGTCCCGAAGCTAGGGTAGTCCTTATCTCTGGTACAGGAGAGCAGTATCCTGTGGCTACCAAACTTCAATTTGGCAACACCAACAACACGGCTGAATATAAAGGTTGTATAATGGGGTTGAAGCTAGCCCAATCCATGTCTATCAAGCACTTACTAGTCTTCAGAGATTCAGAGCTGGTCATTAGATAAACCACCGACGCGTATCTCACCAAAGAGCTGCATTTGCTGCCCTACCATCGGCAAGTCATCAAAATATCCCGGGAGTTTGAGGACATAACCTTCAGCCATATTCCTCGGGGTAGGAATGACTTTGCAGATGCATTGGCAACGTTGGCTTCATTAGTCCGCATGTCTGATAGGAGTGGATTTCCCAACATTAAGTGCACAATTCAAAAAGGCCTAATATATGGGAATTACATTGGAGAATTATCAGATGAAATACCTCTTGTCAATCCACCTTGGTATCAAGACCTCAAGGAATATCTCCGTAATGGATCCACACCCGCTACGGCAAGCCAATCAGAGCGTAAACGGATTCACAAAATGGCCATGAAGTTTTATTTGAGCGGAGATGCACTTTACAAAAGGGATGCTGGAATAGGCCTATTAAGATGCTTTGATAGAGAGCAAGCCCAAAGACTTATTGATGAAATCCACGGTGGAGTCTGTGGTCCACACATTAGCGGGCATCTGCTGGCCAAGAAAATATTAAGAACAGGACATTACTGGATCTCTCTCAAAGCTGACTGCGATGATCACGTTAAGAGCTGTTTTTAGTGCCAAATACATGGAAATACAATACATGCTCCCCCAAATGAGCTGTAAAACATGAGTTCACCATGGCCTTTCTCCATGTGGGGAATGGATGTGATTGGCCCCGTGGAACCAAAAGCCAGCAATGGTAATCGATTCATCTTCACCATGATCGATTACTTCACCAAATGGGTTGAAGCAACCTCTTTTCCCAAAGTCACAAAAGAGGTCATCATTGGTTTCATCAGAAACAATGTCGTCTGCCGATATGGACAACTGGAGGTAATCATATCAGACAATGCCAAGAACCTGAACAATCAGATGATGAGAGAACTATGTAGCAAGTTCCATATTAAACATCTCAATTTCGTCATCTATCGGCCTAAGATGAATGGTGCGGTCGAAGCAGCCAACAAGAACATCAAAAAGATTATGCAGAAAATGTTCGCCAATCATAAAGAATGACCTGACCTGCTGCCTCTCACCCTGTTAGCATACATAATGTTAATGCGCACCTCTACTGGGGCTACCCCCTATTCCTTGGTCTATGGCATGGATGCAGTCCTTCCCATAGAGGTAGAGATGGAATCCTTGCGAGTATTAATCGACGCTCAGATCGACGAGGATCAGTGGTTGCAAGACTGATATCATTAACTGTCTCTAATAGATGAAAAGAGGGCTACAACCATTTTCCACATACAGTTATACCAGCAAAGGATCGCCAGATCCTAAAACAAGAAGGTCCGAATCCGACAATTCAAAGAAAATGATTTGGTGCTAAAGAAAGTCCTGGGCAATCAAGATGAAGCCAAAGGCAAGTTCGCCCCTAATTGGGAAGGCCCTTTCATTGTCAAGGAAATGCTGACAGGGGGAGCCCTCAGACTACATGAAATAGATGGGACTGAGTTTCCCCAACTCATCAATTCAGACACCGTAAAAAGGTACTACGTCTGAGACACATGCATACCCGTATCTGGGTCCTACGAATCAAATCAGGATTTAATTTTTCACTAGAAAGACGGAACTACGAACGACCTGATCTCCCTAAACCCGGGAGTACGTAGGCAGCCATTCTTGGTGCGGTCAAACCAAATAGAAAAAATTCAAAAAAACCTTTGATCCCAAACACCAACCAAATAAAAACTCCAAAACTCATCAAACCAAACTCAAAAACCCAAGAAAAATACTTTTCAAACCAAAAGCTAGAACTATGAATGACCTGATCTCCCTTAACCCGGGAGTATGTAGGCAGCCATTTATGGTGCGATTTGACTTTCAAGAAAAAACAAAAAAAAATAATAAAAGACCAGTTCCAAGACACCAAAGACATACAAAAGATAAATCCTATCAAGCTACCCTGATCAACATGCCTATCTGAGATACTCCTTGACATCTCAACTGTCAGTCCATCAAGGAGAAGCTCAAGATACATCTACAACTGCGAGTCACGAAAGAAGTGGCAATCACTCAGTAATGACAATACATCTCCAATCAGGGAAGTGAATCAAAACTATATTTCTATGATATATAAAACTGTTTGATATATACATAATGCCCTATACATGACAAAAATGATTGATCTAGTCTGTGCAAGAAAAATAAAGCTAGTCTATGGACCCAAGGATAAGCGGGCCAGCAATGCCAGCATGGCATCTCTCTCTGAAGACGACGGAGCAGCTGCAAGTGCAATCCCCTTAGCCTCCATACGGCTTAATATCTCCACGGTCACCTGTAATGTGGCATTGTGGTTATCAATGTATGCACTCATCTCAGTGACCAAACCATGAGTGTAAGATCGAAGAGCAGAACTATCAGCAATGTGGAAATCACGGGAAGCTACAGCCTCATCCTTTTCCATAAAAGTTACGTCTCGAGCAATCAAAGTCTCCCCGATCTCAACATATGATGTGTCCCTAGCCGAGCGGATCTTGTCTCGCTCTACAACAGTTGCATCTCTGGCAGATCGGAGCTCCTCCCGCTCAATCAATCCAGCATCCATAGTGGCCATGATCCCATCTTTCTCCGCCAAAGCTAAATCTCTGCCAGACAAGGTAGTCAACATCTGCGCTCTAGCCTAGTCTCGCTCAAAAGTCATCCTGAATAGTGAGTCCGCTAAAGTCGAATCCGTCCTTGCAGGAATGAATGGTGGATCACTAACCAGTGCTACGGTCAAACCCATGAACAACTCATCCTCGGTAGGAGAATCTGGATCCTCCATGGGATCCTCTTTGCCTGAATCTACAATAAGAGTTGCATGAGCCTCTGCTGCTGCTGCTGTATCTGCCTTTAACCAGGCAGAATACTCCGGAGAACGTCCCGGATGGCTACCAGAGAAATCAACCCTCTCTCGATAAGTCCAACACTCATACACTCTGACCAAGTAGGCGGATGACATAGACGAAGCCGACATCCTCTGATCAGTAGCCCCCTCAAATCAGTAAAGGCTTTGGAACTGGTTAAACTGCTCCATCACTGCTAAGGGATGATAAGTAGTCACTCCCCTTAATCTTTCCAGGGGCGAGTAATCCATACCAGATGCATAGGTGATGAAGCTATATGGCGACGCTAGCCCTAAACATGGTAAAATCGCTAACAGATGCTCAATATCTGACAGAAATGTCGACCATGACTCCGCGTTAATGCACTCCGCAGGCTGAAAGGAGTAAACTGTGGATGTCTCGTGAGTGAAGCAAAAACCCCGAGGCCTGAAGAATCCAATCGGTCGTATATAGGACATCAGCCATATATACAGCAAGACCGAACTACCTCAAAAAAAACCCCTCGGGATGGGTACTACAATGGGTGACTGACCTCAGCACCTCAGCCAATATCATAGGGATGATGGTACTACCCTATCTAAGGGCCCTAACAACAACTACCAATCCCACATCCAGATGATCCAAGCATAGCGGCATATAGACGTATGCCACAACACACATCAGCAGAATATCTAACCTGGCCGAATGCCACGCCTATGCTGAAATAACAAAATCCTCGACATGGTGATCATAGCTATCAAGCTCGCCAAAGCGCTCGATTAAGAAGTCAATGGAGATCACGTGTCTGGAAACGATCTCATCCATGACTACACTCTGTCGAAGACAGGACATACGGGTAAACGGTCTCCGCATATCGTTGATAGCCGTTCGAGCGTACGGTAACTCTATGTCCAAACTGGTGAGTCTCTTGTACTCCTCCAAAGTCGGCGACAGCTCACGCAGCCCGATGCAGAACACCTGCAGCTCAGGCATCCATAAGGGTAAAAGGTTGTCCACAAACCCGTATAGAACTCAAAACTCCACAAGGGCCAACGAATGCCCCAACATATGGTCCACTGTCCCCCTGGATGAAAAGGGCAGACTCTCATACCAGGACCTTAATGATATGGCCACCTCAGATGGTGGTAAGTGCTCAATACGGCTGACGGAAGACGACGTCATCTTTATCACTATACCACAAGACCATCCAGGGGTCACATCTGAACTCATATGTCTAAATGCATACATACGACATAATACATGCATGATGACAGTAATATAAACATAATGCGATAGTTAGAAAAGATCATGAATATCTATAACAAGCTATCTACTGCAGGCATCATCCCTGTCTGATAATATAAAGCAAAATGAAATATACAAGGAAATGGGGGACCACCACCCAGCTACCTACAGTGGTCTATCAAAATGTGGCACAACTGCCCACTAAGCCAAAATAGTGACTGACCAAAAAGTATAGCTGCCAAAGCTATCAGAAAAAATATGTGGCATCAACGTCCAGATGATCGACCTGATCCAACTCCTCCTGAGATATATAGTTGCGGCCATCAGGTATATTCGGGCCGTATAAGGGAGGATCTGCCCCTACAAAACTACTGCTAAATGGACCTGAAGAGGGGCCTGCTTCAGAGCTGGATGGGTCAAAAAAAGATGCCTCTGACAGATCTCGGCAAAGGTGCCTGATAAAGAAACGAGCTCTCTCCAACTCCCTGGTCAGATCTGCTATCTAGTCTGCATGAGTGGGCTCCCTGAGGCAAGCTCTCTAGTCCGTCATCATCACAGACCCTGGCACCATGTCTGCCATGAACTGGGTAGCACAAGTCTGAGCTTCAATAGTGCGAGGACTCCACCAACTTTTAAAAGCCTCCTGGCTATACGGGCCCTCTGAGAGAATGAAGCCATCTATACCCTCCATAGGGATGTCTGTCAATGGCACAATCAATGGCCAATGATGCCAAGCAGAAGGAGTAATGGGAATATGGATCTCCCCCGTAATGCTCCTGATAGCATGCTCTCCAAGATAGAGCTCCCAGCCTCCCTCCTGTCAAAATCGAGACTCTACGGGTCAATAATACAAACTCCCGGCCAGTAGGGAAGTCTCCCTCAAATCTGACAGTCAAAAAAGCTCCAACTAAAGACGGGCATGAGTAAACCCCTCAGCAACAGGGACCTCCGTCAAAGTAGAGTGATGCCATTGCTGTCCTCGAGGATAGGTCTCCAGACCTAATATAGTGGCGGGCTGTAGGCAAAGAAGCCTCTCATATGCCCAGAGCTGCCCATATAAATATCAAAAGTCCTCAGTGAACAAGACTGACAAAAATGCTGAAATTAAAAAGGTACAAAAAAATGTACTAACCAGCAAAAACGGGTAAAATCCTAAGCAAGCCTCCGTCAAACCCTCTAAAAGCATGGGCATGCCATGGAGAAAATAGGCAAAGGTATAGGAGCCCTAATCATAGTCACTAAGGCACTCTACATGTCGAGTGGCGCTAATCAAAGCAAAGGACACAGTAGATGAGTTGTCCGCCACGAAACAACCCCTGATGATCATCAAAAGCAATCGCCTTAGAATGCAATCCATAGCCCTCTGGTCATCAGGTGGAGGCACCAGGAAAGTCCCATCCTGGGCAACTAGACCATATTGGACTGACCGACCCTTGAACATCGTCGTAGGAACTCCCAGCAGGGACCGAACGGCAGTGGGCGTAATATCAGCCATGACAGGCACTGGCTCGCCCTCAAACTCAATGTCGGTGATAAATCTCCAATCCATAGGAGTTATCATCACCTCGCAATCTAGCAGATGAAGGGACTAAGTCTGGTGGAAGCAGCGCTCAGACAAATCCCTCATATATCCCCACAGGCCACGGCGGGGAAGAATCGAGAAGAATGCCTGGAACCCTCAGCCGTCTATGATGTCCCTGTACTCCTGATGCATCATCGAATAAAGGGAGTGCACACTAAACTAGTTCTCTCGAGGCTGCGTAAAGCCGGGAACCTACATCAAAAACCAACCCATGTCAAAAATATATGCCCCGAGAATGGCAAAAAGGAAGAAAAGATTCCAGAGAGAAGAAAAACTTCAAGTCACCTCATTGGTGTGAAAAGATCTTGAAGGATGGCAACTTAAGTCGCCCAACAGCTCCTAAGTAGGCACAACAATGCCTGGGACCTAAGCACGTGGAACCTGAGCTGGAGCAGGAGCAGCAAAAGGAGCCTCTTCATCATCAATGTCAAGCGGCTGCTCATCCTGCGCTGGGCGAATCACTGACTCCACCAATCTAAGCGGGGGTCGATCTGGACGTGGCTGAGGAACATCAGAAGCCCTCTTACGTCTAACACCCGAGGATACCCTGCTAGAACTGTCGGGTTTATCACGGTCCATCACCAACAACAAGTCTTCAAATCATCTCAAAAAGGGTGTGGTAAGCCTAAAACCTATGGCTTATTATTATCAATCAGTATATCATATATCTCTAGGTCCTAAGATATGCATAGGTTAGTCGAGAATACCCAGTAAAGTTAAAACTGCATGTTTTCAAAACCTAGAAGCTAAAAACCTGCATGGGTCAATCAAAAATCCCTAGTAGAGTCAAAACTGCATGCTTTTAAATGCCTAAGATTTTGAAAAATTTTTGCCAGTCTCCTTTGTAAAATGGACTGTCCATATGCATATAGGCATGTCTGGGTGGCCATTCAGTAGCACACCTACCCAAAACAGAAACAGTTCATATTTATTGAAAAAAAATTAAAAAACCTCACATGGTAGCCAAATTACCATGGATATTTTTTAGTTGAAAATCCATGCTCACTAGGCCTCAAAAAGGATGACTAAACTGACCAAAAAGACCAAAATAGCACTGTCTCAGAATCTGAATTTTCTTACATCCAAACATATATTATAGTAAGATATGCATACATACGTAGTCAGAAAATTTTTAACAGGTCATATAGGAATACATTTTTCATACATTGCGTCTAAAAGCCCCCTATGTGGTTCACATACTTTTAACGATCAAAACTTGCAAAAAAAGGATGTAAAACGTTACATGCGCTGTGCTAAACGCGTAGGAACTGACGGAATCAGAAAATAGCTGTCCAAGCTCCGTAGATCTGAAAAAGAAGATTGAAATCCGTTTGGAACTCAAAACTGAAATTATTTCAAATAAAATCCCGCTGCCTATTAAATAGCCCAAGTGGAAGCGGGCCCACCTGCGACTGCTGCACCTCCACCTGCGGCTCCCCAGGGTGGGTACCACTCCCCCGGGCTCGATTTGATTCGGGTTGAAATAGAGTTCCTATGTGATGCCAAGTCAAATCTGAGAAAAAATTGCTACACGATTGAGCGGTTTGTCCTGAAATCCTACGTTTAAGCTGCGTAATCCTGACAGAAAGGGGAACATCTTGAAAACCCTTGATATTCATTCTAGAGCCATGTTCGGGGTCCACTAATGAAGAATGCTAAACAATTGCCAAAAAAAATGGCATCAAACTACCAAAAATCAACACTGTCGAAATTCGAGTACAGACCGAATCCAGTTTCAACCGTTGGTTCCACTCCAGCGATGTTCGGGTACAGACCAAAGCCAGTTTCAACCGTTGGTTTTGCTCCAGCGATGTTTGGGTACAGATCTAAGCCAGTTTCCACCGTTGGTTCCACTCCAGCGAAGTTCGGGTACAGACCGAATCCAATTTCAACCGTTGGTTCCACTCTAGCAAAGTTCGGGTACAGACCAAATCTAATTTCAACCGTTGGTTCTACTCCAGCGAAGTTTGGGTACAGACCGAAGCTAGTTTCCATCGTTGGTTCCACTCCAGCAAAGTTCGGGTAGAGACCGAATCCAATTTCAACCGTTGGTTCTACTCCAGCGAAGTTCGGGTACAGACCGAAGCCAGTTTCAACCGTTGGTTCCACTCCAGCAAAGTTCAGGTATAGACCGAATCCAGTTTCCACCGTTGGTTCCACTCCAGCGAAGTTTGGGTACAGACCGAATCCAATTTCAACTGTTGGTTCTACTCCAGCGAAGTTCGGGTATAGATCAAAGCCAGATTCAACCGTTGGTTCCACTCCAGTGAATTTCGAGTAAATACCGAATCCAGTTTCAACCATTGGTTCCACTCCAGTGAAGTTCGGGTACACACCGAAGCCAGTTTCAATCATTGGTTCCGCTCCAGCAAAGTTCGGGTATAGACTAAAGCCAGTTTCAACCATTGGTTCTACTCCAGCGAAGTTCGGGTACAGACCGAAGCCAATTTCAGTCGTTGGTTCCACTCTAGAAAAGTTTGACTACAGACCGAAGCCAGTTTCCACCATTCGTTCTACTCCAGCGAAGTTCGGGTACAGACCAAAGCCAGTTTCAACTGTTGGTTCCACTCCAGCAAAGTTCGTGTACAGACCGAAACTAATTTTAACCGTTGGTTCTACTCCAACAAAGTTCGGATACAGAATGAATCCGGTTTCAACTGTTGGTTCCACTCCAGCGAAGTTTAGGTACAGACCAAAGCCAGGTTCAGCCGTTGGTTCCACTCCAGCGAAGTTCGGGTACATACCGAATCCAGTTTCAACAGTTGGTTCATCTCCAGCGAAGTTCGGGTACAGAACGAAGTCCAGTTCAGCTGTTGGCTCAACCCCAATGACATTTCAACCGTCGAATTAACCCCATGAGATATCGGGAGATAATCTAGGTGATGAAAACCATATCAGACTCCATCCCCACAGAGGATAGATGATGGAATCTGTTATACACATCCTCAAAAGGATCACCTTGGTGGGATCGATAATATCAACCACATCAGAATCTACGAAGCTATCGCAGAGAACGTCATTTTCAGTAGAACAAGACGAGAACAATCTGTGATAGCTCAGCTTTGACAATCTCATCCCCGTTCGAAAGGGACAAAAATAGTGTGCGATAGCCTATCACTAACCTCTCCAGCAGAACAAAACGAGGACAATCTGTGATAGCTTAGCTCTGACTAACGTCAACTAGATGACAATATCGCATTAAGGGTTATCATGAAAATGTTATCCATAGTAGAAAATGACGTAGACACTCAAGGGTAACCCTAACCCATCAAAGGTATCTGACCTGCACAACATACCTTTCAACGATCATATTTCAAGTGTCTAGCAATCTTTATCCTACTCATTCCATTACATGGCATGAACATGATAAAGAGGGGCATCTGTAGACACTCAAAATTTTCCTTGCCCCAATACTAACATTGTAGGAGGGCAAAGCCGTCAATCAAATCAACCCCAGTCCCGATACCGGACCTCCAATCCGAATCCGGCCCCCAATACCGGTCCTTCGACTTAAATCCGACCACCAATGCCGGTCCTTCAACTAAAATCTGATCCCTACTATCGGTCAACTCAAGTTCGATCTCAATATCGGTCAACTCAAATCCGATCCCCAATATCGGTACTCTAGTCAAATTCGGTCTCCAATACCGGTCTTGCAAATCCAATCAACTTCGGTCTCCAATCGAACCATCGGATCAACCCCGATCTCAATATCGGGCCATCCAATCAACTCCGATCTCCAATCGAACCGTCGGATCAACCCCAATCGCAATATCGAGCCATCCAATCAACTCCGATCTCCATTCGGACCGTCAGATCAACCCCGATCTCAATATCGGGCCATCAAATCAACTCTGATCTCCAATCGGACCGTCAGATCAATCCTGATTTCAATATCGGGCCATCAAATCAACTTCGATCTCCAATCGGACCATCGGATCAACTCCGATCTCAATATCGGGCCATCCAATCAACTTCGATCTCCAATCAGACCGTCAGATCAACCCCAATTTTAATATCAGGCCATCAAATCAACTTTGATCTCCAATCAGACTGTTAGATCAACCCCAATTTTAATATCGGGCCATCCAATCAACTTCGATCTCTAATCGAACCGTCGGATCAACCCCGATCTCAATATCGGGCCATCCAATCAACTCTGATCTTAATATCGGGCCATCAATTCAAACTCGATCACCAATATTGGGACAACCACAACACCGCTCACCTATATCAGAATATCAACTCAACCCCGGTCTTAACCCGGGAGGTACAGATCAGCCCCAGTCTCAACCCGAGAAGTACAGGTCATCCCCGATTTCAACATAGGAAGTCAGATCGACCTCAGGCACAAACCTAAAGCATCACAACACCTCCAGAAGAAACAACCACGCCAGTTTCAGATGCAACATTGAGGACAAACAGACTCGAATGGGATCCAAGTCTTGAAAATAACTCCCGGAAGTTAACCAAAGGCCATGCCGACACTACAGGCAGCCCCATAAGGGGCAAAATGGTCATTTTACCAAACCTAAGATTCTTTGGTTAAATTTATGCTGAATTGATGGCACCAAGGTCAGAACGAACTATAACGATGATCCCGAGTGCAAACAGCGCAAGACAGCTCAACGGACAAACTACGGGGAATCGAAGACCTGGTTATGAACCAGTCTTCTTGGACCCAAAAAATGTTTTATCCCATGTCTTTGCGACACTCTCGGTGAGGGCTTTCCAAAAAGGTATCGCACGCCTCAAACGGACGCTCCGATCAAAAGTTAGAAATTTTAACTTCGACTGCGCGTTATTCGGAGTGCAAATACTTCGAGACGACGGAACCCGGCACCGCGAGCCCCACCAGAGGAGCCGCACCTCTACCTGCGGCTGCTGCAGGTAGAGTGGAAGCTCCCTTGACTATAAATATGAGGTCACCTCCATCATATTGAAGAATTCAAAAACGCTGCGAACCTCTGCATGTTTGATTTTCTGACTTTTTCACCTCTTCTAAACCCAAATATTTTCACTCTAACACAAAGATATACCCCTATACTATCACATATCAAAAATTAACCAGTCGATTTGGACGTTTGAAGCCCACTAAGTGGAAAAAAGCCGTGTAGCAGTCCATTGTAAGTATTTTTGCGATCAGAAAATGAATACTACTTCTTTGCACTTTTATACACTTGCACGTTAAGTTTCGTTTTCTAAAAATTCCCGGAACTTAGTTCCGTGGCCATTTTAGTCAAAATTTGGTACATTTTTATACATAAACTAATTTTCTGGCATTTTTACAACTCGAATTGACGATCCGTCAGCTCCAGCAGCTTTAATGCACTAAACTCTTCATTTTGGCAACTTTGCTGGACTGGGTTATCTTCTCAGTCTGGGTTTGGCCCTTTTTTGTATATATTTAACTGTATATATATTAACATTTCAATTCTGTCAAGCCCAGATGTCAAATCCGAGGTCGTTTATCGCTTTTATATATATTTACGCATATATAAGCGATTTTCACCACCACTGGGTTCTCTTCCCAGTCTTGGTTGACTACTTTCTGTCAATATATATATATATATATATATATATATATATATTTCAGTCTGGCCTGGATCATTTCGTGGCCTTTATACTATTTTTGCACTCTTTGCCATTACTGGGTGATCTTCCCAGTCCCTAGTTGACTACTTTCCTGTAAATTTACATTTCAGTCTGGCCTGGATTATTTCGTGACCTTTATACTGCTTTTGCACACTTCGCCATTACTAGGTGATCTTTCCAGTCCCTGGTTGACTACTTTTCAGTAAATTTACATTCCAGTTCGGCCTGAATTATTCTGTGGCCTTTTTACTGCTTTTATATATAAATATGCATATATAAGAAGCCTTCACCACCACTGGGTTCTCTTCCCAGTCTTGGTTGACTACGTTTCTGTAAATACATATATATTTTAATTCCAGTCCGGGCACCGGCGTGAAAACCCATTGCCCTTTACAGCTTTTATATATATAACTATATATACTGCTTTACTCACTGTCTATTCAACTGCTGCTTTAAATATTTATTTTATATGAATTGGTACTAACATATCTGCGGGCAGACTAGATTTATTTAAATCTCACCAACTCTAATTTTTAAATGGTTCAAAACATCTAGATTGAACCGGGAAGCTAGAATGGCTGAGATTTTCTCAAATCTAGCTTTCTTTCTAGTTTCAGCTTCAAAAGCAACCTTGCGGCCCTTAGATCAATATCTAGTGGGAACGAGACACTTTGTCCACGTGCAGCCAGGATTTACTGATGAATCCTTGGTTCCATTGCGACGTGAGGATGTATATATCTATTTCTGTACAAATTTGAGCTGTGCAGGTTTATTGGCTACTTCTATGTGAGCCTAGGAATCGTGGGATTCGCGATAAAAACGATCGAAATCTGATTCCCACGATGGACAGACTCTAGTTTACGAATGTACCCTGCCAGTTATTCTGTAAAATGTACATACAAAAGACCTTAAAACGGTTATCCGGATTTAAGGTCTCAACATAGTGAAAATGTGGATTGTCGTGTCAGCGTCCCTCCGATAGTTTTCATGCCCATGAGGAGACCGACACTTGTATTTATTTCTCACCATTCACATGCAGCCTTAAGGCTATAAAAATAAAAATTGTAAGTATCAAAAGGCTTCAATTCCTATGTTACCATAAGGGTTTGATAACCAGCTTTCAAAACATCACTGTCAATTCAATCAAAAGAAAAGCTTTTTGCAAATCTAATCAAAACATTTTTGCAAATCAAATCAAAGACTTTTTGCAAATCAAATCAAACCCTTCGTATATAGGTTCAACGAAGCAAAACATTACTTTCAAATCAATCAAATCAATAGACCCAATTTTCAAGCAACATTCACTCACACATTTCAGTTTTAAGGAAAATATTGAAAAGATGCGGTATAGTGTTTACACGAGAGTCGTGGGGTGCCTAAAACCTTCACCACACTTAACCAAGCCCCCGAACTCAAACTTTGTTTTCAAAGATCAAATTTTGACAATGTCCAATAATTGGGCCTCTTTCAAGCAAAACTCGGTTGAGTTGGTACAACCATTTTCAAAACTACCAACTGGCGACTCTGTAAAACGTTCAAATCGTTGACATAATACATGTTGGCATTTTTTCTAAAAAAACCCTTCAAAACCTTTTTCCTAAAAAAAAAAGAGTGAAGGTAGAAAGAACTTAGGAAAAGAAATTAAAATATCCTGGTTGTGACCCGACTAACGAATTTTTTAAAATCGATGTCGACAATAATTAAATAAAATCTTTCTTATAAAAAAGATTACAACCTTTAAATCAAAATATCCCAGGGTTTATCTAACTTTAACATAAAAAATTAATACGGAAAAATAACTTGACACAATCAAGTCTTTATTGCAATTCAAAATTAACAAATAAAACAAGTCTTCACTTGTTCATCTTGCCTTTCTCTTTACTTGTTGACGGTACGTCAACGTTCTCAACTTTAGCTGCAACGGATTATTAAATATGCTTGAGTAAGCAACCAAAAGCTCACTTGGAATACAACAATAATATGACATAACTGAATAACCTCAAAAGATTTGAATAACTTTCCTTTCAGCAACAATAAAGAATTGAATAATAATTCTTTCATCAATATTTAGAATTTCGCATATTGAAAAATCTGAGGGCTGTAAGACCTTGAACTTTGTCCTAGGTTATTAAAATTTATATTTAAAACCTTTAACAGTCGTATAGACTATGGACTCTCAACTCGTACTTAGGGGGATCAGCCCTTCGTACCATGTATTGTGTACAAACATTTAACGCTTTCGCATAGTAACCTCCCCTAGTAAATAGGGTTGTTCATCTCAGTATTTGATACGAGTCCGCACCAAAGAAAGTTTGGTTTGGATAGCTAAAAGAAAATTTGGAGTTTCAACTATCATTAACTAAGGAGTAGTTGAATCAACTCACAATAACTTAGCATAATTCGATAATACAAGAATTATGAATTAACTTATGCTTTAGAATTTTAATTTAAAGCATTCAAAAGATAAGATAGACTTTGCTTTAATAATAAGTCAAGGTCACATCAATTCAATAATAAACTTTGATAAGGTATTTGCTCAACATGAATTTTATAAAGTATACAAATACTTGAATCATTATAATCAATAAAGGTAACTCAAGTAAGGTTTGAGTTTAGAAAACTTGCCACAAGCGCAAGCTACAGTTACAACTCACGTTCCTTAACAAATCCTACACACATATATATTTAACCATAATAACCTAAATTAGTTATCACATAACTAATTCACATAATTAGTTAACTCATTCCTCTTTAATTATTAAATTAATAATTAATTATCACATAGTTAATCACACCTCATGTTCACATATATACTCACATAATTAATCAAATAATAATTATACATCCATATTAATTAAATTATAATTAAAAAAATTATAATTTAAATTAAACATTCACTTTAATTATAATTAATCAAATTATAATTACATCTTATATTAATTAAATTATAATTAAATAAATTATAATTTAAATTAAACATGTACCTTAATTATAATTAATCAAATTATAATTATATTTTATATTTATTAAATTATAACTAAATAAATTATAATTTAAATTAAACATTTACTGTGATTATAATTAATCAAATTAAATTATAATTTAAACAATTACTTTGATTATAATTAATCAATTTTAATTCATGCACTCATTAAATTATAATTAACAAATTATAATTTAAATTACACATTTATCTTAATTACAATTATTCAAATTATAATTACATATTATATTTTATTAATATAATTCATTACTGTCCATTTCGCATTTTAATTTTATTAGAATGCTTTATAAATTATTACATAATTAATCTCATAAATTTCACATTTTTAAAATAGCTTTCTGCCCAATCTGCATGACCAGCGTGGCTGCGCTCCAATTGGCCTTGGGAGCGGTGCGGTTGCGCCACTGCGCAGACAAGTCTGACAGTTCGCGAACTTTGCAGAGAAAAAGTCAATTTGGCTTATTTCTCCACACCAAATTCCGAATTCAGACCACATAAATCACATAAACTTTTATACAAATATCAGTTCATGATTCTAACACGTTCTAACACATATAGCCATCAAAACAAATAATTTACAACTCTTAATTTTGTAAAAATTGGAGAAAAAACTATATTTCAGTGTTCTTGATAGAATTGAACACTGTGAATTTGTTACTCAATCAAAATACACAATTCAAAGCACATTGAATTCATATCTCAATATATTAACATAATCTAAAATCAATTTATAGAACAATTTACAATAAATCATGAAATTTTTGATTTTAAAGGTAAACTATATATTTTCAAAATACTTGACTGTAACTTTTGATGGACATGAATCTCTTATGTTCATCCTATATGCATGAATTAACAACTTAATTAAGCATACAATTCATACATAAGCATGTTATAAACATAATATGTATATATATATATATATATATATATATATATATATATATATATATATATATATATATATATAAACCATGATCATAAAAATTTCATGAAATTTTATGTTTACAGAGAACCAAAAATATGAATAACATAAAATTAAAATTCCTAAGCTACAAGGTTTAGGATTATACCCTTAAGCTTAGTGTTTAGGAGAAAAGATGATGGTGATGCTTTGATTTCTCAAGCTCTCCCTTTCTCTTCTTCCTCTTCTCTCTTCTTCTTCTCTCTTTTGTTCTTCTTTGTTCTAACTGACTAACTCTTGTTTTTCTAAACTAACGTATATACATATAATTTACATATATTATATGTATAAGACATAACTATAAAATATGTAACTTACAAAACATAATGACCCTAATAATAATTGCAATTAATATATAAGTTATAAATTTTGAATTTTAAAAGTAATAAGGCTTGTTTGGCAAAACAGCTTTATTTAAAAAAAATAGATTTTTAGAACTTAAGGCCTTGTTTGGTAAAAACCCTTTAAAACAAGTGTAAAGGCCCTGTTTGGTAAAACTAAATTAAAACACTTTCTTTATTTTAATAAATCCTTTAACGCATAGTTTAAATGTTACACTTTAATTAATTAAATCTTAACATTCCAATTTAATTAATAAAAAGCTAACATCAATTAACCACATAAAAATTACCACATAACAATTATAATTATTCGCTAATTATAATTTCATGTAACAATTACCACATAAAATTCATCTAATTTAATTATCACAATTAAATTTAATTAAATTAAAACTATACCATAAAATCATTACACATTAATTAAATTAAATATTAAATATTCATTTAATTAATATATAGCACTTAATTAAATTACTTTACACAATCACATAATTTATTTATTTAACTCAATAAATAAATTAATTAAAATATTTATTTAATTCAATAAATATTTAAAATTAATATATAAAATTCTCATTCGTTACAATCTTCCCTCCTTAAAAGGATTCTGTCCCCAGAATCACAAATAAAAAAAACTCATCTGTTATATTGCAAAGTATAATCTCAAACTGAATCCAGCCAAATGTGCTTTTGGCGTCAAATCGGGCAAGTTGTTGGGATTTCTAGTGAGCAATAGAGGCATTGAGCTGGATCCTGCCAAGATAAAAAACATTACTGAGATGCCCGTACCTCGAACAGAGAAGGAGATACGCGGATTCTTGGGAAGGATCAATTTCATAAGCCGATTCATTTCCCACCTCACGACAACTTGTGAACCCATCTTCAAGCTACTAAGGAAGAATTCCTCCACAAAATGGAATGAGGATTGTCAGAAAGCCTTCCTTGCCATCAAGAAGCAGCTGATCAAAGCTCTTGTCTTGGTACCTCCGAGGGATGGAGTTCCCCTGTTCATGTACCTGTCTGTCAATGCCAACGCAATGGGCTGCATGCTGGGACAAAAGAATGATAGTAGTAAGGAGAGAGACATCTACTACATCAGCAAAAGATTCAGCAGCGGTGAACAGAAGTACACCCTGATCAAGAAGACATGTTGCGCATTAGCATGGGCTGCCATGAGGTTACAACACTATCTTCATGGGCACACGACCTACCTCATATCCCGCATGGAACCATTAAAATATGTATTCAACAAGCCAATGTTGAATTTGTCGATTATCCAAATGGCAGTTGATCCTCCAGCAATTCGACATTGTCTACGTGACTCAAAAGTCCATCAAAGGTCAAGGCATTGCAGATCAATTAGCCAAAGCACCATCAGGAGGGTTTGAACCTTTAGAGACTTACTTCCCGGATGATGGGATCATGACAATTCAACAAATCTGACAAGAGAATACATTCCAACCATGGAGAATGTATTTTGATGGAGCAGTAAATATGAAAGGTGCCGGAGCTGGGGCAGTCCTTATCTCTGGTATAGGAGAACAATATCCTGTGGCTACCAAGTTGCAGTTTGTCAACACCAACAACACGTCTGAGTATGAAGGCTGTATAATGGGGTTGAAACTAGCCCAATCCATGGGTATCCAACATCTACTAGTCTTTGGAGATTCTGAGTTGGTCATCAGACAAACCACCGAGGCATATCACACCAAAGAACTACATTTGCTACCCTATCATCGGCAGGTCATCAAAATATCCATGGAGTTTGAAGATATAACCTTCATCCATATTCCTCGGGGTAGGAATGACTTCGTTGATGCATTGGCAACGTTGGCTTCCTTGATTCGCATATTCGATAGGAGTGTGATTCCCGACATCACATTCACAAAACAAAAGGCCCCGGCGTACGGGAATTATATTGGAGAAATATCAGATGAAATACCTCCTATGAAGCAGCCTTGGCATCAAGACATCAAGGAATATCTCCGAGATGGATTTACACCCGCTGGGGCAAGCCAAGCCGTGTGAAAGTGGATTCACAAGATGGCTATGAAGTTCTATCTGAGCGGAGATACACTCTACAAAAGGGATGCTGGAATAGGCCTTTTAAGATGCCTCGATAAAGAGCAAACCCAGAGATTAATAGATGAAATCCACGGTGGAGTCTGCAGTCGACACATGAGCGGTCATCTGTTGGCCAAAAAGATATTAAGAACATGGCATTATTAGATCTCTCTCAAAGCTGACTGCGATGATCATGTCAGGAGATGCTTTCAATGCTAAGTCCATGGAAACGCTATTCACGCTCCTCCAAATGAGCTCCACAATATGAGTTTGCCATGGCCTTTCTCTATGTGGGGAATGGATGTGATTGGGCCAGTAGAACCCAAATGCTAGCAACAGACACCGTTTCATCTTCACCATGATCGATTACTTCACCAAGTAGGTTGAAGCAGCCTCTTTTCCCAAAATCACCAAAGCGGTAATCATTGGTTTCATCAGAAATAATGTCAACTATCTATATGGACAACCGGAGGTTATCATATCAGACAATGCCAAGAACCTAAATAATCAGATGATGAGAGAATTATGCAGCAAGTTCCATATCAAGCATCTCAATTCCGTCATCTATCGGCCCAAGATGAATGGTGCTGTCGAAGCGGCCAACAAGAACATCAAAAAGATCATGTAGAAAATGTTTGCTAATCACAAAGAATGGCCTGACCTGTTGCCTCTAAAACTGTTAGCATACAGGGCGTCCATGCGTACCTCTATTGGGGCTACCCCCTATTCATTGGTCTATGGCATGGAAGTAGTCCTTCCCATAGAAATAGAGATGGAATCCTTGCGAGTATTAATAGATGCTCAGATGGACGAAGATCATTGGTTGCAAGAGCGGTACGACCAGCTGTCCCTAATAGATTAAAAGAGGGCTACAACCATTTTCTATGGGCAGTTATATCAGCAAATGATTGCTCGATCATACAACAAGAAAGTCTGAATACGGCAATTCAAGGAGAACGACTTGGTATTAAAGAAAGTCCTGGCCAATCAAGATGAAGCCAAAGGAAAGTTCACCCCAAATTGGGAAGGCCCTTTCATTGTCAAAGAAGTGTTGATAGGAGGAGCTATCAGATTGCAAGAGATGGATGGGAGCGAATTTCCCCAACTCATCAACTCAAACACCATAAAAAGGTACTATGTCTAAAACACTTATCAGCCCTCATCCTGGTCCTGCTAATCGTCCAAATCAGGTTTGGTTCTTAATGAAAGAACGAACTACGAATGACATGATCTCCCTCAGCCCGGGAGTACATAGGCAGCCATTCACGGTGCGTTCAATCCCAAACAAAAAATTCAAAAACTCATCAAAACAAACTCAACACCCAAGATAAATACTTCTCAAACCCCTCTCACATAATCCGAACTACGAATGACCTGATCTCCCTACACCCGGGAGTACATAGGTGGCCATTCATGGTGTGGTTTGACCTTCAAAGAAAATATAAAAAAATAATAAAAAACCAGTCCCAAGACACCAAAACATAAATCCTATCAAGCCTTCCTGGTCAATAGGCCCTTTTAAGATACTCTATGACATCTCACTGTCAATCCATCAAGGAAAAGCTCATGAGACATCAACAACAGCAGGTCATGAAAGAAGTGGTAATCACTCAGCAATGATGATACATATCCAACAGGGAACTGAATCAAAATATATTTCTCTGATATATAATATTATTTGATATACACTGTGTCCTGTACATGATAAAAATGGCTGATTTAGTATATGCAGGAAAAATAAAGCTAGACTATAGACCCATGGATAAGCGAGATAGCAATGCCAACATGGCGTCTCTCTTTGAAGATGGAGGAGCCGATGCAAGCGTAAAACCCTCAACCATCTGGGCCAGAACATCCACAACCATCTGCATAGTGGCACTATGATCATCAATATAAGCACTCATATCGACAACTAGACCATGGGTATATGATCAGAGAGTAGTACTGTTAGCAATGTGGAGATCCCGATAAGCTATGGCCTCATCCCTCTCTATAAAAGCAGCATCCCTGGCAATCAAAGTCTCCTCGATCTCAACAAAAGCGGCATCTCAAGTAGATCAAGCCTCATCTCTCTCAACTAATGTCGTATCTCGAGTGGCTCGAGCCTTACTCTATCAGCAAAAGTTATATCTCTGCCAGACAGGGCAGTCAACATCAATGTCCTAGCCTGATCTCTCTCGAAAGTCATCCTAGCTAATGAATCTGCCATAGCTGGATCTGTGATGGCTAGAACAATCAATGGATCACTAACTAAGGCTACTATCAGACCCCTAAATAACTCGTCCTCTGTAGGAGAATCAGGATCCTCCATATATTCCTTCTCATCTGAATCCACAACCGGAGCTGACTGGACGATTACGACCACTGATATATCAGCCTCTAACCATGCTGAATACTTTGGAGAGCAATCCGGATGGCTATTAGAGAAATCAGCCCTCTCCCTATGAGTTCAACACTCATAAAATCTTGATCAGGTCGGATGACAATATAGAAGAAACTAACATCCGCTGATCAATAGCCCCCTCAAACTGGTGCAGGCTCTAGAACTTATCAAACTGACCCATAACTGCCAACGGATGATAAGTGGTCACCCCTCTCAATCCCTCCAGGGTTAAGTAGTCTATGTTAGATGCATGGGTAATGAAGCTATAAGGGGAGACTAGTCCTGAGCATGGCAAAATTGAAAAAGGATGCTCAATATTTGACAAAAAAGCTGACCATGTCTCTGCATCCGAACACTCCACTGGCCGGAAGGAGTAGGACATGACTATCTCGTGGGTGAAGTAGTATCCCTGATGTCTGAAGAAGCCAATTGGACGTAAATGGGTCATGAGCCATACATACAGAAGGAAAGAGCTACCTCTAAAAAACCCCTCTGGATGGGTGCTGCAATAGGTAGCTGATCTCAATGTCTCGACCAGTATCATCGGTAAGATGGTACTAGTCTAAGGGCATGAACCATGACCATCAATCCAATATCTAAGTGGTCCAAATATAGTTGCATGTATACGTAGGCCACGATTGTGACGCCCCCAAAATAGGTTCAATACACAACCCACCTATTCTGAGTCGCCAAGAAATACATGGTACAGAATCTAAAGACAAATCTTTTATATCAAATTGTCGTGCACAATACGACCACACATAAACTATGAGTTTCAATACAAATAACCATACTCATACTCCTTATCAATGATACGTTACACAAGGGTACAGTCAATAACTATTTTAGAAATTAAAATCTTTAGAAAATGCTCAAGGAAACCTTCGTACATGGGAGACCATGCATCTAAGTTATAATAGATATCATAGGACTTGAGCCTCAAAGAAGAACGAGAAGATTACTATCTTGTTCATTCCAATGGTGGGTATTCTCTTGCCATATAATTATCTCAATTTTCTCAAACTGAGGATTATATTCCAGCCATACTCCAAGATTATATAGGTAGTGCTCATAGATATAATCAGTAAGTGGATGTGCACAACCCCGTCTTATGATAACACAAAGTCGTGTGTCATTAGACATCTTGTATGATAGTGGTAAAACACCCTTCCAAAGTTGGGTTCACCTCACCCTATTCGGTTCACCAAAATCAACTATTAAATGATGTATAAAATACGACACACACATTTTAAGTTCTCAATATAATTATTATCATACTATTTTAAGGGAAACTTCAATAGCTATCGACCATCTTTCTATTCCCCTGTTATCCCCGTTTGACCCCGCTACACTCTTATTACCTGAAAGGAATTGTGATGCAAAATGGTGAGTACAAATAGTCCAGTAAAAAATATCATAACAAAAGATAAGCAAATTATCAATAGCATTCGTCAGTAATAAATCAGAGATTTAGAATATATGGTAGATGATAAAACTTTCCAACCATAGTTGCAGCGGAACGAATAATCCATTAAAAGAGTCAAATAAACCATAATGTCTATTATCTTCTCCATGTTAAAAGTCCACCAACAATGTTTTATCCCTGTAACATCAATCAAAAGTTTCTGTCCACAATCATGTGAATAATTCATAATCATAATTGTGTTGCTAAATTCCTCTTCGCACCAGGACGAAGATAACTTTCATCACCTGTCTTTACCTGAAACACCAAAGATCATGGTTATACCAAATCACAGTTCCTGTTCATAATCATGCTAATCAATTCATCTTTGCACTACGGGCCAAAAATATTCAACAATTAATCATTCATCTTTGCACTACAGGCTAAATATATTCATCAATAGCTCATCTTTGCACTACAGGCCAAAGATATTCACAAATCAACCGCTCATCTTTGCACTACAAGCCAAAGATATTCATCAATAGTTATTTTTGCACTACAAGCCAAAGATATTCATAAATCAATAGCTCATCTTTGCACTACAGGCCAAAGATATTCATTAATAGTTCATCTTTGCACTACAGGCCAAAGATATTCATAAATTAATAGCTCATCTTTGCATTACGGGCTAAAGATATTTAAATCTCAAAGAAATATCTAATCATTTCAGAATTTATAGAAACAACATTTATAACCATGTTGATCAATTCACCTTTGCACTTAAGCTAAAGATTTTCAATTATAAACTCAGTGGTCATGATCATACCAGTCAACAATTCATCTTTGTACTACTAGCCAAAGAGAACCCATAATCATGGTCATACCGATAATCTACCCATCTTTACACTCAAGTCAAAGAGAACGTCCCATCACCATAATTATAAAAATATTATATATAATGAATAGACATAGTAAGAACAATATGATCAAAACATGGATCTAAAATCATAACATTGTAAACTCAATTCCTAAAATCACATCAAATGCAAGTATTTTCAAAGATATAAGATCAACAGGTAGGGTGAGGGTACTAATTTGAATTGAGCAAGATTTGTAAACTGTAGATGTAACGAAGGTTTCTCCCAACGGAGTTTCAACAGATAAGTTAAAGTCTAATTTCTCAGGTGTCAAGTTCAAACGTTGAGCACAAGCAGGTCAAATAAAAGAATGGGTAGCACCGGTATCTAATAAAGTGTAAACTTTGCAAGAGTTTATTATCAGCTTACAAGTAATAACCTCGTTCGGGTTCCTTACTTGTTGGGAAGTCACGACAAAAGCTCTTCCAGGAACCACTGACTTTGACTTGTCAGGGATAGCCTTTGGAGTCACCATCCCTGTTGGACTTGGTTTCGCTACATGACATACTCGAGCTATGTGCCCTTTCTTTCCACAGTTATAACACACCTTGAATTATTGTGTGCAGTCGGGGCTGATGTGTCCCCCTTGCCCGCATTTATAGCATTTGACCGACGGTCTTTCTCCTCCCCTAGAAACAGTTGATGTTGGTGCTGCTGTTGATGCTTTCACGTTCTCATTATTATACCTTCTCTTCTTGAAATCTCCCCCCGACTCACTTCTTCTATTATCATGGCCATGATTACCACCGGAGTGTTTACCGCTTCTATCATGATACCTTCCTCCCTGCTGGTTGTCATTGTTTCGATGACTGCTGCCACCGATACGACCTTGGTTGTTGTCTCTTGGTTGAACATAATCATTATCTCGTTCTAATAACTGGGCCCTATTCACTATATCCGAATATTGAGAAAATTTGTGAGAAATGAGGTATTGACGAGTCTCGGGTTTTAAACCTCTCAGAAACATTCGCATCATACGTTCCTCATTCTGCACCAAATGAGGTGCAAACGGGATAACTCCGCGAACTTAGCCTCGTACTGGGACACAGTCATGTTGTTCTGTTCTAGTCCGATAAACTCTACCTCTTTCATGTGACGAATACTTTCTGGAAAGTACTTGTCATTGAACAGTTTCTGGAATGCCCCCCAAGATATCTTTAGTGCGACAGGCTGGGTACGCTTCACAGATTTCCACCAGTAATCAGCCTCTCCACGGAACATAAACGTGGCGAATGGAACCTTCTGTTCCTCCGTGCATCCCAAGACATCAAATATCTTGGTAATTTACTTAATCCAATTTTCTGCCTTGATTAGATCTGGCTTTCCCTGAAACTTTGGTGGTCCCAACTCTTTAAACTGCTTGGCAGTGACAAGCCGCGAGTTGTTATTTCCACCTGTATTATGAACACAAGTATCCCTCGTCTAGTTTTGCATGAACTGCAAAAAGCTTCTAAACATCCCGTCATTTATTATTTCTTCGGTAGGGTTGTTTACAGGAGGAATATAGTCTTCTCGTTGTACGTTCTAATGGTTGGAGATTAAAGGTGTCTCAACGGTCTCATTGACTCCATTGTTTAAATTTTCAGCTGCCATTCTCAAATACTGCCACAAAATAACGGTTAATCAAACAAATTAACATATCACATATTAACCCTATGTTCCAACCGACTAATTAAATAACAATTAAGCTAGATAGGACACACTAGCGAAGGTTTTACTCGTCTCTCCCCTCCTAGTTCTATTCTCAGATCTCTGCCAGAGATCATATCCCTAAACTCTGATACCAACTGTGACGCCCCCAAAATAGGTTCAATACTTAACCCATTCTGAGTCGCCAAATACATGGTACAGAATCTAAATACAATCTTTCATATCAAACGGTTGTGCAAAATACGACCACACAACTGTGAGTGTCAATACAGACATGTAGAAAATATAAAAATTCAAACTAAGTCCTCATTACATTTATTATCACACTATTTAAAAAAAATAGTGAGGACTTCTACAGCTCTAACTCGGACCATCACTCCATTCCCCGACTAGTATCCGCGATATTATCATTTCATGAAGAGAATAATGGAAGAAAAGGGTGAGCTCAACTAGCCTAGTAAATAATATTATGACTAAGATAATGAAAAATAAATTATCGTTAGCCTTCAATAAATAAGATAAAATATTATAGACAACAAGTTTTAGATCAATATTCGCAGCGAAAATAACAATTCATTAGAAGAGTTAAGTAGAGAATGATGTCTACTATCTTCTTTGATTTAAAAGTCCATCATCAATATTTTATCCCTGTAACATCAATCAATATACATCTCGAATCAAATATTCATCTCTTGCATTACGGGCCAAAGATATTCATTTGTATCACCAGTTGGTCATGTTCATCTCAACACCTGTCCATCTTTGCACTACGGGCCAAAGATATTCATTAGGTAATCATTCGTCTTTACACTACAGGCCAAAGATATTCATCAAGTAATCATTCATCTTTGCACTATAGTCCAAAGATATTCAGTTATATCACTATTTAGGACTGAGGATGATGAAAAATAATACGAATAACGAATTCAGTGAGATAAAGGACAAATATTAGAGAATTTATCCAGAGTTCAAGAATGAAGATCAAAACCAGGATCCAATCAAAGATGATTTGAAAGAAAAAAAATTATTTTTTTACCGTGAATAGTACCCCGTGAATAATGACTCGTGAATAGTAACTCGACATGAAAAGATAAAAATTTCACAAGAAAGTTCAGACCAATATTCCAATGAAATGATATTAGATGAAGCGCAAAACTCAAGAAATTTCTGATTATTTCAGGAATTATAGAAGCAATACTTGTCGTAGTAAGTTTAGAGTTTGGAATCTGAAATGAAACAATATACGAAACTGCAATTGGATTTTCACCTGTCAAGCGATAGTCTGCTCAGACATAATATTTCCACAATTTAGTAACAACTGAATACGAAGGATTATTCACCAGGCATGCGGTAGTCTGCGTAGACAGGTTATTCCCACAAAATAATAAAGAATAGAATAACAACAGGATTTCACCATGCATGTTGTAGTCCGCGTAGACAAGTTATTCCAACAGAATAATAAAGAATGGAATAACATCCCTTACGAGTATTGAAAGAAAATAACTCTCTTCATGAATACGAAAGAAATAATACCCCTTACCTTAAAAATTTGGAGACTGCACTAGTGTAATAGCAGAATACTCTTCTTCTTTCTCTCTTATTCTCTCTATACTTTCTCTCTCAATAGCTTTAGTGAATTGGTGAGAAATAATGAAGAAATAAGCTTCTATTTATAGGCTCGGCAGAGTAAGGGTAAAATAGTATTTTTGCCATAATTTATAACATCATCAATCCTATGACATCATTGCTTACCTCATCGCTCCGATGACATCCTTGCTTACCTCATAGCTCCGATGACATCATTGTTTGCATCATAAGAGTTCAAATTCAATTTGCACTCTTCCACCGCGTTTAACTTTTATACTATGAACTTGCTATAATAATGTTACCATTCTAATTATAAAAACCATACTATTATATAATCACATCATACTACTATAATGTAATATTATAATAACATATTTGAATGAATTATTTTATCAGAAAAGATAAAATACCAACTTTCAACCAATGTCACAAGCTAAAAATTCCTCCATTAAAAATCCACATTGAATATATATATCAACAATTAATTATTTATAAATAATATTAAGAACTACAATATTAACAACTAGGTCGTTCCCAGGAAAGAGGGGGTCTTCCGATAAGGATTTCTCCTTACTAGCGCGCAATTAATCAATCCTTTTCCTAGACAGAACTTCCTTAGACATTGCCAAGAATGCTATCTAATAATATTATTCAAATAATATGAATTATTGATTTGATAATTTGAAATACTGTGCAATGACAATTATTGAATCACTAATATAAAATAGCAAGTAGCACTTATTGATATAAAATATCAACGTAGCAAATATTGAACCAATACAATATTATGCAATTATTGAATCAATAATATAAAATATTTAACAGTAATTACTGTAACAATAATTGAGTAAGTGTCTTCCTACGTAAGAATCAATAATTCGAAATACTGTGCAATACCGTGTGCTATTGTGCAACACCACGTATTACTGTATTTTAACCACCAGGTATTTCAACAGTACTAACGGTGACAGTTTTGCCGTTATTTTTATAAATAGGTTACTTTTGTCGCTTTCTATATTCGACATTCATTCCGTTGTGGGGCCCACAAATGGCTGCGCCGTCGTACGAATATTCCCCGACAACAAGAATATTCCACGACCAAACAAATATTCCCTGACAACAATGAATATTTTATAACCACTTGCTTACTTTGTAAACTTTGCACATCTCACCCATAACTTATCACATTTATCAAATCAACACCTTACTATTTCAAAATAATATATAAAGAAAATTAAATCTTATTCATAAAATTTGGGGTCTTACAACCTCCCCTTCTTATGAAATTTTGTCCTCGAAATTAACGTACATACCTGGTATGTCGAAAAGGTGAGGATATCTCGCTTTCATTTCCGATTCTAAGTCCTAGGTCATTTTCTCGATATCATGGTTCCTCCACAAAACTTTAACTTGAGGTATAACCTTTGAGCGTAGGACATGTTCCTTCCTATCCAACATCTTGACAGGTACCTCTTGTAAGAACCTGAATTTCCAAGAATTATTATTAATAAGAATTTAATGAATAAAATTCTTAAAGCATGAGATAGATTCAAATATGAATATATATCTGTGATATGAGGTTTGTAGTATTGAATTACATAGGGTGATATGAAATATGTAATACGTGATTCTTAGAGTTTAATAAATATATATCATTATTATATATTTATAGAGATGAATTAGTAGAGGAGATGGATAATATTTATCTATCGTTATTAAATGATTTATAGAATTATTTATCATGGTAAGATGATGACATTAAATATTTTTGATAGTCACCATTTTTCTGGAGTATATGTACGTTGTTAGAGAGAGAAAGAAAATCAATATATCATTAGATATGTATTGGTTAGAGAATTATTAATTAATTGAATACACGACGAGAAGTGTAGATTAAAGGAATGTATATATGTGTTATATATATATATATATAATATATATATATATATATATATATATATCTTGAGTTATGTGGATAAGTGGAAAAAGAAATAATTATTATATATTTCTTATAAGATTATTAAAATAATTTCTTATATTATTTTAATAAGAAGGGGGAGTGTTATTTTAAATAATAATAATAATACCTTGTATGTTTTTGAATAAGGTAATATGAAGGAGGGTAGATATATTAAAGCATATTTGCTATATGTAATATATTGGTAGGAAATAACTTATGATCTATTTTCTATATAGAAGGTGTACATGTGTTGTACATATAGCTATTTCAACAATGTTTAAATATTATTATTAAATAATATCTTGAGGAAATTAGTAAATCACTTTATTATGATTAATGCCTCTAATGGAGATTTTATTATATAATAAAACTTAGTATATCATGTTATGAAGGAATGATTAAACGGGATTAATTAATATTATTATGAGAATTATTGTTATGTGCAAATTTACATGATATGTGAGTTAGTAACTTTGCAAATAATTGCTAGGAATTAATTTATAGGGAGTCACTAATGGTTTATTTAAATTAGTGGACTAGCCCTAAGTTTTATATCAAAAGAATTGATAAGATGATTAGTAATTAAATATTCAATTAAATGAATATAGTGTAGAGGTTTAAACGTGATTGATTAATTAATATTTTGGATAATTAATCGATAATATATGAATTTATTGTTGTTGAGAATAATAAAACATAAGCGTGTAAAGGATTAATAAATTATAATGAGATTATATTTAATCGATTAATTATTTTATACAAATATGCGATATTAAACCCTTAATATATGATAGTTAACTATATAGTACAAGGTGACACATTAATATGTCTATATGTTATATATATAGACTATATAGTAAGATTAATTGCATTATGTGAGTTACATAATATTATTACTTATGTAACATGATGTGTGTGGGTAAAACCTAGTGTATACCCTATCACCTTATATTAATATCAATAAACAATTGTTAATTGATAATATTTTTAATAAGTTATTATAATTACAATAATAACCGTTATGAGAAGGAATAATAATAATACCCAATATTCGGTATTAAGAAAATGTACATGGATTATATGTGTGTACACTACTTGATACCTTGTAATTAGGAAATACATTGTATGCCCTTTTAAATCATTATAATCTATGTTATGTGAAATGAATTGTGTATATATATTATATAATCTAGTGTATTTATTATATAACCAAGTATGGGACATATATGATATACACTTTGCAAGTTGATGAGCTAAAATGAGAACCCCTCTCCACTTCTTCTCCCACACGTGCACTACCACATGGCTAGCTACTCTACTCCTTCCCTCAATCTCAACAATATAGAGCTAATGAATAAATGGGGAGTGGGATTCATGAGTGAAATCACCAACTCTCACCAACTCTCTCTTATCCATTGAACATTCTTGCAATCCTTTGATTTAATATGGAAGGTAATTGAGTTGTCTGGTATTTCAATTGCTATATAAGAGCTCTTCTCCTTCTCATTTTGAATTGCTGAGAGTTTCAATTAAGTTAAGGGAGAGTATTATAGCAGCATTATAGAATTTGTTGTAGCAGCAAACCAATTGCAGAATTTCAGAGGTATAACTTCATTTTCATGATTTTCATTTTCTTTAAATTCCTAAGTTATTGATTCTTGAATTGATCATAGATTGATTGATTAAGTGATTGAAATATGTTCGTTAAGTGTTATATAAAGTTATAATCATGTTAGTTATGTAATGTAGCTGCAATAGAATAGAATTCGTATGAAAATTTCTGAGTTGGGCTGAGTTTCTGCCGTTGTAGAGCAGTTACTATCTCTGGCCAACAGCCTGCGCAGCTGCACCAGTTATATACTGGCCAGTGGCGCAGCTGCGCCAGGGCCAGTTTATGGTTTTCTTCTTCTGATGCAAACCTGCTATGTGATAATTGTTGACATTGTTTAAGACAAGCTTGAGGACTAGTTTAACTCATGTATATATATGTTATTGATACAACGTGCATGTTTTTATCCATGCTAGTATATGTTATGGAAAGAAGCTTTATAGTTTTATAAATGAACTTAGGATTTGTTAAAACGAACTTGTCATGAGCATATGAGTACCATGTGTATTCTGATATTTTGAACATGATAGTATGATTTATATTGACATGAAGAGCATGTTTAAAGTGTTAATCATGCACTAGCATACTTGACCGTAAGTTAAGACGTTTTCAAGATAAGAAACTTAAGACTTTTCAAAGTGGACTTGACCAAGAATTTTGTCTTGAGATTTCTGACCGTATGAGAACGTGTATGTGACTTAGTTATGTGTTCAAAGACATGTGAGTTATGATCACGAGACACTTAACATGTACTATGATGCCTTTATTGACTTAGTGCAATTTTGGAAGAAAAATTAAGATTTAAAAGTTAATAACATCAAGTACCATATGAGTTATGTTATGAGCATGCAAGCATAAAGAATAGGAGTTCACCATGCCTATAGACGTATTTACATGAACCTCACTTGTTTATATACGGATTTCACATATGCATGCATTTTCATTTCTAAGGCATGAATTATATGGATTAAATTATACATGTGTAGTATAAGCACAAGCATGCCTACTTAGTATTGTTTAGCCTCTTTATGTGGTAATATGACGTTAGTGGTTGACCCTTGAAGCATGAACTTGATTTACTTGAGGTATATGAAAGTCCGGCATAAATACCATATGATTTTGACTTGCAGTAAAATGAGCATGCTAGGTTTTAAAACTTGAGTTAATGCCCTTATAAACATGTATACATGATGAACATAGTAGCCTTGTATGACTAGTTTAAGTATGACAAGGATTTTAAAAAGGTGAACTTAGAAAGTTTAGATGTAAGGGATATATAAAACCGGGAATTATAATTTCGATAAGGTTTGAAAAATGTAAGAATAATATAGATCATGTATCTATGAGTTTTAAATATATGTCGAAAACCTTTAGTTAAGTGTGTGGTACATGTATATGAAAGGTGATAGTAAGTATGTATGGGTATGGTATACCTATACGTACATAGTTATTCTAAGAATACGATGATAAAATAAAACGAAAGTTCTAAGAACCAAGTTAGACAACAATGTTTCAATTGTTATTATGTTGGGAATGTATGGATGCGTATGACTGATATGTATGAATCCATAATTGTATGATTGTGTAGGAATACACGAAGTACAGATATCTTTACACAGTTAAATCGTAGTTGTTACACTACAAATCAGGCAAGTCTTTCAGTTCTTATTTGTTATATGAATTCATTAACTGTTGGATGAATTATATTATGCTATGATGATGTTAACGTATATATGAACTGTATATGAGATATGTATAAGATTGAAAGTTGATATTTGATGATATGCTTGTTATGTGAGAAGTAACATGCGTAGTAGATATTAATTGATTATAAATGCATGAACTGAGTATGATATTATCTGCTATGTGTTGCATGAAAACTGTTAGAATTGCTGAGTTGTCGAGCTCACTCTTGCAAATAACCACTTTTGCAAGTTAAAGACTCACGATAAGAGTTACGTGCTACGTGATAGAGTTCGAAGATTTTTGTTTATTTAAATATATGCTCTTGAACCATGCTTAGGTTCTAGAAGATGTATGCAATAGTAGATTACAATGTTTTATACCTATTTAAATTATAAAGTTGTGTTATATAACACATAGGAGTTTTAAACTGAGATGTATACGTTTATACAGTAATTCGAACATAATGAATCATATTTATAATTAATTCAAGGTTATGTAATTGGTTCAAGATTATGAATTCAAGGAAAGATTTTATACAAGGAGATAGAAAAGTTTTAGTTATTCCGCATTTTTGTAAACATCGAATGTGATGTATAGACAGGGATGGTATATGACCGAGAATTGAAAACTTATATTAAGGTTTAGAGTCATCATACAAGATCTTGGATATGAATAAAAATTATATTTCTATATTGTAATAAGTGAAATTTATTCATTAAGTTTTGAATAAAAGATGTATAGTTCCGCGATAGATGTATCGTGGCGGACCGGATCCGAGGTGTTTGAGAGACCCGAATTTGGGGTTGTCACAGGTTGGTATCAAAGTTGTAGGTTATAAACCTTAGGTAAGAGTACATTAGACTATAACCTGAGAGAGTTTAATTAATAATATGGAAAGAACCCTAAGTTAAATCTATGATCACGACGTGATCAGATTGAACAATGTAATGATAAATGGTCTGTATCGACCAAGTAGTTATAGCTTGATGCTATAAGAGAAGGTATTATGGTATGGTACGAGCAGAACTCATGAGGAGTTGTATATGACGAAATGTAGAAATTTCGCAATGAGCAAAGAACAAGTTGAGAGTAAGATAGGGTTAAGTGTTAAATTTCAATTGAGGACACTTGTTAGCAGCTAAGTTATATGGTTCCTTGTATGGGCGGGGAATTTATGCTTGGGTTTAGAACCACTTAGCTTCCTATACTGATTAGTGGCTGAGTTGACCAGTTCCTTGTATGGGCAGGGGATTGTGTTTGGTTCGACAACCACTTAGCTTCTTACATTGATAATCATTGGAATATTGGTGTCGCGCTATCATTATACATATGGCGGAAAGGTGATTCTTTTCTCATGTTTATTCTGATAGATAGATATTACTAAGATTATGTGCGAGTTCTTTAAACTCATACGTATGGTAAGTTCGTGACTCATAATCATATGATAGAACCCCTCAGCGAATGGACGACTTTGGTCTGACTAGGATAAGTTCCTAAACCCATATGATTGTGAAAAGTTCCTGAATTCCTAACGTGTGGTATGTTTGATGAACTGTACTGAGTATAGGAAAGTTATGGATGATGAATTGAGGATTTTTAATAGATATTATTAAGCAATTGATCATTAGAGCAATTGAAGTTGATAATAGAAGCATAGGTATTCCAAATCTTCTAGCTGTGTTAGACTTCGAAATTTTTGATATCAAGCTAAATTCGCACTGATGTGCCTTTCGAACAAAATGAATTGTTGCTATCCTCAAAACAAGGTGACAAAGGTGTGGAGATGGACTTCGAGCCATTAACACATCGTTACCTATTGCGACATGATAGCATCAAAAATGATTTGCAATGATTTTTGAACGATTTAAAGAAGAGTCTACGCTAATTATTTCGGTTAGACAAAAATTAATTTGAGATATCAAAATATATTTTGTATATCATCGATGCATCATAAAACCTGATGCGAAAATGATAAGAATGATGAAGTTATCAATGCAGAATTACCTGGTGTGGGATTTGATTTAAGCTCACTATGGTATGATGTAGTATGACAAAGTCATAAAATGAAAAGTGATCGAGTTATCAATGCAGAATTACCTGGTGTGGGATTTGATTTAAGCTCACTATAGTACGATGTAGTATGACAAAGTCATAAAAAGATTTTCAGAACTTTAAAGAAAGGTTAGATGCCAAGTAATTTGGCCAGTTACATGTTTCGATTGATATTCAAATTATTGGTTTACGTCTAAGCTAATTGATTCAGCTAGAAAAATGTTTATAAAGATTCAAGCATCTCTTTGAGAATTTATCCCGAACTAAATTATTTTGGAACGGACTCTGACAGTAAGACTGAGGTGAACAACCCTGAAAAATGGGGATATACTGGTTGGATGATATATTCCAATTTAAGAACTAAGGTACAATTGATTGGCCACGTAACATACCAGTATTGGAAGTTTACCTTCTTCGTGATTGTAAACATACCAAGTTCCGCATGGTTAACAAATTTGGTTACGGTGAATACCGTATGACCTAGAGTTCACGGTCTATATGACCCCTCAGCCAGATATGAAAAGTTTTAACTCCTTAGAGAGAAGTGTTATGATAGCAGAGCTCCTCATGAAAGGAAGCAGTATGTACTCATTAACTTGAGCATGATCATTAAAGGTTTACTTGAAAACCTAGTTTTGATGAATAAAAGGAGTATAGATTTGTAGACTGTAATTTCGAGGACGAAATTCTTAGAAGAAGGGGTGATTGTAAGAACCCGAATTTCCAAGAATCATTGTTAATAAGAATTTAATGAATAAAATTATTAAAGCATGAGATAGATTCGAATATGAATATATATCTGTGATATGAGGTTTGTAGTATTGAATTACATAGGGTGATATGAACTATATAATACGTGATTCTTAGAGTTTAATAAATATATATCATTATTATATATTTATAGAGATGAATTAGTAGAGGAGATGGATAATATTTATCTATCGTTATTAAATGATTTATAGAATTATTTATCATGGTAAGATGATGACATTAAATATTTTTGATAGTCACCATTTTTCTGGAGTATATGTACGTTGTTAGAGAGAGAAAGAAAATCAATATATCATTAGATATGTATTGGTTAGAGAATTATTAATTAATTGAATACACGACGAGAAGTGTAGATTAAAGGAAAGTATATATGTGTTATATATATATATATATATATATATATATATATATATATCTATCTTGAGTTATGTGGATAAGTGGAAAAAGAAATAATTATTATATATTTCTTATAAGATTATTAAAATAATTTCTTTTATTATTTTAATAAGAAGGGGGAGTGTTATTTTAAATAATAATAATAATACCTTGTATGTTTTTGAATAAGGTAATATGAAGGAGGGTAGATATATTGAAGCATATTTGCTATATGTAATATATTGGTAGGAAATAACTTATGATCTATTTTCTATATAGAAGGTGTACATGTGTTGTACATATAGCTATTTCAACAATGTTTAAATATTATTATTAAATAATATCTTGAGGAAATTAGTAAATCACTTTATTATGATTAATGCCTCTATTGGAGATTTTATTATATAATAAAACTTAGTATATCATGTTATGAAGGAATGATTAAACGGGATTAATTGATATTATTATGAGAATTATTGCTATGTGCAAATATACATGATATGTGAGTTAGTAACTTTGCAAATAATTGCTAGGAATTAATTTATAGGGAGTCACTAATGGTTTATTTAAATTAGTGGACTAGCCCTAAGTTTTATATCAAAAGAATTGATAAGATGATTAGTAATTAAATATTCAATTAAATGAATATAGTGTAGAGGTTTAAACGTGATTGATTAATTAATATTTTGGATAATTAATCGGTAATATATGAATTTATTGCTGTTGAGAATAATAAAACATAAGCGTGTAAAGGATTAATAAATTATAATGAGATTATATTTAATCGATTAATTATTTTATACAAACATGCGATATTAAACCCTTAATATATGGTAGTTAACTATATAGTACAAGATAACACATTAATATGTCTATATGTTATATATATATATATATAGACTATATAGTAAGATTAATTGCATTATGTGAGTTACAGAATATTATTGCTTATGTAACATGATGTGTATGGGTAAAACCTAGTGTATACCCTATCACCTTATATTAATATCAATAAACAATTGTTAATTGATAATATTTTTAATAAGTTATTATAATTACAATAATAACCGTTATGAGGAGGAATAATAATAATACCCAATATTCGGTATTAAAAAAATGTACATGGATTATATGTGTGTTAACTACTTGATACCTTGTAATTAGGAAATACATTGTATGCCCTTTTAAATCATTATAATTTATGTTATGTGAAATGAATTGTGTATATATATTATATAATCTAGTGTATTTATTATGTAACCAAGTATGGGACATATATGATATACACTTTGCCAGTTGCTGAGCTAAAATGAGAACCCCTCTCCACTTCTTCTCCCAAACGTGCACTACCACATGGCTAGCTACTCTACTTCTTCCCTCAATCTCAGCAATATAGAGCTAATGAATAAATGGGGAGTGGGATTCATGAGTGAAATCACCAACTCTCTCTTATCTATTGAACATTCTTGCAATCCTTTGATTTAATATGGAAGGTAATTGAGTTGTCTGGTATTTCAATTGCCTATATAAGAGCTCTTCTCCTTCTCATTTTGAATTGCTGAGAGTTTCAATTAAGTTAAGGGAGAGTAGTATAGCAGCAATATAGAATTTGTTGTAGCAGCAAACCAATTGCAGAATTTCAGAGGTATAACTTCATTTTCATGATTTTCATTTTTTGTAAATTCCTAAGTTATTGATTCTTGAATTGATCATAGATTGATTGATTAAGTGATTGGAATATGTTCGTTAAGTGTTATATAAAGTTATATACATGTTAGTTGTGTAATGTAGCTGCAATAGAATAGAATTCGTATAAAAATTTCTGAGTTGGGCTGAGTTTCTGCCGTTGTAGAGCAGTTACTGTCTCTGGCCGACAGCCTACGCAGCTGCGCCAGTTATATACTGGCCAGCGCCGTAGCTGCGCCAGGACCAGTTTATGGTTTTCTTCTTCTGATGCAAACCTGCTATGTGATAATTGTTGACATTGTTTAAGACAAGCTTGAGGACTAGTTTAACTCATGTATATATATGTTATTGATACAACGTGCATGTTTTTATCCATGCTAGTATATGTTATGGAAAGAAGCTTTACAGTTTTATAAATGAACTTAGGATTTGTTAAAACGAACTTGTCATGAGTATATGAGTACCATGTGTATTCTGATATTTTGAATATGATAGTATGATTTATATTGACATGAAGAGCATGTTTAAAGTGTTAATCATGCACTAGCATACTTGACCGTAAGTTAAGACGTTTTCAAGATAAGAAACTTAAGACTTTTCAAAGTGGACTTGACCAAGAATTTTGTCTTGAGATTTCTGACCGTATGAGAACGTGTATGTGACTTAGTTATGTGTTCAAAGACATATGAGTTATGATCACGAGACACTTAATATGTACTATGATGCCTTTATTGACATAATGCAATTTTGAAAGAAAATTTAAGATTTGAAAGTTAATAACATCAAGTACCATGTGAGTTATGTTATAAGCATGCAAGCATGAAGAATAGGAGTTCACCATGCCTATAGACGTATTTACATGAACCTCACTTGTTTATATACGGATTTCACATATGCATGCATATTCATTTCTAAGGCATGAATTATATGGATTAAATTATACATGTGTAGTATAAGCACAAGCATGCCTACTTAGTATTCTTTAGCCTCTTTATGTGGTAATATGACGTTAGTGGTTGACCCTTGAAGCATGAACTTGATTTACTTGAGGTATATGAAAGTCCGGCATAAATACCTTATGATTTTGACTTGCAGTAGAATGAGCATGCTAGGTTTTAAAACTTGAGTTAATGCCCTTATAAACATGTATACATGATGAACATAGTAGCCTTGTATGACTAGTTTAAGTATGACAAGGATTTTAAAAAGGTGAACTTAGAAAGTTTAGATGTAAGGGATATATAAAACCGGGAATTATAATTTCGATAAGGTTTGAAAAATGTAAGAATAATATAGATCATGTATCTATGAGTTTTAAATATATGTCGAAAACCTTTAGTTAAGTGTGTGGTACATGTATATAAAAGGTGATAGTAAGTATGTATGGGTATGGTATACCTATACGTACATAGTTATTCTAAGAATACGATGATAAAATAAAACGAAAGTTCTAAGAACCAAGTTAGACAACAATGTTTCAATTGTTATTATGTTGGGAATGTATGGATGCGTATGACTGATATGTATGAATCCATAATTGTATGATTGTGTAGGAATACACGAAGTGCAGATATCTTTACACAGTTAAATCGTAGTTGTTACACTACAAATCAGGCAAGTCTTTCAGTTCTTATTTTTTATATGAATTCATTAACTGTTGGATGAATTATATTATGCTATGATGATGTTAACGTATATATGAACTGTATATGAGATATGTATAAGATTGAAAGTTGATATTTGATGATATGCTTATTATGTGAGAAGTAACATGCGTAGTAGATATTAATTGATTATAAATGCATGAACTGAGTATGATATTATCTGCTATGTGTTGCATGAAAACTGTTAGAATTGCTGAGCTGTCGAGCTCACTCTTGTAAATAACCACTTTTGCAAGTTAAAGACTCACGATAAGAGTTACGTGCTACGTGATATAGTTCGAAGATTTTTGTTTATTTAAATATATGTTCTTGAACCATGCTTAGGTTCTAGAAGATGTATGCAATAGTAGATTACAATGTTTTATACCTATTTAAATTATAAAGTTGTGTTATATAACACATAGGAGTTTTGAACTGAGATGTATACGTTTATACAGTAATTCGAACATAATAAATCATATTTTATAATTAATTCAAGGTTATGTAATTGGTTCAAGATTATGAATTCAAGGAAAGATTTTATACAAGGAGATAGAAAAGTTTTAGTTATTCCGCATTTTTGTAAACATCGAATACGATGTGTAGACAGGGATGGTATATGACCGAGATTTGAAAACTTATATTAAGGTTTAGGGTCATCATACAAGATCTTGTATATGAATAGAAGTTATATTTCCATATTGTAATAAGTGAAATTTATTCATTAAGGTTTGAATAAAAGATGTATAGTTCCGCGATAGATGTATCGAGGCAGACCGGGTCCGAGGTGTTTGAGTGACCCGAATTTGGTGTCGTCACACCTCCTCGTATGTTAAATCTTCGGCTATCTCGTCTAGTTCTAATTCAATAATGTGGTTTGGATCTTTCACATATTTGCGAAGCACAGATATGTGAAAAACGTTATGAACATGAGACATGCTTGGAGATAAGGCGAGTCTATAGGCCACATTTCCTACTCGGTCAAGGATTTCAAATGAACCAATGAATCGTGGGTTGAGCTTTCCTCTCTTTCTGAATCTCGTAACTCCTTTCCATGGAGCAACACGTAATAATACATGATCTCCGACATTAAACTCCACATCCCTTCGATGAAGATTAGCATAACTCTTTTGTCGATCTTGTGCAGTTTGTATACATTGCCGGATTATTTGAATCTTTTCTGTAGTCATACGTACTAACTCCGGTCCCAATAATGTTGCTTCACCCCCTCGTCCCAGCATACTGGAGAACGATATTTTCATCCATACAACGCCTCGAATGGAGCCATGCCTATACTTGCCTAATAACTGTTGTTGTAGGAGAATTCCACCAATGGTAGGTACTTATCCCAACTCCCTTTGAAGTCTAGAACACAGAGTCTCAATAGATCTTCAAGAGTTTGGATAGTCCTTTTCGATTGCCCGTCCGTTTGTGGATGATATGCCGAACTGAATCGTAAATCCGTGCCCATAGCTTTCTGCAAGCTAACCCAAAATCATGAAGTGAATCTTGGGTCACGATCCAAAACTATGGATACTGGCATGCCATGCAATCTCACAATATCATTCACGTACATACGAGCAAGACGTTCAAGGGAATAAGTCTCCCGTATCGGCAAGAAATGAGCAGACTTGGTTAATCTATCAACAATAACCCAAATCGCATCTATGCCTTGAGAAACCTTGGGAAGACCCGTAACGAAATCCATGGTAATATATTTCTACTTCCACTTTGGAATCTCAAGTGGTTGCAATGGACCCTTTGGCACTTGATGCTCCGCCTTGACACGTTGACACGTTAAACACCTCGAGATGAACTCCGCAATTTCTCTCTTCATATTGCTCCACAAAATGTATGTCGAAGATCACGATACATTTTGATACTTCCAGGATGGATTGCAAACGGTGTGTTGTGTGCCTCCAACATGATTTTATACTTTAAATCAGAATCGTCAGGAACACAAAGTCTGGAGTTGACTCGAAGTATTCCTTCTTCATCAATCCTTGCTTCTGGAATAGCACCTTCTTGCACCTTCTTCCTCATATTCATCAGCTTCGGGTCTGTAGCTTGAGCAGCTTTAACTTTATCAATCAAAGCTGGTTCTACGCGTATACTTGACATCATCGCATGGGTCCCCAGAGTCTTGAACTCTATCCCCGTCTTTTGTAAATCACCCAAAATAGGCCTTGAAAGCATCGCATTCGTTCCCCCATATAATCTTTTACTCAACGCATCAGCTATCACGTTCGCTTTTCCTTGATGGTATTGGATGATATGATCGTAATCTTTCAACAGCTCAAGCCAACGTCATTGCCGCATGTTGAGTTCCTTCTGGGTGAAGAAATACTTAAGGCTCTTATGATCCATATAGATCTCCACTTTCTCCCCATACAAGTAGTGTCTCCAAATCTTCAACGCGAAAATGATTGCTGCCAACTCTAGATCGTGAGTAGGATAATTTCTCTCATATTCCTTGAGTTGTCGCGAGGCATAGGCTATGACTTTCCTATATTACATGAGAACACATCCTAACCCTTTGCCCGAAGCATCGCTGTAAATGACAAATCCATCCGAACCAGATGGTATCGTCAGAACAAGTGCCAAAATGAGTCTCCTCTTGAGCTCTTGAAATCTCTTCTCGCATTCCTCGTTCTATATGAATTTTGTATCTTTCTGAGTCAGTTGAGTTAATGGAGTAGAGATTCGAGAAAATCCTTCCACGAATCTCCGATAATAACCAGCTAAGCCCAGAAAGCTACGTACTTCGGTCACCGACTTCGGTTGCTCCCAACTTTGTATTGCTTCAATCTTCGCCGGGTCAACAGATACTCCACGTTTTGATACCACGTGCCCAAGGAATGCTACCTCCTCATGCCAGAAATTGCATTTCTTCAGCTTGACATATAGCTTATTTTCACGAAGCCTTTGAAGTACCAGCTTCAAGTGGTGCTCATGATCTTCACGGCTTTTGGAATAGATGAGTATGTCATCAATAAAAACAACCACGAACTGATCTAAATATTCCTTGAATACACGGTTCATTATATCCATAAAAGCAGCAGGAGCATTAGTCAATCCAAAAGACATGACTAAAAATTTATAATGCCCGTATCGAGTTCTGAAAGTAGTTTTCGGAATATCCTCAGTTTTAATCTTCATCTGATGATATCCAGAACAAAGATCTATCTTTGAAAAGAATTGTGCACCTTGCAACTGGTCGAATAGGTCATCAATACGAGGTAACGGATACCTATTCTTGATGGTGACATGGTTCAACTCCCAATAGTCAATACAAAGTCGCATACTCCCGTCTTTCTTCTAGAAAAATAAAACAGGAGCACCCCAAAGAGATGTACTAGGACGTATAAAACTGATGTCTAATAACTCCTGTAGTTGGACCTTTAACTCCTGAAGTTCAATAAGAGCCATTTGATATGGGGTTTTAGAAATGGGTTTTGTACCGGGTTCAAGGTCAATAAAGAATTCAACTTCACGTTCCGGGGGTAGACCGGGAAGTTCTTCTGAAAATACATCAAGAAACTCATTAACAACAGAAATATCATTCAAACCTGACGTATTCTAGTTTAGATCAGTAACATGGGCTAAGAAAGCTTGACATCCGTTTTTCAATAAACGAATAGCTTTATGACTTAAAATAATATTGATTGATTTTAGTGGTTTGGTTGTTTAAATTCGCACAATAGGTTGGTTAGGAATATGAAAACTAACAACCTTACGAAAACAATCAATTTTGGCATGATAAGTTGTCAACTAGTCAATTCCTAAAATCACATCAAATGCAAGTATTTTCAAAGATATAAGATAAACAGGTAGGGTGGGGGTACCAATTTGAATCGAGCAAGATTTTTAAACTGTAGATGTAACGAAGGTTTCTCCCAACGGAGTTTCAATAGATAAGTCAAAGTCAAATTTCTCAGGTGTCAAGTTCAAACGTTGAGCACAAGCAGGTGAAATAAAAGAATGGGTAGCACCAGTATCTAATAAAGTGTAAACTTCAAAAGTTTATTATCAGCTTACCCGTAATAACCTTGTTCGGGTTCCTTGCTTGTTGGGCAGTCACGACAAAAGCTCTTCCAGGAACCACTGACTTTGACTTGTCAGGGATAGCCTTTGGAGTCACCATCCCTGTTGGACTTGGTTTCGTTACATGACATACTCGAGCTATGTGCCCTTTATTTCTACAGTTATAACACACCTTGGATTGTTGTGTGCTTTCGGGGCTGATGTGTCCCCCTTGCCCGCATTTATAGCATACGACCGGCGGTCGTTCTCCACCTCTAGAAACAGTTGATGTTGGTACTGCTGTTGATGCTTTCACGTTCTCATTATTATACCTTCTCTTCTTGAAATCTCCCCCCGACTCACTTCATCTATTATCATGGCCACGATTACCACCGGAGTGTTTACCGCTTCTGTCATGATACTTTCCTCCCTGCTGGTTGTCATTGTTTCGATGACTGCTACCACCGGTATGACCTTGGTTGTTGTCCCTTGGTTGAACATAATCATTATGTCGTTCTAATAACTGGGCCATGTTCACTACATCCGAATATAAAGAAAATTTGTGAGAAATGAGGTATTGACGAATCTCGGGTTTTAAACCTCTCAGAAACATTCGCATCATACATTCCTCATTCCGCACCAAATGAGGTGCAAACGGGATAACTCCGCGAACTTAGCCTCGTACTGGGACACAGTCATGTTGTTCTGTTCCAATTTGATAAACTCCACCACTTTCATGTGACGAATACTTTCTAGAAAGTATTTGTCATTGAACAGTTTCTGGAACGCCCCCCAAGACATCTTGAGTGCAGTAGGCTGGGTACGCTTCACAGATTCCAACCAATAATCTGCCTCTCCACGGAACATAAACGTGGCGAATGGAACCTTCTGTTCCTCCGTGCATCCCAAGACATCAAATATCTTGGTAATTTACTTAATCCAATTTTCTGCCTGGATTGGATCTGGCTTTCCCTGAAACTCTGGTGGTCCCAACTCTTTGAACTGCTTGGCAGTGACAAGCCGCGAGTTGTTATTTCCACCTGTATTATGAACACAAGTCTCCCTCGTCTAGTTTTGCATGAACTGCAAAAAGCTTCTAAACATCCCGTCATTTATCATTTCTTCGGTAGGGTTGTTTACAGGAGGAATATAGCCTTCCCGTTGCACGTTCTCCTGGTTGGAGATTAAAGGTGTCTCAACGGTCTCATTTACTCGTCTCTCCCCTCCTAGTTCTATTCCCAGATCTCTGCCAGAGATCATACCCCTAAGCTCTGATACCAACTATGACGCCCCCAAAATAGGTTCAATACTTAACCCATTCTGAGTCGCCAAATACATGGTACAGAATCTAAATACAATCTTTCATATCAAACGGTTGTGCAAAATACGACCACACAATTGTGAGTGTCAATACAGACATGTACAAAATATAAACATTCAAACTAAGTCCTCATTATATTTATTATCACACTATTTAAAAAAAATAGTGAGAACTTCAACAGCTCTAACTCGGACCATCACTCCATTCCCCGACTAGTACCCGCGATATTCTCATTTCCTAAAGAGAACAATGGAAGAAAAGGGTGAGCTCAACTAGCCTAGTAAATAATATTATGACTAAGATAATGAAAAATAAATTATCGTTATCCTTTAATAAATCAGATAAAATATTATGGACAACAAGTTTTAGATCAATATTCACAGCGAAAATAACAATTCATTAGAAGAGTTAAGTAGAGAATGATGTCTACTATCTTCTTTGATTTAAAAGTCCATCATCAATATTTTATTCCTGTAACATCAATCAATATACATCTCGAATCAAATATTCATCTTTTGCATTATGTGCTAAAGATATTCATTTGTATCACCAGTTGGTCATGTTCATCTCAACACCTGTCCATCTTTGCACTACGGGCCAAAGATATTCATTAGGTAATCATTCATCTTTGCACAACAGGCCAAAGATATTCATCAAGTAATCATTCGTCTTTGCACTACAGTCCAAAGATATTCAGTTATATCACCATTTAGGACTGAGGATGATGAAAAACAATACGAATAACGAATCCAGTGAGATAAAGGACAAATATTAGAGAATTTATCCAGAGTTCAAGAAAGAAGATCAAAACCAGGATCCAATCAAAGATGATTTGAAAGAAAAAAAAATTATTTTTTTTTCCGTGAATAGTACCCCGTGAATAATAACTCGTGAATAGTAACTCGACATTAAAAGATAAAAATTTCACAAGAAAGTTCAGACCAATATTCCAGTGAAATGATATTAGATGAAGCGCAAAACTCAAGGAATTTCTGATCATTTCAGGAATTATAGAAGCAATACTTGTCGTAGTAAGTTTAGAGTTTGGAATCTGAAATGAAACAATATACGAAACTGCAATTGGATTTTCACCCGTCAGGCGGTAGTCTGCTCAGACATATTATTTCCACATTTTAATAACAACTGAATACGAAGGATTATTCACCAGGCATGCGGTAGTCCGCGTAGACAGGTTATTCCCACAGAATAATAAAGAATGGAATAACAACAAGATTTTACCATGCATGCGGTAGTCTGCGTAGACAGGTTATTCCAACAGAATAATAAAGAATGGAATAACAACCCTTACGAGTATTGAAAGAAAATAACTCTCTTCATGAATATGAAAGAAATAATACCCCTTACCTTAAAAATTTGGAGACTGCACTAGTGTAATAGTAGAATACTCTTCTTCTTTCTCTCTTATTCTCTATATACTTTCTCTCTCTATAGCTTTAGTGAATTAGTGAGAAATAATAAAGAAATGAGCTTCTATTTATAGGCTCGGTAGAGTAAGCGTAAATAGTCTTTTTGCCATAATTTATGACATCATCGCTTACATCATCGATCCTATGACATCATTGCTTACCTCATCGCTCCGATGACATTCTTGCTTACCTCATCGCTCCGATGACATCATTGTTTGCATCATAAGAGTTCAAATTCAATTTGCACTCTTCCACCTTGTTTAACTTTTATACCATGAATTTACTATAATAATGTTACCATTCTAATTATAAAAATCATACTATTATATAATCACATCATACTACTATAATGTAATATTATAATAACATATTTGAATGGATTATTTTATTAGAAAAGATAAAATACCAACTTTCAACCAATGTCACATGCTAAAAATTCCTCCGTTAAAAATCCACATTGAATATATATCAACAATTAATTATTTACAAATAATATTACAGAACTACAATATTGACCACCAGGTCATTCTCAGGAAAGAGGGGGCCTTCCGATAAGGATGTCTCCTTACTGGCGTGCAATTAATCAACCCTTTTCCTGTGACACCCCCAAATCTGGGTACTTCAATTCCACGGGATTTGGTGTTTACTGTACAAATATCATCTATCTATCTACCCATAATAAATTCAAATCATGCAATAGATAGAAATAAATCCTCCCTTTATGGGGTTACAACATCTGAATATAAATACATCAATCCCAGGTCGTACTTAACCTTAAATCTCAAATGCAAAAACATAAAAAAATTAAATAAGTCTTACACAACTTTAACATAAGTCTGAAACATAAACACATAAAATAAACAACTAGTCTTCATCACTTGTTGACATTGCCCTTGCCTTTGCTAGTAGAAGGCTCGTCGGACCTTTAGTTCTTAACTGCAATGTTATTATTACGCAAGAGTGAGCACGATTGCCCACAAGTATAATAATATGACAATAATATAATAACATGCGAGTGAATCAAAGACATCTGAATAAAGAAACTCAACTTTTGACTCGAGGATAAGTAACAGGAATCAAAAGAACATCTGAGGGACATAAGACCTCAAACTATGTCCTAGGTTGTAAAGTGTTAAACTTCAAACCTTTAACAGTCATAAGACTATGGACTCTACTTCTCGTACTTAGGGGGATCAGCCCTTAGTACCATACTGTGCACAATATCTCAATGCTAAAGCGTAAATAATCCCCTTTACAGGGTTGATCATCTCAGTTTTGACATCAGAGTCCGCACCAAAGGAAGTTTGGTTTGGATAAGCTCAATAAGTATTCTAGAATTTAGAACGTACATCAACTATGGACTAGTCGAATAAATAAGGGTTCACTAGTCCTATAAGTTCAACAATAACATCGATATTCAGCTTGAATGGTAAATTTCAAGAGTATATAATCGAATAAGTATTGTATAGCTGAATCATGCTTAAAAGAGTTATAGCATCAAATATGAAACCTTTGAACTTGAACGATTAAAAACAAGAGCTCGCTCGATATAAAACACAAGTCTAAGACTTGATAAATGAATAACTTAGAATGTTAAGAACTTGCTTAATAACAATAAGTTAGAGATAGGATACTTGCTCAATGTAAAAGTAAAGTTTGAGTTTAGAAAACTTGTCTCTTGTACAAGCTACAATTTATAATTCACGTTCTTTATTAAGTCCTACATACCAATACATTCACAATACACATTAATCAACAACGTAACTAGCATCACAAGTTCATTCTCTTTTGTCTAAACTCTTATTATGATTATACTAATCAAATCGCAACATTTGTCTTCACAAAATATTAGATTTCACGAACGACTAGCTAACTATGCGTTCAACAGTTCAATTAAACATGTAAGTACCTCATTGACATGTTAAGAATCTATTTTAACATTCCATTATATGTCTAGCACATTTTAATGTTCATTAGATTAGGTTACTATTACATTCCCTGGACTAAAACAATTAAAATTCTCATTCCTGGACAAACTACATAGTGGCACTGCGACGCCACCATATAAGCTATTGTTGGCGCTGTGACGCAGCTGATGCTGCGGCGCGGCTGATGCTGCGGCGCGGCTGATGCTGCGGCGCGGCTGATGCTGCGGCGCGGCTGATGCTGCGGCGCGGCTGATGCTGCGGCGCGGACCTTAAGGTCTAGAGCTGGCGCTGCGGCGCGACATGCCAGTTCCAGATTCTGCGGTTCGCAAGGAAAATAGAACTTGGCCAAAACATCCAATTAATTTATTCACACATGAATTTAAGCATACCCAGACACTATAATACACATATAATCATTACCCAACCTTTTTAGCACGATTTTAACGAGTTAAAACATACAATTATTTGAATCAAATCATATAATTTCACTATTTTTCATACTTAATCATGTTTTGAAGGAAAATCAAGAAATTCAACGTTACGGATTCGTTATAACACCGAATCCGTTCGTTTAACTTTCATTTTGTTCGTATAAATGTGTACAATCATATGCAAGTGTTAATTCAAAGTTAAACCATCGATTCATGGTATAAAAATTGTACGTAAGGGCCGTATGGGCCACATATAGAATTTCTATACTCTATAATTTTCGAAAACCCAATTTAAACAAAATTCGATCACTGCAAATGATGCATATATGGCATACACTATGTCATGAACATCAATTAATAGATATATAGTCATATCATGAACAAGTCATCAATTTAGTCTTTTACAAGAACTTCAAAGTACGTTAATGAAAAAACTTTGAAAACTTAATTAAAACATAATCACATCAAATTGATCACTGTGATCCATGTATACATGGTATATAACTTGTTATGAACAATTTGTAACACACGTATAGTCATATAATCAACAATTACCAATTTTTTTCCCATATACAAAGAACTCATAATATATGTTAATGAAGGAAACATTGTACGTGAAATAAAATTAGGACAAAGGAATTATCCCTTGCAAACTCTGTGGAGATGATTCAAAGATGATAAAAATTTTCTCTCAATTCTATATGTTTCCTTCTTTGAGTTTTTCTCTCTAAAGTTTACTCTGATGAAATATAAGGTTTGATACGATACATGTGTATATAAGTCTGATATAACTATACCCATTTTCAAACTGATGGAGTCGTGGTTGGTTTCTGCCCTTAGTGGGTTAACTGGCCAACTCCTCATAGGGTCTCGTTTGGCTAACTCATTTATTCTCCCTTTCCATTTATTTTAATAAAACTCTTATTGTATAGTTAATTAATGTCACACCTAATTTAATCAAATAATGTTATTTACATTAATTAAATAAAAATAGCATAAATCCACATTAAATCACCTAGTCACATAATTAAAATTCCTATATATTAATTATGTCAAATCATTAATTCTCTAATTAATTATTAAATTAATTAGAATAACATTATGCTTATTAATTAATTTATTAATCAAATAAGCTCAATTAAATTTATACTTTGAATATAAAATTCACCACATTAATTTAACTAATGTAACACATATAATTAAATTAATCTTCCATAATTTTATCAATTAATTATTTAACTCAATAATTAAATCATCAAAAATATTTATTTAATTCAATTAATATTCAAATTAAATTACAAAAATCTCGTTCGTCGCATCTTTCCCCCCTTAAAAGGATTCTGTCCCCAGAATCACGGTTCAGTTAAAATTCGTCCCGTTACATTCTCCTCCCCCCCCCCCCCTTACAAAGATTCTGTCCCCAGAATCGCATACACATAAATTAAGTAAATAAATGTGGGTAATTCTTCATCATATGCTCTTCGAGTTCCCACGTAGCTTCTTCAGCGTTGTGGTTCCTCCAAACTACCTTAACATAAGGTATAACTTTGTTTCTAAGGACTTGTTCTTTCCTGTCAACGATCTGAACAGGAATATCTTCATTGGATAAGTCTTTCACAAAATATAGGGGTTCATATTCAATCACATGCTTGTAATCGGGTTTGTAGGGGCGTAAAACTGAAACATGGAAGACGTTGTGGATATTCTCGAGCGCCGGAGGTAAGGCTACCTCATACGCAACTTCTCCAATCTTTCGCAGTACCTCAAAGGGTCCAATGAACCTCGGGCTCAATTTTCCCTTCTTTTCGAATCTGATCTTCCCCTTCCAGGGAGAGACTTTCAAAAATACAAAGCTACCCGATTCAAACTCAACATTTTTACGGTGTGGATCGGCGTATTTCTTTTGCCTATCTTGAGCTGCTACCAGTTTTGTTCTGATTACCCTGACTATCTCTACTGTCTGCTGTACCAGTTCTGGACCTAGTAGTTGTCTCTCGCTAACTTCATCCCAGTATAGCGGGGTTCTGCATTTTCTTTCGTACAATGCTTCGTAAGGCGGCATGCCAATACTAGCGTGGTAACTGTTGTTGTAACTGAATTCCACAAGCGGTAAGTGGTCATCCCAGTTGCCTTTGAAATCCATAATGCATGCTCTCAATATATCTTCCAATGTCTTGATCGTTCTTTCGCTCTGCCCGTCTGTCTGTGGGTGATAAGCCGTACTCATTCTCAATTGTGTTCCCATGCATTCCTGTAGTCGCTTTCAGAAGTTCGATGTGAAGCACGAATCTCTGTCAGAAATAATTAACACCGGAACTCCGTGCCTCGAAATAATCTCTTTCACATATAGCCTTGCCAACTGGTCTAAGTTGAATCTGATTTTGATTGGAAGGAAGTGTGCGAATTTTGTCAGTCGGTCAACGATAACCCATACTGCGTCGTAGCCTTTCTGAGTCGTTGGAAGGCCAACCACGAAATCCATCGTAATGTGTTCCCATTTTTATTCTGGGATATCCAGGGGTTATAGCAAACCACTTGGCCTCTGATGTTCTGCTTTTACTTTCTGACAGGTCAGACACTTTGGAACACACTCAGCAACATCTCGTTTCAAATTCGGCCACCAGAAGTGTTGTCGAAGATCCTAGTACATCTTGGTACTACCGGGGTGAATCGAATACCGTGAGCTATGAGCCTCGCTCAAAATTTCATCCTTAATCTCTGGCACTGATGGTACCCACACTCTGTTTTCAAATCTCAGTAGTCCCTCACTGTCTATCTTGAATCTCGGTTCGGTTCCTTCAGATATCTTTTTCTTTACCTTCTCACATTCTTCATCCTGAAGTTGGGCTTCCTTAACTCTATCCAATAGGGTTGTACCAACTTGCATCTGAAACAACTTCTCGTCAATCTCCATCGAATACTTCACTTTCAATTCCAGCTTTTCCATTGCTGAAATTAGCTCTTCCTGAGCAGTCAACATCATCAATTTCTCTCGACCCTTCCTGCTTAAGGCTTCGGCAACCACATTAGCCTTACCCAGATGGTATAAAATTTTGCAATCATAGTCTTTAATTAGCTCTAGCAACTTTCTCTGGCGCATATTCAAGTTCTTTTGTGTAAAAATATATTTCAGACTCTTGTGGTCTGTATATATTTCACACTTCTCCCCATAGAGATAGTGTCTCCAGATCTTCAAAGCAAATACCACTACAGCTAATTCCAAGTCGTGGGTCGGATACCCCTTCTCATAATCTTTTAATTGTCGTGACGCATATGCAATGACCCTGTCGTTTTGCATAAGCACACAGCCAAGTCCTTTATGCGACGCATCACTATAAACCACAAAATTTCCTGTGTCATCCGGAAGAGATAACACAGGTGCTGAACTCAACCTCTTCTTAAGCTCTTGGAAGCTTTCCTCACACTTCTCCGTCCAAACAAATTTCACCGATTTCCTAGTCAAATTCGTCAGCGGAGTTGCGATCTTGGAAAAGTTCTGAATGAATCTTCTATAATAGCCCGCTAATCCAAGAAATCTCCTCACTTCCGACTGTGTTTTCGGCTGATCCTAGTTCATCATAGCTTCGACTTTAGAGGGATCTACCGAAATTCCGTCCTTGTCGATCACATGTCCAAGAAATTGTACTCTTTCAATCCAGAATTCACATTTCAAAAATTTGGCATACAACTTCTCTCTTCTCAACGCCTCTAATGTTAACTTCAGATGTTCTACATGTTCTTCCTTGGTCTTCGAGTATACCAAAATGTCATCGATAAACACCACCACGAATTTGTCCAAAAATAGCTTGAACACTCCATTCATTAAGCCCATGAATGCTGCAGGAGCATTCGTTAGACCAAATGACATTACCAGAAATTCATAGTGACCATATCGAGTCCTAAATGCTGTCTTCAGAACATCCTCTGGCCTCACCTTCAGCTGATGATAGCCACTCCTCAAGTCTATCTTTGAGATGTACCTTGCACCCTTCAATTGGTCAAACAGATTGTCGATCCTCGGTAATGGATATCTATTCTTAATGGTGACCTTATTCAGTTCTTTGTAGTAGATGCAAAGCCGCATCGTCCCGTCCTTCTTCTTCACAAACAACACCGACGCTCCCCACGGCGATACGCTCGGTTGGATGTACTTCTTGTCCAGTAACTCTTGCAGTTGTACCAATAACTCTTTCATCTCTACCGGAGCCATCCAGTATGGTGCCTTCGATATTGGGGCCGTCCCTAGCGCCAAATCAATCACAAACTCAACCTCTCTGTCTGGCGGAAGTCCTGGCAGATTATCCAGAAATACGTCAATGAAGTCTCTTACGACTAGTATATCTTCCACTTTTGGATTTTCTTTACGACTATCGACTATGTAGGCTAAATATCCTACACAGCCTTGTCTTAACAACTTCCTGGCCTGCATCATCGTCAGACAACTCGCTTGTCTAAGTGATTTGCTGTCATAAAATATAACCTTTGACGGGGTTATAAGATTGATACACTTCCTCTAGCAATCAATTACAGCCCCATAATTGACTAGCCAATCCATTCCTAGAATAACATCGAATTCTCCAAGTCTAATCGCTATAAGATCTACGTTCATAATGTTACCCTTAATATCCACCCTGCAGTTCTTGTGTACATACTTAATAGAGATCACTTCTCTATTCGCAATTTCTATGTTCATGGGGTATTCTAACTCGTCCATAGGCAATTCTAAGTTCTTAGCAAAGTTATCAAATATAAATGAACAAGTAGCACCCGAATCAAATAGTACATAATTATTAACTTTATTGATCGAAATGATACCTGACACCACATCGCGAGACTGTACAACATCCTGCACGATCATGTTGAATGTTCTGGCGGTTGGTCGGTTGGTTACGGTTGGTCCCGTGATAGTTAGAGCACTTCCACCGCTGTTTCCCCTGTTCCCTCCTGATCCTACCCCTCCATATCCCTTCTTGGGACAGTCCCTTTCCAGATGGTCCTTTGAGCCACAAGTGAAGCAAGCGCCCTTCTTTCGGTTAGGGAAGTTAGGTGTTATGTGGCCTTCCTGACCACAATTGTAGCACACTCATTTCCCTTCATACAGACCCCCAGGTGAGATTTCCCACAGGTTGGACATCCTTCGATCCTCTTCTTCTAACCTCCTTACTGATTCCCAGTTGATGAGTTATCATTCCACCTTCTCTTCTGATTATTACTCCCTCCCATGTTGTTACCACTAACCTTGTTAACTCCTTCACCTTCACTCTTCTTCTTTTTCTGATCTTGGTTATACTTTGTAACAGCGTCACTCCCGCCCTCAGCGAGAATGGCCTTCTCCAACACTCCAGCAAAAATGTTCAATTGGAACATTAACACTTTGCTATACAACCAGGGCTTCAGGCCTTGTTCAAACCTCCTTGCCTTCCTCTGATCGGTGTGCACTTGATACGTAGCAAACCTAGCCAACTCATTGAATTTCGTCGCATATTCTGGTACGGACATATTCCCCTATTTCAGCTCCAGGAACTGGACCTCCATTTGATTCTGCGAGCTGGTCGAAAAGTACATCTCGAAGAACATCTCTTTGAACCTCTCCCAGGTAATCACACCTTCACCTCCCCAGACCTTATTCGCTTGCCACCAATAGCTGGCTTCGGATTTCAACATGAACGTTGCATAGGTAGTTTTTTGGTCTTCTCTGACTCTGGCGACGTCGAAAACTTTTTCCATCTTCATGACCCAGGTTTGAGCTTCTATCGGGTTCATGGTGCCTTTAAACTCTAGCGGTCCCACCGCCTTGAAGTCCTTGAACGTTGTGTTTGATGGAGCTTGAGGTTGGTTGTTAAGTGCTCCAGCAAGTAAGTTCACCAACTGCTGAACGGGGTTAGCATTGGCGTCGTTGTTGTTGTTCGTTGACCCTTCTTGGGCCTGTTGACGGTTAGGTCGTCTCCTTGGCGGCATTTTTCTGTTAAGAAATACGCTTATTAGATCTTTATTCAATTCTCTAAATATCCAAGGCTTAACTTAAACATTTAGACATAATCAGTCAACACATTATCTCAAATAAACTCTGATATTTTATTAAATCAAAAGTTTTAACATAACACGATAGCATCACTGCTATTTACATCAACTATCCCGAGATAAAGAATCTATAGGATTTAAAACATAAAATATTCCTCTGTTTATAAACACATTGAAATTTACATTATTAACTACCAGATAGGTTTCACAAAATCAAATGTTCCTATCACTATCTATTAAGGCGACGATCAGCTTTGCCATGCTCTTCTTCCATAATTCGGGACATCATCCTGCGATCTAGCATGTACGAAGGTAGTCCTTCGAATTGAATTGGGTACCTCATAACCCGATCCTGGGCCTCGTCAATTGCATACTGAAGCGTAGAGTACGTCTCCTCAAGCTTGGCCTTCTTCGCCCGACAGGTATCTTTTGCGAATCTGCTCGTCGTGATTCCCGTACCCAGGCCTCCTCTACTATGGCCAGCCTTGCTGATTTCACTTTTAGTTTATTCTTCAATTCCTCTATTTCCTCTGACATCTGCTCGGTTTGGCCCTTCTCGTGAACCAAATCCCACTCTACTTCTCCCAGACGTGTGTGAAGAGCCTCAACCTCTCCATCCCTCAGCTCGATGGTAGACTGTTGAGTAACCGACCGCTCCCTCAGCTCCTGAACAGTCTCCCTTAGCTCCTGAACAGTATCACGTAACTCTATGTTACGGTCATACAACTCGTCATACATCTTAGCACTGATAGAGCTCGGTGGGAACTCTTCAGGGTCTTCCTCCTCCTCTTCGGCTGCCTCAGCCTAAACTCATTCTCCTCAGGGTCTTCCTCAGATTCCTCCTCTAAATCAGACACCGGCACATACTCCTGACCAATGACTGTGATCAAGGGTGATGGCTCTCATCGGACTAACTGCTCCCAGACTACGTGGATATCTCGGGGCTCCTCTTCTCTAGCCTCTAGGGGTACAAGGTCCCTGGACTGACTAGGTTCTCCAGCATCTGTCATCCTGACAAATAAAATTTTAAGTCTTAGTTATTACGTGATGCTAATCAATACTCGAGTATATAAGTATAAGCACATAGCACATAAGATAAGTTATTATCTTTCTTAGAACTCGATAAGAGTTATCATTACTATGTTCTCGATCTCTAAAAAGCTACTATCCTAAGGTTTTCCCCCACTTAAGGTTCATAACCTACAGCTTTGATACCAACCTGTGACACCCCCAAATTCGGGTACTTCAATTCCACGGGATTTGGTGTTCACTGTACAAATATCATCTATCTATCTACCCATAATAAATTCAAATCATGCAATAGATAGAAATATATCCTCTCCTTATGGGGTTACAACATCTAAATATAAATACATCAATCCCAGGTCGTACTTAACCTTAAATCTCAAATGCAAAAACATAAAAAAATTAAATAAGTCTTACACAACTTTAACATAAGTCTGAAACATAAACACATAAAATAAACAACAAGTCTTCATCACTTGTTGACCTTGCCCTTGCCTTTGCTAGTAGAAGGCTCGTCGGACCTTTCGTTCTTAACTGCAATGTTATTATTACGCAAGAGTGAGCTCGATTGCCCACACGTATAATAATATGACAACAATATAATAACATGCGAGTGAATCAAAGACATCTGAATAAAGAAACTCAACTTTTGACTCGAGGATAAATAACAGGAATCAAAAGAACATCTGAGGGTCATAAGACCTCGAACTATGTCCTAGGTTGAAAAGTGTTAAACTTCAAACCTTTAACAGTCATAAGACTATGGACTCTACTTCTCGTACTTAGGGGGATCAGCCCTTAGTACCATACTGTGCACAATATCTCAACGCTAAAGAGTAAATAATCCCATTTACAGGGTTGTTCATCTCAGTTTTTACATCAGAGTCCGCACCAAAGTAAGTTTGGTTTGGATAAGCTCAATAAGTATTCTAGAATTTAGAACGTACATCAACTATGGACTAGTCAAATAAATAAGGGTTCACTAGTCCTATAAGTTCAACAATAACATCGATATTTAACTTGAATGGTAAATCTCAAGAGTATACAATCGAATAAGTATTGTATAGCTGAATCATGCTTAAAAGAGTTATAGCATCAAATATGAAACCTTTGAACTTGAACAATTAAAAACAAGAGCTCGCTCGATATAGAACACAAGTCTAAAGACTTGATAAATGAATAACTTAGAATGTTAAGAACTTGCTTAATAACAATAAGTTAGAGATAAGATACTTGCTCAATGTAAAAGTAAAGTTTGAGTTAGGAAACTTGCCTCTTGCACAAGCTACAATTTATAATTCACGTTCTTTATTAAGTCCTACATACCAATACATTCACAATACACATTAATCAATAACGTAACTAGCATCACAAGTTCATTCTCTTTTGTCTTAACTCTGATTATGATTATTCTAATCAAATCGTAACATTTGTCTTCACAAAATATTAGATTTAACGAACGACTAGCTAACTATGCGTTCAACAGTTCAATTAAACATGTAAGTACCTCATTGACATGTTAAGAATCTATTTTAACATTCTATTATATGTCTAACACATTTTTATGTTCATTAGATTAGGTTACTATTACATTCCCTGGACTAAAACAATTAAAATTCTCATTCCTGGACAAACTACATAGTGGCGCTGCGGCGCCACCATATAAGCTATCCTTGGCGCTGCGGCACGGCTGATGCTGCGGCACGGACCTTAAGGTCTAGAGCTGGCGCTGCGGCGCGACATGCCAGTTCCAGATTCTGAGGTTCGCGAGGAAAACAGAACTTGGCCAAAACATCCAATTAATTTATTCACACATGAATTTAAGCATACCCAGACACTATAATACACATATAATCATTACCCAACCTTTTTAGCAGGATTTTAACGAGTTAAAACATACAATTATTTGAATCAAATCATATAATTTCACTGTTTTTCATACTAAATCATGTTTTGAAGGAAAATCAAGAAATTTAACGTTACGAATTCATTATAACACCGAATCCGTTCGTTTAACTTTCGTTTTGTTCGTATAAACGTGTACAAACATATGCAAGTGTTAATTCAAAGTTAAACCATCGATTCATGGTATAAAAATTGTACGTAAGGGCCGTACGGGCCACATATAGAATTTCTATACTCTATAATTTTTGAAAACCCAATTTAAACAAAATTCGATCACTGCAAATTATGCATATATGGCATACACTATGTCATGAACATCAATTAATAGATATATAGTCATATCATGAACAAGTCATCAATTTAGTCTTTTACAGGAACTTCAAAGTACGCTAATGGAAAAACTTTGAAAACTTAATTAAAACATAATTACATCAAATTGATCACTGTTATCCATGTATACATGGTATATAACATGTTATGAACAATTTGTAACACACGTATAGTCATATAATCAACAATTACCAAAATTTTTTCCCATATACAAAGAACTCATAATATATGTTAATGAAGGAAACATTGTACGTGAAATAAAATTAGGACAAAGGAATTACCCCTTGCAAACTCTGTGGAGATGATTCAAAGATGATAAAAAATTTCTCTCAATTCTCTATGTTTTCTTCTTTGAGTTTTTCTCTCTAAAGTTTACTCTGATGAAATATAAGGTTTGATACGATACATGTGTATATAAGTCTGATATAACTATACGCATTTTCAAACTGATGGAGTCGTGGTTGGTTTATGCCCTTAGTGGGTTAACTGGCCAACTCCTCATAGGGTCTTGTTTGGCTAACTCATTTATTCTCCCTTTCTATTTATTTTAATAAAACTCTTATTGTATAGTTAATTAATGTCACACCCAATTTAATCAAATAATGTTATTTACATCAATTAAATAAAAATAGCATAAATCCACATTAAATCACCTAGTCACATAATAAAAATTCCTATTTATTAATTATATCAAATCATTAATTCTTTAATTAATTATTAAATTAATTAGAATAGCATTATGCTTATTAATTAATATATTAATCAAATAAGCTCAATTAAATTCATACTTTGAATATAAAAATTCACCACATTAATTTAACTAATGTAACACATATAATTAAATTAATCTACCATAATTTCATCAATTAATTATTTAACTCAATAACTAAATCATCGAAAAATATTTATTTAATTCAATAAATATTCAAATTAAATTACAAAAATCTCGTTCGTCGCATTTCCTAGACAGAACTTTCTTAGACATTGCCAATAATGCTATCTAATAATATTATTCAAATAATATGAATTATTGATTTGATAATTTAAAATAATGTGCAATGACAATTATTGAATCACTAATATAAAATAGCAAGTAGCACTTATTGATATAAAATATCAATGTAGCAAATATTGAACCAATAAAATATTATGCAATTATTGAATCAATAATATAAAATATTGAACAGTCATTACTGTAACAATAATTGAGTAAGTGACTTCCTATGTAAGAATCAATAATTCGAAATACTATGCAATACCGTGTGCTACTGTGCAACACCACGTATTACTGTATTTTAACCACCGGGTATTTCAACAGTATAAATGGTAACAGTTTTGTTGTTATTTTTATAAAAAGGTTACTTCTATCGCTTTCTATATCCGACATTCATTTCGTTGTTGGGCCCACAAATGGCTGCGCCGACGTACGAATATTCCACGACAACAAGAATATTCCACGACCAAACGAATATTCCCCGACAACAATGAATATTTTATAACCACTTGCTTGCTTTGTAAACTTTGCACATCTCACCCATAACTTATCACATTTATCAAATCAACATCTTACTATTTCAAAATAATATATAAAGAAAATTAAATCTTATTCATAAAATTTGGGGTCTTACAAACGGAGCACACCACTTTTGAAACCATACAGCACACCCAAAATGACAATTTCATAGCCTCCACCAAAAATCAGCATTTTACAAGCCAAAAAGGAAAAGTGGGGCCCACATATGTTTTAAATTTAAACAATATTCAGAAACTTCAATAATTCATAATAAATAGCCTATTTATCAAAAAAATACGAACCTTTTGTTCATTCTATATGAAAATTAATTCTCTACAACTTTGTGGAAGAAAGATTTTCCAAATTCGGAAAAAAAAATGACCCAAATTTACATACAAATGAACTTGCAGGCTACAGCTCTGATACCAACCTGTGACGCCCCCAAATTCGGACCCGCCACTAGTCTCTCGAATTCGGTTTGTTACGTTCTATAATCTAACATCATGATAATAATAGTACGACTAAATGTCGTATCGCACAGCGGAATAATACACAACTCTACTACCGAATAGATTACATTTAATTAATATAATTTTTTCACGTCCCAAAGTCTTATAACTTAAACATCCATTACATAGCTTAAACATACCTTAAGCATATAGAAACCTATCTAATACATAATAGCATAAGTCCTTATTACAATCATAAGGTTCTACATAATAATAAGCTACTCAGTAGCCTTTCCCTTGGCCTTGTCGGTGCTCGAGGGTCCACACTGCTCTGCCTTAACTGAAATATTTTAGGGAAAGCAAGAATGAGAAACAAGTTTGCTCAGCAAGTAATATAACAATAAGGGTGAGTAATATAGTTCTCGAATCTCAAAAAGGGTATAGCAAGGTATGATAGTTCAAGGATAGCAAGAATATCAACAGTTCTCAATAACAGTCGCTAAGGACATAATAATATCAATATGATTCAATACTAAATCAATTAAAGATTTCAAGATAACTGAATACTGAGTAGTCACTAAGGATTATGAACTCTTACTAGAATTAACAGAAATATACTGATAATCCAATAAAAACAAGTACAATAGATGATCAGCTTAAAGTACCCTATATTATGCATAACATTCAATCATACTCAAGTGCGCACGTCGGTCTCCTGACTAATATATTTTCCCTTCAAAGAAGGATGTTCATCTCAGTCAAATACAAGATCCCGCACCAATCGATTAGTTTGGGTTGCCTTTCAACAATATAAGTCTTGCCGAATCAAATGGCATAGATCGCAACAATTTTAAATCCAAATCTCAAGATTTAAAGTTCAAAGAATATAAATTAACTTTTATCTTATCCATGAATTATAATATCTGAATTGCAATCTCAAAAGTTTACTTATACGACAATAATAGCATAAGCTTAATGAACGCTCAATAAAGAGTAGGGTTAGGAACTTGCTTACAACGTTCCTTGAATAAAGTAAACATAAGGATAGGATACTTGCCTTATGCGTAGTCTATCCATGATATTAATCAACACTTTCGAATCCTATCGTAATATAGTTACGTATATATATGATATCCATTAGTCATATATTTCAACATCATATCTTATCTTGGATATACAATCAACACATAAACTAAGTTTTAACCTAGCTACCCCGTCATACTATATATAGTATCATATTAATTCACAAAATTTGATTGATAAAACTTTCAATGCCTTTTATCTGTAACGTTTCTTTTCTCAAGTTAATCGTCATCGTATATCATTACTAACACATAAGACCACAACGAATAGCAAATATATTCTTTTTAGCAAGTTATAGTATTGTTGTAAGCTAAACGTCAAAGTCGGGTTCAAGTATCAACATATGATATCACATAGCATATATGCATATTAAAGGATACCTTCATGCTTTCCAAGTCCATCTAAGTTCTCTCTTTCATGATATGGTTCTAAGTTAGCACTTTTGACAACTTACGGTCATGAAAATCACAAAGTCTAACATGCTTGATTTTTAAACACATAAAGTATTCATACATACTGATAAAAATACATCACTACTAATTTCTTCTTTTATATCCACAAAATAAATATTTCTTTATCATATAAATCAATAATTAATTATTCACAAATAATATAACAGAACTACAATATTGACAACCAGGTCGTTCCTAGGAAAAAGGGGGCCTTCCGATAAGAATTTCTCCTTACTGGCGCACAATTAAATAACCCCTCCTAGACAGAACTTCCTTAAAAATTGTCAATAATGCTATCTAATAATATTATTCAAATAATATGAATTATTGAGTTGATAATGTGAAATACTGTGCAGTGATAATTATTGAATCAATATCAACGGTAGCAATTATTGAATCAATCATATAAAATAGCAACGTAGCAATTATTGAATCAATAATATAAAATATTGAACAGTAATTACTGTAACAATTATTAAGTGACTTCTTACGTAAGAACCAATAATTCGAAATACTGTACAATACCGTGTGCTACTGTGCACAACGCGTATTACTGTATTTTTATCACCGGATATTTCAACAGTTTAACCGTAACAGTTTTACCGTTTATTTATAAAAAGGTTATTTATGTCGCTTTCTATAGCCGACAGTTATTTAGTTGTGGGGCCCACAAATAGCTGCGCCGTCGTACGAATATTTCCCGACAACAAGAATATTTCACGACCAAACGAATATTCTCCGACAACAATGAATATTTTATAACCACTTAATTATTTTGAAATATTTGCATATTTCACCCATAACTTTTCACATTTATCAAATCAACACCTTAATATTTCGAAATAATATATAAAAAAAATTAAATCTTTATTCATAAAAATTGGGGTCTTACAACCTCCCCTCCTTATGAAATTTCATCCTCGAAATTAACGTACGTACCTGGTATGTCGAAAAGGTGAGGATACCTCGCTTTCATTTCCGATTCCAACTCCCAGGTCATTTCCTCAATTTTATAGTTTCTCCACAAAACTTTAACTTGAGGTATAATTTTCGAGCGTAGGACATGCTCCTTCCTATCCAAGATCTTGACAGGTACCTTCTCGTACGTTAAATCTTCGGCTATCTCATCTGGTTCTAACTCAATAATGTAGTTTGGGTCTTTCACATATTTGCGAAGTACGGATATGTGAAAAATGTTATGAATAGGAGACAGGCTTGGAGGTAAAGCGAGTCTATAGGCCACATTTCCTACTCGGTCAAGGATCTCAAATGGACCAATGAATCGTGGGTTGAGCTTTCCTCTCTTCCCGAATCTCGTAACTCCTTTCCATGGAGCAACACGTAACAATACATGATCCCCAACATTAAATTCCACGTCCTTTCGATGAAGATCCGCATAACTCTTTTGTCGATCTTGTGCGGTTTGTATCCGTTGCCGGATCATTTGAATCTTTTCCGTAGTCATACGTACTAACTCTGGTCCCAACAATGTTGCCTCACCCACCTCATCCCAACACACTAGAGAACGACACTTTCTCCCATACAACGCTTCGAATGGAGCTACGCCTATACTTGCTTGATAACTGTTATTGTAGGAGAATTCCACCAATGGTAGGTACTTATCCCAACTTCCTTTGAAGTCTAGAACACAGAGTCTCAATAGATCTTCAAGAGTTTGAATAGTCCTTTCCGATTATCCGTCCGTTTGAGGATGATATGCCGAACTGAATCGTAAGTCCGTGCCCATAGCTTTCTGCAAGCTAACCCAAAATCGTGAAGTAAATCTTGGGTCACGATCCGAAACTATAGATACTGGCATGCCATACAACCTCACAATCTCATTCACATACATATGAGCAAGACGTTCAAGGGAATAAGTCTCTCGTATCAGCAAGAAATGAGCAGACTTGGTTAATCTATCAACAATAACCCAAATCGCATCTATGCCTTGAGAAACCTTTGGAAGACCCGTAACAAAATCCATCGTAATGTGTTCCCACTTCCATTTCAGAATTTCCAGTGGTTGCAATGGACCCTTCGGCACTTGATGCTCCGCCTTTACACGTTGACAAGTTAAACATCTCGAAATAAACTCCGCGATCTCTCTTTTCATATTGCTCCACCAAAATGTATGTCGAAGATCACGATACATTTTGGTACTCCTAGGATGGATTGCAAATGGTGTGTTGTGTGCCTCCATCATGATTCTATGCTTCAAGTCAGAATCGTTAGGAACACAAAGTCTGGAGTTGACTTGAAGTATTCCATCTTCATCGATTCTTGCTTCTGGAATGGCACCTTCTTGCACCTTCTTCTTCATCTTCATCAGCTCCGGATCCGTAGCTTGAGCAGCTTTAACTTTATCAATCAAAGCTGGTTCTACGTGTATACTTGACATCATCGCACTCGTTCCCGCATATGATCTTCTACTCAACACGTCAGCTACCATGTTCGCTTTTCCAGGATGGTATTAGATGGTATGATCGTAATCTTTCAACAGCTCAAGCCAACATCGTTGCCGCATGTTGAGTTCCTTTTGAGTGAAGAAATATCTAAGGCTCTTATGATTCGTATAAATCTCTACTCTCTCCCTGTACAGGTAATGTCTCCAGATCTTCAACGCGAAAACGACAGCTGCCAACTCTAGATCATGAGTAGGATAATTCCTTTAATATTCTTTGAGTTATCGCGAGGCATAGGCTATGACTTTCCCATGTTGCATGAGAACACATCCTAACCCTTTACCCGAAGCATCGCTGTAGATAACAAATCCATCCGAACTAGATGGTATTGTCAGAACAGGTGCCGAGATAAGTCTTCTCTTGAGCTCTTGGAAGCTCTTCTCACATTCCTCGCTCCAAACGAATTTTGTATCTTTCCGAGTCAACTTAGTTAATGGAATAGCGATTCAAGAAAATCCCTCTACGAACCTCCGATAATAACCAGCTAAGCCTAGAAAGCTTCGTACTTCGGTCACCGACTTAGGTTGCTCCCAGCCTTGTATTGCTTCAATCTTCGTCGGGTCAACAAATACTCCACGTTTCGATACCACGTGCCCAAGGAATGCTATTTCCTCAAGCCAGAACTCTCATTTCTTTAGCTTGGCATATAGCTTGTTCTCACGAAGCTTTTGAAGTATTAACTTCAAGTGTTGCTCATGATCTTCACGGCTTTTAGAATAGATGAGGATGTCATCAATAAAGACAACAACGAACTGATCCAAATATTCCTTAAATACACGGTTCATCATATCCATGAAAGCAGCAGGAGCATTAGTCAATCCAAAAGACATGACTAAGAACTCATAATGCCCGTACCGAGTTCTGAAGGCAGTCTTCGGAATATCCTTAGTTTTAATCTTCAGCTGATGATATCCAGGACGAAGATCGATCTTTGAAAAGAATTATGCTCCTTGTAACTGGTCGAACAGGTCATCAATATGAGGTAGCGGATACCTATTCTTGATGGTGACATGGTTCAACTCCCGATAGTCAATACAAAGTCGCATACTCCCGTCCTTCTTCTTACGAATAAAATAGGAGCACCCCAAGGAAACGTACTAGGACGAATAAAACCGATGTCTAAAAATTCCTGTAATTGGACCTTTAACTCCTGAAGTTCATTAGGAGCCATTCGATATGGGGTTTTAGAAATGGGTTTTGTACCGAGTTCAAGTTCAATAAAGAATTCAACTTCACGTTCTGGGGGTAGACCGGGAAGTTCTTCGAAAAATACATCAAGAAACTCATTAACAACAGAAATATCATTCAAACCTAACGTATTCTAGTTTATATCAGTGACATGAGCTAAAAAAGCTTGACATCCGTTTTTCAGTAAATGAATAGCTTTGGACTTGAAATGATATTGACTGATTTTAGTGGTTTGGATTAGCACAACAGGTTGATTAGGAATATGAAAAGTAACAACCTTACGTAAGCAATCAATTTTGGCATGGTAAGGGGTTAACCAGTTAATTCCTAAAATCACGTCAAATGCAAGTATTTTCAAAGATATAAGATCAACAGATAAGGTAAGGGTACTAATCTGAATCAAGCAAGATTTGTAAACTATGGATGTAATAAAGGTTTCTCCCAACGGAGTTTTAACAGATAAGTCAAAGTCTAATTTATCAGAAGTCAAGTTCAAACGTTGAGCACAAGCAGGTGAAATAAAAGAATGGGTAGCACCGGTGTCTAACAAGGTGTAAACTTCACAAGAGTTAATGATTAGCTTACCCGTAATCACCTCGTGTGGGTTCCTCGCGTTTTGAGCTGTCACGACAAACGCTCTTCCAGGAATCACCAACTTTGACTTGTCCGAAATCACCTTTGGAATCACCACCCCCGCTGGACTTGGTTTCTCTATAGGACAATCACGAGCTATATGTCCTTCTTTTCCACAGTTATAGCATGCTTTGAATTATTGTGGGCAGTTTGGGCTGATGTGTCCCTCTTTCCCACATTTATAGCATACGACCGGTGGTCGTTCTCCTCCCTTAGAAACAGTTGATGCTGGTGCTGATGTCGACATCTTCACGTTCTCATTGTTATACCTTCTCTTCTTAAAATCTCCCCCTGATTCACTTTTTCTACTATCATGGCCACGATTACCATCGGAGTGGTTACCGCTTCTGTCATACTTTTCTCCCCGCTGGTTTTTATTGCTCCGATGACTGCTGCCACCGGTACGACCTTGGTTGTTGTCCCTTGGTTGAATATAATCACTATCTCGTTCTAACAACTGGGCCCTGTTCACTACATCCGAATATAGAGAAAATTTGTGAGAAATGAGGTATTGACGTATTTCGGGTTTCAAACCTCTCAGAAACATTCGCGTCATACGTTCCTCATTCTCCACCAAATGAGGTGAAAACGGGATAACTCCGCGAACTTAGCCTCGTACTGGAACACAGTCATGTTGTTCTGTTCCAGTCTGATAAACTCTACCTTTTTCATGTGACGAATACTTTCTAGAAAGTACTTGTCATTGAACAGTTTCTGGAACGCTTCCCAAGACATCTTGAGTGCGGCAGGCTGGGTACGCTTCACAGACTCCCACCAGTAATCTGCCTCTCCACGGAATATAAAGGTGGCGGATGGAACCTTCTGTTCCTTCGTGCATCCCAAGACATCAAATATCTTGGTAATTTGCTTAACCCATGTCTCTGCCTTGATTAGATCTGGCTTTCCCTGAAATTCTGGTGGTCCCAACTCTTTGAACTGCTTGGCAGTGATAATTCGCGTGTTGTTATTATCTCCACCTGTATTATGAACACGAGTCTCCCTCGTCTGGTTTTGCATGAACTGCAAAAACTTCTAAACATCTCATCGTTTATCGTCCGATCAGCGTTGTTTTCAGGATGAACATTGCCTTCTTGTTGCACGTTCTCCTGGTTGGTGATTAAAGGTGTCTCCACGGTCTCATTCACTTCATTGTTAACATTCTCAGCTGCCATTCTCAAATACTGCCATAAAATAAGGGTTAATTAAATAAATTAACATATCACATAATAACCCTATGCTCCGACTGACCAATTAAATACCATATAAGCTTAGGTAGGACATACTAGTGAAGGATTTTTTTGTCTCTCCCCTCCTAGTTCTATTCCCCGATCTCTACCAGAGATCATATCCCTAAGCTATGATAACAACTGTGACGCCCCCAGAACAGGTCTAGTCAAATACATGGTATAGAATTCAAATACAATCTTTTATATCACACGGTCGTGCAAAATACGACCACACAACTGTGACTGTCAATACAAATATGTAAAAAAATATTAATATTCAAACTAAGTCCTCATTACAATTATTATCACACTATTTATTAGAAATAGTGAGGACTACTACTGCTCTAACTCGGACCATCACTCTGTCCCCCGACTAGTTCCTGCGACATTCTCATTTCCTGAAGAGGACAATAGATGAAAATGGTGAGCTCAACTAGCCCAGTAAAGAATATTATGACTAAAATAATGAAAAATAAATTATCATTAGTCTTCAATAATTTAGATAAAATATTATGGACAACAAGTTTTAGATCAATATTCGCAGCGGAAATAACAATTCATTAGAAGAGTTAAGTAGAGGATGAAGTCTACTATCTTCTATGATTTAAAAGTCCATCATCAATATTTTATCCCTGTAACATCAATCAATATACATCTCGAATCAAATATCCATCTTTGCACTACGGGCCAAAGATATTCATTTGTATCACCAGTTGGTTATGTTCATCTCAACACCTGTCCATCTTTGCACTACGGCCAAAGATATCCATCAGGTAATCATTCATCTTTACTCTACAGGCCAAAGATATTCAGTTATATCACCATTTAGGACTGAGGATGATGAAAAATAATATAAATAATGAATTCAGTGAGATAAAGAACAAAGATTAAGTATTCGCATTTTAGTTTATTCAAGTTCAAAAATACTCCATAATAATACTTTGTGGATCAAAATTCAAGAATAGAGCTCAAAACTTGGATCCAATCAAAGATAGGAACCTTAACAAGCAACTTGGACATATAGAAGAAAATTTAATTTTTTTCGTGAATAGTGCCGTATACGTGAATAGTGCCCTATACGTGAATAGTGTCGTAAATGTGAATAGTAATCCCGACGAAAAAAGTAAGAATTTCATAATAAAATCCATGACAATATTTTGGTATAATGATATTGAAAAGAATAACATCGTTTACAAAAAAAAATAACATCTTTTACCTCAAAAGAATAGTACTTCTGACTAAAATATCGGATATAAGGCTGAAGAAAACTTGCACTAAATAGCAACACTCAAAGTATCGAAATACTCACAAAAATACGCTCGATATTATAGAAAAAAAAATTTCTGATTCTGGTGTGATTTTCATTTCTAACTAAGCACCCTATTTATAAGAAAATACTAGGATGTCAGGATTGACATTTGCAGCCTCGAAGCACACTTGCTTAGAAAAAAAATTTGATGGCTGCCTACCAAATTGGATCAACATTTTTTCACACAAAACAAAAGTGGGGCCAACCCATGTTTTTTTTAAAAAAATATTTATTTCCGAAACTTCAATAATTTATAATAAATAACCCTTTTATCAGAAAAATATGAATTCTATGTCCTTTCTATAGAAAATTTAATTCTCTACAACTTTGCAAAAGGAAGTTTTTCCAAATTCCCAACCGAAAATGGCCGAAATCCACAAACGGATTATTTTTCACACCAAAATACTGATAAAAATACATCAGCACTAATTCCTTCTTTTATATCCGTAAAATAAATATTTCTTTATCATATAAATCAATAATTAATTATTCACAAATAATATTACAGAACTACAATATTGATAACCAGATCGTTCCTAGGAAAGAGGGGGTCTTCCGATAAGGATTTCTCCTTACTGACGCGCAATTAAATAACCCCTCCTAGACAGAACTTCCTTAGACATTGTCAATAATGCTATCTAATAATATTATTCAAATAATATGAATTATTGAGTTGATAATGTGAAATACTGTGCAGTGACAATTATTGAATCAATATCAACAGTAGCAATTATTGAATCAATCATATAAAATAGCAACGTAGCAATTATTGATATAAAATATCAACGTAGTAATTATTGAAACAATAAAATATCATGCAATTATTGAATCAATAATATAAAATATTGAACAGTAATTACTATAATAATTATTGAGTAAGTGACTTCTTACGTAAGAACCAATAATTCGAAATACTGTGCAATACCGTGTGCTACAGTGCACAACGCGTATTACTGTATTTTTATCACCGGGTATTTCAACAGTTTAACCGTAACAGTTTTATCGTTTATTTATAAAAAGGTTATTTATGTCGCTTTTTATATCCGACAGTTATTCCGTTGTGGGGCCCACAAATAGCTGCGTCGTCGTACGAATATTTCCCGACAACAAAAATATTCCACGACCAAACGAATATTCTCCAACAACAATGAATATTTTATAACCACTTGCTTATTTTCAAATATTTGCACATTTCACCCATAACTTTTCACATTTATCAAATCAACACCTTACTATTTCAAAATAATATATAAAGAAAATTAAATCTTTATTCATAAAAGTTGGGGTCTTAAATAATATGTCTCTCATGCAACTCTAAACTATACTAACATGTATCAAAAGTCAGAACATCAATATAAGTCTAACATATCAAAGTTCCTCTTTTCATAACTTTAAGTTCCTTTTTGAAAACCATAAGTCGTTTTATCAAAATGTATATCATCTTGGTTTAAACATGCTTATGTTAGGTCTACATGTCCATATATACAAGTTACTTATGTTAGTATGCCCTGCCTAAGTCATAATAACCAACTAAGCTTAACAGATTCATAACAGAACTCAAAAACTGGAACAGGCTGCTGGCGCAGCTGCGCAGCTTCCCAGTACATGACTGGCGCAGCTGCACCGGCTCTCGGCCAGCAGCAGACAGTCTCTGCAAACGGCAACTACAAACCCAATTTCCTAATTTTACAACAAATACGTTTCTACACTACCACATTTTGGTTTAAACATGCTTATAAGTCCATATAACACTTAAACAAGCATGCTATATCCCAAATTACACTCTAATTCAACATGATTAAGAAATGGAATATTGACATAGAACATAAATGGCAAACAAGAATGTAGAACAAGGAATGCTACCTCTGCTACTTGGTTGTTATGAGATTGCTTGCTAATACTGCTATAGAAATGCTTCCTCAACTCAAAGAGATAATCACAGTATACTAACCTTACTTAACAATATTTCAGCAATGAAATGAAGAAGTAGGGAGTTCCTTTATATAGAGGAATAAATACACAATCCAAGCTTCTAACTCCCAAATCAAACTAACGAATTGACAAATTGCATGAAGGGTATTGAATGGTAGGTATTTAGTTGTTAGAACCCATCATCAAAACCACTCCCTTGCTCATCATTGCTACAAGGCTATCCTAGTTTTGCTGAATTTGAGAAGTGTAGGCATTAGCCTTTCACGTGTGTATGAGATAAGACTATCAATATTGGACAAGCAAAGCAAATCTCAGCATTCTACAATACTTATGCTATACACTTATACATAATTTCTACTCTTATGTTATATCTTATATACATATTATCCATACATAGGTTATAACTTAATGTCACAATATAAATTTACATAAGTAATACTTCAATGTAGTAAAGGTAATTTGTACGCATATAATCCATGTACATTTTGTTAATACCAGATATAATTTGATCGGATATTATCACATTATATTGTCTCCTTTATTATTAAATTTTATTAATTCAATAATTCTTTACAATATATCCATGATATATTATTTTATTGTATACTCATATACACATTGTCACACACACATTTTATGTAACTCTTACAACTCAATAAACTTTACTATATAGTTTATATACATATATAACATAGTCACATTGCACTTTACACTTTGTATAATATATAGTTAGCTACTATACGTTATACTTTTAATATCGCATGCTTGCACATAGGAATTAATAAATTACTTATCTCATCAATTAATATTTAATAATATTAATCCATCCTTCATCAATCAATTTAATCATTAATCTCCATAACAATTAATTGATATTTATAGGATTAATTATCACATTAATAAATGTAACTCTTATAATATTTATAAGCAAGTTGCTTATTATTATTCTATTATTTGTAATAATAATAATCAACATATTATTAATCACCATTTATATTCCATCTTTCATAATAACAATTAACATAGATTAATTGTTCGCTTAATAATTCCTTCATTGATTAATATAATCATTATTATTTTTCATCACGGTGCCACACAAGGCATTTCATCGAGTTTATTATAAACTCCACATTCTCTTCTCAATTATCATCATTTCAATTTGAAGTAATTAAGTTAACTCATCTCATATCACATAAATATTTATATTCAAATAAATATCGAACTTTCATTAATATATTCCTTTAAAAATATTTGGTAATTCTTGGGTATTACATCCTCCCCCCCCCCCTTTATAAAAATTCCGTCCCGGAATTGCTACAAGGTTACACAAATAGATGGGGATAATCCCTCATCATCCTATCTTCTAACTCCCACGTAGCCTCCTCGACATCGTGGTTACACCAAAGTACTTTTACAGATGAAATAACTTTATTTCTTAAGGTTTGCTCTTTCCTATCTAATATCTGGACAGGAATTTCTTCATACGCCAAGTTCTTCTCCACTTGAATGGGCTCATAAGAAATCACGTGTTTGTAGTCGGTCTTGTACGGTCGTAACACGAAAATGTGAAACACGTTGTGGATGTGCCCCAACTCAGGTGGTAACGCAACTTTGTATGCCACTTCGCCCACTCGCTTCAGTATCTCGAACGGTCCTATGAACCTTAGACTCAACTTTCCTTTTGTGTCGAATCGAATTTTTCCCTTCCATGGAGATACCTTCAAGAATACGAAACTGCCTACTTTGAAGTCTCGGTCCTGCCGATGCAAATCTGCGTACTTTTTCTGGCGGTCTTGAGCTGCTACTAGTCTGGCTCTTATCACTGTCACCACGTCTGCGGTTTGTTGTACTAACTCTGGTCCGAGTATTCATCGTTCTCCGACTTCGTCCCAACATAATGGCGTTCTGCATTTTCTTCCTTAAAGAGCTTCGTACGGTGGCATGCCGATACTTGCATGGAAACTATTATTATATGCGAATTCTACTAAGGGTAGGTGGTCGTCCCAATTTCCCTTGAATTCCATCACGCAAGTCCGAAGCATTTCCTCCAGCGTTTGTATAGTTCACTCACTCTGTCCGTTTGTCTAAGGATGATAAGCGATACTCAACCTCAATTGTGTTCCCATTCTCTCTTGCAAGCTTTTCCAAAAATTTGACGTGAAGCGCGGATCTCGATCAAAGACAATTGACACTGACACTCCATGTCGTGAAACAATCTCCTTTACGTACAGACTCACTAACTGATTCAAACTATAGCGGATCTTGATCTTTAGAAAATGTGCGGTCTTCGTTAGTCGATCCACGATAACCCAAATGGCATCATATCCCTTCTGTGTGACTGAAAGTTCTACCACGAAGTCCATCGTAATATGCTCCCATTTCCACTCCGATATTTCCAATGATTGTAGTAAACCACTCGGCTGCTGGTGCTCCGCTTTGACGCGTTGGCAAGTCAGACATCTACTAACGCACTCTGCTACTTCCCGTTTCAGATTGGGCCACCAAAAGTGTTGCCTCAAATCCTGGTACATTTTTGTGCCTCCCAGATGAACGGAATACATCGTATTGTGTGCCTCGTGCAAGATCTCTTCTCTCAACTCGATTATTGCTGGTACCCACACTCTTCCTTCGAATCTTAAGATATCGTCTTTATCCATTCGGAATCTTTCTTCTCCATTTTTTGCAATCCTCTTTCTGATTTTCTCGCATTCTTCATCCTTCTCTTGTGATTCCTTTACTCTATCCAACAAGGTTGGACGAGCTTCCATTACGAACAACTTCTCTTCAGACCTCTCCGGTCCTCTAACTTCTATCTCTAATCTTTCCATTTCTCTTACCAATTCCTCCTGAGTCGTCAAGTGAAATAATTTCTCCCTTCCTTTTCTGCTTAGAGCGTCTGCAACCACGTTTGCCTTACCCGGGTGATAAAGAATATCGCAGTCATAGTCTTTGATTAATTCTAACCACCTTCTCTGACGCATATTCAACTCCTTTTGTGTGAAGATATATTTCTGACTTTTGTGGTTTGTATATCTCACATTTCTCCCCATATAAATAGTGTCTCCAAATCTTCAACGCAAAAACTACTTCCGCTAACTCTAAGTTATGAGTAGGGTATCATTTTTTATAGTCCTTTAATTGTCGTGATGCATACGCAATGACCTTGCCGCGCTGCATAAGCACACAGCCAAGTCCCTTGTGCGATGCATCACTATACACCACAAAATTTCCCGCATCATCTGGTAGTGATAACATAGGCGCTTCGCTTAATCTCCTCTTCAACTCTTGAAAGCTCTCTTCACATTTGTCCGTCCATACGAATTTCACTGTCTTCCTCGTCAGATTGGTCAACGGGGTTGCTATCTTAGAAAAATCCTGGATGAATCTTCGATAGTACCTGGCTAACCCTAAGAAACTCTTTATTTTTGTTGGTGTTTTTGGCTGCTCCCAATTACTTACTGCCTCGACCTTTGCAGGGTTTACGGAGATTCCATTCTTATCCACCACGTGGCCAAAGAATTGAACCTTCTCCATCCAAAATTCACACTTAAAAAATTTTGCATACATCTTCTCCTTTCTTAGCGCCTCCAAAACTATCTTCAGATGTTCGGCGTGTTCTTAATCTGTCTTCGAGTAGATCAAAATGTCGTCGATGAAAACTACCACAAACTTATCCAAATATGGCTTGAAAACTTGATTCATCAAGTCCATAAATGCTGTCGGAGCATTAGTTAATCCGAATGACATTACCAAAAACTCGTAATGTCCATAACGGGTTCGAATCGCAGTCTTTGGTATGTCCTCATCCCGTACTTTTAGTTGGTGATATCCTGTCCGTAGGTCTATCTTTGAAAAATACTTCGCTCCCTTCAGTTGATCAAATAAGTCGTCTATCCTCGGTAGCGGATATCTGTTCTTGATCGTTACTCTGTTCAATTCTCGATAATCTATACAGAGCCTCATTGATCCGTCCTTTTTCTTAACGAATAACACTGGTGTTCCCCAAGGAGACACACTTGGTCGTATGTAACCCTTATCCAATAACTCTTGCAGTTGTATCATCAATTCCTTCGTTTCTACTGGCGCCATATGATATGGAGCTTTCAAAATCGGTGTCGTTCCCGGTGCTAAATCTATTACGAATTCAACTTCTCTGTCTGGCGGAAGACCAGGCAGATCGTCCTGAAATACATCTCGAAATTCATTCACTACGGATATATCCTTAATTTCTACTCCCTTTTTCCGAGCATCTACAATATAAGCTAAGTAACCTACACATCCTTTCCTTAACAATTTCTTGGCCTGCATCATCGTAACGCAACACGATTGTTTAAGCGATGAGCTACCATAAAACACTACCTTAGACTTACTCGGAGTTTGAAGGTTCACACATTTATTCTGATAGTCAATTACTGCTGCATGGTTATACAACCAATCCATTCCCAGTATTATGTCCAATTCTCCTAATCTAATAGGAATCAAGTCTACGCTCAGTTCATGTTCACTAATGTTTGCGCGATAATTTTGATAAACGTATTCTACATGGATTATTTCCTTTTCGCAACTTCTATGTTCAAGGGATTTTCTAATCTTTCTCGGGGTGTATTACTAGCAAATTCTTTAGATACAAAAGAACAGGTGGCACCTGAATCAAATAATGCATAAGCATTTATATCATTGATTGGGATTATACCTGACACCACGTCCTTCGCAGCTTTTGCATCCTGGACGGTCATGTTAAAGGTTTTGGCCGTTGGGCGGTTGGATTATGTTGGTCCGCCGATCATCAGTTTGTTTCCCCCTTGTTGGCTACCTCTACTACTTCCCTTTTTCGGGCGTTCCTTAATTCAGTGCTCCGTCGAGCCACATGCAAAATATCCTTGCATCTTTTTCGACTTCGGGCAGTTGGGTGAAATGTGCCCTTCCTGTCTGCAGTTGTAGCAAGTGCCACATCCCTTCCAGCACTCACCTTGATGGTTCTTCCCATATTTCGGGCATCCCTTAGCCCCTCTTCTTAAAACCTCTACGAAAATTCCCCGATTGATTGTTGTTGTTTTTGTTGTTGTTGTTGTTATTGTTCTCCCACTTTCTTTTACCCAAGTTGCTTCCTCCACTACTGCTTCCTCCAGTACGGTTCTCTCCTCCAGCATTCTTTCCTTTCTTCTCTTTGTTGTACAGACTTAAGGCCTCACTGCCACCTTCTGTAATGATCGCCTTCTCCAGCAATGTCACAAAGGAATCAATTTGAAGAACTGATACCTTATTGAACAGCCACGGCTTCAGCCCTTATTCGAATCGTCTCGCCTTCCTTTCCTCATCTCCAACTTGGTGTTCCACAAATCGCACTAGTTCATTGAACTAAGCCGCGTACTACGCCACCGTCATATCACCTTGCTTCAGTTCTAAAAATTTCACCTCCATCTTATTCTTCATGCTTTTTGGGAAGTAGTTCTCGAAAAACAGAGTCTTGAATCTATCCCAAGCTATTATCCCTTCTCCAGCTCTTTGTTGATTAGCCTCCCACCAGTAGTTGGCTTCGCCTCTCATCATATATGTAGCGAATACAGTCTTTTGGTCTTCACCCACACGAGCGATAGTAAAGGCCTTCTCGTTATCCTTAACCCATGTATGTGCAATGATTGGGTCGGTAGTACCCTCGAACTCTGGGGGTCCTACACTCCTAAAGTCCTTAAAGTTTGTGACTGGTACTCCTTGAGGATTGGGGCGAACGGGTTCATTGTTCCTTCCCCTAAGGGCCTCTCCTAACAGATCTACTAGCTTCTGGATCGGGTCTACTTGTTCCCTCTCATTGTTCACTGACTCCTCAGGTGCAGTCAATCTATGCCTGGGCGGCATTATCTGCATCACAAATTTTCATTTTATTATTACTCAGTTATATTACTTAAGTATTTCTTTTAATACTAAAGGCATAAAATTTTATAACAAAATTCTGAAATAAGTTTTATTTATATTCATATGCCAAATCGTTTCATTACATGATTTTCCCTAGCATATTTCTATAAATGTTATCACATATATCCCCTAATATCACAAAAGATGGGGAACACTAACAAACTACCATACTACCCCTCTATCAAAAGCTTACTCGGGGTTTACATCACTATCCCACACTTTATACAAAAAGTTGGGATTACAACACAGTATATACAACACATAAAGTAGATACTACTACTAGACTGACTAAGGGTCTCATCCTATCATCCCACGCTCCACAACGCTCTTATACTCGATTTGTGCTATATACGCCATCAACTCTCGGCTCAAAGTATGTAGGGTCTGTCCCTGCTCCGCTGGGTAGTGGTACACACCATCAATCACCCTCTCAAAAGTTGAACGAAACACATACCCCATCTTGTTCATCTTCCTCTTCTTGCACCTAACCTTGTCCTCTAGGTCGTTAGCTCTCTCATTGGTCGCTTCCCACTTCTCCTCAAAGTGTATCTTATCCATAACCTCCAACTCTAACTGAGTACGGAGTGCTTCTTTCTCAGTCTTCTTGCTCAATTCTCTCTGTTTTACTTCTTCCAGCTTCCCTGCCAGATCTATGTTTCTCGCCACTGACCTATGGAATAAAGTTCCCATCTGGATCCCTGCCTCCCTATGATATGCAATCTCTACCTCTAACTTTTGTATGGCCAGCTTTCTCTGGTGGTCCTCGTCCCTCAGCTTCTGGAACTCAGACTCTCTCTCCTCGACCTCGACCTCCAGCTCCTGGACTCTGCAGTCCAACTCTAGGATCCGCTCCTCATACTCGCCTAACATCTGCTCCTCTACAGTATTCCCATCAAAGTCCTCCACTGGCTCATCCTCCATCGGCTCGTCCTCCATCGGCTCTTCCTCTGGATCGAACTCTATCTCAATCTCGTCCTCGTCGTCAGACTCGAACGGTGCAATAGCCTGCACTGGCACAGCCTCTAGAGCTACCTCGTATACTACATGTATATCCCTGGGCTCCTCCTCTGCCACTCTACTAGGTACCCCTGTGTCTGTCATCATACAATCACAAACACAAGACAAACAAACAGCAACTCCATTAGAATGTTAAATAAAACATAAGTTCATTGTATAGAATGAAGTTACATTTCATAACACACTAAGTCTCTCTCTAGGAAAACCTTATGTGAGTTCTATCCCTTTCTAACTTCTAAGTTCTCCTAAGTTATAATCTAAGGACACTCGCTCCTAAGGTTTATAACTACAGCTCTGATACCAACCTATGACGCCCCCAAATTCGGACCCGCCACTAGTCTCTCGAATTTGGTTTGTCACGTTCTATAATCTAACATCATGATAATAATAGTACGACTAAATGTCGTATCGTACAGCGAAATAATACACAACTCTACTACTGAATAGATTATATTTAATTAATATAATTTATTCACGTCCCAAAGTCTCGTAACTTAAACATCGATTACATAGCTTAAACATACCTTAAGCATATATAAACCTATCTAATACATAATAGCATAAGTCCTTATTACAATCATAAGGTTCTACATAATAATAAGCTACTCAGTAGCCTTTCCCTTGGCCTTGTCGGTGCTCGAGGGTCCGCACTGCTATGCCTTAACTGAAATATTTTAGGGAAAGCAAGAATGAGCAACAAGTTTGCTCAGCAAGTAATATAACAACAAGGGTGAGTAATATAGTTCTCGAATCTCAAAAAGGGTATAGCAAGGTATGATAGCTCAAGGATAGCAAGAATATCAACAGTTCTCAATAACAGTCGCTAAGGACATAATAATATCAATATGATTCAATACTAAATCAATTTAAGATTTCAAGATAACTGAATACTGAGTAGTCACTAAGGATTATGAACTCTTACTAAAATTAACAGAAATATACTGATAATCCAATAAAAACAAGTACAATAGATGATCAGTTTAAAGTACCCTATATTATGCATAACATTCAATCGTACTCAAGTGCGCACGTCGGTCTCCTAACAAATATATTTTCCCTTCAAAAAAGGATGTTCATCTTAGTCAAATACAAGATCCCGCACCAATCGATTGGTTTGGGTTGCCTTTCAACAATATAAGTCTAGCTGAATCAAATGGCATAAATCGCAACATTTTTAAGTCCAAATCTCAAGATTTAAAGTTCGAAGAATATAAATCGACTTTTATCTTATCCATGAATTATAATATCTGAATTGCAATCTCAAAAGTTTACTTATACGACAATAATAGCACAAGCTTAATGAACGCTCAATAAAGAGTAGGGTTAGGAACTTGCTTACAACGTTTCTTGAATAAAGTAAACACAAGGATAGGATACTTGCCTTATGCGTAGTCTATCCACGATATTAATCAACACTTTTGAACTCTATCGTAATATAGTTACGTATATATATGATATCCATTAGTCATATATTTCAACATCATATCTTATCTTGGATATACAATCAACACATAAACTAAGTTTTAACCTAGCTACCCCGTCATACTATATATAGTATTATATTAATTCACAAAATTCGATTGATAAAACTTTCAATGCCTTTTATCCGTAACGTTTCTTTTCTCAAGTTAATCGTCATCGTATATCATTACTAACACATAAGACCACAACGAATAGCAAACATATTCTTTTTAGCAAGTTATAGTATTGTTGTAAGCTAAATGTCAAAGTCGGGTTCAAGTATCAATATTTGATATCACATAGCATATATGCATATTAAAGGATACCTTCATGCTTCCCAAGCCCATCTAAGTTCTCTCTTTCATGATATGGTTCTAAGTTAGCACTTTTGACAACTTACGGTCATGAAAATCACAAAGTCTAACATGCTTGATTTTTAAACACATAAAGTATTCATATAACTCATGTTAGGCATACTCATGAATATTCATATCGCATACATGTAACTATCATTGTTATTAGTTTGAAAAATGCTTTGTTTACGCTAAACTTGGTTTCACGACACCTAATCGTGGTATGACGTTAATGAGGTTAAGAGTACTATCAAACACGTTCATAAATTTTAGAATTTCAATCTCAATGTAACATGTCAATGCTCACTTGCAAAGCTTGTATTTTGATTAGTAATGTTCACTAATTAATCCAACATGTTCATGCTTCATTACAAATCATATAAACACAAGTTAACGGGTTATTCATGCATTTCTAAACCATACTACTATGCTCACAAGATCATAATATTAACATGGTTATAGCATGTCAAAGTTTGTTTTCAAAACTTCCATTTTCGTTAGGAATGTGCACTACTGAGGTTCACAGGTTCATATTTACATTACGGAACCTATATACATAAGTTAATATGTATCTCATGCATCTCTATACTATACTAACATGTATCAAAAGTCAGAACATCAATATAAGTCTAACATATCAAAGTTCCTCTTTTCATAACTTTAAGTTCCTTTTTGAAAACCATAAGTCGTTTTATCAAAATGTATACCATCTTGGTTTAAACATGCTTATGTTAGGTCTACATGTCCATATATACAAGTTACTTATGTTAGTATTCCCTGCCTAAGTCATAATAATCAACTAAGCTTAACAGATTCATAACAAAACTCAAAAACTGGAACAGGCTGCTGGCGCAGCTGCGTAACTTCCCAGTACATGACTGGCGCAGCTGCGCCGGCTCTCGGCCAACAGCAGACAGTCCCTGCAAACGGCAACTACTAACCCAATTTCCAAATTTCACAGCAAATACGTTTCTATACTACCACATTTTGGTTTAAACATGCTTATAAGTCCATATAACACTTAAACAAGCATGCTATATCCCAAATTACACTCTAATTCAACATGATTAAGAAATGAAATATTGGCAGAGAACATAAATGGCAAACAAGAATGTAGAACAAGGAATGCTACCTCTGCTACGTGGTTGTTATGAGATTGCTTGCTAATACTGCTATAGAAATCCTTCCTCAACTCAAAGAGATAATCACAGTATACTAACCTTACTTAACAATATTTCAGCAATGAAATGAAGAAGTAGGGAGTTCCTTTATATAGAGGAATGAATACACAGTCCAAGCTTCTAACTCCCAAATCAAACTAACGGATTGACAAATTGCATGAAGGTTATGGAATGGGTAGGTATTTAGTTGTTAGAACCCATCATCAAAACCACTCCCTTGCTCATCATTGCTACAAGGTTATCCTAGTTTTGCTGAATTTGAGAAGTGTAGGCATTAGCCTTTCACGTGTGTATGAGATATGACTATCAATATGGGACAAGCAAAGTAAATCTTAGCATTCTACAATACTTATGCTATACACTTATACATAATTTATATTTTTATGTTATATTTTATATACATATTATGCATACATAGGTTATAACTTAATGTCACAATATAAATTTACATAAATAATACTTCAATGTAGTAAAGGTAATTTGTACGCAAATAATCCATGTACATTTTGTTAATACCGGATATAATTTGATCGGATATTATCACATTACATTGTCTCCTTTATTATTAAATTTTATTAATTCAATAATTGTTTACAATATATCTATGATATATTATTTTATTGTATACTCATATACACATTGTCACACACACATTTCATGTAACTCTTAGTACTCAATAAACTTTACTATATAGTTTATATACATATATAACATAGTCACATTGCACTTTACACTTTGTATAATATATAGTTAGCTACTATACGTTATACTTTTAATATCGCATGCTTGCACATAGGAATTAATAAATTACTTATCTCATCAATTAATATTTAATAATATTAATCCATCCTTCATCAATTAATTTAATCATTAATCTCCATAACAATTAATTGATATTTATAGGATTAATTATCACATTAATAAATTTAACTCTTATAATATTTATAATCAAGTTGCTTATTATTATTCTATTATTTGTAATAATAATAATCAACATATTATTAATCACCATTCATATTCCATCTTTCATAATAACAATTAACATAGATTAATTGTTCGCTTAATAATTCCTTCATTGATTAATATAATCATTATTATTTTCCATCACGATGCCACACAAGGCATTTCATCGAGTTTATTATAAACTCCACATTCTCTTCTCAATTATCATCATTTCAATTTGAAGTAATTAAGTTAACTCATCTCATATCACATAAATATTTATATTCAAATAAATATCCAACTTTCATTAATATATTTCTTTAAAAATATTTGAAAATTCTTGGGTATTACAGTATGAGTTTGTATAAAAATTTTAAAAACCTATGTTTCGCGCTTCTGCCGTTAAATTGTGTAATTTGATTGCATTCGATTGCATGTATGCGTTACATACAAATCCAACAATCCCCACTCTGGGCATCTACGTTCAAGGAATTGGAACGGGCTGTCTGACCCTTGATGACCGTCGCTGGAATTCTCAAGAGGGACCGAATAGCAGTGAGTATAATGTCAGCCACAACAGACACTGAGCATCCTTAAACTCTATCGCGATGAAGAGATTGAGTCTGATGGAATCAGCGTTTATAGAAAGCACTCATATAACTCTAGGAACAACACGATGAATGATAGAAAAGAACACCTGAAACCGGCAGGTGTCGAGAAGTCATGGAGATGTATCAACTACAATTGGACCTACACTTAAAATATCACACGTAATTGACTATTCCGTAGATTATTATACTGAACAGTTCTTTAAGATAACCAGTAGTGCAAAACCCGCCTAAAAGGCAATTTCGACACTTTAATTATGTATGAATGTATGATCGTATGCAGCACTCATATTTGCTGGCAAAATCTTGGGATTCCACTTTTGGTAGGCACCCACAAGAACTAATCTCTATCTCTTCCTCTTCGGTCTTCCCCAGCCAATCAGCATCTCAATCTAGCCATACCCATAAGCCAAAACCCCCCAAAAGAGTTTCTCACTTTTCTCATCCCAATAATCTAATTGATCTACGCCCATATATAACTATATACAGATGCACAAAGAAACAAACACACCGATTTATCCAATTCTTTCCTTTAATGGGTTACCTTTCATGTAAAGCTGAATCATCCATTTCAATTTCCAATTCTCAAAACCCAGTTTCATCATCTTCTTCCAAGAACAAAACCCAACCCAATTCACAGCATGAAAAACCCATCAAAATCCAAGAATTCAATTACAGTGATCTTGAAGCAGCCACCAACAAATTCTCTCCCCAGAAGCTCCTAGGCAGAGGAAGCCATGGCTTAGTCTATAAAGCTGTTTTGAAGAATGGCCGGCATGTTGCTGTGAAAAGACCCTCTAGAGGTACCCATTCTAAGCCTCGATTTTCTTCTTCTTTGACACCTGAAAACCCAAATGAAATTGAGAATGAAATCGAGATTTTGTCGAAAATTCATAGTCCTAGACTTGTTAATTTGTTGGGTTTTACGAATGATTCGCATGACCGGCTTTTGGTGGTTGAGTTTATGAGTAATGGCACTTTGTACGACATTCTTCACTCAAATTCTAGGCCACCCAATTGGAGTAGAAGAATTAGGTGGGCTCTACAAACTGCAAAAGCAATGGAGACCCTTCATTCTTCAAACCCCCCTGTAATTCACCGGGATATTAAGTCAGCTAATGTTTTGATTGATAGTAATTTTAATGCTAGGTTGGGTGATTTTGGTTTGGCACTTAGATGCCATGTTGATGATTATTATAGGCTAAGGTCTACACCTCCTGCTGGCACAATGGGTTACCTTGATCCAGGATATGTTACACCTGATAATTTGAGCACCAAGACTGATGTATTTAGTTTTGGAATTTTGTTGTTGGAAATTATTAGTGGTAGGAAGGCTATTGATGTTGGGCATTCGCCACCTTCTATTGTTGATTGGGCTATTCCGTTGATTAGGAGAGAAAAGCATTTGGTTGTTTTTGATCCGCGGATTGAGCTGCCTAAAGATCCTTCGGTGTGTAGGCAATTGGCGGTGATTGCTGCAAAGTGTGTGAGGTCTTGTAAGGAAAGGAGGCCTGCAATGACTAATGTTGTTGAGTGTCTCAGTGGGTTGAGTAAATTTGTTCCTCTTCATTCGTGGAATGGTTTTAGTAATCCTTGCTTGATGGTCGAGAATGTGGGATGTCCTGTTGGGAATACCCAGTTGAGTGTGAGGCCAAAGAATGGTGAAGAAAGGAGTTTGGATGCTGTTTCTGCTAGGCTATTGAGGAATTCCCGGAGAGTGTACTCAGATTTGGGATTTAGGAAAAACTTGATGGATCTCATGGCTGGAACTGATGGGGGCTCTGGTATTCAACTAGAGGATGATGGAGTTGAGCCTAAATCGAAATCAGAAAGTGGAGGTTCAAGTTTTAGAAGTGAAAGCAGAAGAGTTGTTAGCAGAAGAAGCAAAAGATCTCATGCTCGTGGAGATGATGACAGAGGCAGTATCTTTGACTTTATACAAAACCAGCCATTCAGGGAGAATGCAGATATGTATTTTTCTAGAAGACATGCCAGAATTGGCGGATCAAGTTATAGTTCCAAAGCAAACTGATTGTAGCTAATTTATTGGAAATCTACTTTAGAGTTTATTCCTGATTTGAATATCAAGTGAAGTTCAAATTATAAGCTTATCTTGCTTTCAAATAGCATTTATCTGATTATGTATGGGTTTTAATTATTTTTCCTCTCCAGTGTTCTTGCAGTTGTTAATCTAGTTATTTGTTGAATTAGGCATCTTTGTGAAATTGTATATTAAAGGCACACTAATGATGTATATGTCCTGGGTTGTTGGCCTTTTCTCTATGATTCTCATTATGCAAAGTAAATGAATAGCAGAAATGCTGTTCAGTAAAGTTATCTATCTATTAATTGGTGGTTATGCTATCACTATTTGTGCCAGTAGGCTAAAATTTCTGTTTTGACATGATGGTTAGAGTTTATTCCTGGTCTATAATATAGTATTAAGTTATGCAATGGGAAAGTAGTTATCATTGATGATATGAACACCTGAGTGAATTATAATACTATCTACAAATCCCAGGAACAACTTTCACATTCTGGAATTTGCAGCTAGATCGTGGTTTATCCTTGAATGAAATAAAATTCAAGATAAGAGTTTGCCTCACTAGTTACCGGTACCCACACATTATTTTCACATTTCATCTCGTTCATCTATATAATCTAATTAGAACTTCTGGAAATGTATTTTTTAGTACATTCCATGTTTCCAATATATGATCCACTTGAAAGTTACTATAGATTATGATTAAGATTTTTTTTTCTTTTTTCCCGAGGAAATTCTTCTGCAGCAGCCATACTCTTGGTTGTAAATTCTTCCCCCCCATCCCCCACCCACCCACCCACCCACCCACCTACCTAAAAATCAATATCACCCTGACATATTCTCTTGAAGCTTCGGCCTGGTGTGAACCGTATACCCAGGCATCCTGGGATCGATTCCCGCCTGCAACAAGTGTGAGGGCTAATTAAAAACTGGTCCGTGTGCACGTTTCAGGGCGGAGCCATGTCTTAGGCCGAGCCTGTGAGCAAAGCCTGGTCCGGGGTGTGGAGACTTAGTCCGACTGCGGTTGGGAAACTTCACATTAACCAAAAAAAATAAAAATTTATCTCGAAGTTCTCTGTTTGTCTTTACAAGAGTTTCCTTTAAGAAACTAATTGATTACTTTTCAGCTACTTAAGTAATACCTTCTGTGATCAGCTGTGGCAATCATATCTTATTATAATAAAAAAAATACTAAAAAAACTTGCTCAGTTAACCTAATCCGACATGTGTCTTCTTCCTGCCTGGATTTGTTATATTGTTTTTTTTGTTATTATTATAATTTCTGTTATGATCCTCCTGCTCGTGCTAGATTATAAGCAAAATCTAGCTGTACCTAGAATTTTTTGTTTTTATGCTTATCATTTAGCTTATGGCAGTACTAATATTAGTAAGGTTGGTAAGCCTTGTTTGACGGATTCGACATTTTAATTTCCTTCTGGAGGCATTATTCTAATGCTCATATATTTTAGCTCCCCATTTTTCTTTAATCTGATTTACTTGGTCATTCATTTGTAGCTTACTCGTACTTGGTCATAACCGTTGATTTTTCCCTGTATGAGGATTAATCAAATGGTTAATATAATTTATAAGTCTACTAAGGTAATATTTGATAAAACTGATGAATTAAAATCTGAATGATTAGTATATATTAATAAATCAGATCATCCGAGTGAAATAGTATCTGAATTTAAAAAGTTGTTTGATAACTAAAAAGTATAAAACATCTGAATGACTTTAAATTTAAATTCAAAAATATCTCAAATTGACTTTTCAAAAATTAATAATGATCTTAAAATTCAGATAAAGGGAGTACAATATTTTTAGAGGTTTCATAGATTTAATTTTTTTATTAAAAGGCGGCTCTTAATGATTTAAATTTATATCTTCCTCTTACTGAATAAGAGACGATGAGAAACAAATAAAATTTTATCTAAATTTTTAGCCATCTTACCGATGTGAAACTGTTAAGATGTATTATGAGGTAATCAAACACTACATAAATATCATTGATTGTGATTCTGTGTCAAAGCCATTTTTAACAAATTTGTTGATGTTTTAGGTCTTATATTATATACACTGTTGTAATTGTAAGTATCTTGTGACCTATGTTAGAATGGACTTTTCACTTTGTCATAAAATATCCGTGTCTGTTCCACAATCGGTTTAGAATATGGATACTGTACAATTCAATTTTGGGAATTGATATTTTTACAAGAGAAATTGATATTTTCACAAGGTCTCATTTACATAAATATGGGTCTCGTTTACTATTCGTGTGAGGGAAGTCTTGTGAAAATATCGATTTTTCTTGTGAAAATATCAATTCCATTCAATTTTTTGTAAAAAAATTGACAAAATCGAGAAACACTAATGTGGAACTCTTCAAAAGTCTGTATCTAATCGTACAGTGCATCCGAGTCTGCATGACATTGCTTGTGACTTTGAAATAGTTGATAGCAAAATCTCATGCATCTCTCTATTATTGCTTCATAAATTGCTGATGGATAAAGAGTTTGAAATGATTAATGCTATCGTTTGTGCTGTTGTGATAACACTGTTGTAAATGGATTGTGGGGTTAATGCTTTTGGATGCTGTCATTTTGTCATGTTTCTGGGACCAATTCTTGTTTCCTTTGTTAGATATTCAAGTTAAATATGGAGATGTCTATCGGACTTATTTGTTTTAATTTTCGATTCAATGTCACGCTGAATTTGTAACCCGTTCATAGAACAATATTCCCCCCGTTCCTAAATGATTGTCGTTTTAAGAAGTAATTTTTGTTCTAAAAAGATTGTCGTTTTAAGTTTATCAATACACATTATCTATTTTTTTCTCACTTTACCTTTATTTAAAGTTTTCTCATATTTAAAATTTTCTTCTCTTCCCAATGATTCTTATTCAATTCAATGCTATAATCCAAGTAGAAATTGGTTGAATTGAATAAGAAACATTGAGAAAAGAATAATTGGTTGAGACAATTAATAAGAGTAATATAGTATTTTCGCTAGGTATTAATTACATTACTTAATATGTGTGCATTAACCTTAAACGACAATCTTTTAAGAACAGAGGGAGTAATCACTAATTATATGGCTGAATGACACATCTATCCCTTTAAGTTGTCAGCCATATCTATCCCTTTAAGTTGTCAGCCATATCTATCCCTTTAAGTTGTCACTCATTTTTAACGTCGTCCCTAAAGTTTAGGTTCTTAAATTGGCATTTTTTGCATTTCTGTTCCTCCTACCCGATTTGACCACAACTCTATCCATTTTGACCAAATTTTGACTCAACCAAACCTATTTTTGTCACAACCCTAATTTTTAATATTTTAAAATAAAATAATATTTTTAATATTTTAAAATAAAATAATATTTTTAATATTTTAAAATAAAATATTTTTTTTTAAAATAATAATTATATTTAATATTTTAAAATAAATTATTGTTTTTAAAACAATTTTAAAATAATAATTATTTTTAATATTTTAAAATAAAATAATTATTTTAAAAATAGTTAATTTTATATTTTAAAAGAAAATATTAGTTTAAAAAAAATTAAATAATAGTTATATTTAATATTTTAAATAACATATATTTTAAATAATTTGAAAATAATTATTATTTTTAATATTTTTTAAAAAATATTATTTTTCAAATAATAATTATATTTAATATTTTAAAATAAAATATTATTTGTAAGACCCCAACTTTTATGAATAAAGATTTAATTTTCTTTATATATTATTTTAAAATAGTAAGGTGTTGATTTGATAAATGTGATAAGTTATAGGTGAAATGTGCAAATATTTTAAAATAAGTAAGTGATTATAAAATATTCATTGTTGTCGGGGAATATTCGTTTGGTCGTGAAATATTCTTGTTGTCGGAAAATATTCGTACGACGGCGCAGCCATTTATGGGCCCCACAACGGAATAACTGTCCGATATAGAAAGCGACAGAAATAACTTTTTTATAAAATAACGGCGTAGTTGTTACCGTTAGTACTATTGAAATACCCGGTGGTTAAAATATAGTAATACACGGTGTTGCACAGTAGCACACAGTATTGCACAATATTTTGAATTATTGATTCTTACGTAAGAAGGCACTTACTCAATTATTGTTACAGTAATTACTGTTCAATATTTTATATTATTGATTCAATAATTGCATAATATTTTATTAGTTCAATATTTGCTACGTTGTTATTTTATATCAATAATTGCTACTTTGCTATTTTATATTAGTGATTCAATAATTGTCATTGCACAGTATTTTAAATTATCAAATTAATAATTCATATTATTTGAATAATATTATTAGATAGCATTATTGACAATGTCTAAAGAAGTTCTGTCTAGAAAAGGGATTGATTAATTGCGCGCTAGTAAGGAGAAATCCTTATCAGAAAGCCCCCTCTTTCATGAGAACGACCTGGTTGTCATTATTGTGGTTCTGTAATATTCTTTGTGAATAATAATTATTGATTAAAAAAATGATAAGTAAATATTTATTCAATGTGAATTTAAAGAAAGAATTTTTAACAAAAGTGACAATTATTGAGAATTAATATTTTATCTGTTTTGATAAAATAATTCATTTAAATATATTATTATAATATTACATTATAAGTGTATAATGTGATAATATAATAATATAATAGTGATGATATTTTTTTACAACAAATTCACGATATATGATTAAAATGAGGTGAAAGAGAGAAAATAAAATTTAAAATTCTTTTAATAATTATAAATATTTTAATATATATATATATAAACATGTGGTGGAATTCATTATTTCAAAAATGAAGGCTTTGAAATTTTGAATGTGTTAAAAATTTTCAAGAGTGATGAGTGTGAAAAAATCATCCGTATGTAAATTTGATTCATTTTTTCGTTCGGAACTTGGAAAAACTTTCTTCTACAAAGTTGTAGAGAAATAAATTTCATATGGAATGGACATAAAGTTCGTATTTTTCTGATAAAATGACTATTTTTTATGAGTTATTGAAGTTCTAGAATATTGGGTCTGAATTGATTTTTGGTGGAGAATTTTCTAGAATGTGTGGGCCCCACTCTTGTTGTAAAATGTTAAAGTTTGATTCTTAAATATGGTGGATTTGAAAAATCATACGTATAAAAAATAAAATAATATTTTATTATTTTTTTCTTCTTTGGTGTACTAAGCATTTCCTATAAATAGGGTGCTTAGTTAGAAATGAAAATCACACCAGAATCAAAAAAAATTCTCTCTATAATATCGAGCATATTTCTTGTGAGTATTTAGATACTTTGAGTGTTGATAGCAGTGCAAGTTTTATTCACATAATATCCGATATTTCAGTCCAAACTACTCTCCTGTTAAGTTAATGGATATTATTTTTCGAGTAAATGATATTATTGTCTTTCAATATTCATAAAGAATATTATTTTCTTTCATATTCCATATTATGGAAGTAGTAATATTTCATTTCATATTCCTAAATCTGAACTTATTACGGTAAGTATTGCTTCTATATTTTCTGAAATGATTAAAAATTTCTTGAGTTTTGCGCTTCATCTAGTATCATTTCAACCGAATAATTTTTTGAATTTCTCGTGAAATTTTTATCTTTTCATGTCGAGTTACTATTCACGAGTTACTATTTAAGGTAATTTTTTTTATCTTTGATTGGATCCAGGCTTTGATCTTCATTCTTGAACTCTGGATAAATTCTCTAATATTTGTCCTTTATCTCACTGAATTCATTATTCGTATTATTTTTTTTCATCATCCTCAGTCCTAAATGGTGATATAACTGAATATCTTTGGCCTATAATGCAAAGATGAATGATTACTTGATGAATATCTTTGGCATGTAGTGCAACAAAGATGAATGATTACCTGATAAATATCTTTGACCTATAGTGCAAAGATGAACAGGTGTTAAGATGAACATGACCAACTAGTGATACAAATAAATATCTTTGGCCCGTAGTGTAAAGATGAATATTGATTTGAGATATATATTGATTGATGTTACAGGGATAAAATATTGATGATGAACTTTTAAATTATAGAAGATAGTAGACTTCATTATCTACTTAACTCTTATAATAGATTGTTATTTCCGCTGCGAATATTGATCTAAAACTTGTTGTCCATTATATTTTATCTGATTTATTGAAGACTAACGATAATTTATTATTCATTATCTTAGTCATAATATTCTTTACTGGGCTAGTTGAGCTCACCCTTTTCTTCCATTGTTTTTTTTCAGAAAATAGAAATATCACGGGGACTAGTCGGGGATCAGAGTGATGGTCAGAATTAGATCAGTAGAAGTCCTCACTATTCTATAAAATAGTGGGATAATGATTGTAATTAATAAGGAATGAATTTGAATGTTTATATTTCGTATTATATACGATTTGTATTGAAATTCACAGTTTGTGTGGTCGTAGTTTGTACGACCGTATGTTATAAAAGATTGTATTTGAATTCTGTACCATGTATTTGGCAACTCAGAATGGGTTGATATTGAACCTATTTTGGGGGCGTCACAGTTGGTATCAGAGCTTAGGGATATGATCTCTGGCGGAGATCTGGGAATAGAACTAGGAGGGGAGAGACGAGTAAAACCTTCGTTAGTGTGTTCTACCTAAGCTTAATTGTTATTTAATTGGTCGGTTAGAACACAGGGTTAATATATGATATGTTAATTTATTTGATTAACCTTTATTTTGTGGAAGTATTTGAGAATGGCAGCTAAAAATTTAAACAATGGAGTGAATGAGACCGTTGAGACACCTTTAATCACCAACCAAGAGAACGTGCAACAGGAGGCAACAATTCTCCTGTAAACAAACCTACCGAAGAAATGATAAAGGACGGGATGTTTAGAAGCTTTTTGCAGTTCATGCAAAACTAGACGAGGGAGACTCGTGTTCATAATACAGGTGTAAATAACAACTCGCGGCTTGTCACTTCAAGCAGTTTAAAGAGTTGGGACCACCAGAGTTTTAGGAAAAGCCATATCCAATCAAGGCAGAAAATTAGATTAAGCAAATTATCAAGATATTTGATGTCTTGGGATGCACGGAGAAACAGAAGGTTCTATTTGCCACCTTTATGTTCCGTGGAGAAGCAGATTACTGGTGAGAATCTGTGAAGCGTACCCAACCTGCTGCACTCAAGATGTCTTGGGGGGCGTTCCAGAAACTGTTCAATGACAAGTACTTTCCAGAAAGTATTCATCACATGAAAGAGGTAGAGTTTATCAGACTGGAATAGAACAACATGACTGTGTCCCAGTACGAGGCTAAGTTCGCAGAGTTATCCCGTTTTCACCTCATTTGGTGGAGAATGAGGAACGTATGCCGCGGATATTTCTGAGAGGTTTGAAATCCGAGATTCGTCAATACCTCATTTCTCACAAATTTTCTATATATTCGGATGTAGTGAACAGGGCCCAGTTATTAGAACGAGATAATGATTATGTTCAACCAAGGGACAACAACTAAGGTCGTACCGGTGGCAGCAGTCATCGGAACAATGACAACCAGTAGGGAGGAAAGTATCATGCCAGAAGCGGTAACCACTCCGGTGGTAATCGTGGCCATGATAATAGAAAAAGTGAGTTGGGGGGAGATTTCAAAAAAAAAGGGTACAACAATGAGAACGTGAAAGCATCGACAGCAGCACCAACATCAACTGTTTCTAGGGGAGGAGAACGACCGCCGGTCGTATGCTATAAATGCGGGCAAGAGGGACACATCAGCCCTAACTGCACACAACAATCTAAGGTGTGTTATAACTGTGGAAAGGAAGGGCACATAGCTCGAGTGTGTCCTGTAGCGAAACCAAGTCCAGTAGGGATGGTGACTCCAAAGGCTATTCCTGACAAGTTAAAGTAAGTGGTTCCTGGAAGAGCTTTTGTCGTGACTGCCCAACAAGCAAGGAACCCGAACGAGGTTATTACGGGTAAGCTGATAATAAACTCTTGCAAAGTTTACACTTTATTAGATACTGGTGCTACCCATTCTTTTATTTCACCTGCTTGTGCTCAACGTTTGAACTTGACACCTGAGAAATTTGACTTTGACTTATCTGTTGAAACTCCATTGGGAGAAACCTTCGTTACATCTACAGTTTAGAAATCTTGCTCGATTCAAATTGGTACCCTCACCCTACATGTTGATCTTATATCTTTGAAAATACTTGCATTTGATGTGATTTTAGGATTTGACTGGTTGACAACTTATCATGCCAAAATTGATTGTTTTCGTAAGGTTGTTAGTTTTCATATTCCTAACCAACCTATTGTGCGAATTCAAACAACCAAACCACTAAAATCAATCAATGTTATTTCAAGTCATAAATCTTTCTTAGCCCATGTCATTGATCTAAACCAGAATACGTCAGGTTTGAATGATATTTCTGTTGTTAATGAGTTTTCTGATGTATTTCCCGAAGAACTTTTCGGTGTACTCCCGGAACGTGAAGTTGAATTCTTTATTGACCTTGAACCTGGTACAAAACCCATTTCTAAAACTCCATATCGAATGACTCCTATTGAACTTCAGGAGTTAAAGGTCCAACTACAGGAGTTGTTAGACATCGGTTTTATACGTCCTAGTATATCTCCTTGGGGTGCTCCTGTTTTATTCGTAAAGAAGAAAGACGGGAGTATGCGACTTTGTATTGACTATCGGGAGTTGAACCATGTCACCATCAAGAATAGGTATCCATTACCGTGTATTGATGACCTGTTCGACCAGTTGCAAGGTGCACAATTCTTTTCAAAGATAGATCTTCGTTCTGGATATCATCAGTTAAAGATTAAAACTGAGGATATTCCAAAAACTGCTTTCAGAACTCGATACGAGCATTATGAATTCTTAGTCATGTCTTTTGGATTGACTAATGCTCCTGCTGCTTTTATGGATATGATGAACCGTGTATTCAAGGAATATTTGGATCAATTCGTGGTTGTCTTTATTGATTACATCCTCATCTATTTCAAAAGCCATGAAGATCATGAGCACCACTTGAAGCTGGTACTTCAAAGGCTTCGTGAAAACAAGCTATATGCCAAGCTGAAGAAATGCGAGTTTTGGCTTGAGGAGGTAGCATTCCTTGGGCACGTGGTATCAAAACGTGGAGTATCTGTTGATCCGGCGAAGACTGAAGCAATACAAAGTTGGGAGCAACCGAAGTCGGTGACCGAAGTACGTAGCTTTCTGGGCTTAGCTGGTTATTATTGGAGATTCGTTGAAGGATTTTCTTGAATCGCTACTCCGTTAACTCAGCTGACTCAGAAAGATACAAAATTCGTATGGAATGAGGAATGCAAGAAGAGCTTTCAAGAGCTCAAGAGGAGACTCATTTCGGCACCTGTTCTGACGATACCATCTGGTTCAGATGGATTTGTCATTTACAGCGATGCTTCGGGCAAAGGGTTAGGGTGTGTTCTCATGCAACATAGGAAAGTCATAGCCTATGCCTCGTGACAACTCAAGGAATATGAGAGGAATTATTCTACTCATGATCTAGAGTTGGCAGCAGTCGTTTTCGCGTTGAAGATCTGGAGACACTACCCATATGGGGAGAAAATGGAGATCTATACGGATCATAAGAGCCTCAAGTATTTCTTCACCCAGAAAGAACTTAACATGTGGCAACGACGTTGGCTTTAGCTGTTGAAAGATTACGATCATACCATCCAATACCATCTTGGAAAAGCGAACGTGGTAGCTGACGCGTTGAGTAGAAGATCATATGCGGGAACGAATGCGATGCTTTCAAGGCCTATTTTGTGTGATTTACAAAAGATGGAGATAGAGTTCAAGACTCCGGGGACCTTTGCGATGATGTCAAGTATACGCGTAGAACCAACTTTGATTGATAAAGTTAAAGCTGCTCAAGCTACAGACCCGGAGCTGATGAATATGAGGAAGAAGGTGCAAGAAAGTGCTATTACAGAATCAAGGATTGATGAAGAATGAATACTTCGAGTCAACTCCAGACTTTGTGTTCCTGACGATTCTGATTTGAAGTATAGAATCATGATGGAGGCACACAACACACCATTTACAATCCATCCTGGAAGTACCAAAATGTATCGTGATCTTCGACATACATTTTGGTGGAGCAATATGAATAGAGAGATCGCGGAGTTTATCTCGAGGTGTTTAACGTGTCAACGTGTCAAGGCGGAGCATCAAGTGCCAAAGGGTCCATTGCAACCACTTGAGTTTCCAAAGTGGAAGTGGGAACACATTACCATGGATTTCGTTACGGGTCTTCCCAAGGTTTCTTAAGGCATAGATGCGATTTGGGTTATTGTAGATAGATTAACCAAGTCTGCTCATTTCTTGCCTATACGAGAGACTTATTCCCTTGAACGTCTTGCTCGTATGAACGTGAATGAGATTGTGAGATTGCATGGCATGCTAGTATCCATAGTTTCAGATCGTGACCCCATATTTACTTTACGATTTTGGATCAGTTTGCAGAAAGCTATGGGCACGGATTTATGATTCAGTTCGGCATATCATCCTCAAACGGATGGGCAATCGGAAAGGACTATCCAAACTTTTGAAGATCTATTGAGACTCTGTGTTCTAGACTTCAAAGGGAGTTGGGATAAGTACTTACCATTGGTGGAATTCTCCTACAATAACAGTTATCAGGCAAGTATAGGCATGGCTCCATTCGAGGCGTTGTATGGACGAAAATGTAGTTCTCCAGTATGTTGGGACGAGGTGGGTGAAGCAACATTGTTGGGACCGGAGTTAGTACGTATGACTACGAAAAAGATTCAAATGATCCGACAACGTATACAAACTGCACAAGATCGACAAATGAGTTATACAGATCTTCATCGAAAGGCCATGGAATTTAATGTTGGGGATCATGTGTTGTTACGTGTTGCTCCATGGAAAGGAGTTACGACATTCGGTAAGAGAGGAAAGCTCAATCCACGATTCATTGGTCCATTTGAGATCCTTGACCGAGTAGGAAATGTGGCCTATAGACTCACTTTACCTCCAAGCATGTCTCGTGTTCATAACGTTTTTCACATATCCATGCTTCGTAAATATGTGAAAGACCCAAACCACATTATTGAGTTAGAACCAGACGAGATAGCCGAAGATTTAACATACGAGGAGGTACCTGTCAAGATCTTGGATAGGAAGGAACATGTCCTACGCTCAAAGGTTATACCTCAAGTTAAAATTTTGTGGAGGAACCATGATATCGAAGAAATGACCTGGGAGTTAGAATCGAAAATAAAAGCGATGTATCCTCACCTTTTCGACATACCAGGTACGTAAATTTCGAGGACGAAATTTCATAAGGAGGGGAGGTTGTAAGACCTCAGCTTTTATGAATAAAGATTTAATTTTCTTTATATATTATTTTGAAATAGTAAGGTGTTGATTTGATAAGTGTGATAAGTTATGAGTGAAATATGCAAATATTTCAAAATAAGTAAGTGGTTATAAAATATTCATTGTTGTCGGGGAATATTTGTTTGGTCGTGGAATATTCTTGTTGTTGGAGAATATTCGTACGACAACGCAGCCATTTATGGGCCCCACAACGGAATAACTGTTGGATATAGAAAGCGACATAAATAACTTTTTTATAAAATAACGGCGTAGTTGTTACCGTTAGTACTATTAAAATACCCGGTGGTTAAAATACAGTAATACGCGGTGTTGCACAGTAGCACACGATATTGCGTAGTATTTTGAATTATTGATTCTTACGTAGGAAGGCACTTACTCAATTATTGTTACAGTAATTACTGTTCAATATTTTATATTATTGATTCAATAATTGAATAATATTTTATTAGTTCAATATTTGCTACGTTGATATTTTATATCAATAATTGCTACTTTGCTATTTTATATTAGTGATTCAATAATTGTCATTGCACAGTATTTTAAATTATCAAATCAATAATTCATATTATTTGAATAATATTATTAGATAGCATTATTGGCAATGTCTAAGGAAGTTCTGTCTAGAAAATGGGTTGATTAATTGCGCGCTAGTAAGGAGAAATCCTTATCGGAAGGCCCCCTCTTTCATGGGAACAACCTGGTTGTCATTATTGTGGTTTTGTAATATTATTTGTGAATAATAACAACACATGATCCCCAACATTAAATTCCACGTCCTTTCGATGAAGATCTGCATAACTCTTTTGTCTATCTTGTGCGGTTTGTATACGTTGCCGTATCATTTGAATCTTTTCCGTAGTCATACGTACTAACTCCGGTCCCAACAATGTTGCTTCACCCACCTCGTCCCTGTAATACCCGAGAATTTCTTAATATTATTAAATAAATATATTAATGGAAATGAGGATTTATTTAATATAAATAATTTTGTGTTATGAGATGAATTAATTCAATTATATAAACTTGAATAATTATAATAATTGAGAAATTTATGGAGTTTGCGATAAACTCGTTGATAGCCTTGTGTGGCACAATGATGAAAATTATTAATGATTATATTAATTAACGAATGAATTATTAAGTAAACAATTAATCTATATTAATTGTTAATTGCTATTGTAGAATATTAATTAATGGTTATGGAATATTAACTGTGATTGATTAATAATACATGATTATTATTATTGCAAAAAATATAATAATAATAAATCACTTGTTTATAAATATGCTGAGATCTATAGTTGTTAAGGTGATAATTAATCCTACGATTATTAATTTAGTGTTATTAATAATTACGAAGAATGGACTAATTATATTATTAATTAATTGATAAGATGAATAAGTTATTTATTTGACATTACGAATAATGAAACAAATAAGTAAAGTTATTAACATAATAAGATTATATTAATTGTTATGTGCAAGTATATTTAAACTATACTATATGATTGTACATGTTAAAACTATGTGTTATGAATACATCATGATGCCTAAGTAACAATGTGAATATGCATTAAAGTGAGACATCATGAGTATGTGGTAGATAATTTAATAATACTTAGCTATCTTATGTTATCTTTATTAATTATTAAACAATTGCCTTTAATAAAGAAAATAATATTGCATGAAAACACTCAATTAAATTATATCCGGTATTAACAAAATGTACATGGATTATATGTGTCTATTTACACTTACTACATTATGTGAATTATTGTGACATTTAAATTAAAGACCTAAGTGTCTAATATATGTGTGTATATATAACCTAAGTATTAACACTAGTTTGTTTACAAATTGGAAATGCTGAGATTTCTATGCCTTGTCCTATATTAATAGACACAATCCTTGTACATGTGAAACACTCAATGGCTAGCCTATTCTCCTTCTCCCAATTCTCAGCAATGTAGCTATAAATCATGGCATGGGGAGTGGCCTCAACAGTGTTCTTCAACCACTTTACCAACTCTTCCTTAGCTGATATACAAAGCTTCAATCTATTGGTTCAATTTAATGGACAATTGCATTGTCTGTGTAAGAATTCTTCTATAAATAGCAGCCATGTTTCTTCATTTTCATTGCTGAGAATCTTGTTTAGTGTGAGTTGAGAGCATACAGAGAGTGAGTAATTGTATACTTATCAGAAGAGGAAGTAAGAATTAGTAGCAAGTTCATTATACATTAGCAGAGGTATACTCCTTCCCATGTTCATCATCTCATGTTCTCTGAGATTTACTAATTCTTGAATTAAGCTTGGTTATCATGATAAATTGATTGAGTTATATTAGTTAGTTATTATATAAACTTAGTAACATCTTATAATGCAATGTGGCTTGCTAGAAATCAAATTCATATAACAATTCCATGTTCTTCATATTATATTCTCTGAGATTTTCTAAGTTGTTGAATTCTTGAATTGGTGAAATTAGATGACAATTGGAGGTTAGAATGTTTATTTGATTGTTATATGGCCTTAGTGGTATGTTTAAAGCATAATGTAACTGCTTGGGACTGATTTCGTGAAGTAAATTGGCATTTGGCCTGGAAGTCTGCCGATGCAGGCTGCCTCTTGAATCGAACTGCACACGGCGCAGCTGCGCCGGGTTTATGCCCAGGCGCAGCGCAGCTGCGCAGGAACCTGATTCCAGTTTCTGCTTTCTGCTATGTGATAGTTTCTTGCATTGATTTAAACGAACATGTTAACATGCGTAGTATGTATATATGGGTACATAAACCTAACATAAGTATGTTTAAACCAAGATGGTATACCTTTTGACAAAATAACTTATGTTCTTCAAAGTGAACTTAGAGTTTTCAAAAAGGGACTTTGATATATAGGCGCCATGGTTATGTTCTGACTTGTGAGACATATTGGTATGACCTAGACACACACGAAATGCATATTGACTTAAGTATATATGTATCGTGATATAATATAAACATGTGAACCTAACTAGTGCATTTTCCTAACGAAAATCAATGTTTTGAAAATAAACTTTGACATGTGTGTAACACATTGATGTTCTGATTTTCGAGGCATGTTACTATGATATAGAGACACATGATTTGAATGTTAACATGCATATCTAAACTTCATAATGTGACTTGAACAAGTGAACCTCAATAATGAACCTTTCTAATGAAAACACAAGCTTTGAATATGGACTCTAACATGTAATACTGAGACTCTAGGTTCTGATTTTTTGAGCATATAATATAACCTTGAAATGCATGTCAGACATGTTAACATATGAATCAAGATAGCATGAACATGATAGGCTCTATTAGTGAGATTTACTTATGAAAATATGAGCTTTGATTGTGAACCTTAACATGTTATTGTAAGTTTCGTATTCTGGTATTTATGGACACATGTGATAGTACTCTTAGACTCATTCATATGTCATGCATGTATATATACCATGATTAGTTGCCGTGATTGAAGTTTAGCGTAAACGAAGCATGTTTTCAAACTAATAACAATGATAGTAGCATGTATGCGATATGAATACTCATGAACATACTTAATATAAGTATATGAACACCTTATGTGTTTACAAGGTAAGCATGCTAGATTTTGTAACATCATGACCTTGAATGGTTTTAAATTATCGAAAGTGTTAACTTAGATACTATATCATATATGTTTGGAACGAGGGAAGGTTATACAAACATAAAAGTATTCTTTAAAATGTATACATGCTACGTGATATTATAGGATGTTACTTGAACCCGATTTTGACGGTTAACTTATGGGAATGCCATAACTTGCTAAAATGAAATATATTTAGTATTAATTGTGGTCTTATGTGATATTAATAATGTGAGAGCATGTTTGCTAATTGTTGCGATCTTATATGATATGAGAATGTGTTTAAACTCAAAAGGAGGAACGTTAAGGATAGAAATTATATTCTATATAACTGTGTCACTAGGTCAAGACTTAGCTTATGTGTTAATCATATATACGAGATGAGATATAATGTTAAATTATATGACTAATGAATATCATATATATACGTAACTATATTACGATAGGAATTCGAAAGTGTTGATTTGCTTTTCGTGGATAAACTACGCTAAAGGTAAGTTCTCTAACTTACACTTTTTTAAAGTGCAAGTTTCCTTACTTACACTCATTTATAGTGCAAGTATCCTAGACCTTCGTATTTAGTTTATTCAAGGAATGTTGTAAGCAAGTTCCTAACTCTACTCTTTATTGAACATTCAATTGGCTTATGCAATTATTGTCGTACGAGTAAATTCTTGAGATTAAATTCAAATATTATGAACCATATACTTCATGAATAGGATAAAAGTCGAACAATATTCTTCGGACTTTAAATCTTGAAATTGAATTTATAGTTGTTGAGATCTATGCCATTTGATTTGGCTAGACTTATATTATTGAAAGGCGACCCAAACCGATTGATTGGTGCGGAATCTTGTATTTGACTAAGAAGAACAAAATATAACTGTCGGAGAACCGACGCGCGCACATTAGTATGATTGAGTGTTATGCATAACATAGGATACTTTAGGCTGATCACCTGTTGCACTTATTTTTGTTGGATTTTTAGTTTATTACTATCAATTCCTGTGGAAGTTCGTAGTCCTTAGTGACTGCTCAGTATTCAGTTATCATGAAATCTTGAATTGATTTATTTTTGAATTCCACTGATATTATTCTGTCCTTAGCGACTATTATTGAGAACTGTTGATATTCTTGTTATCCTTGAATTATCAAACCTTGCTATACCCTTTCGAGAATTGAGAATTATATTACTCACCCTTATTGTATATTACTTGCTGGGAAAATTGTGCTCATTCGTGCTTTCCCTAAAAACATTTCAGTTAAGGTCGAGCAGCGCGGACCCTCGAGTACCGACAAGGGCAAGGGAAAGGCTACTGAGTAGCTTTGTTTATGTAGGACTTATGATTGTAATAAAGAACTTATGCAATTATGTACTAGTTAAGGTTATTTATGCTTAAGATATGTCTAAGCTATGTAATCACTGTTTAATTACGAGACCTTGGGATGTGAATAAATTATATTATTTAAATGTAATTTATTCGGTATTAGTTGTGTATTATTCTGCTGTGCGATGCGACATTTAGTCGTATTATTATTGTGATGTATTACCATGAGCACGTGACGAACCGAATTCGAGCGACCCCGTGACAGTCCAGGAATTTGGGGGCGTCACAGTCCCTGTGACGCCCCCAGAATAGGTCCATTCAACCCAACCCATTCTGAGTCGCCAAATACATGGTACAGAATTCAAATACAAACTTTATATCATACGGTCGTGCAAAATACGACCACACAACTGTGAGTCTCAGTACAAATATGTAGAAAATATTAAGATTCAAACTAAGTCCTCATTACAATTATTATCACACTATTTATCAGAAATAGTGAGGACTACTACTGCTCTAACTCGGACCATCACTCTGTCCCCCGACTAGTCCCCGCAACATTCTCATTTCCTGAAGAGGACAACAGATGAAAAGGGTGAGCTCAACTAGCTCAGTAAAGAATATTATGACTAAGATAATGGAAAATAAATTATCGTTAGCCTTCAACAGTTCAGATAAAATATTATTGACAACATGTTTTAGATCAATATTCGCAGCGGAAATAACCGTTCATCATCAATATTTTATCCCTGTAACATCAATCAATATACATCTCGAATCAAATATTCATCTTTGCACTACAGGCCAAAGATATTCATTTGTATCATCAGTGGTCATGTTCATCTCAACACCTGTCATCTTTGCACTACGGCCAAAGATATTCATCAGGTAATCATTCATCTTTGCTCTACAGGCCAAAGATATTCATCAAGTAATCATTCATCTTTTAGGACTGAGGATGATGAAAAACATTTAAAAAAAACGAATCCAGTGAGATAAAAGACAAAGACTAAGGATTCGTATTTCAGTATATCCAATTCAAAAATACCTCGTAATAATCAATTGTGGAGAAAATTCAAGAATAGAGCTCAAAACTTGGATACAATCAAAGATAGTAACCTTAACAAGCAATTTGGACAAATAGAAGAAAATTTAATTTTTCCGTGAATAGTGCCGTATACGTGAATAGTGCCGTATACGTGAATAGTAACCCCGACGGAAAAAGTAAGAATTGCAACATAAAATTCATGACAATATTTCGGTATAATGATATTGAAAAGAATAACATCATTTACGAAAGAAAATAACATCCCTTACCTCAAAAAGATAGTACCTCTGACTGGAATATCGGATATAATATTGACGGAAACTTGCGCTGAATACTAATACTCAAAGTATAGAAATACTCACAAAAATACGCTCGATATTATAGAGAGAGAAAACTTCGAATTCTGGTGTGATTTTCAATTCTAACCTAAGCACCCTATTTATAGGAAAAGCTTAGGATGCCAAAGGAGACTAAAATAATAAAATAATATTATTTTTTCTTAGCCGCCGGCTGCTCCAAAAATTCTGATTTTTCAACAAACCAACAAAAGTGGGGCCCACCTTTTATAATATATATATATTTTCTGAAACTTCAATAATTCATAACAAATAGCCCATTCGTCAGAAAAATACAAATGATGTGTCTTTCTATAGGAAATTTAATTCTCTACAACTTTGCAGAAGGAAGTTTTTCCAAATTCCAAACATAAATTATCCGAAATCCAAAAACAGATGATTTCTCACACCAAAATATTGATAAAAACTCACCAGCGCCAATTCCTTCTTTAATATCCACAAAATAAATATTTCCTTATCATATAAATCAATAATTAATTATTCACAAATAATATTATAGAACTACAATATTAACAACCAGGTCGTTCCCAGGACAGAGGGGGCCTTCCGATAAGGACTTCTCCTTACTGGCGCGCAATTAAATAACCCCTCCTAGACAGAACTTCCTTAGACATTGTCAATAATGCTATCTAATAATATTATTCAAATAATATGAATTATTGAGTTGATAACGTGAAATACTGTGCAACAACAATTATTGAATCAATACTACAAAATATCAACTGTAGTCATTATTGAATCAATCATATAAAATGACAACGTAGCAATTATTGAGTCAATAAAATATCAATGCAGCAATTATTGAGTCAATAATATAAAATATCAACGTAGCAATTATTGAGTCAATAATATAAAATATTGAACAGTAATTACTGTAACAATAATTGAGTAATGGCTTCTCACGTAAGACTCAATAATTCGAAATACTGTGCAATACCGTGTGCTACTATGCAACACCGTGTATCACTGTATTTTAACCACTGGGTATTTTAACAGTACTAACGGTAACAACCCCGCCGTTATTTTGTAAAAAGTTATTTCTGTCGCTTTCTATATCCGACAGTTATTCCGTTGTGGGGCCCACAAATAGCTGCGCCGTCGTACGAATATTCCCCGACAACAAGAATATTCCACGACCAAACGAATATTCCCCGACAACAAGAATATTTTATAACCACTTGCTCATTTTAAAAATGTTTGCACATTTCACCCATAACTTTCATATTTATCAAGTCAACACCTTACTATTTCGAAATAATATATAAAGAAAATTAAATCTTTATTCATAAAAGTTGGGGTCTTACAGTCCCAGCATACTGGAGAACGATATTTTCATCCATACAATGCCTCGAATGGAGCCATGCCTATACTTGCCTGATAACTGTTGTTGTAGGAGAATTCCACCAATGGTAGGTACTTATCCCAACTCCCTTTGAAGTCAAGAACACAGAGTCTCAATAGATCTTCAAGAGTTTGAATAGTTCTTTCTGATTGTTCGTCCGTTTGAGGATGATATGCCGAACTGAATCGTAAATCCGTACCAATAGCTTTCTGCAAACTGATCCAAAATTGTGAAGTAAATCTGGGGTCACGATCTGAATCTATGGATACTGGCATGCCATGCAATCTCACAATCTCATTTATGTACATACGAGCAAGACGTTAAAGTGAATAAGTCTCTCGTATAGGCAAGAAATGAGCAGACTTGGTTAATCTATCGACAATAACCCAAATCGCATCTATGCCTTGAGAAACCTTGGAAAAACCCGTAACGAAATCCATGGTAATGTGTTCCCACTTCCACTTTGGAAACTCAAGTGGTTGCAATGGACCCTTTGGCACTTGATGCTCCGCCTTGACACGTTGACACGTTAAACACCTCGAGATAAACTCCGCGATCTCTCTATTCATATTGCTCCACCAAAATGTATGTCGAAGATCACGATACATTTTGGTACTTCCAGGATGGATTGCAAACGGTGTGTTGTGTGCCTCCATCATGATTCTATACTTCAAATCAGAATCGTCAGGAACACAAAGTCTGGAGTTGACTCGAAGTATTCATTCTTCATCAATCCTTGATTCTGTAATAGCACTTTCTTGCACCTTCTTCCTCATATTCATCAGCTCCGGGTCTGTAGCTTGAGAAACTTTAACTTTATCAATTAAAGCTGGTTCTACACGTATACTTGACATCATCACGTGGGTCCTCGGAGTCTTTAACTCTATCTCTATCCTTTGTAAGTCACACAAAATTGACTTTTGTGTTGACAGCATCGCACTCATTCCCTCATATGATCTTCTACTTAATGCGTCTGCTACTACGTTAACTTTTCTAGGATGGTATTGGATGGTATGGTCGTAATCTTTCAACAGCTCAGGCCAACGTCATTGCCGTATATTGAGTTCCTTCTATGTGAAGAAATATTTAAGACTCTTATGATCCGTATAGATCTCCACTTTCTCCCCATACAGGTAGTGTCTCCAGATCTTCAACGCGAAAATGACAGCTGCCAACTCTAGATCATGAGTAGGATAATTCCTCTCATATTCCTTGAGTTGTCGCGAGGCATAGGCTATGACTTTCCCATGTTGTATGAGAACACATCCTAACCCTTTGCTCGAAGCATCGCTGTAAATGACAAATCCATCCGAACCAGATGGTATCGTCAGAACAGGTGCCCAAATGAGTCTCCTCTTGAGCTCTTGGAAGCTCTTCTCACATTTTTCGTTCCATACGAATTTCGTATCTTTACGAGTCAGCTTAGTTAATGGAGTAGCGATTTGAGAAAATTCTTCCACAAATTTTTGATAATAACCAGCTAAGCCCAGAATGATATGTACTTCGGTCACCGACTTAGGTTACTCCCAACTTTGTATTGCTTCAATCTTTGCCGGATCAACAGATACTCCATATTTTGATACCACGTGCCCAAGGAATGCTACTTCCTCAAGCCAGAACTCGCATTTCTTCAACTTGGCATAAAGCTTGTTATCACGAAGCCTTTGAAGTACTAGTTTTAGGTGGTGCTCATGATCTTCACGACTTTTGGAATAGATGAGAATGTCATTAATAAAGACAACCATGAACTGATCCAAAATATTCATTGAATACACTGGTTCATCATATCCATGAAAATAGCATGAGCATTAGTCAATCCAAAAGACATAACTAAGAATTCATAATGCCCGTATCGAGTTTTGAAAGTAGTCTTTGGAATATCCTTAGTTTTAATCTTCAGCTGATGATATCTAGAACGAAGATCGATCTTTAAAAAGAAGTGTGCACCTTGCAACTGGTCGAACAGGTCATCAATACGAGGTAACAGATACCTATTCTTGATTGGGACATGGTTCAACACCCGATAGTCAATACAAAGTTGCATACTCCTGTCTTTCTTCTTTACAAATAAAACAGGAGCACCCCAAGGAGATGTACTAGGACGTATAAAACCGATGTCTAACAACTCTTGTAGTTGGCCCTTTAACTTCTGAAGTTCAATAGGAGCCATTCAATATGGGGTTATAGAAATGGGATTTGTACCGGGTTCAGGGTCAATAAAGAATTCAACTTCACGTTATGGGGGTAGACCGGGAAGTTCAGCGGGAAATACATCAGGAAACTCATTAACAACAAAATATCATTCAACCCTGACGTATTCTGGTTTAGATCAGTGACATCGGCTAAGAAAGCTTGACATCTATTTTTTAATAAACGAATAGCTTTATGACTTGAAATGACATTGACTGATTTTAGTGGTTTGGTGGTTTGAATTCGCACAATAGGTTGGTTAGGAATATGAAAACTAACAACGTTACGAAAATAATCAATTTTGGCATAATAAGTGGTTAACCAGTCAATTCCTAAAATCACATCAAATGCAAGTATTTTCAAAGATATAAGATCAACAGGTAGGGTGAGGGTACCAATTTGAATCAAACAAGATTTGTAAACTCTAGATGTAATGAAGTTTTCTCCTAACGGAGTTCAACAGATAAGTCAAAGTCTAATTTATCAGGAGTCAAGTTTAAACGTTGAGCACAAGCAGGTGAAATAAAAGAATGGGTAGCACTGGTATCTAATAAGGTGTAAACTTCGCAAGAGTTTATTATCAGCTTACCCGTGATCACCTCATTCGGGTTCCTTGCTTGTTGGGCAGTCACGACAAAAGCTCTTCCAAGAACCACCGACTTTGACTTGTCCGGAACAGCCTTAAGAATCACCACCCCCGCTGGACTTGGTTTCGCTATAGGACACACTCGAGCTATATGTCCTTCCTTTCCACAGTTATAGCACACCTTGGATTGTTGTGTGCAGTTGGGACTAATATCTCCCTCTTGCCCTTATTTATAACATACGACATGCGGTCGTTCTCCTCTCCTAGAAATAGTTGATGTTGGTGCTGTTGTCGATGTTTTCACGTTCTCATTATTGTACATTTTCTTCTTGAAATCTCCCCCCGATTCACTTCTTCTATTATCATGACCACGATTACCACCAGAGTGGTTATCGCTTCTGTCATGATACTTTCCTCCCTGCTGGTTGTCATTGTTTCGATGATTGCTGCCACCGGTACGACCCTGGTTGTGGTCCCTTGGTTGAACTGACTCATTATCTCGTTCTAATAACTGGGCCCTGTTCACTACATCCGAATATACAAAAAATTTGTGAGACATGTAGTATTGACATATTTCTGCTTTCAAACTTCTCAGAAACATCCGCGTAATACGTTCCTCATTCTCCACCAAGTGAGGTGCAAACCGGGATAACTCTGCGAACTTAGCCTCATACTGGGACACCGTCATGTTGTTTTGTTCCAGTCTGATAAACTCTACCTCTTTCATATGACGAATACTTTCTGGAAAGTATTTGTCATTGAATAGTTTCTGGAATGCCTCCCAAGACATCTTGAGTGCGGCAGGCTGTGTACTCTTCACAGATTTCCACCAGTAATCTGCCTCTCCACAGAACATAAAGGTGGAGAAAGGAACCTTCTGTTCCTCCGTGCATCCCAAGACATCAAATATCTTGGTAATTTGCTTAATCCAATTTTCTGCCTTGATTGGATCTGGCTTGATTGGATCTGGCTTTCCCTGAAACTCTGGTGGTCCCAACTCTTTGAACTGCTTGGTAGTGACAAGCCGCGAGTTATTATTATTCCCACCTGTATTACGAACACGAGTCTCTCTTGTCTGGCTTTGCATGAACTACAAAAAGCTCCTAAACATCCCATCATTCATCGTTTCTTCGGTAGTGTTGTTTACAGGAGGAATATTATCTTCCTGTTGCATATTCTCTTGGTTGGTGATTAAAGGTGTCTCAACGGTCTCATTCACTCCATTGTTTAGATTCTCAGTTGCCATTCTCAATTACTGCCATAAAACAAGGGTTAATTAAACAAATTAACATATCATATATTAACCCTAAGTTTCAACCGACCAATTAAATATCAAATAAGCTTAGGTAGGACACACTAGCGAAGGTTTTACTCGTCTCTCCCCTCCTAGTTCTATTCCCAGATCTCCGCCAGAGATCATATCCCTAAGCTCTGATACCAACTGTGACGCTCCCAAAATAGGTTCAATACTCAACCCATTCTGAGTCACCAAATACATGGTACAGAATTCAAATACAATCTTTTGTAACATACGGTCATGCAAAATACGACCACACAAACTATGAGCTTCAATACAAATCATATATAATACGAAATATAAACACTCAAATTCATTTCTTATTCATTATAATTATTGTCCCACTATTTTATAAAATAGTGAAGACTTCTACAGATCTAACTCTGATCATCACACTGTTCCCCAACTAGTTCCCGCAACATTCTCATTCCATGAATAGGACAATAGATGAAAAGGGGAGCTCAACTAGCCCAGTAAAGAATATTATGACTAAGATAATGAAAAACAAATTATCGTTAGCCTTTAATAAATCAGATAAAATATAATAGACAACAAGTTTTAGATCAATATTCGCAGCGGAAATAACAATTCATTAGAAGAGCTAAGTAGAGAATGAAGTCTACTATCTTCTATGATTTAAAAGTCCATCATCAATATTTTATCCCTGTAACATCAATTAATATACATCTTGAATCAAGTATTTCATCTTTGCACTACGGGCCAAAGATATTCATTTGTATCACCAGTTGGTCATGTTCATCTCAACACCTGTCTATCTTTGCACTACGGACCAAAGATATTCATCAGGTAATCATTCATCTTTGCACTTCAGGCCAAAGATATTCGGTTATATCACCATTTAGGACTGAGGATGATGAAAAATAATACGAATAACGAATTTAGTGAGATAAAAGATAAATATTAAGGAATTTATCTAGAGTTCAAGAATGAAGATCAAAACCTAGATCCAATCAAAATTAATTTGGAAAGAAAAAAAGTAATATTTTTTTATCGTGAATAGTACCCCGTGAATAGTAACTCATGAATAGTAACTCAACATGAAAAGATAAAAATTTCACGAGAAAGTTCAAAAAATTATTCCGGTGAAATGATACTAGATGAAGCGTAAAACTCAAGAAAATTTCTGATCATTTCAGGAATTATAGAAGCAATACTGACAGTAGTAAGTTTAGAGTTAAGAATCTAAAATGAAGCAACATACGAAACTGCAAATGAATTTTCACCCGTCAGGCGGTAGTCTTATCCGACAGATCATTTCCATAATTTAATAACAAATGAATACGAAGGGTTATTCACCAGGCATGCGTTAGTCCGTGTAGACAGGTTATTCCCACATAATAATAAAGAATGGAATAACAACAAGATTTCACCATGCATGCGGTAATCCGCGTAGACAGGTTATTCCAACAGAATAATAATCAATGGAATAACAACCCTTACGAGTATTGAAAAAAATAACTCTCTTCATTAATACGAAAGAAATAATACCCCTTACCTTAATCGAAATTTGGAGACTACACTAGTGTAATAGCAGAATACTCTTCTTCTTTCTTTCCTGTTCTCTCTATACTTTCTCTCTCTATAGTTTTAGTGAATTGGTGAGAAATAATGAAGAAATGAGCTTCTATTTATAGGCTTGGCAGAGTAAGGGTAAAATAGTCTTTTTGTCATAATTTATGACATCATCGATCCTATGATATCATTGCTTACCTCATCGTTCCGATGACATCATTGCTTACCTCACCGCTCCGATAACATCATTGCTTAGATCATAAGAGTTCAAATTCAATTTGCTCTATTCCACCTTATTTCACTCTTATAACATTAATTTACCATAATAATGATACCATTCAAATTATAAAAAATATACTATTATATAATCATATCATACTACTATAATGTAATATTATAATAATATATTTGAATAAATTATTTTATCGAAAAGATAATATACCAACTTTCAACAAATGTCACATATTAAAAATTCCTCCGTTTAAAATCCACATTGAATAAATATTTTTTTTATCATATATATCAACAATTAATTATTCACAAATAATATTACAAAACTATAATATTGACAACCAGGTTGTTCCTAGAAAAGAGGGGGCCTTCCGGTGTGAGCAATTAAATAATCCCTCCTAGACAGAACTTCCTTAGACATTGCCAATAATGCTATCTAATAATATTATTCAAATAATATGAATTATTTATTTGATAATTTGAAATACTGTGCAATGATAATTATTGAATCAATAATATGCAATTATCAATGTAGCAATTATAAAATATTGAACAGTAATTACTGTAACAATTATTGAGTAGTGTCTTCTTACGTACGAATCAATAATTAAAATTACTGTGCAATACTGTGTGCTACTGTGCAACACCGTGTATTACTGTAGTTTTACCACCGGGTATTTCAATAGTTTTAACGGTAACAACTATGCCGTTATTTTTAGAAAACTCATTTTTGTCGCTTTCTTCATCGACAGTTATTTCATTGTGGGGCCCACAAAATGCTGCGTCGTCGTACGAATATTCCCCGACAATAAGAATATTCCACGACCAAACGAATATTCCCCGACAACAATGAATATTTTATAACCACTTGCTTATTTTGAAATATTTGCACATTTCACCCATAATTTATTTCATTTATCAAATCAACACCTTACTATTTCAAATAATATATAAAGAAAATTAAATCTTTATTCATAAAATTTGGGGTCTTACATTAACACCCTATTCATTAAGTCCATAAAAACAGCTGGTGCATTTGTTAGACCAAATGACATCACTAAGAACTCGTAATGTCCATACCGAGTTCTAAAAGCCGTCTTCGGTATATCCTCTCTTCTTATTGTGACGAACGAGATTTTTATAATTTAATTTAAATATTTATTGAATTATATAAATATTTTTTGATGATTTAATTATTGAGTTAAATAATTAATTGATGATTATGGTAGATTAATTTAATTATATGTGTTACATTAGTTAAATTAATGTGGTGAATTTTTATATTCAAAGTATGTATTTAATTGATCTTATTTGATTAAACGAATTATTTAAATAAGCATAATGTTATTCTAATTAAATTAATAATTAATTAGAGATTTAATGATTTGACATAATTAATAAACAAGAATTTTAATTATGTGACTATGTGAATTATTGTGGAATTATGTAATTTTATTTAATTAATTTAAATAGTATTATTTGATTAATTGGGTGTGACATTAATTAACTATATAATAGTAAGTTAATTAAAATAAATAAAAAAGGAATATAAGGAGCTAGCCAAACAAGGCCTTGGAGGGAGTTGGGAAGTTAGCCCATTATGGGATTAACTGACCATTATGTGATCAGTTCACATATACACGTATATTTATATTTCATATATACTACATATACATATAATGTATATTTTATTAGAGAAAGATCAGAAAGAATTGAGAGAGAAAATCTGTGAGATTAAGTTTGGAGAATCAAAGGAGGCTTCCATCATTCCATTATCATTTAATCTAAACAAGTAGCAAAGGGTAATCCCTCCTCCTATGTTTTTAAATTCAAGTTCTTAAAGTTTCTATTAACGTATGTTCAAGTTCTCTGTATATATATATAATTTGTGATTATCACATATAGTAATGATATAAGTGTTACTAATTAGCCATAACATATTTTCTATTGTATATTCATATTTTAAAACAGTCAATTTCATACATATATGTATTAATTGAATTCTTGTGAAGTTACAGAGTTATGTTTTCCCATGTACGTGTTTTAGAGGTTCTCTGTGTATGAAAAATTGTCAATGCTTGATTATGTCTATATATATTAATTGATGTCCATAACATATTATATGCCATATATGCATAACTTTCAGTGATCACACCATGAAATTTTGTTGAGAATTGGGCTTTTAAAAATTACAGAGTCGTATATATGGCCATATGGCCCTTACGTACAATTTGTATGCCATGAATGATTTGTTTAACTTAAATTTGACAGTAGCTTATGATAATACATGTTAAAACAAAGAAACCAAACTTTAAACGGACGGATTCAGAGTTATAACGAATTTGTGACGTCAAATTTCATGTTTTTCTTCAAAACCGTCAAGAACATTAAGAACGGTGAAATTTAATGATTTGATTCAAGTAATTGCATGATTTAAGATGTTAAAAACTTGTTAGTAACATTGTATGATGTTTCTATGAAGTTCGTACTTCATAGAAATCGCTGTGTGAGTTTAATTTGCATTTAATTGGAGTAATTAGGACAACGAACTGTCAAAATCGTGAACCAGGTAGTGTACCAGCAGGGGGCCCCGCCCCAGCAGGTGTTCATGGGCATTAAGACCCGCCCCAGTGGGTATAAGGGCTGTCCGGGAGCTTTTTTTTTTGGTTTCTGAGACTATTTTGACCTCCTGTAGTAAAATAAGCATAACCTTTTCATAAGAACTCCGATTAAGGCGATTCAAGATGATTCGAAAAGATAACGAGTAGACCTACAACTTTCATTCTTTAATGTTTTCAATTTGAAATTGTTAAAATGGGTAAAAATGGCCATCTTTGTTACTGATGCGTATTGGGAGGCAATCGGAGGACTTCGGACATGCACGCACACAAGTGTTGTGTTCTCGATAATAAAAGATGTTGTTTTAAGTTACATACATGAATATTATATGATTTGAAGTTTATGATTAATAAACGAAGTTATTGACATGTATAAGATAATGTGAAGGTTCAAGTTAACAAACTAAGTGCGAACTTAAATATCGTAATTGTAAAACTTGATTATGATTGTTTAAAGGGCTATACATGTGTGATATGCATGTTGTGAGTTTACATTCATGTTATGTGGTTAGCCATTGAGTAATATTATAAACCAAGTTGTAAGTTGAACTTAAGTGAATATTTCAACAATTAAACATGGTAGTTATGAAAACTAATCGATGTCGTATACATAATGTAATGTGAAGGACGTTGAAGAAGTGAATTGTAATTATATTTGTAGCTTGTACAAGAGGCAAGTATCCTATCCCTAACTTATTGATTTAGCAAGTTCCCTAAATTCTAATTTATTCATTTATGAAATCTTAGACTTTTGTTTCTATATCGAGTAAGCTCGTGTTCTTAATTGTTCCAGTTCGAAATTCATATTAGATATTGTAACTCTTTTAAAAGTTTAATTCAGTTATACAATACTTATTCAATTGTATACTTTTGAGATTTATTATTTAAGTTGAATACCGATGTTATTGTTGAACCTTATAGGACTAGTGAACCCTTATTAATTCGACTAGTCCATAGTTGATGAACATTCTAAATTTTAGAATACTTATTGAGCTTATCCAAACCAAACTTCCTTTGGTGCGGACTCTGAGGTCAAAACTGAGATGAAAAACCCTGTAAAAGGGGATTATTTACGCTTTAGCGTTGAGATATTGTGCACAGTATGGTACTAAGGGCTGATCCCCCTAAGTACGAGAAGTAGAGTCCATAGTCTTATGACTGTTAAAGGTTTAAAGCATAAAAACTTTACAACCTAGGACATAGTTCAAGGTCTTATGACCCTCAGACGTTCTTTTGATTCCTGTTATTCATTCTTGAGTCAAAAGTTGAGTTTCTTTATTCAGATATCTTTGATTCACTCGCATGTTATTATATTGTTGTTGTATTATTATACTTGTGGGCAATCGTGCTCACTCTTGCGTAATAATAACATTGCAGTTAAGAACGAAAGGTCCGACGAGCCTTCTACTAGCAAAGGCAAGGGCAAGGTCAATAAGAGATGAAGACTTGTTGTTTATTTTTATATGTTTATGTTTCAGACTTATGTTAAAGTTGTGTAAGACTTATTTATTTTTTTATATTCTGCACAGATGTTTAAGCTTAGTATGACCTGGGATTGTATTTATTATTCAGATGTTGTAACCCCGCAAGGGGAGGATTTATTTCTATCTATTGCATGGTTTGCATTTATTATGGGTAGATAGATAGATGATATTTGTACAGTGAACACCAAATCCCGTGGAATTGAAGTACCTGGATTTGGGGGTGTCACACTCACTTTTAACTGATGATATCTATTTTGAGAAGTATCTAGCACCATAAAGTTGACCAAACAAGTCATCGATCCTAGGTAAAGGATATATATTCTTGATTGTGACTTTGTTCAACTCCCTATAATCAATGCATAGCCGCATCGATCCATCCTTCTTCTTGACGAATAATATTGGCGCTCCCCACGGGTGAAACGCTCGGCTGAATATACTTCTTGTCCAGTAGTTCTTGAAGTTGAACCAACAGTTCATCTCGATTGGAGCCATTCTGTACGGAGCTTTCGATATTGGAGCAGTCCCTGGCGCTAAAGTCGATCACGAACTCTATCTCTCTATTTGGCAGAAGTCCTGATAAATCGCTCGTAAATACGTCCACAAACTCCCTAACCACTGATATCTCTTCTATCTTCGGACTCTCTTTACGAGTATCCACTATGTAGGCTAAATATCCTACACAACCTTGATTCAACGGCTTCTTGGCTTGCATAAACGTTAGACAACTCACTTGTCTAGGTGATTTGCTACCATAGAACACTACCTTCGACAAAGTCGTAAGGTTTACAGACTTCTTCTGACAATCGATTACTGCCCCATGGTTAAACAACCAATCCATACCCATTATAACATCAAACTCGCCAAGTTTTATCAGAATCAAATCTACCCTCAATTCCTGACCCTTAATGTCCAATCTACAGTTCTTGTAAACAAACCTAACAGGAATAACCTCCCTATTCGCAATCTCTACGTTCAAGGGGTAAACTAATTCCTCTTTAGGTAAGTTTAGGGTCTTAGCAAATTCATCAGATGTGAATGAACAAGTAGCACCCGAATCAAATAATACAAATGCATTTATATTATTGGCCGAAATAATACCTGACACACCACATCTTTTGACTGCACAGCATCCTGTACCCTTATGTTTAATGTGCTAGCCGTGGGTCGAACTGCCTGCAGTGGTCCAGCGATAGTCAAAGTACTGCCACTAGCCATTTCCTCCATTTTGCTTGCTTCTTTGGGCAACTTCGAGCCATTTGATCCTTAGATCCATATGTGTAGCAAGCTCCCTTCTTCGGGTTCAGGTAATTTGGCACAATGTGGCCTTCCTGACCACAGTTGAAGCATACTCGCCTTCCCTTCAGACACACTTCAGTGTGATTCTTCCGGCATATCACACATGCTTCAATCCTTCTCTTCTGTTGGTTTCCATATTAACTTCCAGCAGATGTGTTATCATTCCAATTCCTTTTCTGGTTGATAGCCCCGCTACCTCCAACCTTGTTTTCTGTCTCATTCTTTTTCTTCATTTGATCATGGTTGTACTTGGTCACCGCGTCTCTTCCACCTTCAGCGAGGATGGACTTTTCCAGTACATCTGTAAGCATCTTTAGCTGGAACATGGAGACTTTGCTGTAGAGCCAGGGCTTTAGTCCCCTGCTCAAACCTTCTCGCCTTCCTCTTGTCAGTACTTACCTGGTACATTGCAAACCTGGCCAGCTCGTTAAATTTCGTGGCGTACTCCGGCACCGTCGTCGCTCCTTGTTTCAGCTCTAAAAACTGAACCTCCATCTGGTTCTACGAGCTTATGGGGAAGTACATTTGAAAGAACATCTCTTTGAAACGATCCCACGCTATAAAACCTTCTCCTTCCCTAGTCTTGTTGTCCTGCCACCAGAAGCTAGCTTTCGACTTCAACATAAATGTCGCGAAAGCCGTCTTCTAGTCCTTATTTACTCTAGCCACATCGAAGACCTTCTCCATCTCCATTATCCACGTTTGGGCCTCTATCGGATTCACCGATCCTTGAAATTTTGGCGGTCTTTTGCCTTAAATTCCTTAAATGTTGTATTCTAGACTCGTGGTTGATTCACAAGCGCTCCTGTCAGTAGGTTCACCAATTGTTGAACCAAGTTGGGATTCTTCCCATCGTTATTGTTGTCGTTGTTATTCGTCAAACCTTCTGGGTGTAAACGTTCGGGTCTTCTTCTAGGAGGTATCTTTCTGTTAAGAAATACTCTTATTAGATCCTTTACTCATTTTTTAGATATTCACGTTTATACTTAAACATTTAAAATATCTTAATTCCCATTTGAACACATAGCACGTCAAATAACTTTGATATTTTATTCTTTCTCAGTTTTTAAAAACATAGAATAGATAGCATCTCTGCTATTTACATCCTCTTTCCTGAACTGAAAAAGTTACAGGATTACATTATTATCTTATCCCATTATTATCTCAAATTTTAGGATTTACATTTATTTATATATAAATAAACATATAAATAAAGACTCTACTATCTAGGCATGTTAAGACGTCGCACAGCCTCTCTACGTTCTTCTTCCATCACCCGGAACACTGTTCTGCTATCCACCATGTACCAAGGTAAATCTTTGAACTGAGCTAGGTAATAGAAGACACGATCCTGGGCCCTATCTATAGCCGTATGGAAAGCATAGTCTGTCTCCCTCAGCTTGGCCTTCTTCACTTGGACCTCGTCCTCAGCTCGATCTGCACGTTGAGTAGCCCTCAAACTTGTCTCCTCTGCTCTGGCGCGCTTCGCTAACTCCTCTTGGATGTCGTTCTTCAGCTTCGCTAGCTCAGCCAGTGCATCATCTCTGTCACTCTCTACATGGACTAGATCCCACTTTACATTTACAAGCTCGCTGTCCAGTTCTTCAATGGTCTCATTCCGCTGCTATATGGTCGTTCGACTCTCGTCAACCAGTTCCTCAAGCTCTCCAACTAGCCCATGATGCTCCACGTTGCTGTCGTAGATCTTCTCGTACATCTCAGCGCTAGTCGAGTGAGGTGGAAATTCCTCTTTAAGATCCTTCTCCTCCTCCTCTAACTCATCCTTGTCATCTCGGTCAGATACTGGCTCATACTCCTGACCAGCTATGGTGATCAATGGAGATGGCTCTCACTGAACCAATTGCTCCTAGACCGTGTTGATGTCTCGGGGCTCCTCGTCCCTAGGCATCTGGGGTAACTCCTCCCTCGCCTGACTGGACTCTCCAACATTTGTCAACCTGACAACAAAATTTTAAAGTTTAATTATTATGTGATATCGATCGATACTCTTCGTGTACATAAACGTAAACACATAGCACGTAAGTAGTTTATTATCTTTAGCTATCATAACTATCTTTTCGATCTCCTATAAGGCTACTACATAAGGTTTCTCCCACCTAAGGTTCATAATCTAAAGCTTTGATACCAATCTGTGACACCCCAAATCCGGGTACTTCATTTCCACGTGATTTGGTGCTCACTATCTAAATGAAATACAACTACTGTCCAATAATAAGGAATGCAAAACAAATTACAACCTTTATAAATAATTAAAATCTTCCTTAAAAAAAGGATTACAACCTTTCTCAAAATATCCCAGGCTTATCTAACCTTAACATAAACAAATTACGAAAAAAAAAACATAATAAAGTCTTTTGTCTTATTACAAATCATAATCAACGAATACAACAAGCCTTCACTTCTTCACAATGGCCTTGCCCTTACTAGTTGATGGTTCATCAACTCTTTCGACTTTAGCTGCAATGGTTATTTAATTGCAAGAGTGAGCAAACAAAGCTCACTTGAAATAACAACAATAATAATGATGATATAATATTTGAATAGCTTCAACTGAATTAATAAAAATTCATTCATCGATAATCAAGAATAAGATTTAGGATTCATTTGAGGGTCATAAGACCTTGAACTATGTCCTAGGTTATAAACATTTCAATTTAAAATCTTTAACAGTCGTTAGACTACATGGACTCTTAACTCGTACTTAAGGGGGATCAGCCCTTCATACCATGTTTTGTAAACAAACATCTTAACGCTTTCGCATGGTAATCCCCTATTAAATAGGGTTGTTCATCTCAGTATTTAATAACGAGTTCGAACCAAAGAAAGTTTGGTTTGGATAAGTTTCAAGGGTAATTTAGAGTTCAACTATCATCAACTAAGGAGTACTTGAATCGACTTACAATAATTTAGAAATCTATAATAAAAGAATTAATAATTAACTATGAATCATAATAATAGACATCATATTTAATAATCATGCTTTATAAATAAACTTAAAGCATTTGAAAGACAATATGGACCTTGCTTAAACAATTAAGTTAAGGTCACAACAATTCAATAATGAACTTGTTCAATAAGATTAGTATTAGAAACTTGCTCAACAAAAGAGTATAATTAGAAGACTTGCATAAACGTAAAAGAGAGGTTTAGGAAAACTTGCTCAATTTAAAGAGTAAGGATTAGAAAACTTGCCTCAAGCGCAAGCTACAATTTACAATTCACTTTCTCAATCATCCTACATATTACATTATGTTTACAATACCAATTAGTTTTATAACCACTACGTTAAACCGTTGAACTTCTTACTTAAGTTCAACTTAATAACATGGTTTGTAAACTTAACTCGCTTAACTAACCACATACGTGAGTTGATGAGTTGGTTTTATACCAACGAAGTGATATCCGTTATATCTTGATTCTCGCTTACTTCAAGTTATTTTAGTTTCATTTTACCTGGTTTTGTGCTAATGATTACAAGATATGGATTGATGAGAAATCAGGACAAAAAATACAAAACTGCAAATTTTCTATGAAAGTGGACCCCGCCGGGGCGGGCCTCTCCAAGCCAAAACACCCGCTGGGGCGGGTGTACAGAAAAATTAGATTTCAAAGTGGCTTGCCACCTGGCGCGGGTGTACCAAGAGTAAAATGCCCGTCGGGGCAGGCATACGGCAACAACAATATCAGATTTCCTTCTTTGACTAGGATTCAAGAGCAAATAAGAGGTAATTTGTATTGCGGCTGGGAGAGTATAAAAGGCAAGATAAGAGGCTAGTATACACACACTTAGACAGATTTACAAGCCCTAATTCGAGGATTGATCTAGCATGGAGGATTGAAGCATCGATTGAACACGAAGAACGCAACATCAGAGTGGAAAGCGGTGATACAATCATAGAGTTTATCTTCTCTCTTTCTTTTTATCTTGTAATTAGAATGTTTTCTATGATGTGGATATTGGATTTTGATTCAATTATGACGAACTAATTTCTTATGTAAGCCTATGACGGATCTTTTTATGTAATGGATGATTAAATAATCTTTAATTCAGTTTATTGATATTATTTTAGGATTATTTGCTATTAGTTGTGCTTAATTTGTATAATTTCCTGATCAACAATTATCCGTTATCCTATATGAATTCGAGAGATGACATATGGGATTGGAACTAGCCATAGTGACATATGTTTGTGATTTCTGCATAGTTGGAATTCATAATTCACGGATAGGATAGAGATATCTATGCGTCATATGTAATCTGATAAGGGCTTGATTTTAAACCTTATTTAATTATAATTCACATAGAGATATAGTGAATTAGTTATTTTTGGTGTCTTACTTAATTCTATCATATGTGGATGCGAGGGAGTATGGGTATAATGCATTGAGAGATGGTTATATCTGCTTTAGTGTTCTTGATTAATAATCTAGGATAATTGACATAAACTTGAGAAATGAATATTATCTAAAGTAAAATATTAAGTGAAGTTATAGGCTTAGTTCTCTAAAACTTGTGAAAATCTCGAGTTAACGTTAAAATTGGTTTAAGTAGTAATTTAGCTAAATAAACATCTTTTAATTATTAGTTTGATAAAGCTGAAATAGTCTAAAACTAGTACTTGTTTGATTAAATATGAGTTATTGTCTTTGTGGGAACGATATCTGAACTTATCATTATATTACTTGTTGATCACGTACACTTGCGTGTAGCGCGTATAGAAAATACCAAACAAGTTTTTGGCGCCATTGCCGGGGAAAGTAATTTTGTTTATAACTTACAATATCAGTTTAAGTAGATCAGTTTTAGTTAAACATATATATATATATTCTTATTTTTGTTTGTTTGGTTATTTTAGGTATATTCGAGTAGTGCATGCAAACTAGATCGAAGAAGCCAGATTTGTTGCCTTTCGAGCACGAAATCAATAAACGGTTTCAAAAATTAACTAAGTGGATTGCAAAGAATCGAGTAGAATTTGAAACACATGGAACAAACATGGCTGAACAGGAAGACAAACCACTGAAGGATAATGCTACACCGAAGATTTTAGAAATTCACTCGAGTATATCCAGGCCGACGATCAATGCAAACAACTTTGAGATCAAGCCTGGGACAATACAGATGGTGCAGAATAATTGCCAGTTTGGGGGTCTACCAAATGACGACCCGAACGAACTCATCTTCAATTTTATAGAGATCTGTGACACCTTCAAGTGCAACGAGGTGTCAGATGGTGCAATCAGGTTGCGTCTGTTTCTGTTCATACTCAGAGACAAGGCAAAGGGTTGGCTCCATTCTCTGCCACCGAGGTCAATCACTACATAGAATGATCTGGCGCTAAAATTCTTGGCTAAGTTCTTCCCGCCATCGAAAACACATAAGATGAGAACGGAGATATCTTCATTTACACAGATGCAAGGGGAGCCACTGTATGAAGCATGGGAACGGTACAAGGAGCTGTTAAGAAAGTGCCCACATCACAGATTCTCGCACTGGATACAGCTTAGTATCTTTTACAATGGGGTAGGGAGTCATACACGGACTAACATCGATACAGCCTCAGGTGGAGCTTTTATGATGAAGAAATTTGAGGAGGCATGGGCATTGAAAGACACAATGGCTTCAAATGGATATCCGTGGCCGACTGAAAAAATGACTCAACCCACAGCAGCAGGGATTCTGGAAGTGGACTCTATGACAGCTATATCGGCACAACTAGCAGCATTATCAAAGAAGATGGACATCATGACAATGGGAAATGCGCAACAGGTAGCATTTATTTGTGAACTCTGTGCAGGTGAACATCCAACAGAACAGTGTGCAATCAATCCAGCTTCAGTTCAGTATGCGGGTAACTACAACAGCCCAGCCAACACATACCAGAATACATACAATTAGAGGAATAGGAACCACTCGAACTTTTCCTGGAACAACAACCAGAACCAGCAGCAGGCTCCACGACAAGCATACCCTCCTAGGTTTTTAGAATCAGCAACAACAGGCAGCTCCACATCAAGAGAAAAAGATAAATTTGGAGGAGTTATTAGCAAAGTACATAACAGGCATTGATGCAGCAATGAGAACTCAAGAAGCGACGATGAAATCTCAAGCGATGGCGATTAAGAATCTAGAAAATCAGATTGGACAGATTACGAGTTCACTAAATAATCGACCCCAAGGAGCTTTGCCAAGTGACACAGAAAATAATCCGAGGGGAGGACATGAGCAATGTCAAGCTGTCACACTTCGAAGTGGGAAACAATTAGTGGAGCAGGATTCGGAGAAGCCAACAAATAAAGAGCAAGTTTAGACTAGTGTGGAACAGACAGTGGAAGGAAAAATAGGTGACAATTCTGTAGAAAAGGAACAAAGGGTTACATCGATAGTTTACCCTCCATCGCCATTTCAACAACGGATCCGAAAGCAGAAATTAGAGCAACAATTCACTAAGTTTCTGGAAGTGTTCAAGAAGCTACACATAAACATTCTTTTTGCAGAGGCATTAGAGCAAATGCCCAGTTATGCCAAGTTTATGAATGATATTTTGTCGAAGAAAAAGAAATTAGAGGACTTCGAAACTGTGGCACTAACAGAGGAATGTAGTGCGATTATGCAAAAAAAGCTTCCACCTAAGTTGAAGGATCCGGGTAATTTCACTATTCCATGCAAGATAGGGAGTTTGACTTTTAACAAGTGTCTATGTGATTTAGGTGCCAGTATAAACCTCATGCCATTGTCAGTTTATACTCAGTTAGGGTTACCAGCACCTAAACCTGCCAACATCTCCCTACAGCTAGCAGATAGATCAGTAACTTATCCACGTGGGATTGTTGAGGATGTTTTGGTTAAAGTGGATAAATTCATCTTCCTAGCGGACTTCATCATTATCGACTATGAAGAAGATAAGGGTATTCCAATAATCCTTGGGAGACCATTTTTGGCTACTGACAGAACTCTCATTAATGTTCAGAAAGGAGAGTTGACCATGAGGGTGCAAGATCAAGAGGGTTAAATCCTTTCCAAGTCACTATACTTTATGCCAACTTACAGATGGGTCACTAAACTTTTTTTTCTTACAGTCAACTTATTAAACTACATTTTACTAACACAAATTTGAATTTTTTTAACAGACGTTAGTTGACTGAACAGGAAAGTGACGTGTAAAATGAAGGGTCCCACTTAATCCTAGCTGGAGCCTACCTGTGACTGATTTTAACAACTAAGCTATAACGCACCCATGGAAAATTAACCTACCCAACAAATATCCGATCCACCCAATAAAGATTCGATCCAACTCAATAAATCATTCCAGATAAATAACAAATAAATTCAAAATGGGACAAAAATTAAGTGTTTATGGTATTCTTTCATTCATTTGAACACCTAAAATTCAAACATCAAAACACCTAATATATTTTATTTTTATCAAATTCAGATCTAGATCTATTTACATGTGCTCTGGCTTGATTTTATCCAGAAATTCTTCGCGGAGAGGGGCGACTAAAGGAGAGGTCGAGGTGGAGGTCAGGTAGCGGTGGCGAATCTGAGCTGAGGTTTGGATTTGGGTGGAGGATCTGGGTTGGGGTTTGGATCTGGTTCTATCCCGTCTCGCTTTTCTGGACTTAAGTAGGGTCATCGGTGCTTTCAGTAGCGTCACCAAGGCTGCAGGGAAGTTGGGCAGAAGACAATGGAAAAGATGGCTGAAGAGAAGAAAAGGGAAGAAAAATGGCAGATGGCTATGCCCAAGTGCAAAACTGAAGACCCTAAATTTTCCCTAAAGTCGATGTTGCTGCCAAGCGAGTCACCTCCCAAGCCAAAGCCTGCTATTCCTTAATTTGAGAAATTTAGTGTAGATAGATGCTATTCCTTATGCTGTAGTCTTAAAAAATAATTAAATATATATTTCATTAATTTCTTATTTTTTGACAAACTTTTTTAATTTATATTATTATATTTGTAAAAAATTTTAAAAAAATTATTTGATATTAATTACAAAATAATTAAATATATATTTTATTTATTTTCTTATTTTTTAACTAACTTTTCTAATTTATATTATTATATTTGTAAAGAATTAAAAAAATTATTTGATATTAATTAAAAAATAATTAAATATATATATATATATTTATTAATTTTCTTGTTTTTTGACTAACTTTTCTAATTTATATTATTATATTTGTAAATATTTTAACAAAAATTCATTTGATATTAATTACAAAAATATTTAAATATATATTTCATTAATTTCTTATTTTTTGACAAACTTTTTTAATTTATATTATTATATTTTTAAAGAATGAAAAAAAATTATTTGATATTAATTATAAAATAATTAAATATATATTTCATTTATTTTCTTATTTTTTGACTAACTTTTCTAATTTATATTATTATATTTGTAAATATTTAAACAAAAAATCATTTGATATTAATTACAAAAATATTTAAATATATTTTTTAATTTATTTTCTTATTTTTTTGTCAAACTTTTCTAATTTATATTATTATATTTGTAAAGAATTAAATAAAAATTCATTTGATATTAATTACAAACTAATTGAATTTATATTTCATTTATTTTCTTATTTTTTTGGTAAACTTTTCTAATTTGTATTATTATATTTGTAAAGAATTAAATAAAAATTCATTTGATATTAATTGCAAAATAATTGAATATAAATTTCATTTATTTCCTTTTTTTAACTAACTTCTCTTATTTATATTATTACATCTGTAAATTTTCCTCCATTTCCACATAATGAAAGCCACATGAGACTGATCCGTGCCACATCAGAAATTTTTTACACGTCTGCAGCATATGTAGCAAATTCCGTCTAAAGTCAACAGACTTAACGGAATTGTAAATGTTTTGTTAGTAAATATAAGTTCAGTGAGTTGACTATAAGAATAAAAAGTTTAGTGACCCATTTGTAAGTCAACCTAAAGTAGAGTGACCTAAGAAGCATTTAACTCAAGATCAGGAGGTCACCTTCAATGTGTTTAAGGCCATGAACTTCCCCAATGATGATGAGGAATGTTTCCGGGTGGATATTATTGACACAGTGGTGGGTGATGAGCAACATTGGATACTGAGCACCGACCCACTAGAATCTACTTTGATGGGGGACTATGATGAAGAGGATTATGAGATAAAGGAGTATCTGCAACTGTTAGAGGCTCATCCAAGAGTAAACAGGTTTAAGCTACCATTTGAGCCATTGGAAGCAGTCGAAACTTCATCAGCAAAGATGAAGCCATCTCTCGAGGAACCACCTAAACTAGAACTTAAACCCTTACTTAATCATCTCAAGTATGCTTATTTGGGTAATTTAGATACTTTACCTGTTATTATTGCATCTGCGCTTACCGAACTGCAGGCAAGTAAGCTGTTGAGAATTCTGAGGGAGTACAAATCTGCGATTGGATGGACTATCGTCGACATCAAAGGAATCAGCCCGTCATTCTGTATGCACAAGATTCTGATGGAGGAGGATAGCAAGCCAACAGTGGAACAATAGAGGAGGCTCAACCCAATAATGAAAGAGGTAGTATAGAAGGAGATCTTGAAATGGCTGGATGCTGGAATTATTTACCTGATTTCAGACAGTGCATGGGTGAGTCCGGTCCAATGTGTCCCAAAAAAAGGTGGGATGACAATAGTGAAAAACGAGAACAATGAACTGATAGCGACAAGGACAGTAACCGGCTGGAGGGTCTGCATGGACTACAGAAGGCTGAATAAGGCAACTAGAAAGGATCATTTACCCTTGCCTTTCATTGATCAGATGTTGGACAGACTAGCTAGACACGAGTACTACTGCCTGCTGGATAGGTATTCCGGGTACAACCAGATCGTCATCGCACTAGATGATCAAGAGAAGACGACGTTCACATGCCTCTATCGCACCTTTTCCTTCAGAAGGATGTCATTCAGACTGTGTAACGCACCGATAACTTTTCAGCATTGCATGATGGCAATTTCTCAGACATTGTGGAGCGTAGTGTGGAGGTATATATGGATGATTTTTCAGTATTTGGGGAATCATTTGATAGATGCCTCGAGAATTTAGTATTGGTATTGAAGAGATGTGTCGAGACAAATCTTGTACTCAACTGGGAGAAATGCCACTTTATGGTCCAAGAAGGAATAATTCTGGGGCATAAAGTTTCTGGAAAAGGGTTGGAAGTCGACCGAGCAAAACTGTAAACAATTGAAAATCTGCCACCGCCGACTTTAGTAAAGGGGATTCAGAGTTTTCTCGGGCACACTGGATTCTACAAAAGATTTATCAAGGACTTCTCAAAAATCACAAAGCCACTCTGCAGTCTATTAGAAAAGGATGTTCCATTCAAGTTTGATGAAGACTGTCTAGCGGCATTTGAGCAATTAAAGAAGAAGCTAACCACTGCCCCAGTCATCAAAGCACCTGATTGGACTAAGTCGTTTGAACTCATGTGTGATGATAGTGATTATGCGGTTGGAGCAGTGCTTGGGCAACGACATGATAAAATCTTTAACGCCATCTATTATGCAAGCAAGACATTGACAGATGCACAGTTGAATTACACAACCACCGAAAAAGAATTACTTGCAGTTGCGTATGCATTTGACAAGTTTCGCTTGTACTCGGTGGGGACATATGTGGTAGTCTACACAGATCACTCAGCCATCCAGTATTTAGTGTAAAAGAAGGAGGCAAGGCTGAGACTTATTCGTTGGGTTCTTGTCCTTCAAGAATTTGACTAAGAGATTAAGGATAGGAAGGGGACAGAAAATCAGGTGGCTGACCATCTTTCACGATTGGAAAACCCTAGTCAGGATGAGTGAGATAAAATAGTGATCAATGAGTCGTTTCCAGATGAACAACTATTTTTGATCCACGGCGAGTTTTCGTGGTACGTGGATTTCGCTAAATATTTGGTCAGCAATATCCTCCCACCAGACTTATCTCGCCACCAAAAGAGGAAATTTCTATATGAAGTAAAGTGGTTTATGTGGGATGAACCATATTTGTTCCGCCAGTGTGCTGACAGAATGATCCGGTGATGTATACCGGAGAGTGAAGTTGAGAGAATTCTACAGACATGTCAAGCTTCAGTATACGGGGGACACTATGGGAGTGAGCGAACAACCGCAAAAGTCCTTTAAGCATGTTTCTTCTGGCCCACTTTGTTCAGAGATGCACATCAGTGCGTGAAAAATTGCGACCGATGTCAAAGAGTGGGAAATATCTTAAAACGGAACGAGATGCTCCTAAACATCATACTGGAAGTTGAAATTTTTAATGTATGGGGAATCGACTTCATGGGACCCTTTCCATCCTCATTCAGTAACTTGTACATATTATTGGCCGTAGACTACGTTTCAAAATGGGTGGAGGCAATCGCATTACCGACAAATGATGCGAAGGTGGTTTTGAAGTTTTTACAAAAGAATATTTTCACTCGTTTCGGAACCCCAAAGGGAATTATCAGTGATGAAGGGAGCCATTTCTGCAACATATACTTCACCGCTCTCTTGACGAAGAATGGGGGACCGAATCGCCACAGCCTATCACCCTCAGACGAGTGGATAAGCAGAAGTGTCTAATCGGGAGGTAAACCAAATTCTAGAAAAAGTTATCAATCCAAACAGGAAAGACTGGTCATTGAAATTAGACGACGCTCTGTGCGCATGTCGGAGCGCCTACAAGACTCCGATAGGCATGTCGCCTTATCAATTAGTTTACGGGAAGGCTTGTTGCCTTTCGGTATAACTTGAGCATAAAGCATATTGGGCAATCAAGAAATTGAACTTTGATTTATCAGCAGTAGGGGAGAAAAGGTTGTTGCAAATTAACGAATTAGATGAATTTTGCCTGTAGGCTTACGAAAATTCAAAGTTGTACAAGGAGAAGGTCAAGAAGTGGCACGATCAGAAGATACTGGATAGAAAGTTCGAACCAAGGTAATAGGTATTGCTATTCAACTCACGGTTGAAACTTTTTCCCGAAAAATTGAAATCCAGGTGGTCGGGGCCATTTACTATAAAGACTGTATTTCCACATGGCGCCGTTGAGCTCTATGGACAGGATCCGACAAAACCATTTAAAGTGAATGGCCAACGCCTCAAGAACTATTGGGGTGGAGACATCGATCGCCAGGCAAATGCGGTCCACCTGGCCGAGCCAAACTGAAATAGTGAGTAGTCAGGCCGAAAGACTGAAAATCAATGCGCTCGATGGGAGGCAACCCATCATTCACGTGTATTTGTATTATATATTAGTATAGTTAGTCGTAATTTCGTATAAATCAAATCTAAAGAATGCACGTTCTAACAATTCTCTGGTTGTTCGTCTAGGGATAAGCCAAGGGCATGACAAATGCAAGAGGAAATCATGAAGGGCACAAGGGCAGGCTATTCAAGTAATTCAGCAAAATATATAAAGAAAATTTCAAGCTATGAAGTCTGTATTCCCCCACACCAGCGGTCATTTTAAAGGAAAATTACTCGCCCTGGCGGGCTTGCCATGTGGGATTCTCTGCATACCCCCCACCCCGACGGGCATTCAAGGACAATTTATGCCGCGCCTGCAGGCTTCCCTACTCAAGCCCTGCATGGTGCCCGCCCCCGTGAGCTTCTCAAGCATAAATTGCCCGCCCCGGCGGGCTAGCGCCAGATCTATTTTTTAAAACTCATTCTCTGCAACTGATTTGAGCCATTACAACAGAAGTCTAACCCCTTGGCTGCCGAGAAATACCCCCACTACATTCCGATCATTGTCTAAGCCTCAATCCGGAATAATTCAACCAACAAACCAAATCAATCACCTTGGAATTGCAAATAACAACCATCAAACTACATCTCACATCAAAAATTCAAGGTATTCAAGTTCAATTCAGCTTTTAGGTTAAAGTTTGGGGTTTCAACTTGACAATTAGTTTTAGGATTCCGAAGTTGCTAGTTAAGAGGGGTGAATACTACATATATTCTGCTTGTGATTAATTGTGTGACACCAATTTAGGGGAAATCAACAAATCAACAAACCCTAAAATTAAGTTCTATTGTGAGTGCACACCACGTGTTCGACAGAAGGTCTAAACCACAAACCATCATTAAATACTTGGTTTTTAGCCCTAGAACACCATGCCACCAAGAGCACAGAAGCGATAAAAGGGTGAGAGCTCTTCAGCAACACCTAGACCCTTTGATGGAACCAAATTCAGAAGTGAAATCGCCGCCGACCGGTTTGACTACTTGACATCAAAGAAGCTCACCCCTGAGCATGGCCTCAGGCCCGATGCAACTGATGGGGAGATGGCACTTCAGATTGAAGAACAGGGCTGGGAAACTTTCACGAACCAGCCCGACGCGGTAGTAATGGTAGTGGTGAAAGAATTCTACGCAAACGCCGAGAATATGTCTCCGTTCCAGGCATTCATCCTGGGCGAATTGGTGGACTTTAGCCCAGATGCTATCAGTGATTATTACAATTTACAATGAGCTAATATATGTTAATACCAGGAATTAATAGATAGGGGGTCTGACTACGATGAGATACTAGCAGATATTTGCAAACCGGGCATTTCGTGGTTCAGAGGCAAGAAAGGGGGAATATTGATCATGAGCTCCAGCCTAAACCAATATGGAAAAGTCTGGTATTCCTTCTTGTGTGCTAAATTCCTGCCCTCGATGCATATAAGTGAGATCACCAAGGAGAAAATTTCTCTCTTGTATGTTATCCTCAAGGACTACGACATTGACATAAGCTTAATCATCAGTTTCTCAATCCGTCGGTATCTGAGAGGATTATTCTCGAGCGGACTGCCACATCCATCTTTGATCACGGGACTGTGCCATCGTGCGGGTGTCAGGTGGACGGACAGGGAACTGACTTAGCAGCCACTCCAACTGCTTGATACACGGATGATTTCCCGATTCGACAAATGGCCGGTAGCACCTCCACATCCCCGTGGACTAGGATTCATTTTTCCATCACTCGAGGATGCACAGAGAGCAGCGGCCATGGCTATGGATGAGCCTAACGCGGAGGCTGCAGAGGGAGAACCACCGATGCCGAACTCCCAGACTCAAGCTCTGCAGCAACAACTGAATGAGCATCGCCGATTGGTTGACATGTTGGCGGCGCGGTAGAACCACATGTTCGACACGCATAATCATTTCAATGTCGTGGTTCCTGAAGCGTTGGCAAGACTGAATACTTCGGCCAAGCCATTCCAGTTTCTGACTCTACAGCCGTTGCCCGTTTATCCACCGCCATCCTACTTTGATCTGGAGTAGGACATTTGATATCTCAGGGAAGTCCTTGAAGCTTTAATTGCTTTATATTTTAATCAATGAGGACATTGCTCTATTTAAGTTTGGGGGTGTACATTATATTTTATAATATTGTTAAGAGTTGCATTTAGTTATTAGTTTAGTATAATATAGTTAGGATAGTTAGAGTTTTTATGCTTATAATAAAAAAAATCAAAAATCAAAAAAGATCAAAAAGAGTTGTTAATTAGGATTTTATGAGTCATTATGTCAGTGGAAACAAGGAACCATTAGCCAGTGATGAGACTAGACTTACATAAGAACATAGACATTAATGATAACTAGAACATTGATGTACATTCAGACCTTTTCATAAGTCTTTACCTGTTTGGCATTATTGCACCGGTTAGCACGTTAGACAATAATTTATTCAACTTAGTTCAAATAGTCACATAATTATCTTCTAGAATAGAAATTGGGTTTTAATGAAGGAAATTCAGTGAACGGGTAGTATTGACTAAGTTAGACTAAAACCTAAGTTTGGGGGAAGATATGAAAGCTATCTGAAAGAAAAATGAATTTTTTTTTGAAAAATGTGAAAAAAAGAAAAAAAAGAGAAACTTATGAATAAACACTTTCACTAGTTTAGTTTCGTGGCCTTTGATACTCGAGTAAGTACGCCCTAGGGGATGTCTTTACACCCAGTGCCCTAAAGCCATTCGATTGGGAGTCGTTGGTCGAAAGCTCGCTACATGGGTATCATTGAAGAGCCTAAGGGAACTAGACATTGCACAGTCATGAGGAAAAATGAGGTACGGGAAAACAAGCAAAATGCCCCCGTAAATAAAGAAAGAGAAAAAATCTCCGATATTAACTTCTGACTTGGTTGACGTTTAGTTGAATTCAATTTACCTTGTTTAAGCGATTTCGTGAGTAAAACTGTGATTTCATTCTAAGACGCGTATTATGTGATATATTTGATCTGTAGTTGAGTATATTGTTGTTGAGCACACACACATCAGCGGTGTTGATAGGTATTGATTCATAGACTAGTTTAAATTACGGATACGTCTCTGGTTGGATTTATTATTTATATCTGTTGTAAATTCTATAAAGCAGTATTGGTTATCTTTATATTATCTAACAGTTGTATTAGTAGGCATTGTATTAAGTTGCATATGCATGGTTTTGCTTGAGGACAAGCAAAGTCTCAAGTTTGGGGGTATTTGATGAGTTAGTTTTATACCAACGAAGTGATATCCGTTATATCTTTATTCTCGCTTACTTCAAGTTATATAAGTGTCATTTTAACTGGTTTTGTGCTAATGATTGCAGGATATGGATTGATGAGAAATCAGGACAAAAAGGGCAAAACTACAAATTTTCTATGAAAGTGGACCCCTGCCGGGGCGGGCCTCTCCAAGCCAAAACACCCGCTGGGGCGGGTGTACAAAAAATCAAATTTCAAAGTGGCTTGCCGTCAAGGCGGGTGTACCAAGAGTAAAATGCCCATCGGGGCGGGCATACGGCAGCAACAATATCTGATTTCCTTCTTTAACTAGGATTCAGGAGCAAATAAGAGGTAATTTGTATTGCGGTTGGGAGAGTATAAAAGGCAAGATAAGAGGATAGTATACACACACTTAGACAGATTTACAAGCCCTAATTCAAGGATTGATCTAGCACGGAGGATTGAAGCATCAATTGAACACGAAGAACGCAAGATCGGAGTGGAGTGCGATGATACAATTCTAGAGTTTATCTTCTCTCTTTCTTTTTATCTTGTAATTAGAATGTTTTCTAAGATGTGGATATTGGATTTTGATTCAACTATGACGAACTAATTTCTTATGTAAGCCTATGACGGATCTTTTTATGTAATGGATGATTAAATAATCTTTAATTCAGTTTATTGATATTATTTTCGGATTATTTGCTATGAGTTGTGCTTAATTTGTATAATTGCCTGATCAACAATTATTCGTTTTCCTATATGAATTCGAGAGATGACATATGGGATTAGAACTAGCCATAGTGATATATGTTTGTGATTTCTGCATAGTTGGAATTCATAATTCACGGATAGGATAGAAATATCTATGCATTATATGTAATCTGATAAAGACTTGATTTTAAACCTTATTTAATTATAATTCACATAGAGATATAGTGAATTAGTTATTGCTGGTGTCTTGCTTAATTCTATCATCGGTGGATGCGAGTGAGTATATGTATAATGCATTGAGAGATGGTTATATCTGCTTTAGTGTTCTTGATTAATAATCTGGGGTAATTGACATAAACTTGAGAAAGGAATATTATCTGGAGTGAAATATTAAGTGAAGTTATAGGCTTAATTCTCTAAAACTTGTGACAATCTTGAGTTAGGGTTAAAATTGGTTTAAGTAGTAATTTAGTTAAATAAACATCTTTTAATCATTAGCTTGATAAAGCTAAAATAGTCTTAAACTGGTACTTGTTTGATTAAATAGTAGTTATTGTCTCTGTGGGAACGATAACTGAACTTATCATTATATTACTTGTTGATCATGTACACTTGCGTGTAGTGCGTATAGAAAATACTCAACATGAGTCTAAACTCACAACATGCATATCACATGTGTATAACACTTTAAACTATCAAAATTATACCATATGATAACAATATCTATATACACACATAACATATTAATATGAGACTTCAAATTATCTTAAAACAATATGTTATCTTATTGTTTAATACACTTATCATGTCATCACATCAAGTTAGCTAATCATGTACTGCATAAAAATTACTCGGAAACCAAGCAAGATTCCCGGACATCATACACACCCGTTGGGGCGGGTGTTTTACCCTGCATAGACCCGCTGGGGCGGGTCCCCATGCTGGTGAGAAATCTGGTTCGCAAACTGTGTAGAGAAAAAACCAATTTGGCTTATTTCTTCGTACCAAAGTTCAATTTTAACTTACACAATGCATATAAAACTTTGTGAAAACAAAATCTTAAACTTCTAACATGTTTTTAACATACTTAAACACCACAACACATAATCAAAAGACTTAATTTCATGATTTTGAAGAAAACACCATTTTTAAGCGTTCTTGATGAAAATTTCTTGTCTCGTTTCATATTTGGCCAACAGAAATGTTATCGGAGATCCTAGTATATCTTCGTACTTCTTGGGTGAATCGAATACCATGAACTAAGAGCCTCACTCAAAATTTCCTCTTTAATTTCTGGCACTGACGGTACCCAAATTATGCTTTCAAATCTTAACAGTCCTTCATTATCCATTTTGAATTTCAGTTCATCCCCATCAGATATCCTCTTCCTTATCTTCTTGCACTTCTCATCTTGAAGTTGTGCTTCCTTAACCTTATCCACTAAAGTTGTACCAGCTCCCAACTAGAACAGTTTCTCGTCAAACTCCTTAGGATATCTCTCCTCTAATTCCAGTTTCTCCATTGCTGAAATTTGATCCTCTTGGGCAGTCAACAACATCAATTTCTCTCGACCCTTTCTGCTTAAGGCTTCGGTAACCACATTCGCTTTACCCGGATGGTATAAAATCTCACAGTCATAGTCCTTTATCAATTCCAACCATCTTCTTTGGCGCATATTCAGATCCTTCTGTATAAAAATATATTTCAGACTCTTGTGGTCTATATATATTTCACACTTCTCCCCATAGAGATAGTTTCTCCAGATCTTCAAAGCAAATACTACCGCAGCCAATTCTAAGTCATGGGTCGGATACCCCTTCTCACAATCCTTCAGTTGTCGTGACGCATACACAATAACCTTGCCGTTTTGCATAAGCACAAAGCCTGGTCCTTTATGCGACGCATCACTATACTCCAAAAAATTTCGTGTGCTATCCGGAAGAGATAACACAAGTGTCGTACTCAGTCTCTTCTTCTACTCATGGAAACTTTCCTCACACTTCTTTGTCCAAACAACTTTCACCGATTTCCTACTCAAATTCGTCAACGGAGTCGAGATTTTGGAAAAGTCTTGAATGAATATTCTGTAATATTCGGCTAATCCAAGAAAACTTCTCACTTTCGACGGTGCCTTGGGCTGATCCCAGTTCATCACAGCTTTAACCTTAGAGGGATCTACCGAGATTACGTCCTTGTCAATTATATGTCCAAGAAATTACACCCGCTCAATCCAAAATTTGCATTTCAAAAACATTACATATAACTTCTCTCTTCTCAATTCCTCTAATGTCACCTTCAGATGCTGTACGTGTTCCTCCTTGGTCTTCGAATACACTAGAATGTCGTCGATAAATACCACCAGGAATTTGTCCAAAAATGATTTGAATACTCTGTTCATTAGGTCCATAAATGCTGCAGGAGCCTTCGTTAGACCAAATGACATCACCAAAAATTCGTAGTGACCATATCAAGTCCTGAATGCTGTCTTCGGAATATCTTCTGTCCTTACCTTTAATTGATGATAACCACTTCTCAGATCTATCTTTGAGAAGTATCTCGCTCCCTTCAACTGGTCAAACAGGTCTTCGATCCTAGGCAACATATACTTATTCTTAATTATGACCTTGTTAAGTCTCTATAGTTAATGCAAAGTCACATCGTTCCATCCTTCTTCTTAATGAACAACACCGACACTCCCCACGGTGATACGCTCTGCTGAATATACTTCTTGTCTAAAAGCTCTTACAGCTGCACCATTAATTCCTTCATATCTACTGGAGCCATACGGCACGGTTCCTTCAATATTGGAGCAGTGACTGGCGCCAAATCGATCACGAACTCTACTTCCCTATCTGGGGAAAGTCCTAGAAAATTGTCCAGAAATACGTCCCCAAAGTCTCTCACGACTGGTATTTCCTCTAACTTCGGACTCTCTTTGCGACTATCGACTATGTAGGCTATATACCCTACACATCCTTGTCTCAACAACTTCTTGGCCTGTATTATCGTCAGACAACTCACTTGTCTAGGTGACTTGCTGCCAAAAACACAACCTTTGACGGAGTCATAAGGTTAATACACTTCTTTTGGCAGTCAATTATCGCCCTATAATTGAATAGCCAATCCATTCCCAAGATAAAGTCAAATTCCCCAATTCTAATCGGGATAAGATCTACGTTCATCACATTACGCTTAATGTCCACCCTATAATTTTTGTGTACAAACTTAACTGGAATCACTTTCCTATTCGCAATCTCTATGTTCATAGGGTATTCTAATTCGTCCTTAGGCAATTCTAAGTTCTTAGAAAAGTCATCGGATATAAATGAGCAAGTAGCACCCGAATCAAATAATACATAAGCATTAACTTTATTGATCAGAATGATACCTGACACCACATCACGTGACTGCACAGCATTCTGCACGGTTATGTTAAAAGTCCTAGCAATAGGTCGGTTGGTTGGTGTCGGTCCCGTGTAAGTCAGAGCGTTGCCACTGCTGCTTACTCTGTTCCCACCTGCTCCTACCCCTCCGATACCTTCTTGGGGAAATCTCTTGCCAGATAGTCCTTCGACCCACATGTGAAGCAGGCGCTGTAAAAACCCGAATTTTTAGATATTATTAAATAAGAATTTAATAAATGAAATTCTTAAACCATGAGGTGGGTTCGAATAAGAGTATATATATATGAGATATGAGGTATGTGGTATTATATTACATAGGGTAATATGGACTATGTAATATGTGTTTTGTGATTTATAAATATACTATTAATGTATATTTGTTATTTAGCGTAGAGACGATTCAGTGGAGATAAAGGAAGTGGATAAATTTCTATCGATATTAAATAATTTATATAGTTATTTTATCATAGTAAGTTGGTGACATTAAATATCCTTAATGTACAAATCACCATATTCTTGTGTATGTGTATTAATAACTAGTATGTTTATAATATAAGTTATTAATAGCACTTAAGCTATCCGTGAATAGGTTTGGATAGTGAAGCATGAGTTAGTTAAGGGAATTAACTAATAAGAATAAATATTAGTTAATATAAGTTGTGAGTTATATTATGAAAAAATATAATGTCAGTATTGAACCTTAATTAACTATGATGATATAGTACAATGTTTAATTTACTTAAGAAAAGGAGTGAATTAATATGTGTGTTGAATATGTAATTATAGTTGATACTTTTATATATATTACTTAGAATAGTAATATGTGAGAAAGTCTAATGTACGAATAACGTTAAATATATATATACGTTATTAAAGGGAGATGGAAATTATTATATCTTTAAATGAATATTTGAAGAAATTGTTTTGGAAACAATTTATAGAAAAGAAAGAGAACTAATTATTATATATTTCTAATAAAGGGTATTAAAATAATTTATAATATTGAATTATTTTAATAAAAGGAGGAAATGTTATTTTTGAATAATAATATTACCTTATATGTTTTTGTATGAGGTGTGATTGGTTAATATAGTAAATATATTAAAACGTATTTGCTATATGTAATTAAATTGATAGAAATAATTTATTATAATAGAAAATAAACTCACTATCTATTTTCTATATATAATATATGTACATGTGTTGTACATGTAATTATTTGATATTATATTATATTATAATATCTTGAGTTAATAAATAAAGTATTTTCTAATAATGATTATCTTTATTTGGAGAAAACATAATATTTTATGTTATGGCTAAATACATAATTTCTAATGTATTTTCAAGGGAGTTTAATTAATGAAAGGAAACTAAGTTATTTTTAATATATTAAATAACTTAAGTTATTATGTGATCGTGAATATTATTATTTGAATAATTAATAGAGTATATATATTAATTACTATAAGCGTAAAGGTTATACTTATTATAAGTATAATTAATTGAAGTAATTTAGTATTTTAATAGCTTGAGTTGCTATAGTACCGTAAGTGTTATAAATAATATTTGAATATTCTAATTGTAATATATTTATATGCGGACCTTGGACTTAATAGTTCTAATTATATTGAACATGTTATAAGTAGTAAGTGATGTGAATAATAATAAGCTTGAGATTAAGCTTGTGAGAAATGCCTTGTGTGACACGATAATAGATTCGGTAATGAATCGATTAATTCAAGGATGAAAGAATTATTAATTAAATAATTAATCTATATTAATTATTATTATAATAATATGTTGAATTATTATTATTGCGAGTGATAGCATGATAATAAGTATATTTGTTATAAATATAATGAGATTTATATTGTGATAATTAACTATAAAAATGTTAATTAATTGTTATGGAAATTATAATTCCATTGATTAAATGAGAAATAGATTAATTATTATTATTATTAATTAATTGAGGAGATAAGTAAATTATATTCTTCTATATGCAAGCATGCGAATAAAATGTATAACGTATAGTAACTAACTATATATTATATGAAGTGTGAAGTGTAGTGCAACTATATTATATAGTGTGGTGCAATAATTATGTGACTATACTGTATATAGAGACCATGTATCAAGACTAATTAAACTACGTGAGTTACATAACATTATCGCTTATGTAACATGATAAGGATTTCAATAATTTAATTTAATACATCATGAGGTATGTGACAATATGAGATGGGTGGATACATTAGGGTGTACATATGTGTTTGTGTATATGTACATATGACTTATATTAATGTGTCAATATTAAGTAAATCTAATGTGAATTATAATGTCCAAAGGGATATAACCTAAGTGTACAATTATACATTGATGTAGGAATATATGTAATATACATATGTACATTTCCTTCTCACGTGAACTCTAGAAGCTAGCTACTCTACCACTATTTCTCTCAAACTCAGCAATAATCTAGCTAATGAGTGTAAGGGGAGTGGGATTCATGATTGAATCCACCCACTCTCAACCACCATTCCTTAACCATTATACAAACTTGAAATTTATTGGTTTGATTTGGGATATTTTGCATTTGTCTGGATATTGAGTTGCCTATAAATAGAGCCTTCTCTTCTTCTATTACACTTGCTGAGATTTTCTGATTTAATTGAGAGTAGAGAGTAAGCATATATCAGTGGTAGAAGTCTGGAGAAGAAGGAAGCAATTAGCAGAGGTATACCATTCTATGTTCTTCAATTCTTGAAAATGTTAAGTTCTTAATTATGCTTGCATTCCATGTTAAATTGATTGAATAATGGTTGATAGTTATTATCTACGTTAGTAATCAAATTAGTAATACAATATGGTATGGTTAGAAGAGAATTCGTAGAGAAAATTTGTGAGTTGGGTTGCAGTCTGCCAAGCAGAAAGTTGCTCTGTTTCTTGCCGGCCACCTGCGCAGGTACCAGACTTGAGTTGGGCAAGGCCCTGCGCAGCTGCGCCAGTTTTGAACTGGGGAGCTGCGCAGCTGCGCCGGTCCCCTGTCCCAGTTTCTGGTTTTTGTTTCCTGCTTCAAATCTGATGGTACTAATTGGTTGTTACCACTTAGAGCAAACATGTGAACATAAACAACATGCATACCTTGATACAACATGCATGATTTTAATAATGTTATAATGTATATTATGAAATGGAAAGTGTATGTTTTAAGGAAAAACTTATAGTTTTAAAATGAAAATTTTAGTTTTAAATGTGAACTTTGACATAGGTATAATATATGTACATTCTGATTTTTTGAAAGCATGCTCGTATGGTTTATATATACATGAAATACATAATTTAAGTGTTAATCGTACACTAGCATACATGAGTGAAGGATTCAAGAGGTTTTCAAGAAAAACTTAAAGACTTTTTAAAATAAACTTGACCAAGACTTACGTCTTTTAGATTCTGACCATGTGAGAACATTTATGTGGTTTAGATATGTGTTTCGAGTGCACATGAGTTATATGTTGAGATGCCTTGCATGTACCAAGATTAGTGTACTTTTTAAAGAAAGATTTGAATGTGAAAACTAATATCATCAAGTACTAAGTGAACTTACGTTATGAACATGCAAGCATGTATATTAGGATTTCATTGTGCCTATAGATATGTTGACATAAGCATCATGTGATGAAACATGGATTTTACCTATGCACGCATATTCATAGAAAATAAATTTCTAAAGCATAAACTATGTGATTAACATATACATGTGTGATATACGCACGAGCATGCATACTTAGTATTGTTTAGCCTCGTGGTGTGTTGATATGACTTTAGTAATGGACCATTAATAACATGGGCTTGATTTGTTTAAAGTTTATCGGCATATGGCCTTAATTGGATTAGGATGAGCATGCTAGGTTTCGAACTTGAAATTATAACCATAGAGCATACGTATTTATTAATATCAGTAACTTGAATGATATTGATTGAACTCGGGTGGTCCAGCAGAACGAAATTTCATTCCTGGTTTGATCAGTGAGTGGCGCAGCTGCGCCACTCTTAAGGCCAATACCTGCGCAGCTGCGCCAGCCTGTTTTCAAGATTTGTGCAGTCTATTTGTTCTTGGTTTTAGTGATAGACGGGCATGTGTATGTAGAGAATGGTAGTAAGGTCGTATGGTTAAAGTATACTTATACGTACATAGTTATTCTAAGAATATGATAAGAAAGTAAGACGAAGGTTCTAAGAACCAAGTTAGACAACAATGTAATACTAATTATTATATTGAGAATGTATGGAAGTGTATAACTGATAAGTGTGATCTCTATGATTAATATAACTGTATAGGATTACACGAAGTGCAGATATTCTTAAGCAGTTAAGTCGTAGTTGTTAAACTACGAATCAGGCAAGTCTTTCAGTTCCTATTTGATATATGAATTCAATAACTGTTAGTTGAATTATATTATGCTGTGATAATGTGAACTTATATATGAACTGTATATGAGATATAAATGAGATTGAAAGTTGATCTTTGATGATATACTTGTTATGTGAAAAGTAACATGCGTAGTAAATATAAACTGTTTATAAATGCATGAACTGAGTATGATGTTGTATGCTATGTGATGCTTGAGGACTGTTAGAATTGCTGAGCTGTCGAGCTCACTCTTGCAAATAACCACTTTTGCAGGTTAAGGATTCACGGTAAAGATTTCGTGCTTCTTGATTGATAAAGATAGATAGTATCGCATTGAAGAATATTACTTAGATTATTGTCTGGACCATGTTTAGATTCTAGATGATGTACTCGATAGTTGCTTACACTGTTTAATACTTGTTGTATTGTAAGAATGTATTAATTAATACATAGAGGATATCGAGTTGAGTTGTAAATATTTATACGATAACTCAGATAAGAAGGAATCATATTATATAGTTGATTCAAGATTTGTAATTGGTATCAAAGTTATGGAATCAATAAAAAGATTTTTATTCAAAGGATATTGAAAAGTTCAAATTATTCCGTATTTTAGTAATATCGAATATGATGTAAAGATGAGATCTTGGATATAAATAGAATTTATATTCTAAATTGTAATAAACAAAGTTGTATTCTTTTACTAATGATTAAAAGATGTAATAGTTTGACGATAGTAGTATCGTGACTGCAGCGAATCTGAGGTTTCGAAGGAACGTGGATTTGGGGGCGTTACAGGTTGGTATCAAAGCTGTAGGTTATAAACCTTAGGTAAGTGTACCTTAGACTATAACCTGAGAGAGGGAAAGATAAAGATTAAAATATATACGTGAAGATTCAAAGAAGAATCTTGAAATATCTAGAGAATGAGAATCAGGAGTTTCCTAACTCCGGTAATAAAAATGTTAAGACGATGTCTATAAGATGTATATGACAAAGATAGTGAGAATAAACTCGGATGGAGTTTAGTTGATAGTAGGGAAAGAACCCTGAGGTAAAGCGATGATCACGACGTGATCAGATTGAACTGTGAAATGATAGATAGTCTGTAACGACTAAGTGTGTATAGCTTGATGCTATGAGAGAATGTACTATAAAAAGTACGAGATGAACTCATGAGGAGTTGTATGTGATGAACGTAGAAAGCTCGTAATGAGCAAGTGATAGAGTAAGATAGAGTTAAGTGTTGGACTTCCATTGAGGACTCATGTGATGACTTAGTTGTACAAACTTTTATATGGGCAGGAGTATGCTTGCACTGAGTGCGTCACATTGATAATCGTTGGAATGTTAGTGTCGCGGTATCATTATACATATGGTGGAAAGGTGATTCTTTTCTCATATTTATAGATAGAGGTTTCTAAGATATAATTAGATAATATTAAGATTAGGTGCGAGTTCTTAAAACTCATGCCTATGACAAGTTCGTGACTCATAATCGTATGGTGGGACCCCTCAGCGAATGGACGACTTTGGTCTGACTAGGATAAGTTCCTACACCCATATGATTGTGGTAAGTTCCTGAACTTCCATGGGGTGGTAAGTTGGTGAACTGTGCTGAGAATAGATATATTATATAAGAGTTTTGGAATAGTAAGCATTGATGGTGGTAAGAGATTGAAGTGATGGAGAAATTTGGATTTTTCTAAATCTTCTAGCTATGCTAGGTTTTCAAAATTTATTGACTTCGTGCTAATGTTTGCACTTCGGTTTTCTTGAGAAAACATTGGGTCAGGTAACTGAACTAATGAGTTTTAAAAACAACACCATTATTCATATGTCTACGCTATTTGTTTCGGCTAAGACAAAAATGATTTGACAATCTTTCAAAATATATTTTGTCCATGTGCATCATTTGATATGATGTAGAATGGTAAACGATGGAGTCATCAATGCAATCGAACCTAGTGTTGGTTGTGATCGAAAGATCGTCAGCCCACTATGGTATGTTGTAATATGACAAAGTCATAAAATGGCGGAATCCTCAACGTACTACTAATCTAGTATGGTATCATGACGTCATAAAAGAATTTTTGGTTTTCTTGTAAATTATAAAGAAGGTCAATTACGTTGGCTAAATTATTTCGATTGATGTCCGAATTGTTGATGAGAGTCTAAGCTATTTGATTCGGCTAGGCGACTGTTGGAAAGGGATTACAGAATTCAAGTATTCTTGTGTATGTATGCCAAACCAGATTGCTCTGGTGCGGATTTTGATGTTGAAAAGCTGAGGTGAACAACCCTATAAGGGAACATGTTTTCAGAGACAATGGTTCCGAGCGTAACACATATAGTCGTTACAAAACACTACGTTGCGGCCCAACGTAGTGGTACAATAGGTTGGCCACCTAGAGTACGCGTGGAGAGTGTTTTCAGTCTTTGTGATTGATAAACACTCTGATTTGCGGTGTGAAGAATTGTGTTGAAGCATTAGTAAACCTGGAGAAAAGTTCACGGTCTTGTGACCCCTCAGCATAAATTGGAATCTGAGTTATTCATACTACTTCCCGATTATTGAAAAATCGTGGAATATTCGTATTCTTCTAAAGGATGAATGTAGTAAGTAGAATGTTCCTTAGAAAGGAGAAAGTGGTAGAATGAGATTGAGAAAGTTATAGTAATAAAACTTCTGAAAAGAGAATGGATAAAAGTATTCAAGAGAATATGTAATATTCGGAAAAGCACCGAGTAGAGGAAGTTTCGGTGATTCCGAGGACGGAATCCTTATAAGGGGGAGAGGATGTAAGAACCCGAATTTTCAGATATTATTAAATAAGAATTTAATAAATAAAATTCTTAAACCATGAGGTGGGTTCGAATAAGAGTATATATATGAGATATGAGGTATGTGGTATTATATTACATAGGGTAATATGGACTATGTAATATGTGTTTTGTGATTTATAAATATACTATTAATGTATATTTGTTATTTAGCGTAGAGACGATTCAGTGGAGATAAAGGAAGTGGATAAATTCCTATCGATATTAAATAATTTATATAGTTATTTTATCATAGTAAGTTGGTGACATTAAATATCCTTAATGTATAAATCACCATATTCTTGTGTATGTGTATTAATAACTAGTATGTTTATAATATAAGTTATTAATAACACTTAAGCTATCCGTGAATAGGTTTGGATAGTGTAGCATGAGTTAGTTAAGGGAATTAACTAATAAGAATAAATATTAGTTAATATAAGTTGTGAGTTATATTATGGAATAATATAATGTCAGTATTGAACCTTAATTAACTATGATGATATAGTACAATGTTTAATTTACTTAAGTAAAGGAGTGAATTAATATGTGTGTTGAATATATAATTATAGTTGATACTTTTATATATATTACTTAGAATAGTAATATGTGAGAAAGTCTAATGTACGAATAACGTTAAATATATATATACGTTATTAAAGGGAGATGGAAATTATTATATCTTTAAATGAATATTTGAAGAAATTATTTTGGGAACAATTTATAGAAAAGAAAGAGAACTAATTATTATATATTTCTAATAAAGGGTATTAAAATAATTTGTAATATTGAATTATTTTAATAAAAGGAGGAAATGTTATTTTTGAATAATAATATTACCTTATATGTTTTTGTATGAGGTGTGATTGGTTAATATAGTAAATATATTAAAACGTATTTGCTATATGTAATTAAATTGATAGAAATAATTTATTATAATAGAAAATAAACTCACTATCTATTTTCTATATATAATATATGTACATGTATTGTACATGTAATTATTTAATATTATATTATATTATAATATCTTGAGTTAATAAATAAAGTATTTTCTAATAATGATTATCTTTATTTGGAGAAAACATAATATTTTATATTATGGCTAAATACATAATTTCTAATGTATTTTCAAGGGAGTTTAATTAATGAAAGGAAACTAAGTTATTTTTAATATATTAAATAACTTAAGTTATTATGTGATCGTGAATATTATTATTTGAATAATTAATAGAGTATATATATTAATTACTATAAGCGTAAAGGTTATACTTATTATAAGTATAATTAATTGAAGTAATTTAGCATTTTAATAGCTTGAGTTGCTATAGTACCGTAAGTGTTATAAATAATATTTGAATATTCTAATTGTAATATATTTATATGTGGACCTTGGACTTAATAGTTCTAATTATATTGAACATGTTATAAGTAGTAAGTGATGGAAATAATAATAAGCTTGAGATTAAGCTTGTGAGAAATGCCTTGTGTGGCACGATAATAGATTCGGTAATGAATCGATTAATTCGAGGATGAAAGAATTATTAATTAAATAATTAGTCTATATTAATTGTTATTATAATAATATGTTGAATTATTATTATTGCGAGTGATAGCATGATAATAAGTATATTTGTTATAAATATAATGAGATTTATATTGTGATAATTAACTATATAAATGTTAATTAATTGTTATGGAAATTATAATTCCATTGATTAATTGAGAAATAGATTAATTAATATTATTATTAATTAATTGAGGAGATAAGTAAATTATATTCTTCTATATGCAAGCATGCGAATAAAATGTATAGCGTATAGTAACTAACTATATATTATATGAAGTGTGAAGTGTAGTGCAACTATATTATATAGTGTGGTGCAATAATTATGTGACTATACTGTATATAGAGACCATGTATCAAGACTAATTAAACTACGTGAGTTACATAACATTATCGCTTATGTAACATGATAAGGATTTCAATAATTTAATTTAATACATCATGAGGTATGTGACAATATGAGATGGGTGGATACATTAGGGTGTACATATGTGTTTGTGTATATGTACATATGACTTATATTAATGTGTCAAGATTAAGTAAATCTAATGTGAATTATAATGTCCAAAGGGATATAACCTAAGTTTACAATTATACATTGTTGTAGAAATATATGTAATATACATATATATGTTGCACAAAGGAATACAATGCTGAGTTTATTAAGCCTTGTCCCATAATGAGAGGCACATTTCCTTCTCACGTGAACTCTAGAAGCTAGCTACTCTACCACTATTTCTCTCAAACTCAGCAATAATCTAGCTAATAAGTGTAAGGGGAGTGGGATTCATGATTGAATCCACCCACTCTCAACCACCATTCCTTAACCATTATACAAACTTGAAATTTATTGGTTTGATTTGGGAGATTTTGCATTTGTCTGGATATTGAGTTGCCTATAAATAGAGCATTCTCTTCTTCTATTACACTTACTGAGATTTTTTGATTTAATTGAGAGTAGAGAGTAAGCATATATCAGTGGTAGAAGTCTGGAGAAGACGGAAGCAATTAGCAGAGGTATACCATTCTATGTTCTTCAATTCTTGAAAATGTTAAGTTCTTAATTATGCTTGCATTCCATGTTAAATTGATTGAATAATGGTTGATAGTTATTATCTACGTTAGTAATCATATTAGTAATACAATATGGCATGGTTAGAAGAGAATTCGTAAAGAAAATTTGTGAGTTGGGTTGCAGTCTGCCGAGCAGAAAGTTGCTCTGTTTCTTGTCGGCCACCTGCGCAGCTGCGCCAGTTTTGTACTGGCCAGCGGCGCAGCTGCGCCGGTACCAGACTTGAGTTGGGCAAGGCCCTGTGCAGCTGCGCCAGTTTTGAACTGGGGAGCTGCGCAGCTGCGCCGGTCCCCTGTCCCAGTTTTGGGTTTTTGTTTCCTGTTTCAAATTTGATGGTACTAATTGGTTGTTACCACTTAGAGCAAACATGTGAACATAAACAACATGCATACCTTGATACAACATGCATGATTTTAACAATGTTATAATGTATATCATGAAATGGAAAGTGTATGTTTTAAGGAAAATCTTATAGTTTTAAAATGAAAATTTTAGTTTTAAATGTGAACTTTGACATATGTATAATATATGTACATTCTGATTTTTTGAAAGCATGCTCGTATGGTTTATATTGACATGAAATACATAATTTAAGTGTTAATCGTACACTAGCATACACGAGTGAAGGATTCAAGAGGTTTTCACGAAAAACTTAAAGACTTTTTGAAATAAACTTGACCAAGACTTACGTCTTTTAGATTCTGACCATGTGAGAACATTTATGTGGTTTAGATATGTGTTTCGAGTGCACATGAGTTATATGTTGTGATGCCTTGCATGTACTAAGATTAGTGTACTTTTCAAAGAAAGATTTGAATGTGAAAACTAATATCATCAAGTACTAAGTGAACTTACGTTATGAATATGCAAGTATGTATATTAGGATTTCATTGTGCCTATAGACATGTTGACATAAGCATCATGTGATGAAACATGGATTTCACCTATGCACGCATATTCATAGAAAATAAATTTCTAAAGCATAAACTATGTGATTAACATATACATGTGTGATATACGCACGAGCATGCATACTTAGTATTGTTTAGCCTCGTGGTGTGTTGATATGACTTTAGTAATGGACCATTAATAACATGGGCTTGATTTGTTTAAAGTTTATCGGCATATGGCCTTAATTGGATTAGGATGAGCATGCTAGGTTTCGAACTTGAAATTATAACCATAGAGCATACGTATTGATTAATATCAGTAACTTGAATGATATTGATTGAACTCGGGTGGTCCAGCAGAATGAAATTTCATTCTTGGTTTGATCAGTGAGTGGCGCAGCTACGCCACTCTTAAGGCCAATACATGCGCAGCTGCGCTAGCCTGTTTTCGAGATTTGTGTAGTCTGTTTGTTCTTGGTTTTAGTGGTAGACGGGCATGTGTATGTAGAGAATGGTAGTAAGTACGTATGGTTAAAGTATACTTATACGTACATAGTTATTCTAAGAATATGATAAGAAAGTAAGACGAAGGTTCTAAGAACCAAGTTAGACAACAATGTAATACTAATTATTATATTGAGAATGTATGGAAGTGTATAACTGATAAGTGTGATCTTTATGATTAATATAACTGTGTAGGATTACCCGAAGTGCAGATATTCTTAAGCAGTTAAGTCGTAGTTGTTAAACTACGAATCAGGAAAGTCTTTCAGTTCCTATTTGATATATGAATTCAATAACTGTTAGTTAAATTATATTATGCTGTGATAATGTGAACTTATATATGAATTGTATATGGGATATAAATGAGATTGAAAGTTGATCTTTGATGATATACTTGTTATGTGAAAAGTAACATGCGTAGTAAATATAAACTGTTTATAAATGCATGAACTGAGTATGATGTTGTATGCTATGTGATGCATGAGGACTGTTAGAATTGCTGAGCTGTCGAGCTCATTCTTGCAAATAACCACTTTTGCAGGTTAAGGATTCACGGTAAAGATTTCGTGCTTCTTGATTGATAAAGATAGATAGTATCGCATTGAAGAATATTACTTAGATTATTGTCTGGACCATGTTTAGATTCTAGATGATGTACTCGATAGTTGCTTACACTGTTTAATACTTGTTGTATTGTAAGAATGTATTAATTAATACATAGAGGATATCGAGTTGAGTTGTAAATATTTATACGATAACTCAGATAAGAAGGAATCATATTATATAGTTGATTCAAGATTTGTAATTGGTATCAAAGTTATGGAATCAATAAAAAGATTTTTATTCAAAGGATATTGAAAAGTTTAAATTATTCCGTATTTTAGTAATATCGAATATGATGTAAAGACGAGATCTTGGATATAAATAGAATTTATATTCTAAATTGTAATAAACAAAGTTGTATTCTTTTACTAATGATTAAAAGATGTAATAGTTTGACGATAGTAGTATCGTGACTGCAGCGAATTCGAGGTTTCGAAGGAAAGTGGATTTGGGGGCGTCACAGGCGCCCTTCTTAGGGTTAGGTCAGTTCGATGCTATATGGCCTTCTTGACCACAATTGTAGCAGACTTTCTTCCCTTTCATGCAGACCCCTAGGTGATTCTTCCCGCAGGTCGGACAAGCTTTCACTCTCTTTTTCTGACTCTCTTGCTGATTCCCTGTTGATGTGTTGTCATTCCACCTTCTTTTCTAACTACTGCCTCCTCTCGTATTGCTACCACTAGTCTTATTACCTTCAGCTTCGCTTTTCTTCTTCTTCAGCTCTTGGTTATACTTTGTCATAGCATCGCACCCACCTTCTGCAAAGATTGCCTTCTCTAATACCCCGCAAAAGTGTTTAACTGGAACATTGACACTTTGCTATACAACCAGGGCTTCAGTCCCTGTTCAAACCTCCTTGCCTTGCTCTCATTGGTATGCACTTGATACGTGGTGAACCTAGCCAACTCATTAAATCTTGCATCATAGTCTGGCATAAGCATGTTACATTGCTTTAACTCTAGAAACTGAACCTCTATCTAGTTCTGTGAGCTCGTCGAAAAGTACATCTCAAAAAACATTTCTTTGAACCTCTCCCAGGTGATCACACCCTGTCCTTCCCGGAATTTGTTTGCCTACCACCAATAGTTGGCCACTGCCTTCAGTATGAATGTTGCATAAGCGGTCTTCTGATCCTTGTTGACTCTTGCGATGTCAAATACCTTCTCCATTTCCATAACCCACGTCTGATCTTCAATTGGGTTCATGGATCCCTTGAACTCAGGCGGTCCCACCGCTTTGAAGTCCTTGAACTAAGTGTTCGTTGGAGCTTGCGGCTGATTGGCAAGTGCTCCAGTCAACAAGTTCACCAACTACTGAACGGGATTGGCGTTGGCATTGGCATCGTTGTTATTAGTTGACCCTTCTTGGGTTGGTTGATGAGTTGGACGTCTTCTGGGCGACATATTTCTGTTATGATATATGCTTATTAGATCACTACTTAATTCTTAAATATTTAAGACTTAAATTAAATATTTTAGGATAATCACTTAACACAAATCATCTCAAATAAACTCTGATATTTTATTCATTCAAAAAGTTTTAAACAAAACATGATAGCATCACTGCTATTTACATCAACTATCCCGAGATAAAGAACTTTCAGGTTTTAAATCATCATCATATTCCATTCTTTATAATCACATTGGAATTTACATAATTAAGTACCATAGAAATATTTACATAATCAAACTGTTCCTATCACGCCTACTCAAGCATCAAATAACTTTTCTGCGGTCTTCTTCCATAATATGGAACATCGTACTACGGTTCAGCATGTACCAAGGCAAGTTCTCGAACTGAATTGGATAATAGAACACTCGATCCTGGGCCCTATCAATCGCTGTCTGGAACGTATAGTCCGTCTCCTCGATCTTAGCCTTCTTTTCCCGATCGTTATCCTCGACAAGATCTGCACGTCGTGAAGCCCTCATCTAAGCGTCCTCTACTCTGGCACGCTTCGCTGATTCCTCTCGCAAGTCGTTCTTCAGCTTTTGGCACGCTTCACTGATTCCTCTCGCAAGTAGTTCTTCAGCTTCTCTATCTTAGCTGACTTCTCTTTATTTTGGCCCTTTTCATGAACCAAATCCCACTCCACGTCTCCAAGACGTGTATCCAGATTCTTGATCTCGCTATCCTTCTTCTCGATAGTAGTCTGTTGTGCAACTGTCTGCTCCTTCAGCTCCCGAACAGTATCCTATAACTCTATGTTACGATCATACAGCTCTTCGTACATCTCAGCACTGATAGATTTTTGTGGAAACTCATCAGGGTCCTCATCCTCCTCCTTAGCCTCAGCCTCAACCTCAATCTCTTTAGAGTCTTACTCTGAATCAAACATTGGCTCATGCTCCTGACCAATGATAGTGATCAATGGAGATGGCTCTCTCCAAACCAACTGCTCCCAGATTGTATAATTCTCGGGGATCCTCCTTCATAGCCACTCGGGGCTCAACCTCCCTAGGTATACTGGATCCTCCAACATCCGACATCCTAACAATCAAAATTTTAAATTCTTAGTTACTAAGTGATGCAAAACAAAACTCGCGCGAGCACATAAACAACCACATAAGCACACATAAAGTCTTTTATTATCTTTCTTAGAACTCGATAAGAGTTTATCAAAACTATATTATCGATCTCTTAAAAGGCTACTACCCTAAGGCTTTCCCCCACCTAACGTTCATAACCTACAACTTTGATACCAACTTGTGACACCCCCAAATCTGGGTACTTCATTTCTATAGGATTTGGTGTTCACTGTCCAAATATAGCATATCTATCTACCCATACTAAAAGTAACTCATGAAATAAATAGAAATCCTCCCTTTAAGGGGTTACAACATCTGAATAAAATAAATCCCATGTTGAACTAACCACAAACATCACATGCAGAAACATAAATAAACAAATAAGTCTAAACATAACATCATAGTCTTAAAACATAACATCCATCAGTAAATAACAAGTCTTCAACACTTTTTAGCTTTGCCATTGCCTTTGCTAGTGGAAGGCTCGTCAGTCCTTTCAATCTTAGTTGCAATGTTATTATGCAAGAGTGAGCACGATTATCTACAAGTATAATAATATGACAATAATAATAACATGTGAGAAATCAAAGGGTTCTGAATAATAAAAAGATCAACTTTTGAATCAAGAAGGAATAACAAGAATCAAAAGTACATCTGAGGCCTAGGTTGTCAAGTATTTCTACTTTAAACTTTTAACAGTTATAAGACTATATGGACTCTACTACTCGTACTTAGGGGGATCAGCCCTTAGTACCATGAATGTGCACATCATCTCAATGTTAAAGCAGTAAATTAATCCCTTATGAAGGGTTGTTCATCTCAGTTTGACATCAGAGTCCGTACCAAAGGAAGTTTGGTTTGGATAAGCTCAATAACTGTTCTAGAATTTAGAACGTTCATCAACTATGGACTAGTCGAATCAATAAGGGTTCGCTAGTCTTACAAGGTTCAACAATAAATTGATAATCAATCAAATAACGAATCTCAAAGGTATATAATTGAATAAGTATTGTATAACCGAAATATTACTTTAAATAAGTATACATCTCATATGAAATCTTGAACTTGAATAAACAAGGATAAGAACTTGCTCAATAAAAGGCATAGGATTTTAGAACTTACATAACAATAATAAATTAGGGATAGAACACTTGCTCAATTTAAAGAGTATAGTTAGAAAACTTGCTTCGTGCGCAAGCTACAATTATAATTCTCGTTCCTCAATTAATCCTATATATCATTACATTCACAGTACAAATTAATTCTAAGTCTAATTATACTCATCAAATCACAAACACAGGTTCTTGAACACGTTATTAGACTTCACGGATAACGAGTTTAAACCTCGTATTAAACTTATCAATTACTCACATAAAACTTCATTGACAAGCTAATAACATCTCAATATATGATTAACATGTCATCATGTTCATTACATTAAGTTTTAAAACACATTTATGAACTTTGAACACTTACATAAAATTTACTAGTTTATTCTGCTGGCCGGCGCTGCAGCACCCAGTTTGTACTGGGGACTGGCGCTGCAGCGCTGAGCCCACATCAGTCGAGTGCTTGGCCTGGTGCTGTAGTGCAGGATTCCCTTCACAGAACCAGCGCTGCCGCGCCATGACTACGTCATTACGCCCCTTAGCCTGGAGCTGCAGCGCTGGGTTCCCTCACAGAACCGGGGCTGCGGCACCGTGGCTACGTCAGCATGCCCCTAGGACTGGCGCTGCAGCGCCCGGTTCCTTCACAAAGCCTGCGTCGCGGCGTTGCGGCGCAGTAAGGTCTGACAGTGTTAGCGAATAACACAGAAAGAGCCAAATAATGCCAAATTAAGCTTAAACAAATTTTTTTACTGTTACCCATGAGTTATAAACTTAACTGAAATATCACATAACGTTTCTAGCATGTTTTTAACAACTTAAACTACATAATCAAATAAATTAGAACACATAAATTTTATGTTTTTGATATTTTTCAAAGTTTCGACAAAAATCATGAAATTCTTCATTACATATTCGTTATAACACCGAATCTGTCCGTTTGAATTTTATTCTCTTCGTTTTAACATATATAATTATAATCAATTTAAAGTTTAATACACAATTAAAGCATGAAATTTTGTACATAAGGGCCATATTCATACTTTAACACTCTATAAGTTATGAAACTTCAATTAAAGCATGATTATATGAATTTGATTACTCTAAAGCATGAATACATGATATAAAACATGTTATGAAAAACTATTAACACATATATAATCATATCTCAATCATTCATCAAAATTTTCATTCATAGAGAACCTAAAAATGTTTACATAGAGAAAACATAACAACGTGAAATATAGAACTTGGGATGAAGAGATTACACTTGCTAACTCTGTTTGATGCTATAAACTTTAATTCTCCAACTTTTCTTCCTTCGATTCTCAATTATCTCTCAAATTTTCTCTTTAAGTTTTTCTCTCTGATGAATATGATATAAAGTCTGATACGTTATTTGTAAGGTTTGATATATATCATATACGTATATAACTGGTAGAGATAGTGGTGTCAGTTAATTCCATAATGGTTTTAGCTGACACCCACTATCTTAAAGACTTGTTTGGTTTGACACAAAAGCTTACTCCTTTCCCATTATTTTAATTAAAGTGTTTATTACATAGTTTATTTGCCACACTTTAATTAATCCAATAATCATTATTTAAATCAAAAAAATAAAAGATAATATTACACATTAAATCACATCATCACACAATTAAAATTCTTATTTATTAATTATGTCAAATCATTAAATCTCTAGTTAATTATTAAATAAATTAGAATAACGTCAATTAAATCTCTAATTAATTATTAAATTAATTAGAATAACGCTATAATTATTAAACAATTCATTTAATTTAATAAACTCAATTAAATTTACACTTTCAACTATAAAAATTCTCCACATTAATTTAATCAATGAAACACATATAATTAAATTAATCTACCACAATTCAATTAATTAATTGTTTAACTCAATAAATAAATCAGCAAAAATATTTATTTAATTCCATAAATATTTAAATTAAATTACAAAATTATCGTTCATCACAGATATATATTACGAACACGTCCAGGTGATTAGCCTGTAGTAATGTTGATCAACACTCATTCCTTAAACGTAGTTACGTTTAAGTTTTTGCAACCTCATGCGTCCCGTCGATTTAACGACGTTAAAACCTTTGTGTATTAATACTCAAGCTTACCTTTGAATTCGTACGAGAGCAATTGGCATAGGATAACAACATTATGGATATTTTGTGGAAAAAATACCCAAAATACTTTAAGTCTAAGTCTAGCCGAATCAAATGGCATCGACTATTCAATATCAGTTTATGCATAGGAAACCATGCATATTGACAACTTGTCCAACATAACGTGTAGACAAGAGTTTAGAAAACTTGCCTTTACGTCTTTAATCTGTTAAGTATACTTTTCTTGGGTCTTTATAAATTCTACAAGACATAAACACATAGCATACGAATGAGATTACCACAATTGATACACATCGTATAAACTATCTTATCCTTCTTGTATAGCTTATCCAAATTACTAAACTAATAACATTCGTTTAAGCTATTTAGCATCTGTTGCGGATTATTAACGTTAATATGTTACAAACCGGCACCAGTTAATCTTCATTAAGTTTGATGACAGACGAAACCCTAACTGGTTCGGTAACTCAAACATATTTTCCCCGGATTTCTGTTATTAAACTCTGTATAGGAATTACATATATTTTATCTTCATTTCTTAATATTCTCATGCTTCGCACCTCTATTACATATCATATAATCTTAAGGCGCGCATTCAACTAGATTTTTGTTTATCGTTTAGTTTTTCGGATTTTAAGTTTTAGTTTTAAATAAGTTTGATCAACGTTTAATTCTTAAAACCCATGTTAAACATGATGTTTAAGAAGTTTCTTTTCATGTATATTAACCATTTACTTGCCCCATAATTACCATGTAAAAAGTTGGGTTAATAAATGTCCACGTTGGGAAATTTTTCATTAAGGGCGCTGCGGCGCCAGCTTTAACTCTCAAAGAAACTAAATCCTGGCCCGGTGCTGCGGCGCAAGTTTTAACTTACCTAGCCGCGCTGCAGTGCCAACCATGCAGGGAATACCTCCTGGACAGGCGCTGCGGCGCCGACCTTGAGCCTTAAAAAAAATTTCAAACTTGAAATTTTGGAGCTCGTAACGTGAGCATTAGAACTCAAGATTCGCTCGTTCCAGAGCCATTAGTTCACATATAACATGTTCTATGATTCCATTCAGTCATAATTCATTTTTGAATCCTTTGGCGAGAAATTCGCCGTTTCATGCATTTTTACGCGTTCATTAAACGTTCGTGAACGTTCGACGCTCAGTTGTCTATAAATAAGACCCCCACCTTAGCAAAAAAACAAAAGAAAAAAAATAAAAAAAAGCAAAGAAAACGCCTATTTCGACCCTTAGCCTTACCTATAGTGCTCCAAACCTTGATTTTATTCTTCTAATACGTCTGCGTACGTACATAGAGCAACATATAAAGTTTTAACCGGTGGAAACTGAGATTTGAAGCCATCAGAGTGGCTTAAAGCCCGTGGCGCTACATCTTTTAAGATTTTTTATGATCAAAAACTTTTTACTGCTTTATTATATATATATATATATATGAGCGTATATATATATATATATATATATTTATAGCTTCTGGTTTCACCTGGATTTCAAATTCGTGGCCTTTCTAACTTACTTTTATGTATATATAAGAATATATATAAGTTTTTAATTGCTTGCATAGCTTGGATTGCTAATCCGTGTCTTTTTATCGCTTTCCTATATATATAACTACATATATATATATATATATATATATTTATACTAATTCGTTTGGCCTGGATTTCTAATTTGTGGCCTTTTCAGCTTTATTATATATATTAATGACTATATATATACTAACATTCAATTCAGTCAAGCCTGGACTGCTAATCTGTGGCTTTTTACCGCTTTCATATATATATATATATAGATATAGATATATATTTAACCTAACTTATTTGGCCTGGATTGGAAATTCGTGGCCTTTTAAGCTTTAATATATATACTAACTATATCTATTAACATTTCATTCAGTCAGGCCTGGATTGGAAATCTGTGGCCTTTTTCAGCTTATATATATATTTACATTTCTAAGTCGAGCATGGATTGGAAATTCGTGAATCTTTACAGCTTTCATATATATATATATATATATATATATATATATATATATATATTCTTTATTCAGTGTGATTAAATCTATGTTTTAATTATTCATTTGATATGAATTTGTTCTAATGTAGATTTTGTGGACCAGATTCATCTAAATCTAACCATTTCTAACTTTCAATCCGTTCAAAAGCGGTCAAACCGGAACCAGAGAGCTAGAATGACTAAGATTTATTTAAATCTAGCTTTCTTTCTAGTTTCTTATAAATATTAAAGCGACTACGTGACCCTAGATCCATATCTAGAGGGAACGAGAAGCTTTGGCTACGCGCATGCAAGGACTTAACTGATGAATCCTTTGTCTTGCGACGCCTAGATGTAAATTTGCATTTTATGTCAATATCTTTGCTGTGCATGCTTTTTGATATTATTCTGTGAGTCTAGGAATCATGGGATCTAAGATCAACCACACGGATCTAAATCTGATTCCCAGGATGGACAACTTTGCATTGTAAATACATCCTCATAGTTTTTTCTTGTAAATGTAAATCAGAGGGACCTTAAAACGGTTACCTGAATTTAAGGTCTCAGCATAGTAAAAAATGTGGTTTGTAGTGCTCGGGTCACTTCGATGGCTTTCATGCCCATAAGAAGCCCGACACTTGTATATACATTTTTTTGCTCGAGGATGCTTTGCATCCCTACAATAAAATTAAAAATAAGCCGAAGGCAAAATCAAATGGAAAAATCAAAAGGCTTCAATTACTATGTTAGCGAAAGGGTTTGAGAACCATATTTCAAAACGTCATTTTCATATGTTGTCTAAAAATGGACTTTTTCATCAAATCAAACCCTTCGTATATAGGTCCAACGAAGCACGACGCTACTTCCAATCAAGCATGTAGGCTCAATTACTTCGAACACACACACACACATTGCGAATAAAAAAAGGAAAATTAAAAAGATGTGGTAACCGTGTTTCACAGAAGTCGGGGGGGGGGGGGTGCCTAACACCTTCCCCCCCGCTTAACCAAGCCCCCTAACTTTATGAATCTCAGTTTCCAAGACCAAGTTTTGACACCGTCCAGTAATTGGGCCTACTTGCAAACTTTTCAAATAAAACTCGGCTGAGTTGGTACAACCATTTCAAAATATACCAACTGGTGACTTTGTAAACCTTTTAAATCGTCGACATGATACAAGTTGGCCTTTTCCTAAAAATTCACCATTCATAAAACAGCTAAGACAAACAAGGGTAGAAAACATCAATTAGGGAAAGGAAGATATGTCTAATGATTTTTCCCAACGTAGACACTAACAAACTAATCGAACCAAATTACACGGACTGGTTAAGGAATCTGAAATTTTTTCTCACTGCGAAAAAGATTTCTTATATCCTAAATTCGTCTGTCCCTGCAACTATTGCAGAAGAAGCCTCTGAGGAAGAGATTGCTACTTTTAAGAAGTGGGAAGATGATGCATCTGTGGCTCAATGCATCATTCTCGGATCCATGAGTAACGAGCTTCAGCGTCAGCATGAAACTATATATGGATACTTCTGCTATATTGCTGCAACTCCAAGAGTTGTATGGTGAGCAAAGTAGGACTGCTAGATATGAGATATCTAAGGAGCTCTTTCGATCTCGGATGATTGAGGCGCTACTATTGAGACTCATGTTCTAAAGATAATCAATTTGATTGAACGTCTTGGACAGCTTGGGTTTATCATGGAAGGGGAGTTAAGTCAAGATTTGATCTTGCAGTCACTCCTAGATACCTTCTCATAATTTATTATGAATTTTCACATGAATAAGTTGGATGTCAGCTTACCTGAATTACTTAACATGTTGAAAATTGCTGAAGGGAACTTGTTATCCAAGAAAAACCAAGTCTTACTGGTAGATGATTCTTCCAAAAAAAGGAAAAGGCCCAAGGTATCTTCTGAAAACAAGAAAACCAAAAAGGCTAAGAGCAAGGAGAAAGTGAAGGATCAAAAGAAACCTAGTCCATCTAGCAAAGAAATGTGCTTCCATTGCAATAATTCGGGTGACTGGAAGAGGAACTGCAAGAAGTTTCTGGCAGAGAATAAGCTTGGAGAAGTTTCGACTTCCAATCAAGGTTTGTTCATGATTGAAATTAATTTTTCTGAAAGTTAAACTTCTACTTGGGTATTGGATATTGGTTGTAGTTCTCACATATTTAATACTATGCAGGGACTGGTCAGAAGTAGAAAGCTGAACAAGGACGAAGTCGTCCTACTAGTGGGAAATGGAGCAAAGGTTGCTGCATTAGCTGTAAGGACTTATTGTTTAGCACCACTTACGGGCAAGTCCATTAATTTAAATAATTTTTATTTCAATCCAACAATCATAAGAAATATTATTTATATTTCTGTATTGGATATGGATGGTTATAATATTATAATAAAGAACAATAGTTGTTCTATTTATAATAAGGATGTTTTATATGGAGTTTGTAAATTACTGAATGGACTTTATGTACTTGACTTACATGAAAATATATTTCAAATTGAACAAACTAAGAAAAGGAAAAGAGATGATGGTAATTAAACTTTTATGTGGCACTGTAGACTCGGTCATATTAATGAAACAAGATTATCCAAGTTGCATAAAGATGGACTCTTAGAGATATCTGATTGTGAATCATATCTAACTTGTGAATCTTGTCTCATGGGTAAGATGACTAAATCTCCTTTTAGTGGAAAAGGAGAAAGAGTTACAGAGTTGTTAGCATTGGTACATGGGAGCTGTCGTTGACACTCCAAAATTAACCTCACTTTCACTTCACAAATTTAAATAATTAGCACAGTAGTAAGTAAGGATCGATCCCACAGAGAGTAAGTTTGTTTTAGAATTATTCTAATATTTTAAGAGATGGGGGTTTTTAAATTTGTTTTTAAACTAAGAAAAATAGAATTAAATAATGAGATTAACCAAATATGTAAAAACTTCAGTTCTGCAGTTCAGCTTCACCAAGTTACAACAATCAGTTAATCAAGTTGTTATTATTTATCCTTCAATGATATTAATAACCCTAGATAACTGCAATCGCTAATTATTTGTAATTCTCCTTTTGTTGTAAATTTAAAGTGACAATCGTCCCAATAAATGTTAACTACCATACAACCTAGAACTATCAGACTAGATTTAATATAACAGTAGCATGAAGAATGAGAATCAGGTTATTCCAAGTAATAATTACACAATTCTCTAATTATTTAACTTGTCTTCTAATAATCTTAGCAATACTCAAAAGCTTGTCCACAATTATGCATACTAATTGCTACTTATGATCAAATATAATATCGTTTGCTTAATACTATATTTTAATCTAGCAGATGATATTTATAAGATTAATCTAAATGGCCAATTCAAATCAATCAGATAGAATAGCATGCAATCAAGTAAGACAGATTATCAGAATAAATCTCAAGTAAGAAGGAATAAATAATAATAATTAATTAATTAATTAATTACTTGTAAACAAGGTTACACCTCCCTTTAGAACTGAATAAAGTAACTAGCCTGACATGCTCTATGTCCGCACTTCAATGAGGTATGATAGTTGGTAGAATATTGAATGAATTAAAACCTTGACTATCATCCTCTATTTATAGTGCTAGACAAAGACCTAAATCCTATGAGAACTAGAAATCCAAATCCTAAAAGGAATTACAAAATATAACTAGTTTCCATAAAGATATATAATCTAATAAGAAAATAAAATCTCAGCCCAAAGCAATCTTAATTCTAATAGCAATATCAATCCAAATCCATGTAGAAAGATGCCAAAATCTGCTTTTAGAAAGTTTTCAAAAAATCCAATATTTCCAAAAAAAAAAATCTCTTCAATTTAGCTTTAAATCAATTTGTTTCCATCCTTTTAGCTTTAATTCACCTGAAAATAATAAACAACTTATTACACTCATATATACATGAAACATGCAATAAAACCAAACGTAAAGGTATAAAAAATCATGAATATTGTGTACTTATCAAATTCCCCCACACTTAGTCTTTTACACGTCATCGTGTAAACCAAAAGTTTGATTTCCAAAAAAACTCTACTCAACTATAATGTCAAAAGATTTCAAGATCAAATCATGATTATCAACACTAAACCCACAAAAAGATAATCAATGCTTCATTAATTAACTCAAAACAACCATGCATTTTCACCATTGAATTTCATTAAGTCAAATTGTATCCACATAAGCACTCTTCTATGATCCGCACACTTACTCAACTTAGTTACCATGGAGCAAAAGCCGTGCACACCACTTAAGACCCAATACATATTTTTCCTACTTTATTTTTTTTACCAGAACCCTTTTATTTTCCTCTTTGTTTCCGGTGAATGCATTTGATGCTCTGTTTCACCTTCCTCAATCTTTCTTTTGTAAGTAAGTGTATTTTATGCTCCATCTCACTTATTCGCACGTGTTTATGGGAGAATGCGTTTTACGCTCCATCTCATCCCATAACATGGTTTCTCTTTTGCTTCTTTTTCTTTTTTTCAACAATTTCTTTGATTTTCAACATTTTTTAATTTTTTTTCCACATGGTCCTGCAAAAAATATAAGCAGTTCAATAGTTCTAAAGCTTGAGATTAGTGCACATAGACAACTCCATAGATAACTAAGCCAAATGAACATATATCACATGTTCAAGTACTCATGCGACACAAATTCAATTCAAATCAATTACTATGGATCATGACTTAGTTTTTCTCAATCATTAACCAATTAAGAATCAAACAGATTTTGAAATTTACCATTGATTTTCAATCTTTAACTTTAACATTCGAACACATAGGCAAATAGAATCATGAAACCCATATTTTTCAAAAATTTTCAAAAGGCATAAATTTTTAAATTTTTCTATCAAAATCAGATCAATATTCCTAAATAAAATAAAAACCTAAATTTCCCCCCCCCCCACACTCAAACCTTACATTGTCCCCAATGTAAGAAAATCATGCAAAGAAGAAAGAATATTATTCAACTAACACATAAAAAGTAAAAAGTAAAGGCAGAGAAAAATCAAATCTGAGTTCTTGGGTTGACTCCCAAGCAGCTGCCCTTGTTTATTGTCATTGGCTTGACATCATCCTTCCCATTCTATGTAATAAAAGTTTTAAAGTTCAAGTGGACTGGTAACGATTTTAACTCATTAGGGACATCCTTCAGATCCTTATTTTTCCCCATTCCATCCCTCAAATCCTCCTTGTATATTTGCTCAACAGATTCCTGCACTATAGAGTTAACAACGTCAGTAGAAAAAATAGAATTAATATTACCAAGATACCTTTTAACTTCATATATGCTGAACTGGACATGTGCCTCATCTAATTCCATAGTTAAGGTCCCATGGTATGTATCATGTAGTGTTTTTGTTGTTTGCACCAATGTATCATCTTTATCCTCTTTGTAAAGATCTGCAGAACTTATCAAATTGTTCTCCTCTTCCTCTTATTCATCCTTTTTAGACTTTGAATACCTGATTTCTTCTTCAAATTCAGTAGTAGCCTCAAGAACTTCCAACTGGTTTCCACTAGTAAACTCCTCATCATCTATAGATTCTTGTTCCCTATTCACCATTTTTTCCAGAAATTTTTCATACGACTCTGTATATAACTCTGAATTTTTCCTACTTTCCAATTCCTTCTTAGAACTTGGGGAAAAGGTAGTATCGGTTCATAAGTTGAAAGAGGTGGAAGTTTATGCTTGAGTACAACACTGCTGCTTGTTTCACTATTGTCTGACTTATTTTTCTCTGAAAGCATTGACTTTCCTTGCTGCCAATCCTCTGCACAACATCTCAATGTTATTGTACTTACATTCTCAATAGTTTGAGAAAGTGACCTCCCTAAGCCTTGAGATTCCAACCTCCCTACTGTGATTGCAAGCTGACCAACTTGGTCGCTCAGATCTTGAACAGAAATTCTTATCTCCTGCTGGAACTATTGTGTCTGATTCATAAACTATTATGTTTGATTCATGAATGCCTTGAACATATCCTCCATAAATGTCCCAGAATTGACAAGTACTTCTTGGTTTTCTGTGTGGTATTGAGGTTGAGTTTGCTGAAAACCTTGCGTATTCCTTGCAGCCATTTGTCAAACTATAGCAGTTAATTTAGAAACATGTTGCTCAAGATTACAAGTGCCTTTACCCTTTGTGATGTATGAGTCATCTTAGTACCATACTACTATGAGTTGGCTACTATGGTTGTAATTAAGTTCTTTGCAGCGTCTGGAGTTTTGTCTACCAGTGCTTCTCCACTTGCAGCATCAATCATGCTTCTATCCATTGGTAGCAACCCCTCATAGAAGTACTGGATCAAGTGATGATCATTAATTTCGTGAGGTGGACAGCTAGAACATAACTTCTTGAACCTTTCTGAATACTTATAGAGATTCTCTCCATTGAACTGTTTGATTCCACATATCTCCTTTCGTATATTGACAACTCTTGAAGCAGTAAAGTACTTCTCCAAGAATAGCTTTTGCATATCAGTCTATAATCGTATTGATCTTGAAAAAAAAAGTATAACTAGTCTTTAGCCAAATCTGCTAGTGAGAATGGAAAAATTCTAAGCTTGATCTGCTCATCTCTCACTCCTTGTGATTTCAACGTGAAACACACATGATAAGTGGTTTTTATGACCACATATTTAGATATTATCTAGCTTGTTTCGTTGCTTAAACTCAAGTATTATTGTGTTTTTATGTGTTTTTACTTTGTTTTATAGATTTCATGTTTAGGAACTCTCTTGGTGGGCAATGGGCTAAAACGATGCAAAGAATGCTAATAGGATTGATGGCATGACAATGGAAAGAAGTCAAGTGGCCAAATGGGAATGTGGTGATGCAAAATGGCTAAAAAGATGCAAGAATGCAAGAGGTGCAGGAGTAAACAAATGAAGATTACATGACGCCAGCATTGCACCAGCAAAAGCCAGCAAAAACCAGCATTACAGGTGCCGCGCGGCCGCACTGGGTTTGCAAAGGATTCACGCGCACCCGCGCCGTTTAGCAGGGAGCAGGGACCAAACTAGGGACACGCGCGGCCGCGCCAAGACCTAGGCCAAAGCCCACGTGGCCGCACCAGCTCGATTTGATTAGTAAATTGACTTTTTAATTCAGCAGATGGGAGAGGCTCAGTTATAAGGAGGGCTTATGCCCATTTGCAGAGGATATAATCCCCTTAAGGGATTAGCCCTAACCCTAGTTCTTCATCTCTTCTTTTTTCCTTTCAATTTCTTGTCTAGATTAGGTTAGGAGTAGAGATTAGATTAGATTTAATTAGTTAGTTTCTAGGGTTTAATTAGTTTTTGAAGACTGAAGCAAGTGAATTTCATTGAAGATTCAATTGAGGAGCTTGAGCACTCAGATTTATAATTCCTACCTTTATACTTTTCTTGCTCTCTCTTTGTAATCTTATGATGTGTATTGAACTTGTGAATGATATATCTAATTCTAGTATGAGTTAGTTTATATTTTGAGATTCTAATGGAACCTTTTGAGTATTCTATATTGATTTCCTTCCATGTTAGTCTTGTTTATCGTTATGTGATTGTCTATTACGATTCGTGTTTTTGTTGCTTAATTGATTCGCGGCCAATTACTTTGATAACCCAGATGGACTTGGAAGATGAAATGTGGGTTTAGATCTAATCGTAGTAGCGGGCGATTGTATGTTTACATGGCGTTGAATGTATGATTTGTGCTTAGGATAGACATATACCGAAGCACCGTCCGTAGTCAATTGAGAACTTGGACTAAAACCCTATTTATTTGTAAATCACATAGACATATAGGGGTTTAGATAATGTGGGTGTTCATGTGCGTTCTATCATCTATGGATTGCATGTGATATGGATTAGGTGCATCGAAAAATGGCATTCTCTCACTTTAGTGTTCTCGACTAGCAACCTTTGACGATTAATTTGACCTAACTAGAAGTATATTGACTTAGATGAATCATTAGGGGAAATTGGGATCTCATATCTCCATTATCTAATTTTACTCTAGGATTATTTAGTTTAAGTTTAAATTAATTGTCTAGTTAATTTAGTTTTAATCAAAACTCTTTACCGCTCGTTTAAATAAGACTGAGATGATTATGCACTAGTGGTTTGGCGACCTTTTATCTGTTAATTCTCCAGTTGGAATGATATCTGTACTTACTGATTATTACTTGTTGACCGCGTATACTTGCGCGTATTTGTCATACCTAATCGGGGACAACAAGTTTTTGGCGCCGTTGCTGGGGAATTAATTTGATAACTGTTTGCCAACATTAGTTTCAATCAAATTAGTCTTAATTTAAATATTTTATTTTTGCTTTAATTCTCTTCCTATATTCTCTCTTTTCAGGTATAATGGATCTAAATTTTTATCCATGGTGTTACACAAGGAAAGAGCAACCAAGGGAAACAGGGAATGATGGACTCAACCCAATTGCTACACTCTCAGCACAGTTAGAGGTTCTCTCGAGGAAGTTGGACATTGTTGATCAGAGTCGAGAGATGGCAGTTACTTATAACTATGGTGCTGGAAGTTATATGAGCCATCAGGACCCCATCAATTTTGGACAAGACCAGTTTAGGGGTGATTACTTCAACCATAATGAGGATCCCTATTATCATCAAGATTTGGGGTATCACCCAGAGGCCTCAGGGAGCTTTTATCAAGACCAACACTGGGATCCAAATCCAGCATACGCACCAGAATGCACATTCCAGACTCCAACTCATGAGCCTCAATACATGGATTTTGAGGGTGACACAGAAAAGGCAAGCTTGGAGGAAGAATGTGGCATAGAATCATTGAAGGAGACCTTGATTGAGCAAGCAAAGTCAATTGAGAATCTTCAGAGATGGCCAGATCAAATTAGTATGGCTTTAATGAAAGAGGAGTTGATTGAGCAAGGGATAAAGACTCAGAATCTTCAGAATCAACTATCTCAAGTAGTGGAAGCCGTGAGCAAAGGCCCTCAGAATACTTGGTGCTATGACTTGGATGCTCAAACTGAGGGAGAACTGGAAGTGCACTTGCAACTGGACGAGCTAAAGGCAATGGATATAAAGGAGACAATTGGGGACGTGGAAAAGTATGAACCAACCGTGACAATACCCCAAGAGCCTTCTCCGCCGAAGTTGGAAAAGTCAGTGAAGTTTGCACACCCTTGTCCCCTTGAAAGTCACATTACAGATATGGATCTCAATGAAATGAGAGAGTCCACATTCTGGAAACTATGGTGGTCTGAAGAATAGAGAATTGAAGAAGAACCCGTTGTGTGGTCTATGCCTCAATGCCCCGATCACTTCACATACACAACGGAAGAAGTGCCTAGCTCCCCAACCTTCAAAATGGGGAATCCTTATACACATCATATGCTAGGTAGTTTAAATCCGAAGCCTCTCGAGAAGGGCGACCTCCCAATAGACACTGCAGTACTAATGGATGGAGGGTTTCTCAAATATCGTTAGGGAATCGGATAGAGGCGGCATGAGAAAGTCCAGCTAACGGACTATAAACTAAGCGCTCGATGGGAGGCACCCCATCAAATCTCTCTCTCCCTCCTTGTTTAATTCTACTTACTTATCTCCAATTCCTTTCCCACCTGTTTAATTCTTAGTAGTTTAATTTTTAGTTTAAAATTTTTGAAAACTCTTAGAGTTAGGAGTTCATTGCCTGCATTTTTGGATTTAGGCATTGATGCATATATTTTTGGGACTATACAGTATTGTACATATTTTTGATGCACTTGCATGTTGCATATGCGCACATATAGGAGTTTTTTTTGGGATTTCATATATTTATCCACCTATGTTATTTCTCCTAGTTATAAATAGTTAATATTAGTTTTGGTGATTTAGTGGGCTTAATAAATGTTGTATGCTTTTCTCAGGTCAAGGCTGCTAGAATGAATCAAAATTCAAAAGTCCCATCCTCACTGCATGTCAAAAGCTGCATATCAGAAATCTGAGGAAAGGCGCGTCATGCCGATTGTCTCAAACTAAAAAAAAAAATCAACAGAAACTGAGCACCACATCATTTCATGTAGCAAACAAAGCCGACTAGGGGAGTTCTTTTTTTTTTCCTTTTACCTTCAATTAGGACATTGCAGTTTTTAAGTTTGGGGGTATTAGGTTGATTTTGCATTTAGTGTAGGTTGCATTCATTTTGCATATTGTGTTTGTTCATATAAGGGATGTAGGTGGTGTTTTGTTAAAATTTGTAAAAATTTTAAAATTTTTTGTTTTTGTTTTAGTCAATTGTGTTAGGACATATTGCATGAATCCTGTTTTCAGTTGGTTTGTTATGTATTTGGCCTATGAGGAATCTAGAATTGCTTGATTTTCAAACTGATTGGAGACTTAAGCTTGATTATACTGTCATATATGTAAATCCTTATCTGTAAGATACTGATGTCACCAGTTAGCACGATAGAGTAACCATCATGATATGCTTAGTTTAAATTGTCACATACTTGTCTTCTGGTGGGAAATTTATGTTTTAATGAAAGAGTCAGTGATCAAATGACAATAACTAGACTGTAAAAAGCTTAAGTTTGGGGGAACTAGGGGGTATGCATGCTGTGTGGGGAGATGGAGCGTAAGACGCACTCCCCTATGAAAAATAAAAGAAAAAAAATTACAGTAAAAAAGAAAAAAATAGAATAAACACTTTGGCTACGTCGAGTTCTATGGCCTTTGATATTCGAGCAAGTAAGCCCTCGAGGTGTTTATACACCCAGCGCCCTAAAGTCGTCCGGTCTGGGAGTCATTAGTCGAAAGCTCGCTACACGGGTATCATTGAAAAGCCTAAGAGTACTAGGCATTGAACAGTCGATTGTGTACACGGAAAAGTGCAAAATCTTCCTCGTGAGTAAATAAAAGCTTAATGAAACCCCCCTGTTGACTCTTAACTAAAGTAATGCATGGTCTTGGTTAGAACTTATCTGATTTACTGCTTTTCTTGAGTTAAAACTTGATTTTTTCCCCTAAGAAGCATAATATATGATATATTTGTTCCAAAGCATGTCTAATGGTTGCTAGGCACACAACGTAAAATACAGCATTGCTGACAAATTTGGATTTGCAAGAATATGCCTTATAATCTTGTGTTTGGTGCTCTCTCTGTTTGATTATCTTTTGGTTTTCTAAGGTATTGCTTTGAAAGATCAATACTGATTGATACGGGGATTCACATTCATGATAGGTTAGGTTGCATTCATTGTAGATACTGCATTACATATTTTGTTTGGTTTTGTTTTGTTTGCTTGAGGGCAAGCAACGTTTAAGTTTGGGGGTATTTGATAAGTGGTTTTTATGACCACTTATTCAGATATTATCTAGCTTATTTTGTTGCTTAAACTCAAGTATCATTGTGCTTTTCATGTGTTTTTGCTTTGTTTTGTAGATTTCATGTTTAGGAATTCTCTTGGTGCGCAATGGGTTAAAACAATGCAAAGAATGCTAATAGGATTGATGGCATGACAATGGAAAGAAGTCAAGCAGCCAAATGGGAATGTGGTGATGCAAAAAGGCTAAAAAGATGCAAGAATGTAAGAGGTGCAGGAGTAAACAAATGAAGATTACAGGACGCCAGTATTGCACCAGCAATAGCCAGCAAAAACCAGCAAAAACCAGCATTACAGGTGTCGTACGGCCGCGCCAGGTATGCAAAGGATTCACGTGCGCCGACGCCGTTTAGCAGGGAGAAGGGACCAGACTAGGGACAAGAGCGGCCGTGCTAAGACCTAGGCCAAAGCCCACGCGGCGACGCCAGCTTAATTTGACCAGCAAATTGACTTTTCAATTCAGCAGACGGGAGAGGCTCGGTTATAAGAAGGGCTTATGCCCATTTGCAGAGGATATAATCCCCTTAAGGGATTAGCCCTAGCCCTAGTTCTTCATCTCTTCTCTTTTCCTTTCAATTTCTTATCTAGATTAGGTTAAGAGTAGAGATTAGATTAGATTTAATTAGTTAGTTTCTAGAGTTTAATTAGTTTTTGAAGATTAAAGCAAGTGGATTTCATTGAAGATTCAATTGAGGAGCTTGAGCACTCAGATTAGCAATTCCTATCTTTATACTTTTCTTGCTCTCTCTTTGTAATCTTATGATGCGTATTGAACTTGTGAATGATATATCTAATTCTAGTATGAATTAGTTTATATTTTGAGATTCCAATGGAACCTTTTGAGTAGTCTATATTGATTTCCTTCCATGTTAGTCTTGTTTATCATTTTGTGATTGTCTATTACGGTTCGTGCTTTCGTTGCTTAATTGATTCACGGACAATTACTATGATAACCCATATGGACTTGGAAGACGAAATGTGGGTTTAGATCTAATCGTAGTAGCGGGCGATTGTATGTTTACATAGCATTGAATGTATGATTTGTGCTTAGGATAGACATATACCGAAGCGCCGCCCGTAGTCAATTGAGAACTTGGACTTAAACCCTATTTATTTGTAAATCACATAGACATATAGGGGTTTAGATAATGTGGGTGTTCATGTGCGTTCTATCATCTATGGATTGCATGTGATATGGATTAGGTGCATCGAAAGATGGCCTTCTCTCACTTTAGTGTTCTTGACTAGCAACCTTTGATGATTAATTTGACCTAACTGGAAGTATATTGACTTAGATCAATCATTAGGAGAAATTGGGATCTCATATCTTCATTATCTGATTTTACTCTAGGATTATTTAGTTTAAGTTTAAATTACTTGTCTAGTTAATTTAGTTTTAATTAAAACTCTTTACCGCTCGTTTAAATAAGACTGAGATGATTATGGACTAGTGGTTTGGCGACCTTTTATCTGTTAATTCTCCGTGGGAACGATATATGTACTTACTAATTATTACTTGTTGACCGCGTATACTTGCGCGTATTTGTCATACCTAATCGGGGACAACAACACCACATAGAACTCCTTTAGATGCTTGTATGGATTTTCACTTATAAGACCACGAAAAGTAGTTAAAAGATTAATTAGTCCTGAGTTAAGTTCAAAAACAACATCTAAAGTAGGATATTCAATACATAATGATGATTGATCCAGATCAGGAGTAGACAATTCTTTCAAAGTTCTGTTATTGTGTGGCACCACCATCTCTTCCTCTTCAAGTAATAGAATAAGAGCTTCTTTTGTATCTGCAGTTTTCTCTATCTCTTGATCAAAATTTAAGTAAATAAAGTGAGATGATTGAGTCATAAAACAAAAACAAAAACAAAATAATAAAAATAAACGAAAACAAAGAATAAACAAAAATAAATAACATTCCCCGGCAACGGCACAAAAATTTTGGAGCTGTCGTTGACACTCCAAAATTAACCTCACTTTCACTTCACAAATTTAAATAATTAGCATAGTAGTAAGTAAGGATCGATCCCACAGAGAGTAAGTTTGTTTTAGAATTATTCTACTATTTTAAAAGATGAGGGGTTTTGAAATTTATTTTTAAACTAAGAAAAACAGAATTAAATAATGAGATTAATCAAATATGTAAAAACTTCAGTTCTGCAGTTCAGTTTCACCAAGTTACAACGATCAATTAATCAAGTTGTTATTATTTACCCTTCAATGAGATTAATAATCCTAGATAACCGTAATCGCTAATTATCCACAATTCTCTTTTTGTTGTAAATTTAAAGTGACAATCGTCCCAATAAACCCTAACTATCATACAACCTAAAACTATCAGTCTAGATTTAATATAATAGTAGTACGAAGAATGAGAATCAGGTTATTCCAAGCAATAATTACACAATCAAAAATTATTTAACTTGCCTTCTAATAATCTTAGCAATACTCAAAAGCTTGTCCACAATTATGCATTATTATATGGTACTTATGATCAAATATAATATCACTTACTTAATACTATATTTTAATCTAGCAGATTATATTAATCAGATTAATCTAACTGGCCAATTCCAATCAATCAGATAGAATAGCATGCAATCAAGTAACACAGATTATCAGAATAAATCTCAAGCAAGAAGTAATAAATAATAATAATAATTAATTAATTACTTATAAACAAGGTTACACCTCCCTTTAGAACTGAATAAAGTAACTAGCCTGACATGCTTCTTGTCTGCACTTCAATGAGATATGATTGTTGGTAGAATATTGAATGAATTAAAACCTTGACTTTCATCCTCTATTTATAGTGTTAGACAAAGAACTAAATTCTATAAGAACTAGAAATCCAAATCCTAAAAAGAATTACAAAATATAACTAGTTTCCATAAAGAAATAAAATCTAATAAGGAAATAAAATCGCAGTCCAAAGCAATCTTAATTCTAATAGCAATATAAATCCAAATCCATGTAGAAAGATGCCAAAATCTGCTTTTAGAAACTTTCCAAAAATCTAATATTTCAAAAAAAAAAATTATATTCAATTAAGCTCCAAATCAATGTGTTTCCATCCTTTTAGCTTTAATTCACCTAAAATTAATAAACAACTTATTAAGCTCATATACACCTGAAACATGCAATAAAACCAAACGTAAAGGAATAAAAAATCATGAATATTGTGTACTTATCAGTACACAGAGATGTTTATGGACCTATAACAACGAATGCACGGTATTCTTATTTTATTACTTTCACTAATGATCATTCAAGATTTGGATATGCGTATTTAATGAAATACAAATATGAATCATTTGAAAAGTTCAAAGAATTCAGAAGTGAAGTAGAGAAACAAACTAGCAAGAGTATTAAGATTCTTTGATCGGATCGAGGTGGTGAATAATTAAGTAGTAAGTTTCTCAATTGTCTCAAAGCAAATGATATAATCTCACAATGGACTCCACTAAGAACACCACAGTTGAATGGTGTGTCTGAAAGGAGAAATTAAACATTATTGGACATGGTTCGTTCCATGATGAGCTTTACCGATCTTCTAGTTTCCTTCTGGGGTTATGCCCTAGAATCGGCTGCATACCTACTTAACAAGGTACATACCAAATCCGTCCCAAGACTCCATATGAGATATGGACAGGAAGGAAACCAAATTTTAAGCATGTTAAAACTTGGGGTTGTCCAGCTTATGTAAAAAAATTTGAGAATGATAAGCTACAGACTAGATCTGAAAAATATAGATTTGTGGGATACCCTAAAGAAACTTCAGGGTATTACTTCTATCATCCAACTGATCAAAAGGTGTTTGTTGCAAAACATGCTGCCTTCTTGGAAAAGAAGTTTATCCTAGAAGGGGTCAGTGGGAGTAAGATATATCTTGAAGAAGTTCAAGACCCACAAATTACAAACAGATCAAAGTCAGCTGCCTGACCAAGTAGAAGAACCTATTGTACAACACCCTATTCGTAAATCTGAAAGGATACCGAAGATACCTAATAGGTATGAATTTGTCATAGAGGATGACGATGAGGTATGCATCATGAATGATGATGATCCATTAAATTACAAATATGCTATGAGTAGTAAAGACTTAGAGAAATGGCTAGAAGCCATGAAATTCGAGATGAACTATATGTATGAGAACAAAGTATGGACTTTGGCTTCATCACCTGAGGGCATTAAGCCTATTGGGTGCAATTGGGTCTTTAAAAGAAAGACTGGAGCGAACGACAAGGTAGAGACCTATAAAGCACGACTGGTTGCAAAAGGTTTCAAACAAAGACAAGGTGTTGACCATGATGAAACTTTCTCGCCAGTAGCAATGCTCAAGTCCATTCGGATTTTGCTTGTAATTACAGCTTACTATGACTAGGAAATCTGACAGATGGGCGTGAAAATGACCTTCCTCAATGGGAGCCTTAAGGAGGATGTGTATATGACACAGCCCGAGGGATTTGTTTTAACGGTTGGAAAAAATCAAGTCTGTAAGCTGCAACGATCCATTTATGGGTTGAAGCTGGCTTCTCGTAGGTGGAACATCCATTTTGATGAGACAATCAAAGAGTTTGATTTTATCAAAAATGAGAATGAACCATGTGTGTTTATAAGTAGGTTTTTAACCTACTTAATAGGTATTTCTTAGCTTGATATATTGTTATTACTTAAGTGTGCATGTTACTTTTCATATGTTTTGTGTTAATGTGCAGAAATGGAGAGTATTTGGGCAAAAGCAGAGAAAAGAAGTGTTTTCAGGTTATCTAACAGTCAGGCACGGGGCACGCTGACTTTACACTATACCAGGCGCAGTCCGCGCCGGAGGAAGTTAAGTTCTCTGCCTACCTAGTGCGGGGCGCGCCGCCTACGAAGGGATGCAAGCGCTGGGCGCCCCAGGCGGACGACTCTGACCAGAATTTGTTATTTTAAATAATAAGTTGACTTGGGAAAGGATGGCAGACTTGCCTTTTTGTACTAGGATTTTGATAGACTATTTATATCAGTTGTTTTCTTAAGTTTAGACTATCTTTGAATCTATCTTTCTTTCATCTTGGGATCTTGAAGGCTACAAACCTTAGTTTTGAAGATTCAAGCATGTCAGGATAAGTTCTTTTATTCAATTCTAAAGGCTATCAATTAATAGTTTAATCAGTTTTATCCTATTTATTCTTTCAATACAATCATGGAATGACATGAAAAGGCTATTTTTGGAGAAGTACTTTCCTGCTTTAAGAGTAGCCAACATAATGAAAGAAATTTGCAAAGTCCCACAATTCAGCGGTGAAACATTGTATGAATAATGGAAGAGATTCAAGAAGCTTTGCTCCAGCTGTCCACCTTATGGACGATCCCACCGCACAACAAGACGTAATTACGAAAAAGAGGATTTATAGACCACCCCACCAGATTGACGATCAACGTCTTATCGTATACTTTTATGAGGGACTTGTACCGATGGATATGAGTATGATCAATGCTGCGAGTGGAGGAGCATTGGTGGACAAAACACCGGAGGCTTCTAAGAACTTGATTGCAAACATGGCAGCCAATGCATAATAATATGGAACGCGGAATGATCATCTAGCACAAAGGGTAAGTGAGGTCAGCACGACCAATGTAGAGCAACAGATTTATGACTTAACTACTTTGGTGAAATAATTAGCTACAGGTAACTTACCGGTTGCACAAGCTTGCCAAATCTGTTTAATGGTGGGGCACCCTACAGATGCATGCCCGACATTACAAGAGGACGATAATACACAGCAAGCTAATGCAGTGGGAAACTACCAGGCTCAGCCGCAGAGGAAATATGACCCTTTTTCCAACAAATACAATCCAGGATGGAGGGATCATCCTAACTTCAGTTATGGGGGTGCTAGGCCGCAGGCACAAGGGTTTTACCCGACTAAACAACCGTTTTAGCCAAATCAGCCACAGTACCAACCTAGACCAGCAACACCGACCAATCCTGGAACATCCTTGGAGGACATGTTCAAGGCGTTCATGCAACAGACACAACAGTTCCAACAAGAGACGAAGTCTTCCATCCAAAGTTTGGAGAGTCAAATGAGCCAATTAGCCACTACTGTAGGTCGGTTGGACTCTCAAGGTTCAGGGAAGCTTCCATCGCAAATTGTTGTGAACCCAAAGGAGAATGTCAGTGCTATAACCTTGCAGAGTGGAAAACAGATGGATACACCTACAACTACAGTTGAGTTTGACAAAGAACAAGCAAAGGACGAACTGAAAAAATCTAAGGTACATCCTAACCCACCTTCTCAGAAAGATATTCCACTACCCTTTCCTCACAGAAATTTGAGAAAATCAACGAAAGATGAATAGGAAAAAGAAATTCTAGAAACTTTTAGGAAAGTAGAAGTGAATATCCCGTTACTTGATGCAATTAAGCAAGTGCCACGGTATGCTAAATTTTTGAAATAATTGTGCACTAACAAACGTAAATTGGAAAACGATGAAAAAGTCATAGTTGGAGAGAATGTATCAGTTGTTCTTCAAAGAAAAATGCCACCTAAATGTAAAGATTCAGGCATGTTCACGATCCCATGTAAGATAGGAAACACTAAATTTGGCCATGCTAGACTTAGGTGCTTTAATTAATGTTATGCCACTATCTGTTTATATATCTCTACATCTTGGACCATTGTAAAATACTGGTGTAATTATTCAATTGGCAGATCAAACTAACACCTACCCCCGACAGGTAGTAGAAGATGTTCTGGTGCAGGTGAACAAACTAATCTTTCCTGCAGATTTTTATATAGTGGATATGGAAGATGATACATCACCAAACCCATCACACATCTTGATAGGAAGACCCTTCCTAAAAACAGCAAGGACTATAATCGATGTGCACAATGGGACCTTGACAATGGAGTATGAAGGCGAGAAAATCCAATTTAACATATATGATGCCATGAGGAACCCTAGTGATATTTGTCAGGTTTTTGCAATTAATGTGTGTGACTCTTTAGTGCAGCAAACTTTTGAAAAAATTCAAAGAGACAGCTTGGAGGTTGCTATTTCCAGCAGTTTGGACATGGATGAGACATATGAACTTGAGCATAGTCAAGAATTGAAGGAAACTGTGGCTGCACTACAGTCATTGCCTAAACTCACAAATAAGTATGCAGTCCAATTAATTCAATTACCTATAACTCATCAAAAACTATTACCATCTGTGGAGCAAGCTCCAACACTTGAATTGAAACAATTATCGACACACTTGAAATATTCATATTTAGGGACTAATGAAACTTTACCTGTGATAATTGCTAGTAATCTAACCAAAGTACAGGAAGAAAAATTATTAACAGTCCTTACGGACCACATCACAGTGTTAGGTTAAACCATAGCAGATATCAAAGGTGTTAGTCCCGCGATGTGCATGCATCAGATTTGGCTAGAAGAAGGAGCTAAACCTACGAGAGATGCACAAAGAAGGTTAAACCCACCAATGATGGAGGTAGTGAAGAAAGAGGTAATTAAATTACTTGATGCAGGAATCATCTACCCCATTTTTGACAGTCAATGGGTAAGTCTGGTGCTGGTAGTTCCTAAGAAATCTGGAATCACGGTTGTCGAGAATGACAATAATGAGTTAGTGCCCACCCGAATGCAAACAGGTTGGAAAGTGTGTATCGACTATAGGAGGTTGAATACCGTAACTAGAAAAGATCACTTTCCCCTTCCTTTTATTGATCAAATGATAGAACGTTTAGCTGGGCATTCTTATTATTGCTTTTTAGATGGTTTTTTAGGTTATAACCAGATTGTGATCGCCCCTGAAGATCAAGAAAAGTCCATATTCACATGTCCCTTTGGTACCTTTGCCTATCGGCGAATGTCCTTTGGACTCTGCAATGCCCCAGGTACTTTTCAAAGATGCATGGTGAGTATTTTTTTCGATCTTTTAGAAGAATGCATCGAAGTCTTTATGGGTGATTTCACAATTTATGGTGATTCATTAGATGCATGCTTAGATAATCTGACACGTGTATTGGATAGATGTTTAGAAATAAACCTTGTGCTAAACTAGGAAAAATGTCACTTTATGGTAGAACAAGGAGTTGTACTTGGTCATGTAGTGTCAGTTAATGGTTTAGAAGTCGATAAAGCTAAGATTGATATTATATCTGCACTGCCTTACCCCGTCAGCGTATGGGAGATACGCTCTTTTCTTGGATATGCAGGATTTTATCGCAGGTTTATCAAAGATTTTACCAAGATAACATTGCCCTTATGTAAGCTGCTTCGAAAAGATGAGGAATTCCAGTTTCATGATGAATGCAAGGTGGCTTTTGACACCTTGAAGAAGTTATTGACATCAGCCCCTATCATTCAACCACCAAATTGGAAGCTCCCGTTCAAAATAATGTGTGATGTAAGCCATCTACTATGCTTCAAGAACATTGAATGCGACTCAGATAAACTATTCAACAACGGAAAACGAACTCTTATATGCTGTATTTTCTTTAGAAAAATTCAGATTATACTTACTTGGTACTAAAGTAATAGTCTATTCTGACCATGCTGCTCTCAGGTACTTGCTGACCAAGAAGGAGTCCAAACCTCGAATCATAAGGTGGATCTTGCTGCTGAAAGAATTTGACTTGGAAATTAAAGATAAAAAGGGTGCAAATAACTTGGTGGCGGATCACTTGAGCAGAATTCTTAAGGAGGAGGAAGCACTTCCATTACAAGACATGTTCCCGGACAAGCACTTACTCTCCATTGGCAACACAACTCCCTGGTATGCTGATATTGTGAATTATTTGGTAAGTGCATATTTATCGAGTGAGTTTTCAAAATCCCAGAAAGAAAAGCTTAAGAGTGATACAAAACATTATGTGTGGGATGACCCATACTTGTGGAAATTTTGTGCTGATCAGATAGTTAGACGATGTGTACCTGATAATGAATTCCATTTTATTCTAACTTTCTGACATTCCTATGCTTGTGGAGGTCTTTTTTGACCTAAGAGAACATCACGTAAAGTGCTAGAGGTGGTTTCTTTTGGCCCTCTATTTTTAAAGACTCGTATTTATTATGTAAATTATGTGAAAATTATCAAAGAACTAGTAGTATATCTCATAAAAATCAAATGCCACAAAACCTTATTCTTCTTGTAGAAATCTTTGATGTTTGGGGTATTAATTTCATGGGACCTTTTCCTGTTTCTTTTGGAAATATTTATATCTTATTGGCGGTTGATTATGTTTCAAAATGGGTGGAAGCTAAAGCCACCAGGACTGAAGATTCTAAAGTTGTTGCAGATTTTGTCAGGACTAACATATTTGTCAGGTTATAGCACCACGGGTCATCATTAGTGATCTCGTAACTCATTTCTATAATAGGGTGTTAGCAGCTTTGTTGAAGAAGTACAATGCTCTTCACAATGTATCTACATCCTATCATCAGCAAAGCAATGGCCAAGCAGAGGTATCCAACCGAGAGATCAAATCCATTTTGGAAAAAGTAATCAACCCAAACAGGAAAGACTGAAGTCTTAGATTAGACGATGCACTATGGCCATATAGGACGTCGTACAAAACTCCGATAGGTATGTTGCCTTATAGGATAGTGTTTGGGAAACCATGCCACCTACCTGTGGAGCTAGAACATAAAGCTTTCTGGGTGATCAAACAGTGCAATATGAACATAGATCAAGCTGGCGTCAATAGGAAGTTACAGTTATAAGAACTCGAGGAGTTGCAGACCGAAGCATATGAGAGTTCTAAGTTGTACAAAACTAAGACAAAAGCTTTCAATGATAAATAGATCTTGAGGAAAAATTTTATTGTGGGACAAAAAGTCCTTTTCAATTCACTGATTGAAACTATTTCTAGGTAAGTTGCGCTCTCGCTGGGAGGGACCATTTGTTGCCACTAATGTCTTTCCTCATGGTGCAGTCGATATCCAGAATCCGAAGACAGGAAATGTGTTCAAAGTGAACGGCCATATGTTGAAGCCGTTTTTGGATAGCAATCAAGTTGAGGTGGTAGAGGCCGTGACGTTAATGGATTCGGCTTTTGGATGATTGAGTGGTCATTAGTCGAGCTAACGACGATGTTAAACACGGGCAGCTATTTGGGAGGCAACCCAATTTCTTGATCTTTAGTATTAGTATTTAACAACATTTAGTAATTTGTATGTACTCCATTCTTACATGCCTAATAAATCCTTATCACTTTCACTTTCATATTATCATGACTCAAGGAAAAGAAGAGCACCATCACAAAAGGAACAAGTCCACTAGCCAGGTGCTGGCCGCGCCCCAACACAAGGTCATCACGTGCGAGGCGCGCCACATATGCAGAAAACCATGTTCAAATTCACCAGGGTGGCGCGGGGAGCGCTCTCATGGGCGCGGGGCACGCTAGTGGTCCAACATTTACTACTCGAAAAGGCAGACAGGCGCGGGCCGCACCGCAATAGGAGGAGACTGGGCGCGGGGCGCGCCGGTCGGTAGAGCCAGGTTTAAAACACGGTTTTCATGCTTTGTTTTCCCTCTCCTAAACAAATTCAACCCAAACTCTCTCTAACCCTGTTCCTATACAAACTCTCCTAAAATAATCCAAATCCATCTCTCCAAATCCAAATCATATTCTAATTCTACTCTCTCTCTAAACCTAACCCAATACACCCCATCATCAAATTCGTCAGTCCAATTTCGTCCAACACTACTCCACTCCTGAATTTCCCCTACACCTTCAATACTCTACACATACAAAAATCTTCATTCCTAATTGGAAGCAAGAGTAATTGGACACAATTGGAATTGGAAACAAGGGGTTTAACAGGTTTTTTAATCATCACACATCCAATTGAAGCTACAATCAAGAGGTAACAAAAGTATTCATTGGTATTGGAGTGTTATTTTCCAAAGAATTTTAAGTTTCATTAAATTGCTTGATAATTGTGTTGGGAATCCTTGGTTTACTTAAGACCCAAGGTTAATTTGAATTGTTTGAATTTGGGATATTTTCTATTATAAATTATACTAAGTTTGGGGGAGAGACATTTTCGCCCACCACATGTTCGACAAATTGGTTCAACAAGTTTTCACAAACTAACGTCATTTGTTTGGAGCCCAATTCGACGAGCAAGCATAACTATGGCATCCAAAAGGCCAAGGACTTCATACTCTAGTGCTCCTCCCCACTTTGATGCCACTAGATTTATAAGTGAGGGAGCGTCATCTTGCTACTCCAAAGTCATCGACAAGAAGACTTTGGTGCTTGAAAGAGGGAGCTTATGATAGTGGGGCATAACTGGTTTCAATTGGTCTAGTAACCCAAGCCGACAATGATCAACATTGTCAAAGAATTCTACGCCAATTCCATCGAGCTGGTTCGGGGCAATTCGGTATCATTCAGAGCGATGACAATCAATGACTATTTTGGGGTGGAGACACCACAGACAGATCGCTATGAGGATCGTTTGCCCAATCTAGATGAGATCATAGCTTGCCTTTGCAAGCCTGGGACTTAATGGGTGATCAAAGTGGACTCCGATGAAAAAGTCCTTTTTCCACATGCCGCTTTGAGTCGATATGGGAAACCCTGGTACACATTTATATGTGCTTGCCTCATGCCAACACATCACCAAAATGACGTAACGAAAGAACGAGCACGTCTTCTCTACGGTATAGTCACTCATGAGGCCGATCCAAATAATGCAATCGAGATTTTGAACGTCGACATCTGCCTCAGTATTCAACAGTCCATTGACCGATCACTGCGAGGGGGCACCACAGGCAGATTACTGCATGGCTTTTTGATCACCGACCTATGCCGCCAAGCAGGAGTTCAATGGTATGCCTCGAAGCTGATACAACAACCAATTACCATCATTGATCATCCAACCATTAAAAAGTATAAACCCTGGACAGGAGCACGGTCACATCCGCGGGGAGAGGGGTTCATTATGATTCCACCATCCACACCACCATCACCGTTACAAGCTGACGAGCCAATGGATGAAGAGGACGAAGTAGAGTCGCCGGCCACTTTTTAGTGACACAGTTAACAAAGGAGTATGAGACTTGCACGCCAAGCTGCAATGCATATATACAACGTTAAGGCCTTTACAGTATTGGCCGATGCATTCTCGCGCTTCTCTCCAAATTTCAACCCAGTCTAGATGCCCATTCCTCCAGTTCTGCCTAGATACCCCCCATCTGAAGATGACGATTCTGACGAGCCTTGACTTGTCGCTTAGGGAAGTCCTCATTTTTTTTATTTGATATGCCAAGTAATGAGGACATTACCTAATTTAAGTTTGGGGGGGGGGGGGAATAAATTCAAATTTTTGTGTTTTAGCATATAGATTAGGTTGCATGTAGGGTAGATTTCATTCATATGCTTCTTTTTTTTAAAAAAATATTGCATTCATTTAGGAATTTTGTCAGTAGAAGCATGCATAGTACATAGTGATTGAGCAGTAAGTCGTGGTAATGAAATACATGGTTAATAATTTCGATTTTCACTGATCTTGCATAAAATTGAGCTTCATGATCTGATTAGGTTCGACCATAGTAACATCAATGCATGATTTTAGTTTTCTCTCAAAATTTAAGCACACCGATTGACTGTCAGTTGTGATTAGGAATTCATGTTTATTAAGAACACATACACTTACTTGGTCACAGATTAAAAATAGAACGTTTGCTGAAACATAAGTTTGGGGAAATGTGGCTCAGAAAAGAAAAAAAGAAAATAAAGAAAGGAAAAATTGAAAATTGAAAAAAAAATACTTATGAAATAAAGGCTGATTTAGTTAGACCTCGTGGCCTTTGTTACTCGGACAAGTAAACCCAAGGGGATGTCTTAACACCTAGCGCCCTAAAGCCTTGGGGTTTGGGAGTCGTTGGCTGAAAGTCCGTTACACGGGTAACATTGGAAAGCCTAAGGGGGTTGAACATTGCACAAGTCAGATATATGAAATAATTGGTGGATGGAGCGTTAAAACGCACCCACGAAGTATGAGCGTTGATGTTTAATCTTTTATTGCTTATATAGCCTAATTTTCGTAATGTTTATGTGGATGCCATGTTTGTTTAGATATCTGTGTAAATGGTAAGGTGTGTGTTTGGGAATAATCACAGGAATCACTTTGAACTGTCTATATAAAATTGGACACACACGCACGAGAGGGGGTTAGAGTCATGTAAGTGATGTGAAGATGCAAGAGTCTATGATTAGTCATTAGTCAAGATGGATTGTAAGCTAAAGTGTTAATTCGTAAGGATTATACAACCTATGTTTGGTTACTGATATTTCTGCTCGATTTTGTTAGTTGCATTCATTATGTATGTTGCATTCATTGTGTTTGCTTGCTTGAGGATATGCAACTATTTAAGTTTAAGGGTATTTGATAAGTAGGTTTTTAACCTACTTAATAGGTATTTCTTAGCTTGATATATTGTTATTACTTAAGTGTGCATATTACTTTTCATATATTTTGTGTTAATGTGCAGAAATGGAGAGTATTTGGGCAAAAGAGGAGAAAAGAAGAGTTTTCGGGCTATCTGACAGTCAGGCGCGGGGCACGCTGACTTTACACTATACCGAGCGCGGGCCGCGCCAGAGGAAGTTAAGTTCTCTGCCTACCTAGCGCAGGGGCGTGCCGCCTACGAAGGGATGCAAGCGCGGGGCGCGCCAGGCTAACGACTCTGACCAGAATTTGTTATTTTAAATCATAAGTTGACTTGGGAAAGGATGGCAGACTTGCCTTTTTGTACTAGGGTTTTGATAGACTATTTATATCAGTTGTTTTCTTAGGTTTAGACTATCTTTGAATCTAACTTTCTTTCATCTTGGGATCTTGGAGGCTACAAACCTTAGTTTTGAAGATTCAAGCATGTCAGGCTAAGTTCTTTTATTCAATTCTGAAGGGATGTTGAACCTTACTATCAATTAATGGTTTAATCAGTTTTATCATATTTATTCTTTCATATTGAGATTTATTCTGATTATCTATATAAACTTTTATGTATGTTATTCAATTGACTAATTTGGTTTCTGCATGATTAAATTAGTAAATTGATATCATATGTTAGATTAAGATATATTTTAAGCAAACGAAGTGTGTCTAATCAAGGTAGCAATTAATGATATTTTATTGTGGTCAAGCTTTGAAATATTGTTAAGGTTTTCAGGAAAAAAGTTAAATAATTCCTGATTATGTAATTATTGCTTGGAATAATCTAATTCTCATTCTTAATGCTTCTATCATATTAAATCTAGACTGATAATTCTAGGTTGTATGTTAGTTAGAATCTTTTGTTGGCGATCGTCGCATTAGATCTACACATAAGGAGAATTTCGGGTAATTTGCGATCGTGCTTATCTAAGGTTTTTTATTTATTGGAAGATAAATAGTGTAAACAATTGGTTAAATCATAATTGTGAAAAGGGGATACTAAACTGAAGAATTGAGCTTTTTACTCATTGATATCTTCTTAAATTCACTTTAGTTAGTTATACTTTTCAAAACTAAAAAACCCAATTCATTGGAAATACTTGGATAGATATAAGGCAGTTCATTCTCTGTGGGATCGATCCTTGCTTATTACTATACTAATTCTTGAGTTAGTTGAATAAAAAGTAGGGGAAATTTTGTAGTGCTAGACGATAGCTACCATGTGTAAAAGAAGTTTGTGGGATTGCTGTATCATTCCTTGTATTATATGTTGATGATATATTATTGATTGGGAATGATATTTCGATGCTACAGTCAATTAAAATCTGGTTATCTAAACACTTCTCCATGAAGGACTTGGGAGAAAGATCTTATATTTTGGGGATAAAGATCTATAGAGATAGATCTAAAAGGATGCTTGGCTTATCCTAAGGAACGCATATTGATATGATGCTAAAGAGGTTTAGCATGGAAGATTCCAAAAGAGGTCTCATGCCAATGAGCCATGGAATACATCTCTCCAAGAAACAGGCCCCAAAGACACCTAAGGAGAGAAATCGTATGAGTAAGATTCGTTATGCATCATCAATAGGATCTATTATGTATGGTATGATATGTACGAGACCTGATGTCGCTCATGCACTTAGTGTAACGAGTAGATATTAGTCGAATCCTGGAGAAGAACACTGGAAGGTAGTGAAAAATATCATAAAATACTTAAGAAGAACTAAGGATATATTTCTTGTCTATAGGGGGTCTGAGTTGAAACTAAAGGGCTATACAGACTCAAGTTTTCAAACAGACCAAGATGACAGTAAATCTATTTTGGGGTATGTATATTTACCTTAAATGGTGGCGCAGTGAGTTGGAAAAGTTTCAAGTAACAAACAGTTGCTGATTCAGTGACAGAGGCAAAGTACATAGCTGCAAGTGAAGCTGCATAGGAAGCTGTTTAGATGAAGAAGTTCATAACTGAACTTGGTGTGGTTCCTAGCATAAGAGGAGTAATACCTTTATTCTGTAACAACACCAGAGCTGTTGCATAGGCTAAGGAACCCAGGTCTCATCCGAAATCCAAACATGTGTTGCGGCAGTTTCATTTGATTAGAGAGATTATTGAAAGAGGAGATTTAACCCTGGAGCGTGTGGACTCTCAAGACAACATTGCAGATCCATTTACTAAAGCTTTAACACAACAACAGTTTGGTTGTCCCTTTGAGAAAATGGGTATGAGATACCATAACGATTGACTTTAGTGCAAGTGGGAGATTAAAAATAATATACATACAAGCCAATCATGTTTGATGATAAAGCATTTATTTTATAACATTTTTATTCATTTATTAATAAAAATGTTATTCAATTGAAGACATTTATTTATCTACATGGTGCTGTGTTTATAATATGTGATAAACCCATAGTTTTAAGCAATGCTTTTAAAATCATGATGATGATCATGCTAATGAGATCTAAATTCTTAGATAGCTTAAAACTAAAATAGTTTCAAATCATTGGATTAATAAAAAAGGGATTAGTGAATCCGGATAGATTGGTACATATGTTGACTTGCTCATTTTATGAGGATGATCGATCTCATAATCATTTGTGTTGAGACACTAAAGAAAGTATGTAGATGCTTATTGGAGAATAAGTTCACAGAACGTGGCTTGCTAAGGAATACCTAATGCAGTTTTACTTACATATCAATAGGAATTCCTTAAATGATAGTAGTACAAATAATCCTTAGGCTTGAGATCATTATAGTATCTTGTGTATGATGAGTTATACTTTGACATATCCTTTAAGACCCCAAGGGTATATCAAAGGGTATGATCGTGTATAATTTTTTATACATGGAGATAATGAATGATCAATTAATAAAGAATCTATCACTTCTAGTAAAAGAAGAGAATGTCATATGTGATTCGATAAATGACAACCCAATAGTCATTGGCCAAGGTAGAATGAAATTAGAAAGGAGTTTCTAATTTACATTATTTGGAGTTTAGCATTTTAGAATCGAAACACATATAATTAAATAAAATAAGACTTGATAGTAAATCCATGTCTTATATTTAATTGGGACATTGTATGGTGGAATGAATGAATTGTACGGTAACTATTTACTCATAGGTTCTTTTATGATTGATGTTGAAATCTATATTATCTGGAAAGTCGTTGATCGCTAAGGGGGCTTACCCTTATTGTAGAATAAATATTATTTATTTAAATGAATTATTACTTTAATTTATTTATTTAAATAATATTATAATTATTCTCATTGATTTATTCATAACCAGTTTAATATAGAGAACCTAAAGGATCACACCATAAAAGGAAGAATATTTATTAAAGAAGCTAATTGCATAATTGTAAAAATAAGTTAAGTATGTTTAATTTAATCTATGGTGATAGAATAAATTAAATAGCTTCATATTATTATTTAATATTTTTGAAGTATTAAATATAAATTAATAAGAGGAGTCTTATTATTATTATTATTACTATTATTATTATTTAAATCTTAAAAGAGTTTGAGAATTAATTAATAAGATACTCTCTCTCATATATTCCTAATAAGATTGGGAGACTAATTAATTAAAAGTGTTTAATTATTTCCAATAGAATTGGGAATTAAAAGGTTTAATTAATTAATATGAAACCTCATTCCTAAATAATTTAGGAGGATTGCCTACATCTATAAATAAGAAAGTCTTATTATAGAACAAGGTTATACATTACATTATTCCAATAGTTGGGAGAGGATACACATTCTATAGAGATAGAATTAGGGTTTAGCCAAATACCCACATTCTTGAATATCTCTTCTTCCTTGGTGGATCACTTCTAGAGGCCAAACACTTAGGTGGTTAACGTTGATCAAAGGAATGAATCAAACCCGGAGAACTTAAGGAGATCACGAAGGATTTGGAGTTGAACTTGTACCCGTGGAAGCTTAGTTCTACAAAGGTATGATTCGATAATTCTTTCTCTTTCGTTTAATTAATAATTATGCATAAAGGATGATCCGGGTATACAGTTTATAAAATTTTAAAATCCATTTTTTACCACGCTTCCGCTACTTTGATCTTACAAACCTAACAAAGCTTACCCGAGAACATCAGATTGGCCAAGGCTAGGTAGGCATAGCCAGGGAATCAAAAACCCAATCCACATACCGTCACAGTTAGATAAAGTTGGACTGTGTTACTCCAATGGGTCCAAACACCGTAATCCCCACAAGGGGGTGTCGGCATACGTATTATCCACTCGCATGCCGAACTTCACCGAAGCAGGTTGCAGGAAGCCAGGGAAAAAGGTCCCACGAAGGTGTCAAGCCTCCTGATCCCCAAGGTCAATCAGGTCAGAGACGGAGAAACCTATAAGGAAGCGTTTGTCGAAGATAGGGAAAGGAAAGCTTAGAGTGAAAAATTCCTTAAGGTAGTCCAGTTCCGATTTATGAGCATCTTTTGCCTTGCCGAAGGTGCCACTAAGGATTCTATGGGGCGGGCCCAGTAGACGATCAGCTTGGCCTTCCTTTTATTAACTGGGCAAAAGTCAGCATCCCATAAGAAGATCTCGGGTCCAGTTCCAAGCTAGTCTTGGTCATCCTCAAAGACATCATTGACTCATGTCACACTTCAATCTCAGTCATCCCTGAAGATCTGACTACATATAATTGGACGATCACCCTTCAGATCGTTCGGAAGGAGTTAAAACAGGAAAATAATTTGTTAAGAGGGAGCTTAGCTTTTTCATTTCAGCCTATTTTATTTTATCTGCAACTTGTTATTGCCTTTTGTCATATTAACTGCTGAACCCTTTTGCAATTGATAACTATTATATATATATATATATATTAAGAAATTAAGTTTTTTTCTCAAGTTCCCAAATTTGAGTATTTCTAGCCCTGTTATTAACTTGTCAAATTCAAGTAATGAGTACGATTTTGATATAGAATTGGACTTTGACTTAATGGGAATTGAGCAAGAAAAGGGGGTACGATGACGAGGTGCCTAAGAAATTTAAAAGATGGGTCGAAGACAAACCCAAACCCAACTTCGAGCAAACCACCACCATAAATATAGGAACCTCTTATATTCCCAAAGAGCTACAGATCGGAACCAACCTCCCTTTTAGCCAAGAAAAAGAACTAACCAACTCCTAACCCAGTTTAAGGATATTTTTGCCTGGTCTCATGAAGACATGATAATTTTGTCCACAGACATAGTCGTCCCTCGATTATCAGTTAAAGAAGGGTTCAAACCAGTAACATAGAAGCTGAGACGGTTGAAACCAAAAAGGAGCCTGAAGGTCAAAGAAGAAATCATTAAACAATTCTAAGCGGGTATCATTTAAAAGTAGTATGCACACAAGCCAATCATATTTGATATGATGAAGCATTAACTTTGTAACAATCTTATTCATTTATTAATAAAAGAATTGTTTATTTAAAGGCGTTAATATTATCAACATAATGTTGTTATATTTTAAATGTGATAAACCCAAAGTTTTAAGCAATGCTTTTAGAATCATGATGATGATCATGCTAATGAGATCTAAATTCTAAGATAACTTAAAAACTTTTATAGTTCTCAATCGATGGATTACTAAATAGGGGATTAGTGAATTCGTATAGATTGGTACATACGTTGCTTGCTCTTTGGAAGAGAATGATCGATCTCATAATCATTTGTGTGGAGACATTATAGCAAGTATATAGGTGCTTATTGGAGAATAAGTACAATGAACGTGGCTCGCTAAAGGAATACCTAATGGAGTTTTACTTGCCTATCAATAGGAATTCCTTTAGTGATACTAGTATAAGAAATCCTTAGACTTGAGGTCATCATAGTATCTTATGTATGATGAGTTATACTTTAACATGTCCCTTAAGACCCTAAGGGTATATCAAATGTTATGTTTCAGTATAATTAATTATATATGAAGATAATGAATGATCAATAAAGGATCTACCACTTCTAGTAAAAAAAGAGAATGTCCTATGTGATTCGATAAATGACAACTCAGTAGTCATTGGCCAAAGCAAAATGAAATTAAAAAGTAGTTTCTAATTTGTATTATCAGAGTTTGTACATTTCGGATCGGAACATATATAATTAAATAAAATATGACTTGATAGTAAATTCATATCTTATATTTAATTGGGACATTGTATGGTAGAAGGAATGAATTGTACAGTAACTATTTACTCAAAGGTTCTTTATGATTAATGTTAAAATCTATATTATTTGGAAAGTCATTGAGCTTTAAGGGGGATTACCCTTATTGTAGAATAAATATTATTTATTTAAATGAATTAATAGTTAAATTTATTTATTTAAATAAAATTAGAATTGTTCTAATTAATTTATTCACAACCAGTTTAATATGAAGAACCTAAAGGGTCACACCATAAAAGGATGAATAATTTTTTAAGAAGCAAATGACATAATCGTAATATTAAGTTAGGTGTATTTAATTTAATCTATGGTGATAGAAAAAATTAAAAAACTTAATATTTATTATTTAGTATTTTAGAAATATTAAATATAAATTAATAAGAGGAGTCTTATTGTTATTATTACTATTATTATTAGTTTAATTCCTAAAGGAGTTTGTGAATTAATTAATAAAAGTACTCTCCCATATTCTTAATAAGATTAGGAGGTAAATTAATTAAAGGAGTTTAACTAATTGCTCCTAATAAGATTAGGAAGCCTGATTAATTAAAAAAGTTTAATTAATTAATATGAAACCTTAATCCTAAAATGCTTAGGAGGGTTGCCTACATTTATAAATAAGAGGAGTCTTATTTTGATTTGAAAAAAATATATAATTTCAAAGAGTTAGGAGAGCACACTTTTTCTATAGAGAGAAAAACTAGGATTTTGCCAATAACCCATCTTCTTAATACTTGTTCATCCTTGGTGGATCACCTCTAGAGGTAAAACACTTGGGTGGCTGACGTTGATCAAAGAAAAAGAATCACACCCGGTAGATTCAAGTCGAACAAGAAAATGATTGGAGTTGAACTCGTACCTGAGGAAGCTCGTATCTTCAAGGGTATAAATCTCATCTTCTTCTTTTCGTTTAATTAATAATTGCGCATAAAGAATGATCCGGGTTTATGGTTTGTAAAATTTTAAATTATTATTTTTACTCTTCCGCTGCTATGTATGTAATTGTTACATGCTTATGAATTTAACAAACCTAACATCATTGTGGTGTCAACCTACCTGGAATGGTTATCTAATGTGGTCCCAATGCCGAAGTCTGGTGCGAGCTTGTGTAGATTATCGAGATCTCAACAAGGCCAGCCTTAAAGATGACTTCCCAGTGCCATTCATCCATGTGTTAATAGACAATATACGACATAGTATGAGATGTACTCCTTTGCCGATTGCTTTGTCGGATACCACCAGATTATGGTTGCTAAAGAAGATAGGGGAAAGACCGCCTTCATCACACCTATGGAACTTTTTGCTATAGGAGATTAGCTTTCGGCCTCACCAACACTGGTGCTACATATCAAAGGGCTATGATGACCTTATTCTACAATATGATGCATAAGGAAATTGAAGTATATGTGGATGATATCATCGTAAAGTCCAAAGGGGCAGATAACTACTATACCCATCTTCAAAATTTGTTTAAGCGGCTTCGCAAATATAATTTGAAGTTAAACCTAAGGAAATGTTCTTTTGGCATGAAATCTGGTAAAATGATAGGATTCCTTGTAAGAAATTGAGACATCGAATTGGATCCAACCAAGATAAAAGCCATCACTGAGATGCCCAAGCCGAGAACTGAGATGGAAATACAAGGTTTCCCAGGGTGAATAAATTTGATCAGCAGGTTCATATCGCAGTTAACAGCCACCTGTGAACCCATTTTCAAGTTGTTGAGAAAGAACTCCTCTGGGAAATGGAATAAAGACTGTCAAAAGCCCTTTCGCACAATCTAGAAGCGGTTGATTGAACCACTCATACTGGTACCCCCAACGGAGGGAGTCCCATTGTTCATATACATATAAGTTAACTCTAACGCCATGGGATGCCTGTTGGGGGCATAAAGATGATATGGGCAAAGAAAGGGCCATTTATTACCTCAGCAAGTGATTCAGTAGTGGAGAGCAAAAGTACACACTGATAGAAAAGACCTGTTGCGCATTGGCTTAGGCCGCTATGAGGCTACAACATTATCTGCAAGTGATTCAGTAGTGGGGATGCTTTGTGTCGACTTCGGGAAAAAATCCGTGGGTCGAGTTACAACCCGGATCTTTCTCTCTTCCTAAGTTATCTATACCCTTACTCTTTTTATTGCGAAAAAATGTTTTGAAGGGTTTTTTAAGAAAAGGCCAACATGTATCATGTCAATAATTTGTTCATTTTACAGAGTCGCCAGTTGGTAGATTTAAAATGGTTGTACCAACTCAATCGAGTTTGTTTGAAAGAGGCTAAATTGCTGGACACTGTCAAAACTTGATCTTTGAACATAAAGTTTAAGTTCGGGGGCTTGGTTAAATGTGGGGAAGGTGTTAGGCACCCCACAACTCCCATGTAAATACAGTACAGCATCTTTTTAATATTTTTATTAAAATTGAAATGCGTGTGTGAATGCTGTTTGAAAATTGGGCCTATGTTTAATTGATTGATTGAAAGTAGTGCTTTGCTTTGTTGAACCTATATACGAAGGGTCTGATTTGATTTGCAAAAAGTCTTTGATTTTGATTTGCAAAAGTGTTTAATTTGATTTGCAAAAACTTTTCTTTTGATTGAATTGAAAATGATGTTTTGAAAGCTGGTTATCAAACCCTTACGCTAACATAGGAATTGAAGCATGTTGATACTTCTATTTTTTTTATCTTTTTAGCCTTAAGGCTTGCATTTGAATGGTGATTTGTCGGGCTGCGAAGCATCCTCAACCATAGAAATAAATACAAGTGTCGGTCTCCTCATGGGCATGAAAGCCATCGGAGGGACGCTGACACTACAAACCATATTTTCACTATGTTGAGACTTTAAATCCGGATAACTGTTTTAAGGTCTTTTGTATATACATTTTAGAGAAAAACTGGCAAGGTACATTCGTAAACTGGAGTTTGTCCATTATGGGAATCAGATTTTAATCAGTTTGATCACGAATCCCACGATTCTTAGGCTCACATATGAGTAGCCAATAAACCTGCACAACTCAAATTTATACAGAAACAGATATATACATCCTCACGTAGCAATGAAACCAAGAATTCATCAGTAAATTCTGGTTGCGCATGGCCAAAGCATCTCATTCCCACTAGATAGCGATCTAAGGGCCGCGAGTTTGCTTCTTTTTTTTCAACTAAAACTAGAAAGAAAGCTAGGTTTAAGGAAAATCTCAGCCATTCTAGCTTCCCGGTTCTGTCTATACCTATTTTGAACCGTTTGAAAGCTAGAGTTGGCGAGATTTAAATAAATCTAGTTCGCCCGCAGAAATGTCAGTGCCGATTCATATAAAATGAATATTTAAAGCAACAGTTTAATAAGAGCGAGTAATGCAATGTATATACAGTTATATATGCAAAAGCTGTAAAGGGCGATGGATTTTCACACCGGTGCTCGGATTGGAATTAAAATATATATATATATATATATATATATATTTAAAAGCTATATAAAAGCCACGAATAATCCAAGCTGGGCATAATTGAAATATATATAGAAAAATAATAAAAAGGGGCGGTGGGTTTTCACACCGGTACCCGGACTGAAATTGAAATAGACAGAAAAGTAGTCAACCAAGACTGGGAAGATAACCCAGTGTGGTAAGTGTTGCAGATATGTATAAAAATAGTAAAAAGGCCACAAAATGATCCAGGCCGGAGTGGAATGTAAATGTACAGAAACGTAGTCAACCAAAACTTGGAAGATAACCCAGTGGTGGTTAATTTACTTATATATGCATATTTATATATAAAAGTAGTAAAAATGCGACAGAAGACCAAACTAAAATATATAAATATATAGAGAGAGACAGAAATGTAGTCAACCAATACTAGCAAGATAACTCAGTGATGGTGAAGGCTGCTTATATATGTATATATATATAAAAGCAGTAAACTACGTCGGATTTGACATTCGGGCATGACAGAATTGAAAAGTTAGTGTATATACAGTCATATATATACATAAAAAAGCCAAACCCGGACTAGGAAGATAACCTAGTCCAGCGAAGTTGGTTAAAACAAAGATGCAAGTATGTCGAAGCTGCTGGAAGTGACAGGATCATCAATTTAAGTTGTAAAAATGCCAGAAATTGAGTTTATGTACAAAAATGTAATAAAAGTTGACGAAAACGGCCACGGAACTGAGCTCCGATCATATTTAGAAAACAAAATTTGATATGTAAGTGCAAAACAGTGCAAAGAAGTAAGAATCACTTTCTAATCATAAAAATACTCATAATGGACTGCTACACCGGCTTTTTGCCAAATTATAGGCTTTAAACGTCAAAATCTATCGGTTATTTTCTTATATGTGGTAGTATATGGTTATATCTACATGTTAGAGTGAAACAATTTGTGTTTGGAAGACACGAAAAAGTCAGAAAATTAAACGGGCAGAGGTTCAAAGCATTTTTTTTTTCAAATGAGGGGGGTGCCCTCATATATACAGGCCAGAAAGCCTCCACCCTACCTGTTGCTGCTGTAGGTAGAGGTGTGGCTCCACAAGGTGGGGCCCATATGTCCGATTCTATCGTCTCGAAGTATGTGCACTTCGAGCAACACGAGGTCGAAGTCAAAAGTTTTTAACTTTTAATCAGAGCGTCTGTTTGAGGCGTGCGATACCTTTCCGAAAAGCCCTCACCGAGTGTGTCACAATGACATGGGATAAAACATTTTTTAGGTCCAAGAATATGGGTTCATAACCAGGTCTTTGATTTCCCGTAGTTTGTCCGTTAAGCTGTCTTGCGCTGTTTGCACTTGGGATCATTGTTATAGTTCGTTCTGACCTTGGTGGCATCAATTCTGCTTGAGTTTGACCGAGTCAGCTTAGGGTTGGTAAAATGATCATTTTTCCCCTCCCGGGTTGCTTTTAGTGTCGACATGGCCTTCGGTTGACTTCCGGGAGTTGTTTCCAAGACTTGGATCCCATTCGAGTCTGTTTGTCCTCAAGGTTATCTCTGAGGCTGACTTGGTCATTACAGGTTTTCTTCTAGATATGTTATGGGGCTTCAGGTTTGTTCCTGAAGTTGACCTGACTCCCCGGGTTGAGATCGGGGATGACCTGTACCCCTCGGGTTGAGACTGGGATTGACCTGTACCTCCCAAGTTGAGACTGGGGCTGATCTGTACCTCCTGAGCTGAGACCGCGGCTGACCTGTACCTCCCGGGTTGAGACGGGGGCTGACCTGTACCTCCCGGGTTGAGATCGGGGCTGATCTGTACCTCCCGGGTTGAGATCGGGGTTGACCTGTACCTTCCTGGTTGAGATCGGGGCTGACCTGTACCTCCCGGGTTGAGACCGAGGCTGATCTGTACCTCTCGGGTTGAGACCCGGGGCTGATTTGATGGCCCGGTATTGAGACCGAAGTTGATTTGAAGGCCCGATATTGAGATCAGAGTTAATTTGATGACCCAGTATTGAGATTGGAGTTGATTTGATGACCCGGTATTGAGACCGGGGTTGATTTGATGACCCGGTATTGAGACCGGAGTTGACTTGATGGCCCGATATTGAGACCAGGGTTGATTTGATAATCTGGTATTGAGATCAGGGTTGATTTGATGACCGGTATTGAGACCAGGGTTAATTTAAAAGCACAGTATTGCCCTCCTACAGTGTTAGTAATAGGGAGAGGAAATTTTGAGTGTCTACAGATGCCCCTCTTTATCATGTTCATGCAATATAATGGAATGAGCAGGATAAAGATTGGTAGACACTTGAAATATGACAAGATATTAATGATGCAATGTAATGAATGTTGAAATGTTTTCGCAGATCACATTTCACACTTGGCAAATCAAATCGCATCGTAAATCGCATCGCAAATCGCTTACCTTTATCGGTGTTTGCGTCGGGGCTAATACCAACGTTTTGATTCCCATCGGTGCTGTCGATGTTCATTTGATGATGATAAACTGAAATATTTTCTACATTTTTGCTGGGGATAACGTTACCCGTTATATTCCTTGTTGCAGCATTATCAGGTGGTTGCTAGTAGAATATCAAAGTTAAACTATCACATGCTATTTTTGTCACTCTCTGCTGGGGATGACGTCCTCTGCGATAGATTAGGTGATTCTGATGGGGATTATATTATTGATGCTACCTTGGTTTGAGACCAATGGTTTTCGTGTCTGGCTGTACTCTTCACAGGGCCTATTTCCCTTCGGCCGGTGCTATTGCACATCTCTAAATGCTCCTCTGCTAGGGACATTTATCGATTACCGAGTTTCCTTAATAGACGCTTCTGATGCCTATCCTGATGATAGTTTACACCAACATTTTGCAATAGGAGGTTGAATCACCAATTCTTCTTGGTGCTCCTTTTGAGGATGTGTATAACAGATTTCATCATCGGGGATGGACTATTACATAGTTTCCGTCACCGGATCACTTTTTATGCTTCACAGAAGTTGCTCCAACGGCTAAGACGTCGTTGGGGTTGAGCCGACAACTGAACTGGACTCGATCTGTACCCGAATCTTCGCTGGGGTTGAGCTAACGACTGAGCTAGACTCGATCTGTACCTGAAACCTCGCTGGGGTTGAATCAACGGATGAACTGGGCTCGGTCTGTACCCAAAACTTCGCTGGGTTTTGCCAACAGCTGAACTGTTATCGATCAGTACCCAATGCTTTGCTGGGTTATACCAATGGCTAAATTGGACTCGGTCTCTATCCAAAACTTCGCTGGGGTGTGCCAAAGGATGAACTAGATTCGGTCTGTACCCTAAACTTCGCTGGGGTTGAACCAACGGCTAAACTATCATCGATCAGTACCTGACGCTTCGTTGGGTTATGCCAACTGCTGAACTGTCATCGGTCAGTACCCGACGCTTCGCAGGGTTGTGCCAATGCCTGAACTGTCATCGGTCAGTACCCGATACTTTGTTGGGTTGTGCCAACAACTGAACTGGACTCGGTCTGTATCCAAAACTTCGCTGGGGTTGAACCAACGGCTGAACTGTCAACGGTCAGTACCCGACACTTCGCTGCAAATAAAAAAAGACTTTTTTTTCAAATCAAAGCAAACCCTTCGTAAATAGGTCCAACGAAGCAAAGCACTACTTTCGATTTATCAAACATAGGCCCAATTTTTAAACAGCATTCACTCACGTATTATATTTTTTAAAGATAAATATTGAAAAGATGTGGTACCGTGTTTACACGGGAGTCGTGGGGTGCCTAACACTTTTCCCACACTTAACCAAGGCCCCGAACTCAAACTTTGTTTCCAAAGATCAAGTTTTGACAGTGTCCAGCAATTGGGCCTCTTTTCAAAAAATAAATTCGGTTGAGCTGGTACAACCATTTCAAAACTACCAACTGGCGACTCTGTAAAATGAACAAATCGTCGATATGATACATGTTGGACTTTTTCCTAAAAAATCCTTAAAAAACGTTTTCCTAAATAAAAAGAGTGAGGGTAGAGATAACTTAGGAAAAGAGATAAAAAGTTCCGGGTTGTGACCCGACACGCGGGATTTTTTAAACTAACGTCGATAGGTGGCGACTCTGCTGGGGACAGTAGAGGGCTTAGGCCGCTTTCAAATCTTTTCAAATATTTCCCTTTCAAAAACTACGAATGCGTGAAATTCTACGCCTTTGCATTAAATGAATGCGTGAATGCTAAGTCTTTACGTGGAATGAATGCATGAATGCTGCGTCTTTACATTGAATGAATGTGAATGAATGTTTACCCGCTTTCTAAAAAAAATCATCATATGCATAAACGATGAGGCACGATGAATGTATGTTGTGTTCCTCTCACAAGGAGGAAAAACACGTCGGTGATAAGTAATGTCTCTAGGGATCGGCTAAATCTCTGGGGCTCATGAAAAATACACCACCCAGATTCGCTCCAGTTGAAAGATCGGATTAATTTCCCCTCTAGTAGATTGCAATGATCTGGGAACTTTCATGCTGAAAAGCCACGCGAGAGTAACCTAAGATAGGTCAGCCTCTGATTATCGAAATTCGAACGGAAGCTTCTTCATGCCTTCCTTTTTTAATTCAATGTCAAGTCTTCAATTCCAATGTAAAGTAACACAATGTAAATAGCATAATGAGAGAATTACATTTCTTGTCAAAAATATCTTGTCATCCTGTCATTAAAACAACTAACCTCTGTTTTGCAGGATAAGAATAAAAACCACATCATGCATCATATCCTTACCTACATAAGGAAATTGACACGCCTACGTTTTGTTGTAGGTAAAAAATTGGGCCTGTCACTCGATCTAAGTCTAAGAAAGCACTACGTCCATCCACGGACATGACTTCGAGTGCTCAACCAGAATCCACCCCTGTCTCTAGGGAAGAATTCGAAGGATTGAGAAATCAGATAGCTGAATTAGCCGGTTTTTTGAGTGAGCAAAGCAAGGCCTTTAAAGGGAAGCAAACCCAAACTCACATAGAACCAGGAGCACCTGGTGGTAGTAGTGGTAGTCAAGAGATCGAAAAACCAAGACTCAGATTCCTGGACCACAAAACAAGGATCCAACCAACAAAGAACAGGAAGATAGTGACCTTTTCAAGAAAATACAGCACATGGAAGAAACTCTCCGGTCTATCAAAGGGACTGGGGCATTCGTCAGTGTTATTTACTCTGACCTCTGTATATTCCCCGGGGCTCGTTATCCTGAAAAATTTTAAGTTCCCGATTTTGAGAAATACGATGGATTGGGGGGACCCTTATACACATTTGAAAGTATTCATCGGAGAACTCAGATCCTATGCAGAGGACGAGAAACTTTGAATGCAGCTATTCCAAAAGAGTCTGACTGGAGAAGCCAGAGCCTAGTATGCCTGTCTGGACAATTCTAAAATCCACAGTTGGGAAGAGCTAGCTCATGCCTTCCTCAGTCAATACAGCTTCCAATCTTAGTTGGCTCTAGACAGATACCAAATAACCAAAATCAAGAAGAAAAACACTGAATCGTTTAGAGAATATGTTCAGCGATAGAGATGGATCGCGACACAGGTTATCCCAGCCATAAATGAGTCTGAGATAGTAATGACTTTCATCGACATTCAAGAAGCTCCATATTATGAGAGAGTCCTAGCAAGCATAGGAAAACCATTCTCTAAAATGATCAAGCACGACAAAATGGACGAAATGGGGCTCAAATCCGGGAAGATAAAAGATCTAACCGCCCTCGAAGCTGTTGCCATATCCAGTCCGGAAATTACGGGAGTAATCCCCGGAGGGTAAATAAAAAAAAGATGAAGAAGTGTCCTTAGTGTTGCAAGGACAGAATCCAAGGGTCAAATCAAATAATATGCCCATTTAAAGGAGGAACTATACCCCTTTCCAAACTACAGCACAGCCTTCAAACCCTCCATTTCAGAAAAAAAAAATTGGAAGTCAGGCGTCGAAGAACTTTCACCCCTCTAGGGGATTCAATTGAGAACATGTTCAGACTTCTAACAACTCAGAAGAAGATTGTCCAACTCCTTCCACCAACCAACACGAATGGATGGAATTTTGACCCAAGCAAGAAGTCTTCTTACCATTCCGGATCCCCGGGTCATGATACCCAAGACTGTTGGTCTCTCAAACACAAAATCCAAGACTTGATCGAGAATGGGGAAATTGTGGTAACAAAGCCTGAGCAACCTCATGTGCAGGACAATCCTCTCCCATAGCATAAAGAGGAGAATGTCAATATGATCAGCACTCCAAGTGGAGAAGGATACAAGTACCTTTGTTACATGGGAGAATCAACTCCATCAAGCAATAGCACCCCAGACAGTTGGGATATATCAGAAAGGCAATTCCTGATAGAACAAGAGATAAGGTTTATGAAGGAATAAATTGAACAATTGGCAGAATTGGTCAGCTACCAGCATCAGATCACCAGAAAAATGTTGAAGCATGCCAACTAATCTGACATCCATCGTCCTCCTACACCAAAAATCATTTCCCTGAGGAGTCAATATCAGCCTCATGAGAATGAACCCTGGGCCAACAAGGTGGCCAAGGAAGAAAATTTCCAAACTGGTGGGAAATTCCTATTTCAAAGGAATTTCACCAACCTGAACCAGTCAATGGAAGAGATCCTCCAGATGCTAATCAACGAGGGAATGGTTACAGACTTGTTACCTCCACTAAACCCTCAGTCCAGAAAATTCAAACCTGAACAAATATGTCAATACCACTTCAATTCACCCGGCCATGATACTGAAGATTATTAGGCTCTTCGTAACCTGATTCAAGACATGATTGAAAATGGTGACCTGATAAGGGGGAATCAAGTTCTCGATCTCCCAGATAATGACACTCTCTGGATCCCCACTGTATGGAACCAGAACGCAGTGGCTGTCATACCTTGTGATATGAAGTCAACCCTCAAACCCTTAGTACTTCTAGGGAAAGGGGTCCAAGAAATACAAAATCCTGTAAAAGTGGCCACGCCCGAGCATTTGATCTTGCCCTTTAGACCCCAGTATCCACTCATCAGTCTGAAGAGGGTCCCATGGAACTACAGGAACGACGAAGGTTCCACTTCAAGGTTCCACTTCAAACAACATTGCCATCATCTCAAAGGACAATCCTTTGTACTTACCTCAGCGGGTGATCAAACCGGTCCTCAAAGACAAAGAAAAAGTGACTGACGAATTAATCAATGAGTTCCTTAACCAGATGGGACGCAATGAAATCAAGATAGTGCAGAATCTGAAGGACGCTCTCAAGCAAATTTCCATCCTTAACTTGGTCTTATCATCAGTAGAGCATCGTGATATCCTAGTGAAAGTACTAGAAAAAGCCCACCTGCCAAAGACAGTGGATGTCGAGAAATTTCGTCATGTGGTAGAACACATTTTCAACAACAATGTGATATCCTTTACTGACGATGATATCCTGCAGAGGGAACTGGCTATCATAAGTCCCTACATATAGTTGTGATGTATTCTGGGTATGTGATATGAGGTGTACTCATCGACGGAGGATCATCCATCAACATCTGTCCCTACGATACTTTAGAAAAAATGAAGATCAACCCAAATCGGATCAAAACCAGTCATGTGGTCATCCGGGCTTTGGATGGATCGCGACGCCAAGCTATGGGAGAAATAGAGCTGCCTATAAGGATTGGTCCACACACTTTCTACATATCCTATTAGGTGCTCAATATCACCACTGGATATAACTTGTTGATAGGCAGGCCCTGGATTCACATTGTAGGGGTAGTGTCATCCACCCTCCATCAACAACTCAAGTACATTATCAATGGCAAACTAATCATGGTCAATGCCGAACCAGAATACCCTGCCCACATACAGGGAGACATGCCAATGATTAGCTTGGATGCAGGGATTGAACCTGTGAGTTTTCAAGCCCTGGAAGTAAGCGATACCCAGTATCTACCTATCAGGGGCACCAGCTCTAAAGCCAAAAGTCTCTACCAAAGTAATGACAGTAGTCTAGCAAATGGTATCTTTGAGTTTCCAACCTGGAGAAGGTTTAGGAAAGAATCAACAAGGTATCAAAAGTCCAATCCAAATCCCAAGTCAGATCGGGAGAGCCGGATTGGGATATTCGTCCGGGTCAAACCATCGGAACCCTCATAAGCACGCCAAGGCTTGTGCTTCTACTAAAATCCTATTGCCAAACCTCATTAATGCATGATGGGTAAAACCAATGAGGAAGATCCCTACTGTGGTATCAGCCATGCTATTTCCTCCAATCATACCTGTCAAGGAAAGAAAAGCCCTCAAGCCTGAGGCGAATAGCGAAAAGGGAAAAGAAAAGATCTTGTACGAAGGACGAGACCCATTTACTAACATGAGGGTCATCATAAATTATGTAGGTATAAATGATGAGATCCCAGAAAGCGACGACGAGGATCAGATTCAAATTCCTCGCATCAAGAAAGAAAAAGGGGGTAGTTCAAAGAAGAACCCCGATCCTATTATAAAGGATGTCTCAGTCATCATCCAAGACGAGACAAACAAGCACAAGTCCCTTATCATCCCGGTTTATGAGGATATGACCTTAGATAATTGGAGCAGTGTCCCTTGCCTCAGTCGAAAAGGGTAAAGGGGCAGAGAGAGTCAATCTGCCCTTTAAACATGCTTTCACTTAATGCTTACTTTTGATTGCACATCTATAGCATTAACTTTGCCATGCTTTGCAGGATGCTATGTATATTTAAGAAGTTGTATATATCTAAGATGAAAGCCTTTTTGTTTTCATGAATCAAGCGTTGGGATGTGTTTGTCTCTGCTGATGAGATATCAACCTGTCAAAATAACTACGACTTTGATATAGAACTGAACTTCGACTTGATGGCTATTGATCAAGAAGAGGAAGATGATTATGAGGTGGTCGAGGAGATCAAAGAATGGGTTCGAAGACAAACCTAAACCAAAACTCGACCAAACCCCCACTATCAACATAGGAACCTCCGAAAACATCAAAGAAATCCAGATAGGTTTAGACCTCACCCAGACTAAAAAAACCGACCTGATCGAACTCCTAACACAGTTCCAGGATGTATTTGTATGGTCACATGAAGACATGATTGGCCTCTCTATTGACATTGTCATCCATCAAATGCCCATCAAAGAAGGGTTCAAGCCAGTCAAACAAAATCTCAGGCAATTAAAACCTGGATAGAGTCTGAAAGTCAAAGAAGAAGTTGTTAAACAATTCAAAGCCAGAATCATCATGGTATCAACATACCCAGAGTGGCTTTCAAACATAGTCCCCGTGTCTAAGCCCAGTGGGAAGGTACGAGTATGTATGGATTACCGGGATCTGAACAAAGCCTGTCTCAAGGATAACTTCCCAGTGCCATTCATCCACATCTTGATCGACAATACTGCGCAGTACGACATGTATTCCTTTGTAGATTGCTTTACTGGTTACCATCAAATCATGGTTACTGAAGAGGACAGGGAGAAAATAGCCTTTATCACTCCCTAGGGAACCTTCTGCTATAAGCGACTATCCTTCGGCCTCATTAATACCGGAGCCACGTATAAGTGAGCCATGATGGCCCTGTTTCATGACATGATGCACAAAGAGATAGAGGTTTATGTGGATGACATCATTATCAAATCCCGGACGGAGGATGATCACATCGACCATTTAAGGAAGCTATGCAATAGGTTGCGTAAGTACAACCTCAAGCTAAAACCCGCCAAATATGATTTCGGCGTCAAAGCAGGCAAGATGTTAGGATTCTTGGTGAGTAATCGAGGTATTGAACTAGACCTTGCCAAGATCAAAGCCATCACTGAAATGTCAGTACCTCAAACAGAGAAGGAGATACGTGGGTTCCTGGGAAGGATCAAATTCATCAGCCAATTCATTTCCCAGCTCACAGCAACCTGTGAACCCATATTCATGCTACTAAGGAAGAATTCCTCCACCAAATGGAATAAAGATTGTCAACAAGCCGTCCTTGCCATCAAAAGACAGCAGATCGAAACACCTGTCTTGGTACCTCCCAGGGATGGAGTTCCCCTATTCATGTACCTGTCAGTCAATGCCAATGCAATGGACTGCATGCTAGGAAAGAAAGATGATAGTAGCAAAGAAAGAGCCATCTACTACATCAGCAAAAGATTCAGCAGCGGTGAACAGAAGTATACCCTGATCGAAAATACGTGTTGTGCATTAGCATGGGTCGCTATGAGGTTACAAAATTACCTTCATGGGCACACAACCTACCTCATATCCTGCATGGATCCACTCAAGTACGTATTCAACAAGCCAATGCTGAACTATCGACTGTCCAAATGGAAGTTGATCCTACAATAATTTGACATTATCTACGTAACTCAGAAGTTAATTAAGGGTCAAGGCATTGCAGATCAATTAGCTAAAGCACCTTCAGGTGGGTTTGAGCCCCTGGAGACTTATTTCCCAGATGATGGAATCATGACAATTCAACAACTCGAGCAAGAGAATACATTCTAACCATGGAAAATGTATTTCGACGGAGCAGTAAACATGGAAGGTGCTGGAGCTGGGGAAGTCCTTATCTCTGGTACAGGAGAACAATATCATGTGGCTACCAAACTTCAATTTGGCAACACCAACAACACATCCAAGTATGAACGCTATATAATGGGGTTGAAATTAGCCCAATCCATAGGTATCAAACACCTACTGGTCTTTGGAGACTCTGAGTTGGTCATTAGACAATCCACCGGGGCATATCACACCAAAGAGCTGCATTTGCTACCCTATCATCGGTAGGTCATCAAAATATCCATGGAGTTTGAAGACATCAATTTCAGCCATATTCCTCGGAGCAGGAATGACTTTGCTAATGCATTGGCGACATTAGCTTTATTAATTCGTATATCCAATAGGAGTGGGATTCCCGATATCAAGTTCACAATCCAGAAAGCCCCGACGTAAAGGAATTACATTGGAGAAGTGTCAGATGAAATACCTCCTGTCAATCAGCCTTGGTATTAAGACATCAAGGAATATCTACGAGATGGATCTACACCCGCTGGAGCAAGCCCATCGGAGCGAAAACGGATTCACAAGATGGCTATGAAGTTCTATCTGAGCAGAGATGCCTTCTATAAAAGAGATGCTGGAATAGGCCTGTTAAGATGACTTGATAAAGAGCAAGCCTAGAGGCTGATGGATGAAATACACAGTGGAGTCTGTGGTCCACACATGAGTGGTCACCTGCTGGCCGAGAAAATATTAAGGACGGGACATTATTGGATCTCGCTCAAAGCTGACTGTGATGATCACGTCAAAAGATGTTTTCAATGTCAAATCTATGGAAATGCCATCCATGCTCCTCCAAATGAGCTACACAATATAACTTCGCCATGGCCTTTCTCTATGTGGGGAATGGATGTAATCTGTCCAGTGGAGCCCAAAGCCAGCAATGGTCATCGATTCATCTTCACCATGATCGATTACTTCACCAAATGGGTCGAAGCTGCCTCTTTTCCCAAAGTCACGAAAGAGGTCATTATTGGTTTCATCAGAACAAATGTCATCTGTCGATATGGACAACTGGAGGTGATCGTATCAGACAACGCCAAGAATCTAAATAATCAGATGATGATAGAACTGTGCGAAAAGTTCCACATTAAGCATCTCAATTCCGTCATCTATCGACCCAAGATGAACGGTGTTTTAGAAGCAGCCAACAAGAACATCAAGAAAATCATGCAGAAGATGTACGCCAATCACAAAGAATGGCCTGACCTGTTGCTTCTAACCCTGTTAGCATACAGGACGTCAATACGCACCTCTACTAGGGCTACCCCCTATTCATTAGTCTATGGTATGGAAGCAGTCCTCCCCATAGAAGTAGAGATGGAGTCCTTGCGAGTATTGATCGATGCTCAAATAGACGAAGACCAATGGTTTGCAAGAATAATACCACCAACTGTCCTTGATAGATGAAAGGAGGGCTATAGCCATTTTCCACGGACAATTATATCAGTAAAGGATTACTCGATCCTACAACAAGAAGTTCTGAATATGGCAATTCAAAGAAAATGACTTGGTGCTGAAGCAAGTGTTAGACAATCAAGACGAAGCTAAAAGAAAGGTCACCCCGAATTGGGAAGGCCCTTTCATTGTCAAGGATGTGTTGACAGGAGGAGCTATCAGACTACAAGAAGTGGATGGGGACGAATTTCCCCAACTCATCAACTTAGACACCATAAAAATGTATTATGTCTGAAGCACATGCATACCCGCATTCGGGTCCTACAAATCAAATCAGGTTCTATTTTTCACTAAAAAGCCAGAACTACAAATGACCTGATCTCCCTCAGCCTGGGAGTACGTAGGCAGCCATTTATGGTGCGGTCAAACCAAATAAAAAACTCAAAATTCATCAAACAAAACTCAAAACGCAAGATCAATACTTTTCAAAACCTCTTTCATAAAAAAGCCAGAACTACGAATGACCTGATCTCCCTCAGCCCGAGAATACGTAGGCAGCCATCTATGGAAGGGTTTGACCTTCAAGAAAAAATAAAAACTAATAAACTAGTCCCAAGACACTTAAGACATACAAAAGCTAAATCTTATCAAGCTGACCTGATTAACAGGCCCATCTGAAATACTCCCAGACATCTTAACTGTCAGTCCATCAAGAAGAAGCTCAAGATATATCAACAACAGCAAGTCATGAAAGAAGTGGTAATCACTCAGCAATGACGATACATCTCCAAATAGGAAAGTGAATCAAAAATATATTTCTCTGATATAAAACTATTTTATACATACATAATGCCCTGTACATGACAAAAATGGCTGATCTAGTCTGTGCAGGAAAAATAAAGCTAGTCTATGGACCCAAGGATAAGCGGGCCAATAATGCCACCATGGCATCTCTCTTTGAAGATGGAGGAGCAGCGATAAGTGCAATACCCTCAGCCTCCATACGGCTCAAAACCTCCACAGTCATCTGCAATGTGGCACTGTTGTCGTTAATATAGGCACTCATCTCGGCAACCAGGCCGTGAGTATAAGATCGAAGGGCAGTACTATCAGCAATGTGGAAATCACGGGAAGCTATAGCCTCATCCCTATCCGCAAAAGCTGCGTCTCTAGCTATCAAAAAATCCTCGATCTCAGCAAAGGCTGCATCTCTGGCTGAGCGGATCTCATCCCTCTCCATAATAACTGTATCTCTGGCAGATCGGAGCTCCTCTCTCTATCAAGCCAGCATCCTGAGCGACTCAAAGCGCGTCTCTCTCAGCCAAAGCTATATCACTACCAGAAAAGGCGGTCAACATCTGCGCTCTAGCTGAATCTCTCTCAAAGGTCATCCTAAACAATGCATCTGCCATAGTTGGATCTGTACCTACAGGAATAGTCGATGGGTCGCTAGCCAAAGAAGCAGTCAAACCCATGAATAACGCATCCTCTGTCAGAGTCTCAGGATCCTCCATTGGCTCCTCTATAACTGAATCTGCAACAGGAGATAACTGAGCATATTCAGCTGCTGCCATATCTGACTCCAGCCATACCAAGTACTCTGGAGAACTATCTGGATGGGTTCTGGAGAACTATCTGGATGGGTACTGGAGAAATCAACCCTCTCTCTGTGGGTCTAACACTCATAGACTCATACCAAGTCAGATGACGAGATAGATATAGCCGATACTCTCTGATCAGCATCCCCCTTAAATTGATGCAAGCTTTGGAACTGATCAAACTGGCTCATAACAACCAATAGATGATAAGTAGTCACTCCCCTCAATCCCGCTAAGGGCAAATAATCCATACTAGGTGCATGAGTAATGAAGCTATATGGGGAGGGTAGCCCTGAGCATAGCAAAATCACGAACAGATGTACCATATCCGACAAAAATGCCGACCATGTCTCTGCATCGGTACACTCCATCGGCTGAAAGGAGTAGGACATAGATACATCATGGGAAAAACAGTACCCATGGTGCCTAAAAGATCCAATCGGTTGAATATGGGACATCAGCCATATGTACAGCAAGACCGAACTACCCCTAAAATACCCCTCCGGGTGGGTAACACAGTGAGTGGCTGACCGTAGCATCTCAGCCAGTGTCATCGGGATAATGGTACTACCCTGTCTAATAGCTCTAACCACAACTACCAATCCCACATCCAAATGATCTAAGCGTAGCGACATATAGACGTAAGCCACAATGCACATCAGCAGAATGTCTATCATAGCCAGATGCCATGCCTCTGCTGAAATCAAAAAATCCCCAACGTGTCCAGTCGTAGCTCTCAAGATCTCTAAAACGATCGATCAAGAAATCAATCGAGATCACACGCCCATATATAATCTCGTATGCAAATACTCTCTGACGAAGATCGAACATCTGCAGGAACGGTCTCCGCATAATACTAACCACAGTCCGGGCGCACGGCGAGTCCAAAGATAGTTTGTTAATCCACTCGTACTCTTCCAGAGTCAGCATCAGCTTATGTCACCCGAAGCAAAACACCTGCCTCTCAGATATCCAGCAGGATAGTAGACCCCATGGGGCACTCAAAAATCTACAAGGGCCAGCGAATGCCCTAACATCTGGTTAACAGTATCTCTGGCTAAAAAGAGCAGGCTCTCGTGCCACGACCTCAATGACAAAGCCACCTCAGATTGTGGTAAGTGCTTAATGCGGCTGACGGAGGATGTTGTCATCTGTGTCACCGTACCACAAGACCATCCAGGGGTCAATCTCAAACTCATCCATCTAAATGCATACATATAACATAATACATGCATGATGACAAGTATAAACATGATGTGATAGATGCGGAATAGCATGAACATCTACGATAAACTATCTACTACGGGCATCATCCCTGTCTGATAATACAAAATGAAGTGAAGAATACAGAGAAATGGAGCACCACCACCCAACTACTACAGCGGTCTATCAAAATGATGGCACAACCGCCCAATAGCCAAAATAGTGGCTGACCAAAAATATAGATGCAATAGCTATCCAAAGAGATCCAGATAATCTATGTCCAGGTGATTAACCTGCTCCATCTCCTTCGTGGATACAAAGCTGCGGTTATCAGGCATATCTGGGAGGTATAAGGGAGGATCTGCCCCTGTAAAATTACTGCTAAATAAACCTGAAGAGGGGCCCTCTCATGAGCTAGACGGGTCAAAAGAAGATGCCTTTGACGAATTTTGGCCAAGATGCCTGATAAAAAAGTGGGCCCTATCCAACTCCCGGGTCAGATACGCAATCAGGTCTGTATAAGTCGGCTCCCTGAGGCAAGCTATCCAGTCTGTCATCATCACAGACCCTGGCACCATGTCTGCAATGAACTGGGTAGCACGAGTCTGAGCTCCAATAGTACGAGGGCTCCACCATCTACTAAATGCCTCCTGGCTGAACGACCCTCTGATAGGGTGAAGCCATCTATGCCCTACATGGGAATCTCTGTCAGTGGCAGAGTCAATGGCTAATGATGCCAAGTAAGAGGAACAATGGGAATGCGGATCTCACTTGTAATACTCCTGATTGCACGCTCTCCTAAATAGAGCTCCCAGCCTCCCTCTGTCAAACTCGAGACTCTGCAGGTCGACAAGACAAACTCTCGACCAGTGGGAAAGCCTCCCTCGAATTCGACGATCAAAAAATCGGAGGTATACGGTGTCCAGGAGATTGATCTAGCTGTTAAAAGCTCCAACTATAGACGTGCATGAGTGAATCCCTCAGCAACAGGGACCTCCATCAAAGTTGAGTGAAGTCAACGCCGTCCTCGAGGATAGGTCTCTAGACCTAGAGCAGTGGCAGGCCGTAGGCAAGGAAGCCTCTCAAATGCCCAGAACTGGTCATGCAAATACCAAAAGTCTTCAGTGATCAATACTGATAAAATCAAATACTAAAATCAAAAGGTACAAGAAAGATGTACTAACAGTAGAAATGGGCAGAATCCTAACCAAGCCTCCGCTAAACCCTCCAAAAATATGAGCATACCCCGGAGAAAATAGGCAAAGGCGTAGGAACCCCAAGCAAAGTCACTGAGGTGCTCTACATGCCGGGTTACGCTAATAAAAGCGAAGGACACAGTAGATGAGTTGTCTACCACAAAACAACCCCTGATGATCACCAGAAATAATCGCCTCAGAATGCGATCTCTAACCCTCCGATCATCAGGTGGAGGCTCTAGTAAAGTCCCATTCTGGGCATCTATACTCAAGGGACCAGATCGGACTGACCGACCCTTGAGCGTCGCCATAGAAACCCCCAGCAAGGACCTAACGGCAGTGGGCATAATGTCAGCCATGACAGGCACTAGCTCGCCCTCAAACTCAATGCCAGTGATGAACCTCCAGTCCATCAGCGTGATCATCACCTCACAATCCATAAAATGAAGGGACTAAGTCTGGTGGAACCAGCGCTCAGACAGAGCGCTCATATACCCCCAGGGGCTACGACGAGGAAGGATATAAAATAAAGCCTGGAACCCCCAGCCATCAACAATATCCCTGTAATCCTCATGCAAAGTGTTATACAGGGAATTCAAGTTAAACCAGTTCCCTCGAAGCTGCGTAAAGCTGGGAACCTGCATCAAAAAACCAACCCATGTCAAAAACCTGTGCCCCGAGAATGTCAAAAGGGAAGAAAAGAATCCGGAGAAGATAAAAACTTTAAGTCAACTCGTTAGCGTGGAGATATCTTGAAGGATAGCTACTCAAGTCGCCTAACAGCTCTTGGGAAGGCACAACAATGCCTGGAACCTCCGTACGTGGAGCCTGAGCTGGAGCTGGAGCAGTGAAAGCAGACTGTTCGTCATCAATGTCAATTAACGGTTCATCCTGAGCTAGACGAATCACCGACTTCGCTAATCTACGAGGCGGTCTGGCCGGACGTGGCTGAGGAACATCGAAAGCTCGCCTACATCTAATGCCTAAGGATACCCTACTAGCACTGTCAGGTCTATCACAGTTTATCACCTGTAGAAAGTCTCCAAATAACCTCAGAAAGAGTGTGGTAAGCCTAAAAACTGTGGCTTATTATTTAAGGCAGTGCTCTATACATCTCTAAGTCTTAAAACATGCATGAGTAAGTCAAAAATAGCTCGTAAAGTCAAAACTGCATGTTTTTCAAAAGATAAATCCTAAAAACCTACATGGGTCACATAAAAATTCCCAATAGAGTCAAAATTGCATGTTTATTAAATGCTCGGGTTTTTGAAAAAAAATTTGCCAGTCTCTTTTGTAAAATGGACTATCCGCATGCACGTAGGCATGTCTAGGTGGCCATTCAGTAGCACACCTTTCCAAAATCAAGTACAGTTCATATTTATGAAATAAAACCAAAAACAACCTCGTATTGTAGCCAAATTACCATGGACATTTTTAGTTGAAAATCCAGGCTCACTAGGCCCCAAAAATGATGAGTAAATTGATCAAAAAGGTCAAAAATTGACTGTCTCAAAATCTGAATTTTCTTACATCCAAACGTGCATTACAGTAAGAAAATTTTTAACAGGTCATATAGGCATACATTTTTCATACATTAGGTCTAAAAGCCCCCTACGTGGTTCGCATGCTTTTAACGGTCAAAACTTGCGAAAAAAGGATGTAAAACGTTACCTGCGCTGCGTTGAGCGCATAGAAACTGACAAAATTAGAAAATAACTGTCCAAGCTCCGTAGATCTAAAAAAGAAGATCGAAATGCTTTTGAAACTCGAAATTTGAAACACGAAATGAGACTTTGAAAGAATGAAATCTTGCTGCCCATTAAATATCCTAGGTGGAAGCGGGCCCACCTGTGGCTGCCGTACCTCCACCTGTGGCTCCCCAGGGTGGGTCCCACTCCTCCGGGCTCAGTTCGGTTCGGGTTATAACGGAGTTCTTATGTGCTGCCGAGTCAAATCTAAAGAAAAATCACTACGCGATTGAGCGGTTTGTCCTAAAATCCTGCGTTTAAGCGGCGTAATCTTGACAAAAATGGGAACATTCTGGAAATCCTTGGTATTCATCCTAAAATCATGTTCGGGGATTAATTATACGAACTGCTAAAAATTGCGAAAAAAACATTGCGAAAACTGTGCAAAACTGCCGAAAACTGCCATTTTCAAAGCGTTGGGTATAGACCGAATCCAATTTCAGTTGTTGGTTCACCTCCAGCGAAGTTTGGGTACAGAACGAATCCAGTTTCAGCCGTTGGTTCACCTCCAGCGAAGTTCGGGAACAGACCGAATCTAGTTTTAGCCGTTGGTTCAATTCCTGCGAAGTTCGGGTACAGACCGAATCCAATTTTAGTCGTTGGTTCACCTCCAGCGAAGTTCTGGTACAGACCGAAGCTAATTTCAGCCGTTGGTTCACCTCCGACGAAGTTCGGGTATAGACCAAAGTTAGTTTCAGCCGTTAGATCCATTCCAGCGAAGTTTGGGAACAAATCGAATCCAGCTTCAGCCATTGGTTCCATTCCAGCGAAGTTCAGGTATAGGTCGAAGTCTAGTCCAGCCGTTGGCACAGCCCCAGCGAGAACACGAGCCACATAGCAATTCATCCCCACGGATAGAAAATGATGGAATCTGTTATACACATCCTCAAAAGGGAGCACCAAAAAGATGTTGGTAATTCAACCACTTATTGCAAAACGTCGGCATAAACCCTCATCAGGATGGACATGGGAAGCATCCATTAAGGAGACTCGGTAATCGAGAAACGTCCCCGGTAGAGGAGCCTTTAAAAATATGCAACCAGCACCGGCCGAAGGGACAATAAGCCCTATGAAGAATACTGTCGGACAGGGAAACCATTGGTCTCAAACCAAGGTGGTATCAATAATATCAGCCCCATTAAAATCTACAAAGCTATCGCAGAGGACATCATCCCCAGTAGAGCAAGATAAAAACCATCTGTGATAGCTCATTTCTGACAAGCACGTCAGTGATTCCCCTACTAATGATCATCTAAAAACGTAAATCCTAGGCTATCATGAGTGACATCATCCCCAACAAAAAATGATGCAAAACAATTCGCGATAGCCTATTAACATCATCTCTAATGGAAACTACCGTATCCATCAGTTATAACCCTACCTCCTCAAAGGTATCCAACCTTCGTAACATACCGTGCAACGGTCATATTTCAAGTGTCTAACAATTTTTATCCTGCTTATTTCATTGCATTGCATGAGCATGATAAAGAGGGGCATCTATAGACACTCGAAATTTCCTGCCCCTATTACTAATACTATAAAAGGGCAAAACGGTCCTTTGAATCAAATCTGGTCACCAATACTGGTCAATTAAATCAAATCTGGTCATCAATACAGGTCCTTCGAATCAAATCCGGTCACCAGTACTGGTCCTTCAAGTCATATCCGATCTCAATATCGATACTCAAGTCAAATCCGATCTCAATATCGGTACTCGTGTCAAATCCAGTCTCAATATCGGTATTCAAGTCAAATTCGGCCTCAATATCGGTACTCAAGTCAAATTCGGTCTCAATATTAGTACTCAAGCCAAATCTTGTCTCAATATCGGTACTCAAGTCAAATTCGGTCTCAATATCGATACTCAAGTTAACTCCGATCTCCAATTGGGCCGTTAGATCAACCCCGATCTCAATATCGGGCAGTCAAATCAACTCCGATCTCCAATTGGACCGTCAGATTAACCCCAATCTCAATATCGATCCGTCAAACCAACTCTGATCTCCAATCGGACCATCAGATCAATCCCGATCTCAATATTGGGCCGTCAAATTAACTCCGATCGCCAATCGGACCAAACCCCAATCTCAATATCGGGCTGTCAAATCAACTCTGGCCTCCAACCAGACCGTCAAATCAACCCCGGTCTCAATATCGGGTCATCAAATCAACTCTGATATCCAATCAGATAGTCAGATCAACCCCGATCTCAGCATCGGGTAGTCAAATCAACTCCGATCTCCAATCGGACAGTCAGATCAACACCGAGCTCAATATCGGGCCATTAAATCAACTCCGATCTCCAATCGAACCGTCAGATCAACCCCGATCCCAATATCGGGCCATCAGTTCAAACCCAATCACCAGTAAAGGGACAACCACAGCCCAAATCACCAATATCGAGATGTCAATACAGTCCCGGTCTCAACCCAGGAGGTACAGATCAGTCCCGGTCTCAACCCTAGAAGTACAGGTCATCCCGGTCTCAACCAGGGAGGTCAAGTCAACCTCATGAACAAACCTAAAGCATCACAACACCTACAAAAGAAAACCTGGAATGACCACGGTAGCTTCAGACACAACACTGAGGACAAACAAACACGAATGGGATCTAAGTCTTGGAAATGACTCCCGGAAGTTAACCAAAGGTGGTGCCGACACTGAAGGCAACCCCGGAAGGGGAAAATGGTTATTTTACCAACCCTAAGCCAATTCAGTCAAATTCAAGCAGAATTGATGCCACCAAGGTCAGAACGAACCATAACGACGATCCCGAGTGCAAACAGCGCAAGACAGCTCGACGGACAAACTGCGGGGAATCGAAGACCTGGTTATGAACCTGTCTTCTTGGACGCGGAAAATGTTTTATCCCATAGAACTTTGACACTCTCGGCGAGGGCATTCTAGAAAGGTATAATACGCCTCAAACGGATGCTCTAATCAAAAGTTAGAAAGTGTTGACTTTGACCGCGCGTTGTTCGGAGTGAAAGTACTTCGAGATGATGAACTCGGTCCCGCGGGCCCCACCAAGGGATCCACACCTCTACCTATGGCAGCAGCAGGTAGGGTGGTGGCTCCCTGGCTTATAAATAAACGTGCACCCCCCTCATTTTCAAGAATTTTAAAACGCAGTGAATATCTGCCCGTTTGATTTTCTGACTTTTTCACCTCTTCTAAACCAAAATATTTTCACTCTAACACGTAGATATACCCATATACTACCACATATCAAAAATTAACCGATAGATTTGGACGTTTAAAGCCCACAAAGTGGCAAAAAGCCCGTGTAGCAGTCCATTGTAAGTATTTTTACAATCAGAAAGTGAATACTACTTCTTTGCACTTTTATCCACTTACACGTTAAGTTTCATTTTCTAAAAATGCCCTGAACTTAGTTCTGTGGCCGTTTTCGTCAAAATTTGGTACATTTTTGTACATAAACTCAATGTTTGGCATTTCTACAACTCGGATTGACGATCCGTCAGCTCCAGCAGTTTCAGTGCGCTAGCACCTTCGTTTTGGCAACTCCGCTGGACTAGGTTATCTTCCTAGTCTGGGTTTGGCTCTTTTTGTGTTTATTTAACTATATATATATTAACTTTTCAATTCTGTCATACCCGGATGTCAAATCTGAGGTAGTTTACTGCTTTTATATATATATAGATATATAAGCAGCCTTCACCACCACTAGGTTCTCTTCCCAGTCTTGGTTAACTACATTTCTGTCAATATATATATATATATATATATATATATATATATATATATTTATATATTTATATATTTATATATTTTAGTCCGGCCTGAATCATTTCGTTGCCTTTATACTATTTTTGCACTCTTCGCCATTACTGGGTGATCTTCCCAGTCCCTAGTTGACTACTTTTCTGTAAATTTATATTTCAGTCCGGCCTGGATTATTATGTGGCCTTTATACTATTTTTGCACTCTTCACCATTACTAGGTGATCTTCCCAGTTCCTGGTCGACTACTTTTCTGTACGTTTGCATTTCAATTCAACCTAGACCATTATGTGGCTTTTTTACTGCTTTTATATATACTTATGCATACATAAGCAGCCTTCACCACCACTGGGTTCTTTTCCTAGTCTTGGTTGACTGCTTTTCTGTCATATATATATATATATATATATATATATATATATTTCCTTTCCAGTCCGGGAACCGGCGTGAAACCCATCGCCCTTTACAGCTTTTGTATATATATATAACTGTATATATATTGCTTTACTCGCTTTTTATTCAACTGTTGCTGTAAATATTCATTTTCTGTGAATTGGCATTGACATATCTGTAGGCGGACTAGATTTATTAAAATCTCGCCAACTTTAGTTTTCAAATGGTTCAAAACATGTCCAGACTGAATCGGGAGGCTAGAATGGCTGAGATTTCCCTAAATCTAGCTTTCTTTCTAGTTTCAGCTTCAAAAACAACCTCGCGGCCCTTAGATCACTATCTAGTGGGAACAAGACGCTTTGGCCACGCGCAGCCAGGATTTACTGATGAATCCTTGGTTCCATTGCGACGTGAAGATGTATATATCTATTACTATGCAAATTTAAATTGTGCAGGTTTATTGGCTACTCATATGTGAGCCTAGGAATCATGGGATTTACGATCAAACTGATCAGAATCTGATTCCCATGATGGACAAACACCAGTTTATAAATGTACCCTGCCAGGTTTTTCTGTAAAATGTGCATACAAAAAAAAGACCTTAAAACGGTTATCTGGATTTAAGGTCTCGATATAGTGAAATGTGGTTTATCGTGTCAGCGTCCCTCCGATGGTTTTCATACCCATAAGGAGACTGACACTTTGTATTTATTTCTCACCATTCACATGCAGCCTAAGGCTCTAAAGATAAAAAATTGGAAGTATCACATGCTTCAATTCCTATGTTAGCGCAAGGGTTTGATAACCAGCTTTCAAAACAACACTTTCAATTCAATCAAAAGAAAAAATTTTGCAAATCAAATTAAACACTTTTGCAAATCAAATAAAAGACTTTTTGCAAATTAAATCAAACCCTTCGTATATAGGTCTAACGAAGCAAAGCACTACTTTCAATCAATCAAACATAAGCCCAATTATCAAACATCATTCACTCACACATTACAGTTTTTAAAGGAAAATATTGAAAAGATGCGGTACCGTGTTTACACTGGAGTCGTGGGGGTGCCTAACACTTTCCCCACACTTAACCAAGCCCCCGAACTCAAACTTTGTTTTCAAAGACCAAGTTTCGACAGTGTCCAACAATTGGGCCTCTTTTCAAAAAATAAATTCGGTTTAGTTGGTACAACCATTTCAAAACTACCAACTGGCGACTCTGTAAAACGAACAAATCATCGACATGATACATGTTGGCCTTTTTCCTAAAAAACCCTTCAAAACCTTTTTCCTAAATAAAAAGAGTAAGGGTAGAGATAACTTAGGAAAAGAGATAAAAAGTTCTGGGTTGTGACCTAACCTGCGAGATTTTTTAAACGGACGACGATGGGTGGCGACTCTGCTGGGGACAGTAGAGGGCTTAGGATGCTTTCAAATCTTTTCAAATATTTTCCTTTCAAAAACTACAAATGCGTGAAATTCTATGCCTTTGCATTAAATGAATGCGTGATTACTGAGTCTTTACATGGAATGAATGCATGAATATTGCGTCTTTACATTGAATGAATGTGAATGAATGTTTAACTGCTTTCCAAAAAAAATCATCATATGCATAAATAATGAGGCACAATGAATGTATGTTGTGTTCCTCTCACAAGGAGGCAAAACACGTCGGTGATAAGTAATGTCTCTAGGGATCTGCTAAATCTCTGGGGCTCATGAAAATGCACCACCCAGATTCGCTCCAGTTGAAAGATCAGATTAATTTCCCCTCTAGTAGATTGCGATGATCTGGGAACCTTCATACCAAAAAGCCGCATGAGAGTAACCTAAGATAGGCCAGCCTCTTATTATCCAAATTTGATGGGAAGCTTCTTCATGCCTTCCTTTTTCAATTCAATGTCAAGTCTTCAATTCCAATGTAAAGGAACACAATGTAAATAGCGTAATGAGAGATTTACATTTCCGGTCAAAAATATCTTGTCATCCTATCATCAAAACAACTAACCTCTATTTTGCATGATAAGAATAAAAACCACATCACGCATCCTATCCCTACCTACATCAGGAAATTAACACGCCTACGGTTTGTTGTAGGTAAAAAATTGGGCTTGCCACTCGATCTAAGTCCAAGAAAGCACTACGTCCATCCACGGACATGACTTCAAGTGCTCGACCAGAATCCACCCCTGTCTCTAGGGAAGAATTCGAAGGATTGAGAAATCAGATAGCTGAATTAGCTGGTTTTTTAAGAGAGCAAAGTAAGGCCTTTAAAGTGAAGCAAACCCAAACTCATACAGAGCCAGGACCACCTAGTGGTAGCAGTGGTAGTCAAGAGACCTAAAAAGTCGAGACTTAGATTCCTGGACCACAAAACAAGGATCCGACCAACAAAACCCCTAAAATCACTGTCCTCAGCAAAGAACAGGAAGATAGTGACCTTTTCAAGAAAATACAACAAATGGAAGAAACTCTCCGGTCTGTCAAAGGGACTGGGGCATTCGATAGTGTTAATTACTCTAACCTCTATATATTCCCCGGGGCTCGTTATCCTGAAAAATTTCAAGTTCCCTATTTTGAGAAATACGATGGATTGGGGGGGACCCTTATATACATTTGAAAGTATTCATCGGAGAACTCAGATCCTATACAGAGGACGCGAAACTTCGAATGTAGCTATTCCAAAAGAGTCTGACTGGAGAAGCCAGAGCCTGGTATGCCCGTCTGGACAATTCCAAAATCCACAATTGAGAAGAGCTAGCCCATACCTTCCTCAGTCAATACAACTTTCGATGTAATTGGCTCCGGATAGATACCAAATAACCAAAATCAAGAAGAAAAACACTGAATCATTTAGAGAATATGCTCAGCGATGGAGACGAGTCGCGGCACAGGTTATCCCAGCTATGAATGAGTCTGAGATAGTCATGATTTTCATCGACATTTAAGAAGCTCCATATTATGAGAGAGTCCTAGCAGGCATAGGAAAACCTTTCTCTAAAATGATCAAGCACGACGAAATGGCCGAAATTGGGCTCAAATCCGGGAAGATAAAAGATCTAACCGCCCTCGAAGTTGTTGTCCGTATCCAGACCAGAAATTACAGGAATAATCCCCGGAGAGTACATAAAAAGAAAGATGAAGAAGTGTCCTTAGTGTTGCAAGGATAGAATCCAGTGGTCGAATCAAATAATATGCCCATTTAAAGGAGGAACTATACCTCTTTCCAAACTACAACACAGCCTTCAAACCCTCCATTTCAAAAAAATATGGAAGTCAGGCATCGAAGAACTTTCACCCCTCTAGGGGATTCAATTGAGAACGTGTTCAAACTTCTAACATCTCAGAAGAAGATTGTCCAACTCCTTCCACCAACCAACACAAATGGAAGGAATTTTGACCCAAGCAAGAAGTGTGCTTACCATTCCGGATCCCCGGGTCATGATACCCAAGACTGTTGGTCTCTCTAACAAAAAATCCAAGACTTGATCGACAACGGGGAAATTGTGGTAACAAAGCCTGAGCAACCACATGTACAGGACAATCCTCTCCCACATCATAAAGAGGAGAATGTCAATATGATCAGCACTCCAAGTGGAGAAGGATCCAAGTACCGTCGTTATATGGGAGAATCAACTCCCAGACAGTTAGGAAATGTCAAAAAGGCGATTCCTGCTAGAACAAGAGATAAGGTTTATAAAGGAACAAATTTAACAATTGGTAGAATTGGTCGTCTACCAGCATCAGATCACCAGAAAAATATTGAAGCATGCCAACTAATCTGACATCGATCGTCCTCCCACACCGAAAATCATTTCCCCGAGGAGTCAATATCAGCCTCATGAGAATGAACCCTGGGCCAACAGGGTGGCCAAGGAAGAAAATTTACAAACTGGTGGGAAATTCATATTTCAAAGGAATTTCACCAACCTGAACCAGTCAATGGAAGAGATCCTCCAGATGCTAATCAATGAGGGAATGGTTTCAGACTTGTTACCTCCACTAAACCCTCGGTCCAAAAAATTCAAACCTGACCAAATATGTCAGTACCACTCCAATTCACCCGGCCATGATACCGAAGATTGATGGGCTCTTCGTAACCTGATTCAAGACATGATTGAAAATGGTGACCTGATAAATGCGAATCAAGTTCTCGATCTCCCAGATAACGGCACTCTCTGGATCCCCACTGTATGGAACCAGAATGCAGTGGCTGTTATATCTTGTGATAGGGAGTCAACCCTCAAACCCTTAGTACTGCTAGGGAAATGGGTCCAAGAAATACAAAATTATGTAAAAGTGGTCGCGCCCGAGCCTTTGATCGTGCCCTTCAGACCCCAGTATCCACTCATCAGTCTGTAGAGGGTCCCATGGAACTACTGGAACAACGAAGGTTCCACTTCAAATAACATTACCATCATCCCAAAGGACAATCCTTTGTACCTGCCTTAGCGGGTGATCAAACCGGTCCTCAAAGACTAAGCAAAAGTGACTGACAAAAAAATCACTGAGTTCCTTAACCAGATGGGACACAATGAAATCAAGATAGTGCATAGTCTGAAGGATGCTCTCAAGCAAATTTCCATCCTCGACTTGGTCTTATCATTAGTAGAGCATCGTGATATCCTAGTGAAAGTACTAGAAGAAGCCCACCTGCCAAAGATAATGGATGCCGAGAAATTTCGTCATGTGGTAGAACATATTTTCAACAACAATGTGATATCCTTCACTGACGAAGATATTCCTGCAGAGGGAACTGGCCATCATAAATCCTTGCATATAGCTGTGATATCTTCTAGGTATATGATATGAGGTGTACTCATCGACGGAGGATCATCACTCAACATCTGTCCCTACAATACTTTAGAAAGAATGAAGATCAACCCAAATCGGATCAAAACCTGTCATGTGGTCATCCGGGCTTTCGATGGATCGCGACGCCAAACTATGGGAGAAATAGAGCTGCCAATAGAGATTGGTCCACACACTGTCTACATATCCTTTCAAGTGCTCAATATCGCCACTAGATATAACTTGTTGCTGGGTAGGCCCTGGATTCACATGGCATGGGCAGTGTCATCCACCCTCCATCAATAACTCAAGTACATTATCAATGGCAACCTAATCATGGTCAATACCGAACCAGAATACCCTGCCCACATACAGGGAGACATGCCATTGATTAGCCTGGATGCAGGGATTGAACCTTTGAGTTTTCAAGCCTTGGAAGTAAGCGATACCCGTATCTACCTATCGGAGCACCAGCTCTAAAGCCTAAAGTCTCTACCGAAGTAATGACAGTAGGCTAGGAAATGGTATCTTTGAGTTTCCAACCTGGAGAAGGGTTAGGAAAGAATCAACAAGGTATCAAAAGTCCAAACCAAATCCCAAGTCAGACCGGGAGAGCCGGATTGGGATATTCGTTCGGGTCAAACCATCATAACCCTCATAAGCACCCCAAGGCTTGTGCTTATACTAAAATCCCATTGCCAAACCTCACTAATACAGGATGGGTAAAACCAATAAGGAAGATCCCTACTGTGGTATCAGCTATACTGTTTCCTCCAATCATACCTGTCAAGAAAAGAAAAGCCCTCAAGCCTGAGGTGGATAACGAAAAGGGAAAAAGAAAAGATCTTGTACGAAGGACGAGACCCATTCACTAACATGAGGGTCATCATAAACTACAAAGGTATGAATGATGAGATCCTAGACAGCGACGACGAGGTTCAGATTCAAATTCCTCGCATCAAGAAAGAAAAAGGGGGGTAGTTCAAAGAAGAACACCGGTCCTATTATAAAGGATGTCTCAATCATCATCCAAGACGAGACAGAAAATCACAAGTCCCCTATCCTCCCGGTTCATGAGGATATGACCTTGGATAACTGGAGCAGTGTCTCTTGCCTCAGTCAAAAAGGTTAAAGGGGCAGAGAGAGTCAATCTGCCCTTTAAACATGCTTTCACTTACTGCTTACTTTTGATTGCACAGCTATAACATCAACTTTTCCATGCTGTGCAGGATGCTATGTATATTTAAGCAGTTGTATATATCTAAGATGGAAGCCTTTTTATTTTCAGGACTCAAGCGTTAGGATGTGTTTGTCTCTGCTGATGAGATGCCAATCTGTCAAAATGACTACGACTTTGATATAGAACTGAACTTCGACTTGATGTATATTGATCAAGAGGAGGAAGATGATTATGAGGTGCCCGAGGAGATTAAAGAATGGGTCGAAGACAAACCCAAACAAAACTTTGACCAAACCACCACTATTAACATATGAACCTCCAAAAACATCAAAGAAATCCAGATAGGTTTAGACCTCACCCCAGACCAAAAAATTGACCTGATCAAACTCTTAACACAGTTCCATGATGTATTTACATGGTCACATGAAGACATGATTGGCCTCTCTACTGACATTGTCATCCATTGAATGTCCATCAAAGAAGGGTTCAAGCCAGTCAAACAAAAGCTCAGGCGATTGAAACCTGAATGGAGTCTGAAAGTCAAAGAAGAAGTTGACAATTCAAAGATGGAATCATCATGGTATCAACATACCCAGAGTGGCTTCCAAACATAGTTCCCGTGCCTAAGCCCGGTGGGAAGGTACGAGTATGTGTGGATTATCAGGATCTGAACAAAGCCTGTCTCAAGGACAACTTCCCGGTGCCTTTCATCTACATCTTGATCGACAATACTGCGCAGTACGACATGTATTCCTTCGTATATTACTTTGCTGGTTACCATCAAATCGTGGTTGCTGAAGAAGACAGAGAGAAAATAGCCTTTATCACTCCTTGGGGAACCTTCTGCTATAAGCGACTATCCTTCAGCCTCATTAATGCCGAAGCCACGTATTAGTGAGCCATAATGGCCCTGTTTCATGACATGATGCACAAAGAGATAGAGGTTTATGTGGATGACATCATTATCAAATCCCAGAGGGAGGATGATCACATCGGCCATTTAAGGAAGCTGTTCAATAGGTTGCGTAAGTACAACCTCAAGCTAAATCCCGCTAAATGTGCTTTCGGCGTCAAAGCAGGCAAGCTGTTAGGATTCTTGGTGAGTAATCGAGGTATTGAACTAGACCTTGCCAAGATCAAAGCCATCACTGAAATGTCAGTACCTTAAATAGAGAAGGAGATACGTGGGGATCAACTTCATTAGCCGATTCATTTCCCAGCTCACAGCAACCTGTGAACCCATATTCATGCTACTAAGGAAGAATTCCTCCACAAAATGGAATGAAGATTGTCAGCAAGCCTTCCTTGCCATCAAGAGACAGCGGATTGAAGCACCTGTCTTGGTACCTCCCAGGGATGGAGTTCCCCTATTCATGTACCTGTCAGTCAATGCCAATGCAATGGGCTGCATGCTAGGACAGAAAGATGATAGTAGCAAAGAAAGAGCCATCTACTACATCAGCAAAAGATTCAGTAGTGGTGAACAGAAGTACACCCTGATCGAAAAGACGTGTTGTGCATTAGCATGGGCCGCCATGAGGCTACAACATTACCTTTATGGGCACACAACCTACCTCATATCCTGAATGGATCCACTCAAGTACGTATTCAACAAGCCAATGATGAACTGTCAATTGTCCAAATGGCAGTTGATCTTACAATAATTCAACATTTGTCTACGTAACTTAGAAGTCAATTAAGCGTCAAGGCGCATTGCAGATCAATTAGCTGAAGCACATTCAGGTGGGTTCAATCCCCTGGAGACTTATTTCCCAAATGATGGAATCATGATAATTCAACAACTCCAGCAAGAGAATACAGTCCAACCATAGAAAATGTATTTCGACGGAGCAGTAAACATGGAAATGCCGGAGCTGGGGCAGTCCTTATCTCTGGTATAGGAGAACAATATCATGTGGCTACCAAACTTCAATTTGGCAGAACCAACAACACAGTTGAGTATGAAGGCTGTATAATAGGGTTGAAACTAGCCCAATCCATAGGTATCAAACACCTACTGGTCTTTGGAGACTCTGAGTTGGTCATTAGATAATCCACCAGGGCATATCACACAAAAGAGCTGCATTTGCTACCCTATCATCGGCAAGTCATCAAAATATCCATGGAGTTTGAAGACATCAATTTCAACCATATTCCTCAAAGTAGGAATGACTTCGCTGATGCATTGGCGACATTGGCTTCATTAATCCGTATATCCAATAGGAGTGGGATTCCCGATATCAAGTTCACAATCCAGAAAGCCCCGACATATAGGAATTACATTGGAGAAGTGTCAGATGAAATACCTTCTGTCAATCAGCCTTGGTATCAAGACATCAAGGAATATCTCCGAGATAAATCTACACCCGTTGGAGCAAGCCCATCTGAGCAAAAATGGATTCAAAAGATGGCTATGAAGTTCTATCTGAGCGGAGATACCCTCTATAAAAGAGATGCTGGAATAGGCCTATTAAGATGCCTTGATAAAGAGCAAGCCTAGAGGCTGATGGATGAAATCCACGGTGGAGTCTATGGTCCACACATGAGCGGTCACCTACTGGCCAAGAAAATATTAAGGACGGGACATTATTGGATCTCGCTCAAAGCTGACTGCGATGATCATGTCAAAAGATGTTTTCAATGTCAAATCCATGGATATGCCATCTATGCTCCTCCAAATGAGCTACACAACATGACTTCGCTATGGCCTTTCTCCATGTGGGGAATGGATGTAATCGGTCCAATGGAACCCAAAGCCAGCAATGGTCATCAATTCATCTCACCTTGATTGATTACTTCACCAAATGGGTTGAAGCTGCCTCTTTTCCCAAAGTCACAAAAGAGGTCATCATTGGTTTCATCAAAAACAATGTTGTCTGTCGATATGGACAATCGAAGGTGATCATATCAGACAACGCCAAGAATCTAAATAATCAGATGATGATAGAACTGTGCAAAAAGTTCCACATTAAGCATCTCAATTCCGTCATCTATCGACCCAAGATGAACGGTGTTTTAGAAGCAGCCAACAAGAACATCAAGAAAATCATGCAGAAGATGTACGCCAATCACAAAGAATGGCCTGACCTGCTGCTTCTAACCCTGTTAGTATACAGGACGTCAATACGCACCTCTACTAGGGCTACCCCCTATTCATTAGTCTATGGTATGGAAGCAGTCCTCCCCATAGAAGTAGAGATGGAGTCCTTGCGAGTATTGATCGATGCTCAAATAGACGAAGACCAATGGTTGCAAGAACAATACCACCAACTGTCCTTGATAGATGAAAGGAGGGCTATAGCCATTTTCCACGGACAATTATATCAGCAAAGGATTGCTCGATCCTACAACAAGAAGGTCCGAATACGGCAATTCAAAGAAAATAACTTAGTGCTGAAGAAAGTGTTAGCCAATCAAGACGAAGCTAAAGGAAAGTTCACCCTGAATTGGAAAGGGCCTGTCATTGTCAAGGATGTGTTGACAGGAGGAGTTATCAGACTACAAGAAGTGGACGGGGATGAATTTCCCCAACTCATTAACTTAGACACCATAAAAAGGTATTATGTCTGAAGCACATGCATCCCCGCATCCGGGTCCTACAAATCGAATCAGGTTCAGTTTTTCACTAGAAAGTCGGAACTACGAATGACCTAATCTTCATCAGCCCGGGAGTACGTAGGCAGTCATTTATGGTGAGGTCAAACCAAATAAAAAACTCAAAATTCATCAAACCAAACTCAAAACCAAAGATCAATACTTTTCAAAACCTGTTTCATAAAAAATCCAGAACTATGAATGACCTGATCTCCCTCAGCCCGGAAGTACGTAGGCAGCCATCTACGGAAGGGTTTGACCTTCAAGAAAAAAAACCAATAAAACCAGTCCCAAGACACCGAAGACATACAAAAGCTAAATCCTATCAAGCTGACCTGATCCACAGGCCCATCTGAGATACTCCCAGACATCTCAACTGTCAGTCCATCAAGAAGAAGCTCTAGATATATCAATAACAGCAAGTCATGAAAGAAGTGGTAATCACTCAGCAATGACGATACATGTCCAAACAGGGAAGTGAATCAAAAATATATTTCTCTAATAAAAAACTGTTTGATATATACATAATGCCCTGTACATAAAAAAAATGGCTGATCTAGTCTGTGCAAAAAAAAATAAAGCTAGTTTATGGACCCAAGGATAAGCGGGCCAATAATGCCACCATGCCATCTCTCTCTGAAGATGGAGGAGCAGCGGCAAGTGCAATACCCTCAGCCTCCATACGGCTCAAAACCTCCATAGTCATCTACAATATGGCACTGTGGTCATTAATATAAGCACTCATCTGGGCCACCAGGCCGTGAGTATAAGATCAAAGGGCAGTACTGTCAGCAATGTGGAAATCACGGGAAGCTATAGCCTCATCCCTCTCTGCAAAAGTTGCGTCCCTTGATATCAAAAAATCATCGATCTCAGCAAAGACTGCATCTCTAGCTAAGTGGATCTCATCCCTCTCCATAACAGCTGCATCTCTGGCAGATCGGAGCTCCTCTCTCTCTATCAAGCCAGCATCTTGAGCAACTCGAAGCGCGTCTCTCTCAGCCAAAGCTATATCTCTGCCAGACTAGGATGTCAACATCTACGCTCTAGCTGAATCTCTCTCAAAGGTCATCCTAAATAATGCATCCACCAAAGTTGGATCTGTGCCTACAGGAATAGTCGGTGGGTCGCTAACCAAAGCAGCAGTCAAACCCATGAATAACTCATCCTCAGTCAAAGACTCAGGATCCTCCATCGGCTCCTCCTCATCTAAATCTGCAATAGGAGTTGACTGAGCATATACAGCTGCTGCCATATCTGACTCTAGCCATGCCAAGTACTCTAGAGAACTGTCTAGATGGGTACTGGAGAAATTAGCTCTCTCTCTCTCTGTGTGGGTCCAACACTCATAGACTTGAACCAAGTCGAATAATGACATAGATAAAGATGACACTCTCTGATCAGGATCCCCCTCAAATTAGTGCAAGCTCTGGAACTGATCAAACTGGCTCATAACAACCAATAGATGATAAGTAGTGACTCCCCTCAATCCCGCTAAGGGCAAATAATCCATACCAGGTGCATGAGTAATGAAGCTATATGGGGAGGGTAGCCCTGAGCATGGCAAAATCACGAACGGATGTACCATATTCAACAAAAATGCCGACCATGTCTCTGCATCGGTACACTCCGCCGGCTAGAAGGAGTATGACATAGATCATGGGAAAGAAGTACCCGTGGTTCCTGAAAGATCCAATCGGTTGAATATGGGACATCAGCCATATGTACAGCAAGACCGAACTACCCCTGAAATACCCCTCCGGGTGGGTAACACAGTGAGTAGCTGATCGTAGCATCTCAGCCAGTATCATCGGGATAATAGTACTACCACGTATAAGGGGTCTACCCACAACTACCAATCCCACATCCAAATGATCTAAGTGTGGCGTCATGTAGATGTATGCCACGATGCACATCAGCAGAATGTCTATCCTGGCCAGATGCCATGCCTCTATTAAAATCAGAAAATCGCCAACGTGTCGGTCGTAGCTCTCAAGCTCTCCAAAATGATCGATCAAGAAATCAATCAAGATCACACGCCCAGATATGATCTCGTCAGCAACTATTCTCTGACAAAGATCGGACATCCGCAGGAAAGTTCTTTGCATATCACTAATCGCAGTTCAGGCGCACGGTGAGTCCAAAGCCCGGTAATCCGCTCGTACTCCTCCAGAGTCGGCGTCTACCAGAAGAGAAACACCTGCCTCTCAGATATCCAGCAGGATAGTAGGCCATCCAAAAACCTATGGGGCACTCAAAAATATGTAAGGGCCAGCGAATGCCCTAACATCTGGTCAACAGTATCTTTGGCTAAAAAGGGCAGGCTCTCAGTGCCACGACCTCAATGACGAAGCCACCTCAGACTGTGGCAAGTAATCAATGCGGTTCACGAAGGATGACGTCATCTGTGTCACAGTACCACAAGACCATCCAGGGGTCAATCTCTAACTCATCCATCTAAATGCATACATATGACATAATATATGCATGATAACAAGTATAAACATGATGCGATAGATGGGGAATAGCATGAACATCTACGATAAACTATCTACTACGGGCATCATCCATATCTGACAATACAAAGTGAAGTGAAGAATTTAGGGAAATGGGGCACCACCACCCAACTACTGCAATGGTCTATCAAAATGATGGCACAACTGCCGAATTGCCAAAACAGTGGCTGACCAAAAATATAGCTGCCATAGCTATCCAAAGAGATCTAGATAATCTACGTCCAGGTAATTAACCTGCACCATCTCCTCCATGGATACAAAGTCGCGGTCATCAGGCATATCTGGGCGGTATAAGGGAGGATCTACCCCTTCAAAATTACTGCTAAATGGACCTGAAGAGGGGCCCGCTCCTAAGCTGGACGGGTCAAAAGAAGATGCCTCTGACGAATCTCGGCCAGGATGCCTGATAAAGAAGCAGGCCCTATCCAACTCCCGGGTCAGATCTGTAATCTGGTCTGCATGAGTCAGCTCCCTGAGGCAAGCTATCCAGTCCATCATCATCACGGACCCTGGCACCATATCTGCCATTAACTGGGTAGCACGAGTCTGAGCTCCGATAGTACGAGGGCTCTACTATATGCTAAATGCCTCATGGCTGAACGGACCCTCTGATAGGGTGAAGCCATCTATGCCCTCCATGGGAATCTTTGTCTGTGGCAGGGTCAATAGCCAATGATGCCAAGAAGGAGGAACAATGGGAATGCGGATCTCACCCGTAATACTCCTGATGGCACACTCTCCCAAAAAGAGCTCCCAGCCTCCCTCTGTCAAAAATCAGGACTCTGCGGGTCGACAAGATAAACTCTTGACTAGTGGGAAAGCCTCCCTCGAATCCAATGGTCAAAAACTCAGAGGTATACGGCGTCCAAAAGATCGATCTGGCCATCAAAAGCTCCAACTGTGGACAGGCATGAGTGAATTCCTCATCAATATGGACCTCCGTCAAAGTCGAGTGATGCTAACGTCGTCCTCGAGGATAGGTCTCCAGACCTAGAGCAGTGGCAGGCCGTAGGCAAAGAAGCCTCTCAAATGCCCAGAACTGGCCATGCAAATACCAAAAGTCTTCAGTGATCAATATTGACAAAAATAAATGTTGAAATCAAAAGGTACAAGAAAGATGTACTCACTAGCAAAAATGGGTAGAATCCTAACCAAGCCTCTGTCGAACCCTCGGAAAACATGAGCATGCCCCAGAGAAAATAGGCAAAGGTGTAGGAACCGCAATTAAAGTCACTGAGGCGCTAATCAGGGCAAAGGACACAGTAGATGAGTTGTCCACCACAAAACAACCCCTGATGATCACCAGAAACAATCGCCTCAGAATACAATCTCTAACCCTCCGATCATCAGGTGGAGGCTCCAGTAAAGTCCATTCTGGGCATCTATACTTAAGGAACCAGATCGGACCGATCGACCCTTGAGCGCCGCCACGAAAACCCCTAGCAAGGACCTAATGGCAGTGGGCATAATGTCAACCACGACAGGCACTGGCTCGCCCTTAAACTCAATACCAGTGATGAACCTCCATTCCATCGGGGTTATCATCACCTAACAATCCATAAAATAAAGGGACTGAGTCTGGTGGAACCAGCGCTCAGACAGAGCCCTCATATACCCCCGGGGCAACGACGGGGAAGGATAGAAAAGAAAGCCTGGAACCCCCAGCCATCAACAATATCCCTATAATCCTCGCGCAAAGTGTGATACAGGGAATGCACGTTAAACCAGTTCTGTCAAGGCTGCGTAAAGCTGGGAACCTGCATAGAAAAACTAACCCATGTCAAAAACCTATGCCCCGAGAATGGCAAAAAGGAAGAAAAGAATTTGGAGAAGATAAAAACTTCAAGTCACCTCGTTGGGGTGGAGATATCTTGAAGGATGGCGACTCAAAATGCCCAGCAGCTCTTGGGTAGGGACAACAATGCCTGGAACCTCCGCACGTGAAGCCTAAGCTAGAGCTGGAGCAGTAAAAACAACTTGTTTGTCATCAATGTCAATCGACGATTCGTCCTGAGCTGGACGAATCACCAACTCCACTAATCTGTGAGGCGGTCTGGTCTGACGTGACTGGGGAACATAGGAAGCTCACCTATGTCTAATGCTTGAGGATACCCTGCTTGCACTTTCGGGTCTATCACGGTCCATCACCTGTATAAAGTCTTCAAATCACCTCAGAAAGGGTGTGGTAAGCCTAAAAACTATTGCTTATTATTTAAGTCAGTGCTCTTTACATATCTAAGTCCTAAAACATGCATGAGTCAGTGAAAAATACCCCGTAAAGTCAAAACTGCATGTTTTTCAAAAGGTAAATACTAAAAACCTATATGGGTCAGTCAAAAATCCCCAGTAGAGTTAAAATTGCATGTTTATTAAATGCTTGGGTTTTTGAAAAAAATGTCGCCAGTCTCCTTTGTAAAATGGGCTGTCCGCATGCACGTAGGCATGTCTAGGTGGCCATTCAGTAGCACACCTTCCCAAAACAAGTACAGTTCATATTTATGAAATAAAATCAAAAACAACCTCGCATGGTAGCCAAATTACCATGAACATTTTTTAGTTGAAAATCCAGGCTCACTAGGCCCCAAAAATGATGAGTAAACTGATCAAAAAGAGTAAAAATTGACTCTCTCAGAATCTAAATTTTCTTACATCTAAACGTACATTACAGTAAGATATGAATACATATGTAGTCAGAAAATTTTTAACAGATCATATAGGCATACATTTTTCATAAATTAGGTCTAAAAGCCCCCTATGTGGTTCACATGCTTTTAACGGTCAAAACTTGCAAAAAAAAGGATGTAAAACGTTACCTGCGCTGCATTGAACGTATAGGAACTGACAAAATCAGAAAATAGCAGTCCAAGCTCTGTAGATCTGAAAAAGAAGATCAAAATCCTTTTGAAACTCGAAATGAGACTTTGAAAGAATGAAATCCTGCTGCCCATTAAATAGCCCTAGTGGAAATGGGCCAACCTGTGGCTGTCATACCTTCACCTACGGCTCCCCAAGGTTGGTCCCACTCCCTCGGGCTTCGTTTCGATTCGGGTTGAAACAGAGTTCCTATGTGCTGCCGAGTCAAATCTGAAGAAAAATCGCTACGCGATTAAGCGGCTTATCCTGAAATCCTGCGTTTAAGTGGCGTAATCTTGACAAAAAGGGGAACAATATGGAAACCCTTGGTATTCATCCAGAAATCATGTTTGAGGATCAATTATACGAACTGCTAAAAAATTGCAGAAGACCTTACGAAAACTGCGCAAAACTACCAAAAACTTCCATTTTCAAAGCGTCAGGTACAGACCGAATCCAATTTCAGCCTTTGGTTCACCTCCAACGAAGTTCGGGTACAGACTGAAGTCCATTTCAGTCGTTGGTTCACCTCTAGCGAAGTTTGGGTACAGACCAAATCCAGTTTAAGTCGTTGGTTCACCTCCAGCGAAGGTCGGGTACAGACCGAATCCAGTTTCAGCCGTTGGTTAAATTCTAGCGAGTTCAGGTACAGACCGAATCCAATTTTAGCCGTTGGTTCACCTCCAATGAAGTTCGGGTATAGATCGAAGATAATTTTAGCCGTTGGTTCACCTCCAGCAAAGTTCGGGTACAGACCGAAGCCAATTTCAGCCGTTGGTTCCATTCCAGCGAAGTTTGGGTACCTCCAGCAAAGTTCGGGTACAGACCGAAGCCAATTTCAGCCGTTGGTTCCATTCCAGCGAAGTTTGGGTACAAATCGAATCCAGCTTTAGCTGTTGGTTCCATTCCAGCGAAGTTCGGGTATAGGCCAAAGTCTAGTCCAGCCGTTGGCACAGCCCCAGCGAGAACACAAGCCACATAGCAATCCATCCCCACAGATAAAAAATGATGGAATCTGTTATACACATCCTCAAAAGGGAGCACCAAGAAGATGTTGGTAATTCAACCACCTATTGCAAAATGTTGGCGCAAACCCTCATCAGGATGGACATGGGAAGCATCCATTAAGGAGAATCGGTAATCGAGAAATATCCCCGGTAGAGGAGCCTTTAGAAATGTGCAACTACCACCGATCGAAGGGACAATAAGCCCTATAAAGAATACCGCCGGACAGGGAAACCGTTGGCCTCAAACCAAGGTGGTATCAATAATATCAGCCCCATTAAAATCTACGAAGCTATCGCAGGAGACGTCATCCCCAGCAGAGCAAGATAAAAACCATCTGTGATAGCTCATTTCTGACAAGCACATCAGTGATTCCCCTACTAATGATCATCTAACAATGTAAATCCTAAGCTATCATGAGTGATGTCATCCCCAGTAGAAAATAAAGCAAAACAATTCGCGATAGCCTATTAACATCATCTCCAACGGAAACTATCGTATCCATTAGTGATAACCCTACCTCCTCAAAGGTATCCAACCTTCGTAACATACCGTGGAACGGTCATATTTCAAGTGTCTAACAATCTTTATCCTACTCATTTCATTGCATTGCATGAGCATGATAAAGATGGGCATATGTAAACACTCAAAATTTCCTGCCCCTATTACCAATATTGTAGGAGGGCAAATTGGTCCTTCAAATCAAATCTGGTCACCAATACCGGTCAATTAAATCAAATCCGAACATCAATACCGGTCCTTTGAATCAAATTTAGTCACCAATACCGGTCCTTCAAGTCAAATCTGATCTCAATATCGGTACTAAAGTCAAATTCGGTCTCAATATCGGTACTCAAGCCAAATCTGGTCTCAATATTGGTATTTAAGTCAGATTTGGTCTCAATATCGGTACTCAAGTTAAATCCGGTCTCAATATCGGTACTCAAGTCAAATTCAATCTCAATATCGGTACTCAAGTCAACTCTGATTTCCAATCGGACCGTCAGATCAACCCCGATCTTAATATCAGGCCGTCAAATCAACTCTGATCTCCAATCGGACCGTTAGGTCAACCCCGATCTTAATATCGGGCCATCAAATCAACTCCGATCTCCAATCGGACTGTCAAATCAACCCCGATCTCAACATCGGGACATCAAATCAACTCTGATCTCCAATCAGACCGTCAGATAAACCCCGATCCCAATATCGGACCATCAGTTCAAACCTAGTCACCAGTACAAGGATAACCACAACCCCGATCACCAATATCGGGATGTTAATACAGCCCCGGTCTCAACCCGGGAGGTACAGATCAGCCCCGGTCTTAACCCGGGAAGTGCAGGTCATCCCCGGATCTCAACCAGGGAGGTCAAGTTAACCTCATAAACAAACTTGAAGCATCAAAACACCTCTAGAAGAAAACCTGGAATAACCACTGCAGCCTCAGACACAACACTGAGGACAAACAGACTCGAATGGGATCCAAGTCTTGGAAATGACTTTCGAAAGTCAACCAAAGGTCGTGTCGACACTGAAGGCAACCCCAGAAGGGGCACAATGGTCATTTTACCAACCCTAAGCCAATTCAATCAAATTCAAGTCGAATTGATGCCACCAAGGTCAAAACGAACCATAACAACGATCCCAAGTGCAAACAGCGCAAGACAGCTTGACGAACAAACTGCAGGGAATCGAAGACCTGGTTATGAACTCGTCTTCTTGGACCCAAAAAATGTTTCACCCCATGTCATTGTGACACTCTCAGTGAGGGTATTTCAAAAAGTTACAGCACGCGTCAAATGAAAGCTCCGATCAAAAATTAGAAAGTTTTGACTTTGATTGCGCGTTATTCAGAGTGCACGTACTTTGAGACGATGGAACCCAGTCCTGCGGGCCCCACCAAAGGAGCCACACCTCTACTTGCAGCAGCAGCAGGTAGGGTGGAGGCTCCCTGACCTATAAATAAACGTGCCCCCCCCTCATTTTCAAGAATTCTAAAACGCAGCGAACCTTTGCCCGTTTGATTTTTTGACTTTTTCACCTCTTCTAAACCCAAATATTTTCACTCTAACACGTAGATATACCCACATACTACCACATATCAAAAATAAACCGGTAGATTTGGACGTTTGAAGCCCACAAAGTGGCAAAAAGCCTGTGTAGCATCCATTGTAAGTATTTTTAAGATCAAAAAGTGAATACTACTTCTTTGCACTTTTATCCACTTGCACGTTAAGTTTCGTTTTCCAAAAGTTATTTTCGTCAAAATTTGGTACATTTTTGTACATAAACTCAATTTCTGGCATTTTTACAACTCGGATTGACGATTCGTCAGCTCCAGCAGCTTCAGTGCACTAGCACCTTCTTTTTGGCAACTTCGCCGGACTGGGTTATCTTTTCAATCCTAGTTTGGCCCTTTTTTGTGTTTATTTAACTGTATATATACTAACTTTTCAATTCTGTCAAGCCCATATGTCAAATCTGAGGTAGTTTACAGCTTTTATATATATATATATATATATATATATATATATATATATATATATATTTTTCAGTCCGGCCTGGATCATTTCGTGGACTTTATACTATTTTTGCACTGTTCGCCATTATTAGGTGATCTTCTTAGTCCCTAGTTGACTACTTTTCTGCAAATTTACATTTCAGTCCGGGCTGAATTATTCTGTAACCTTTATACTATTTTTGCACTCTCTGCCATTACTGGGTGATCTTCCCAGTCTCTGGTCGACTACTTTTCTGTACGTTTGCATTTCAATTCGGCCTGGATCATTCTGTGGCTTTTTTACTGCTTTTATATATACTTATGCATATATAAGCAGCCTTCACCACCACTGGGTTCTCTTCCCAGTCTTGGTTGACTACTTTTTTGTTATATATATATATATATATATTCATTCCAGTCTGGGCACCGGCGATGAAACCCATCGCCCTTTACAACTTTTGTATATATATTGTGCTTTACTCGCTTTTTATTCAACTGCTACTATAAATATTCATTTTCTGTGAATTGGCATTGACATATCTGCAAGCGGACTAGATTTATTTAAATCTCGCCAACTATAGCTTTCAAACAGTTCAAAACATGTCCAGACTGAATCGGGAGGCTAGAATGGCTGAGATTTCCTTAGATCTAGCTTTCTTTTTAGTTTCAGCTTCAAAATCAACCTCGCGGCCCTTAGATCGCTATCTAGTGGGAACGATACGCTTTGGCCTCGCGCATCCAGGATTTACTGATGAATCCTTGGTTCCATTGCGACGTGAGGATGTATATATCTATTACTGGTCAAATTTGAACTGTGCAGGTTTATTGGCTACTCATATGTGAGCCTAGGAATCGTGGAGATTCACGATCAAACTGATCAGAATCTGATTCCTATGATGGACAAACACCAGTTTACAAATGTACCCTGCCATTTTTTTCTGTAAAATGTACATACAAAAAAAGACCTTAAAACGATTATCCGGATTTAAGGTCTCAACATAGTAAAATGTGGTTTGTCGTGTCAGCGTCCCTTCGATGGTTTTTGTACCCATGAGGAGACCGACACTTTGTATTTATTTCTCACCATTCATATGCAGCCTTAAGGCTATAAAGATAAAAAAAATTGGAAGTATCAACAGGCTTCAATTCCTATGTTAGCGTAAGGGTTTGATAACTAGCTTTCAAAATATCACTTTCAATTCAATCAAAAGAAAAGCTTTTGCAAATCAAATTAAACACTTTTGCAAATCAAATCAAAGACTTTTTGCAAATCAAATCAAACCCTTCGTATATAGGTCCAACAAAGCAAAGCACTACTTTCAATCAATCAAACATAGGCCCAATTTTCAAACAGCATTCACTCACGTATTACAGTTTTTAAAGGGAAATATTGAAAAGATGCGGTACTGTGTTTACACGGGTGTTGTGGGGGTGCCTAACACCTTCCTCACACGTAACCAAGCCCCCGAACTCAAACTTTGTTTTCAAAGATCAAGTTTCGACAGTGTCCAGCAATTGTGCCTCTTTTCAAAAAATAAATTCGGTTGAATTGGTACAACCATTTCAAAACTACCAACTGACGACTCTGTAAAACAAACAAATCATCGACATGATACATGTTGGCCATTTTCCTAAAATACCCTTCAAAACCTTTTTCCTAAATAAAAAGAGTGAGGGTAGAGATAACTTAAGAAAAGAGATAAAAAGTTCTGGGTTGTGACCCGACCCGCGAGATTTTTTAAACCGACGTCGACAGTCATCTTCCTCCTCTTGATCAATATTCATCAAGTCAAAGTTCAGTTCTACATCAAAGTTGTAGTCACTTTGACAGGTTGGCATCTCATCAGCAAAGACACGCACATCCAATGCTTAGGTCCTGAAAACAAAAATGTTTTCATTTTAATATATACAACTGCTTAAATATAAAGAGCATTTAGCAAAGCATGACAAAAGTTACTACTATAGCTGTGCAATCAAAAGTAAGCAGTAAATGAAAGCATGATTAAAGGCAGATGTACTCTCTGCCTCTTTACCCTTTTCGACTGAGGCAAGGGACACTGCTCCAGTTATCCAGTGTTAGACCCCCATGAACCGAGAGAAATGAGGAATTATGCTCGTCTGCCTCCTCTCGGATGATGACGAAAACATCCTTTGCAATGGAGTCGGGGTTTTTCTTTGAACTGCCCCCTTTTCCTTTGATACGAGGAATTTGAATATGACCCTCTTTATCGCTGTCGAGGATCTCATCATTCATACCCTCGTAGTTTATGATGACTCGTATATTAGCAAATGGATCTCGTCCTTCGTGCAGGATCTTTTCTTTTCCCTTTTCGTTATCTGCCTTATGCTTGAGGGCTTTTCTTTCATAGACAGGTATGATTGGAGGAAATAGCATGGCTGATACCACAGCTGGGATTTTTCTCATGGGTTTTACCCATCCCACCCCCGTAAGGTTTGGCAGCAAAATTGTGGAAGCATGAGCCTTAGGATGCTTGTGTGGGTTCTGATGGTTTGACCCGGATGAATATCCCAATCCAGTTCTCCTAGTCTGACTCAGGATTTGTATTGGGCTTTTGATACCTTATTGGTTAGGTTTGTATTGGGCTTTTGATACCTTATTGATTCTTTCCTAACCCTTCTCCAGGTTGGAAACCCAAAGATATCATCTCTTGGCCTACTATTATTACTTCGGTGGAGACCTTAGGCTTCAAAGTTGGTGCCCCGATAGGTAGGTATTGGGTATCACTCACCTCTAGGGCTTGAAAACTCACAGGTTCGATCCCTGCATCCAGGCTAATCACTGGCATGTCTCCCTGTATGCAGACAGGGTATTCTGGTTTGGCATTAACCGTGACGAGGTTGCCATTAATAATGTATTTGAGCTATTGATGGAGGCTGGATGGCACTACCCCTGCCATGTGGATCCAGGGCCTGCCCAGCAACAAGTTTTATCCAGTGGCGATGTTAAGCACCTGAAAGGACACATAGAAAGTGTGAGGACCAATTTCCAGGGGAAGCTCTATTTCTCCCATAGCTTGGCGTCGAGATCCATCGAAAGCCCAGATGACCACATGACTGGTTCTAATCCGGTTCGAGTTAATCTTCATCCTTTCCAAGTTGTCGTAGGGACAGATGTTGAGGGATGATCCCCCATCTATGAGCACACCTCCGATCACATACCTGGAAGACATCACAGCTATATGCAGGGACTTACGATGGCCCGTCCCTTCTGCAGTGATATCATTGTCAGTGAAGGATATCACATTGTTGTTAAAAATGTGTTCCACCATGGGACAAAATTTCTCAGCATCCACTGTCCTTGGCAGATGGGCTTCTTCCAGCACTTTCACTAGAACATTGCGATGATCCACCGATGATAAGACCAAGTCTAGGATGGACATTTGCTTGGGTGCATCTTTCAAGGTTTGCACTATTTTGATTTTGTTGTGTCCCATTTTGTTCAAAAACTCCTCGATTTTCTCTTTAGCCACCTTTTCTTTGGCTTTGATGACTAGTTTAACCACCCGTTGAGGCAGGTACAAGGGATTGTCCTTTGGTACAATGGTAATGTTGTTTGTAGTGGAACCCTCATCGTTCCCGTAGTTCCATGGGACCTTCTTCAGACTGATGATTGGATATTGAGGTCTGAAGGGCAAGATTAAAGGCTCGGGTGCAGCCACCTTCATAGGATTTTATGTTTCTTGGACCCCTTTCTCTGGCAGTACTAAGGGTATGAGAGTTGACTCCTTATCACAGGAGATGACAGCTACTGTATCCTGATTCTATGCAGTGGGGATCCAGAGACTGTCTTCATCTGGGAGGTCGAGAATTTGATTTCCTCTTATCAGGTCACCATTCTCGATCAGGTTCTGAATTAGGTAACGAAGTGCCCAACAATCTTCGGTATCATGGCCGGGTGCATTGGAGTGGTACTGACAAGTTTGGTCAGGTTTGAATTTTTTGGACCGAGGGTTCAATGGGGGTAATAAGTCTGCAACCATTCTCTCGTTGATTAGCATCTGGAGGATTTCCTCCATTGACTGGTTTAGATTAGTGAAATTCCTTTGAAATAAGAATTTTTTACCAGTTTGGACATTTTCCTCTTTGGCCACCCAGTTGGCCCAGGGCTCATTCTCATGAGACTGATATTGATCCCTAGGGGAAATGATCTCCGGTGTTGGAGGACGATCGGCGTCAGACTGGTTGGCCTGCTTCAACATCTGTTTAGTAATCTGATGTTGGTAGACGACCAATTCTGCTAATTATTCAATTTATTGATAGACCCGATCTCCTACTCTATCAAGAATCGTCTTTCTGAAATTTCCCAACTGTCTGGGCTGTTGTTGTTAGATTGAGTTGATTCCCCAATATAGCGGAGGTACTTAGATCCTTCTCCACTTGGGGTGCTGATCATGTTGACATTCTCCTTATGTTTTGGGAGAGGATTGTCTTGCACATGCGGTTGTTCAGGTTTTGTTACCACGATCTCTCCATTGTCAATTCAGTCTTAGATTTTGTGCTTGAGAGACCAACAGTCCTGGGTGTCATGGCCCGGGGATCCGGAGTGATAAGCACACTTCTTGCTTGGGTTAAAATTTCGTCTGCCAATGTTGGTTGGTGGAAGGAGTTGGACAATCTTCTTCTGTGCTGTCAGAAGTTTGAATACGTTCTCGAGTGAATCCCCTAGAGGGGTGAAAGTTCTTCGACACCTGACCTCCATATTTTTCTAAAATGGAGGGTTTTAATGCTGTGCTACAGCTTAGAAAGGGGTATAGTTCCTCATTTAAATGGGCACACTGTTTGACTCGCCTCTTTGATTTTGTCCTTGTAACACTAAGGACACTTCTTCATCTTTCTTTTTGTGTACCCTCTGGGGATTACTCTTATAATTTCTGGACTGGATATGTTCAGCAACAGCTTCGAGGGTGGTTAGATGCTTTATCTTTCTGGACTTAAGCCCCATTTTTGCTATCTCGCCATGTTTGATCATTTCAGAGAATGGTTTTCCTATGCCTGCTAGGACCCTCTCATAATATGGAGCTTCTTGAATGTCGATGAAGGTCATGACTATCTCAGACTCAGTCATGGCTGGGGTGACTTGTGCTGCAACCCGCCTCCATCATTGAGCATACTCCCTGAATGACTCATTGTTCTTTTTCTTGATTTTGATTATTTGGTATCTGTCTAGAGCCAGCTAAAATTGGAAGCTATATTGACTGAGAAAGGCATGTTCCAGCTCTTCCAACTTATGGATTTTAGAGTTGTCCAAACGGGCATACCAGGCTCTGGCCTCTCGAGTTAAACTTTTTTGGAATAGCTACATTCGAAGTTTCTCGTCCTCTATATAGGATCCGAGTTCTCCAATGAATACTTTCAGGTGTGTGTAAGGGTCTCCCAATCCATCGTATTTCTCAAAATCAGGGACTTGAAACTTTTCGGGATAATGAGCCCTGGGAAATATACAGAGGTTAGAGTAATTAACACTACCGAATGCCCCAGTCCCTTTAATAGACCAGAGAATTTCTTCCATCTGCTGTACTTTTTTTAAAATGTCACCAACTTCCTATTCTTTGTTGTGGGTGGTGATTTTAGGGATTTTATTTATTGTGTCCTGGTTTTGTGGCCCAAGGATCTGAGTTTTGGCTTTTTCAATCTCTTGACTGCCCCCACTACCACCAGGTGTTCCTGGTTCTGTATGAGTTTGGGCTTGCTTCCCTTTAAGGGCCTTGCTTTGTTCCCTCAGAAAACTGGCCAATTCAGCTATCTGATTCTTCAATCCTTCAAATTCTTCCCTAGACACAGGGGTAGATTCTGGCTGAGCACTCGAAGTCATGTCCGTGGATGGACGTAGTGCTTTCTTAGACTTAGATCTAGTAACAGGACCAATTTTTTTCACCTACAACAAAATGTAGGCGTGTCAATTTCCTGAGGTAGATAGGGATAGGATGCATGTTATGATGTGGTTTTTAAATCTTATCCTGCAAAAAAGAGGTTAGTTATTTCGATGACAGGATGGCAAGATGTATCTGACAGGAAATGTAAATCTTTCATTATGATATTTACATTGTGTTCCTTTACATTGGAATTGAAAACTAGACATTAAATTGAAAGAGGAAGGCATGAAGAAGCTTCCCATCAGATTTTGTTAATCAGAGGTTGACCTATCTTAGGTTAATCTCGCGCGGCTTTTTGACATGAAGGTCCCCAGATCATCGCAATGTACTAGAGGGGAAATTAATCCGATCTTTCAACTGGAGCGAATCTGGGTGGTGCATTTTCATGAGCCCCAGAGACTTGGCCGATCCCCAGAGACATTAATTATCACCGACGGGTTTTGCCTCCTTGAGAGAGGAATCACACAACATACATTCACATACATCATGACTCACCATTATGCATATTATGAATTTGTTTGTAAAGTAGGAAAGCATTCATTCAATACGCAGCATTCACGCATTCATTCAATGTAAAGACGCAGCATTAACGCATTCATTCAATGCAAAGGCGTAGAATTCATGCATTCATAGTTTTAAAAGGGAAATGTTTGAAAAGATTTGAAAGCGGCCTAAGCCCTCTACTGTCCCCAGCAGAGTCGCCACCTGTCGACGTCTGGAAAAAATCTGCGGGTCGGGTTACAACCCGGATCTTTCTCTCTTCCTAAGTTATCTCTACTCTTACTCTTTTTATTGCAAAAAAAGGTTTTGAAGGATTTTTTAGGAAAAGGCCAACATGTATCATGTCGACGATTTATTCATTTTACAGAGTCGGCAGTTGGTAGATTTGAAATGGTTGTACCAACTCAACCGAGTTTGTTTGAAAGAGGCCCAATTACTGGACACTGTCGAAACTTGATCTTTGAAAAAAAAGTTTGAGTTCGGGCGCTTGGTTAAGTGTGGGGTAGGTGTTAGGCACCCCACAACTTCTGTGTAAATACGGTACCACATCATTTCAATATTTTCCTTAAACCTGAAATGCATGTGTGAATGCTGTTTAAAAATTGGGCCTATGTTTAATTGATTGATTAAAAGTAGTGCTTTGCTTCGTTGAACCTATATACGAAGGGTTTGATTAGATTTGCAAAAAGTTTTTGATTTTAATTTGCAAAAGTGTTTAATTTGATTTGCAAAAGATTTTCTTTTGATTGAATTGAAAATGATGTTTTGAAAGCTGGTTATCAAACCCTTACGCTAACATAGGAATTAAAGCATGAAAGCCATCGGAGGGATGCTGACACGACAAACCATATTTTCATTATGTTGAGACCTTAAATTCGGATAACCGTTTTAAAGTCTTTTGTATATACATTTTACAAAAAAATTGGCAAGGTACATTCGTAAACTGGAGTTTGTCCATCGTGGGATTCAGATTCTGATCAGTTTGATCATGAATCCCACGATTCCTAGGCTCACATATGAGTAGCCAATAAACCTGCACAGCTCAAATTTGTATAGAAACAGATATATACATCCTCACGTCGCAATGGAATCAAGGATTCATCAGTAAATCCTGGCTGCGCGTGGCCAAAGCGTCTCATTCCCACTAGATAGCAATCTAAGGGCCGCGAGTTAGCTTTTTTTTTTTCAATTGAAACTAGAAAAAAAGCTAGATTTAAGGAAATCTCAGCCATTCTAGCTTCCCGGTTCTGTCTGTACTTATTTTGAACCATTTGAAAGCTAGAGTTTGTAATATTTAAATAAATCTAGTTCGCCCGTAGAAATGTTAGTGTCGATTCATATAAAATGAATATTTAAAGCAACAGTTTAATAAAAGCGAGTAGAGCAATGTATATACAGTTATATATGCAAAAGTTGTAAAGGGCGATGGGTTTTCACACCAGTGCCCGAACTGGAATTGAAATATATATATATATATATATATATATATATATAAGCTGTATAAAAGCCACGGAATAATCCAAGCTGGACAGAATTGAAATATATATAGAAAAATAATAAAAAGGGTTGTGGGTTTTCACACCGGTGCCCGGACTGAAATTGAAATAGATAGAAAAGTAGTCAACCAAGACTGTGAAGATAATCCAGTGTGGTGAATATTGCAGATATATACAAAAATACTAAAAAGGCCATAGAATGATCCAGTCCGGACTGGAATGTAAATGTACAGAAAAGTAGTCAACCAAGACTGGGAAGATAACCCAGTGGTGGTGAATTTGCTTATATATGCATATTTATATATAAAAGTAGTAAAGAGGCCACAGAATGATACAGACCAAACTGAAATATATAAATATATATAGAGACAGAAATTTAGTCAACCAAGACTGAGAAGATAACCAGTGGTGGTGAAGGCTGCTTATATATGCATAAATATATATAAAAGAAGTAAACTATCTCGAATTTGACATCCGGGCTTGACAGAATTGAAAAGTTAGTATATATACAGTCAAATATATACATAAAAAAGTCAAACCCGGACTCGGAAGATAACCCAGTCCGGCGAAGTTGCTTAAAATGAAGATGCAAGTATGTCAAAGTTGTTGGAAGGGACGGGTCGTCAATCCGAGTTGTAAAAATGCCAAAAAATGAGTTTATGTACAAAAATGTACCAAAAGTTGACGAAAACAGCCACGGAACTGAGTTTTGGGCATATTTAGAAAACAAAACTTGATATGTAAGTGCAAAATAGTGCAAAGAAGTAAGAATCACTTTCTGATCGTAAAAATACTCACAATGGACTGCTACACAGGCTTTTAGCCAAATCATAGGCTTTAAACGTCCAAATCTACCTATTATTTTCTGATATGTGGTAGTATATGGGTATATCTACGTGTTAGAGTGAAAAAATTTGGGTTTGAAAGACACAAAAAAATTAGAAAATTAAACGGGCAGAGGTTCGAAGCGTTTTTCTTTTTTTCAAATGAGGGGGGGTGCCCTCATATATATAGGCCAGGGAGCCTCCACCCTACTTGGTGCTGCAGCAGGTATAGGTGCGGCTCCATGAGGTGGGGCCCACATATCCAGTTCTATTATCTCTAAGTACGTGCACTCCAAACAACGTAAGGTCGAAGTCGAAACTTTCTAACTTTGGATCGGAGCATCCGTTTGAGGCATGCGATACCTTTCCAGAAATCCCTCGCCGAGAGTGTCACAATGACATGGGAAAAAACATTTTCTGGGTCCAAGAAGATGGGTTCATAACCAGGTCTTCGATTCCCCGCAGTTTGTCCGTTGAGCTGTCTTGCGCTGTTTGCACTCAGTATTATTGTTATGGTTCGTTCTGACCTTGGTGGCATCAATTCGACTTGAGTTTTATTGAATCGGCTTAGAGTTAGTAAAATAACCATTTTGCCCATCCCGGGGTTGCCTTTAGTGTCTGCATGGCCTGCGATTGACTTTCGGGAGTTGTTTCCAAGACTTGGATCCCATTCGAGTCTGTTTGTCCTCAAAGTTATCTCTGAGGTTGAATTGGTCATTACAGGTTTTCTTCTGGAGATGTTATGGGGCTTCAGTTTTGTTCCTGAAGTTGACCTGACTCTCCAGGTTGAGACCAGGGATGACCTGTATCCCCCGGGTTGAGACCGGGGTTGACCTGTACCTCCCGGGTTGAGACCGGGGCTGATCTGTACCTCCCAGGTTAAGATTAGGGCTGACCTGTACCTCCCGGGTTGAGATCGGGGCTGACCTATACCTCCCGGGTTGAGACTGGGGCTGATCTATACCTCCTGGGTTGAGACTGGGGTTGACCTGTACCTCCCGGGTTGAGATTAAGGCTGACCTGTACCTCCCGGGTTGAGATCGGGGTTGATCTGTACCTCTCGGGTTAAGATCAGGGCTGATCTGATGGCCCGGTATTGCGATCATAGTTTATTTAAAGGCCCGATATTGAGATCGAAGTTGATTTGATGACCTGGTATTGAGACCAGAGTTGATTTGATGATCCGGTATTGAGACCGGGGTTGATTTGATGGTCAAGTACTGAGACCGGGTTTGATTTGATGGCCTGGTATTGAGACTGGGGCTGATTTGATGCCCGGTATTGAGACCGAGATTGATTTAAAAAGATGGTATTGCCCTCCTATAGTGTTAGTAACAGGGAGAGGAAATTTTGAGTGTTTACACTATGTACAAAAGAGATCCGGGTATAGGACTTCTAAAGTTATGTGTGACACCCCCAAATTCAGACCGTCACTGATCTCGAATTCGGTTCATCACGTACTAATTCTAATAACAACTAAAATCTCAAACAATGGAATAACAGAATAATTTACATTGATATAACATAAATATTCTCGTCCCAAGTCTCGAAACTATTACTAATACACTTCATAACTTAAACCAAACATTTCTTAATACATAACATTTAAATAAGTCTTAATATAACATAACGGAAACATCCTAATATAGAAAAGCACAGCTACTCCATAGCCTTGCCTTTGCACTTGTCCTGACCTGGGGTTCCACCTTGCCCTGCCCTAACTGAAATATTTATAGGAAGCAAGAATGAGCAACAAATTTGCTCAGCAAGTAATATGCAAATAAATGTGAACAGGAATATATACAGTTCTAAATCTCAAGGGTAAAACGGTAATTAGTCGCTCAGGATTTCAAATAAAAATGTTGTGAACAAAATAAACAGCAATGACTTCCAAATCTATTCTGTGAAGTTGAATAAGGACTACTATGGGTCGAGAAGTTATTAAAGGATTCAAAAGTTTCAACAATTTCAAGTGAATGAATAGATATCACTAAGTGTCGCTGTGGACCAAGGATTAATAAAAGAATCCAACGAGTTCAAAGTTTCAAGTTAATAAATACTGGATACTGAGTGGTCGCTAAGAACCACGAACTTCTACTAGAATCACCAAAAATATTTCTAGTAACCCAACCAAGTACAATTAAGGGATCAGCATATCGTACTTGGAGTTATGCATAACCTGTCACACCACTGTCGGCACCCCGACTATATATTTCCCCTTTTTACAAGGGTTGTTCAACTCAGTCAATTTATAAGAGTCTGCACCAAGGCAATTGGTGTGGATTGCTTTCTAATTCATGATATTGGTCTAGCTGAATTAAATGGCATAGACAATTTCAACAATGTATATAAGAACAATTTATGAGTTCAATACTCGCAACAATAATTCGAAGAATATAATCATGATTTAAATCAAACTATGAAACATAAGTTTATAAGGCAAGAATTATTCTAGCACCTATTTACTTGTACGACCAAAGTTAATACAAGCTCGAATATGTGTTCAATAAAGAGTATGAATCAAATACTTGCTCAATAAAAGAGTAGTCAGATACTTGCAATTAATATACAAGAACGGTTTCAAGGAAACTTGCACAATGAAAGAGTATAAGTTAGGGAACTTGCTTACGACGTTCCTCGAATAAGTAACCACAAGGATAGGATACTTGCAACACAATAAAAGTAGGGTTCAGATACTTGCACTATAAATGAGTGTAAGTCAGGAAACTTGCCTTATGCGTAGTTTATCCTCGTTAAATAAATCAACACTTTCGAATCCCTATCAAAATATATATATTTATATGTATAGGATATTCATTAGTCATATAGTATAACATCATATCTTATCTTGGATATACAATAAACACACAAGCTAAGTCTTAGCCTAGCTACACAATTATATCATATATAGTATCATATTTAATTCATAAGTCTCAACTAATATACTTTTATCCTTAACGTCCCTCGTTTTGAGTTTAAACATATTCTCATATCATTAACATCTCATAATCAATACTAAATATATTTTATTTTAGTAAGTTATGGCATTTCTATAAGTTAACCGTCAAAATCGGATTCAAGTGTCAACATATGATATCATATAGCATGTATTCATATTAAAGGATACTTTCATGCTCGTTCAACCTTTTCACGTTCGATTTACATGATATAGTTCTAATTCATGGTTCCTAACGACCTAGGGTCATACAATGCCATGAATTCACATAAGTTATCATGCTTGTCATTTAAACCTATACGGTAGTCATATAACCCAAGCTAGGCATGGTCACGAGTATTCACATCACATATATATAACTAGCACCGTTATTTGTTTGAAAACTTAATCAACCTCATACTCGATTAACTCGCATTGTTTTTAACAAGTATATGTACATACATGATATATTAGCGATGTTATTACACTATGATCATGCAACTTAGTTTGCAAAAAGTCCGAACTTTGCTTTTAAAATCGTTACGACTTAATCATGTATGCTAGCGTAAACTGAACACCTTATATTCACATTGCATAGGTAGTTAAGTCAAATTTACATGCTCACAAGGTTAGAACATCTCTCATATGGTATTCATAGATATTAGTTTCAAATATACCAAATTTCCTTTGAAAAACCATTTAGTTTAAAGTTAAACAATTGGACACGAGCAAGGAAACTATGTATTACTAATCATGCTAGCTTATGGTCATAATTAGTCATATAAGTATATTATCATGCTCATATGATCAAAATATGAATATCATACTTATATGTCAGTCTATTCTCAACGTATACTTTCCTTTAGTTAAATATTCACTATTAAGGTCCACATGCTCAAGTTATAATATGACACCTATATACACAAGGTAATACATCTTTCATGCATCTCTACATTATACTAACATGCTCGCAAAAATCAGATTACATATATGATACCTATATGCCAATGTTCACCTTTGAAACTTAAATTTTCGTTTAGAATGTTCGCTAGTAAGGTCTGTATGTTCATGTTACATTATGAAACATATACACACAATTTAGCATGCTTTTTATACGTTTCTAGGTCACAATAACAGGTTCGTAAAGTCAGTACATCAATATGGATAGAACATATTAAAGTTTGTTTATAAGACTTTAAGTCCATTTTCAAGCAATAAGCCTTTTTCAATCAAGAATGTATATAATCATGGTTAAACGTACTCATCCTATGTTAATATACATGCATATACATGTTTCTCATATTATCATGATTTGCCTAAGTCTTAAAACCATTTACACATAATGGATTTTCTGCAGAAATTAGCATCTGGTCCCAGAGACTGGCGCAGCTGTGCTGCGCCTTGGTATAAAATCGGCGCAGCTGCGCCGTGCTGCGCCTTGGTATAAAATCGGCGCAGCTGCGCCGTGTCCGGTCAATGCCAAAAAAACGTCCTGCTTCGGCAGTTTCCAGCCCAACACAGAAATTACTTCACGAAACAGTTGGAAAACTATCTACATTGCCATACCAACACATATATAAGACTATATAACAACTTAGTAATCATTTCCCAACTCCATTATCATTTAACTTCACATAATTAAGAAATTTGGAATTCAATAGAAATTCTTTTAACAGAGAATAAAAATGAAGAACAAGGAAGAAATTGTATACCTTTGTAATTAGTTAGATAGGAACTTGCTGCTAAATTGCTTTCGTTAATTCTCAGAATCCTCACCAACTCAGTAAACTCACTCTATATTTAACACTTAACAGGTTCTCAGCAATTGAATTAGAGAAGGAGAGATGCCTTATTTATAGAGAAATGGTTACACAGTCCATGCCTTTGATCATCAAATCAAACTAACGGGAAGAGCAAGCATACATTGGTTAATGGAGATGGGTTGGTAGAGTGGTTGGGATTCACTGTTAAGACCACTCCCCCTTTGATCATTGGCTATGTTTGCTGAGTTTGATAACAAGGAATAGGCTAGGCTTAGAGTTTATTCACGTGAGGAGAGAATGATCACTCATTATGGGACAACCTTCTAATACCCAGCATTTGTAAGTTGTAACAAATTAATGCGAACACTTAGGTTATAAATTTAATTAGAGTGTATACATGGACTCTAATTGATATAATAATATTACAAAATGGCAAGTTGGGGGTATATATATATTCACATCATATAATCCATGTACAATTATAATACCAAATATAATCTAATTAGGTATTATCTTTCCACATTACCATAAACCATATTATTTCAATTATTTATAATCATTGAAATAATTATTATTTTAATTCCTCATCAATATTAAAATAGGTAATCCATTTATTTGTTTCCCCTCATATTATTAAATACACACTTAGTTCAATTTGATAATCCATAAGTACACCATTAATGTATCCATATATACATGTTGTCACATAACATTATTACAACTCTTATTATTTCCAATTATATTAATCTATTGAAATATTTATCACATAACATTTGTTTATTTATAATATTATACGAAGTACATCTTTTAATGTAGCCACATACCACATGTTGTAACTCATATAATTTATTTAATCATAACATATGGTTTCAATATGTACAATCACATTGCATCATATAATATAGTTTAATAATTCTTAATATGTGGTTTCTATATATAGCATAGTCACATGAATGTCGCACTACACTATATAATATAGTTGTATCCCATATATTTTATATATTTAATTTCGCATACATGCACATAATAATTAATATAATTTCATTATATTAATGACTTACTTATTTGTTTTATAATGGCAATTAATTAATTAATAAAATATTAATCAATTCCTTCCTCATAGATTAATGAAGTTATTAATCTCCATATTAATTAACTAACATTTATATGATTAATTATCACGTTAAATAAATATAAATCTTATTATATTCATAAACAAATTGCTTATTATCATTCTATTATTCGCGATAATAATAATTAACACATTATCAATTAATTATTATTAATATTCTATTTTCTCATAATAGAAAGTAAATAACAATTAATATCGATTAATTGTTCACGTAGTAATTCCCTCATGACTTTACCCTTATCAATTATTATTATACGACAAATAATCACATTCTCCAATAGTTTAATAAATACAAATCTTATTATATTTATAAACCATTTTCTTAATATTATACTATTACTTGCAAAAATAATAAATCAACGGATTATTATTATATTTTTCATAATAATAATTAACAATTAATATAGATTAACTGTTCACTTAATAATTCATTTACTCTATAACTGATTATTATTCATAATAACACTTAATAACATTATTGTATGATTAACTATCACATGTATTGCACTCAACAAATAATCAATTAAATATAACTCTTATCATATTCATCAATTACTTACTCGTAAATATTTTGTTATTTATAATAACATAACAATTACTCATTAGTAGGCTATTTACTAATCACAATGATTAATTAACAATGTAATATTAATTAATCCTTCACTTATCGATTTCCCTCTTGAATTAATTAAACCATCATCTTTTCCATTCTCATGTCACACAAGGCATTCTACGAGTCGCAATTCTCCATATTTTCTCAATTATTATAAATTCAATTTAATATAATCGAATTACTTTTCTCATAACTCGTACACATTTATGTTCCAATAAGTATTCATTTTCTTATTATATCAATAAAAAAATATTATTCATGAAATTCACGGTTCTTACATTATGTACAAAAGAGATCCGGGCATAGGACTTCTGAAGTGTCTAGATAAAGATCAGGCCCAGAGACTTATGAATGAAGTGCATGGTGGAGTGTGCAGAGCCCACATGAGTGGACCCCTACTTGCCAAGAAAATACTAAGGACGGGACAGTATTGGATATTCCTCAAAGCTGATTGTGATGATCACGTCAAGTGCTGCTATCAGTGTCACATCCATGCCAACATTATTCATACACCACCGAATCAGTTGCATTGCATGACATCACCATGACCATTTTCCATGTGGGGAATGGACGTGATCGGACCCGTCGAGCCTAATGTCAATAACGATCATAAATTCTTATTCACCATGATCGATTACTTTACCAAGTGGGTAGAAGCAGCTTCCTTCCCCAAGGTTACCAAAGAGGTCATCGTTGGTTTCATCAGAAATAATGTCATCTATCGATAAGGATAACCCGAGGTTATAGTATCAGACAACGCCAAGAATTCGAATAATGAGATGATGAGGGAATTGTGCAGTAAGTTTAATATCAAGCATCTCAACTAGATTATCTATCGCCCAAATATGAATGGCACGGTGGAAGCTGCCAATAAGAATATCAAGAAGATCATGATGAAAATGTTGGAAAACCACCGGGAATGGCCTGATTTGTTACCTGTAACCCTGCTCGCTTACCTGGATATTGACTCAAACTTCTACCGGAGCCTCATCGTATTCACTAGTATATGGCATGAAGGACATACTCCCTATCGAAGTGGAAATGGAATTGCTAAGAGTGATACTGGATGCCCAGATATAAGAGGGTTAATGAATACAAGATCGATACGATGAGCTATCCCTTATTAATGAAAAGAGAGCCGCAACTATTTTTTATGGTCAGCTATACCAGCATCGAATGTCCTGGTTCTACAACAAAAAGGTGCTACCCCAGGAGTTCAAAGAGCATAATTTGGTATTGAAGAAGATTATCTCGGGCCAAGATGTAACCAGGGGAAAATTTTCCCCGAATTGGGAAGGGCCTTTTGTTGTCAAAGTAATCTTATCTGGTGGAGCCCTAAGGTTGGAAGAGATGGACGGTGAAGAATTCTCGTAACTAATCAATTTCGACTATGTGAAATGGTATTATGTCTGAGACCCCTTTTCACCTAAACTTGAATCTTTGTCTTGATAAAAAAAATATCAAGTCAATCTTTCAAGCCAAGCCTGAACTACGAAATACATGATCTCCCCTCTGATAGTAGTGTGCATACAAGCCAATCATGTATAATGATAAAGTACGTACTTTGTAAACAATCTTATTTATTTATTAATAAAATATTCATTTATTAAAGGCATTTAATTATCTACATGGTGCTGTTTTTATAATATGTAAATAACCCATAGTTTTAAGCAATGCTTTTAGAATCATGATGATGATCATGCTAATGAGATCTAAATTCTTAGAAAGCTCTAAAACTAAAATAGCTCCCAATCGTGGGATTACTAAAAAGGGAATTAGTAAATCCGGATAGATTGGTACATATGTTGCTTGCTCATTGGATGAGGATGATTGATCTCATGATCATTTGTGTGGAGACACTAAAGCAAGTATGTAGGTGCTTATTGGAGAATAAGTTCACTGAACGTGACTCGCTATGGAATACCTAATGGAGTTTTACTCGCCTGTCAATAGGAATTCCTAATGTGATAGTAGTACAAGTGATCCTTGGACTTGAGATCATCATAGTATCTTGTATGTAATGAATTATACTTTGACTTATTCCTTAAAGTCCTTTAGGGTATATAAAAGGATATGCTTGGGTATAATGAGTTACATATGGAGATAATGAATGATCAATAAAGAATCTACCACCTCTAGTAAAAGAGGAGATATGTCCTATGTGATTTGTTAAATGACAACCTAGGAATCCTTGGCCAAGGTAAAATGAAATTAGAAAGGAGTTTCTAATTTACATTATTTGGAGTTGTGTATTTTCTAATCGAAATACATATAATTAAATAAAATAAGACTTGACAGTAAATTCATGTCTTATATTTAATTGGGACATTGTATGGAGGAAGGATTGAATTGTATGATAACTATTTACTCACAGATTCTTTTATGATTAATGTTGAAATCTATATTATCTGAAAAGTCGTTGATCGCTAGGGAGGCTTATCCCTATTGTAGAATAAATATTATTTATTTAAATAGATTATTAGTTTAATTTATTTATTTAAATAAGATTAGAATTGTTCTAATTGATTTATTCACAACCGGTTTAATATAGATAACCTAAAGGGTCACACCATAAAAGGAAGAATAATTATTTAAGAAGATATTGGCATAATCGTAATAATGCATTAAGTGTAATTAATTTAATCTATAGTGATAGAATAAATTAAATAGCTTAATGTTTATTATTTAATATTTTGGAAATATTAAATATAAATTAATAAGAGGAGTCTTATTAATATTATTACAATTATTATTATTTTAATTTCTAAAGGAGTTTAGTAATTAATTTAATATTAGTACTCTCATTTATTCCTAATAAGATTAGGAGACAAATTAATTAAATAAATTTAATTAATTATTCCCCATGTGGTGGGAAGCCTAAATTAATTAAAGGAGTTTAATTAATTAAAAAAAATCCCATGTATAATAGGATTAGAAGGGTTGACCAATATCTATATAAGAGGAGTCTTATAATAGATATCAGTTGAGGCAATTTCAATTGTTGGAGAGTACTCCTTTTCTATAGAGGATAGAAAACTAAGCCAACCACCCTCCTTCTTGATAATTCATCTTCCTTGGTGGATCACCTCTAGAGGCTAAACACTTGGGTGGCTAACGTTGATCAAAGGAAGGAATCTAACCCGGAAATTCAAGGAGATCACAAAGAACAAGGAGTTGAACTCGTACCCGTGGAAGCTTCGTTTTACAAGGGTATGATTCCATAACTTCTTATTTATCGTTTTAAATTAATAATTTGCATAAAGGATGATCCGGGTAATGGTTTTGTAGAAATTTTTTTAAATTCTGATATACCATGCTTCCGCTAATTTTTGCAATTTGATTGCATCACGATTTCGTACAAACCCAACACCCTCATCCACGGGAGCACGTAGGCAGCCATTTATGGTGCGGTCTAACCCTCAAAAAACAAAAATTAAACCCTTTTACCCTATATTAATCCCAAACATTAAGCCTATCCAAAAACCAAAAATAGCCATATAAAACCCTTAAAGTCGACAGCTCATGCTGAAAGGACCTTACGACAGCGCAACATCACTCTATCAGATCTTACACAAGGATGACAAGAGCCACTCTATATCAAAATAATAAATCATGAAACGAAAATGGCGAACAATATACAGGTCTAGATGTGCTCAAACAAGGGAAGTGGGCTAAACCTATTACTTTTTATATATACAACTGTTTAGAATACAAAATTTGTCCCAGTATGCGACAAAAGATAATAACATAGGTTGTGCAGGAAGGTAAAACAGGGCTACAAATCTGAGGTCAGGCGGGATAACATCTCTAAGTATATAGCTGTCTCTGCAGTCTGGGAGCAGCCCTAAGCTCATGCACCAGCATATCTACATGTCTCAGTAGCTCTGCTGCTGACCTAAAGATACCCTTCTGACTATAAATGACATCCCATTTGTGATTAGTGATCGCATCTGCAAAAGATTGGACGGCCTCTCTAGCGACTATAGCCTCATCTCTAACTGTAAGGGTTGCATCCCTCTTAGCATTAGCAGCATCCCTACCTGCCATGGCAGTCAACATCAAGGCCCGAGCCTGATCCCGCTCGAAATTTAAAAGATGCACTTGACGATCCAATGCATCCTCGAAGAATAGAACAGAACTCGGAGCTGTGCTAACCAAAGCTGCTGTCAAACCTACAAACAGCTCCTCCTAAGTAGGAGATATGGGGTCCTCCATCGGCTCCTCCTCATCAGTCGATAAATCCCCTACCTCGACTTGATCAACTACATCTGGAACTAAATTTGACTCAAACCAGGCTGAATACTCTGCTGATCGGCCCGGATGGCCATCTCTAAACTCTGCAGTCTGCCGATGAGACCAAAACCTGTAGACTCGAGTCAAATCTTCCTCGATAGCTAAGCAAATGGGGAAGAGATAGTCCTTAGTCCCCTCAAATGAATGGACATCCTGATGCTGATCAAACTGACCCATCACCACCAGAGGATGATATGTGGTCACACCCCACAAGCCAGCCAAAGGAAGAAAATCTAGGTTAGTCACATGAGTGATAAAGCTAAGGAAGGAGTAATAGACAGAATACATAACGATCTCAAATGGCTCTTTCATGGCATCTAGAAATTTGATACGATCAGAATCTTGCAGACTGTCATGTCAAACCCTCAAACTGGTGGCTCTCCGACTAGGCGAAAGGTGATCTAAGCGAACAACGGATAAAGAGGCCATCTGTAAGAACTGTTTCAAAGGGACCACACAAGGGTCAATCTCTATCCAAACATTTCTATATATATCAAGAATGCATCGTAATGAGCGATAATACAACATATGAAATGAATAAATGAAAGGACAACACCATATATATGTCTCAAATGAAATACATCAGTTTTATATATACATCAATGTCATACCTACGATATATGTGGAAAATAAAAACAAAAAGTATAGGATAAAGGGCCACAAGGCGCCCGATGGCTAACAAAATGCATATGGAAGGGTCTCTATGTCATCCATAAAAGTATTGGAATCATCAAACTTATCAACCTGAGACAGAACATCCTGAGTGGGCATGTCCCGCATATCCGGGCGATAGTGAAAAAGACCTCCTCTATCACCAAATCCACCAGTGCCTAATGGTCCAACCTCATGTCCCTGGGAATCAAAAGTATCAGCCAATGACGGATCCCCACCTAAATGGTGAACATACATCGATATCATATCCAACTGATAGGTCAAATCAGCGATTTGGGATAGATGAGAAGGCTCCCAAAAGCAAGCAATCCAATCAGTCAGCACGAGAGACCCTAGAACTACATCCTTCAGGAACTGGGTAGCCCTGATCTGACTTCCAATAGTGTAAGTGCCCCCACCAGGCAGAGAAGTCATCCAAAGTGATGGGGCCATCTAATAGGTGAAATCTCTCATACCCTGATGTAGAATCCGTTAGTGACAACCCAATTAAGGTGTAGGCTTTACCTAGAAGTAGAATCTGTTGGCGACAACCCAATGAAGTCGTCGATAAAACCCGATGATAGAATCCATTGGCAACAACCCAATAAAGGCATCAGTATTACTTGATTATAGAATCCGTTGGCGAAAAACTAATGAAGGCGTCTGCTTAACCCAGATGTAGAATCCATTGGTGACAACCCAATGAAGACATCGACAATACCCAATGATAGAATTCGTAGGCAACAACCCAATGAATGCATCGGCAGTACCCGATGATACAATCTGTTAGCAACAACCCAATGAAGACATCGGCAGTACCCGATGATAGAATCCATTAGAAACAACCCAATGAAGACATCGACAGTACCTGATGATAGAATCCATTAGCAACAACCCAATGAAGGTATCGACAGTACCTGATGATAAAATTCATTGACGACAACCCAACGCAGGCGTTGGCAAACCCATGACAATGAATTCGTTGGCCACAACCCAACGAGGGCGTCGACAGTACTCGACGACATTCACATAATTCTCATCCTCCCAACAGATGGGAGTAACCCTTTTAATATCTAAATCATACATATCATTGCATACTTTACATATGATATTGCATCAATGGATATACTTTGTCATACATCTTTGTGTCCAGTAATCTTTGTCATGTTCATTCCATTGTATTATATAAACATGGCAAAGAGGGGCATCTGTAGACACTCAAAATTTAGCTTTCTTTGGACTAACATTTCAGGAGGGTAAAAGTGTAATTTTAATTTAGAGACAATCCCGAGGGAGGGCAGAGGCATCATTTCACCCCGGAGATAACCCCGTGGAGAAATCAAAGTGCAACGACACCCAAACACGACGCGGACCGAACAACGATAGCGAAGCTGAGGATGTGGCCATAAGAAGTTACCACACCAACCATTGAACTGTGAGCTATCAAAGATGAGCCGATTGACTACCTTCGGGAACTGGAAGATATTTTCACCTTATTGCATCATCTTCCAAGACTCCGTTTCAGTCAGACTCTACCTTACTTTGCTGCCTTCCGCAAGGGCTTTCTGGGATTTTTGGGTTCGGAGCTCAACTTTCACCGGATCGAGACCAAAGGAACGACCTTCGAGACAGCGGGACCCATATGGGGGTCTAGCCGCAGGTTTACCTGTGGCTGGTCCCGAGTCCTTTAAACCAATAGCAACTCATTTAGAAGAAAAAAATGAAGTTAGAGAGCGAAGCAGTTCTAGAGTGAGAAACCCACTGATTTCAACATCTTTCATCACATTTGAGTTGTTTAATCTTCCATCTTATATACCTTGAGTATCTAGAGTGATATAGTCCTGAGCCAAAAGAAGTTTGTTCAATCGTCACCCAAGGTTAAAAACGCTCATTTTGGTCACTTCTTTTGTACAGTTTGTTCTAAATACTAGATTTATTTTATATATTTCTTGAATCTAGTTTAAACTTGTTTTTTTACATATATCTTGCGTAGTAGTTGGTAGATCTAGAGTTTCTACCGGTTATTTTGTGATTTTATAGTTGTAAATCAAGTTCGGAGACTAGATCTACCTATATCTAAGCCGGATCTAGCCCTTTGGATGGTTATGGAGCATGAAGCTCTAACCTATATGCTATATCGGTTTAGATCCATGGTAGATATAGATGTTTTAATGCTTTTGATCTATCTCGATCACCCCGTAGAGCCCGAGATCTATATCTAGAGGTGAGGGGGTCCTAATGGCTTAAGATGGTGATTTTAACAGATGAAATCATCTAATATCAAGTCTAGGATGTTGGACATACATATTTAAGTATAATAATGTGTGCCTAGGAATCTAGGGGTTGAGATCTTAAGATCGGATCTCGACTATATTCCCACGATAGACTTTTGTTTCCGATGTAATGTTTAAATAACGCAAAATCGTTGTATATGTAATTTCGGATCTTAAAACGAGTTTGAGGGGTTAGTCCCGAAAAGTCGGATTTAAGATCCTGTGATAGTAAAAATTATGATTGTGAGTGTTTGGGTTCATCGAGATGGCTTTCATATCCGATGATGACCTGACACTTTTCGGCGCTTTCTAGCATGCATTATCACCCAAAAATGATTTTCAAGTCAAAACCACAAAGAGCTTTCATAATAATAAAAAAGTGTTTCGGGGATAAATACTTAGGATGAATAAATGGAAGTATCAAAGGACCTCAATTCCTATTTGACGAAGAATTCAAAAAACCTTATTTTCCAAAACGTCACTTTTGTACATATATGTTCTAAAAATGAACTTTAAGCTAAATCAAATCCTTTTTGCATATGTCCAAATAGGTACAACACTACTTTTAGAATCACATAATAAATTTAGGTTCAATAATGGGAAGTATTAAAGGATCTCGATTCCTATTTGACGAAGAATTTGAAAACGTTGTTTTCTAAACGTCATTTGCTATATATCTTGTTCTAAAAATGAACTTTTATTAAATCAAATCCTTCGTGCATTGGTTCAAAGAAGTACAACACTAATTTTAAATAACTCACAATGAGACTTAGAATAAAGAAAAAAAAATAGAAACACTTATCACAATAAAAGCACACACACACACACTTTATACTTAGGAAATTAATAAGATGCGGTAACCGTGTTTTCACGGAAGTCGGGGGGTGTCTAACACCTTCCCCTTGCTTAAGCAAGCCCCCAAACTCTATGAATCTTAGGTTTCCAAACCAATTCTACGGAGTCATATATTAGACCATATTGCAAAAACTTTCAAAACCCGGATGAGTTGGTACATCCATTTAATTTATACCAACTGGAGGCTCTGTCTAATTCGGTCCAATCATAATCATTAACATTAAATTATAAAAATTAATCTTTTCAAGTTCATCGACAATCATGTCGATCCTTTCCTGAAAATCTTACCCTTTAACAAATCAATCGACATAGTGAAATACAAGGGGTAGCAACAATCAGGAACACGGATTTTTCTAGGCGTCGACAGGTATAATTGGGTATAATAAGTTGTACATAGAGATAGGTGAATGATCAACAAAGAATCTACCACTTCTAGTAAAAGGAGAGAATGTCTTATGTGATTCGATAAATGATAACTTAATAGTCTTTAGCCAAAGCATAATGAAATTAGAAAGGTGTTTCTAATTTGCATTATTTAGAGTTGTGCATTTAAAAATTGAAATACATATAATCAAATAAAATAAGACTTGATTGTAATTTCATGTCTTATATTTTATTGGGACATGAAAGGTTCTTTTATGATTATTATTGAAATCTATATTATCTGAAAAGTCGTTGATCGCTAAGAGGGTTTACCTCTATTGTAGAATAAATATTATTTATTTAAATAAAATAAATAGTTTATTTTATTTATTTAAATAAGATTATAATTGTTTTAATTTATTTAGTCACAACCGGTTTAATATGGAGAACCTAAAGGGTCACACCGCAAAACAAAAAATATTTATTTAATAATTAAATGGCATAATCGTAATAATATGTTACGTATATTTAATTTATTCTATAGTGATAGAATAAATTAAAGAGCTGAATATTTCTTATTTAATAGTTTAAAAATATTAAATATATATTAATAAGAGGAGTCTTATTATTATTGTGACGCCCCAGAATAGATTCAATCCAACCAACCCATTCTGAGTCGCCAAACACATGGTACAAAATTCAAATACAATCTGTTATAACAAAAGGTCGTGGAAAATACGACCAGACCACTGTAAGTGTCAATACAAATATGTAGAAAATATAATAACTCAAACTACGTCCTCATTACAATTGTTATCACACTATTTTATAAAAATAGTGAGGACTACTACTGCTCTACTCTAATCATCACTCTGTCCCCAGACTAGTCACTGCGATATTCTCATTTCTTGAAGAGGACAATAGAAGAAAAGGGTGAGCTCAACTAGTCCAGTAAAGAATATTATGACTAAGATAATGCAGAATAATTTATCGTTAGTCTTCAACAAATCAGATAAAAAATTATGGACAACAAGTTTTAGATCAACAACTGCAGCGGAAGTAACAATGCATCAAAAGAGTTAAGTTGAAGATAATATCTACTATCTTCTATGATTTAAAAGTCCATAATCAATATTTTATCCCTGTAACATCAATCAATATATATCTTGAATCAAATATTCATCTTTGCACTACGGGCCAAAAGATATTCATTTGTATCACCAGTTGGTCATATTCATCTCAACACCTGTCCATCTTTACACTACGGGCCAAAGATATTCATCAGATAATCATTCATATTTGTACTACAAGCTAAAGATATTCATCAAGTAATCATTCATCTTTGCACTACAGACCAAAGATATTCAATTATATCACCATTTAGGACTGAGAATGATGAAAAATAATATAAATAACGAATCCAGTGAGATAAAGGACAAAAATTAGAGATTCGTAATTTAATTTATCTAAGTTCAAGAATACTCAATAATAAATTGTGGAGCAAAATTCAAGAATGAAGTTCAAAACTTGGATCCAATCAAAGATAGGAACCATAATAGCCAACTTAGACAAAGAAAAGAAAATTTAATTTTTCTGTGAATAGTACCGTATACGTGAATAGTGTCGTATACGTGAATAGTAACCTCAATATAAAAAGGTAAAAATTTCATAATAAAATTTATACCAATATTTTGGTGTAATGATATTGAGAAAAATAACATCATTTAGGAAAAAAAATAACATCCCTTACCTCAAAAGAATAGAACTTCTGACTGGAATAACGTATATAATGCTGAAAAAAACTTGCACTGATTATCAACACTCAAAGTATCTAAATACTCACAAAAATACGCTCGATATTATAGAGAAATAAATTTTCTGATTCTGGTGTGTTTTTCAATTCTAATTCAGCACCCTATTTATAGGAAAATGCTTAGAACACTACAGTAGAAAATTTAATAAAATATTAATATATTTTTTTTCTTACGCACACCACATCACAATCTCAGCACACCACAAGTGGGGCCCACCCATACAAAAAAAAATTCTTAAAAAAATATTTATAACCCCAAAATCAATTCAGACCTAATATTTCAGAATTTCAATAATTCATAATAAATAGTCCTTTTATCAGAAAAATACGAATTTTATGTCCATTCCATAGAAAATTTAATTTTCTACAACTTTGTAGAAGAAAGTTTTTTCAAATTCAAAACGAAAAATGATCGAAATCTACATACGGACGAACTTGCAGGCTATAATCAAATTTTAGTTAAAAATGGGACCCACCAACATATTTAACATATTTTTTATAACAAAAATACTCCGAACCCAATTTGCTCTCTTCCTCCTCATTTTATTCATATATTGTGCATTCATTGTAAAAATGTCATCATTATTATATTATTATATTATCACATTATACACTTATAATGTAATATAATAATATATTTGAATGAATTATTTTATCATAAAAGATAAATATCAATTCTTAATAATTATCTCTTTTGCTAAAAATTCCTCCCTTAATATCCACATTAAATAAATATTTTCTTATTATTTTTATCAATAATTAATTATTCACAAATAATATTACAGAACCACAATAATGACAACTAGGTCGTTTCCAAGAAAGAGGGGGCCTTCCGATAAGGATTTCTCCTTACTGGCGCGCAATTACCTAACCACTTTCCTAGACAGAACTTCCTTAGACATTGCCAATAATGCTGTCTAATAATATTATTCAAATAATATGAATTATTGATTTGATAATGTAAAATACTGTGTAGTGACAATTATTGAAATAACAATAATATAAAATACTGTACAATACCGTGTGTGACTGTACAACGACGCGTATTACTTTATTTTTAACCACCGGGTATTTCAACAGTGTTAATGGTAACCGTTACGCCGTTATTTATAGAAAACTTATTCTTGTCGTTTTTTCATCCGACAGTTTTCCGTTATGGGGCCCACAAATGGCTGCGCCGTCGTGCGAATATTCCCCGACAACAAGAATATTCCACGACCAAACGAATATTCCCCGACAATAATGAATATTTTATAACCACTTGCTTATTTTGAAATATTTGCACATTTTACTCATAACTTACCACATTTATCAACTCAACCCCTTACTATTCAAAATAATATATAGAAGAAATTTAATTTTATTCATAAAAAGTTGGGGTCTTACAACCTCCCCTCCTTATGAAATTTCGTCCTCGAAATTGACGTACGTACCTGGTGTTTCGAAAAGGTGAGGATACCTCGCTTTCATTTCTGATTCAAATCCCAGGTCATTTCCACAATAGCATGGTTCCACCATAATACTTTGACTTGTGGTATAACCTTTGAGTATAGGACATGCTCCTTTCTATCCAAAATCTTGACAGGTACCTGTGACGCCCCCAAATTCGGGACCGCCACTTGGTCACTCGAATTCGGTTCGTCACGTTCTCACAATAATATATAACAATAATAATACGACTATCTGTCGCATTGCATAGCGGAAATATAATACACAACTATAACCGAATAGATTACATTTAAATAATATAATTTATTCACGTCCCAAGATCTCGTAACTTAAACAGTGATTACATAGACTAGTACATAATATCATAAGTTCTTTATTATAATCATAAGTCCTACATAATTAAAGCTACTTAGTAGCCTTTCCCTTGCCCTTATCTGTGCCCGAAGGTCCACACTGCTCTGCCTTAACTGAAATATTTTAGGGAAAGCAAGAATGAGCACAAATTGCCCAGCAAGTAATATACAATAAGGGTGAGTAATAAAATTCTCAATTCTCGAAAGGGTATAGCAAGGTTTGATAGTTCAAGGATAACAAGAATATCAATAGTTCTCAACAACAATCGCTAAGGATAGAATAATATCAATGTGATTCAATAATAAATCAATTCAAGATTTCAAGATAACTGAATACTGAGCAGTCACTAAGGACTATGAACTTCTACTAGAATTAAGAGTATTAAACTGATAACTCAAATCAAAAACAAGTACAACAGGTGATCAGCCTAAAGTACCCTACGTTATGCATAACAATCAATCGTACTCAAGTGCGCACGTCGGTTCTCCGACAATTATATATTCCCTTCAAAGAAGGTTGTTCTTCTCAGTCAAAGACAAGATCCCGCACCAATCAATTGGTTTGGATCGCTTTTCAACAATATAAGTCTAGCCGAATCAAATGGCATAGATCACAACAATTATAAGTTCAATCTCAAGGTTTAAAGTTCGTAGAATATAAATCAAGTTTATCTCATATATGATTCATAATATTTGAATTCCAATCTCAATAGTTTACTTGTACAACAATAATAGCACAAGCTAAATGCATATCCAATAAAGAGTAGAGTTAGGAACTTGCTTACAACGTTCCTCGAAATAAAACAAACACAAAGATAGGATACTCGCACTATAAATGAGTGTAAGTACGAAAACTTGCCTTTAGCGTAGTTTATCCACAAAAAGCAAATCAACACTTTCGAATTCCTATCGTAATATAGTTACGTATATATATGATATTCATTAGTCATATAATTTAATGTCACATCTTATCTTTGGATATACGATCAACACATAAGCTAAGTTTTAACCTAGCTACACAGTTATATAGTATATAATTTCTATCCTTAACGTTCCTCTTTTCTCAAGTTAATCATCTTCATAGATCATTACTATCATGTGAGACTACCACAAATAGCAAACATATTCTAATTAGCGAGTTATAGCATTACTATAAGTTAACCATCAAAATCGGATTCAAACATTAACATATGATATCACATTAGCTATTATGTTTGTTATTTAAACATATGAGGTGATCACATAACGCATTCCAGGCATGCTTGCAAGTTTCTACTTCATATACACATGGCTAGTATTGTTACTTAGCTTAAATCATGCTTCATTCGTACTCAACTAGTTTTCATGGCACCTAATCATGGCATGTGTATGTGTATGACATATTAATGAGGTTAAGAGCACTACCAAACATGTCCATAAATTTCAGAATTCAACGTTCAACGTAACATGTCGAGGTGCATGTTCAACACTCATATAGTTCACTATTGAGGTTCACATGATCATAGTACATTATAAAATCCATATACACAAGTCAACATGTCTTTTATGCAGTCTCAAACCATATTAATATGCTTGTACTGTCAGAACATCAATATGAATATAATTTATCAAAGTTTGTTCTCAAAATCTATGCTTTCGTTAGAAATGTTTAATAATGGAGGTTCGTATGTCCATATCACATTATAAAGCATATACACACAAGTCGACATGCTTTTTATGCCTTTCCAAGTCATACTAACATGTCTTAAAGGTCAGAACATAGTCATGGTACTTATCTATCAAAATCCCTTTTTAAAACTTCTAAGTTACTTTGAAGAACATAAGTCTTTTTGTCAAAATGTATACCATCTTGGTTTAAAACATGCTTACATTGACTTAGTATATTCATATATATGTATTCATCATGCTTGCATGCTCAATTAGGTTATAACATTAAACCAACACATAGCAGTTTTGAAGCAGATTGCAGAAATTACAGCAGGCTGCTGGCGCAGCTGCACAGCTGCCCAGTACAAAACTGGCGCAGCTGCGCCGGCTGGCGGCCAGCGGCAAACTGTTCCAACAATCGGCAACTTCAAACCCAAATCACAAAATTACTCCACGAAATCCTTCACAGACAACTACATTACATATTTATAACCCTTACAAGTCTATATAGCAACTAATTAACATTATTAAACCACCAATTTTGTGAACTTCAACGCAATTCAAGAATTAAAACTTTTACAAAATATTTCAAAACTAGAAACATGAAATGAAAATGAAGAATTAAGGAAGCTATATTGAAATTCCAACATGTATATAATTCCATAATACACTACACAAGCTTTTAATTATACTTTAATTCCTCATTATCAAGAATTTGGATTTGACAGAACGAGAAATGGAGCTTTGACAGAGAAATACGAATGAGGAACATGAAATGTAGATTATACCTCTGATATGTAATTTAAGCTTGCTCAAGTTAAATTCCAACTTTCTGAAAATTCTCTTGCTATCAACTTACGGTATACTCTCAATTCAATACTTGAACAAACTCTCAGCAATTGAATTTAAAGGGGAAGAGCTTGTATATATATAGATAAATGAATGCCCAGACATTGCTATTGTTCTCCATATTGAACCAACGAGATTTTTGAATTACATGGAGGTTAAGGAGTAGAAGGTAGATTAGTTGGTGGAATAGTGAGGTTGTAGCAATCAACCATTCTCCTTCATGATGATAGCTAGCAAGCTGAGTTTGTGAGTTTCATAAATAGGCTTTAGCTTCATGATGCTATGCTCGTGAAAAGGGAAATGAGACTATTATTAAGGGACAAGCAAGCAAACTCAGCATTCTAATAGTGTACCCAACACTTAGCTTATACATATATGTATCATATATATATACATACCATATAATTAGATTACAATTAAGGTTACAATGTAAGTCGCATAATTAATATTTCAAGGTAGTAGATGTGATATGGCAATGTAACATACATATAATCCAGGTATATTTTATCACACAGGTGTAATCTTTTTAGATATTATTAAATCTCATTAGTCAACCATTGTTTACAATATAACCATGATATATTATTTTAAATGTCCACCCACATACATATTGTCACATATACATTTATATGTAGCTTAGTAAATCTTAATATATGGTTTCTATATAATATAGTCACACCACACTTTACACTTTATAGATTATATAGTTAACTACTATACGCTATACATTTATTTCGCATACTTGCACATAGAAGTAAATAATTTACTTACCTTCTCAATTAATTAATTATAATATTAATTAATTCATTACTCATCAATGCAATTATTAATATCCACAATAATTGATTAACACTTACACGATTAAATATCTCATTAAATGTAAATCTTATTATATCTATAAACACGTTGTTCATTATTAATATACCTCTTGAAATAATAATCATCACTTATTATTAATTAATCATCATCAATTAATTAATATTCTATAATAACAATTAACAATTAATATAGGTTAATTATTTACTTAATAATTCCTTCGTTAATTAATATCATCATTAATATTCCTCATCACTGTGTCACACAAGGCTTTCACGAGTTTATTATAAACTCCACATTTCCTCAATTATTATAATTATTCAATTTAATATAACCGAGCTAACTTATCTCATAACACAAAATCGTTTATATTCAAATAAATATTTATTCCCATTAATATATTTATTTATTAATATTAGAAAATTCTAGGGTATTACAGTACCTCCTCGTACGTTAAATCTTCGGCTATCTCGTTTGGTTCTAACTCAATAATGTGGTTTGAGTCTTTCACATATTTACGTTGCACAGATATGTGAAACACTTTATGAACACGAGACATGCTTGGAGGTAAAGTGATTCTATAGGCCACATTTCCTACTCGGTCAATGATCTCAAATGGACCAATGAATCTTGAATTGAGCTTTCCTCTCTTTCTGAATCTCGTAACTCCCTTCCATGGAGAAACTCGTAACAATACATGATCCCCAACATTAAATTCCACGTCCTTCCGATGAAGATCCACATAACTCTTTTGTCAATCCTGTGTCGTTTGTATACGTTATCGGATCATTTGGATCTTTTCCATGGTCATACGTACTAACTCCGGTCCCAACAATATTGCTTCACCCACCTCATCCCAGCATACTGGAGAACGACACTTTCGTCCATACAACGCTTCGAATAGAGTCACGCCTATACTTGCCTGATAACTGTTGTTGTAGGAGAATTCCACCAATGGTAGGTACTTATCCCAACTCCCTTTGAAATCTAGAACACAGAGTCTCAATAGATCTTCAAGAGTTTGAATAGTCCTTTTCGATTGCCTGTCTGTTTGAGGATGATATGTCGAACTGAATCGTAAATCCCTGCCCATAGCTTTCTGCAAGCTGACCCAAAATCGTGAAGTAAATCTTGGGCCACGATCCAAAACTATGGATACTGGCATGCCATGAAATCTCACAAATCTCATTCACGTACATACGAGCAAGACATTCAAGGAAATAAGTCTCCCGTATCGGCAAGAAATGAGCAAGCTTAGTTAATCTATCAACAATAACCCAAATCGCATCTATGCCTTGAGAAACCTTGAGAAGACCTGTAACAAAATCCATGGTAATGTGTTCCCACTTTCATTTTGGAATCTCAAGTGGTTGCAATGGATCCTTTGGCACTTGATGCTCCGCCTTAACAAGTTGACACGTTAAACACCTCGAGATAAACTCTGCGATCTCTCTCTTCATATTGCTCCACCAAAATGTATGTCAAAGATCACGATACATTTTGGTACTCCCAGGATGGATTGCAAATGGTGTGTTATGTGCCTCTATCATGATTCTATGCTTCAAGTCAGAATCGTTAGGAACACAAAGTCTGGAGTTGACTCGAAGTATTCCTTCTTCATCGATTTTTGCTTCCAGAACCGCACTTTCTTCTTCATCTTCATCAACTCCGGGTCTGTAGCTTGAGTAGCTTTAACTTTATCAATAAAAGTTGGTTCTACACATATACTTGACATCATCATGCGGGTCCTCGGAGTCTTAAACTCTGTCTCCATCTTTTGTAAGTCGCTGCAAACTGGGCCTTTGTGTTGACTGCCTTGCACTCGTTCCCGCATGTGATCTTCTACTCAATGCGTCAGCTACCACGTTCGCTCTTCCAGGATGGTATTGGATGGTATGGTCGTAATCTTTCAACAGCTCAAGCCAACGTCATTGTCGCATGTTAAGTTCCCGTGATCACCATATTCGGGTTCCTCGCATTTTGGGCAGTCACGACAAACGCTCTTCCAGGAACCACTGACTTTGACTTGTCCGGGATAGCCTTTGGAATCACCACTCCCGCTGAACTTGGTTTCGCTACAGGACAATTTCGAGCTATATGGCCTTCCTTTCCACAGTTATAGCATGCCTTGAATTATTATGGGCAGTTTGGGATGATGTGTCCCTCTTTTTCGCATTTATAACATACGACCGGTGGTCATTCTCCTCCCCTAGAAACAGTTGATGCGGGTGCTGACGTCTTCACGTTGTCATTGTTGTACCTTCTCTTTTTGAAATTTCCCCCCGACTCGCTTCTTCTACTATCATGGCCACGATTACCACCAGAGTGGTTACCGCTTCTGTCATGATACTTTCCTCCCCGCTGGTTGTCATTGCTCTGATGACTGCTGCCACCTGTAAGACCCTGGTTGTGGTCCCTCGGTTAAACAGACTCATTATCTCACTCTAATAATTGAGCCCTGTTCACAACATCTGAATATAGAGAAAATTTGTGAGAAATGAGGTATTGACGAATTTCGGGTTTCAAACCTCTTAGAAACATCCATGTCATACGCTCCTCATTATCCACCAAATGAGATGTAAACCGGGATAACTCTGCAAACTTAGCCTCATACTGGGACACATTCATGTTGTTCTATTCCAGTCTGATAAACTCTACCTCTTTCATATGACGAATAATTTCAAGAAAGTACTTATCATTGAATAGTTTCTGGAACGCTTCCCAAGACATCTTTAGTGCGGCAGGCTGGGTACGCTTTACAGATTTCCACCAGTAATCTGCCTCTCCACAGAACATAAAGGTGGCGAATGGAACTTTCTGTTCCTCCGTGCATCCCAAGACATCAATATCTTGGTAATTTGCTTAACCTACGTTTCCGCCTTGATCGAATCTGGCTTTCCCAAAAACTCTGGTGGTCCCAACTCCTTGAACTGCTTGGCAGTGACAAGCCACAAATTGCTATTATTTTCACCCGTATTTTACACACGAGTCTCCCTCGTCTTGTTTTGCATGAACTGCAAAAAGCTTCTAAACATCCCATCGTTCATCGTCTGAACAGTGGTGTTATTTTCAAGAGGAACATTGCCTTCTTGTTGCACGTTCTCCTGGTTGGTGATTAAAGATGTCTCAACGGTCCATTGTTAACATTTTCAGCTGTCATTCTCAAATACTGTCATAAAACAAGGGTTAATTAAACAAATTAACATATCACATATTTACCATATGCTCCGACTGACCAATTAACTACCAAATAAGCTTAGGTAGGACACACTAGTGAAGGATTTACTCGTCTCTCCCCACCTAGTTCAATTCCCCGATCTCCGCCAAAGACCATATCCCTAAGCTCTGATACCACCTGTGACGCCCCCAGAATAGGTTCAATTCAACCAACCCATTATGAGTCGCCAAACACATGGTACAGAATCCAAATACAATTTTTTATAACAAAAGGTCGTGGGAAATACGACCAGACCACTGTGAGTGTCAATACAAATATGTAGAAAATATAATAACTCAAACTATGTCCTCATTACAATTAGTATCACACTATTTTACAATAATAGTGAGGACTACTACTACTCTACTCTGACCATCACTCTGTACCCCGACTAGTTCCTACGACGTTCTCATTTCCTGAAGAGGACAATAGAAGAAAAGGGTGAGCTCAACTAGCCCAGTAAAGAATATTATGACTAAGATAATGCAGAATACTTTATCGTTAGTCTTCAACAAATCAGATAAAATATTATGGAAAACAAGTTTTAGATCAACAACTGCAGCAGAAGTAACAATGCATCAGAAAAGTTAACTAGAAGATATTGTCTACTATCTTCTATGATTTAAAAGTCCATAATCAATATTTTATCCCTATAACATCAATCAATATATATCTTGAATCAACTATTCATCTTTGCACTATGGGCCAAAGATATTCATTTGTATCACCAGTTGGTCATGTTCATCTCAACACCTGTCCATCTTTGCACTACAGGCCAAAGATATTCATCAGGTAATCATTCATCTTTGCACTACAGGCCAAAGATATTCATCAAGTAATCATTCATCTTTGCACTACAGGCCAAAGATATTCAGTTATATCACTATTTAGGACTGATGATGATAAAAAATAATATAAATAACGAATCCAGTGAGATAAAAGACAAAATTTAGGAATTTGTAATGTAGTTTATCCAAGTTCAAGAATACTCCATAACAATCAATTGTGGAGCAAAATTCAAGAATAAAGTTCAAAACTTGGATCCAATCAAATATAGGAACCATAATAGCCAACTTGGACAAAAAAAAAAGAAATTTTAATTTTTTCTGTGAATAGTACCGTATTCGTGAATAGTGCCGTATATGTGAATAGTGTCGTATACGTGAACAGTAACCCTAATATGAAAAGGTAAAAATTTCACAATAAAATTCATACCAATATTTCGGTGTAATGATATTAAGAAAAATAACATCATTTATGAAAAAAATAACATCCCTTACCTCAAAAGAATAGTACTTCTGATTGGAATAACGGATATAATGCTGAAGAAAACTTGCACTGATTATAAACACTCAAAGTATATAAATACTCACAAAAATACGCTTGATATTATAGAGAAAGAAATTTTCTGATTCCGGTGTATTTTTCAATTCTAATTCAGCATCCTATTTATAGAAAAATGCTTAGAACACCAAAGCAAAAAATTTAATAAAATATTATTATATTTTATTTTTTTTCTTACGCACACCACATCATAATCTCAGCACTCCACAAGTGGGGCCCACCCATACAAAAATGTTTTTCTTAAAAAAATATTTATAACCCCAAAATCAATTCAGACCTAATATTTTGGAACTTCAATAATTCATAATAAATAGCTCTTTTATCAGAAAAATACGAATTTTATGTCCATTCTATAGGAAATTTAATTCTCTACAACTTTGTAGAAGAAAGTTTTTTTAAATTTCAAACGAAAAATGACCGAAATCTACATACGGACGAACTTGCGGACTATAATCAAATTTAAGTCAAAAATGGGGCCCACCAACATATTTAACATGTTTTTTGTAACAAAAATACTCCGAACCCAATTTGCACTCTTTCTCCTCATTTTATTCATATATCGTGCATTCATTGTAAAAATATCACCAATATTATATTATTATATTATCACATTATACACTTATAATGTAATATAATAATATATTTGAATGAATTATTTTATCAGAAAAGATAAATATCAATTCTCAATAATTGTCTGTTTTGCTGAAAATTCCTCCCTTAATATTCACATTAAATAAATATTTCCTTATCATTTTTATCAATAATTAATTATTCACAAATAATATTACAGAACCACAATATTGACAACCAGATCGTTCTCAAGAAAGAGAGGGCCTTCTAATAAGGATTTCTCCTTACTGTCGCGCAATTACCTAACCCCTTTCTTAGACAAAACTTTCTTAGACATAGCCAATAATGTTGTCTAATAATATTATTCAAATAATATGAATTATTGATTTGATAATGTAAAATACTGTGTAGTGACAATTATTGAAATAACAACAATATAAAATACTGTGCAATATTGTGTGCTACTGTTGAACGACGCGTATACTTCATTTTTAACCACCGGGTATTTCAACAGTGTTAATGGTAACCGTTATGCAGTTATTTATAGAAAACTTATTCTTGTCGTTTCTTAATCCGATAATTTTTCATAATGGGGCCCACAAATGGCTGCGCCGTCGTACGAATATTTTCCAACAATAAGAATATTCTACGACCAAGCGAATATTCCCCGACAACAATGAATATTTTATAACCACTTGCTTATTTTAAAATATTTGCGCATTTTCCCCATAACTTACCACATTTATCAACTCAACCCCTTACTATTCAAAATAATATATAGAGAAAATTCAATTTTATTCATAAAAAATTGAGGTCTTACAATTATTATTATTATTATTATTATTATTATTATTATTATTATTATTATTTATTTCCTAAAAGGGTTTGAGAATAAATTAGTAAACGTACTCTCATAAGTTCTTAATTGGATTAGGAATCTAATTAATTAAAAGAATTTAATTAATTAAAATAAAAACTAATTCTTAAATAGTTTAGGAAGGTTGCCTACATCTATAAATAAGAGAAATCTTATTATAGGTACATGTTAGAAAAACTTCCAATAGTTGGGAGATTACTTACAATTTCTATATAGTTAGAAACTAGGGTTTTGCCAACACACATCTTCTTGAATAGATATTATTCCTTGATGGATCACTTCTAGAGGTCAAACACTTGGGTGGCTAACGTTAATCTAAAGAAGGAATCTCATCGGTGGAATTAAAGGAGAGAGCAAAGGAATTGGAGGTGAACTTGTACCTGAGAAAGCTTTGATCTACGAGGGTATGATTCTATATCTTCATCTTTTTCTCTTAATTAATAATTGCGCATAAAGGTCAATCCTGGTTATGGTTTGTAAAATTTTAAAATTTGATTTTTCCATGCTTTCGTTGTTTATATGCAATTTGATTGTAGGTCCATGGATATTACAAACCTAACAGTGGTATCAAAGCCAAACTTTATCCGAATTATTATTTGTTTTGAATCCATATATGTATGGGTATGTGTTTAGAATAATTTATTGGGCATATGTTGTATAGAATCATCTTTTTTGGAAAAAAGATCAAAAATTGTGATTTTCTAGAAAACAAAAAAAATAGAATTCTGTCGTAGCGTGGGGTGCGCCAGTGGCAGCGCCGGGCGCGCCGGACCATCAATTTTTTTAAAAAAAAATAAAGGAGTTTATTTTATTTGAAATTGGATTTCATTCAATTTTAAATTGTCCATTAAATGATATCAATGCATATGTGGAATGGTTTTAAATCCATGAGATGAATATTATTTATTGATATATATGGTGATGTATATGATAATAAATTGGATTGATTATGGAATATTGACCAATAGATGATTGAATTTTATTTTAGATGGATGCTTGAATGAAAGTGTTTATAAATAGGGCCGCGTATCTCTTCTTCTCTAGTTTTTCCTGATGTAAATTTTATCTATCTCCTTTGTACTTTCCCTTGACTGCTGATCAAGGTTTCTATTTATTGTAAATAGTTTATGTAATATTGTCGACGTTGGGAAAAAACATGGAGGTGTCTATCGTGGCTGGATCGTGGGGCGTCCGCCGTTCCTAAATTTGTGTTGTTTGTTTTACCCTTTTGTGTTCGCTATGTCTATGGATTTTTATTTAAAGGGTGAGTTTTTAGGAAATTGATACCGACATAAGTGTGGACGACTTTGAAAAAGATTGATTTTATTATTTTATGATTGGACCGAATGAGACAGAACCGTTAGTTGGTATTATGTAAATGGATGTACCAACTTATCCGATTTTGAAGATTTTTGCAAAATGGTCCAATATTTGAGTCCGTAAGATTGGTCTGGATACCCGAGATTCATAAAGTTCGGGGGTTAGCTTTTAAGCGAGGAGAAGGTGTTAGGCACCCCCTGACTTCCGTGAAAACACGGCTATTGCATCTTATTGATTTCTTATGTATAAAGTGTGTGAATATGTGTGAGTGTGTGTGTATTTGATTTTGAAAGTCTTATTCTAAGCCTTATTGTGAATTATTTGGAACTAGTGTCGTTCCTCTTTTGCACCTAGGTACAAAGGGTTTGATTTAGCAAAAGTTTATTTTTAGAAAAAATATACATTTCATATGATATTTTGGAAAAACCCAAGGTTTTCAAATCCTTCGCTCGAATAGTAATCGAGGACCTTTGATACTTCCATTATTGATTCTTAAGTCTATGTAATTATTACGAAAGTAGTGTTGTACCTTTTTAACCCTATGCACAAAGGATTTCATTTATATAAAAGTTCATTTTTAGAACACAATATATATCAATGATGTTTTGAAAACAAAGTTTTCAAATCCTTCGTCAAATAGGAATCGAGATCTTTTGATAGTACCATTTATGATCTAATGTCTATCCCAAAATCGTTTTAGGATTATTATGAAAGCTCTTTACTATTTTGATTTGGAAATCATTTTGGTGAAAATACATATAAAAAGCATTAAAAAGGAATCGGATTTGAAAGTAGTATGTGTAAGACCCCGGATTTTATGAAATAGAAGTATTCAATTTTTTTTATAATTATTATCCAGTAAATGGTTAAATTGATAAAAGGTTAAAGTTGAGAGTGATATATGTAAATTTTTTAAAATAAGCTAGTAATAAAATATTCATTGTTGTCGGGGAATATTTGCTTGGTCGTGGAATATTCTTTTTGTCTGGGAATATTCGTACGACGGCGCAGCCATTTGTGGGCCACATAACGGAAAACTGTTGGATGAAAAAAACGACAAGAATAAGTTTTTTATAAGTAACGACATAGTTATTACCGTTAACACTGTTGGAATACCCAGTGGGTAAAATGAAGTAATACGCGTTATTGCACAGTATTTTATATTATTGTTAATTCAATAATTGTCACTGCACAGTATTTTCCATTATCAGATCAATAATTTCTATTATTTGAATAATATTATTAAATAGCATTATTGACAATATCTAAGGAGTTCTGTCTAGGAGGGGTTATTTAATTGCGCGCCAATAAGGAAAAATCCTTATCGGAAGGCCCCTCTTTCCTGGGAACACCCTGGTTGTCAATATTGTGGTTCTATAATATTATTTGTGAATAATTAATTATTGATAAAAATAATACGGACATATTTATTTAATGTGGATATAAATAAAGGAATTGGTGCTGATGTTTTTTATTAGTATTTTGTTGGATTGGAGGTGTGGAAAATCATTCGTATGTGGATTTCTGTCACTTTTCGTTCGGAATTTGGAAAAACTTTCTTCTACAAAGTTATAGAGAATTAAATTTTCTATGGAATGGATATAAGATTCGTATTTTTCTGATAAAAGGGCTATTTTTTATGAATTATTAAAGTTCCGGAATAATTGATTTTTGGGGTTATAAATATTTTTTTTAATAAAAAAAAAATGTTGATGGTGAGCCCCACTTGTGTGGGCTGATGAAATGGTCAAGGAGGTGTGCGGAATTTTTTTTATAAATATAATATTTTATTAAAATTTTTACTTTAGCGTTCTAAGCATTTTCCTATAAATAAGGTGGTTAGGTTAGAATTGAAAATCACACCAGAATCAGAAGTTTCTCTCTCTATAATATCGAGCATATTTTTGTGAGTATTTAAATACTTTGAGAGTTAATAATCAGTGCAAATTTCCTTTAGCCTTATATCCGATATTCCAGTCAGAAGTACTGTTCTTTTGAGATAAGGGATGTTATTTTCTTCATAAATGATGTTATTTTCTTCAATATCATTTTACCAAAATATTGGTATGAATTTTATTGTAAAATTTTTACCTTTTTATGTCGGGATTACTATTCACGTATACGACACTATTCACGTATACGGCACTATTCACGAATACGACACTATTCACAAAAAATTAAAAAAATTTTATTTGTCCAACTTGCCTGTTAAGGTTCCTATCTTTGATTGGATCCAAGTTTTGAACTTCATTCTTGAATTTTGCTCCACAATTGATTATTATGGAGTATTTTTGAACTTGGATAAAATAAATTACGAATCCTAAATTTTTGTCCTTTATCTCACTGGATTCGTTTTTTAAAATATTTTTTCATCATCTTCAGTCCTAAATGGTGATATAACTGAATATCTTTGGCCTGTAGTGCAAAGATGCATGATTACTTGATGAATATCTTTGGCCTGTAGTGCAAAGATGAATGATTATCTGATGAATATCTTTGGCCCGTAGTATTCAGATGGACAGGTGTTCAGATGAACATAACCAACTGGTGATACAAATGAATATCTTTGCCCCGTAGTGCAAAGATTAATATTTGATGTGAGATATATATTGATGTTACAGGGATAAAATATTGATAATGGACTTTTAAATCATAGAAGATAGTAGACATCATTTTCTACTGTATTCTTCTGATATATTGTTATTTCCGCTGCAGTTGGTGATCTAAAACTTGTTATCCATCATATTTTATCTAATTTGTTGAAGACTAATGATAATTTATTTTCCATTATCTTAGTCATAATATTCTGTACTGGGCTAGTTAAGCTCACCATTTTCATCTATTGTTCTTTTCAAAAAATGAGAATGTCGCAAGGACTAGTCGGGGAACAGAGTGATGGTTCGGGTTAGAGCAGTAGTAGTCCTCACTATTTTTATAAAATAGTGTGATAATAATTATAATGAGGACTTAGTTTGAATGTTTATATTTTTTACATATTTGTATTGACATTTATAGTTGTGTGGTCGTATTTTGCACAATCGTGTGATATAAAAGTTGTATATGGATTCTGTACCATGTGTTTGACGACTCAAAATGGGTTGGGTTGATTGGACCTATTCTGGGGGCTTCACAGTATGCATACAAGCCAATCATGTATGATGATAAATCATATACTTTGCAAACGATCTTATTTATTTATTAATAAAAGTATTCATTTATTAAAGTCATTTAATTATCTACATGATGTTTTTATAATATGTAAATAACTCATAATTTTAAGCAATATTTTTAGAATCATGATGTTAATCATTCTAATTAGATCTAAATTCTTAGATAGCTTAAAACTAAAATAGTTCCCAATCGATGGATTACTAAAAAAGCGATTAGTAAATCTGGATAGATTTGCTTGCTCATTGGATGAGGATGATTGATATTATGATCATTTGTGTGGAGACAATAAAGCAAGTATGTATATGTTTATTGGAGAATAAGTACACTGAACGTGACTCGCTAAGGATTACCTAATGGAGTTTTACTTGCCTATTAATAGAAATTCCTAATGTGATAGTAATACAAGTGATCCTCAGACTTGAGATCATCAGAGTATCTTGTGTATAATGAATTATACTTTGACTTATTCCTTAAGACCCTTAGGGTATATCAAAAGGTATACTAGGGTGTAATAAGTTATATATGGAGATAATGAATGATCAATAAAAAATCTACCGCTTCTAGTAAAAGAAGAGATATGCCCTATGTGATTCGTTAAATGACAACTCAGGAATCCTTGGCCAAGGTGGAATGAATTTAGAAATGAGTTTTTAATTTTCATTATTTGGAGTTGTGCATTTTGGAATCGAAATACATATAATTAAATAAAAAAGACTTGACAGTAAATCAATGTCTTATATTTAAGTGGGACATTGTATGGTGAAAAGATTGAATTGTACGGTAAATATTAAGTCAAGGGTTCTTTTATGATTAATGTTGAAATCTATATTATCTGGAAAGTCGTTGATCGCTAAGGAGGCTTATCCCTATTGTAGAATAAATATTATTTATTTAAATATATTATTAGTTTAATTTATTTAATTAAATAAGATTAGAATTTTTCTAATTATTTTATTCACAACCGGTTTAATATGGAGAACCTAAAGGGTCACACCACAAAAGAAAGAATAATTATTTAAGAAGTTAATGGCATAATCGGTATAATATGTTAAGTGTAATTAATTTAATCTATGGTGATAGAATAAATTAAATAGTTTAATATTTATTATTTAATATTTTGAAAATATTAAAAATAAATTAATAAGAGGAGACTTATTAATATTATTACAATTATTATTATTTTAATTTCTAAAAGAGTTTAGGAATTAATTTAATATTAGTACTCTTATTTATTCCTAATAAGATTAGGAGGTAACTTAATTGAAAGAGTTTAATTAATTAATCCTAATGTGTTGGGAAGCCTAATTAATTAAAAAAGTTTAATTATTTAAATAAAACTCTATTTCTAATTGGATTAGAAGGATTGACTAAATATCTATATAAGAGGAATCCTATGTTAAATATCAGTTGATGTCATTCCAATTGTTGGAGAGAGTACTCCTTTTATATAGAGAATAAAAAACTAGGGTTCAGTCAACCACCCTCCTTCTTGAACAATTCTTCTTCCTTGGTGGATCACCTCTAGAGGCCAAACACTTGGGTGGCTAACATTGATCAAATGAAGAAATCAATCCCGGAGATTCAAGGAAATCGCGAAGAACAAAGAGTTGAACTCGTACCTGTGGAAGCTTAGTTCTACAAGGGTATGATTTCATAAATTCTTATTTATCGTTTTAAATTAATAATTTGCATAAAAGATGATCCAGGTAATTAGTTTGTAGAAAATTTTAAACTCTGATTTTACCATGCTTCCGCTTATTTTTACAATTTGATTGCGCCATGATTTCTTACAAACCTAACAGTGGTATCAAAGTCAAACCTTTATGCGAGTTATTAATTATTTTGATTTGATATATATACTGATATGTGTTTTAAATAATTTAATTGGGCATAATAGTTAGCTAGGACTTATGTTTTTTTTTTGGAAAAAACTGCACAATTCGCGAACTAGGGAAACTGATTCTGCCCAGCGGTGCCGCAGCGCCTGTTCCAGGCTTTACTGTCGCGCTACAGCGCCGACTCCGTGCCCCTGATGCTGACGTGGTGCTGTAGCGCTTGAGGCCAGTATTTCAGCAGCACCAGCCAACTGTCTCTGTTTTTGGTAACGTGGCGCCGCAGCGCCAGATGCTAGTTCACTAGCAGCGCCGCAGGACAACCCCACCAGAAATAAAAATTGTTTTGTTTTGTTTTTAAAATTAAGATAAAAGATTTATTTTAATTAAAAATAAAATTAAATGTTTTTTTTTTCTGTAATTCCAGATTAATAAAGGAGTTTATTAGATTTCGAATTGGATTAAAATAAAGATGTTTATTTTAATTAGAATTGGATTTCATGCTAACTAATTAGAGTTGGAATTGGATTCTATGATAACTATTTAGTGTTGAAATTGGTTTCCGAAACTAACTAGGATTGTCTATTAAATCGATATCAATGTATATATTAAATGTTTAATTTATTGATGCCTATGGTGATATGTATGAAAATCAATGGGTTGATTATGGACTATAGACTAATGTGATTAGATTTTATTTTAGTTGAATGCTTGAATCAATGTATTTTATTAAATGGGGTCTGCGTACCTCGTCTTCTCTAATTTTTCTTTGATGTAAAATTATATCTCCCTCCTATATACTTCCCCTTGACTGTTGTTCAAGGTTTTTATTTAAATTAAATAGTTTACATAATATGACTAATTAGAATTATATTGAAGAATTGGAGAACAAGGAGCAAGGAGCGCTTGAAGACCCATTTGTATGAAGCCCGAGTTTAAATGTAATAGTTATATTTAAATTTAATTCTTGCACTCATAGGTTTGACCTTTTGGTTCACTTGATGGCTCTAGTGAACCAAACTAGAATAAAAGTCCATAATCAATCCGGGTAGAATATAGTGTTCTATATGTGAATGCTAGTATTACATATATTATATTCTATGCAAACATGCTTCGCATATTTTAATAAAATGACGCGTATTATTTATATATATATATATATATATATATATATGTGTGTGTGTGTGTGTGTGTGTGTGTGTGTGTGTGTGTATGCGCGCTAAACAAGATGAGACTAATAATAACAAATCCCTCAAAAAATTATTTTAAGTCTAAAGCGTTCAAAAATATTTGGAATATCGAACGTTGCCTTCTAGCATGATAAAATTAATAGAGCATTAAATATTTAATATGAGTTTGTTGTGTTTTCCACAAGGTAAGTATTAAGTATTTAAGATATTAATTTATCACATTTGAAGCTTATAAAGAAAATTGAACAATATTGTTTTATTGTGTTTTCCACAAGGACAATATTTTTCTTTTTGGAAAGTGCTAGGTTGGACTTAACTCAGATAATTTTGATTCGGATGTCTTACCACTTGATCAAAATAATTTGAGAGGCAAAAGAAAAGGAGTTACATATTGATATAATTGACAAAGAGTTGTCTACCTATTTATTTATATATGGTTTGTTGTGTTTTCCACAAGACTATATACATTTGAAATGGGATCCTTATTCTCACTAGCAAATCTTTAATTAGATTTTGCCGAACTATATAATTGAGGGCAATTTAGTTTGAAAAAAATAGTAGGAGATACCAATTTAAAATAAGACATAATTTATTTTGATATGTTAATTAATTAAATTAATGTTTGCTAAAATATTGTCTTTTCACATGCAGAAATTTAAAAATGTCAAAATCACTAATTTCACTGCGTAGCATACTTGATGCTAACAAACTAACCGGACCGAATTATACGGACTGGTTAAGGAATCTCAGAATAGTTCTCACTGCTGAAAAGATTTCTTATGTTCTAAATTTGTCTGTTCCTTAAACTGTTCCAGAAACAGCCTCCGAGGAAGAGATTGCCACTATTTTAAAGTGGCAAAATGATGCCTATGTGGCACAATGCATCATGCTCGCATTCATGAATAACGAGGTTCAGCGTCAGCATGAAAACATTGATGCTCCGACTATGTTGCTTCACCTTAAAGAGTTGTATGGTGAACAAAGTAGGACTGCTAGATATGAGATATCTAAGGAGCTCTTCCGATCTCGGATGACCGAGGGCACTGCCATTGAGACTCATGTCCTAAGGGTGATCAATTTGATTGAACGCCTTGGACAGCTTGGGTTCGTCGTGGATGGGAAATTAAGTCCAAGATTTAGTCTTGCAGTCACTCCCTGACACCTTCTCATAATTTGTTGTGAATTTTCACATGAATAAGTTGGACGTCAGCTTGCCTGAATTACTTAACATGTTGAAAACTGCAGAAGGTCATTTCCCATCCAAGAAGAACAAAAGAAATCTGATCCAGATAGCAAAGGAATGTGCTTCCATTGCAACAAGTCGGGTCACTGGAAGAGGAACTGCAAGGATTTCTTTGCAGAACAAAAGAAGAAGAAGCTAGCTTGGAGAAGCTTCAAATCATAATCAAGGTTTGTTTATGATTGAAATTAATTTTTTAGAAAGTCAAAATTCTACTTGGGTATTGGATACCGGCTGTGGTTCTCACATATGTAATACCATACAGGGATTAGTCAGAAGTAGAAAGCTGAACAAGGATGAGGTGAGGTTGTCCTACGAGTGGAAAATGGAGCAAAGGTTGCTGCATTAGCTGTAGGCACTTATTGTTTAACACTGTCTACTGGCAAGTTCATTAATTTGAATAATTTTTATTTTGTTTTGAATATCATTAGAAACATTATTTCTATTTTCGTATTACATATGGATAGATATGACATTATAATAAAGAACAACAATTGTTATATTTAAAATAATAATATTTTATATGGTGTTGGTAATTTGCGAAATGGACTTTACATACTTGACTTGCATGAAAATATATTTCAAAATGAACAAAATAAGAAAAGGAAAAGAGATAATGTTAATTATACCTATATGTGGCACTGTAGACTTGGTCATATCAATGAAATAAGATTATCCAAGTTGCATAAGGATGGGCTCTTAGAGCTATCTGATTATGAATTATATCCAACTTGTGAATCTTGTCTCATGGGTAAAATGATTAAATCTTCTTTTAGTGAAAAAGGAGAAAGAGTTACAGAGTTGTTAGCGGTGGTTCACAAAGACGTTTGTGGACCTATGACAACGAATGCATGTGGAGGGTATTCTTATTTTATTACTTTCACTGATGATCACTCAAGATTTGAATATGTGTATTTAATGAAATACAAATCTGAATCATTTGAAAAGTTCAAAGAGTTCAGAAGTGAAGTATTGAAACAAACTAGCAAAAGTATTAAGATTCTTCGATCAGATCGAGGTGGAGAATACTTAAGCGGTGAGTTTCTCAATTATCTCAAAGATAATGGTATAATCTCACAATGGACTCCACCAGGTACACCACAGTTAAATGGAGTATCTGGAGAAATCAAACATTGTTTGACATGGTTCGTTCCATGATGAGTTTTACTTATCTTCCAATTTTCTTCTGGGGTTATGTCCTAGAAACGGCTGCATACCTACTTAACAAGGTGCCTACAAAATCTGCCCCAAAGACCCCATATGAGATGTGAAAAGGGAGGAAAGAAAATCTTAAGCATGTTAAGACTTGGGGTTGTCCAGCTTATGTCAAAAAGTTTGAAAATGATAAGCTACAAACTAAATCCGACAAGTGTAGATTTGTGGGATACCCTAAAGAAACACAAGGGTATTATTTCTATCATCCAACTGATCAAAAGGTGTTTGTTGTGAAACATGTTGCCTTCTTGGAAAAGGAGTTTATCCATGAAGGGGTCAGTGGGAGTAAGATATATCTTGAAGAAGTTTAAGAACCATAAATTACTACGGATGAAAGTCAGGTACCTAACCAAGTGGATGAACCTACTATACAACACCCTATTCATAAATCTGAAAGAGTACCGAAGATACCTGAAAGGTATGGATTCGTCATAGAGGATGATGATGAGGTACGCATCATGAATGATGATGATCCATTGAATTACGAACAGGCTATAAGTAATAAAAACTCAGGGAAATGGCTAGAAGCCATGAAATCCGAGATGGACTTTATGGATGAGAACCAAGTATGGACTTTGGCTTCACCACCTGAAGGCATTAAGCCTATTGGGTGTAAATGGGTCTTTAAAAGAAAGACTGGTGCAGACGGCAAGGTAGAGATCTATAAGGCCCGATTGGTTGCAAAAGGTTTCAAACAAAGACAAGGAGTTGACTATGATGAAACCTTCTCATCAGTAACTATGCTTAAATCCATTCAGATTTTGCTTGCGATTGCAGCTTATTATGACTATGAGATCTGGCAGATGGACGTGAAAACGATCTTCCTCAATAAAAAACTTGAGGAGGATGTGTATATGATAAAGCCAGAGGGATTTGTTTCAAAGGTTGGAACAAATCAAGTCTGTAAGCTGCAATGATCTATTTATGGATTGAAGCAAGCTTCTCGTAGATGGAACATCCATTTTGATGAGACAATCAAAGAGTTTTATTTTATAAAAAACGAGGATGAACCTTGTGTGTACAAGAAGGTTAGTGGGAGCGCTGTTTCATTCCTTGCATTATATGTTGATGATATATTACTGATAGGGAATGATATTCCTATGCTACAATCAATCAAAATCTGGTTATCTAAACACTTCTCTATGAAGGACTTGGGAAATATATCCTATATTTTGGGGATAAAGATCTATAGAGATAGATCTAAAAGGATGCTTGGCTTATCCCAAGGAACGTACATTGACTCGATCCTAAAGAGGTTTAGCATGGAAGATTCCAAAAGAGGTCTCATACCGATGAGCCATTGAATACATCTCTCCAAGAAACAGGCTCCAAAGACACCTGAGGAGAGAGACCGTATGAGTAAGATTCCTTATACTTCAGTAATAGGATCTATCATATATTTTATGATACGTACTAGACCGGATGTCGCTCATGCACTTAGTGTACTAAGCAAATATCAGTCGAATCCAGGAGAAAAGCACTAGAAGGCAGTGAAAAATATCTTAAAGTACTTACGAAGGACTAAGAATGTATTTCTTGTCTACGGTGGGTCTGAATTAAAACTTAAGGGCTTTACAGACTCAAGTTTTCAAATGGACCAAGATGACAGTAAATCTGTTTCAGGGTATGAGTTCACCTTAAATGGTGGCGCAATGAGTTGGAAGAATTCTAAATAGCAAACACTAGCTGATTCAGTGACAGAGGCAGAGTACATAGCTGCAAGTGAAGCTGCAAAGGAAGCTGTTTGGATGAAGAAGTTCATAATCGAACTTAGTGTAGTTCCTAGCATTAGAGGAGCAGTCCACTTGTATTGTGACAACACCAAAGCTATTGTACAGGCTAAGAAACCTAGGTCTCATCAGAAATCCAAACACGTGTTGTGGTGATTTCACTTGATCAGGGAGATCATTGAAAGAGGAGACATCACCTTGGAGCGTGTAGACTCTCAAGACAATATTGCAGATCCATTTACTAAAGCTTTAATATAACAACAGTTTGATCATCACTTAGAGAAGATGGGTATGAGATACCATGACGATTGGCTTTAGTGCAAGTGGGAGATTGAAAGTAGTATGCATACAAGCCAATCATATATGATGATAAAATATATACTTTGGAAACGATCTTATTTATTTATTAATAAAAGTATTCATTTATTAAAGGCATTTAATTATCTACATGATGCTATTTTTATAATATGTAAATAACTCATAGTTTTAAGCAATGCTTTTAGAATCATAATGTTGATCATGCTAATGATATCTAAATTCTTAGATAGCTTAAAACTAAAACAGTTCCTAATCGATGGATTACTAGAAAGGAGATTCGTAAATTCGGATAGATTGATACATATGTTGTTTGCTCATTGGATGAGGATGATTGCTGATGATCATTTGTGTAATAGACGAAAAAATTTTATGTGTGATTCTGGGGACAGAATCCTTTTAAGGAGGGAAGATTGTAACGATTGAGATTTTATATTTAATTTTAAATATTTATTGAGGTAAATAAATATTTTATGTGATTTATTTATTGAGTTAAATAAATAAATTATGTAATTTATGGAGTGATTTAATTAAGTGTTATATATTAATTAAATGAATGTGCAATATTTATTTAATTAATGTATATTAATTTTATATTATAGTTCTGATTTAATTGAGATAATTAAATTAGATGAGATGTGATGAAGTGTTACATGAATTATAATTAGCGAGTAATTATAATTATGTGGCAAATTTATGTGATTTATTGATGTTAGATTTTAATTGATTAAATTAATTGTTTAATATTTAATTAATTAAAATGTGACATTAAAATATGTGTTAAATAATTTGTTAAAATAAAAGGAAAATAATTTTTAAATAATTTTTACCAAACAAGGCCCTTGCTTTTATTTTATAAGACTGTTGCCAAACAGGGCCCTTACACTAGCTTAAACCTAATTTACCTAAACCATGCCTAATTTAGTAAAACTAGTTCTAATTTTCCTGTTGAAACAAGCCAAAAGGACTTTTGAATTTTGTAACTCCTAATTTAATTGGATTATTAAATATTAGTTAGTACGTATATTATTGATATATGTCAGTTATATATCTATATACTACGTAAGAAAAAACTACGTTAGTTTAATCCTAAGACTAAGAAGAAAAAAGAGAGAAGAGAGGAAGAATAGCAAAGAAGAATTATAGAAGAAGAGAAGGAAGGAGTAAGGAAATCATCATCTTCTTCACTTTTATTAATCAATAAAGGTATTCCTCAACTTCCTTATATTTGATATGTATTATGTTCTTCATATTTTCATTCTCTGTAAAGCATATTCTTATGAAAATTGTATAGCATGATGGGTATATATATATAGATTGTATTACTATGTTGTTTATAGTTAAATTATATGACATGTACAAGTTTTAGAAATTTAATTGTGGTAAAACGAGTTTTCATGGAAAAAGTGTCGTTTACATGAGTTTATATATTATGGTTGGTTTTACATTGAGAAATTGGTATATGTTAGTATGTTGTTTATAATTTGTCTATGATACTACCTTAAATCATGAGAATAATGCATGTATTACAAGTTGAATTAGTTGAGAATTTGAATTACAGTGAATTGTTTTATGAAAATTATGAGTTTGGGAGAAAAATGATTTTCTCAAGTTTTTATTTAAAATTTAGTGTTTTAATCTTGTAAATTAATGTCTTGGTATGATAAAGGTATGTTAGAAGTTTTATATGATGTTTATGAAATGTTATATGAATCAATCTTTGGCTAAATTGAGAACTGATGTAGAGAATTAAGCCAATTTGGTTGTTCTCGGCACTGTTCGCGAAGCTGCTCTGTTTCTGTCCGCTGCCGGTGGAGCTGTGCAGGCAGTAAGGGTAGAAACGGCGCAGCTGCACCGCTGGATTTTCTCAGGTTTGACCCCTGCGCAGCTGCGCCGGTGTCAAGGCAAAGAGTGGCGCAGCTGCGTCGTTGCCTGATTAGAGGCAGAGAATGCTAGTTAATTGTGCAGTGGTATTTTAGAGCTTAGTTTAATTGTGCTATGATATTGAGTATATACCTAGTTGCTATAACATGTTGCTGACAATTTCATAATTTGGAAAAGAAAAGAAATTTTGAAAACTTTAATTAGATTATAAATGTTTTATTGTAAATGAGTTACTTAATTATAATTTGATTAATTATAACTAAGAGTAAATATTTAATTTAAATTCTGTGAAATTATAATGTATAGAAGTTGATTATTTTAATCAATTAAATGTTAAATTAAATTATAATTTATGTAATTATAATTTAATAAATGCATGTTTAATTATTGATTATAATTGATAAATACATGATTAATTATAAATTGTGAAATTATAAATGCATGATGTAGTTTAATTGATTTTAAAAGTTAAATGGTAATTATAATTTAAGTAATTATAATTTGATTAAGTGTTTGAATTATAATTGTTTAATTATAATTTAGTTAAATACATAATTAATTTAATTATGTGAATATGTAAGTGATGTAATTAACTATGTGATAGTTAATTATTATTATTTATTTGATTAGAGTGAGTTAACCATGAGGGTTAACCACTTATGTGAATTAGTTATGTATTAACTAATTTAGATTATTATAATTAAATGTGTATAGGAAATGTTTAAGTACGTGGTTGAGTTAAGTAGTTTGCGCTTAAGGCAAGTTTTCTAAATCCTAAACTCGTTAATTCTATGCAAGTTTACTAAACCCTGATCTTGTATTAATTTTTATGCAAGTCTTCTAACTTTAAACTTGTTAATTATATATCATTTTTTGAATTCATATATTCATTGTTGAGAGTGTCCTTTCCATTTCTGTATTAGACAATTGTTTATTTAATTGAAATGATCTTAACTTATCGTTCAAGTAAGATCCAGTTATTATTTTAAATGCTTTTCGTTGATTCTAAAGCATATGTTAGTTCATAATTCTTTTATTTATGAATTATTGAAAGTCGATTCAACTATCCTTAGTTGATGAATGTGAATTCTAAATTACCCCTGTAAGCTTATCCAAACCAAACTTTCTTTGGTGCGGACTTGAATTCAAATTACTGAGTTGAACAACCCTATTTACTAGGGGAGATTACTACGCATAGAGTTAAGATGTTTGTGCATAATACATGGTACAAAGGGCTGATCCCCCTAAGTACGAGTTAAGGTCCATAGTCTTATTGACTGTTAAGGTTTAAATAGAAATATTTATAACCTAGGACAAGAGTTCAAAGGTCTTATGACATTCAAATAAATTCTATTTTTGAATGGTAATTGCGATGAAAGAATTATTATTCAATTCTTTATTGTTGAAGCGAATAGTATTATTCAGATTCTTTGAAAGATATCCTTTCATGTATATATTATTGTTAAACTCCAGTGAACTGTGATTTGCTCACTCTTGCATTAAATAATAATTTCAGTTAAGGTTGATAATGCTAATGCTCCGTCTACAAGTAAGGGCAAGGGAAAGCAAAGCAAGTGAAGACTTGTTTTATTTAATTGAGAATGATTGTAATAAGACTTGAATGTTATGTTTTTATTTTTGCACTTTATTATATTCATGTCAGGGGTTAGAGTAACCCGGGATTATTTTAAAAAGGTTGTAACCCTTGTTTGTAAGGGAGATTTATTTATTTTAATTTAAGTTGTAGTTTATTTTGCATTATTCATTGGGTAGATGTATGTTATATTAGAAAGTGAACACCAAATCATGTGGAAACGAAGTACCCGGATTTGGGGGTGTCACAATTTGTGTGGAGACACTAAAACAAGTATGTATGTGCTTATTGGAGAATAAGTACACTGAACGTGACTCGCTAAGGAATACCTAATGGAGTTTTACTCGTCTGTCAATAGAAATTTCTAATGTGATAGTAGTACAAGTGATCCTCAGACTTGAGATCATCATAGTATCATGTGTATAATGAATTATACTTTGACTTATTCCTTAAGACCCTTAGGGTATATCAAAAGGTATGCTTGAGTGTAATAAGTTTTATATGAAGATAATGAATGATCAATAAAGAATTTTCCGCTTCTAGTAAAAGAAGAGATATGTCCTATGTGATTCGATAAATGATAACCCATGAATTGTTGGCCAAAGTGGAATGAATTTAGAAAGGAGTTTTTAATTTGCATTATTTGGAGTTGTGCATTTTGGAATCGAAATACATATAATTAAATAAAATAAGACTTAACAGTAAATCCATGTCTTATATTTAATTGGGACATTGTATGGTAGAAAGATTGAGTTGCTCGGTAACTATTAACTCAAGGGTTCTTTTATGATTAATGTTGAAATCTATATTATCTGAAAAGTCATTGATCGCTAGGGAGGCTTATCCCTATTGTATAATAAAAATTATTTATTTAAATAGATTATTAGTTTAATTTATTTATTTAAATAAGATTAAAAATTTTCTAATTTATTTATTCACAACCGGTTTAATATGGAGAACCTAAAGGGTCACACCATAAAAGGAAGAATAATTATTTAAGAAGGTAATGACATAATCGTAATAATATGTTAAGTGTAATTAATTTAATCTATGGTGATAGAATAAATTAAATAACTTAATATTTATTATTTAATATTTTGGAAATATAAAATATTATTATATTTATTATTATTTTAATTTCTAAAGGAGTTTAGAAATTAATTTAATATTAGTACTCTCATTTATTCTTGATAAGATTAGGAGAAAAATTAATTAAAAGAGTTTAATTAATCTCAATGTGTTGGGAAGCCTAATTAATTAAAGGAGTTTAATTAATTAAATAAAACTTATTTCTAATTGGATTAGAAGGGTTGACTAAATATCTATATAAGAGGAATCCTATGTTAGATATCAGTTGATGCAATTTCAATTGTTTGAGAGAGTACTCCTTTTCAATAGAGAATAGAAAATTAGGGTTTAGCCAACCATCCTCCTTCTTGAACAATTCCTCTTTCTTGGTGGATCACCTCTAGAGGCCAAACACTTGGGTGGCTAACGTTGATCAAAGGAAGGAATCAATCCCGAAGATTTAAGGAGATCGCGAAGAATAAGGAGTTAAACTCGTACCTGTGGAAGCTTAGTTCTACAAGGGTATGATTCCATAACATCTTATTTATCATTTTAAATTAATAATTTGAATAAAGGATGATCCGGGTAATTGGTTTATAAAAAATTTTAAACTCTGATTTTACCATGCTTTCGCTTATTTTTGCAATTTGATTGCTCCATGATTTCTTACAAACCTAACAGGATCATCATCAGGCATGGAAGCCATCTCGATGAATCCGAGCACCCACAATCAAAGTTTTCACTATCACGGGATCTTGAATCCGACTTCTCGGGACTAACCCCTTGAGTTCGTCTTCAAGATCAAAACATGACATATACAATGATTTTTGTGTTATTTAAACATTACATCACAAAAACTGGTCCATCGTGGGAATCAAGTCAGGATCCAATCCTGGGATCTCGACACCGGTATTCCTAGGCTCACATTATAATGCGTAAATATACATGTACAATGTTCTAGACTTGATATTAGATGATTTCATCTGTTGAAATAACCATGTCAAGCCATTTCGGACCCTTCCCACCTCTAGATATAAATCTAGGGCTATACTGGGTACCGGGACTGACCAAAAGTAATAAATACGCAGATCTACCATGGATCTAAGATGATCTAGCATACGAGTTAAAGCTTCATTCTTAATAACCACTCAAAAGGCTAGATCCGACTTAGATCTAGGTAGATCTAGTCTCCGGACTTGATTTACAACCAAATATGTAATAAATAACCGATGGGATCTATAGATCTTCCACCTACACAACAATATATGTATAAAACAACAAGCCTAACAATGTTTACACAATATATCATATAAATCTAGTATGTTAAACACTAGTTACAAAGAAAGTGGCTAAAATAAACGTTTTTCACCTTGGGGGACGCGTGAACAAGTGTTTTATCACCCAGGATCAACTAAGAACACTGTCGAGACTTAAAGTATGTATATAAAAAGATTAAACAACTCAAAATGTGTGTAGAATGATCAAATCGAGGGTTTCTCTATCTAAAAATTATTTCTCTCTCTAAAACTCTTCTTCTTCTTTTTTTCTAAATGAGCTGATGTTGCTGATTTAAGATCCCAGAGCCAGCTGCATGTATACCTGTGGCTAGCCACTGGTACACCTACGTTGGGCCTCGTGGGTCTCGCTATCTCGAAGTTCATTCCTTTGGTCTCGGTTTGGAGAAAGTTGAGCTTTACAGGCCAAACTCTAGAAAAGTCTTTGCAGAAGGCTGCATAATAAGGTTGAGTCTAACAGAATCGGGGTCCGAGAAGGTGATGCTGGTAGCTGAAAGGTATCGTTCTGTTCCAGACTGTAGTTAACTGGCTTATCTTTGATGGTACGTAGTTCGAGGTTTACTGAAGTGACTTCTTGTGGACTTTTTCTTAGCTTTGCGATCCTTGTTCAGTTCGCATCTTGTCCAGACGTCATTGGCCCTTTGAATCATTCACAGGGTTATTTGGGGGGTGATTTGGAGGCTTTTGCCCTACCTCAGCGTTGTCTTTGAAGTAAAATTACGCTTTTAACCTTCTGGAATGTTAGTATAAAGAAAGCAAAATTTTGAGTGTCTACAGATGCCCCTCTTTGTCATGTTTATGCAATGTAATGAAATGAACACAATAAAGATTACTAGACACAGAGAATGTATGAAAATGTATATCTGATAATGTAATGTCATGTATAAAATATGTAATGGTATGTGAGATTATAAGAAAGTCATAAGGATTACGTCGTCGGGGTTAAGCCGACGCCCACATTGGGTTGCAGCCAACGAATTACATCATCGACTGAGTCGACCGGTGTTGGGTTGTTGCCAACTGATTACACTATCAGGGTTGAGCCGACCAGCGTTAGGTTATTGCCAACGGATTCCACCATCAGGGATCGAGCCGATGTCTTCACTGGATTGTTGCCAACGGATTACATCATCGGGGCTGAGCCGACCGGTATTGGGTTGTTGCCAACGGATTACACTATCGGGGCCGAGCTGACCAGCGTTGGGTTATTTCCAACAGATTACATTATCGTGGGTTAAGTCGATGCCTTCGTTAGGTTTTTGCCAAAGGATTCTACATCGGGGTCAAGCCGATACCTTCACCGAGGTTAATACCGGTGGATTCTATATTAGGGTTGAGCTGATACCTTCATCGGGGTTAATGTCGATGGATTCTATATCAGGGTTGAGCCAATACCTTCACCGGGATTAATGATGATGGATTCTATATCAGGATTGAGTTGATACCTTCAACAGGGTTAATGTCGGTAGATTCCAAGATGGATTACTGATTTTAATTGACTTTCTGGTCTTCCACCATTCAATGTCGGGATTTCTGACCTTTACTGATTTTCTACCTTTTTGAAGAGTTTTTAGGATTTTCGGGGTCTACAAATGACCCAGAAAGGTGCCTTCTTAAGTAGAGTGACCTTTATGGACCCAAAAGAACGCGTTTCAGACTATATTTTACTAAACGGGAAGCCGCGGGACCCATTTAGGGCAGCCGTGCCTATACATGCGGCTGGAGCATGTATGGTTGAGGCTGCCCATGGCTGGGCTAATACCCTCGGGCAGGCTCATTTTCATGCATTCGATTTGAGTTTTCTTAATTTTTCTTTAAAAATTCGACCCTCTATCTCAGATCTACTCAATTCGGGCTTTATTTGGAGTGATCCGTCACCTTACGTCCCTTCCACGCACTACGGGTAACGTATATACTCCGCTTTTTCGTGTTTTCATCTGTGAAAAACTGTATTCTTTTCTTTAAATGCATTATATTGAACATGTATGCACCGATAGCTTGATGGACATGTTATAATGTAATGCATGCTTATGTATCATCTTATGGACCGTATGGATGTGACATATTACAATTTAGCAGTTAGTCTAGACACGCATTTTAGCTATATATTAGAAAAACTGTTTAAATTGCTATTTAATTGCTTGGCTGTGATGGTGTACCCTCATAGGGTGGTTTAATGCATGCTTCGGGCATGTGGATAGTTCATTTTATAGGGGAAACTTTGGCAAAAAAATTCGTGAGTTAGATGTAAGGGTCCTAGATACATGTGTAGATATGCTACGATGCGAGTTGAAAATGATGCACACATATAACGACACACGTAGGAAATGCATGATGTGATGACCTAAATTATATTTCCAAGATTATATTTTCTCCAAGCAGTAAAAAATTTGAAATTTTAAAAGGACATGAATATACCTGACTTTGCTTTGATTCCTACAAACTTGTTTCTTAGGTATGGGTTCTGATAGACCCAGCAGCTCTTCACTTCGTCGGGTTTCATCTAGAGTTTGCCGGCGGAGGACTTCCTCTGAAGTAACTACTCCTCGTATTAGCAGGAAGGTTCAGCGGTTGATAGAGCCAGTTCAACGTCTTCTTAATGAGGACATACCCCATTTGGGCGAAGAGGATATCCCTAACCCCGAGGCTCCACCTCAGCCCACTGCATCGCCCAGATTTCTTCCTAGCATTCATGTGACACCCCCAAATCCGGGTACTTCAATTCCACGGGATTTGGTGTTCACTGTACAAATATCATCTATCTATCTACCCATAATAAATGCAAACCATGCAATAGATAGAAATAAATCCTGCTCTTATGGGGTTACAACATCTGAATAATAAATACAATCCCAGGTCATACTAACCTTAAATCTCGAAAGCAAAAACGTAAACAAATAATAAGTCTTACACAACTTTAACATAAGTCTTAAACATAAACATATTAAATAAACAACAAGTCTTCATCACTTGTTGACCTTGCCCTTGTCTTTGCTAGTAGAAGGCTCGTCGGACCTTTCGTTCTTAACTGCAATATTATTATTACGCAAGAGTGAGCACGATTGCCCACAAGTATAACAATATAACAATAATATAATAACATGTGAGTGAATCAAAGACTTCTGAATAAGTAAAACTCGGCTTTTGAATCAAGAATGAATAACAAAAATCAAAAGAACATCTGAGGGTCATAAGACCTCGAACTATGTCCTAGGTTGTAAAGTGTTTATACTTTAAACCTTTAACATTCATAAGACTATAGACTCTACTTCTCGTACTTAGGGGGATCAGCCCTTAGTACCCATATTGTGCACAATATCTTAATGCTAAATCATCGTCAATCCCTTATAATAGGGTTGTTCATCTCAATTTGACGTCAGAGTCCGCACCAAAGGAAGTTTTGTTTGGATAAGCTCGCTAATAGTTCTAGAATTTAGAACGTTCATCAACTATAGGCTAGTCGAATCAATAAGGGTTCGTTAGTCTTACAAGGTTCAACAATAAGCGATATTCAAATTGAATAATAACTTCTCAAGAGTATACAATCGAATAAGTATTGTATAACTGGAATCATGCTTTTAAAGGTAATACAATATCTCATATGAAATCTCAAGTTAACTAACAAGTATAAGAACTTGTATTATGATAATATTTCAAAAATAGAAAACTTGCTCAATAAAAGTAAACTTTGAGTTTAGTAACTTGCTTGACATAAGAATAAGGAATAGAACGCTTATTCAACTTAAAGAGTTTAGATAAGAAAACTTGCTTAACGATAATGAGTTAGAGATAGAATACTTGCCTCGTACGCAAGCTACAATTATAGTTACAATTCAATTCCTCAACGTCCCACACATTACATTATGCATACGATGTCGATTAGTTTCATCACTTCTATGTTCAACTGTTGAACTTTTCATTTAAGTCAACTTACAACTTGGTTCATAGTGTTAACTTATTAACTAACCACATAACATGAGTATGAATTCACAATATGCGTATCATATAGGTATAATCATTCAAACAGTCATAATCGAGTTTTACAATCACAATATTCAAGTTCGCACTTAGTTTGTTAACTTGAACCTTCACATTATCTTATACATGTTAATAACTTAGTTTATTAATCATGAACCTCAAACCATATAATATTCATGTTTGTAACTTAGAACAACATCTTTTATCATCGAGAGCACTACACTTGCGTACGTGCATGTCCGAGGCCCTTCAATTGCCTCTGAATACGCATCAGTCACAAAGATGGCCATTTTTGACCACTTTTAACGACTTCAAATCGAAAAACTTAAAGAATGAAAGTTGTAGGTCTACTCGTTATCTTTCCGAATCATCCTAAATCGTTTTAATCGGAGTTTGTATGAAGAAGTTATGCTTATTTTACTATAGTAGGTCAAAACAGTCTCGGTTTACATTTTTTTCACTCCAAACAGCGCCCACCCCCACTAGGGTGGGGCTTTAAGCCTATGAGAACCCGCTGAGGCGGGGCTCCCTACTGATGCATGTTCTAGTTCACGATTTTGACAGTTCGTTGGCCCAATTACTCCAATTAAATGCAAATTAAACTAACTATAAACTTTATAGAAATATCTTAAAACATTACTAACATGTTTTTAACATCTTAAATCAGGCAATTACTCGAATCAAATCATGAAATTTCACTGTTCTTGGTGTTCTTTACGGTTTTGAAGAAAAACACGAAATTTGACGTCACGGATTCGTTATATCTCCAAATCCGTCCGTTCAAAGTTTATTTTCTTTGGTTTAACATTTATTATCATAATTAACTGACAAAATTAAGTTGAACAAACAATTCATGGCATACAATTGTTCGTAAGGGCCATATATACAACTTTTATACTCTGCAACTTTTGAAAAACCTAACTAAAACATAATTACATGAAATTGATGGTTTGAAAACATACATAGATGGTAGAAAATATTTTATGATTATACCCTAATATTTATATATACATAAATCATCAATTCATGCATTGATCACGAAATAATTATTTTACAGATAACTCAAAATAGTCGTTAATGAAAAACTCTGATTATAGCATGTTTAAAATTGGTTACTCTAACACATGTATATATGATATAAACCATATTGTAAACATATACTAACATATATATCATCATATATTCATCAATTACCAATCTCTTCAATCACAGAGGACTTTGAAATAGTTTTTCATGAAAATATAAGAACGTAAATTAAAAATTGGGTTGAAGAGATTACCTTGCTAGATTATGATTATGATAATATAAAACTCTTCTTCTCCTTTGATTCAACAATCTCTCTCAATTAACTCTCAATCTCTCTTAAACTTTTCTAAGTTGTTCTCTCTGAAGTTCTGATGAAAGATATACAATATACTAACATATAACATAAGTATAAGTATAATACATATAATAGTACGTGCATTATAACTGGCAAGTAAATGGTCGGTTAATCCCCTAATGGGTTAACTGGCCCAACCTCTCTAAGGGTCATGTTTGGCTATCTTAAAGAGTCATTTCTTATTTATTTTAATTAAACTCTTATTATATAGTTTAATAATGTCACACCCAATTAATCATCTAATCTTATTTAAATCAATTAAATAAAATAGTACAATTCCACATTAAATCATATATTTAAAATTCTAAGTTATTAATTATGTCACATCATTAAATCTCTAATTAATTATTAAATTAATTAGAATAACATTATGCTTATTAAATAATTTATTTAATCAAATAAGCTTAATTAAATTCATAATTTGAATAATAAAATTCTCCACGTTAATTTAATCAATGTAACACATATAATTAAATTAATCTACCATGAATTCATCAATTAATTATATAATTCAATAATTAAATCATCAAAAAATATTTATTTAATTCAATAAATATTCAAATTATATTATAAATTCCCGTTCATCACATCTTTCCCCCTTAAAAGGATTCTGTCCCCAGAATCACGGTTCAATTAAAATTTCACCCCGTTACATTCCCCCCTATAAAGATTCTGTCCCCAGAATCACTTACACATAAATTAAGTAAATAATTGAGGGTAATTTTTCATCATATGCTCTTGGAGTTCCCACGTATCTTCTTCAGCATTGTGGTTCCTCCAAATTACCTTAACAGAAGGTATAACTTTATTTCTGAGAACTTGCTCTTTCCTGTCAACAATCTGAACAGGAATTTCTTCATAGGATAAGTCTTTCTCAAATTGTAGGGGTTCATATTCAATCACATGTTTGTAATCGGGTTTGTAAGGTTGTAATACTGACACATGGAAGACGTTGTGGACATTCTCTAGCGCCAGAGGTAAGGCTACCTCATATGCAACTTCTTCAATCCTTCGCAATACCTCAAATGGTCCAATGGACCTTGGGCTCAATTTCTCCTTCTTACCAAATCTGACCTTTCCTTTCCAGGAAGAGACTTTCAAAAATACAAAGCTACCCGATTCGAACTCAACATTCTTACGGTGTGGATCGACGTATTTCTTCTGCCTATCCTGAGCTGCTATCAGTCTTGTTTGGATTACCCTGACTATCTCTGCTATTTGCTGTACCAGTTCTGGTCCTAGTAACTGTCTCACGCTAACTTCATCCCAGTAAAGTGGAGTTCTACACTTTCTGCCGTACAACACTTCATAAGGCGGCATGCCAATATTAGTGTGGTAACTATTGTTGTAGCCGAATTCAACAAGCGGTAAGTGATCATCCCAACTTCCTTTGAAATACATGATGCACGCTCTCAATATATTCCCAACTTCCTTTGAAATACATGATGCACGCTCTCAATATATCCTCCAATGTCTGGATCGTTCTTTCACTTTGACCATCTATTTGAGGGTGATAAGCCGTACTCATTCTTAACTGTGTCCCCATGCACTCCTGCAGTCGCTTCCAGAAGTTTGAGGTAAAGCGCGGATCCCTATCGGAAACAATCAAAACTGGAACTCCATACCTCGAAACAATCTCTTTCACATATAACCTTGCCAACTGGTCTAAGTTAAATCTGATTTTGATCGGAAGGAAGTGTGCGGATTTCGTCAATCGGTCAATGATAACCCATACTGCGTCGTAGCCTTTCTGAGTTGTCGGAAGGCCAAGCACAAAATCCATTGTAATATGTTCCCATTTCCATTCTGGGATCTCTAAAGGTTGTCGCAACTCACTCGGCCTTTGAAGTTCTGCTTTCACTTTCTGACATGTCAGACACTTTGCAACACACTCTGTAACATCTCGTTTCAATTCGGCCACCAGAAATGTTGTCGAAGATCTTGGTACATCTTGGTACTACCGGGGTGAATCGAATTTCGTGAGCTATGAACCTCGCTCAAAATGTCTTTCTTAATCTCTGGCACTGGCGGTACCCAAACTCTGCTCTCAAATCTCAGTAGTCCCTCACTGTCTATCTTGAATCTTGGTTTGGTTCCTTCAGATATCTTCTTCTTCACCTTCTCACATTCTTCGTCCTGAAGTTGAGCTTCCTTAACTTTATCTAGCAAAGTTGTACCAGCTTGCATCTGGAACAGCTTCTCGTCAATCTCTATCGGATACTTCACTTCTAATTCCAGCTTCTCCATTGCTGAAATTAGCTCCTCCTGAGCAGTTAACATCATCAATTTCTCCCAACCCTTTTTGCTTAAGGCATCGGCAACAACGTTTGCTTTACCCGGATGGTATAAAATTTTGCAGTCATAGTCCTTTATTAATTCCAACAACCTTCTCTGGCGCATATTCAAATCCTTTTGTGTAAAAATATATTTCAGACTCTTGTGGTCTGTATATATTTCACACTTCTCCCCATAGAGATAGTGTCTTCAAATCTTCAAAGTAAATACCACTGCAGCTAACTCCAAGTCATGGGTTGGATACCCCTTCTCATAGTCCTTCAATTGTCGTAACGCATACGCAATAACCTTGCCGTTTTGCATAAGCACACAGCCAAGTCCTTTATGCGACGCATCACTATAAACCACAAAATTTCCTGTGTCATCCAAAAGAGATAACACAGGTGCTGAACTCAACCTTTTCTTAAGCTCTTGGAAGATTTCCTCACACTTCTCCATCCAAACGAATTTCACCGATTTCCTAGTCAAATTCGTCGGCGGAGTTATGGTCTTGGAAAAGTCCTGAATGAATCTTTTGTAATAGCCTGCCAATCCAAGAAAACTTTGCACTTCCGACGGTGTTTTTGGCTGATCCCAGTTTATCACAGCTTCGACTTTGGAAGGATCTACCGAAATTCCGTCCTTATCAATCACATATCAGAGAAATTATACCCTTTCAATCTCGAATTCATATTTTGAAAATTTGGCGTACAACTTCTCTCTCCTCAACGCCTCTAACGTTACTTTCAAATGCTCTATATGTTCCTCCTTGGTCTTCGAATACACTAAAATATTGTCGATAAACACCACCATGAATTTGTCCAAAAATGGCTTGAACACTCCGTTTATTAGGCCCATAAATGCTGTAGGAGCATTCGTTAGACCAAATGGCATCACTAAAAATTTGTAGTGACTATATCAAGTCCTAGACGCTGTCTTTAGAACATCTTCTGGCCTCACCTTCAGCTGATGATAACCACTCCTCATGTCTATCTTTGAAAAGTATCTCGCTCCCTTTAATTGATCAAACAGGTCATCGATCCTCGGTAATGGATATCTATTCTTAATCGTGACCTTATTCAGTTCTCTGTAGTCGATGCAGAGCCGCATCGTCCCATCCTTCTTCTTCACAAATAACATCGGCGTTCCCCACGGTGATACGCTCGGTTGTATGTACTTCTTGTCCAACAATTCTTGTAATTGTACCATCAATTCTTTCATCTCTATCGGAGCCATTCGGTATGGTGCCTTCGAAATTGGGGTCGTTCCTGGCGCCAAATTAATCACAAACTCAACCTCTCTATCTGGCAGAAGTCTTGGCAGATCGTCCAGAAATACGTCTGCGAAGTCCCTCACGACTGGTATCTCATCCAATTTCAGGTTCTCTTTACGACTATCGACTATGTAGGCTAAATATCCTACATAGCCTTGTCTTAACAACTTCATGGCTTGCATCATCGTCAGACAACTCCCTTGTCTAGGCGACTTGCTACCATAAGACGGAGTCATAAGGTTAATACATTTCTTCTAGCAATCAATTACAGCCCCATAATTGAATAGCCAATCCATTCCCAGAATAACGTTGAATTCCCCAAGTCTAATCGGGATAAGATCTACATTCATAACGTTACCCTTAATATCCACCCTACAGTTCTTGTGTACGTACTTAACAGAGATCACTTCTCTATTCGCAATTTCTATGTTCATAGGGTATTCTAACTCATCCTTATGCAATCCTAAGTTCTTAGCAAAGTTATCGGATATAAATGAATAAGTAGAACCCGAAACAAATAATATATAAACATTAACTTTATTGATCGAAATGATACCTGACACCACATCGCAAGACTGCACAGCATCCTGCACTGTCATGTTGAACGTCTTGGCAGTCGGTCGGTTGGTTGCGGTTGGTCCCGTGATAGTTAGAGCATTACCACCGCTGTTTCCCCTGTTCCCTCCTGTTCCTGCCCCTCCAGATCCTTTCTTAGGACAGTCCCTAGCCAAATGATCCTTTGAGCCGCAAGTGAAGAAGGCGCCCTTCTTTGGGTTAGGACAGTTAGGTGCTTTGTGGCCTTCCTGATCACAATTATAGCACACCCATTTTCCCTTCATATAGACCCCCAGGTGAGCTTTCCCACAGGTCTGACATGCTTCAATTATCTTCTTCTGACCTCCTTGCTGATTACCAGTTGACGATTTATCGGTCCACCTCCTCTTCTAATTATTATTTCCTCCCGTGTTGCTGCCACTAGCCTTGGTATTCCCTTCACTCTCATTCTTCTTCTTCTTCTGTTCCTGGTTATACTTGCTCACGGTGTCACTACCACCTTCAGCGAGGATGGCCTTCTCCAGTACCCCAGCAAAAGTGTTCAATTGGAACATTGACACTTTTCTATACAACCAAGGCTTCAGACCCTGTTCAAACCTCATTGCCTTTCTCTCGTCGGTGTGCACTTGGTACATGACAAACCTAGCCAACTCATTGAATTTTTCTGCATAGTTTGGTACCGACATATTCCCCTACTTAAGCTCCAAAAATTGCACCTCCATCAGGTTCTGTGAGCTGGTCGTAAAATACATCTCAAAAAATATTTCTTTAAACCTCTCCCAGGTTATTACGCCTTCTCCTCCTCGGACCTTGTTTGTCTGCCACCAAAAGCTGGCTTCTGATTTTAACATGAACGTTGCGTAGGCGGTCTTCTGTTCCTCCCTGACTCTAGCGACATCAAAAACTTTCTCCATCTCCATAACCCAAGTCTGAGCTTCTATCGGGTTCATGGAGCTTTTAAACTCTGGCGGTCCCACCGCTTTGAAGTCCTTAAACGAGGTATTTGGTGGAGCTTGAGGTTGATTGTTAATTGCTCTGGCCAGTAAGTTCACCAACTGCTGCACGAGGTTAGCGTTAACATTGGCGTCGTTGTTGTTCGTTGAACCTTTTTGGGTCGGTTGATGGTTTGGTCATCTTCTTGGCGGCATATTTCTATTTAAGATATACGCTTATTAGGTCATTATTCAATTCTTAAATATTTAAGACTTAACTTAAACATTTTAACATAATCACTTAACACATAATCATCTCAAATAACTCTGATATTTTATTTAATCAAAAGTTTTAACATAAGAAGATAGCATCATTGCATTAACATCAAATATCCCAAGATAAAGAATCTTCAAGATTTAAATCATCGAAATATTCCTTTGTTTATAAGCACATCAGAATTTACATTATTAACATCAAGTAAGTTATCACATAATCGAACTGTTCCTATCACTGCCTACTAAGGCGTCGAACAGCTTTACTGCGTTCCTCCTCCATGATGCGGAACATCGTCCTGCGATCTAGCATATACCAGTGCAGAACTTCGAACTGGACTTGATAGTACATCACCCGATCCTTGGCCTTGTCAATTGCATACTGAAACGTATAACCCGTCTCCTCAATCTTTGCTCTCTTTGCACGAACATTATCCTCTGCAAGATCGACACGTCGTGAATCTCTCACCCAAGCATCATCTGATATGGCAAGCCTTGCTGATTTCTCTTTCAATTCGTTCTTCAGCTTCTCTATCTCCTCTGACTTTTCTTCACCTTGGCCCTTCTTGTGGACCAACTCCCACTCTACATCTCCAAGACATGTGTAAAGAGCCTCCATCTCACCATCCTTGTGCTCGATGGTACACTATTGTGTAATCGTATGCTCCTTCAGCTCCTGAACAGCATCCTGTAACTCTATGTTACGGGCATATAGCTCGTCATACATCTCAGCAATGATAGAGTTCGGTGGAAACTCTTGTGGGTCTTCTTCCTCCTCTTCGGCTGCCTCAGCCTGAACTTCAATCTCCTCAGGGTCTTCCTCAGAGTCCTCCTCTGAGTCAAACACCGGCACATGCTTCTGACCAACGACTGTGATCAAAAAAGATGGCTCTCGTCGAATCAACTTCTCCCAGACTATGTGAATGTCTAGGGGCTCCTCCTCTCTAGCCTCTCGGGGTACAATGTCCCTAGGCTGACTAGGTTCTCCAGCATACGTCATCCTGACAAATCAAATTTTAAGTCTTAGTTATTACGTGATGCTAATCGATACTCGAGTACATAAGTATAAACACATAGCATATAAGGTAAATTATTATCTTTCTTAGAACTCGATAAGAGTTATCATTACTATGTTCTCGATCTCTTAAAAGGCTACTACCCCAAGGTTTTACCCCACCTAAAGTTCATAACCTACAGCTCTGATACCAACCTGTGACACCCCCAAATCCGGGTACATCAATTCCACGGGATTTGGTGTTCACTGTACAAATAACATCTATCTATCTACCCATAATAAATGCAAACCATGCAATAGATAGAAATAAATCCTCCTGTTATGGGGTTACAACATCTGAATAATAAATACAATCCCAGGTCATACTAACCTTAAATCTCGAATGTGGACCAAATAATAAGTTTTACACAACTTTAACATAAGTCTTAAACATAAACATATTAAATAAATAACAAATCTTCATCACTTGTTGACCTTACCCTTGCCTTTGATAGTAGAAGGTTCGCTGGACCTTTTGTTCTTAACTGCAATAATATTATTACGCAAGAGTGAGCCCGATTGCCCACAAGAATAACAATATAACAACAATATAATAACATGCGAGTGAATCAAAGACTTCTGAATAAGGAAAACTCGGCTTTTGAATCAAGAATGAATAACAAGAATCAAAAAAACATCTGAGGGTCATAAGACCTTGAACTATGTCCTAGGTTGTAAAGTGTTTATGCTTTAAACCTTTAACATTCATAATACTATGAACTCTACTTCTCGTACTTAGGGGGATCAGCCCTTAGTACCCATACTATGCACAATATCTTAACGCTAAAGTATCGTCAATCCTCTATAATAGGGTTGTTCATCTCAGTTTGACATCAGAGTGCGCACCAAAGAAAGTTTGGTTTGGATAAGCTCGCTAATAGTTCTAGAATTTAGAACGTTCATCAACTATGGACTAGTCGAATCAATAAGGGTTCGCTAATCTTACAAGGTTCAACAATAAGCGGTATTCAAATTGAATAATAACTTCTCAAGAGTATACAATAGAATACGTATTGTATAATTGCAATCATGCTTTTAAAGGTAATATAATATCTCATATGAAATCTCAACTTAACTAACAAGTATAAGAACTTGTATCATGATAATATTTCAAGAATAGAAAATTTGCTCAATAAAAGTAAACTTTGAGTTTAGTAACTTGCTTGACATAAGAATCAGGAATAGAACGCTTATTCAACTTAAAGAGTTTAGATAAGAAAACATGCTTAACGATAATGAGTTAGGGATAAAATACTTGCCTCGTGCGCAAGCTATAATTATAGTTACAATTCAAATCCTCAACGTCCTACACATTACATTATGCATACAATGTCAATTAGTTTCATCACTTCAATGTTCAACTGTTGAACTTTTCATTTAAGTCAACTTACAACTTGGTTCATAGTGTTAACTTATTAACTAACCACATAACATGAGTATGAATTCACAATATGCGTATCATATAGGTATAATCATTCAAACAATTATAATCGAGTTTTACAATCACAATGTTCAAGTTCACACTTAGCTTGTTAACTTGAACCTTCACAATATCTTATACATGTTAATAACTTAGTTTATTAATCATGAACTTCAAAACATATAATATTCATGTTTTTAACTTATAACAACATCTTTTATCGTCGAGAGCACTACATTTGCGTACGTGCATGTCTGACGCCCTCCGATTATCTCCGAATACGCATCAGTCACAAAGATGGCCATTTGGACCCCTTTAACGACTTCAAATCAAAAACTTAAAGAATGAAAGTTGTAGGTCTACTCGTTATCTTTTCGAATCATCCTGAATCGCCTTAATCGGAGTTCGTTTAATGAAGTTATGCATATTTTACTACAGGAGGTCAAAACAGTCTCGAATTACATTTTTTTCACTCCGAACAGCACCCACCCCCACTGGGGCGGGGCTTTAAGCCTATAAGGACCAGCTAAGGCGGGGGACCCTACTGGTGCATGTTCTGGTGTGCTACTTTTAAAGTTCGTTGGCCCAATTACTCCAATTAAATACAAATTAAACTAACACCGCGATTTCTATGAAATATAAACTTTATAAATATATCATACAATGTTACTAACATGTTTTTAACATCTTAAATTATGCAATTACTCGAATCAAATCATGAAATTTCACTGTTCTTGGTGTTCTTTACGGTTTTGAAGAAAAACACGAAATTTGACGTCACGGATTCATTATAGCTCCGAATCCGTCAGTTCAAAGTTTGTTTTCTTTGGTTTAACATGTATTATCATAATTACTGACAAATTTAAGTTGAACAAACAATTCATGGCATAAGATTGTTCGTAAGGGCCATAAGGGCCATATATACAACTTTTATACTCTGTAACTTTTAAAAAACCCAACTAAAACATAATTACATGAAACTGATAGTTTGAAAACATACATAGATGGTAGAAAATATGTTATGATTATATCCTAACATTTATATACACATAAATCATCAATTCATGCATTGATCACGAAATAATTATTTTAAGAGAACTCAAAATAGTCGTTAATGAAAAACTCTGATTATAGCATGTTTATATAAAATTGGTTACTCTAACACATGAATACATGATATAAACCATATTGTAAACATATACTAACATATATATATCATCATATACTCATTAATTAACAACCTCTTCAATCACAGAGGACTTTGAAATAGTTTTTCATGAAAATATAAGAACGTAGATTAAAGTTTGGGTTGAAGAGATTACCCTACTAGATTGTGATGATGTTAATATAAAACTCTTCTTCTCCTTTGATTCAACAATCTCTCTCAATTAACTCTCAATCTCTCTCAAACTTTTCTAAGTTTTTCTCTCTGAAGTTCTGATGAAGGATATACAATATACTGACATATAATATAAGTATAAGTATAATACATATAATAGTACGTGCATTATAACTGGCAAGTAAATGGTCGGTTAATCCCGTAATGGGTTAATTGGTCCAACCTCTCTAAGGGCCATGTTTGGCTAGCTTAAAGAGTCCTTTCTCATTTATTTTAATTAAACTCTTATTATATAGTTTAATAATGTCATACCCAATTAATCATCTAATCTTATTTAAATCAATTAAATAAAATAGAACAATTCCACATTAAATTATATAATTAAAATTCTCATTTATTAATTATGTCACATCATTAAATCTCTAATTAATTATTAAATTAATTAGAATAACATTATGCTTATTAAATAATTCATTTAATCAAGTAAGCTCAATTAAATTCATACTTTGAATAATAAAATTCTCCACATTAATTTAATCAATGTAACACATATAATTAAATTAATTTACCATGAATTCATCAATTAATTATTTAATTCAATAATTAAATCATCGAAAAATATTTATTTAATTCAATAAATATTCAAATTATATTACAAATTCTCGTTCGTCACAATTCAGGTAGTCGTTCTCGATTTGCTGGGTACAGACCTAAGTTATCATTCCTCCATTCATTTACAGGTGAACAAGGTATATGATCTTTACATTAATTTGTATTGATTTCTCTTTTCTGCCAGCAACTGATTTTCTTGGTTTAGTAAATATTCTCTGTATCATTCACTTCACCTCGAGTACCGAGCTTTAGTGGATTCTTGGGGGTTCCAGGCCTTCTTCACCATTGCTCCACGTCGCTGCCCCTGGGGCTATCTACAAGCTTTATCTGAGCGATGGTTCCACCAGAGTTAATTTCTTCATCTCCTAGGTTATGAGGTCATGATGACACCTATGGATTGGAGATATATCACCGATCTAGAATTCACTGGGGTCAGAGTGCCTTTGGAGACTGGTATCACTCCGACAGCTGTTCGCACCCTTTTGGGGTTTTCTTCTCAGGAGCGGGCCTTCAAGGCCCTTAGTATTCGGTCTGGATGTCTGAGCGTTGATGCTGCTCGAGGCACTCTACATCAACCATTACCTGTAAATTTGAGGGAGAGAGATTGCATCTTGCGGCGTCTGTTCCTGACCATATTGAGAGGTTATTTCACTGCGAACAACTCCTCCACTGTCCCTTTTTGCCTGGTGGGAGCTGTTCGAGACGTGGATCGCATAGGGGAATACGAATGAGGTTCTTTTACATTCGCGATCTTTCTTCACGGGATGCGACTGCGATCTAAGGGAGTCTCCGATGCATGGCTCGGATTCTACCCATTTCTTCTGGCAAGTAATTTTGACTAAATTTTACTTGTCTGAATTTCGATTGGTTTATCTTTTCCCATGACTAATGTCGGGTTCTTTAAATTAACAATTTGGGCTTATGAGAGGCTTCATTTGTCTTCGCCCTATCTCGATCTTGGGCTTGGACACTTATCCTCGTGGGGGGGGGGGGGGTTCGATGGCACCAGTCTACTTTATCAAAGGTCCCGGACGCAGAGGGCTTCACTCATGCCCGTCTTCAGCTGGAGACATTGACGGCATCCGACATAGTTTGGGTTACCTATTCTACAGAGAATTTTTTTGAAGGGTTTGAGGATGGTCTACCGATAGGGCCAGAGTATTTTATGTCTACTCGCCGAATTCCATTCCTGTTTGATGGAGGTTGGGAGCTCTGCCTCGGGGAGCGTGTGTAACGATTGAGATTTTATATATGAATTTTAATACTTATTGAATTAAATAAATATTTTAATTGATTTATTGATTTATTTATTGAGTTAAATAAGTTATGTGATTGTTGTGGAGTAATTTAATTAAGTGTAATATATTAATTAAATAGATATTTAAATTAATTGGTTTATAATGATTTTATGGTATAATTCTAATTTAATTGAGATAACTAAATTAGATGAAGTTTATGTGGTAATTGTTACATGAAATTATAATTAGCGAGTAATTATAATTGTTATGTGGCAATTTTTATGTAATTAATTGATGTTAACTTTTATTTAATTAAATGAAAATATTAGAATTTAATGAAATAAAGTGTAACAATTAAGTTATGTGTTAAAGAATTTATTAAAAGAATAAAAAAGGTTTTAAATTCGTTTTACCAAACGGGGCCTTAACTATTTAAAAAGTTAGTTTTGAAAATAAACTGTTTTTATCAAACAAAGCCTTAAGGCTTTTGATTTTCAAATAATTATAACTTATGTAATTATTGTAGGATTTATTATATGCATTAATAATTTGTAAGTTACATAATATGTATATATGTTATATGTATATTATATCTATAACTTTATAATATATGTTAGTTTAGAAAAACAAAGAGTTAGAAGTTATCAGTTTTAGAAAGAAAAATACAGAGAAAAGTTAGAGAGAAAGAAAAGAGAAACGAGGAAGAAGAGGGAAGAGAAGCTTGAGGAATCAACAACTATCATATTCTTCGTTCCAATAAGCAATAGAAGGGTATAATTCCTAACTTATTAGTTTTAAAAAATATATTTTGATGTTCTTCGTGAATTTATTCTCTGTATATATGAGTTTTTATGAAATTGTATAAACATGAATTATATATATATATATATATATATATATATATATTATGTTCATAACATGTGCATATATGAAGTGTATGTATATATTAATGGGTTGATTCATATAAAGATGATGAACATGAAGAATTCATGTTCATCAAAAGTTATAGTGAAATATTTTGAATATATATATATATAGTTTCTTTTAAAATCAAAAGTTTATGTTTGATTGTTAATTGTTGTTTAAATTAATTATAGAGAATGATAGCATGTTTAAAACTAATTGATTATGCTTGAAATTATGTGAATTGGTTTAAAAACAAATTTACAGTGTTCAATTTCATCAAGAATACTTAAGAATGACTTTTCTTCAAAAATCATGAAATTTGAAGTTTTGATTATGTGTTTTGATGTTTGAATATGTAAAAATATGTTAGAAGCCTTAAATTTATGTTTTCTATAAAGTTCATATGTATTATGTTGGCTAAATTCAGAACTTGATGTAGAGGAATAAGCCAAATTAGTTTTTTCTCTGCACAATTCGTGAACTTGATATTCGCCGCTGCAGGGGGCTCGCCCCGGCGGGCCTATCAAGGCTAAAAACCTCGCCCCGGTGGGGGAGTTGCAGAAAAGAAATTTTTTTAAACTTTTGTGTACTTTGTTGAAATCATGAAAAGTTAACTCAATGTGTTGACATATTATGCATACATGAATAGTAATGTATTTTATTAATAAAATATATAATGTGTGATTATAATTTGAATAATTATAATTAAAGTAATAGTTTAATTTAAATTATAATTTGTTAAATTATAATGAATATAGTTTGATTATTTTTAATCAAAGCAAATGTTTAACTTAAATTATAATTTGTTTAAATTATAATTTAATTAATATAAGATGTAATTATAATTTGATTAATTATAATTAAAGTGAATATTTAATTTGAATTATAATTTGTTTAATTATAATTTAATTAATATGGATACATAATTATTATTTGATTAATTATGTAAGTATATTATGTGAACATGTGATGTAATTAACTATCTGGTTATTAATTATTAATTTAATAATTAAAGAGGTATGAGTTAACCTAATGAGTTAACTAATTATGTGAATTAGTTGTGTGTTAACTAATTTAGATTATTATGGTTATATATGTGTGTGTGTGTGTGTGTGTGTGTGTGTGTGTGTGTGTGTGTGTGTGTGTGTGTGTGTGTGTGTAGTATTTGTTAAGGAATGTGAGTTGTAACTATAGCTTGCGCTTGAGGCAAGTTTTCTAAATTCAAACCTTACTTGAGTTACCTTTATTGATTATAATGATGCGAGTATTTGTATTCTTTATAAAATTCATGTTGAGCAAATACCTTATCAAAGTTTATTATTGAATTGATGTGATCTTGACTTATTATTCAACCAAGGTCTATCTTATCTTTTGAATGCTTTAAATTAAAATTTTAAAGCATAAGTTAATTCGTAATTCTTTTATTATCGAATTATGCTAAGTTATTGTGAGTCGATTCAACTACTCCTTAGTTGAAACTCCAAATTTCCTTTTTAGCTATCCAAACCAAACTTTCTTTGGTGCAGACTCGTATCAAATACTAAGATTAACAACCCTATTTATTAGGGGAGGTTACTATACGAAAACGTTAAATGTTTGTGCACAATACATGGTACGAAGGGCTGATCCCCCTAAGTACGAGTTGAGAGTCCATAGTCTAAATGACTGTTAAAGGTTTTAAATAAAAATGTTTATAACCTAGGACAAAGTTCAAGGTCTTATGACCCTCAGATGATTTCAATATTCGAAATTCTAAATATTGATGAAAGAATTATTATTCAATTCTTTATTGTTGATGTAAGTAAAGTTATTCAAATCTTTTGAAGTTATTCAGTTATGTCATATTCTTGTTGTATTCCTAGTTAGCTTTTGTTTGCTCACTCTTGCATATTTAATAATCCTTTGCAGCTAAGGTCGAGGACGTCAACGAGTAAACGGAAAGGCAAGATGAACAAGTGAAGACTTGTTATCTTTTGATTTTGATTGTAATAAAACTTGATGTTATGATATTTTATTTTTGCATTATTGTTATGTTAAGGTTATATAAACCCTGGGATATTTTGATTTAAGGTTGTAATCCTTTTCATAAGGAAGATTTTATTTAATTATAAGGTTGTAAATTATTTTGCATTCCTTATTATTAGGTAGATGTATGTTTTATTTAGATAGTGAACACCAAATCGTGTGGAAATGAAGTACCCAGATTTGGGGGTGTCACATCGTGCTTTTAGATGTATCATTGGGGAGATTCGCCTTCCTTTCCTTCCTCTGGCTTAGCGATTCTGGCCTTTATCTCAGCCAGCTGCAACGATTCCCAGCGCTAGGTACGAGGGGTTTCATTTGTCAGATGGTCCTATCACTTCCGATGACTTTTCCACTTGGTGGGGCCCACGCACAATAAGATCTCAGAGCCGAGCTACCCAATTTCAGGGAGATGTGGTTCCGGGGTCTCTTGTGATGATGGACTAGATATCATGCTTCCGGGAGCCTTCTCATCAGACTCAAATAGCTAATTTGAGACATCAGTTGGAGCAGATGTCGACGTATTGTCGTCATCTGTGCGAGGACACTTCATTAGCTAGTACTTTTGCTGCTCAGGATCACGAGGCTGGACCCTCAGGCACTGGTGGTTCTCATGGGGCTGGACCATCAGGTACGGGTGGTTGATGAGTGGGTTTTATACCTACGAATTGGTACTTAGTATAGCTTGAGTCTTGGTGTTTTCAAATATTTATCTTATCATTTTTCTCGGATTTATGTTACTGTGTGCAGGAAGCAAAGTATTTGAGAAAGTAGCATAAAAAGCTTCACTTTTAGCAGTCATAAGAATATTCCCACTGGAGTGGGTCCCATTAAGTTGTTTCTCTTGCTGGGGCGGCTCCATGCAAAACCAAGTGACCCGGACAGTAGCCTGCCCTGCTGGGGCAGGGCTTTTTTTGAAGAAACTCCCGCTGGGGCGGGGATGCGCTATTTCTGATGATGATTTCCTACTTAGACGTGGACTTGGTGCAAGAGAAGGGGAGTTTGAGGGCTGCGATTTATGGGATATATAAGGGACTTAAAGAGACCTATAAAGATACCGAGCCACCTTGAAGCTCTAGCATTGGATCTTGACTTGGACAGAGAATTGAGGCATCAAGTGAACGTGAAAAACACAAGATTGGAGTGGAGAGTGGTGATACAATTCTGGAATTTATCCTCTCTTTTTCTTTATATCTTGTAATCATAATGTTTTCTATGATTAGGATTATAGGTTTTTATTCATTCGTTATGAACTAATTACTTATTTAAGCCTATGACGGATCTTTTTATGTAATGGATGATTAAATAATCTTAAATTCAGTTTATGAATGTTATTACTGAATTATTTGCTATGTGTTGAGCTTAATTTATCTAATTGTCTGATCAACAATTATCTGTTATCCCATGTGAAATCGAGAGAGGACATATGGGATTGGAACTAGCCATATTGACATATGTTTGTGATTTTTGCGTAGATGGAATTCATAATTCACGGATATGATAGAGATATCTATGTGTCATATGTAATCTGATAAGAACTTGATTTTAAACCTTATTTAATTATAATTCACATAGAGATATAATGAATTAGTTATCTAGGGTGTCTTGGTTAATTCTATCATCTGTGGATGCGAGTGAGTATGGATGTACTGCATTGAGAGATGGGTATATCTGCTTAAGCGTTCTTGATTAATAATCCGGGGTAATTGACATAAACTGGAGAAAAGAATATTATCTGAAGTGAAATATTAAGTGAAGTTGTATGCTTAATTCTCTAAAACTTGTGAAAATCTTGAGTTAGTGCTATAATCGGTTTAAGTAGTAATTCAGTTAAATAATCATCTTTTAATCATTATTTTAATAAAGCTGAGATAGTATAAAATTGGTACTTGTTAGACTAAATAGGAATTATTGTCTCTATGGGTACGATATCTGACTTATCATTATATTACTTGTTGATCACGTACTCTTGCGTGTAGCGCGTATAGAAAATACCCAACAGTGGTTCTGACGATGGAGGTGATCCATTTACTTATTGCCCGGGTGTGCAGGAGACACTTTAGCTCCTAGATCTGCAGGATATGCCTTATCGCCCCGCAATGCAGGATATGCCTACTCAGGAGGATTTGGCTCAGTTTGACCAGTTTGACGACAGTGTCACCTTTATAGATGACATTGTGATGACTCCATAGGTCCTTTGTTAGTCATTGGGAATTTATGCCCCAATATCCTGTACTTTTAATTTCTTAGTTTTCACATGTATCATAGGTATGACAGTGATGTATATATAAAACTGATGTATTCGGCAAATATTTATGTATGATGATGTTTTCTATTTATTTATTGCACATGCTATATTATCACTTATTATGATGCATGCTTCATATATATTTAAATGATTTGATAGAGATTAACCCATGTATGGTCTTTTTGACACAGTTTTATAGATGGCCTCTTCTGCAATAGCTCGTTTGGAGTATTCTCCACCTGGTCAGATATCCACCAGTCTGAGAGTTGTCATGACGCCCTACCATATTCTGACCGGATCATTATAGGTCGCATGTTAGGCCATTCTATGTCTTTTGTGACGAACGAGATTTTGTAATTTAATTTGAATATTTATTGGATGAAAAAAATATTTTTCGATGATTTAATTATTGAATTTAATAATTAATTGATGAATTCATGGTAGATTAATTTTATTATATGTGTTACATTAGTTAAATTAATGTGGAGAATTTTTATATTCAAAGTATGTATTTAATTGAGCTTATTTGATTAAATGAATCATTTAATAAGCATTATGTTATTCTAATTAATTTAATAATTAATTAGAGATTTAAAGATTTGACATAATTAATAAAGGAGAATTTTAATTATGTGATAATATAATTTAATGTGGAGTTATAATATTTTATTTAATTGATTTAAATAAGATTATTTGGTTAATTAGAAATGTGACATTAAAACTATACTATAAAGTTTTTAATTAAATTAATGGGAAAGAGTTAGTAAGTGGCCAGCCAAACAAGGCCTTAGAAAGAGTTGGCCAGTTAACTCATAATGGGATCAACTGACCACTACGACATCAGTTTCTACACACGTACATTATATGTCTATATGTATACTATATTCATATTAGTGTTATAATTCTATCAGAGAAAAACTTAGAAAAGTTGAGAGAAAACTTAGAGAGAAATACACTGAGAGAATTGAGAGATTGAGAAGTAGAATCTATATCACCATCAGAAGAGAGTTCTTCATCATCACAATCTAGCAGGGTAATCTTTCCAACCCAAACTTAAATTACGTTCTTATATTTTTATAAAAAAAACTATTCAAGTTCCTCTGTGATTGAAGAAATTTATAATTGGTGGTTATATGATGATATATATGTTAGTATATGTATATAATATAGTTTATACCATGTATTCATGTGTTAGAGTAACCAATTTCATATAGATATGATATAATCAAAGTTTTCCATTAACGACTATTTTTAGTTCTCTGTAAAAATAATTATTTTGTGATCAATGCATGAATTGATGATTTATGTGTATATAAATGTTAAGATATAATCATAAGATGTTTTCTATCATCTATGTATGTTTTCAAACCATCAATTTCATATAATTATGTTTTAATTGGATTTTTCAAAAATTACAAAGTATAAAAGTTGTATAGCCCTTATGGCCCTTACGAACAAGTGTATGTCATGAATAATTTGTTTAACTTAAATTTGACAGTAGATTATGATAATACATGTTAAAACAAAGAAAACAAACTTTGAACGGACGGATTCGGAGTTATAACGAATCCGTGACGTCAAATTTTATATTTTTCTTCAAAACCGTCAAGAACACCAAGAACAGTGAAATTTCATGATTTGATTCGAGTAATTGCATGATTTAAGATGTTAAAAATATGTTAGTAACATTATATGATATTTCTATGAAGTTTATACTTCATAGAAATCACGGTGTTAGTTTAATTTGCATTTAATTGGAGTAATTGGGTCAACAAACTGTCAAAATAGCGAACCAGAACATGCACCAGCGGGGGGCCCCACCCCAGCGGGTCCTCATAGGCTTAAAGCCCCGCCCTAGCGGGGGTGGGTGCTGTCTGGAGTGGGAAAAAATCGTAAATCCCCTTGTAGTAAAAAAAAGCATAACTTCTTCATACAAACTCTGATTAAGGCGATTCAAGATGATTCGGAAAGATAACGAGTAGATCTACAACTTTTATTCTTTAAGATTTTCAATTTGAAGTGGTTAACATGGCTCAAAATGGCCATCTTTGTGACTGATGCGTATTCAGAGGCAATCGGAGGGCTTCAGACATGCACGCACACAAGTGTAGTGTTCTCGATAATAAAAGATGTTGTTTTAAGTTACATACATGAATATTATATTATTTGAAGTTCATGATTAATAAACTAAGTTATTGACATGTATAAGATAATGTGAAGGTTCAAGTTAACAAACTAAGTGCGAACTTGAATATCGTAATTGTAAAACTTGATTATGATTGTTTAAAGGGTTATACATGTGTGATATGCATGTTGTGAGTTTACATTCATGTTATGTGGTTAGCCATTGAGTAATATTATAAACCAAGTTGTAAGTTAAACTTAAGTGAATAGTTCAACAGTTAAACATAGTAGTTATGGAAACTAATCGATGTCATATACATAATGTAATATGTAGGACATTGAGGAAGTGAATTGTAATTATATTTGTAGCTTGTACAAGAGGTAAGTATTCTATCCCTAACTTACTATCGTTAAGCAAGTTCCTTATCTAAACTCTTTAAATTGAATAAGCGTTCTATTCCTTATTCTTATGTCAAGCAAGTTATTAAATTCAAAGTTATTATTCAATTTGAATATCGTTTATTGTTGAACCTTGTAAGACTAGCGAACCCTTATTGATTCGACTAATCCATAGTTGATGAGCGTTCTAAATTCTAAAACTATTATTGAGCCTATCCAAACTAAACTTCCTTTGGTGCGGACTCTGATGTCAAACTGAGATGAACAACCCTATATAGGGGATTATTTACGCTTTAGAGTTGAGATATTGTGCACAGTATGGTATTAATGGTTGATCCCCCTAAGTACGAGAAGTAGAGTCCATAGTCTTATGACTGTTAAAGGTTTAAAGTATAAACACTTTACAACCTAGGGCATAGTTTAAGGTCTTATGACCCTCAGATGTTCTTTTGATTCTTATTATTCATTCTTGAGTCAAAAGTCAAGTTTTCTTTATTCAAATGTCTTTGATTTACTCGCATGTTATTATATTATTGTTATATCGATTATACTTGTGGGCAATCACTCTCACTCTTGCATAATAATAACATTGTAGTTAAGAACGAAAGGTCCGAAGAGCCTTCGACTATCAAAGGCAAGGGCAAGGTCAACAAGTGATGATGACTTGTTGTTTATTTGATATGTTATTGTTTAAGACTTATGTTAAAGTTGTGTAAGACTATTTATTTGTTTACGTTTCCGTATTTGAGATTTAAGGTTAGTATGACCTGGGATTGATGTATTTATATTCAGATATTGTAACCCTATAAGGGGAGGATTTATTTCTATTTATTACATGGTTTGCATTTATTATGGGTAGATAGATATATGATATTTGTACAGTGAACACCAAATCCCGTGAAATTGAAGTACCCGAATTTGGGGGTGTCACATCTTTATTATCCTTCTAGGTGCCGGAGGATTTTGTAGATAGCATATTGGTACGTTGGATTCTTGAGAGGCATGTTTTCAGGTTCGGTTCTGACGAGTTGACTCCTACACTGGAGGAGTATGATCATATCTCCAGGTTATCGATGGAGGGACCATGTGCTCGGATGGTGGTGGGCCATATGCGCCGCCAATTTATGACAGTCATCGGATTGAGAAGAGCAGTCATCCTGGCCAAGGTGGGTGGTAGCCATATCATTTCTATGGACTTCATGATAGACCATTTTGCATCCGCTGATAGCTTCGCCGTTTATCATAGAGATTTTGCCATTTCGGAGGAGAGATGGCATATTGCACGAGTGGATGCACTAGTCACGTGCCTCATATCATATTTATATATTCCATTTTATGCTGACCATCATGATGTCGGGATGTCGATGGCTGTTAGGGCTCTTAGAGATGACTTCACCATTCTCCCTCTCACCTTGGAGGAGATATTGATATTAACATCCTTCTGCCAGACTGTTGGGGATCAGGAGTTTAGAGGTAGCCCCGTTCTTCTATACATCTGGTTCATGACCCACCTTAGACTAATTGGTCGGCTTTGTCGCCATGGATTTTGCTTTGGATATGGCATGTCACAGATCTATTCCTACCGCCCGACTTCCTGCATCAATGAGGCGTCTTGGACTATATTCCTGGGTTCCATGGAGGAGCCTTTTCAGATAGTCATGTACTCCGCTTATTGCTCCTTTTTGAGTTTCACCACCCATGTGGCTGACCTGGATTTTCTTCCCTTGGTCGGTTTGAGGGGTGTGATGACCTATCATCCTCTGGCGGTGATGGGCCAGTTTGATCAGTATCAGGATGTCCATTCATTTTAGGGGATTGAGGACTATCGTTTCCCCATCTGCTCAGCTACTGAGGCTGACCTAGCTCGTGTCTATGAATTTTTGTAACGATTGAGATTTTATATAATAATTTTAAATATTTATTAAGTTAAATAAAAATTTTATGTGATTTATTTATTGAGTTAAATAAATAAATTATGTGATTATGTGGAGTGATTTAATTAAGTGTTATATATTAATTAAATGAATGTTTAATATTTAATTTAATTAATGTATATTAATTTTATAGTATAGTTCTAATTTAATTGAGATAATTAAATTAGATGAATTATGTGGTGAAGTGTTACAATAATTATAATTAGCGAGTAATTATAATTATGTGGCAAATTTTTATGTGATTGATCGATGTTGGATTTTAATTGATTAAATAAGAATATTAAAAGATTTAATTAATTAAAGTGTGACATTAAAGTATGTGTTAAAATAATTTATTAAAATAAAGAAAAGAGTTTTTTAAATGATTTTAACCAAACAAGGCCCTTACTTTTGTTTTAAAAGGTTTTTCCAAACAGGGCCCTTGCACTAGTTTTAAATCTATTTTACCCAAACAAGGCCTTAGCTAATAATCTGTTTTTAAAATAAAGGGTTTGCCAAACATGGCCGTAGGCTTTTTAAATTTAAACAACTGTAACCTATGTAATAATATGTAATTATTATATATATTAAGTGGTTAGCAGTTACGTATATATTATAAGTATATGTATATTATATTATATCAGATATAATATAGCTAAGTTATGTTAGTTTAAGAAGAACAAAGAAAGAAACAAAGAACAGAGAAGAAAGAAGAAGAATTTCAGAGAAAGTTAGAAGAGAAAGCAAGAAAAAGCTTAAGTAATCATCATCTTCTTTACTAACGACTAGCTAAAAGGTAATCTATAACCTCTACCCTTATAATTGTAGAACTCAGTTTATATGTTTTTGTGTTTTATTCTCTACAAAGTGAATTTCCATGAGAAGTAAGGATAATCATGAATTGTAGATATATGTGTTGTATTCATGTGTTAATTGTAGTAATTGTATGCCATAAGAGGATTTTCATAAATTAAATTTCTGTCAGAACATGTTTTAATAAAAATATGTGTCTATATGAAGTTTCATGTATTTGGTTGAGTTTTAGAGTAAAAGTTATGATTTAATTGTGTGCTAATATATCTATTTAGAAATTCTTGCGATACTATCGTCAACTACGGATATAATGCATGTATTATAAGTTGAATTGGTTGAGAAATTTAATTACAGTGAATTGTTTTATGAAAATTATGAGTTTGGGAGAAAAATGGTTTTCTCAAGTTTTATTTAAAATTAAGTGTTTTAATCTTGTAATTTGATGTCTTGGTATGTTAAAAATGTGTTAGAAGCTTTATATGATGTGTCTGTAATGTTATATGAAGCAATATTTGGCTGAATTGAGAACTCGATGTGGAGAATTAAGCCATTTTGGCTTTTCTCTGCATTGTTCGCGAGCTATTCTGTTTCTGTCCGCGTGCTGGCGCAGCTGCGCAGGCAGCAAAGACAGAAGCGGCGCAGCTGAGCCACTGGGTTTTTCAGGATTGACACCTGCGCAGCTGCGCCGGTGTCAAGGCTAAAGGTGGCGCAACTGCGCCGTTGCCTGAGCAGAGGCAGTGAAGGTTAGTTATTTATGCAGTGTTATGATTAAGCTTAGTTTAATTATTCTATGATAATGGGTGTAGTGTTATGTTCAGGGTGTAGTGTAGAGCCAGGAGAGTGTTTATTATATGGCCGTAGAGCTTCTGAGAAGCGTCGATGTGCTGGAGCATGAGCTCAGGGATGCTCCTCAAACTGCAGAGACTGTTGGATATTTGGCTGTGTTGATTCGTTTTATCGCGGATTTATAGCCCTATTTTATTTTCATGTACAGACTCTGTCATTATCTTTTGTCACATGTTAGAATCAACTTTTGTGTTCTAAACAGTTGTATATATAAAAAGAAATAAGTTTAGTTCACGTCCCTTGTTTGAGCATGTCTAGCCTTGTACACTGTCACCATTCTCGCTTCATAATTTATTATGTCGACAAAGAACTGGTCTCGTCATACTTGCACCAGACTCGGTAGGGTGATGCTGAGATGTTATTATGTCCTCTCCGCATGAGCCGTAAATTTGGCGGGTTTGTGATATATTTTGATTTCTGTATAGGTTAGGATTTTGGAGGTTATTATTTGGTGATATAAGATGAAAGTGTTTGGTTTGTTTTTCGAGGGTTAGACCGCTCCATAAATGGCTGCCTACGTACTCTCATAGATGAGAGATCAGGTCTTTCGTAGTTCAGGCTTGGCCTGAACAGTTGAAAAGTGTTTATTTGGGTTTGAGCTTGGTTTGATGGGGTTTTGATTTTTTGTTTGGTTTGACCACACCAAAAATGGCTGCCTACGTACTCCCGTAGATGAGAGATCAGGTCTTTAATAGTTCAGGCTCAGACATGAAAACTCGACTTGATATTTTTTCCTTTTTTTTATTTTTTATTTTTTCTCTTCTTTTCTTTTTTTTATTAAGATAGTATTCCAGTTCGAATAAAAGGGGTCTTAGACATAATACTGTTTCACAGAATCGGAATTGATCAGTTGCTGGAATTCTTCACCATCCATCTCCTCTAGTTTCAAGGCTCCGCCCGATAAAATTGCTTTGACAACAAAAGGTCCTTCCTAATTTGGGATAAATTTCCCTTTAGTTGCATCCTGGCCTATAATGATCTTCTTTAGTACCAAATCATGCTCTATAAACTCTAAAGGTTGCACCTTCTTGTTATAAGATCGGGACATTCGCTGCTGATATAGTTGGCCGTGAAAGATAGTAGCAACCCTCTTTTCATCTATCAGGGATAACTGATCGTATCGATCTTGTATCCATTGGCTCTCCTCTATTTAAGAATCTAGCATCACTCTTAGCGATTCCATCTCCACTTCGACTGGAAGTACGACCTACATGCCATAGACTAATGAATAAGGTGTTGCCCCAGTCGAGGTTCGAGTCGACGTTCAGTATTTAAGTAGGGTTAATGGCAATAGATCAGACCATCCCCGATGATTTGTCGACATCTTCATCATTATCTTCTTGATATTCTTATTAGCGGCTTCCACCGCGCCGTTCATTTTCAAACGATAAATAATCGAATTGAGGTGTTTGATATTGAACTTACTGCACAGTTCCCTCATCATCTTGTTATTCAGATTCTTCGCGTTGTCCGATATGATAACCTCGGGTTGTCCATACCGACAGATGACATTGTTTCTAATGAAACCAATGATGACCTCTGATGAGTGGGTTTTATACCTATGAATCGGACACCTTTTAAGCTTAATTCTTTGTTAACTTTAAGTATTTTTAGTGTTATTTTACTTGTGTTTGTGTTTGTGTTTGTGTTTGTGTTTGTGTTGTAAGAAATAGCTTCGGAGGGTCAAAACATGAAAAATTGAGCTTAATGGCATTTTTGTAATTTTAATTACTGTTCACCCGCCGAGGCGGGATTTTCTAGTACTATTCACCCACCGGGGAGGGTTTGTCGTTAAAAAATGCTAATTTTTAGAAGTTGATTCGAAAAAGAATTCTGAAGAGTTTATTTGGAGAAGGAACATCAAAGGGCTATAAAAGGAGAAGAATACACAAGGATTAGGGGAGTTAGATTCCATTCCATTCCATTCCATTAGATTAGATTAGATTATATTAGTTTAGATAAGATTTCATTATATTAGGAAAAACCCTAGTTGGGATTGGATTGGAGATTGAAGTTACTTGGAGACCATTGAAGATCAAGAGCAGGAACAAGAGGGAGCATGAGATTTGCTGACAACAGATTCTATTCTCTTCTCTATTCTTATTTTTATCTTTTAATATTTATTCAATTTAGGATTCTTGGGTTTGATTCAATAATAATGAACTAAATCTTTTGTTTGAGATTACAATGGATCTTATTGCGTAGCTTATTGTAATATGCTTCTCTATTAATTATTATGATCTATCGTGGGAATTGTTTATTGTGATTTAGACTTAATTGTGTAATTGTCTAGCTAACAATTATTGTGATAATCTATATAAAATTGAGAGACGGATTATAGATTTAGATCTGATCATAATAGCATGTGATTGTGTTTTCTACATGGCGTTAGAATTCTTAATTTATGTTTAGGATAGAGATATGCCTATGCATCGCATGTAATCTAATAAAGAACTTGTGCTTGAAATTCTCTTTAATTATAATTCACATAAAGATATAGTGGATTAGTTAATTTGGGTGTTCTTCTTAATTCTACCATATGTGAATTTAAGTTGATTTGAGTATGATGCATTGAGAGATGATAATATTTATTTATGTGTTCTTGATTAACAATTCAGAATAGTGAGCATAATTGACAAGAAGTGTATTAATTTAAGTGAAACAATAAGTGAAGTTGTGATCTTAACTCTCCATAATCTTATTTTAACTAGTGGTAATTAGTATTAGTGTAATTGAATAGTTTAATTCAAAACTTTAAATGAATTGTTTAAATAAAATTAGTTTGGTTAAGAGTAGTATTTGGTAATTTTTATTAAATAATTCCTCGTGGGAACGATACTCTACTTTCACTTTAGTACTTGTTGACCACGTATACTTACGTGTTGTGCGTAACTAGATATTACCCAACAAGTTTTTGGCGCCATAACAGATGCCGTTGTTTCTAATGAAATTAAAAATGACCTCCTTGGTGACCTTGGGGAAGGAAGCTGATTCAACCCACTTGGTAAAGTAGTCGATCATAGTGAAGATGAATCTGTGACCGTTACTGGCTTTAGGCTCAACAGGTCCGATCACGGCCATTCCCCACATGGAAAAGGGCCATGGTGAGGTGCATGAATAATATTGGCATGGATTTGGCATTGATAAAAACCCTTGACGTGATCGTCGTAATCCGCTTTGAATGATATCCAGTAATGTCCCGCCCTTAGAATTTTCTTCGCAAGCAGGGGTCCACTCATATGCGCTACGCACACCCCACCATGTATTTCATTCATAAGTCGATGGGCCTGATCTCTTTCAAGACATCTCAGAAGGCCTACGCCCAGGTCTCTCTTGTAGAGAGTGTGACGCCCCCAAATCCGGGTCCCTTCGAACCTCGTGATCTGGTCCGCCACGATACTACTATCGTTAAACTATTACATCTTTTATTCATAACTTAATGAATATAACTTCGCTTTATTACAATTTAGATTATAATTTTCTTTCATTTCTAGGATCTTGTATAATGACCCCAACTTTTATAAGTTACAATATAGGTCATTTACCATTCCTGTCTTTACATCATATTAGATGTTATAAAAATGCGGAATAACTTAAACTTTTTCAATCTCCTTTGAATAAAATATTTTATTGATTTCATAACTTGAATCAATTACATATCCTTGAATCAACTATATTATGATTCACTTTATTCGAAGTACTATATAAACGTTTACATCTCAACTCGATATCCTCTATGTATTAACTAATACATCTTTACAATACGACAAGTATTAAACATCGTAAACAACCATCAAGTACAACTCCTAGAACCTAAACATAGTTCAAGCAATAATCTAAATAGTATTCTTCGTTGCGATACTATTTAACTTTATCAATCAAGTAGCACGTAATCTTTACCGTGAGTCCTTAACTTGCAAAAATAGTTATTTGCAAGAGTGAGCTCGACAGCTCAGCAATTCTAACAGTTTTCATGCATCGCATAGCACGTAATATCACAGTCAATTCATGCATTCATAATTAATTAATATTTACTATGCATATTACTCTTCACATAACAGGCATAGAGATTCATTTCACAAGCATATCATCAAAGATCAACTTTCAATCTCATACATATCTCATATACATTTCATATATATACATCAACATTCTCATAGCATAATATAGCTCAATTAACAATTATTGAATTCATATATCAAATAAGAAATGAAAGACTTGTCTGATTCGTAGTTTATCAACTACGACTTAACTACTTAAAGTTATCTTCACTTCGTGTATTCCTACACGGTTATATAATCATGGATTCATACAAATCAGTTATACACATCCATACGTTCTCAATATAGAAATAAATACGTCATTTATCTCCTAACTTGGTTTCATATTATTTCAACTTAGGATAACCATGAGACTAGCTCATTCTACTATCATATTTATCTAAACAATCTTGTTTCATATCTTGTAGTCCTTAAGGACAACATATAACCATATCTTAAGACCAAGCAGTTAACAAACTGCTCTTGGTCACTCTGCAGAACGGCGCGGCCGTGCTGCATTTAAGCTTGGGAGTGGCGCGGTCGCGCTACTCCCTGCTAGAATCAAACTAGAGATTTTTATTGGACAGTTTAGTCTCTAGTATATCATGAATTCTGAAACACACTATAAACATGAGTATGTTCTGACTTTTCTTTAAGTTCATATTCAACTATATAGTTTTGAATTACATCACTCTATGTTAAGTTATTTAAATCAACAAGGCTTAACACTTCATTTAACAACGTTTCAATGTTATAAGATTTTAAACCATGTATTGGTACTAATCAACCTTTAACACGCATGCTCACATGTATCTACCTCATTTACATAGCATTACTCAAAAACTTGTTTTAAACCATGTTTGAAACTATTAGTTCTCAAAAACCTCCTTCAAATCATCATAAACCAAGCTATAACAAATCCATGTATATGCAAGGCACTTTACAAATTTATTTACACAGTTAATAAAATCTCTCTTTTGAAAACTTACTTCAAAATATGATTGGATAGGTTATATCATACTTAACAACCTTCTATATGCAATATATATTTAAACCTTCTTCCTAATCCATTCTTGCACATGACTAGGTCACATACGCATGTTCGAAACTTTAAAGGACACAAGGTTCGTCAAGTTTCATTTTTCAAAACTTTAAGTTTCCTTCTTAGAAAATAATTAATACCAAGCTAACACCACTCGATATATGCAAGGTAACCTTAGGCCACATGTCAGACTCATTTATATACTTATTAGAGTCTAACTAGCATGCTCAACAAACCAAAAAACACAAGTCATTTTCCATTTCTGCAGAACGGCGCTGCAGCGCTGTTTTTGTACTGAGGAGTGGCGCGGCGGCGCCACTCCGGTTCCAGACATGAGACTTTCTACAATTTGCAGAGTTCAATCCCAAACGCACAATTCCTTATGAATCAAGTTTGAAATCCATCACATTGCATCTATAACATATATATAGACTCTACTAACATGTTACCATCATCTCACATATCAATTCTTACTAATTCATGCAAATTTCTATAAATTGTAAATGCTAAACATGAATAACATTATACCTCTTTGAACTTTGAACTTGCTAAGCTTTGTTCTAATTTCGGAATTCTCTCTCAAAGCAATATCCCCACTCTCTCTAAAACACTTAGCAACAATTTTTAGCAACATCAAATGAGTAGAGAAAGGCTCCGTTTATAGAGAATTGTTTAATCATGCCAAAGCTTTGCACCATGAATCAAACTAATGGAAGAAGAGAAGAATTGTTGGGCAATAGATAGTTGGTGGAATAGTGACTAACAACCCCATCACCCACTCCCCTCTCATCATTTTCTACAAGTTATCATGAAATTGAATTTGACAATGAAGAGTAGTATAGGCCATTGGCCATTCACGTGTAGAAGGAGAATGAGACACTTATTTTGGGACAAGTCTTCTAATCTCAGCATTTGGCCAAAGTGGGTGCTAACATACTTAGGTTTTTCTCTTTTTGGACAATACAAGTCACACTCTAATAACTTAATATTGCTACCTTATGATAAGTTATGGGCACATATACATCACTCTTCATAAATATACACCCACATATAAGCAAGTATACTCATAATTTAAATATACACCAATACATATTATAATGTAACTCATGTACATTGTTTTAATCCAATTAATATTTTAATTGAGCCAAATGTATTTTAGTTGGGTATCCTCCACCCATTATTTTCCATGAAATTTATTATCACAACTATACTCAAATATTATAATGATAATTAATATCAATTATATATTAACTCACCCTTTATTTTCTTTTAATACTTCCAATTAAATCTCCCTTTGATTTAACTTCACTATTTATGCCACACAAGACATAATTATGTGAAGTTAGTACTTAATAGTCCACAAGCTTATAATAATATAATTTCACAACATAATAATATTCTCGATATCATTTCTTATAATATATTCATAATGTAATACCATTACATTACTAATTTATATGTTCTCTATTTATATCCAATGTATTACCCTCCTATGGTCAATACCCAAGGGGCCAAGAGTGGAGTTGGTGGCTAACTCCACCAACTACTACTATTCATGGTCCTTCCTCATCATTTCCCACATTATACACAAAACTAGCATACAAATCTTTATACACACTTATGTAATTAAATACCTCCCTTATACATCCATATACATATATACCTATACATATGTATACATTTATCCCTCACATTATATAATCCATGTACATTTGACAATACCGAATATATTTTAAACGAATATTGTCATACCACATTATTGTAAACTTTATTATTTCAATTATACATAGTCATTGAAATAATTATTAACAGTAATTATGTATTTAATTTAAATCCTTCATAAAGTACACATTAATGTACCACACATAACACATTGTCACATAGGTCCATTTATGTAACTCATGTGACTTATTTCACTTTACCATATAGTTTTCTATATTATATAATTTTCTTGAAGTGTCACACTTCATTTTATATCATATAAATGTAGCTACTATACAACATATAATTACACATCATTGCACATAGCAATTAATCCATAAAATAATACTAATTAATTTCTTTAATTATTCATTCATTAAATTATTTAATGAATGCTTATTTCAACATTTTGCCACACTAGGCATACCTCACAAGCTCAATAAGGTTCATTATTACTTCCACCACACTTTAATATTCTTTTAATATAAAGTTTGTGTGACACATGCACTTTAATGCTAAGCTACCTTAAATAATTATACACTTATAATATGTATAATTAATATTTACTCTATTAATTATTTAAATAATAGAATATACGGTAAAATAATAACTTAAGTTATTTAGTACATTAAAATAACTTAATTTTCTTTTATTAATTAACTCTCTTGAAAATACATTAAAAATTATATATTTTACCATAACATGACATAAAAATGTTTTTATCATATTTTCTCCCACTATAGGCATTAATTATAATAAAATGATTTACTCATTTTCTCACGATATTATTTTAATATAATATTCACGTCTCACTAAAGTAATTACATGTAGACACATGTACACGTATTATATATAGAAAATAGATAATAAGTTTACTTTCTATTACGATAAATTATTTTCATATAACAAATATATTTTAATATATTTACCATATTACTAAATCTTACATATTACCACATACAAAGCTATATAAGGTAATATTATTATACAAAATAATTTTCTCCTTTTTATTAAAATAATTCAATGTTAGAACTTATTTTTATATCCTTTATTAAAAATATATAATAATTATTCCTCTTTCCTTTCTATAAATTGTCCCCTAAACAATTTCTTTAATCTTCACATTTTGCCATATCTTAAATATTAATTAATTCTCTAATCAATATTTATTTAAAGATATATTGGTTTAACAACGTATATATATATATTTTATTAACGTCGTTCGCACATTCACATAGTATCATGCCAAGTAATATATATTGAGGCACTTACTATACTCACACTCTACACATATATTAACTCACTATTTATTTAAGTGATCTTAAACCCCTTACTATATCACCATAGTTAATTAAGGCTTTAATATTCACATTATATTATTCCATAATATAATCTCTAATTTAATATAAATTAATCAATATTTATTCTTGTTAGTTAATTCTCATAATTAACTAATTCATGTTTTACTATCTCAATCCTTCCATGAATAGCTGAAGCACTAATAATAACCTATATTACAAACATACTAGTTATTAGTATACATACACAAGAAGAGGGTGATTATACATTAAAGATATTTAATATCACCAACTTACTATGATAAAATAATTCTGTAAATTATTTAATGTCGATAGATAACTCTTATCCATCTTCTTACTAATTCATCTCTACAATTTATAACAAATATATAATAATGATATATATTTATTAAACACCAAATCACTTATTACATAGCTCATATTACCCTATGTATCACAATCCTACGTACCTCGTATCATATATATAGATTCTTATTTGAACCCATCTCATGCTTTAAGAATTTTATTTATTAAATTCTTATTTTATAAATTCTAAAAATTCGGGTTCTTACATCCTCTCCCCCTTATAAGGATTCCGTCCTCGGAATCATAGAAACCTCATCTACTCGGTGCTATTCCGAATATTACATATTCTCTTGAATAATTTTATCCATTTTCTTTTTGGAAGTTTTATTATTATAACTTTCTCAATCGCATTCTACCATTCTCTCATTTCTAAGGAATATTCTACTTACTACATTCATCCTCCAGAAGAATAAGAATCTTCCACGATTTTACAATAATCGGGAAGTAGTATGAATAACTCAGATTCCAAATTATGTTGAGGGGTCACAAGACCGTGAACTTTTCTCTAGGTTTACTAATGCTTCAACACAATTCTTCACACTGCAAACCAGAGTGTTTATCAATCACAAAGACTGAAAACACCCTCCACGCGTACTCTAGGTGGCCGGCCTATTGTACCACTACGTTGGGCCGCGACGTAGTGTGTTTTAACGACTATATGCGTTACGTTCGGAACCATTGTCCCCGAAAATATGTCCCCTTTATAGGGTTGTTCACCTCAGTTTTTCAACATCTAAATCCGCACCAGAGCAATTTGGTTTGGCATAAATACACAAGAATACTAGAATTCTATAATCACTTTTCAACAGTCGCATAGCCGAATCAAATAGCTTAGACTTTTATCAACAATTCGAACATCAATCAAAATAATTTAGTCAACTTTTCATAATTCAAAAGAAAACCAAAAAAATCATTTTATGACGTCAAAATGCCGCACCAACTTAGTAGTACGTTGAAGATTTTGTCAGTTTGTGACTTTGCCATATTACATTATACCATAATGGGCTGACGATCTTACGATCACTTTCGACACTAGGTTCGATTGCATTAATGACTCCATCGTTTACTGTCCTACACCATATCAAATGATGCACATGGTCAAAATACATTTTGAAAGATTTTCAAATCATTTTTTTCTTATCCGAAACAAATAGCTTATTCATACGAATAACGGTATCGTTTTTAAAACTCATTGGTTCAGTCATCTGACCCAATGGTTTTCTCAAGAAAACCAAAGTGCAAACACTAGCACGAAGTCAATAAATTTTGAAAATCTAGCATACATGAAGATTTTGAAATATCCAAACTTCTCCATCACTTCAATCTCTTACTCTATCAATGCTCACTATACCAAAACTCTTAATTCTTGATATATAATATATCTATTTTCAGTATAGTTCATCGAACTTACCACACCATGGAAGTTCAGGAACTCACCACAATAATACGATTTTAGGAACTTGTCCTAGCAATACGTAGTCCAAGAACCAATTAGGGACTGTCCATACGCTTAGGGGCTCAAAAATACATATGATTATGAGTCACAAACTTATCATAGGCATGAGTCTTAAGAACTCGCACCTAATCTTAGTATTATCGAATTTAATCTTAGAAACTTCTATCTATCAGAATAAGCATGAGAAAATAATCACCTTTTCGCCATATGTATAACGATAGTGCGACACCAACATTTCAACGATTATCAATGTGATGCACTCAGCGCAAGCACGAAACCTCCGCCCACACAAAGGTTTGTACAACTAAGCCGTCACATGAGTCTTCAATGGAAATCCAACACTTAACTCTTTCTTACTCTTAACTTGCTCTCTGCTCAATACGAACTTTCTATGTTTCATCACATACAACTCCTCACGAGTTCATCTCGTAATATTTCATAGTACCTTCTCGTATAGCATCAAGCTATAACTACTTAGTCGTTACAGACCATCTATCATTTCATAGTTCAATCTGATCATGTCTTGATCATCGATTTACCTTAGGGTTCTTTCCCTATTAACAACCAAACTCCATTCGAGTTCATTCTCATTATCTTTGTCATATTCATCTTATAGACATCATCTTAACATTTTTATTACCGGAGTTAGGTAACTCCTGATTCTCATTCTCTAAATACTTCAAGATTCTTCTTTGAATCTTCACGTATATAATTTAATCTTTATCTTTCCTTCTCTCAGGTTATAGTCTAAGGTACACTTACCTAAGGTTTATAACCTATAGCTTTGATACCAACCTGTGACGCCCCCAAATCTGGGTTCCTTCGAACCTCGTGATCCAGTCCGCCACGATACTACTATCGTCAAACTATTACATCTTTTATTCATAACTTAATGAATATAACTTCGCTTTATTACAATTTAGATTATAATTTTCTTTTATTTCTAGGATCTTGCATAATGACCCCAACTTTTATAAGTTACAATATTGGTCATTTACCATTCCTGTCTTTACATCATATTCGATGTTATAAAAATGCGGAATAACTTAAACTTTTTCAATCTCCTTTGAATAAAATTTATTGATTTCATAACTTGAATCAATTACATATCCTTGAATCAACTATATTATGATTCACTTTATTTGAAGTACTGTATAAACGTTGACATCTCAACTCGATATCCTTTATGTATTAACTAATACATCTTTACAATACGACAAGTATTAAACATCATAAACAACCATCAAATACAACTCCTAGAACCTAAACATGGTTCAAGCAATAATCTAAATAGTATTCTTCGTTGCGATACTATTTAACTTTATCAATCAAGTAGCACGATATCTTTACCGTGAGTCCTTAACTTGCAAAAATGGTTATTTGCAAGAGTCAGCTCAACAGCTCAGCAATTCTAAAAAATTTTATGCATCACATAGCATGTAATATCATAGTCAATTCATGCATTCATAATCAATTAATATTTATTACGCATATTACTCTTCACATAACAGGCATAAAGATTCATTTCACAAGCATATCATCAAAAGATCAACTTTCAATCTCATACATATCTCATATACATTTCATATATATACATCAACATTCTCATAGCATAATATAGCTCAATTAACAATTATTGAATTCATATATCAAATAAGAACTGAAAGACTTGCCTGATTCGTAGTTTATCAACTACGACTTAACTGCTTAAAGCTATCTTCACTTCGTGTATTCCTACACGGTTATATAATCATGGATTCATACAAATTAGTTATATACATCCATACGTTCTCAATATAGAAATAAATACGTCATTTATATCCTAACTTGGTTTCATATTATTTCAACTTAGGATAACCATGAGACTAGCTCATTCTACTATCATATTTATCTAAACAATCTTGTTTCATATCTTGTAGTCCTTAAGGACAACATATAACCATATCTTAAGACCATGCAGTTAACAAACTGCTCTTGGTCACTCTGCAGAACAGCGCGGTCGCACTGCATTTAAGCTTGGGAGTGGCGCAACCGCGCTACTCCCTGCCAGAACCAGACTTGAGATTTTTATTGGACATTTTAGTCTCTAGTATATCATGAATTCTGATACACACTATAAACATGAGTGGGTTCTGACTTTTCTTCAAGTTCATATTCAACTATATAGTTTTGAATTACATCACTCTATGTTAAGTTGTTTAAATCAACAAGGCTTAACACTTCATTTAACAACGTTTCAATGTTATAAGATTTTAAACCATGTATTGGTACTAATCAACCTTTAACACGCATGCTCACATGTATCTACCTCATTTACATAACCTTACTCAAAAACTTCTTTTAAACCATGTTTGAAACTATTAGTTCTCAAAAACCTCCAAGTTTTCCTTCAAATCATCATAAACCAAGCTATAACAAATCCATGTGTATGCAAGGCACTTTACAACTTTATTTACACATAGTTAATAAAATCTCTCTTTTGAAAACTTACTTCAAAATATGCTTGGTGTTGGGTTTGTACGTAACACAATCATGCAATCAAATCACATAAATAGGGCGGTAGCACGAAATATAGGTTTTCAAAAATTTATACAAATCCATAATCATGATCAAGCTTTGTGCTGGTTATCAATAACAAAAAAGAGAGACATGGAATTATACCTTTGAAGATCCAAGCTTCCTCAGGTACAAGTTCTACTCCTTTGATTCCTTTGATTCCTCTGTAGTGGCTCCTTCCCTTGATCAATGTCAGCCACCCAAATATTTGGCCTCTAACGGTTATCCACCAAGGAAGATGAAGAACTCAGGAAGATGGGTTATTGGCTTAACCCTTGTTTCTATCTCTATAGAATATGTGTACTCCCAACCTTTGGAAAAATTTACGTACCTTATTTCTGATATAAGACTCTCTTATATAGATATTAGGTTAACACTCCTAATCCAATTAGAATAGAGTTTTATTTAATTAATTAATTAAACACTTTTAATTAATTTATATCCTAATCTTATTAGGATTGAGAGAGAGTACTGATATTATATTAATTCCTAAACTCCTTTAGAATTATAATAATAATAATAATAATAATAACAATAATAATAATATTAATAAGACTCCTCTTATTAATTTATATTTAATATTTCTAAAATATTAAATAATAAATATTAAGCTATTTAATTTATTCTATCACCATAGATTAAATTAATTATACTTAATGCATTATTACTATCATGTTATTTTCTTCTTAAATAATTCTTCTTCCTTTTATGGTGTGACCCTTTAGGTTCTCCATATTAAACCGGTTGTGAATAAATCAATTAGAACAATTCTAATCTTATTTAAATAAATAAATTAAAATAATAATCTATTTAAATAAATAACATTTATTCTACAATAGGGATAAGCCTCCCTAGCGATCAACGACTTTCTAGATAATATAGATTTCAACATTAATCATAAAAGAACCTATGAGTTAATAGTTACCGTACAATTCAATCCTTCCACCATACAATGTCCCAATTAAATATAAGACATGAATTTACTGTCAAGTCTTAATTTATTTAATCATATGTATTTCGATTAGAAAACACACAACTCCAAATAATGCAAATTAGAAACCTCTTTCTAATTTCATTCTACCTTGGCCAAGGATTCCTGGGTTGTCATTTAACGAATCACATAGGACATATCTCCTCTTTTACTAGAGGTGGTAGATTCTTTATTGATCATATACTATCTCCATATGTAACTCATTATACCCAAGCATACCCTATATATACCTTAAAAGGCCTTAAGGAATAAGTCAAAGTATAATTTGTTACATACAAGATACTATGATAATCTCAAGTCCAAGGATCACTTGTACTACTATCACATTAGGAATTCCTATTGACAGGCGAGTAAAACTCCATTAGGTATTCCATAGCGAGTCACGTTCAGTGAACTTATTCTCCAATAAGCACCTACATACTTGCTTTAGTGTCTCCACACAAATGACCATGAGATCAGTCATCCTCATCTAATGAGCAAGCAACATATGTACCAATCTATCCGAATTTACTAATCTCCATTTTAGTAATCCCACAATTGAGAACTATTTTAGTTTTTAAGCTTTCTAAGAATTTAGATCTCATTAGCATGATCTCATCATGATTCTAAAAGCATTGCTTAAAACTATGGGTTATTTACATATTATAAAAAATAGCACCATGTAGATAATTAAATGCCTTAAATTAATATTTATTAATAAATAAATAAGATTGTTTACAAAGTATGTGCTTTATCATCATACATGATTGGTTTGTCTGCACACTACTATCAATCTCCAACTTGCACTAAAGTCAATCGCCATGGTATCTCATACCCATCTTCTCTAAGTGATGATCAAACTGCTGTTGTGTTAGAGCTTTAGTAAATGGATCTGCAATGTTCTCTTGAGAGTCCACACGCTCCAAGGTGACGTCTCCTCTTTCAATGATCTCCCTGATCAAGTGAAATCGCCACAACACGTGTTTGGATTTCTAATGAGACCTGGGTTCCATAGCATGTGCAACCGCTCCAGTGTTGTCACAGTATACGGGAACTACTTCTCCAATGCTAGGAACCACACCAAGTTCAGTTATGAACTTCTTCATCCAAACAGCTTCCTTTGCAGCTTCACTTGCAGCTATATACTCTGTCTCTGTCACTGAATCAGCAACTGTTTGCTGCTTGGAACTCTTCCAACTCACTGCGTCTCCGTTCAAGGTAAACACATACCCTGAAACAGATTTACTGTCACCTTGGTCTGTTGAGTCTGTGAATCCCTCGATTTTTAATTCAGACCCACCGTAGACAAGAAAAATATCTTTAGTCCTTCTCAAGTACTTAGGATATTCTTCACTGCCTTCCAGTGCTCTTCTCCTGGATTCGACTGGTATCTGCTCGTTACATTAAGTGTGTGAGCAACATCCGGTCTAGTACATATCATTCCATACATGATAGATCCTATTGCAGAAGCATAAGGGATCTTACTCATATGGTCTCTCTCCTTAGGTGTCTTTGGAGCCTGTTTCTTGGAGAGATGTATTCCATGGCTCATCAGCATGAGACCTCTTTTGGAATCTTCCATGCTAAACCTCTTTAGCATCGTATCAATGTATGTTCCTTGGGATAAGCCGAGCATCCTTTTAGATCTATCTCTATAGATCTTTATCCCCAAAATATAGGATGCTTCACCCAAGTCCTTCATGGAGAAGTTTTTAGATAACCAGATTTTAATTGATTGTAACATAGGAATATCATTCCCTATCAGTAATATATCATCAACATATAATACAAGGAATGATACTGCTCTCCCACTAACCTTCTTGTATACACATGGTTCATCCTCATTTTTGATAAAATCAAACTCTTTGATTGTCTCATCAAAATGAATGTTCCATCTACGAGAAGCTTGCTTCAATCCATAAATGGATCGTTGCAGCTTACAGACTTGATTTGTTTCAACTTTTGAAATAAATCCCTTTGGTTGTGTCATATACACATCCTCCTCAAGTTTCCCATTGAGGAAGGCCGTTTTCACGTGCATCTGCCAGATCTCATAGTCGTTATAAGCTGCAATCGCAAGCAAAATCCGAATGGACTTAAGCATGGCTACTGGTGACAAGGTTTCATCATAGTCAACTCCTTGTCTTTGTTTGAAACCTTTTGCAACCAGTCAGACCTTATAGGTCTCTACCTTTTCGTCTGCTCCAGTCTTTCTCTTAAAAACCCATTTACACCCAATAGGCTTAATACCTTCAGGTGGTGAAACCAAAGTCCATACTTTGTTTTCATACATGGAGTCCATTTTGGATTTCATGGCTTCAAGCCATTTCCTTGAATCTTTATTACTCATAGCATGTTTGTAATTCAATGGATTATCATCATTCATGATGTGTACCTCATCGTCATCCTCTATAACTAATCCATACCTCTCAGGTATCTTCGGTACTCTTCTAGATTTACAAACAGGGTGTGGTACAGTAGGTTCTTCAACTTGGTTAGGTACCTGACTTTGATCCGTGGTAATTTGTGTTTCTTGAACTTCTTCAAGATATATCTTACTCCCACTGACCCCTTCATGGATAAACGCTTTCTCCAAGAAGGTAGCATGTTTCGCCATAAACACCTTTTGATCAGTAGGATGATAGAAATAATACCCTACGGTTTCTTTAGGGTATCCCACAAATCTACACTTATCGAATTTTTTCTGTAGCTTATCAATTTCAAACTTTTTGACATAAGCTGGACAATCCCAAGTCTTAATATGCTTAAGATTTGGTTTTCTCCATTTCCACATCTCATATGGAGTCTTTGGGGCGAATTTGGTAGGTACCTTGTTAAGTAGGTATGCAGCCGTTTCTAGGGCATAACCCTAGAAGAAAATTGGAAGGTCAGTAAAACTCATCATGGATCGAACCATGTCCAACAGTGTTCGATTTCTCCTTTCAGATACTCCATTTAACTATGGTGTACCTGGAGGAGTCCATTTTGAGATTATACCATTTTCTTTGAGACAATTGAGAAGCTCACCTCTTAAGTATTCTCCACCTCGATCTGATCGAAGTATCTTAATACTCTTGCCCGTTTGTTTCTCCACTTCACTTCTGAACTCTTTGAACTTTTCAAATGATTCTGATTTGTATTTCATTAAATACACATATTCAAATCTTGAGTGATCATCAGTGAAAGTAATAAAATAAGAATACTCACCCCGTGCACTTGTTGTCATAGGTCCACAAACGTCTGTGTGAATCAATGCCAACAACTCTGTAACTCTTTCTCCTTTTTCACTAAAAGGAGATTTAGTCATTTTACCCATGAGACAAGATTCACAAGTTGGATATGATTCATAATCGGATAGCTCTAGGAGCCCATCCTTATGCAACTTGGATAATCTTGTTTCATTAATATGACCGAGTCTACAGTGCCACATGTAGGTATAATTAATATCATCTCTTTTTCTTTTCTTAGTTTGTTCAATTTAAAATATATTTTCTTGTAAGTCAAGTGTATAAAGTCCATTTTGCAAATTTCCAATACCATATAAAACATCGTCTTTATAAATAGAACAACTATTGTTCTTTATAACAACGTTAAATCCTTCCATATCCAATACAGAAATTGAAATAATGTTTTTAATAATATTCAGAACATAATAATAATTATTAAGATAAATGGACTTGCCCGAAGGCATTGCTAAACAATAAGTTCCTACAGCTAATGCAGCAACCTTTGCTCCATTCCCCATTCGTAGGATCACCTCTTCATTGTTCAGCTTTCTACTTCTGACCAGTCCCTGCACAGTGTTACATATGTGATACCCACAGCCGGTATCCAATACCCAAGTAGAATTATGACTTTCAGAAAAATTAATTTCAATCATAAACAAACCTTGATTGGAAGTCGAAGCTTCTCCAAGCTACTTCTCTGCTAGAAACTTCTTGCAGTCCCTCTTCCAATGTCCCGGCTCGTTGCAATGAAAGCACGTTCCTTTAGCAGGGTCAGGTTTCTTTTGTTCCTTTTCTTTCCCCTTTCCCTTAGCCTTCTTGGATTTCTTCTTTTCAGAAGATACCTTGGGCCTCTTCCTTTTATTGGAAGAATCCACCAACAAGACATGGTTCTTCTTGGATGGGAAGTGACCTTCTGCAGTTTTCAGCATGTTAAGCAGCTCAGGTAAACTGACATCTAGCTTATTCATGTGAAAATTAACCACAAACTACGAGAAGGTCTCAGGGAGTGACTGCAAGACCAAGTCTTGACTCAACTCCCCATCCCTGACGAACCCAAGTTGTCCAAGGCATTCAATCAAATTGATCACTTTTAGGACATGAGTCTCGACGGCAGTACCCTCGGTCATCCGAGATCGGAAGAGCTCTTTAGATATCTCATATCTAGCAGTCCTACTCTGTTCACCATACAACTCCTTGAGGTGAAGCAGCATAATAGGAGCATCCATGTTTACGTGCTGACGCTGACGCTCATTATTCATGGATGCGAGCCTGATGCATTGAGCCACAGATGCATCATCTTGCCATTTATTGAAAGTGGCAATCTCTTCCTTAGAGGCTGTTTTCGAAACAGATTCAGGGATAGTTGAATTTAGGACATAAGAAATTTTTTCAGCAGTGAGAATAATTCTCAGATTTCTTAGCCAGTCCTCATAATTCGGCCCGGTAAGCTTATTTGCATCAAGTATGCTTCGTAGTGAGATTAGTGATTTTGACATTTTTAAAATTCAGCATGTGAAAAGACAATATTTTTAGTAAACATTCATTTTATTAACTTTGCATACCAAAATAAATTTAGGTCTTTATTTTAAATTGGTATCTCCCACTATTTTCATCAAACTATATTACCCTTACTTATATAGTTCGGCAACATCTAATTAAAAATTTTCTAGTGAGATTAAGGATCCCATTTCAAATGTATATAACCTTGTAGAATACAAATAAATAGGTAGACAACTCTTGTCAATTACATCACCATGTAACTCCTTTTATTTTGTCTCTTAAATCATAATGATCATGTGTGTGCACATCCGAACTAAAATGATTTAAGTTAAGTCCAGCCTAGCACTTCCATAAATTCAAAAAAGAAAAATGTTCATCTTTGTGGATAGCACAACAAGACTAGATCGTTCAATTTTCTTGATAAGTATCAAATGTGATTAGTTAACATCTTAAATACTCAATACTCACCTTGTGGATAGCACAACAAACTCATATTAAATATTCAATACTCTATTAATTAATCATACTACAAGACGACGTTCGATATTCCAAATATCATTTGAACGCTTCGGACTTAATATTATTTCTTTGAGGGGTTTATTATTATTTGTCTCATCTTGTTTAGCGCGCATGCACACACACACATATATATATATATATATATATATAAAATACGCGTCATTTTATTAAACATGCGAAGCATGTTTGCATAAAATATAATATATATAATATTTAGCATGCAATATAGAATACTATATTCTACCCGGATTGATTATGGACTTTTATTCTAGTTTGGTTCACTAGAGCCACCAAGTGAACCAAAAGGTCAAACCTAGGAGTAAAAAGAATTTAAATTTAAATGTAACTATTACATTTAAACCCGGGCTCCATACAAACAGGTCTTCACGCGCTCCTTGCTCCTTGGTCTCCAGTTTCTTCAAGATAATTCTAACTATCTCTATTACATAAACTATTTATAATTAAATAGAAATCTTGATCAGCAGTCAAGGGAAGTATATAGGAGGGAGATAGAATTTACACCGAGAATAAAACCAGAGAAGACGAGGTACGCATACCCCATTTTATAAAACTCATACATTCAAGCATTCATCCAAAATAAAATCCAATCACATTGGTCATAGTCCATAATCAATCCCTTTTATTAACATACATATCAACATACGTATCAATAAATTTCCATTCATCTCATGAATTATAAAGCTATTCCATGTATAGATCGATGTCATTTAATGGACAAAAGTTTTGCTAAATTTTTATTCTGAAACAAAATAAACTCTTTTATTTTAATCAAAAATAAATTCAAATTAAACTCCTTTAATTTTAGCAATCTAAAATCATATTTCAGATAAAATAAACATCTTTATTTTAAAATTTTATTAATTAAATAAACAGCTTACTTAATTAATGAAAATCAAATTTCAGGGTCTGTTTAGGAACCAGCGCAGCTGCGCCCAGAATGAACTGGGAAGCTGCGCAGCTGCGCAGGTAGCCTGAAGCGCCAGTTTTTGCAGACCGGCGCAGTTGCGCCAGTAATGAACTGGGTAGCTGCGCAGCTGCGCCGTTCATCGTAGAAACTTGCAGAAAACGATTTTATCCAGAAAATTTGATCCAATTCTCACATCAATTCATACATGGAATCATAAAATTGATAATTAGCACAAAGTTAGACTCTGATACCACTGTTGGGTTTGTACGTAACGCGATCATGCAATTAAATCACATAAATAGGGCGGAAGCGCTAAACATAGGTTTTCAAAAATTTATACAAATCCATAACCATGATCATGCTTTGTGCTAGTTATTAATAACAGAAAAGAGAGAACATGGAATTATACCTTTGAAGATCCAAGCTTCCTCAGGTACAAGTTCTACTCCTTTGATTCCTTTGATTCCTCTATAGTGGCTCATTCCCTTTGATAAATGTCAGCCACCCAAATGTTTGGCCTCTAACGGTGATCCACCAAAGAAGATGAAGAACTCAAAAAGATGGGTTATTGGCTTAACTCTTGTTTCTATATCTATAGAATATGTGTACTCCCAACCTTTGAAAAAATTCACGTACCTTATTTCTGATATAAGATTCTCTTATATAGATATTAGGTTAACCCTCCCAATCCAATTAGAATAAGATTTTATTTAATTAATTAATTAAACACTTTTAATTAATTTGTATCCTAATTTTATTAGGATTGAGAGAGAGTACTGATATTATATTAATTCCTAAACTCCTTTAGAATTATAATAATAATAATAATATTAATAAGACTCCTCTTATTAATTTATATTTAATATTTCTAAAATATTAAATAATAAACATTAAGCTATTTAATTTATTCTATCACCATAGATTATATTAATTATACTTAATGCATTATTACTATCATGCCATTTTGTTCTTAAATAATTCTTCTTCCTTTTATGGTGTGACCTTTTAGGTTCTCCATATTAAACCGGTTGTGAATAAATCAATTAGAACAATTCTAATCTTATTTAAATAAAAAAATTAAACTAATAATCTATTTAAATAAATAACATTTATTCTACAATAGGGATAAGCCTCCCTAGCGATCAACGACTTTCTAGATAATATAGATTTCAACATTAATCATAAAAGAACCTATGAGTTAATAGTTACCGTACAATTCAATCCTTCCACCATACAATGTCCCAATTAAGTATAAGACATGGATTTACTGTCAAGTCTTAATTTATTTAATCATATATATTTCGATTAGAAAATGCACAACTCCAAATAATGCAAATTAGAAACCTTTTTCTAATTTCATTCTACCTTGGCCAAGGATTCCTAGGTTGTCATTTAACGAATCACATAGGACATATCTCCTCTTTTACTAGAGGTGGTAGATTCTTTATTGATCATATATTATCTCCATATGTAACTCATTATACCCAAGCATACCCTATATATACCTTAAAAGGCCTTAAGGAATAAGTCAAAGTATAATTTGTTACATACAAGATACTATGATGATCTCAAGTCCAAAGATCACTTGTACTACTATCACATTAGGAATTCCTATTGACAGGCGAGTAAAACTCCATTAGGTATTCCATAGCGAGTCACGTTCAGTGAACTAATTCTCCAATAAGCACCTACATACTTGCTTTAGTGTCTCCACACAAATGACCATGAGATCAGTCATCCTCATCTAATGAGCAAGCAACATATGTACCAATCTATCTGGATTTACTAATCCTCATTTTAGTAGTCCCACAATTGGGAACTATTTTAGTTTTTAAGCTTTCTAAGAATTTAGATCTCATTAGCATGATCTCGTCATGATTCTAAAAGCATTGCTTAAAACTATGGGTTATTTACATATTATAAAAAACAGCATCATGTAGATAATTAAATGCCTTAAATTAATATTTTATTAATAAATAAATAAGATTATTTACAAAGTATGTGCTTTATCATCATAAATGATTGGCTTGTATGCACACTACTATCAATTGAATAGGTTATAACATACTTAGCAACCTTCTATATGCAATATATATTGAAACCACCTTCCTAATCCATTCTTGCACATGACCAGGTCACATACACATTTTCGAAACTTTAAAGGACACAAGGTTCGTCAAGTTTCATTTTTCAAAACATTAAGTTTCCTTCTTAGAAAATCATTAATACCAAGCTAACACCACTCGTTATATGCAAGGTAACCTTAGGCCACATGTCAGACTCATTTATGTACTTATTAGAGTCTAACTAGCATGCTCAACAAACCAGAAAACACAAGTCATTTTCCATTTCTGCAGAAAGGCGCGGCCACGCTACTTTTGTACTGAGGAGTGGCGCGACCGCGCCACTCCAGTTCCAGACAGGAGACTTTCTGCAATTTGTAGAGCTCAATCCCAAACCCACAATTCCTCCTGATTCATGTTTGAAAACCATCACATTGCATCTATAACATATATACAGACTCTACTAACATGTTACCATCATCTCACATATCAATTCTTACTAATTCAAGCAAATTTCTATAAATTATAAATGTTAAACATGAATAACACTATACCTCTTTGAACTTTGAACTTTGAACTTGCTAAGCTTTGCTCTAATTTCAGAATTCTCTCTCAAAGAAATATTCCCGCTCTCTCTATAACACTTAGCAACAATTTTTAGCAACAATAAATGAGAAGAGAAAGGCTCCATTTATAAAGAATTGGTTAACCATGCCAAAGCTTTGCACCATGAATCAAACTAATGGAAGAAGAGAAGAATTGTTGGGCAATAGATAGTTGGTGGAATAGTGAATAACAACCCCATCACCCACTCCCCTCTCATCATTTGCTACAAGCTATCATGAAATTGAATTTGACAATGAAGAGTAGTATAGGCCATTGGCCATTCACGTGTAGAAGGAGAATGAGACACTCATTTTGGGACAAGTCTTCTAATCTCAACATTTGGCCAAAATGGGTGCAAACATTCTTAGGTTGATCTCTTTTTGGACAATACAAGTCACACTCTAATAACTTAATATTTCTACCTTATGATAAGTTATGGGCACATATACACCACTCTTCATAAATATACACCCACATATAAGCAAGTATACTCATAATTTAAATATACACCAATACATATTATAATGTAACTCGTGTACATTGTTTTAATCCAATTAATATTTTAATTGAGCCAAATGTATTTTAGTTGGGTATCCTCCACCCATTATTTTTCAAGAAATTTATTATCACAACTATACTCAAATATTATAATGATAATTATTATCAATTATATATTAACTCACCCTTTATTTTCTTTTACTACTTCCAATTAAATCTCCCTTTGATTTAACATCACTATTTATGCCACACAAGACATAATTATGTGAACTTAGTACTTAATAGTCCACAAGCTTATAATAATATAATTTCACAACATAATAATATTCTCGATATCACTTCTTATAATATATTCATAATGTAATACCATTACATTACTAATTTATATGTTCTCTATTTATATCCAATCTATTACCCTCCTATGATCAATACCCAAGGGGCAAAGAATGGAGTTGGTGGCTAACTCCACCAACTACTACTATTCATGGTCCTTCCTCATCATTTCTCACATTGTACACAAAACTAGCATACAAATCTTTATACATACTTATGTAATTAAATACCTCCCTTATACTTCCATATACATATATACTTATACATATGTATACATTTATCCCTCATATTATATAATCCATGTACATTTGACAATACCGAATATATTTTAAACGAATATTGTCATACCACATTATTGTAAACTTTATTATTTCAATTATACATAGTCATTGAAATAATTATCAACAATTATTTATTTAATTTTAATCCTTCATAAAGTACACATTAATGTACCACACATAACACATTGTCACATAGGTCCATTTATGTAACTCATGTGACTTATTTCACTTTACCATATAGTTTTCTATATTATATAGTTTTCTTGAAGTGTCACACTTTATTTTATATCATATAAATGTAGCTACTATACAACATATAATTACACATCATTGCACATAGCAATTAATCCATAAAACAATACTAATTAATTTCTTTAATTATTCATTCATTAAATTATTTAATGAAAGCTTATTTCACCATTTTGCCGCACTAGGCATACCTCACAAGCTCAATAAGGCTCATTATCACTTTCAACACACTTTAATATTCCTTTAATATAAGGTTTGTGTGACACATGTACTTTAATGCTAAGCTACCTTAAATAATTATACACTTATAATATGTATAATTAATATTTACTCTATTAATTATTTAAATAATAGAATCTATGGTAAAATAATAACTTAAGTTATTTAGTACATTAAAATAACTTAGTTTTCTTTTATTAATTAACACTCTTGAAAATACATTAAAAATTATGTATTTTACCATAACATGACATAAAAATGTTTTTATCATATTTTCTCCCACTATAGGCATTAATTATAATAAAATAATTTACTCATTTTCTGACGATATTATTTTAATATAATATTTACGTCTCACTAAAGTAATTACATGTAGACACATGTACACGTATTATATATAGAAAATAGATAATAAGTTTACTTTCTATTACGATAAATTATTTTCATATAGCAAATATATTTTAATATATTTACCATATTACTAAATCTTACATATTACCTCATACAAAGCTATATAAGGTAATATTATTATATAAAATAATATTCTCCTTTTTATTAAAATAATTCAATGTTAGAACTTATTTTAATATCCTTTATTAAAAATATATAATAATTATTCCTCTTACCTTTCTATAAATTGTCCCCTAAATAATTTCTTTAATCTTCACATTTTGCCATATCTTAAATATTAATTAATTCTCTAATCAATATTTATTTAAAGATATATTGGTTTAACAACGTATATATATATTTTATTAACGTCGTTCGCACATTCACATAGTACCATGCCAAGTAATATATATTGAGGCACTTACTATACTCATACTCTACACATGTATTAACTTACTATTTATTTAAGTGATCTTAAACCCCTTACTATATCACCATAGTTAATTAAGGCTTTAATATTCACATTATATTATTCCATAATATAATCTCTAATTTAATATAAATTAATCAATATTTATTCTTGTTAGTTAATTCTCATAATTAACTAATTCATGCTTTACTATCTCAATCCTTCCATGAATAGCTGAAGCACTAATAATAACCTATATTACAAACATACTAGTTATTAGTATACATACACAAGAAGAGGGTGATTATACATTAAAGATATTTAATCTCACCAACTTACTATGATAAAATAATTCTATAAATTATTTAATGTCGATAGATAACTCTTATCCATCTTCTTACTAATTCATCTTTACAATTTATAACAAATATATAATAATGATATATATTTATTAAATACCAAATCACTTATTACATAGCTCATATTACCCTATGTATCACAATCCTACGTACCTCGTATCATATATATAGATTCTTATTTGAACCCATCTCATGCTTTAAGAATTTTATTTATTAAATTCTTATTTTATAAATTCTAAAAATTCGGGTTCTTACATCCTCTCCCCCTTATAAGGATTCCGTCCTCGGAATCATAGAAACCTCCTCTACTCGGTGCTATTCCGAATATTACATATTCTCTTGAATAATTTTATCCATTCTCTTTTTGGAAGTTTTATTATTATAACTTTCTCAATCGCATTCTACCATTCTCTCATTTCTAAGGAATATTCTACTTACTACATTCATCCTCCAGAAGAATAAGAATCTTCCACGATTTTACAATAATCGGGAAGTAGTATGAATAACTCAGATTCCAAATTATGTTGAGGGGTCACAAGACCGTGAACTTTTCTCTAGGTTTACTAATGCTTCAACACAATTCTTCACACTGCAAACCAGAGTGTTTATCAATCACAAAGACTGAAAACACCCTCCACGCGTACTCTAGGTGGCCGGCCTATTGTACCACTACGTTGGGCCGCGACGTAGTGTGTTTTAACGACTATATGCGTTACATTCGGAACCATTGTCCCCGAAAATATGTCCCCTTTATAGGGTTGTTCACCTCAGTTTTTCAACATCTAAATCCGCACCAGAGCAATCTGGTTTGGCATAAATACACAAGAATACTTGAATTCTATAATCACTTTTCAACAGTCGCATAGCCGAATCAAATAGCTTAGACTTTTATCGACAATTCGAACATCAATCAAAATAATTTAGTCAACTTTTCATAATTCAAAAGAAAACCAAAAAAAATCATTTTATGACGTCAAAATTCCGCACCAACTTAGTAGTACGTTGAAGATTTTGTCAGTTTGTGACTTTGCCATATTACATTATACCATAATGGGCTGACGATCTTACGATCACTTTCGACACTAGGTTCGATTGCATTAATGACTCCATCGTTTACTGTCCTACACCATATCAAATGATGCACATGGTCAAAATACATTTTGAAAGATTTTCAAATCATTTTTTTCTTATCCGAAACAAATAGCTTATTCATACGAATAACGGTATCGTTTTTAAAACTCATTGGTTCAGTCATCTGACCCAATATTTTTCTCAAGAAAACCAAAGTGCAAACACTAGCACGAAGTCAATAAATTTTGAAAATCTAGCATACATGAAGATTTTGAAATATCCAAACTTCTCCATCACTTCAATCTCTTACTCTATCAATGCTCACTATACCAAAACTCTTAATTCTTGATATATAATATATCTATTTTCAGTATAGTTCATCGAACTTACCACACCATGGAAGTTCAGGAACTCACCACAATAATACGATTTTAGGAACTTGTCCTAGCAATACGTAGTCCAAGAACCAATTAGGGACTGTCCATACGCTTAGGGGCTCAAAAATACATATGATTATGAGTCACAAACTTATCATAGGCATGAGTCTTAAGAACTCGCACCTAATCTTAGTATTATCGAATTTAATCTTAGAAACTTCTATCTATCAGAATAAGCATGAGAAAATAATCACCTTTTTGCCATATGTATAACGATAGTGCGACACCAACATTTCAACGATTATCAATGTGATGCACTCAGCGCAAGCACGAAACTTCCGCCCACACAAAGGTTTGTACAACTAAGCCGTCACATGAGTCTTCAATGGAAATCCAACACTTAACTCTTTCTTACTCTTAACTTGCTCTCTGCTCAATACGAACTTTCTATGTTTCATCACATACAACTCCTCACGAGTTCATCTCGTAATATTTCATAGTACCTTCTCGTATAGCATCAAGCTATAACTACTTAGTCGTTACAGACCATCTATCATTTCATAGTTCAATCTGATCACGTCTTGATCATCGATTTACCTTAGGGTTCTTTCCCTATTAACAACCAAACTCCATTCAAGTTCATTCTCATTATCTTTGTCATATTCATCTTATAGACATCATCTTAACATTTTTATTACCGGAGTTAGGTAACTCCTGATTTTCATTCTCTAAATACTTCAAGATTCTTCTTTGAATCTTCACGTATATAATTTAATCTTTATCTTTCTTTCTCTCAGGTTATAGTCTAAGGTACACTTACCTAAGGTTTATAACCTATAGCTTTGATACCAACCTGTGACGCCCCCAAATCTGGGTTCCTTCGAACCTCGTGATCCAGTCCGCCACGATACTACTATCGTCAAACTATTACATCTTTTATTCATAACTTAATGAATATAACTTCGCTTTATTACAATTTAGATTATAATTTTCTTTCATTTCTAGGATCTTGCATAATGACCCCAACTTTTATAAGTTACAATATTGGTCATTTACCATTCCTGTCTTTACATCATATTCGATGTTATAAAAATGCGGAATAACTTAAACTTTTTCAATCTCCTTTGAATAAAATATTTTATTGATTTCATAACTTGAATCAATTACATATCCTTGAATCAACTATATTATGATTCACCTTATTTGAAGTACTGTATAAACGTCGACATCTCAACTCGATATCCTTTATGTATTAACTAATACATCTTTACAATACGACAAGTATTAAACATCATAAACAACCATCAAATACAACTCCTAGAACCTAAACATGGTTCAAGCAATAATCTAAATAGTATTCTTCGTTGCGATACTATTTAACTTTATCAATCAAGTAGCACGATATCTTTACCGTGAGTCCTTAACTTGCAAAAATGGTTATTTGCAAGAGTGAGCTCGACAGCTCAGCAATTCTAAAAAAATTTATGCATCACATAGCATGTAATATTACAGTCAATTCATGCATTCATAATCAATTAATATTTACTACGCATATTACTCTTCACATAACAGGCATAAAGATTCATTTCACAAGCATATCATCAAAAGATCAACTTTCAATCTCATACATATCTCATATACATTTCATATATATACATCAACATTCTCATAGCATAATATAGCTCAATTAACAATTATTGAATTCATATATCAAATAAGGACTGAAAGACTTGCCTGATTCGTAGTTTATCAACTACGACTTAACTGCTTAAAGCTATCTTCACTTCGTGTATTCCTACACGGTTATATAATCATGGATTCGTACAAATCAGTTATACACATCCATACGTTCTCAATATAGAAATAAATACGTCATTTATATCCTAACTTGGTTTCATATTATTTCAACTTAGGATAACCATGAGACTAGCTCATTCTACTATCATATTTATCTAAACAATCTTGTTTCATATCTTGTAGTCCTTAAGGACAACATATAACCATATCTTAAGACCATGCAGTTAACAAACTGCTCTTGGTCACTCTGTAGAACGGCGCGGCCGCACTGTATTTAAGCTTGGGAGTGGCGCGACCGCGCTACTACCTGCCAGAACCAGACTTGAGATTTTTATTGGACATTTTAGTCTCTAGTATATCATGAATTCTGATACACACTATAAACATGAGTGGGTTCTGACTTTTCTTCAAGTTCATATTCAACTATATAGTTTTGAATTACATCACTCTATGTTAAGTTGTTTAAATCAACAAGGCTTAACACTTCATTTAACAACGTTTCAATGTTATAAGATTTTAAACCATGTATTGGTACTAATCAACCTTTAACACGCATGCTCACATGTATCTACCTCATTTACATAGCCTTACTCAAAAACTTGTTTTAAACCATTTTTGAAACTATTAGTTCTCAAAAACCTCCAAGTTTTCCTTCAAATCATCATAAACCAAGCTATAACAAATCCATGTGTATGCAAGGCACTTTACAACTTTATTTACACATAGTTAATAAAATCTCTCTTTTGAAAACTTACTTCAAAATATGCTTGGATAGGTTATATCATACTTAAGCAACCTTCTATATGCAATATATATTGAAACCTCCTTCCTAATCCATTCTTGCACATGACTAGGTCACATACACATGTTCAAAACTTTAAAGGACACAAGGTTCGTCAAGTTTCATTTTTCAAAACATTAAGTTTCCTTCTTAGAAAATCATTAATACCAAGCTAACACCACCCGTTATATGCAAGGTAACCTTAGGCCACAAGTCAGACTCATTTATGTACTTATTAAAGTCTAACTAGCATGCTCAACAAACCAGAAAACACAAGTCATTTTCCAGTTCTGCAGAAAGGCGCGGCCGCGCTGCTTTTGTACAGAGGAGTGGCGCGGCCACGCCACTCCAGTTCCAGAGAGGAGACTTTCTGCAATTTGCAGAGCTCAATCCCAAACCCACAATTCCTCATGAATAATGTTTGAAATCCATCACATTGCATCTATAACATATATACAGATTCTACTAACATGTTACCATCATCTCACATATCAATTCTTACTAATTCATGTAAATTTCTATAAATTGTAAATGCTAAACATGAATAACATTATACCTCTTTGAACTTTGAACTTGCTAAGCTTTGCTCTAATTTCAGAATTCTCTCTCAAAGCAATATTCCCACTCTCTCTATAACACTTAGCAACAATTTTTAGCAACAATAAATGAGAAGAGAAAGGCTCCATTTATAAAGAATTGGTTAACCATGCCAAAGCTTTTCACCATGAATCAAACTAATGGAAGAAGAGAAGAATTGTTGGGCAATAGATAGTTGGTGGAATAGTGACTAACAACCCCATCACCCACTCCCCTCTCATCATTTGCTACAAGCTATCATGAAATTGAATTTGACAATGAAGAGTAGTATAGGCCATTGGCCATTCACGTGTAGAAGGAGAATGAGACACTCATTTTGGGACAAGTCTTCTAATCTCAGCATTTGGCCAAAGTGGGTGCAAACATACTTAGGTTTATCTCTTTTTGGACAATACAAGTCACACTCTAATAACTTAATATTGCTACCTTATGATAAGTTATGGGCACATATACACCACTCTTCATAAATATACACCCACATATAAGCAAGTATACTCATAATTTAAATATACACCAATACATATTATAATGTAACTCGTGTACATTGTTTTAATCCAATTAATATTTTAATTGAGCCAAATGTATTTTAGTTGGGTATCCTCCACCCATTATTTTTCATGAAATTTATTATCATAACTATACTCAAATATTATAATAATAATTAATATCAATTATATATTAACTCACCCTTTATTTTCTTTTAATACTTCCAATTAAATCTTCCTTTGATTTAACTTCACTATTTATGCTACACAAGACATAATTATGTGAACTTAGTACTTAATAGTCCACAAGCTTATAATAATATAATTTCACAACATAATAATATTCTCGATATCACTTCTTATATTATATTCATAATGTAATACCATTACATTACTAATTTATATGTTCTCTATTTATATCCAATCTATTATCCTCCTATGGTCAATACCCAAGGGGCAAAGAGTGGAGTTGGTGGCTAACTCCACCAACTACTACTATTCATGGTCCTTCCTCATCATTTCCCACATTGTACACAAAACTAGCATACAAATCTTTATACATACTTATGTAATTAAATACCTCCCTTATACATCCATATACATATATACTTATACATATGTATACATTTATCCCTCATATTATATAATCCATGTACATTTGACAATACCGAATATATTTTAAACGAATATTGTCATACCACATTATTGTAAACTTTATTATTTCAATTATACATAGTCATTGAAATAATTATCAACAATTATTTATTTAATTTTAATCCTTCATAAAGTACACATTAATGTACCACACATAACACATTGTCACATAGGTCCATTTATGTAACTCATGTGACTTATTTCACTTTACCATATAGTTTTCTATATTATATAGTTTTCTTGAAGTATCACACTTTATTTTATATCATATAAATGTAGCTACTATACAACATATAATTACACATCATTGCACATAGCAATTAATCCATAAAACAATACTAATTAATTTCTTTAATTATTCATTCATTAAATTATTTAATGAAAGCTTATTTCACCATTTTGCCGCACTAGGCATACCTCACAAGCTCAATAAGGCTCATTATCACTTTCAACACACTTTAATATTCCTTTAATATAAGGTTTGTGTGACACATGTACTTTAATGCTAAGCTACCTTAAATAATTATACACTTATAATATGTATAATTAATATTTACTCTATTAATTATTTAAATAATAGAATCTACGGTAAAATAATAACTTAAGTTATTTAGTACATTAAAATAACTTAGTTTTCTTTTATTAATTAACTCTCTTGAAAATACATTAAAAATTATGTATTTTACCATAACATGACATAAAAATGTTTTTATCATATTTTCTCCCACTATAGGCATTAATTATAATAAAATAATTTACTCATTTTCTGACGATATTATTTTAATATAATATTTACGTCTCACTAAAGTAATTACATGTAGACACATGTACACGTATTATATATAGAAAATAGATAATAAGTTTACTTTCTATTATGATAAATTGTTTTCATATAGCAAATATGTTTTAATATATTTACCATATTACTACATCTTACATATTACCTCATACAAAGCTATATAAGGTAATATTATTATACAAAATAATATTCTCCTTTTTATTAAAATAATTCAATGTTAGAACTTATTTTAATATCCTTTATTATAAATATATAATAATTATTCCTCTTTCCTTTCTATAAATTGTCTCCAAAATAATTTCTTTAATCTTCACATTTAACCATATCTTAAATATTAATTAATTCTGTAATCAATATTTATTTAAAGATATATTGGTTTAACAACGTGTATATATATATTATTAACGTCGTTCGCACATTCACATAGTACCATACCAAGTAATATATATTGAGGCACTTACTATACTCATACTATACTCATACTCCACACATGTATTAACTTACTATTTATTTAAGTGATCTTAAACCCCTTACTATATCACCATAGTTAATTAAGGCTTTAATATTTACATTATATTATTCCATAATATAATCTCCAATTTAATATAAATTAACTAATATTTATTCTTGTTAGTTAATTCTCATAATTAACTAATTCATGTTTTACTATCCCAATCCTTCCATGGATAGCTTAAGCACTAATAATAACCTATATTACAAACATAGTAGTTATTAGTATACATACACAAGAAGAGGGTGATTATACATTAAAAATATTTAATATCACCAACTTATTATGATAAAATAATTCTGTAAATTATTTAATATTGATAGATAACTCTTATCCATCTTCTTACTAATTCATCTCTATAATTTATAACAAATATATAATAATGATATATATTTATTAAACACCAAATCACTTATTACATAGCTCATATTACCCTATGTAACACAATACTACATATGTTGCCTAATTTCTTAATAGCACTTTAACACGCAAGTATACGTGTTCAATTGTAATATTCAGCAAGCAAGGATATCGTTCCCACGAGGAAATAGATTAACCTTTATCAATTATAAATTTTAATTCAATCAATCTTATTTTAAACTACGAAATATTGGTCGTAATATGAAAATCTAACTTAGCAAAATTAATAACTAAGATCAATGTTCACAAGATTAATGCAGATTTAACAGGTTAAGATTACAACTTCCCTTGGTATTTCATTTAAATCAATTTACATCCCATTTAACTCAGTTAATTAATACGAATCATTATCCAAGAATGCTTTATAAAATTCACACACTTTTTCCCAAAATACGTGAACAAATCCTCCTAAATCTGATCCTTAAGACACAGAATTACCAGGAACACCCTAGTTAATTAATTCACTATATTCCTATGTGAATCAAGTTAATTAGGGTTTTACGTACAAATTCTTTCAATGGATACAAAAGACACATAGGTATATTCCTATCCTACATACTAATCATATTAACCCTATTCAGATTATATGAACAGATGTTATTATATCCAGATCTCAATCTATACTTGATCTTCCAATTTTATATAGATTATCACAGTAATTGTTGGCCAAACAATTAATCAATAAGCAAAAGATATAATAAACAATTCAATAAAAACCAACTTTCATTCAATGGGAAGGTTCAATTTAAACTACATACCAAGTTCCGTTGCAATCTTAATTAAAGTTTAGTGCATGATAATAATAAATAAAAACATCATCCAGATTAATAATCCAAACATCCCAAGTAATTACAAAAGATAAAACTAGAGAAGAGAAGAAGAAACTCTGAATTTGCTCCAATACTCTCTCTTTGATCTTCAGCCCTTGTAATCCTCCTTTGTGTTTTCCTTCGTTGTTCTCTCTGCAAATCCTTGTCGTCCGAAATTCCCCAATCTCTTTTTTTAAGTCTTCTTTCTTTTTGTATTAGTCCAAACCCTCCTCCAGAGTCCTTTCCCTTTTCCAAATCAATTTAGCAGCAAAATTAACCAACATTAGGCGTGGCCTAGCGCACTAGGCGCTAGGTTCAGTGCAATCCAAGCGCACTGTGCGCTAGACAAAGACCAGGTAATTACAAAAATGCCACTCAGCTCCAATTTTAATGATTTTTAATTCTTTTCTTCTCCCAAATGACCAGTTTATCCCTCCAGCTCCATCCTACAAGAAATAAACACAAAAACTAATAAAAAGATACTAAAAACACTTAAGGATAACAATAATTAAGCTAAACAATATCTGATTCGTAAGTATACAACTCACTCATCAACATACCTCGTATCACACACACACACACACACACACACACACACACACACACACATATATATATATATATATATATATTCTTATTTGAACCCATTTCATGCTTTAAGCATTTTATTTATTAAATTCTTATTTTATAAATTCTGAAAATTCGGGTTCTTACAGAGAGCATCTCCACTTAGGTAGAAATTCATGGCCATCTTCTGTATTCGCTTCTTTGCGGCTGGACTCATTCCTTCAGGGGTTGATCAGTCTCGCAAATATTCTTTAATGTGGTGGTACCAAGGTGGACCAGTAGGTGCTATCTCATCTGATATTTCCCCTACACTGTTTCCATATGATGGTGTACTCTGCACAGTGAAGGTGAAGACATGCATTCCCTTTCTTGCTGAAAGGTTCACCAATGAAGCTACTGTAGCCAAGGCATCAGTGAAATCATTTTGATTTCGGGGAATATGTATGAAGGCAATGTCTTCAAACTCTCCTGCCAATTTTAGAATATGGTGATGGTAAGGCAGTAGATGTAATTCCTTGGTAGTATAGGCCCCGGTGGACTGTCTGATGACTAGTTCCGAATCTTCGAATACAGCTAACCGTTTAACTCCCATGGACTGATCCAGTTTTAACCCCACAATGCATCCTTCATATTCTGTTGTGTTGTTGGAATTGTTAAAATACAACTTGATTGCCATGGGGTATTGATCTCCCATGATGGACACCAAAACTGCCCTTGCTCCTGCTCCTTCAGTGTTAGATGCGTCGTCAAAATACATTTTACAGAATTGACCCATATCTTCTTTACTGGCTAGCTGAATAGTCATCACTTCCTCCTTAAGGAAATAGGTTTCAAGAGGTTCATAACCTCCCGCTGGTGCGACCGACAGGTGATCTGCAATTCCTTGCCCTTTGATGGAATTTTGGGTCACATAGATGATGTCGAACTGTTGGAGGATCAACTGCCACTTTGATAATCGGCAGTTCAACATCGACTTGATGAAGATCTATTTCAAGGGATCCATCCTAGAGATGAGATAAGTTGCATGGTTGTATAGGTACTGTTGTAACCTCGTGGCTACCCAAGCTAATGCACAGCAGGTTCTTTCTATCAGTATGTACTTCAGCTCTCCGCAGCTGAAATGTTTACTTAGATATTAAATCGCCTTTTCTTTCCCTATATCATCCTTTTGCACCAGTAAGCAACCCATGGCGTTGGAATTGACTGAGATATACATGAATAACGAGATTCCATCCCTTGGGGGTACCAAGACCGGTGCTTCAATCAACCTTTTCTGGATGGTACGGAAAGCTTTTCGGTAGTCTTCATTCCATTTTTCCTAGGAGTTCTTTCTTAACAATTCGAAAATGGGTTCACAGGTTGCTGTCAGCAGCGATATAAACCGGCTGATGAAGTTTATTCTTCCTAGGAAAGCTTGGATTTTTCTTCTCGGTCTTGGTTTGGGCATCTCAATGATGGCTTTTATCTTGGCAGGATCCAATTTAATGCCCCGGTTGCTCACAAGAAATCTCAAAAGTTTACTGGACTTCACACCAAAAGCACACTTCGTTGGGTTTAACTTCAAATTGAATTTGTGGAGTCGTTCAAACAATTTCTGAAGATGGGTGCAATGTTCATCAACCTTTCTGGACTTCACGATGATATCATCCACATACACTTTAACCTTTTTATGCATCATATCGTGAAATAGGTCATCATGGTCCTTTGATAAGTAGCACCAGCATTGATAAGGCCAAAAGCTAGTCTTCGATAACAGAATGTTCCCCAAGGGGTAATGAAGGCGGTCTTCTCCCTATCTTCTTCAGCAACTATAATCTGATGATATCCGACAAAGCAATCGGTGAAATAATACATTTCAAACTGTGTCATATTGTCAATTAACACGTGGATGAACGACACTAGGAAGTTGAAAGTCCAATAATAATCTAGAAGGGGGGTTGAATAGATTATTACTAATTTAAAATTTTATTAGGACTTTTTGAATTTTTAATAATTAATTTTGCAGTTTTAGAAATTAACAAGCAAGACAGTAAAAAAATTCAATCACACAATGTTATTTTTCTGCTTCACAACATACAACCCTGGTATGTTGCTACATCCAGTCTCAAGTTCCTACTTGGAGCTTGAGATCCTATTACTATCAGTAATAAAAACTCCTTCAACAGGCGGAGAAGCCTTTACAAAGTTTTATAGACAAACTTCCAACTATTCCCAACTAATCTATCTTGGACAACAAGCTCCCCGCTCTCTCCTCAAGTTTAGTTGTACCTTCTTTTGAGTCTAGTTCTATTTTATGATCTGGTCTTGAAACAACAGTCTCTTTCTCATATCACAAGTACACTAGAGACCCAATTTTCCGCTGACCTCTCTAAGACTCTGGTCTTGGTCGAAGAATTACTCGTCTTTCTCACAGGTACATAAAATTAACTAACTCTAACCTTTTCTGTTTTAAATGATATTACAACAATGTGCTTCTCAAATAAGCAGATAAGAATTTAGTACAGATAGATGCTTCTGAAATAAGCAGATATAAATTAAAGAGCAAATATATTTATAAAAGTTCACAGACTTTTATATTGAAGAAAATATGCTTCTTTGTAAGCAGATAATAATTTATATTTTGATCAAATAATGCTTCTGAGTAAGCAAATATGTAATTTATGCATAGTTATAAAAGTTTAAATAACTTTTATGTTTTGAATGAACAGTACTTCTTGAATAAGCAGATAAATAATATTAATGCAATTTCCAAAGAATTATTTGCTCTTTAAATAAAAAGAATTTGTTTCTCAGATATTCTTCAACAAGTATTATTTGAATGGTTTTTATGTATCAATACTTGTATTATTAAAAGAGTAAATCAATTTAAACAATATTTATCAAATATAATAATTAAATCAGTTAAGCACAAACTGATATAACAGATATGATTTGTTTAACTCAGATAATATATAACAATATTTTATCTATTATGTGATGGATTATAAACAAAGTCACTTAGTACTATAAAGAATCGTATGGTGTGAATTCCTCATTAAGTAGAATCTCTCCTGTAGCCTTGCGACGTCTAAGTATGACAATATTTATAATTTTTACAATTGATATTTATATAAATATTTTCAATAGATCACTACGATTTTCAAATCCGGTTCGGATAGTTCACTCTTTTTGGAGGAATATCACTGTGTCGTTTTGAACCATCAAGTGTCGTATCTATTTACGATATTTATATAAATAATATCAATAAAAAGTTATTTAAGACTATAAAAAATCGTACGGTGTGAATCCCTCTCCGTAGAGGAATATCTCTTGTAGCCTTGCGGCGTCAGATTAAGTAAACTTTTTATTTGGTAAATAGATGAAATATAGATATATAAAATTGTGTATAACAATATATATTTGTATATCTATAAGTATAAACAAGTAAGAAATAATTCAACTAAGTAAACTCAAATGACTTATCTCACTACTTGGACCAATTTCCTCTTCTCAAATAATCAAAACTTTTTGAAAAAAGAGATAGAAAGATTTAGAGAATATGTAGGCAAGGAGAGTATGCTTTGCTTTTCACTGAATTGATAAAAATCAAATGAATGAAATACTCCCTATTTATAGATTTTTGAAGTCGGGGGCAAAATTATAAATTTTAAAAATCTGATTTGAATGCATGGTTCAGATGATGTAATTTTTGAATTGAACGGTCAGATGAGAAAATTATACACAGATTGCCTAATCGGATCAACCCTCATTTTTCGCCCCGGGGGTTTTTCTTATTTTGCCAACCTTAATGCATGCTCATTTAATTCTGTCAAGACTTTTTACCGCGTGGCTTTGTCCAAACATAATCCATCAGCATATGTATTGCACACACACACATGCACTAGTAGAAAAAAATAAATAGATAACGTTTAAAAAACGTTGTAATAAGTCTCCCAAAAGTGTCGTGGTTAGCAGTGTCATCTATTAGACACAAATAGACAACGTTTAAAAAATAGTCTTTTAACACATTAGACAACGTTTTTTCAAAAAAACGTTGTCTATTTGACAAATAGACAACGCTTTTTAGACACAAATAGACAACGTTTAAAAAATATTATTTTTTGACACTTTAGACAACGTTTTTCAAAAAAATAGTCTATTTGTCAAATAGACAACGTTTTTAGACACAAATAGACGTTTAAAAAACGTTGTCTTATGACACATTAAACAACGTTTTTTCAAAGAAACGTCATATATTCGACACATTAAACGACACTTTTTTTAAAAAACTTTGTCTATTTGACACATTAGACAACATTTTTTCTAAAAGCGTCGTCTATTGTACACATTAGACAATATTTTTTTCTAAAAAGCGTGGTCTATTTGACACATTAGACAACGTTTTTTCTAAAAGCGTTGTCTATTTAAAAAACACAAACCACAACATTTAAAGCCAAAATGTAAGCATTCTATGTTTCAAAATACCATACATCCCAATAATACCATACATTTACAGTTTCAAATATACTTTTTAATATAATTACTAGTACGTACATTGAATTACGAATTTGACTACATCCACAAAATATACCAAACTATCAATAAAATTAAGATGTGGTGCACTACCTAATCATTGTGCAAAACAAACTTCTCCCAAAATAAGAGTAACCTTATACATCTACCGTTAACTCGAGGCTCTACACGTACCTGCTCACACAAATTGTCCACTCATCACGTACTTCGTCAATTTGTTCTTGTGTGTACGTTAATCCATTTTCCTTATCTCACTGAAATAAAATAACAAAAAGTTTAGTCTCTCACTGTAGACTAATTGGTCAAGTCTATTATAGATAAGATTTGAAAATAAATTATGCAAAAAATAAATCTTAAAAAAAATAACTAACCTTGGCAATAAAGTCCAAACTTTATACATGTATATATTTACTTGAAATATATACATATATTTACCTGAAATATAAGAATAACTACCCAGTACAGAACTACTTTGTCCTATTAACAAATTCCTAACAAGAGGAGACAGCATGTTGATAAACACATAGCCAACATTGCATTTATTCTGCACCCAAATGAAGGAACACACACTTAACTTGCAGTGAACTTAATTATTAACATGAGCTAGAGCTACAATGATGGCTTATAATGATCTCACCTTAAAATCAACTGACAGAGAGAGAAAATCACAAGTACCCCTGTGATTTTCGTCAATGGCAGCCAACAACATCTTTGAGGTGTACCTGGAGGAAGACAATCGATGGATTTTGTGATGTCAATATTATGTACTCTCCATATATACGATTTAATCCACTAATTATGAGTACTGCGTTCTTACTTATTAGGGATATTTTTAATCATTAAAGTTGTCCTTGAATCCTCCCCATTTAAAATTTTGTCCAGATCAAGTTGAAACTGCTTCTTGTTATCTATTTGACTTGGACTGTGCTCAACACGTCAGCTCCTTCCACGCTCAGTAAAACCATCCATGTTGATGGGTGCCAGTCCTGGGTAATGGCCATTTCCAAGGAACATAGGACTCGCCCTTAGACATAATTCATATAAAGCAGAGCTAAATAATATTGAGTATGCAAGAGCTATATATGGAATTAGTAGAGTATATATTTAGTTTATAAACTGGCTTTAGACAGAATTTACAAAAATAACATCAAATAAATGGATATACCTTCTCAACATTGGTGTACGTTGCCACCTCTGGAATGTCAGATTTTCCATGTGATAATAAATGACGAGAACGTTCACGAGTATGATACAACTTATCCCTCACATCACCAAGAATAACTCGGTAAGGTTCACTTGCAGGAACCTGTTTCCAAAACTCTGAAATAGGATAAAAAAATTTAATGAATATTTTTTAGAGAAACAAACAGACACTGGGAGAGAATCACGCATTTTCTGGCAGAAGTAACAGGCAAAAACTGATCCTATAAATTACTACGCCAATTACCTATGTAGTGTTTTGCATCTCTCCTAGCAGATCTGTGGAGTTCTTCTGCGCGAAACCAAAGCTTATCACTGCATCGCCACATGGACATCTGGCAAAAGATGTATTTGAGTTGGAATAATGTTGTGATAATAAGGTATATTAAGAACAACTAGATATTAGAAAATTTGCAAAAATATTCAATTATAAGGGGCAGTGGGTATATACCTCAAACATGAAATCCTCTATCTGTGAAAAGTACAAGTTAGCGGCCATCATTCGTGCCAATAAGCAAACATCCCTTGTGACCTCCGTTGGATCAGGAATGCAACATTCTATTAAAATGAGAATATTTGGATTATAAGAGTACAAATCCAAATCTTTGAAGAGTTCAGTATATAAAACATCAATAATTTGAATATATTCTGATAATTAAATAACAAATATTATTCTTAATATTAAATAACAAAACTTCTTGTCCCAGAAAAAGAGGGGAAGAAAAAGAAAAGCAGATTCTAGTCTCCCAAAATTTTGAATTGTTAGCATCTACTGCTTTGAACTGCGCATACGCCGTATTAACTCATAAATTTATTTTCTAACACAAACATAATAACTCCCATGTAATTATATCCTTAATTGAAGCACAAACTGGTTATAATCCATGACTCACCAGCTTTCCTGGATGCAGGCTACAACTAGCCACTAGGAAGATTTTTCGGCAGTAAGAACAATTCGTGCTGCAAATTGATTTATCCTACTTCGATCTTGATGTTTTGTACTCCTAAGAATTGAAACCTGAAAAGATTCAAGAATAAAAATTAACAACGAAAAACAAACACAAATAAATAACTACTACTGATGACACGCTTGACATTTCCATGAAATTGTGAGCAACTAACAGAACTCAAAAGGGTGGCACAACAAATCTCCCAAAACACCAAAAGCAGCTGAGGAATTACATCCTTGATAAGAAAGACCCTTGAAATAGGAACATACCTTGGGCCGCTCCATGGAGCTTCCAAAATAACCAATTCCAAAAGACAAGGAAGTATAGGCAGCAGCAATCTCAACAGCTTTCAGTGCTTCAAACCTGTACCAAAATGAAAACAATAACCCATGTGTACCAAATTTATTCTGAAAACACCCCATCGTTCATCATTTGGTCGGTGGTTTTGTTTACAGTAGAACTATTGCCTTCTTGATGCATATTATCCTGGTTATTGATTGACAGTGTCTCAATGGTCTCATATGTTCCATTGTTTATCTTCGGATTTTCAGATGTCATTCTCAAATACTGCCATAAAACAAGGGTTAATTAAAAAAATTGACATGTCACATATTATCCCTATATTTCAACCGACCAATTAAATAACCAATAAGCTTAGGTAGGACACACTAGCGAAGGTTTTACTCGTCTCTCCCCTCATAGTTCTAATCTCAGATCTCCACCAGAGATCATATCCCTAAGCTCTGATACCAATTGTGATGCCCCCAAAATAGGTCCACACAACCCATTCTGAGTCGCCAAAATACATGGTATAGAATCCAAATACAAACTTCATATTTACAACTATTAACTGTCATGCAAAATACGACACACATAAACTGTGAGTTTTAATATAAATATTGCACCGTACATAAAATGACAATATCCATACTCATATTAAGTTCTCATTACAATTACTAACACACTATTTTACAAAATAGTGATGAGTACTATAGCACTATTTTGGATCATTACTCCACTCCCCGACTAGTCTCAGCGACACTCTCATTTCTTGAGAAGAACAATGGAACCAAAAGGAAAATGGTGAGCTCAACTAGCTCAGTAAAGAATATTATGACTAAGATAATGAAGAATTATTTATCGTTAGCCTTCAAAAACAATAAATTAGATAAAATAATATGGACACCAAGTTTTAGATCAACAACTGCAGCGAAAATAGTAATTCATTAGAAGAGTCAAGTAGAGAATGATGTCTACAATTTTCTACGAGTTAGAGGTCCATCAGAAATATTTTCTCCCTATAATACCAATCAATAATTATGCAAGTCAACATTTTATCTTTCCACTACGGGCCAAAGATATTTATTTGTATCACCAATAGTCATGATCATTCCAAACACCTGTCCATCTTTGAACTACGGGCCAAAAAGAACTTTCACCACAAGCATTTTTCTGTAACATCAAAGGTCATGATTATACCAATACACAATTCTTGGTCATAATCATACCAATCAACAGTTCATCTTTGCACTACGGGACAAAGATATCTTTTCACCACAATTTAAGCATGAGGATGATGACAATGATATAAAGAATGAATCAAGTGTGATCAATGATAAATATTTGAGATTTGTAATTTAATTCATCCAAGTTCAAGAATGTTCAAATTATCAACATGATAACCATTTGTGGAGTAAAATTCAAGAATGAGATTCATAAAATATAACTTGGACAAAGAAAAGAAAATTTAATTTTGTTGTGAATAGTACTCATGAATAGTACCGTTTGAATTGTACTGTATGAATAGTAACCCAAGTGACTAGTACCCCGACATGAAAAGATTAAAATTTAATAAAAAAGTTCAGACTAATATTTTAGTGAAATGATATTAGATGGAGCACAAACTATTAAGGATATTATACTAATTTCAGGGATTTTTACCATTTAATAATATGGTTATGGAAACAAACAATAATTTCGTACCATAAATGGTGAAATATGAAAGAAACGATATCCCTTGACGAGTACAAAAGAAATGATATCCCATACGAGTATAAAAGAATATACGAAACTGAAAATGGATTTTTATCCGTCATGCGGTAATCCACGTAGACAGATCATTTCCACGACTTAATAAAGAATGAATATAAATGGTTATTCACTATGCATGCAGTAGTCCGCATAGACATGTTATTCCCATAGATTAATAATGAATAAAATGACAATCCTTACGAGTATTGAAAGAAAATAATATCCTTTACCTTAGTAGGAGACTAAATTTGACTGGTATAACGGAGATTATCTTGAAAAAATCTTGCACTATTAACTACACTCAAAGCATTCTTATACCAGAAAGAAATACGCACAATATTATAGAAGAAGAATTCTCTGATTCTGGTATAATTTTTATTTCTTAATTAAGCAACCTATTTATAGGAGAATGAAAAGGCACTATTTAAGAGAATAATCACGGACGCACAGTAAAAATTTTCACGGACGACTTCACGGGCAAAAATTTGATTTTACTATACAGCACTATGCAATGAAATATTTTTTGTCAGAAATAACCTTATTCCGTCGGAATTAGTTTATTTCCGATAGAATATTCCGTCGGCAATTCAATAGAATATAAAGGAGTCGAGATTTAGTCCGTCAAAAATTCGGTGGAAACTAAATAAATTCAACTGTATAATTCTGACTGATTTTTCTTCGGAAATAGGATATCTTTGACGAATTTTTTCGCCAGAATTATTTCATCGATTTTAAGCTGGATTAAAGACGATGAAAGTTTTTGTCGGAAATAGTCATTCTCTATCGAAATATGTTTTTTCAAAAAACTATTAAACTATAATGTCGACGGAATTTTCATCGAAAATACCTTAATCCGTCAAGATTACATAATTTTTTTTTAAAATATTTTTTAAAAATTGCAGTTACCAGGTTTTTAAACCCATTTTTATATATGTAAAACTGTTTTATCCCAACAACGCATACATTAATATATTTCACATACAATGTAACCATAAAAACCTGCTTTATCTCATTAACATGTACATACACTAATCTAACTAGCGTCAATATGAATTAACTCAACAATAACAAATATAAGCTAATATTCCATAATTATACAATGGTTTACAAAACTCGTTCTAATCAACTAAACTTCATTTTTTTACAATATTAACATAAAAATGTACAAATGATCTAGAATTAAATGAATAAAATCTATAGAAATGATCTATAAAACTAACTCAAACTAGTATTAGGAGGATCATTGGGCGGAGGTGGACGACGGTGCTGCTTTGGTATATGAAAATCAGCGTTGTCATCCCCTCGCTTTCCATCACCATCACCACCATGCTCGAAATCACTAGCCTGCTCGGTATCGTCACCCTGTTGATAGAAATAAAAATATAAATCATTAGTCCGTATGAGAGAATTAAAGAGACTGCTAAAAAAAATAAAATAACATGCAGAATACTTGAGTAGGCGGAGGTTGAGTCTCTATCGGACCTAAAGCTTTCAATTGTAGGGTAACTACCATCTAGAGCACCTCACCGCTTAACACAACAAACTGCTCCTGCGATAATCCTGTACTCTCGACGGTGGCCCCTGATGCAATATCCTGAGCTAACTGGTGAAGGCGAGCACGACTAGGCAACTGCTAACGACAGAAAACCAAATCCTTACGAAACCTTTCCGACACTGTCACTAGGACCCTCTGGAATAGCTGGTCGTCTAAGCCACCACCCGCATGAGATGGTCCAACATGTACTACCAGACGATAACGCTGGCTAGAGCCTGCAAAAATAAATATAAAATTACGTGCTATATATTAATTTATATTATTTTTATAAATTAAGATATAACAAGAAATATATGCCATATATTTTATTACCTTCAGGAAAGGTATACACGGGTATCCTCGGCAGGCCCAACATGAGATACCTGCTGGTACTGCTAGTAAATGGATTCTGAGACGGGCGCGCGACCCATAATCTCAACTCCTCATCATAAGATAATTTAATCTCGGGCAGATAGATAGTGGAATCTAACGGCTCAGAATCCCTTTAACAGCCCGTAACGCAGCTACACACTGGTCCCGAAGCATTTAAAATCGGTCATGTAACTTATTTTGTATACGTGAGTTAATTATATTATTTTATTAATTATCCAATATTAATAAAAGCTAAAGATTAAATTTGTTTTACTCTTATAGCTACTGCTGCGGGAGATATAGAAAAGTCTTTAGGCGTGTTGGCTCTATCCCAAAACTCGATCATGGTAGGACGTCGGCCCAAGCTGCATATATCACATTGTCCCGTATCTCTATCCGCCCCATAATATAACATGCAATCCTGCTCACAAGCATCGATCTTCTGATACCCCATATTCAACCACTTAACAATCTTCTTCAATTCATAATAATTCGCGGACAAAGTATGATACTTGGGTAAGAACTCGCTGATAAGAGCAAGGAAATCATTTAAACCTCTCTCACTGCAATCATGCTCAATCTTGAAGTGTAAGAGCTTAGTCATTGCAGATAGACTGGTGTGTTTATTATTTTCCATACAATGGGATGTTAGGTTTATAAGATCAAAATAGCATGCAACAATTACATACATAACAACGAAAGTGTAAAAATAGAGTTTTAAAATTTTACAAACCATGAACCCGTATCATCATTTATGCACAATTATTAATTTAAACGAAAGAGATGAAAAACAAATCTTACCCTTAAAGATTCAAGCTTCCTCAGGTGCGAGTTCAACTCTAATCCTTTCCTTGTTCGACTTGAATCTACATGGTGTGATTCCTTCCTTTGATCAACGTCAGCTACCTAAGTATTTGGCCTCTAGAGGTGATCCACCAAGGATGAACAAATATTAAGAAGGTGAGTTATTGGCAAAATTCTAGTTTTTCTCTCTCTCTAGAAAAGGTGTGCTCTCCCAACAACTTGAAAAATCATTAGTCCTTAATCAAAATAAGACTCTTCTTACTTATAGATGTAGGCAACCCTCTTAAACATTTTAGGATTAGGGTTTCATATTAATTAATTAAAATCTTTTAATTAACTAGGCTTCCTAATATTATTAGGAGCAATTAATTAAACTCCTTTAATTTATTTACCACCTAATCTAATTACTAATATGTGAGGGTACTTTATTAATTAATTACCAAACTACTTTAGGAATTAAACTAATAATAATAGTAATAATAATAATAATAAGACTCCTCTTATTAATTTATATTTAATACTACTAACATATTAAATAATAAATATTAAGCTATTTAATTTATTCTATCACCATAGATTAAAAATAAATACACTTAATTTATTATTATGATTATGCCATTTGCTTCTTAAATAAATATTTATCCTTTTATGGTATGACCCTTTAGGCTCTCTATATTAAACCGGCTGTGAATAAATTAATTAGAACAATTCTAATTTTATTTAAATAAATAAATTAACTATTAATTTATTTAAATAAAAAATATTTATTCTACAATAAAGGTAAGCCCCCTTAACGCTTAACGACTTTTCAGATAATATAGATTTCAACATTAATCATAAAAGAACCTTTGAGTAAATAGTTACCGTACAATTCATTCCTTCTACTATATAATGTCCCAATTAAATATGAGACATGGATTTACTATCAAGTCCTATTTTATTTAATTATATGTATTCTGATCCTAAATGCACAAACTCCTATGATGCAAATTAGAAACTACTTTCTAATTTCATTATGCCTTGGCCAAAGATATGTAAACTACTCAGTTTACATGTTCATATATTCAGAGAGAATTTGAGAGAGAATTGTGAATTTAAGAAGAAGTAGAGAAGATATTAATCAAGTCTATATCATCAAACAGAGTTAGCAGGGTAAATTCTTAACCCAGTTATACTAAGTTTCAAGCTTTCTATTTTACGTACTTTGAAGTTCTCTGTAATCGTCAATTTTGAATCATTGTTGGTTATATGGTTTTATATGGGTTAAATTATGTTTATAACATGTTTTATACCATGTATACATAAATCAGAGTGATCAATTTTATGTAATTACGTCTTAATTAAGTTTTCAAAACTTTCCATTAACGTACTTTGAAGTTTTCTGTAAAAGACTAAATTGATGACTTGTTCATGATATGGCTATATATATATATATATATATATATATATTAATTGATGTCCATAACATATTATATACCATATATGCATAACTTTCAGTGATCACACCATGGAATTTTGTTGATAATTGGGTTTTCAAAAGTTACAGAGTGTAGAAATTGTACATATGGCCCATATGGCCCTTACGTACAAAATTTACAAGCCTTATACGTTTATTTAACTTAAATTAATACTTGCATGTAATTATGTACGTTTAAACGAACAAAATGGAAGTTAAACGTACGGATTCGGTGTTATAACGAATCCGTAACGTTGAATTTCTTATTTTCCTTCAAAACTTTATAAAATATTGAAAATAGTAAAAATAGATGCCTTGGATTGTGTAAATACGTGATTTAAAATGCTAAGATCATGCTAGAAATGTTATATAATGTTTCTGTGGAGTTTTTACATTATGGGTAGCCTTATAATTCATTACGTTAGTTTAATTTGGTTTTATTTGGGCTACTCTGTGTGTTCATCGCGAACCAGGGAGTGCACTAGCAGGGGGACCCGCCCCAGTGGGTGTTCATGGGCATTAGGACCCGCCCCAGCGGGTATAAGGGCTGTCCAAGAGCCTTTTTTTTTATTTTCGAGACTATTTTGACCTCCTGTAGTAAAATAAGCATAATTTTTTCATACGAACTCCGATTAAGGTGATTCAAGATGATTCGAAAAGATAACGAGTAGACCTACAACTTTCATTCTTTAAGTTTTTCTATTTGAAATCGTTAATATGGGTAAAAATGGTCATCTTTGTGGCAGATGCGTATTCAGAGACAATCGGAGGGCTACGGACATGCACGCACACAAGTGTAGTGTTCTCGATAATAAAAGATGTTGTTTTAAGTTATATACATGAATATTATATGATTTGAAGTTCATGATTAATAAATTAAGTTATGGACATGTATAAAATAATGTGATGGTTCAAGTTAACAAACTAAGTGCGAACTTGAATATCGTAATTGTAAAACTTGATTATGATTGTTTAAAGGGCTATACATGTGTGATATACATGTTGTGAGTTTACATTCATGTTATGTGATTAGCCATTGAGTAATATTATAAACCAAGTTGTAAATCGAACTTAAGTGAATAGTTCAACAGTTAAACATGGTAGTTATGAAAACTAATCGATGTTGTATACATAATGTAATGTGTAGGACGTTGAGGAAGTGAATTGTAATTATATTTGCAGCTTGTGCAAGAGGCAAGTTTCCTATTCTTAAACTTGTCTAATATTTTGCAAGTTTTCTAAACTCAAACCTTACTTTTATATCTAGCAAGTTCTTATCCTTGTTTATTCAAGTTAAAATTTTCATATGAGATATTGTTATTCTTTTAAGTATTACTTCAGTTATACAATACTTATTCGATTGTATACTCTTGAGATTTATTGTTCAAGTTGAACCCTTATTGATTCGACTAGTCCATAGTTGATGAACGTTTTAAATTCTAGAATACTTATTGAGCTTATCCAAACCAAACTTCCTTTGGTGCGGACTCTGATTTCAAAACTGAGATGAACAACCCTGTAAAGGGGATTATTTATGCTTTAGCGTTGAGATATTGTGCGCAATATGGTACTAAGGGCTGATCCCCTAAGTAAGAGAAGTAGAGTCCATAGTCTTATGACTGTTAATGGTTTGAAGTTTAACACTTTACAACCTAGGATATAGTTTGAGGTCTTATGACCCTCAGATGTTCTTTTGATTCCTGTTATTTATCCTCGAGTCAAAAGTTGAGTTTCTTTATTCAGATGTCTTTGATTCACTCGCATGTTATTATATTGTTGTCATATTATTACACTTGTGGGCAATCGTGCTCACTCTTGCGTAATAATAACATTCCAGTTAAGAACGAAAGGTCCGACGAGCCTTGTACTAGCAAAGGCAAGGGCAAAGTCAACAAGTGATGAAGACTTGTTGTTTAATTTATATGTTTATGTTTCAGACTTGTATTAAGTTGTGTAAGACTTATTTGTTTGTTTATGTTCCGCACAGATGTTTAAGGTTAGTATGAACTGGGATTGTATTTATTTTCAGATGTTGTAACCCCATAAGGGGAGGATTATTTCTATTTAGTCATGGTTTGCATTTATTATGGGTAGATAGATAGATAATATTTGTACAGTGAACACCAAGTCCCGTGGAAATTGAAGTACCCGGATTTGGAGGTGTCACACCAATCATGTTTGATGATAAAGCATATATTTTGTAACAATCTTATTCATTTATTAATAAAAATATTATTTAATTAAAGGCATTTATTTATCTATATGGTGCTGTTTTTATAATATGTGATAAACTCATAGTTTTAAGCAATGCTTTTAGAATCATGATGATGATCATGCTAATGAGATCTAAATTCTTAGATAGCTTAAAAACTAAAATTGTTACTAATTGTTGGATTACTAAAAAGGAGATTAGTGAATCCGGATAGATTGGTACATACATTGCTTGCTCATTAGATAAGGATGATTGATCTCATGATCATTTGTGTGGAGACACTAAAGCAAGTATGTAGGTGCTTATTGGAGAATAAGTTCACTGAACGTGGCTCGTTCAGGACTACCTAATGGAGTTTTACTTGCCTGTCAATAGAAATTCCTAATGTGAAAGTAGTACAAGTGATCCTTAGACTTGAGATCATCATAGTATCTTGTGTATGATGAATTATACTTTGACATGTCCCTTAAGATCCTTAAAGTATATCAAAGGGTATGATTGGGTGTAATAAGTTATATATGGAGAGAATGAATGATAAATAAAGAATCTACCACTTCTAGTAAAAGAAGAGATATGTCCTATGTGATTCGATAAATGATAACCCAGGAATCCTTGGCCAAGGTAGAATGAAATTAGAAAGGAATTTCTAATTTACATTATTTGGAGTTGTGCATTTTGGAATCGAAATACATATAATTAAATAAAATAAGACTTGATAGTAATTCCATGTCTTATTGTTATTTGGGACATTGTATGGTGGCAGGATTGAATTGTACGGTAACTATTAACTCACAGGTTCTTTTATGATTAATGTTGAAATCTATATTATCTGAAAAGTCGTTGATCGATAAGGAGGCTTATCCTTATTGTAGAATAAATGTTATTCATTTAAATAAATTATTAATTTAGTTTATTTATTTAAATAAGATTAGAATTGTTCTAATTGATTTATTCACAACCGGTTTAATATATGGAGAACCTAAAGGGTTACACCATAAAAGGAAGAATATTTATTTAAGAAGCAAATGGCATAATCGTAATAATAAGTTAAGTGTATTTAATTTAATCTATGGTGATAGAATAAATTAAATAAATTAATATTTATTATTTAATATTTTGAAAATATTAAATATAAATTAATAAAAGGAGTTTTCTTCTTCTTATTATTATTATTACTATTATTTAATTCTTAAAGGAGTTTGAGAATTAATTAATAAGATACTCCCTCACACACACACACACACACACACACACACACACACACACATATATATATATATATATATATATATATATATATATATATATTCCTAATAAGATTAGGAGGCTAATTAATTAAAAGAGTTTAATTAATTATTCCTAATAAGGTTGGAAAGCCTAATTAATTGAAAGTGTTTAATTAATTAATATAAAATCCAAATCCTAAATTGTTTAAGAGGGTTGCCTACATCTATAAATAAGAAAGTCTTATTATAGAACAAGGTTAGACAATTAATTCCAAGAGTTGGGAGAACACTCCTTTTCTAGAAAGAAGGAAACTAGAGTTTAGCCAAACACACTTCTTCTTGAATTCTTATTCTTTCTTGGTGGATCACCTCTAGAGGTCAAACACTTGGGTGGCTAACGTTGATCAAAGGAAAGAATCAACCCGGTAGATTCAAGTAGAACGCGAAAAGGATTTGGAGTTGAACTTGTACCTGAGGAAGATAGAATCTTCAAGGGTATGAATACTAATCTCCATCTTTTTGTTTAATTAATAATTGTGCATAAAGGATGATCCGGGTATATGGTTTTTAAAAATTTAAAAATCTGATTTATCATGTTTCCGCTATTTTTATGCAATTTGATTGTGTGCATGAATCTTACAAACCTAACATTTATATGCTCCAACTTAATACTACATGCACATGTATATATTGAGTTTATTGAAGATTGTGACAAACTAAGCATATGCAACTTAGTTTATTTTTCCAATGGAAAACTAAGTAAATACTACTTTGTTTATGATAACTATGATTTGAATATGTGGATTACTATTCGACATTCAGTCCTACTTGTCAAACGGGTTCCTTAAATTCCAAAGTATAGTACATGCATAAACATTTTTTCAGTTTATTTTAATTGTGAAAAACTAAAGAAATGTTACTTAGTTTATTTCAATAATTTGTGTTAATTTAGTAAGGTATATTTTATTTTAATTTTTTGTATTTTACGTTAATTTTTTATTTATATTTTTTGACTTGATTTTATTTTGTGTTATATTATATTAATTAATTTTATAATTTTATTTTATTTTATTTTATTAAATTTATTTTGTTCTAATTTATTAATTTTTTAAGTTTATTTTTTTGTATTATATTATATTATATAATTTATCAAATTAAATTAAATTAATATTATTCTAATTATTATTATTATTATTTTATTAAATTAAATTAAATTAATTAAAATAAATTAAATTTAGTGTAATTTATTAAATTTAATTTATGTTATTCTAATTTATTTTTATTTTATTTTATTTTATTTTGCATTATGTTATATTATATTATTTAAGTAAATTTAATTTGATGTATTTTATTCTATTTATTTTATTACTAGATATTATTTAAGTTAATTGATTTTGTTTTATTTTATTTTCTTTAATTTATCTTTTTTTATATTATGTAAATTTAGTTTATGTTATTATATTATATTATGTTATTTTATTATTTAGTAGTGCAAAACTAAGTAAATGCTACTTAATTTATTTTCATATTGAGAATTAATTAAGTAAAATTCATTAATAATTAGCAACGCTCACATATTGCAATTGAATAATGCTAACAGATTTTTTGTCGAAAATTCCATCGGAAATAACAAATATCACATTTTAAAATCGAATCTAACCACTATAAACAAATTAATATACAAATTGAACCAATTATCTCAGTGCTCAATACACAGACAAAACCCTGCTTTATCAATGTTTTGAAGTTCCAAGAAATAATTATATGAAGTCTCAAATCAAATGATGTGAATCCGAATTTTAGTAATTTCAGCATATTTATCCTAATTTTATCAAAATGTAATCCCAATTTTAGCAACAACAATAAGAAGTCCAAAATTATTCCCAATTTCAGCAACATGAACAAGCCAAAAATTATTCTTAATTTCAGCAATATCAACAACTCAAAATATTAAACACATTTTAGTAACAATATATATTCAGAAATATCAAATTATCAAAATTATCCTAATCTCAGCAACAACAATTATCTAAATATCAGTATATATTCTAATATTAAAACCCATATATATTAACCCTAAAAACAATCCCAAAAATTTCAATATCCTCAAAACAAAATTAAATTCCACTTAGCTTGAATTATAGGTACAATTTAAAGGAGGAAGAGGAGGAGTCGCCTCTGTTCACACCATGTCGGAGTTCGCTGAAATTATACCAAATGGTATTCGGTAATAGCCTGTAAGACCCCAAATTTTATGAATAAAGATTTAAATTTTTTTAAATATTATTTTAAAATAGTAAGGTGTTGATTTGATAAATGTGATAAGTTATGGGTGAAATGTGCAAATATTTTAAAGTAAGCAAGTGGTTATAAAATATTCGTTGTGTCGTGGAATATTCGTTTGGTCGAGGAATATTCTTTTTATCGGAGAATATTCGTACGACGGCGTAGTCATTGGTGGACCGCACAACGGAATGAATGTCAGATATAGAAAGCGACAGAAATAACTTTTTATAAAAATAACGATAAAACTGTTACAGTTAAACTGTTAAAATATCCGGTGGTTAAAATACAGTAATACGCGGTGTTGCACAGTAGCACACGGTTTTGCACAGTAATTCTAATTATTGATTCTTACGTAAGAAGACACTTACTCAATTATTGTTATAGTAATTACTGTTCAATATTTTATATTATTGATTCAATAATTGCTACAATTGCATAATATTTTATTGGTTCAATAATTGCTACGTTGATATTTTATATCAATAATTGCTACATTGATATTTTATATTATTAATTCAATAATTGTTATTGCACAATATTTCACATTATTAAATCAATAATTGTCACTCTTATTATTTGAATAATATTATTAGATAGCATTATTGACAATATCTAAGAAAGTTCTGTCTAGGAGGAGTTATTTAATTGCGCGCCAGTAAGGAGAAATCCTTATCGGAAGGCCCCCTTTTTCCTGGGAATGATCTGGTTGTTAATATTGTAGTTCTGTAATATCATTTGTGAATATTAATTATTGATTTATATGATAAGGAAATATTTATTTCAATTTTGATATAAATGAAAGGATTTTTAAGAATGAGATATTTGTTGAAAGTTTGGCAATTATCTCCTCCGATAAAATATTCATTAAAATATATTATTATAATATATTATAAATGGTTAGATAATAATGTGTTATTATAATATATATATATATATATATATATATATATATATATATATATATATATACGAATGCATTATAACAGCCTTTTTTTTTTCCTCTCCAAGTTGGTTTCCTGGAAACCATTCCTTTATTTTCAAATATTGTGGGCCCTAATTATTGACAAGGAGAGTTAGGCAAAAGAAAAATTGGCAGAGAAGAAAAAAAAAATTAGGCAGGTGGGTGGCGGAGGAAAAGGTTAGGCAGCATGCTTTGTTTTTTCTCCCTCCATTGCACTATATAAGGAGGGCAACCCTCCATCCTAAATCACACCAAAAATCTCAAGCATTTTTACTATAGTATTGTGAGTATTTCTTTTGAGTATAAGAATACTTTGAGTGTAGTTTTGTGCAAGATTTTCTCAGAATAATATCCGATATTCTAATCAAATTCAATTTTTTTTTACTAAGGTAAGGGATGTTATTTTCTTTCGTAAATGATGTTATTCTTTTCAATATCATTATACCAAAATATTGTCATGGATTTTATTATGAAAGTCTTACTTTTTCCGTCGGGGTTACTATTCACGTATACGACACTATTCACGTATACGACACTATTCACGAAAAAATTAAATTTTCTTCTATATGTCCAAGTTGCTTGTTAAGGTTCCTATCTTTGATTGGATCCATGTTTTGAGCTCTATTATTGAATTTTACTCCACAAAGTATTATTATAGAGTATTTTTGATCTTGGATAAACTAAAATGCGAATAATTAATCTTTGTCCTTTATCTCACTGGATTCGTTATTTATATTATTTTTCATCATCCTCAGTCCTAAATGGTGATATAAATGAATATCTTTGGCCTGTAGAGCAAAGATGAATGATTACCTGATGAATATCTTTGGCCCATAGTGCAAAGATGACAGGTGTTGAGATGAACATGGCCAACTGGTGATACAAATGAATATCTTTGGCCCGTAGTGCAAAGATGAATATTTGATTCGAGATGTCTATTGATTGATGTTACAGGGATAAAATATTGATGATGGACTTTTAAATCATAGAAGATAGTACACTTCATTATCTACTTAACTCTTCTAATGAATTGTTATTTTCGCTGCGAATATTGATCTAAAACTTGTTGTACATAATATTTTATCTGAATTATTGAAGACTAACGATAATTTATTTTCCATTATCTTGGTCATAATATTCTTTACTGGGCTAGTTGAGCTCACCCTTTTCATCTATTATCCTCTTCAGGGAATGAGAATGTTGCGGGAACTAGTCAGAGATTAGTGTGATGGTCAGAATAGAGCAGTAGTAGTCCTCGCTATTTTTGTAAAATAATGGGATAATAATTGTAATAAATAAGGAATGAATTTGAATGTTTCTATTTCGTATTATATACGATTTGCATTGAAATTCATAGTTGTATGGTCGTATTTCTCACGACCTTTTGTTATAAAAGATTGTATTTGAATTCTGTACCATGTATTTGGCGACTCAGAATGGGTTGGTATTGAACCTATTTTGGGGGCGTCACATGGCCGGTGGCAACGGTGGTGGCTAGAGGGAGATGAGAGATGAGAGAGATGAGAGAGATGAGAGAGTGAGAGATGTGAGGAGAGGGAGATAAATGAAAAATGAAAAATGAGGCAGCTGAAGAAGACGAAGTCTGATTAGGTTTTATAAGTTAATTTCGATGGAATTTCCGTTGGAAATAAGTCTCTCAAAATTAAATTAACCTCAACGAACATTCCCTTGGAAATAACTATAGTTCTGTCGAAATTAGGTTTCGCGCTAGCGAGAAACTTGGCGCTAAAAAGGGCCTTCTACTTTCGACGGAATTCCGTCGGAATTAGATTATGTTCGAGGGACTTATCGTCAACGAATTATTTCGTCAGAAATAAGTTAATATCAATGGATAATTACGTCGAGCTTACCCCTTTTTCTTGTAGTACTTTTCACATTATTATTACATTCTGATAAGTATGTCATCCACCTTTAAAACATATTTTATAGGGAAGGGTAAAACGTAATATATATTTCAATTCCATATATTAATACATTTATTACATTCTGATAAGTATGTAATCAAACTTTAAAACATATTTTTTAGGAAAGGGTAAAATGTAATATTTTAATTTCGTATACTAATTCATTTGAGGATAATTTAGTGGAAATGTAATGGTCGATAATGTACTATATCCTTGTAATTAGGGTTATTAATATTTATTGAATAAAATAATATTTTTATGGAAATGTTTGTGTGTTATGTGGTTAAAAATTGATTTTTTTTTACCTAGATTACATGTTATGTGATTATGGATATGTGTTGGGATTTTTAGACGAAATAATTTTTTTTCAAAAAAAACGCTAAATCACTATTCATAAAACGCAGAAAACGTTTTTTTCATTTTTTGAGTTTTTTGAATTACGACATAGCATTTATTTGGAAAAAGGGAGACTTAATCTCTAATAAAAATATTTTTATCGGAAAAGACGTAAAAATACTATTCACGCTAAAAATGCATTTTCGTGTTTTCGAATTTTTGAATTATGACATAGCGTTTGTTCAGGAAGTTGGGCTGAAAAGCGAAATCAAAATTTAGAAATGAGGAAGTCAATATTATAACTAAACGTAAAAGTTAGAAAAGTTAAGCCTAGGGTTTGAAATATCATGACTAAGGTTGAGCCAAGGGTTGGAGCCTAGTGAAAGTAGTATGTACACAAGCCAATCATGTTTGATTATAAAGCATATACTTTGTAACAATCTTATTCATTTATTAATAAAAGTATTATTTAATTAAAAGTATTTAATTTATCTACATGGTGCTGTTTTTATAGTATATGATAAACCCATAGTTTTAAGCAATGCTTTTAGAATCATGATGATGATCATGCTAATGAGATCTAAATTCTTAGATAGGTTAAAAACTAAAATAGTTCCCAATCGATGGATTACTAAAAAGGGGATTAGTAAATCTGGATAGACTGGTACATATGTTGATTGCTCATTGGATGAGGATGATTGGTCTCATGATCATTTGAGTGGAGACACTAAAGCAAGTATGTAGGTTCTTATTGGAGAATAAATATACTGAACGTGACTCGCTAAGGAATACCTAATGGAGTTTTACTCGCCTGTCAATAGAAATTCCTAATGTGATAGTAGTTGATAAGTATGTTTTATACCTACTTACTGTCTATCAACTTGCTAGGATTATAGCTTAATCTCAGGTATTTTAGTGTCTTTAAATGTGTTTTATCTTTGTTTTATATATTTTAGTCAGGAAACTCTTTTGGTAAAGAATTGGCAAGAAATGGCATGAAAAGGCATGGTTTTGGCATGGGTATGGCTAAAGGCTTCATGGAGATCTTATGATGAACCAAAGGTGGGATTGGCATGAGGAAATGGCATATGGCTTGTGCAAAAAAGGCCTCAAATCAGTATTGAAGTGAAGGCAAAAAGGTGAAGAAAGAAGAAGAAAGATGGTCTAAAAGCAGCAGAGATGAAGGAGAAAGAAGCAAGAAAGAAAGCAGTAAGAAAGCACAAGAGATCTGCAATACACCAGAATGCACCAGTAGGAAACAGGGCACCGCGTGGCCCTCGCCAATTTAAAGAAGGAACGCCGCTCGCCCGCGCCGTGTGGCAGACTCTAGAGAGTCCTCTGGACAAGCACGCTCGCGCCCCAAATGCATTACAGGGCCGCGCGGCCGCGCCGGTCAAGAAATATTAACTTTTTCATTTAACTTTTCTACTGAAGTGTATTTGATATATATGGTGTAATTTGCAAGGACGGAAGATAACATTCTATTCAGTATTCATAACTTAGTTATTATTCCTATTCTAGGGTTTTTAGAGAGCTAAGGAGGGCTTTGGAGCTTCACTTCTTCTCCCTTTCTAGTTCTAGTATATTTCATTTCTAGGGTTTCATTTTGGGTTTGATTGTGGTCTGAATTTGACATTGAAGGCTTCATTTGGAAGGAGGATTATCAGCTTTGCATTTTTATCTCTCTTAATCTCATACTTTCATATTTGCTTTTAATGTTTAGATCAAATTCCATAATGGTGAGAGGTTCAAAGATGAACTAATCTCCATTATGGGATTCTAATGAATCTTGTTGCTTAGTTCAATATTGTATGCCTCATTGAATATGTATGATTGATTATTTATGGGTTGCCTAGCATAGTTGTATTGAATGTTTAGATGCTTGATCACCATCTACTGTAATAGTTTATATGGAATTGAAAGAGGAAGTATAAACTTAGATTTTGCCATGCTATCATATGTTCATGAAGTTTGCATGTGATGAATTTTATAATTCGTAATCCGGATAGACATATACCGGCTTACCATATGTAGCCAATTGGGAACTTGAACTTTAATCGATATTGCTTGTAAATCATATAGACATATAGTGATTTAGGTTTTAGTGATGTTCATGTGATTTCTATCTCTTTTGTGGATATTATATGATATGGACTTGGTTTATTAAAAAATAGCCATTTCTCACATTCGTGTTCTCGACTTGCAATCCTAGGTAATCAATTATGCTTGACATGAGGTGTGTGTAATCTGAAAGATGCAATAGGTGAAGTTAGGATCCCATATCTCTCCCATTTAATCCAATTATTTGTTATTTAGTTAAGTCTAGCTTACAGTTATTTTAGTTATTAATTCTCACACTTTGATACTCGTTTAAGCAGCCGAAAATAGCTATAGAATTGTTGCATAATAGTTTAAACATAATTGCTTTTCTCCGTGGGAACGATCTTGATTTATCACTTTATTACTTGTCGACCGTGTATACTTGCACGAGTTTGTGTCCCTTTTGTTAACACCGAAACGACGCAATAAGTTTTTGGCGCCATTGCCGGGGATTAGTTTTTATTTTTATTACTATTGACATCAATTTTTATTAGATTTGTTTGACTTGAACAATTCGCTTCTTATCTTATTTCTAATTTTATGTTTATTTGTGTGTCAGGTACTTGTGGTTAGTTTATGCACACTCGATCAACCAAGTCTGCGTTGGTGCCTCTACAAGCTAACATCAACCGTAGAGCTTGGAGAGCAAACACAAGAAATATTAACACACAAGTGGAACCTGAACAGCCGGTAGAAATGGCAGCCGAAGAACAAAGAGCCGAAAATAGAGCATTGAGGGGTTACTCAATGCCAAGGATAAATGACTTACAATCCAGTATAATCAGGCTAGCGATAGCTGTAAACATTTTTGAGATCAAACCAGGGACTATTCAGATGGTTCAAAACACAGTCCAGTTTGGGGGTGCAGCCACAGAGGATCGTAATGAGCACATCTTGAGTTTTATTGAGATATGCGACACATTCAAATACAACAATGTGACGGATGATGCGATAAAACTTCGACTATTTCCATTCACATTGAGGGATAAAGCGAAGAGTTGGTTACATTCAATACCCTCAGGCTCAATCACTACGTGGGAGGACTTAGCACAGAAGTTTCTCGCCAAATTCTTTCCCATGGCTAAGACTGCTCAGATGAGGAGTGCCTTGTCTCAGTTTGCACAACAACAGGGGGAATCTTTATATGAGGCATGGGAACGATACAAAGAGATGCTACGAAAATGCTCGCATCACGGAATGCCAGAATGGATGGTAATAAGCTCGTTTTATAATGGTTTGGGATGGCAGTCAAGGCCAACCATTGACGCCGCATCAGGAGGAGCTCTATGAACCAAGGACTATGCGACAACGTATAATCTAATAGAGACTATGGCGGCGAATGAATATCAGAATCTGACATCCAGAATGCCGCAACCAAAAGTGGCTGGGGTCTTGGATGTGGATGCCGTCACAGCCCTTTCAGCTCAAATGGCGGCAATGTCAAAGAAGATTGACTCTATGGCTGAAAATAGAGTTCAACAAGATACTTTTGTATGCGAGTTGTGTGTCGGATCACATCCGACAGACCAATGTGCCATCACCACAGATTCGGTTCAGTTCGTCAGCAACTATTATTTTTAAAATGATTTTTAAATCATCAATATTATTTTTAAATAATTTATTTATATTAATAATGATTTTTAAATCATTAATATCATTTTTAAATAATTTATTATTATTTAAAATGATTTTTAAATCATTAATATTTTTTAAAGTAATTTATTCTTAATTACTTTTATTATTATTAATATTTAAATAAATTAAATATTAATAAAATTTTATGTCAAAATATTAAAAATTATTTATTATAATTAAAAATAATTTTTTAGAATTTTTTTATTAATTATTTAGTATTTATTTCTATTTATTTAATTATTTTAATTAATTTTTATTTTCCATCCGTCGCTAAAGGTGTTCTTCACCTCCTCAAGAACAATCCGGTCAACGCGCAGGGGCTCCATTTGACCTGATTTTTCTGGCAATCCGTTTGGTTTCTGAGCAGTCAATTGTGATGAATGTGTAGTACTAATGTAATATTACACACCTATGTTCATTTTAGTGCCTAAAAACATTGCTACAAGATTCCATGACTGGTCAAACCACCCACCCAAGGGCTGTTCTTCATTTCTGGGCTGCCCAGAAATAGATGGTCAATGCCAATCAACGGTTTCTCTGGCCTTATATCTTGCAGCCTGATCTTAGTTTATGTGTTCTAGTGTGGTTGGGGATTGTAGTATAACTATCAGGGTACATGGTTCGAGCACTAACAGAGTCTATGTATCAACAACCAGCAAGGTCTAAGCCTTCAAACAACTTGTCAGACCGCTGCTTAAAATTTCTGGATTACCCAGAATTCACATCTGGACGGTCAACGTCCTTTGACCCTTACTAACTTTCGATCAGTTGCTTCCTAAGGTTTGAGAGTGCTCTGGTAATGTAGCACTCATGTTAGATTATAACCTAAACACAAACTAACATCCTAAAAAGGCTGTCAGTAGCAAGATCAAGGCTGGTCAAACGGCCTGTCAGGCTTGTTCATACGTTTTTTGGGTTACCCAGAAAACGTTCGGTCAATGCCGGTCAACGAGTTTTGACCACCTATAACTCTCAATCTGTTTTTCTGATTGTCATTCCATCACTTCTAGGCTAATAACAACATTACACACTACAACTATCAAGCTTTAAAACATCTTTACATTAAACAGATAGCGATCTACAAGCCCTGACATTCATCGTCAGACCCTATTTTTCAACTTCAGCAGTTTTGTTTAAAACTCCATTTTGATGCTTTTAAGTGTTATAGATCCATGTTTTAGCAAATCAGAACACTAAATAACTTACTAATTAACATCTTTAAACAATAACAATAACAATCAAATTTTCAGAATTCAAAATTTAAGTTAGGGTTAGGTTTTTACCACTTTTTGAGCTCTTTTGATTCTTTCCTTTCTAATTCTGTTTCTGGATTGCTGAGTGTTGTTTCTGAGTTGGTTAGTGGTGTATATTAAGGGTAAAATTAGTGGCTTTAGACTTCACCACTTAGCCTTATATCAAAAGCTCAAGTGGGGTTAAAACCTAAGTTTTCTTACTTAATTGACAACTAAGACTATTTCATTTATGAAACCAGGTTGTGTTGTCATGCCAAGAGAGTTATAGAGCCATGGGACAAATCTTTTGCTTGACAAGCAAAAGATTTGTTCCTATCTTATTTTAAAAATAAACTTTAAGGGCATTTTGGTCATTTTATATGTACTAAGGGTATTTTGGTAATTTCTTACTTAAATCCAAGGGTAAGTTAATTATTTCATATTCTCTTTAGAAAATTAAAAACAAGATTGAACAATTAGGGTTGGTTAATTTAGAGTTAGGGTTTATAATTGTAATTAGGGTTTTATAATTAGGGTTAGGGTTTTCTAATCCTTAATTAGGGTTTTTCTAGAAATCTTTTGTAATTAAATCTTTAATACCTCATATTAAATTAATATATGTAAATATTCATAATCCTATATAACATTATCAATGTATTATGTTATAATTCCCATTTATTATAACAATTAGGGTTTGCTTATAAAACCTTTCATATCTATTTACATAGTTATATCTTATGTGTTGATATATAATTATATATACTAAAAATAAAATTAAATACACATCACACAAGATATAAGATATATTAATATTTACTTTTTATATTAATATTATTGTTTAAAGATTGGAATATTACAATCACCCCCTCTTATAAGAAATTCGTCCCGAAATTGAAATTACACCCTATGAAAACAACTGCGGAAAATCTTCTCGCATCTTATCTTCTAGCTCCCATGTAGCTTCTTCAATATCATGATTCTTCCAGATTACCTTAACCGATGATATAACCTTATTTCTCAACACTTGTTCTTTTCGATCCACTATCTGTACCGGAACTTCTACATACGATAAATCTTTCTCTATCTGAACAGGTTCATAGTTTATCACGTGCTTATAATCATGCTTATACAGACGTAGTACAGACACATGAAACACATTATCGATGTGTCCAAATTCTGGGGGTAGGGCTACCTCGTAGGCTACTTCACCTATTCTCCTTAATACTTGAAATGGGCCAATGAATCTCGAGCTCAGCTTTTCCTTTTTACCAAAACGAATCTTTCCTTTCCAAGGAGATACTTTCAGAAAGACATGACTCCCAACACTAAACTCTCGTAGCTGTTTGTGCTGATCTGCATATTTCTTCTGTCTATCATGAGATGCTTGCAACCGTTGTCGTATAATTCGGATCTTCTAAGTGGTTTGTTGAACTAACTCAGGTCCAAGCATTTACCTTTCCCCAACTTTATCCCAGCATAAAGGTGTTCTACACTTCCTACCATACAAGGCTTCATATGGTGGTATTCCATTACTGGCATGATAACTGTTGTTGTACGCGAATTCTACCAACGGCAACTGATCCTCCTAACTCCCTTTAAAATCCATAATGCAGGTTCTCAACATATCCTCCAACGTCAGAATGGTTCTCTCACTTTGTCTATCGGTTTGCGGGTGATATGCTATACTCAACTTCAACTGGGTTCCCAAGTGCGTCTGAAGACTCCTCCAAAAGTTTGACGTAAACCGTGGATCTCTATTTGACACTATTGATACAAGAACTCCATGTCTAGAAATAATCTCTTTTATATATAACTTTGACAACTGATCGAGATTATAAATAACCTTGATAGGTAGAAAATGGGCTGACTTGGTGAGACGATCAACTATTACCCAAATAGCATTGTGGCCTTTCTGAGTGACAGAAAGTCCTACCACAAAGTCCATAGTGATGTGTTCCCACTTCCATTCAGAAATCGATAAAGGTTGTAGTAATCCACTCGGTCTTTGATACTTAGCTTTAACTCCCTAGCATGTGAGACACTTGCTTACCCATTCTGCTATCTCTCTTTTCATGTTTCGACCACCAAATATGTTGACTCAAGTCTTTATATATTTTAGTACGGGTGCACAACAAACTTAGAACTATGGGCTTCCGTTAAGATTTTGTTTAAGTTTTATGAAGGTTGTAATTGGTTTTGCAATTCTTTATTATTGGGTAGATATATGTTTTAAATAGAAAGTGAACACCAAATAATGTGGAAACGAAGTACTTGGATTTGGGGGTGTCATAGGTTGGTATCAAAACAGTAGGTTATGAACCTTAGGTGGGGGAAAAACCTTAGGTAGTAGCCTTATAGTAAGATCGAAAAGATAGTGGTGATAGGTAAAGATAATAAACTACCTTATGTGCTATGTGTTTACGTTTAGGTATTCGAAGAGTGACGACTCGATATCACGTAATAATAAACTTTAAAATTCTTTTGTCAGGATGACGAACATTGGAGAGTCCAGTCAGGCTAGAGAGGATATACCTTAGGTGCCTAGAGAGGAGGAACCCCGAGACATCCATGTTATCTGGGAGCAGCTGGTTAGGAGAGAGCCATCTCCAGTAATCACGGTAGCTGGTCAGGTGCGTGAGCTGACACCTATTCTAGAGGAAGAGGACGAGGACGAGGACGAGGACGAGGACGAGGACGAGGACGAGGACGAGGACGAGGACGAGGACGAGGACGAGGACGAGTCTGAAGAGCAGGAAGAGGAGGAAGAGGATCCCGAAGAGAAATTTCCACCTCACTCTGTTAGTGCTGAGATGTACGAGGCGGTCTAAGATAGTAACGTGGAGCTTCATGGTCGAGTCTGAGAGCTCGAAGAAACCATCCAGCAGCGGGACGAGACTATCAAAGAGATAGCTAGTGATCTAGGAGAAGTGCAGTGGAAGCTAGTCCGCATAGAGAATGATAGAGATGAGGCCTGAGCCAAGCTAGCAAAGATGAAGCAAGAAATCCAAGAGGAGTCAACAAAGCGTGCCAGAAGCTGAGGAAACAAGCTTGAGGGCTATTCAACAAGCCGATCGAGCGAAAGATGAGGCTGAAACCAAGAGAACCAAGCTAAGAGAAACAGAATACGCTTTCCATACGGCCATAGATAGGGCCCAGGACCGTATCTTCTATTACCCAGCTCAGTTCCAAGGTTTACTGTAGTATGTGGTGGATCAAAGGACAGCATTTCGGGTGATGGAGGAAGAACGAAGAGAGGTTGTGCTGACGTCTTAATATGCCTAGATATTAGAGCTTTTAAATAATATATTTCTTTTTGTAATAAATAAATGTAAATCCCATAGTTTGAGATAATAATGGGATAAAGTGATGATGTAGTCTTGTAACTTGTTCCAGTTCAGGAAAGATGATGTAAATAGCAGAAATGCTATCTATCCTATGATTTAAAACTACGAGTAATGAATAAAAGAAGTTTATGGATATGCTATGTGTTCATATATGAACTGAGTTATTTAAATGTTTAAGCTGAACTTGAATACTTAAGAATTGAATAAAGGAGCTAATAATAATTTTCTTAACAGAAAATGCCTCCTAGAAGAAGACCAACACGTCAAAACCCCGAGGGTTCGACGAACAACAATGATGGAAAAAACCCTAACCCGATTCAGCAGTTAGTGAACCTGCTGACAGAAGCGATGGCGAATCAGCCGCAAGTGCAGGGTACTACATTTAAGGAATTCAAGGCAGTAGGGCCGCCTGAATTCAAGGGATCGACAAACCCGATAGATGCACAGGTTATGGAAATGGAGAAGGTCTTTGACGTGGCTAAGGTCGATGAAGACCAAAAAACCGCATTCGGGACTTTCATGTTAAAGTCAGATTCTAGCTTCTGGTGGCAGGCTAATAAGACCAGAGAAGGTGAAGGAGTCATACCGTGGGTACGTTTCAAAGAGATGTTCTTTGAAATGTACTTCCCTGTGAGTTCGCAGGACCAGATGGAGGTCCAATTCTTAGAGCTTAAGTAGGGGGTATGACGGTGTCTGAATATGTCGCTAAGTTCAATGAACTGGCCAGGTTCGCTACATACCAAGTCAGCACGGACGCTAGGAAGGAGAGGAGGTTTTAGCGGGGACTGAAACCCTGGCTCTACAGTAAGGTCTATATGTTCCAGCTGAATATGTTTGCTATTATACTGGAAAAGGCCATACTTGCTGAGGGAGGAAGCGACGCGGTGACTAAGTTTAACCAAGAGAAGAAGAAAAAGAATGAGACGAAAAACAAGGCTAGTGCTAGCGGGGCTATCCATCAGAAAAGGAAATGGAACGACAGTACCTCTGTTGGGAGTCAGCAGGGAGGCCAACAGAAGAGGAAGCTCAAAGCATATTCTACATGCGGGAAGACTCACACTAGAGTGTGCATGAAAGGGAAATGGGTGTGCTACAATTGTGGTCAGGAAGGCCACATTGCGCCAAATTGCCCAAACCCGAAGAAGGAAGCTTGCTATACATGTGGATCCAAGGATCACATGGCTCGCAACTGCCCTAAGAAGGCAGCGGCAGGGTCAACAGGGAATGGACAAAATAGCAGCGGCAGCACTCTGACTATTGCCGGACTGTCGCCACTGCAAGCTGTTCGACCCACTACCCGTACGTTCAACATGACGGTGCAGGATGTCGTGCAATCAAAGGATGTGGTGGCAGGTATTATTCTGATCAATAGTATAAATTCATATGTATTATTTGATTCGGATGCTACTTGTTATTTCATATCTGATGATTTTGCTAAAACCGTAGACTTACCTGTAGAAGAGTTAGCTTACCCCTTTGAACATAGATATTGTGAGTATGGAAGTCATTCCTGTTAGGTTTGTATACAAGAACTATAGGTTGGGCATTAAGGGTCATAAGCTGAGGGTAGATTTGATTCAGATAAAACTTGGGGAATTCGATGTCATATTGGGAATGGACTGGTTGTTCAACCATGGGGCGGTAATCGACTGTCAAAAGAAGTCGGTAAACCTTACGACTCCGTCAAAGGTAGTGTTCTATGGTAGTAAATCGCCTAGACAGGCAAACTGTCTGACGGGAATGCAAGCCAAGAAACTTTTGACGCAAGGCTGTGTAGGATATCTAGCCTACATAGTAGATACGCGTAAGGAGAGCCCAAAGATAGAAGAGTTACTAGTGGTTAAGGAGATTGTGGACGTTTTTCTGAGCGATTTGCCAGGACTTCCGCCAGATAGGGAGATAGAGTTCGTGATCGACTTAGCGCAGGGAACTGCTCCAATTTTGAAAGCTCCATACCGAATGGCTCCAGTTGAGATGAAGGAGCTGATGGTTTAACTACAAGAATTACTGGACAAGAAGTATATTCAACCAAGCGTTTCGCTGTGGGGAGCGCCAGTTTTATTCGTCAAAAAGAAGGATGGATCGATGCGTCTTCGCATTGACTATAGAGAATTGAACAAATTTATGATCGAGAATAGGTATCCCTTACCTAGGATCGATGACTTGTTTGACCAACTGAAGGGTGCTAAATACTTCTCAAAAATCGATTTAAGAAGCGGGTATCATCAATTGAAGGTGAGAAAAGAAGATATACCAAAAAAGGATTTTAGGACTCGATATGGTCATTGCGAGTTCTTGGTGATGTCATTTGGTCTAACGAATGCCCCAGCTGCATTTATGGACTTAATGAATAGGGTGTTTAAGCCACTCCTGGACAAGTTTGTAGTGGTGTTCACAGATGATATTCTAGTTTATTCCAAGACCGAGGAGGAACACGCTGAACACTTAAGGCTAACCTTAGAATAGCTGAGACGAGAAAAACTTTATGCGAAATTCTTGAAGTGCGAATTCTAGTTGGATCGTGTGCAATTTCTTGGCCATGTGATCAACAAGGATGGTATTTCGGTGGATCCGTCAAAGGTTGAAGCGGTAATGAATTGGGATCAACCAAAAATGTCGTCTGAAGTGAAGAGTTTCTTGGGATTAGCAGGTTATTACCAAAGATTTATCTAAGATTTTTCCAATATCGCTACTCCGTTGACGAATTTGACTCGTAAAACAGTTAAGTTTGTTTGGACGGAAAAGTGTGAGGAAAGTTTCCAGGAATTGAAGAAGAGGTTGAGTACTGCGCCGGTGTTGTCTTTACCGGATAGTTCGGGGAATTTCGTGGTATGTAGTGATGCCTCACATAAGGGTTTAGGCTGCGTGTTGATGTAAAGAAGCAAGGTCATTACCTATGCGTCACGTCAGCTGAAGGATTACGAGAAGGGGTATCTGACTCATGACTTAGAATTGGCGGCAGTAGTGTTTGCTCTAAAGATTTGGAGACACTACCAATATGGAGAGAAGTGTGAAATATACACAGATCACAAGAGTCTGAAGTATATCTTTACCCAGAAGGATTTGAACATGCGTCAAAGGAGATGGTTAGAACTGATCAAAGACTATGACTGTGAAATACTTTACCATCCGGGTAAATCTAACGTTGTCGCGGATGCTTTGAGCAGGAAAGGTCGGGAGAAGCTGAATATGTTAACTGATCAGGATCAGTTGATAGAACAGATGGCTAGATTAGAGCTGGAAGTTAAGTTTTTAAAGGAATCGGATGAGAAGTTGTTTCAAGTAACTACTGGCTCTACTCTGGTAGACAAGGTGAAAGAAGCTCAACTTCACGACGAAGAATGCGAGAAGATTCGGAAGAGATTAACCGATGGCAAAGAGTTTAAATTCAGAATTGACAGTGAGAGACTGCTACGATTTGAAGGTAGAATCTGGGTTCCGCCAGTACCAGAAGTTAAGGAGGAGATCTTGAGCGAAGCTCACAGTGCAAAATATTCAATTCACCCTGGGAGTACGGAGATGTACCAGGATCTTAGGCACCATTTTTGATGGCTGAATATGAAGAGGGATGTTACTGAATGCATTGTGAAATGTTTAACTTGCCAGAAAGTCAAGGCAGAACATCAGAGACCTAGCGGATTGCTACAATCATTGGAAATTTTAGAGTGGAAGTGGGAGCATATCACGATGGATTTCGTGGTTGGTCTTCCAGCGACTCAGAAGGGTTTCGATTCAATATGAGTCATTGTGGATTGACTAAAGAAGTTAGCCCACTTTCTGTCGATCAGGATTAAGTACAACTTAGAACAATTGGCGAAGATGTACGTTAAGGAGATTGTTTCTCAACACAGTGTTCCGGTGTCGATTGTATCCGATAGAGATCAACGATTTACGTCGAATTTCTAGAAGCGTTTGCAAGAGTGTTTGGGAATGCAATTGCGAATGAGTACAGCATACCATCCTCAGACCGATGGCCAGATCGAGAGAACAATACAAATACTTGAGGATATGCTGAGAGCTTGCATGATGGATTTCAAGGGAAGCTGGGATGATCATCTACTCTTGGTGGAGTTCGCCTACAATAATAGTTACCACGCGAGTATCGGCATGCCGCCTTACGAAGCGTTATACGGCAGGAAATACAGAACTCTCTTGTGCTGGGATGAAGTCGGTGAACGTCAGCTGTTGGGACCATAATTGGTGCAACAAACTGCCAAAATCGTGAAGCTAATCAGAACATGATTGGTTGCTGCTTATGCCAATCAACATCAACAGAACCGAGAATTTTTACCAGGGAGCTTCGTTTTCCTGAAAGTATCTCCCTGGAAGGGGAAGATTCTATTCGGTAAGAAGGGGAAGCTGAGTCCTCGATTTATTGGACCTTTCGAGGTACTACGAAAGTTGGGCGAGGTTGCTTACGAGGTAGCATTACCTCCGGAGCTTGAGAATATACATAACGTCTTTCACATTTCTGTGTTATGACCTTACAAACACGACTATAAACATGTAATAGAATACGAGCCTTTACAATTTGATAAAGTCTTAACTTATGAAGAGGTTCCTATTCAAATAGTTGACAGAAAGGAACAAGTGCTTAGGAATAAAGCGATACCTTCTGTTAAGGTAATCTGGAGGAACCACAGTGCTGAAGAAGCCACGTGGGAACTCGAAGATGTTATGATAAAATCTTATCCGCAATTATTTGCTTAATTGATTTTTGTAACCCTCTATATATCAATCTAGGGACAGAATCCTTTTAAGAGGGGAAGAATGTAACAGATGAGAATTATTTTTTTTATGAGAAATTTTTTTTATGAGAAATTTTTTTTATGTGGTGATTCTGGGGACAGAATTCTTTTAAGGAGGGAAGATTGTAATGATTGAGATTTTATATATTAAATGTTAATATTTATTGAGTGAATAAATATTTTATGTGATTTATTTATTGAGTTAAATAAATAAATTATATAATTTTGTGGACTGATTTAATTAAGAGTAATATTTAATTTAATCGATGTGTATTGATTTTATAGTATAGTTCTAATTTAATTGAGATAATTAAATTAGATAAATTATGTGATGAGTGTTGCATGAATAATAGTTAGTGAGTAATTATAATTATGTGACAATTTTATGTGATTAATTGATGTTAGATTTTAATTAATTAAATAAGAATGTTAAAGAATTAATTAATTAAAAGTTTGACATTAAGGTATGTGTTAAAATGATTTATAAAAATAAAAAAAATGATTTTTAACCAAACAAGGCCCTTACTTTTGTTTTAAAAGGCTTTTGCCAAACAGGGCCCTTGCACTAGCTTTAAACCTAATTTAACCAAACAAGCCTTAGCACTAAAATCTATTTTTTTAAATTAAGGTTTGTCAAACATAGCCTTGTGGCTTTTGAAATCCTATACCTGACAATTTATTCTGGGGAGTAATTGCCCTTAATACATATTATTATATCAGTTAAAGTATATGTATTATATTTTATATGTTTACGTTAGTTGAGTCTAAGCCTAAGTCTAACAGAAAGAAAGAAACAGAGAGAAAGGGTTAGAGAGAATTATCAAAGAAGCAGAAGAAGAAGAAACTTTGAGAAAGCAAGAGGAGAGCTATACTCCATCATCATCTCCATCTCTTCTCTTAATTCAAACTAGAAAAGGTATAATCTTACAACTCCATAAGTTGTAATCATGTTCTTCTATAATTTCATAGTTTTAGAATTCTCTGTAAAAAAAATCTCTTTGTGAAAATTCTTGATTTTGATATGTGTATGGGATGTGTACATATATATTTATATATATATATATATGCTTACATGTGATTTTTATAGTTGTTTAAGTGTTTCAATTCACAAGAATATGATGAACACTATGAAATCATGTTCATAGTACTCTATTATGAAGTTATTTCAAAAATAGTTTTTAAATTATCAAAGAAATTGATGTAAGCATGAAGCTATGTGTAATATGTGTTATAGTATGATGTGATAGGAGTTATATAGTTGTTTTAACAATTCAATCCATGTAATTTTGATAAACAAGAAGAATTGTGTTCATATGATTTACTGTAAGCCAATTCTTTTAAAAATGGCTTTTGAAACTATCAAATTGATGTTTGATTGTGGGTTATTGTTTAAATTGATAATGGATTATGTTAGTATGTAAAGAATAGGTGTTATTACAATTGGAATTACTTGAATTAATTGAAAAACGAATTCGTAATAGTAATTTTCGTCAAGAATGCTTAATATCGTAGTTTTCTTCGAAAATCATGAAAAACATTGGTTTGATCATGTGTTGTATGGATTTTTCATGTTATAATCATGTTAAAGAGTTTAAAATATTGTTGTTAGCAAGTTTCATATTAATTATATTGGGAAAAGTCGAATTCGGTGCGAAAAAATAAGCCAAATTGGCTTATTTCTCTGCCAATTCGCGAACCAGCACTTCCACCAGAGGAGGGACCCGCCCCAGCGTGGCTATTGCCCTTGGGGGACCCGTTCCAGCTGGTTAACAAGCTGCCCGAGAAGTTTGGTTTTTGTTTGTTGAGTTTTCATGCCCCGTTTGTTTAGGTAACTTATTTCTATGACTTGATAAATGTAATAGGTTATAAGATAACATGCTTTTGATGTGTTTAAGATAGATTGAAGTTTTATATGAATGTGTTATATGTGTATGAGTGTGTTACTTTCATAAGGTACACCACGCGATTTAAAGCGTTATAAGCTTATGAATGTATGTCGTGAGTTTATACTCACGCACCTATGTTGTAAACAACATTGTGAGTTGGACTTGAGTATGAAGTTCAATGGTTTAAACATTGTAGTTGGGTACTAATAGATGTTTTGAACGTGATGTGAATGTGTAGGGTAACTGTGAAGTGGTTGTAGTTATTAAAGTGTAGCTTGCGCTTGAGGCAAGTTCCCTAATCCTTATTCTTATACGTTAAGCAAGTTTCTATTTCTAAACTAGACATTTACTTTGTACAAGCTTTCTAAACTATTATTGTACGCTATGCAAGCTTTATCAATGCATCTTTTTATTGTGCAAGTTCTCTAACCCTTGCTCAAGATGTCATGCAAGTTTATTTTCGATTCTTAACTTGTTATGTATTGTATAACTTATATCGTATTCCAATGTTCATAATGCAATTATTGTCATAGTGTTGTGATCTTGACTTAATTGTTCAAGTAAGATCTACTTATTTCTGCAATTGCTTTAAGTTATTTCTAAAGCATGTAGATTATTTCTATATCTTACAATTGGTTCATGATTTTTATATTATTGAACTGTTAAAGCACTGTGAGTCGATTCAACTACTTCTAGTTGATAATAGTTGAAACTCCAAAGTTCCTTTATCTATCCAAACCAAACTTTCTTTGGTGCGAACTTGTATTCAAATACTGAGAATGAACAACCCTATCTATTAGGGGACATTTATGCGAAAGCGTTAAGATGGTTGTGCACAATACATGGTACGAATGGGTGATCCCCCTGAGTACGAGTTGAAGGTCCATAGTCTTAATGACTGGTAAAGGTTTAAATAGAAATATTTATAACCTAGGACATAGTTCAAGGTCGTATGACCCTCAGATAAAGTCTATACTCAAACTTTAAATATGATGGAAGAATTATTATTCAATTCTTTATTTTGATGAAAGTAAGGTGATTCAAACTCTTTTGAAAATATTCACTATGTCATATCACTGTTGTATTTCAAGTGAGCTTTTGTTTGCTCACTCTTGCATATTTTTACAAACCCTTGTAGTTAAGGTTGAGAATGTTGACATTCCGTCAACAAGTAAAGGAAAAGGAAAGATGAGCAAGTGAAGGCTTGTGGTTTCAAGTTTATATTGTAATAAGATTTAGTTAACGATATTTTATTTTCGCATTTACTTTGTTTGATGTTAAGGTTTAGTTAACCTTGGTATTTTATTTGGACAAGTTGTAATCTTTGGTCAAGGAAGATTTTTTTAAGTTTTATGAAGGTTGTAATTGGTTTTGCAATTCTTTATTATTGGGTAGATATATGTTTTAAATAGAAAGTGAACACCGAATCATGTGGAAACGAAGTACCCGGATTTGGGGGTGTCACATGCAAGGTCAATCACAAACTCAATCTCTCTGTCAAGTGGAAGACCAGGTAGATCACTTGGAAACATGTGTTGGGTTTGTACGAAATCGTGACGCAATCAAATTATAAAAATTAGCGGAAGCATGGTATATCAGAGTTTAAAAAATTTCTACAAAACCATTACCCGGATCATCCTTTATGCAAATTATTAATTTAAAACGATAAATAAGAAGTTATAGAATCATACCCTTGTAGAACGAAGCTTCCACAGGTACGAGTTCAACTCCTTGTTCTTCGTGATCTCCTTGAATTTTCGGGTTAGATTTCTTCATTTGATCAACGTTAGCCACCCAAGTGTTTGGCTAGAGGTGATTCACGAAGGAAGATGAATTATCAAGAAAGAGGGTGGTTGGCTTAGTTTTCTATTCTCTATAGAAAAGGAGTACTCTCCAATAATTAGAATTTCATCAACTGATATCTATTACAAGACTTCTCTTATATAGATATTGGTCAACCCTTCTAATGCTATTACACATAGGATTTCATTTAAATAATTAAACTCATTTAACTAATTTAGGCTTCCCACCACATTGGGAATAATTAATTAAATTTATTTAATTAATTTGTCTCCTAATCTTATTAGGAATAAATGAGAGTACTAATATTAAATTAATTACTAAACTCCTTTAGAAATTAAAATAATAATAATTGTAATAATATTAATAAGACATCTCTTTATATTTAATATTTTCAAAATTTTAAATAATAAACATTAAGCTATTTAATTTATTCTATCACCATAGATTAAATTAATTACACTTAATGCATTATTACGATTATGCCATTACTTTCTTAAATAATTATTCTTCCTTTTATGGTATGACCCTTTAGGTTCTCCATATTAAACCGGTTGTGAATAAATCAATTAGAACAATTCTAATCTTATTTAAATAAATAAATTAAATTAATAATCTATTTAAATAAATAATATTTATTCTACAATAGGGATAAGCCTCCCTAGCGATCAATGACTTTCCAAATAATATAGATTTCAACATTAATCATAAAAGAACTTGTGAGTAAATAGTTACCGTACAATTCATTCCTTTCACCATACAATGTTTCAATTAAATATAAGACATGGATTTACTGTCAAGTCTTATTTTATTTAATTATATGTATTTCGATTAGAAAATGCACAACTCCAAATAATACAAATTAAAAATTCCTTTCTAATTTCATTCCACCTTGGTCAAGGATTCCTGGGTTGTCATTTAACGAATCACATAGGACATATCTCCTCTTTTACTAGAGGTGGTGGATTCTTTATTGATCATTCATTATCTCCATATGTAACTCATTATACCCAAGCATACCCTTTTATATACCCTAAAGGGCTTTAAGGAATAAGTCAAAGTATAATTCATTACATACAAGATACTATGTTGGTCTCAAGTCCAAGGATCACTTGTACTACTATCACATTACGAATTCCTATTGACAGGCGAGTAAAACTCCATTAGGTATTCCATAGCGAGTGAGTTACGTTCAGTGAACTTATTCTCCAATAAGCACCTGCATACTTGCTTTAGTGTCTCCACACAAATGATCATGAGATCAATCATCCTCATCCAATGAGCAAGCAACATATGTACCAATCTATCCGGGTTTACTAATCCCTTTTTTAGTAATCCCACGATTGGGAACTATTTTAGTTTTAAAGCTTTTTAAGAATTTAGATCTCATTTGCATGATCATCATCACGATTCTAAAAGCATTGCTTAAAACTATGTGTTATTTACATATTATAAAAACAGCACCATGTAGATAATTAAATACCTTTAATAAATTAATATTTTTATTAATAAATAAATAAGATTGTCTCCAAAGTATATGCTTTATCATCATACATGATTGGCTTGTATGCATATTACTTTCAATCTCCCACTTGCACTAAAGTCAATCGCCGTGGTATCTCATACCCTTCTTCTCTAAGTGACGATCAAACTACTGTTATGTTAAAGCTTTAGTAAATGGATCTGCAATGTTATCTTGAGAGTCTATACGCTCCTCTTTCAATGATTTCTTTAATCAAAGTGCCGCAACACATGTTTAGATTCAAGATGAGACTTAGGAACTATTCCTAGTTCTGTAATAAACTTTTCATCCGAAACATCAACTTGCAGCTTCACTTACAGTTATATTCTTTGTCTTTGTCACTAAACCAGCAACTTTTTGTTGTTTGGAACCTTTCCAATTCACTGCACCATCTTTCAAGGTAACGACTTACCCTAAAGTGGATTTGCTATCGTCTTTGTCAGTCTGAAAACTTGAGTCTGTTTAGCACTCTAGTTTAATTCAGACTCATCATGTGATATGATGACATCCTTAGTGTCAGTTAAGTAATTTAATATGTTTATCACTGTCTCACAGTAATCTTCTCCAGAATATAGGATGCTTCTCCCAAGTCCTTCATGGAGAAGTGTTTAGATAACCAGATTTTAATCGATTGTCGCATAGGAATGTCATTCCCTATTAGTAATATATCATCAACATATAGTCCAAGGAATGAAGCAGCGCTCCCACTAACCTTCTTGTACACACATGGTTCATCCTCGTTTTTGATAAAATCAAACTCTTTGATTGTCTCATCAAAACGAATGTTCCATCTACGAAAATCTTGCTTCAATCCATGAATGGATTGTTGTAGCTCATATACATGATTTGTTTCAACCATTGAAACAAAAAACCATCTAGCTGTATCATACATACATTCTCCTCTAATAATGTATATTTGAGGAACGGGAGTCTCCATGTCCATTTTTCCAGATTAAGTAATTATAAGCTGCAATTGCAAGTAAAATTCAAATGGACTTGAGCATAGCTTCAAAATCCATTCTAGATTTTATGGTCATCTACCATTTCTGTGAGTCTTTATTACTCATGGCATGTTCGTAATTCAATGGATCATCATCATTCATGACGTGTACCTCATCGTCATCCTCTATGACGAATCTATACCTCTTAGGTATCTTCGGTACTCTTCCAGATTTACGAATAGGGTGTGATACAGTAGGTTCTTCCACTTGGTCAGGTACCTGACTCTGATCCGTAGTAATTTGTGGTTCTTGAACTTCTTCAAGATATATCTTACTCCCACTGACCCCTTCATGGATAAACTCCTTTTCCAAGAAGGCAGTATGTTTCACAACAAACACATTTTGATCAGTTGGATGATAGAAATAATACCCTACAGTTTCTTTAGGGTATCCCACAAATCTACACTTGTCAGATTTAGTCTGTAGCTTATCATGTTCAAACTTTTTGACATAAGCTGGACAACTCCAAGTCTTAACATGCTTAAGATTTGGTTTCCTCCCCTTCAACATCTTATATGGAGTCTTTGGGGCTGATTTGGTAGGTACCTTGTTAAGTAGGTATGCAGCCGTTTCTACGGCATAATCCCAGAAGGAAATTGGAAGGTCGATAAAACTCATCATGGATCGAACCATGTCCAACAGTGTTCGATTTCTCCTTTCAGATACTCTATTTAACTGTGGTGTACCTGGAGGAGTCCATTGTGAGATTATACCATTTTCTTTGAGACAATTGAGAAACTCACCGCTTAAGTATTCTCCACCTCGATCTGATCGAAGAATCTTAATACTCTTGCCCGTTTGTTTCTCTACTTCACTTCTGAACTCTTTGAACTTTTCAAATGATTCTGATTTGTATTTCATTAAATACACATATCCAAATCTTGAGTGATCATCTGTGAAAGTAATAAAATAAGAATACTCACCCCGTGCACTTGTTGTCATAGGTCAACAAACGTCTGTGTGAATCAACACTAACAACTCTGTAACTCTTTCTCCTTTTCTACTAAAAGGAGATTTAGTCATTTTACCCATGAGACAAGATTCACAAGTTGGATATGATTCATAATCAGATAGCTCTAAGAGCCCATCCTTATGCAACTTGAATAATCTTGTTTCATTGATATGACCGAGTCTACAGTGCCACATATAGGTATAATTAATATCATCTCTTTTCCTTTTCTTAGTTTGTTCAATTTAAAATATATTTTCTTGCAAGTCAAGTATTTAAAGTCCATTTCGCAAATTTCCAATACCATATAAAACATCATCTTTATAAATAAAACAACCATTGTTCTTTATAATAACGTTAAATCCTTCCATATCCAATACAAAAATAGAAATAATATTTCTAATAATATTCGGAACAAAATAACAATTATTTAGATAAATGGACTTGCCCGAAGGCATCGCTAAATAATAAGTCCCTACAGCTAATGCAGCAACCTTTGCTCCATTCCCCACTCGTAGGATGACCTCATCATTGCTCAGCTTCCTACTTCTGACCAGTCCCTGCACAGTATTACATATGTGAGAACCACAGCCGGTATCTAATACCCAAGTAGAATTATGACTTTCAAAAAAATTAATTTCAATCATAAATAAACCTTGATTGGAAGTCGAAGCTTCTCCAATCTTCTTCTCTGCTAGAAATTTCTTGCAGTTCCTTTTCCAATGTCCCAGCTCATTGCAATGAAAGCACATTCATTTAGCTGGTTCAGGTTTCTTTTGTTCCTTTTCTTTCCCATTTCTCTTAGTCTTCTTGGATTTTTTCTTTTCAGAAGATACCTTGGGCCACTTCCTTTTATTGGAAGAATCCACCATCAAGATATGGTTCTTCTTGGATGGGAAGTGACCTTTTGCAATTTTCAGCATGTTAAGCAGCTCAGGCAAGTTGACATCTAGCTTATTCATGTAAAAATTAACCACAAATTGCGAGAAGGTCTCAGGGAGTGACTGCAAGACCTAGTTTTGACTCAACTCCCCATCCATGATGAACCTAAGCTGTCCAAGGCGTTCAATCAAATTGATCACCTTTAGGATATGAGTCTCGACGGCAGTGCCATCGGTCATCCGAGATCGAAAGAGCTCTTTAGATATCTCATATCTAGCAGTCCTACTCTGTTCACCATACAACTCCTTGAGGTGAAGCAGCATAGCAGGAGCATCCATTTTTTTGTGCTGACGCTGAAGCTCGTTGTTCATGGATGCGAGCATGACGCGTTGAGCCACAAATGCATCATCTTGCCACTTATTGAAAGTGGAAATCTCTTCCTCAGAGGCTGTTTCCAAAACAGATTCAGGAACAGTTGAATTTAGGACACAAGAAATCTTTTTAGCTGTGAGAACAATTCTCAGATTTCTCAGCCAGTCCTCATAATTTATGCCGGTAAGCTTATTTGCATCAAGTATGCTTCGTAGTGAGATTAGTGATTTTGACATTTTTAAAATTCTGTATGTGAAAAGACAACATTTTAGCAAACATTCATTTTTATTAATTTTTGCATACCAAAATAAATTTAGGCCTTTATTTTAAATTAGTATCTCCCACTATTTTCATCAAACTATATTACCCTCACTTATATAGTTCGGCAACATCTAATTAAAGATTTGCTAGTGAGAATAAAGATCCCATTTCAAATGTATATAACCTTGTGGATAGCACAACAAGCGATATACAAATAAATAGGTAGACAACTGTTGTCAATTACATCACCATGTAACTCCTTTTATTATGCCTCTTAAATCATAATGGTCAAGTGTGTGCACATCCGAACTAAAATAATTTAAGTTAAGTCCAGCCTAGCACTTTCATAAATTCAAAAAAGAAAAATGCTCGTCCTTGTGGATAGCACAACAAGACTAGATCATTCAATTTTCTTGATAAGCATCAAATATGATTAATTAATATCTTAAATACGCAACACTCGCCTTGTGGATAGCACAACAAGCTCATATTAAATATTTAATACTCTATTAATTTATCATGCTAGAAGGTGACGTTCGATATTCCAAATATCACTTGATCGCTTTCAACTTAATATAATTTTCTTGAGGGGTTTGTTATTATTTGTCTCATCTTGTTTAGCGCGCATGAACACACACACACACACACACACACATATATATATATATATGTATATATATATATATATAAAATACACGTTATTTTATTAAACATGCGAAGCATGTTTGCATAAAATATAATATATAATATATAGCATGCAATATAGAATACTATATTCTACCCGAGTTGATTATGGACTTTTATTCTAGTTTGATTCACTAGAGCCACAAAGTGAACCAAAAAGGTCAAACCTAGGAGTGCAAGAATTTAAATTTAAACGTAACTATTACATTTAAACACGGGCTCCATACAAACAGGTCTTCACGCGCTCCTTTCTCCTTGGTCTCCAATTTCTTCATGATAGTTCTAACTATGTTTATTACATTAAACTATTTAATTTAAATAGAAACCTTGATTAGCAGTCAAGGGAAAGTACATAACAGGGAGATAGAATTTACATCGAGAAAAAAATCAGAGAAGACAAGGTACGCAGACCCCATTTAATAAAACCCATTCATTCAAGTATTCAACTAAAATAAAATCCAATCACATTGGTCAATACTCTATAATCAACCCCATTTATTTTTATACATGTCACCATATGTATCAATAAATAAATATTCATCTCATGAATTAAAACATTCCATATATATATGAATATCATTTAATGGGCAATTTTAAATTGCATGAAATCCAATTTCAAAATTAAAATAAACTCTTTATTTTAATTATAAAATTATTAAGAATATAATATAATATATATAATATAATCGTTATATTATAAATATATATATGATAACCACGTTTCTGGTGCCATTAGAAATCCTGATTACCTTCTTTGAAATCTTGCAAGTCATCCCTTGTATATATATATATATATTAGCCTTATGTTATGCAATATAATCTACAGGACACCTTTTTTACTTTTTCAAATTGAATCACTTTCAGGTCACCTTTTTGTTAAAACCAATCAATCCGTAAAAGTGAATCATATATTCAGTAGCGATTTTCCATGGATTCAACAGTGAAAACAAAAATAAAAATGCTTTTCATTTTTTTTTCTTCTTTCATAAAAATAATAATTTTATACAATAAATTATTCTAAATACATACTCATATGTATATAAAATCAAAACAATTAATAATTGCATAAAGGTTTGACTCTGATACCACTGTTGGGTTTGTACGTAATCCTGACGCAATCAAATTGTAAAAATTAACGAAAGCATGGTATATCAGAGTTTAAAAAATTTCTACAAAATCATTACCCGGATCATCCTTTATGCAAATTATTAATTTAAAACGATAAATAAGAAGTTATAAAATCATACCCTTGTAGAACGAAGCTTCCACAGGTACGAGTTCAACTCCTTGTTCTTCGTGATCTCATTGAATATCTGGGTTAGATTCCTTTCTTTGATCAACGTTAGCCACCCAAGTGTTTGGCCTCTAGAGGTGATCCACCAAGGAAGATGAATTATCAAGAAGGAGGATGGTTGGTTTAGTTTCCGATCCTCTATAGAAAAGGAGTACTTTTCAACAATTGGAATTTTATCAACTGATATCTATTATAAGATTCCTCTTATATAGATATTGGTCAACCTTTCTAATCCTATTAGACATGGAATTTCATTTAATTAATTAAACTCCTTTAATTAATTTAGGCTTCCCACCACATTAGGAATAATTAATTAAATTCATTTAATTAATTTGTCCCCTAATCTTATTAGATATAAATGAGAGTACTAATATTAGATTAATTACTAAACTCCTTTAAAAATTAAAATAATAATAATTGTAATAATATTAATAAGACGTCTCTTTATATTTAATATTTTCAAAATATTAAATAATAAATATTAAGCTATTTAATTTATTCTATCACCATAGATTAAATTAATTACACTTAATGCATTATTACGATTATGTCATTACCTTCTTAAATAATTATTCTTCCTTTAATGGTGTGACCCTTTAGGTTCTCCATATTAAACCGGTTGTGAATAAATCAATAAGAACAATTCTAATCTTATTTAAATAAATAAATTAAACTAATAATTTATTTAAATAAATAATATTTATTCTACAATAGGGATAAGCCTCCCTAGCGATCAATGACTTTCCAGATAATGTAGATTTCAACATTAATCATAAAAGAACCTGTGAGTAAATAGTTACCGTACAATTCAATCCTTCCACCATACAATGTCCCAATTAAATATAAGACATGGATTTACTGTCAAGTCTTATTTTATTTAATTATATGTATTTCGATTAGAAAATGCACAACTCCAAATAATGCAAATTAGAAACTCCTTTTTAATTTCATTCCACCTTGGCCAAGGATTTCTGGGTTGTCATTTAACGAATCACATAGGACATATCTCCTCTTTTACTAGAGGTGGTGGATTCTTTATTGATCATTCATTATCTCCATATGTAACTCATTATACCCAAGCATACCCTTTTATATACCCTAAAGGGCTTTAAGAAATAAGTCAAAGTATAATTCATTACATACAAGATACTATAATGATCTCAAGTCCAAGGATCACTTGTACTACTATCACATTAGGAATTCCTATTGACAGGCGAGTAAAACTTCATTAGGTATTCCATAGCGAGTGAGTTACGTTCAGTGAACTTATTCTCCAATAAGCACCTACATACTTGCTTTAGTGTCTTCACACAAATGATCATGAGATCAATCATCCTCATCCAATGAGCAAGCAACATATGTACCAATCTATCCGGATTTACTAATCTCCTTTTTAGTAATCCCACGATTGGGAACTATTTTAGTTTTAAAGTTTTCTAAGAATTTAGATCTCATTTTCATGATCATCATCATGATTCTAAAAGCATTGCTTAAAATTATGGGTTATTTACATATTATAAAAACAGCACCATGTAGATAATTAAATGCTTTTAATAAATGAATATTTTTATTAATAAATAATAAGATTGTCTCCAAAGTATATGTTTTATCATCATACATGATTGGCTTGTATGCATACTACTTTCAACACGTCCGGAAACTCATTTACTATTAGTATTTGATCTAACTTTTCCCCTTCTTTTCTCGTATCCATAACATAGGCTAAATACCCGGTACCACCCTTTCGAAGCAATTTCTTAGCCTGCATAACTATTAAACATCGGACTTGCTTTGGTGAACAACTTCCCTTAAACAGTACCTTTGTGTTCAAAGATGTCCTTAAACTTACTTGTTTCCGCTTGCAATCAATTACTGCCTTATGCCTACCAAACCAATCCATCCCCAAAATTACATCAAACTCCCCTAGTTGTATAGGAAAAAGGTTTACGGGTAACTTATGTCCCTGAATTTCTACACTACAATTCTTATGTACTATATGAACAGGGATTATTTCTTTGTTAGCAATTTCTATGTTGAAAGGTACATCTAGATCTTCACATGGCATTTTTAACCCCATAACAAAATCAACAGATGCAAACGAACAAGAAGCACCAGAGTTGAATAACACATAAGTATTTACAACATCAATTGGTATGATTCCTGTCACCACATCTTGTGCCGCCACCGCATCCCTCACTGTCATGTTAAAAGTTCTTGCATTCGGATGATTCTGAGCAACTCTTGTAGCTGCTGCTCCTGGGTTATTATTGAAATTCTGACCTCCTCCCACATTCACCTTCTTGGGCTTTGGACAAAACTTAGACACATGGCCCTCTGTCCCATAGTTGAAACATTTAACATTCTTGCTCTTCTCCTTCTTTTTGGGACACCAGTTGGAATAATGCCCATCTTCTCCGCAGGTGTAACACGTCATCCCTCTGAAATAGCATGCCCCTTTGTAATTCTTTCCACATATCTGACAACGTTCAATTCTTTGATTGTTGTTGTTGTTCCCTCATTTGTTGGCATTGTTGCTAGGGTTATACCGTCCTTTTCCAGGGTTATTTGAATTTGGCTGCGTATTGTGACACCGTTGTCTCCCCTTATTTCAATTCCAAGAATTGAACCTCCATACGATCCTGCATCGAAATGGGAAAGTAATTGGCAAAGAAAAACTCCTCGAACTTGTCCCAATTAGTAGCACCTTCTCCAGCTGTGGCCTTATTGGCTTCCCACCAGTGGTTAGCTTCCTCCTTTAAAAAAAAGTGGCAAAATCTATCTTTTGGTCGTCACTCACCTTGGTTACTTTAAACATCTTCTCCATCTCGGTAATCCAAGTTTGAGCCTTTATTGGTTCATCCGTCCCTCTGAATTCCGGTGGTCCTATTAATTTAAAATCTTTAAACTGGGCTGTGGTTGGGTTATTGGGTGCAGCTGGTAATGCGTTGGCTTTCCTTCCTTACAAAGGTCCTACCAGATTATTTATCAGGGTTTGGGTAGGGTTTTCCTCTGCCTGTTCTTGCTCAAGTTCTCCACGAGTTCTTCTTCTATGTGCCATTTATCTAAATATAACAAATGACTAAGTATGAATACCAGTTCAATAATTAAACAACTTAGTTTGATAAACAAAAATTTGTATTTCACATTGTAAGTCTATATATACATATCTAGTGACTCATTCTGGATCACTAGTTTTACACACGATAGAAAAAAAGCTACATAGCATAGCCGACTAGTGATTTATCCTATCACTAGCTATATTATGAAATTCCCTTAATCTTCAGTTCCTTCTTCTTTATTGCTATCCTTTTCTTCAGTTTCTCCACCATCTTCTCTAGCTTTTGTAACCTTTCCTCTAGGTACTCGACCTCTTGAGCCACACTAGGTCCTGAACTGTAAGCCCTATTTCTTCAAGCCCGCCGAGGAGGTATCATCTGTAGTGGTACAACGTCCATGACTTGTTCAACCTCGATTATGTAACGTTCTTCCGACATCTTACAGTCAGATTTATAAAATCGATTAGTATCTAAAAATCATAACTTAATACTTTATTATTATTCTTATCTATTAACTTTCCTAACAACTTTCTCCCTCTCGTAATAACTTTATTTGAGCCTATCTCCTCTATCGTCAAAATACTTCCGAGGTTATAGCCTAAGGGTTTCCTCCTAAGGTTTCAAACCTAAGGCTTTGATACCAAATTGTGATGCCCCCAAATTCTCTACATTTCCTATAGCAGATTTGGTGCTCACGTAAATATTCTATAAGACAATAAATTCTATAAATCCAAAATTCACAGTATCCCAATCAGTTAAGAGTTCTCGTCAGAACAATTATCATATCTGGATACCCTCACTTGGATGTATATATTTATGATCTTACTAATATTTCTTGCTTATCAATAATTCCTATCTATCTGACATTCACAGTACAAATGATAAGATTGTTCTTGGAACTGAGGGGTAACCTCAGTGCTTACAGAACTCCCAAGATTATTCAATATCCTCATTCAGATGTATAGTTCATATAGATATTGTACTTAATACTATTCACTATTAATAATGCAAAACTATTCAACTAGTAAACCAACAACATAATAATATCCGGTTACATAAGGTTCAACCATTACATCAGCATATTACTAATTACAATGTAGTTTTACTACAACAAAACCTTTATTATAAAGTTACTCTCTACCCACATGTATGATTTCCTGAACTTCCTGGGGTGTGAGATGCAGCTGCAAAGGAAAAGAATAATTGCAAGGATGAGCTTTAAAAGGCTCAATAAGTTTTAAAGATTTACAGTTTATACTCACACAATATCTGAATTGAATGAACATATAGTTCAAAATATTTTCCACATATATACTGAGGTTTGATCTGCTAAACCCTATATATTACGAGTTTTTGTTAGTCATATAGACTTAGCAACCCGGGTTGATTCGGTCAACCACACTATCTAGAAGTATGCATATCAACCTACCACAACTACCCGGTCAGTATAAAACTGTCGATCATTAATAACTACCCGGTCAGTGTAAAACTGCCGGTCATTGATAGTACCAGTATACATACTTGTACTAAACAGTATTGGTTTCACCATAGTCTATGCTTTGATATCAAATCAAAAATATTTTTTCGCAAATAACAATTCATATGTCTTGGTTATGCTTGAACAATAAGTCATAACCTTTTTTAAATCACAATTATCACGAATAATATGTATAACAAATTCGTATGCCAATATACAAGAGTTACATTTAATATTGAAATTAAACGAAGTTAGAAAAACTTGCCTTTATCAAAATCGGCTACTTAAGCTATTTGAAAGTATACTCGCAACCTATATATGTTATAACAGTCATTAGAAATGATAACAATTAAGTTCTAATTAAACTATTAGTGTCTGGTTGATTTTGGAGTCCGTTCGGTATTTTATAGCTTCATTGAATAGCTATCGAATTAGTTTTTCAATAACTTTTTTTAAAAGTTTTAATATCTTGTTTAGATATTTTAGTTATTATTTATAATAATTTCCAAATGCTCAAAATAATTTTTAAATAATTTAATATCATTTAAAATGATTTTTAGATTATTAATATTATTTTTAAATATTTAATAACAATTTAAAATGATTTTTAAATCATCAATATTATTTTTAAATAATTTATTTTTATTAATAATGATTTTTAAATTATTAATATCATTTTTACATAATTTATTATTATTTAAAATAATTTTTAAATCATTAATATTATTTTGAAGTAATTTATTCTTAATTACTTTTATTATTATTAATATTTAAATAAATTAAATATTAATAAAATTTTATGTCAAAATATTAAAATTTATTTATTATAATTAAAAATAATTTTTTAGAATTTTTTTTATTAATTATTTAGTATTTATTTCTATTTATTTAATTATTTTAATTAATTTTAATTTTTCATCCGTCGCTAAAGGTGTTCTTCACCTCCTCAAGAACAATCCGGTCAACGCACAGGGGCTCCGTTTGACCTGATTTTTCTGGCAATCCGTTTGGTTTCTGAGCAGTCAATTGTAATGAAGCTGTAGTACTAATGTAATACTACACACCTATGTTCATTTTAATGCCTAAAAACATTGCTATAAGATTCCATGGCTGGTCAAACCACCCACCCAAGGGCTGTTCTTCATTTTTGGGCTGCCAGAAACAGATGGTCAATGCCGGTCAACGGTTTCTCTGGCCATATATCTTGCAGCCTGATCTTAGTTTATGTGTTCTAGTGGTTGGGGATTGTAATATAACTGTTGGGTTTGTACGAAATCGTGACGCAATCAAATTGCAAAAAATTAGCGGAAGGATGGTATATCAGAGTTTAAAAAATTTATACAAAACCATTACATTGATCATCCTTTATGCAAATTATTAACTTAAAACGATAAATAAGAAGTTATGAAATCATACCTTTGTAGAACGAAGCTTCCACAGGTACTAGTTCAACTCCTTGTTCTTCGTGATCTCATTGAATTTTCTAGTTAGATTCCTTAATTTGATCAACGTTAGCCACCCAAGTGTTTGGCCTCTAGAGGTGATCCACCAAGAAAGAGTAATTATATAGAAGGAGGGTGTTTGGCTAAACCTTAGATTTCTATCCTCTATAAAAAATGAGTACTCTCCAACAATTAGAATTGCATCAACTGATATCTATTATAAGACTTCTCTTAAATAGATTCTGGTCAACCCTTCTAATCCTATTAGACATGGGATTTCATTTAATTAATTAAACTCCTTTAATTAATTTAGGCTTCCCACCACATTGGGAATAATTAATTAAATTCATTTAATTAATTTGTCTCCTAATCTTATTAGGAATAAATGAGAGTACTAATATTAAATTAATTACTAAACTCCTTTAGAAATTAAAATAATAATAATTGTAATAATATTAATAAGACATCTCTTATTAATTTATAGTTAATATTTCAAAAATATTAAATAATAAACATTAAGCTATTTAATTTATTCTATCATCATAGATTAAATTAATTACACTTAATGCATTATTACGATTATGCCATTATCTTCTTAAATAATTATTCTTCCTTTTATGGTATGATCATTTAGGTTCTCCATATTAAACTGGTTGTGAATAAATCAATTAGAACAATTCTAATCTTATTTAAATAAATAAATTAAACTAATAATCTATTTAAATAAATAACATTTATTCTACAATAGGGATAAGCCTCCCTAGCGATCAACGACTTTCTAGATAACATAGATTTCAACATTAATCATAAAAGAACCTGTGAGTTAATAGTTATCATACAATTCAATCCTTCCACCATACAATGTCCCAATTAAATATAAGACATGGATTTACTGCCAAGTCTTAATTTATTTAATCATATGTATTTCGATTAGAAAACGCACAACACCAAATAATGCAAATTAGAAACCTCTTTCTAATTTCATTCTACCTTGGCTAAGGATTCCTGGGTTGTCATTTAACGAATCACATAGGACATATCTCTTCTTTTACTAGAGGTGGTAGATTCTTTATTGATCATACATTATCTCCATATGCAACTCATTATACCCAAGCATACCCTATATATGACTTAAAAGGCCTTAAGGAATAAGTCAAAGTATAATTTGTTACATACAAGATACTATGATGATCTCAAGTCCAAGGATCACTTGTACTACGATCACATTAGGAATTCTTATTGATAGGCGAGTAAAACTCCATTAGGTATTCCATAGCGAGTCACGTTCAGTGAACTTATTCTCCAATAAGCATCTACATACTTGCTTTAGTGTCTCCACACAAATGACCATGAGATCAGTCATCCTCATCCAATGAGCAAGCAACATATGTACCAATCTATCCGGATTTACTAATCCCCATTTTAGTAATCCCACAATTGGGAATTATTTTAGTTTTTAAGCTTTCTAAGAATTTAGATCTCATTAGCATGATCTCATCATGATTCTAAAATCATTGCTTAAAACTATGGGTTATTTATATATTATTAAAAATAGCACCATGTAGATAATTAAATGCCTTAAATGAATATTTTATTAATAAATAAATAAGATTGTTTACAAAGTATGTGTTTTATCATCATACATGATTGGCTTGTATGCACACTACTATCAATCTCCCACTTGCACTAAAGCCAATCGCCATGGTATCTCATACCTATCTTCTCTAAGCGACGATCAAACTGCTGTTGTGTTAGAGCTTTAGTAAATGGATCTGCAATGTTGTCTTGAGAGTCCACACACTCCAAGGTGACGTCTCCTTTTTCAATGATCTCCTTGATCAAGTGAAATCGCCACAACACGTGTTTGGATTTCTGATTAGACCTGGGTTCCTTAGCCTTTGCAACTGCTCCGGTGTTGTCACAGTATACGGGAACTGCTTCTCCAATGCTAGGAACCACACCAAGTTCAATTATGAACTTCTTCATCCAAACAGCTTCTTTTGCAACTTCACTTGCAGCTATATACTCTGCCTCTGTCACTGAATTAACAATTGTTTGCTGCTTGAAACTCTTCCAACTCATTGCTCCTTCGTTCAAGGTAAACACATACCCTGAAACAGATTTACTATCATCTTGGTCTGTTTGAAAACTTGATTCCATGAATCCCTCGAGTTTTAATTCAGACCCACCGTAGACAAGAAAAATATCTTTAGTCCTTCTCAAGTACTTTAGAATATTTTTCACTGCCTTTTAGTGCTCTTCTCCTGAATTTGACTGGTATCTGCTCGTTACACTAAGTGCGTGAGTAACATCCGGTCTAGTACATATCATACCGTACATGGTAGATCCTATTTCATAAGCATAAGGGATCTTACTCATACGGTCTCTCTCCTCAGGTGTCTTTGGGGCCTGTTTCTTGGAGAGATGTATTCCATGGCTCATCGGCATAAGACCTCTTTTGGAATCTCCCATGCTAAACCTCTTTAGCATCGTATCAATGTACGTTCCTTGGGATAAGCCGAGCATCCTTTTAGATCTATCTCTATAGATCTTTATCCCCAAAATATAGGATGCTTCACCCAAGTCCTTCATGGAGAAGTTTTTAGATAATCAGATTTAATTGATTGTAACATAGGAATGTCATTACCTATCAGTAATATATCATCAACATATAATACAAGGAATGATACTGCGCTCCCACTAACCTTCTTGTATACACATGGTTCATCCTCATTTTTGATAAAATCAAACTCTTTGATTGTCTCATCAAAATGAATGTTCCATCTACGAGAAGCTTGCTTCAACCCATAAATAGGTCGTTGTAGCTTATAGACTTGATTTGTTCCAACTTTTGAAATAAATCCCTCTAGCTGTGTCATATACACATCCTCCTCAAGTTTCCCATTGAGGAAGGTCGTTTTCACGTCCATCTGCCAGATCTCATAGTCGTTATAAGCTGCAATCGCAAGCAAAATCCGAATGGACTTGAGCATGGCTACTGGTGAGAAGGTTCCATCATAGTCAACTCCTTGTCTTTGTTTGAAATCTTTTACAACCAGTCGGGCCTTATAGGTCTCTACCTTTCCGTCTGCTCCAGTCTTTCTCTTAAAAACCCATTTACACCCAATAGGTTTAATACCTTCAGGTGGTGAAACCAAAGTCCATACTTTGTTTTCATACATGGAGTTCATTTCGGATTTCATGGCTTCAAGCCATTTCCCTGAGTCTTTATTATTCATAGCCTGTTCTTAATTCAATGGATCATCATCATTCATGATGTGTACCTCATCGTCATCCTCTATAACGAATCCATACCTCTCAGGCATCTTTCATACTCTTCCAGATTTACGAATAGGGTGTGGTACAGTAGGTTCTTCTATTTGGTCAGGTACCTGACTTTGATCCGTGGTAACTTATGGTTCTTGAACTTCTTCAAGATATATCTTACTCCCACTGACCCCTTCATGGATAAACTCTTTCTCCAAGAAGGTAGCATGTTTCGCAACAAACACCTTTTGATCAGTTGGATGATAGAAATAATACCCTACGGTTTCTTTAGGGTATCCCACAAATCTACACTTATCGAATTTAGTCTGTAGCTTATCATTTTCAAACTTTTTAACATAGCTGGACAACCCCAAGTCTTAACATGCTTAAGATTTGGTTTCCTCTCCTTTCCACATCTCATATGGAGTCTTTGGGGAGGATTTGGTAGGTACCTTGTTAAGTAGGTAAGCAGCCGTTTCTAGGGCATATCCCCAGAATGAAATTGGAAGGTCGGTAAAACTCATCATGGATCGAACCATGTCCAACAGTGTTCGATTTTTCCTTTCAAATACTCCATTTAACTGTGGTGTACTTGGAGGAGTCCATTGTGAGATTATACCATTTTCTTTGAGACAATTGAGAAACTCACCGCTTAAGTATTCTCCACCTCGATCTGATCGAAGTATCTTAATACTCTTGCCCATTTGTTTCTCTACTTCACTTCTGAACTCTTTGAACTTTTCAAATGATTCTGATTTATATTTCATTAAATACACATATCCAAATCTTGAGTGATCATCAGTGAAAGTAATAAAATAAGACTACTCACCTCGTGCACTTTTTGTCATAGGTCCACAAACGTCTGTGTGAATCAACGCTAACAACTCTGTAACTCTTTCTCCTTTTTCACTAAAGGGGATTTAGTCATTTTACCCATGAGACAAGATTCACAAGTTGGATATGATTCATAATCAGATAGCTCTAAGAGCCCATCCGTATGCAACTTGGATAATCTTGTTTCATTGATATGACCGAGTCTACAGTGCCACATATAGGTATAATTAATATCATCTCTTTTTCTTTTCTTAGTTTGTTCAATTTGAAATATATTTTCTTGCAAGTCAAGTATATAAAGTCCATTTTGCAAATTTCCAATACCATATAAAACATCGTCTTTATAAATAGAACAACCATTGTTCTTTATAATAACGTTAAATCCTTCCATATCTAATACAGAAATAGAAATAATGTTTCTAATAATATTCGGAACAAAATAACAATTATTTAAATAAATGAACTTTCCCGAAGGCGTCGCTAAACAATAAGTACCTACAGCTAATGCAGCAACCTTTGCTCCATTCCCCACTCGTAGGATGACCTCATCATTGCTCAGCTTTCTATTTCTGACCAGTCCCTTCACATTATTACATATGTGAGAACCACAGCCGGTATCCAATACCCAAGTAGAATTATGACTTTCAAAAAAATTAATTTCAATCATAAACAAACCTTGATTGGAAGTCGAAGCTTCTCCAAGCTTCTTCTCTGCTAGAAACTTCTTGCAGTTCCTCTTCCAATGTCCCGGCTCGTTGCAATGAAAGCACATTTCTTTAGCTGGTTCAGGTTTCTTTTGTTCCTTTTCTTTCCCCTTTCCCTTAGCCTTTTTGGATTTCTTCTTTTCAGAAGACACCTTGGGCCTCTTCCTTTTATTGGAAGAATCCACCAACAAGACATGGTTCTTCTTGGATGAGAAGTGACCTTCTGCAGTTTTTACCATGTTAAGCAGCTCAGGCAAGCTGACATCTAGCGTATACATGTGAAAATTAACCACAAACTGCGAGAAGGTCTCAGGGAGTGACTGCAAGACCAAGTCTTGACTCAGCTTGCCATCTATGACAAACCCCAGCTGTCCAAGGCGTTCAATCAAATTGATCACCTTTAGGACATGAGTCTCGACAGCAGTACCCTCGGTCATCCGAGATCGGAAGAGCTCCTTAGATATCTCATATCTAGCAGTCCTACTCTGTTCAGCATACAACTCCTTGAGGTGAAGCAGCATAGCAGGAGCATCCATATTTACGTGCTGACGCTGAATCTCGTTATTCATGGATGCGAGCATGATGCATTGAGCCACAGATGCATCATCTTGCCATTTATTGAAAATGGCAATCTCTTCCTCAGAGGCTGTTTTCGAAACAGATTCAGGGATAGTTGAATTTAGGACATAAGAAATCTTTTCAGCGGTGAGAACAATTCTCAGATTTCTTAGCCAGTCCTCATAATTCGGCCCGGTAAGCTTATTTGCATCAAGTATGCTTCGTAGTGACATTAGTGATTTTGACATTTTTAAAATTTTGCATGTGAAAAATAACATTTTTAGCAAACATTCATTTTATTAAATTTGCATACCAAAATAAATTTAGGTCTTTATTTTAAATTGGTATCTCCCACTATTTTTATCAAACAATATTACCCTCACTTATATAGTTCGGCAACATCTAATTAAAGATTTGCTAGTGAGAATAAGGATCCCATTTCAAATGTATATAACATTGTGGATAGCACAACAAGCGATATACAAATAAATAGGTAGACAACTGTTGTCAATTACATCACCATGTAACTCCTTTTATTTTGCCTCTTAAATCATAATGGTCAAGTGTGTGCACATTCGAACTAAAATGATTTAAGTTAAGTCCAGCCTAGCACTTCCATAAAATCAAAAAAGAAAAATATTCGTCCTTGTGGATAGCACAACAAGACTAGATCGTTCAATTTTCTTGATAAGCATCAAATATGATTAATTAACATCTTAAATACTCAATACTCGCCTTGTGGATAGCACAACAAGCTCATATTAAATATTTAATACTCTATTAATTTATCATGCTAGAAGGCGACGTTCGATATTCTAAATATCTTTGAACGCTTCGGACTTAATATTATTTCTTTGAGGGGTTTGTTGTTATTTGTCTCATCTTTTTTAGTGTGCATGCACATATATATATAAAATACGCTTCATTTTATTAAACATGCGAAGCATGTTTGCATTAAATATAATATATATAATACTTAGCATGCACTTAAAGAATACTATATTCTACCCGGATTGATTATGGACTTTTATTCTAGTTTGGTTCACTAGAGCCACCAAGTGAACCAAAAGGTCAAATCTAGGAGTGCAAGAATTTAAATTTAAACATAACTATTACATTTAAACCCGGGCTCCATACAAACGGGTCTTCACGCGCTCCTTGCTCCTTGGTCTCCAATTTCTTCAAGATAATTCTAACTAATACTATTACATAAACTATTTTAAATTTAAATAGAAACCTTGATCAACAGTCAAGGGAAAGTACATAGGAGAGTGATAGAAGTTACATCGAGAATAAATTAGAGAAGACTAGATACGCAGACCCCATTTAATAAAACTCATTCTTTCAAGCATTCAACTAAAATAAAATCCAATCACATTGGTCAAATAGTCCATAATCAATCCATATTTATTATCATACATATCACCATATATATCAATAAATAAATATTCATCTCATGAATTAAAATATTCCATATATATATGAGTATCATTTAATGGGCAATTTTAAATTGCATGAAATCCAATTTCAAGATTAAAATAAACTCTTTATTTTAATTATAAAATTATTTAGAATATAATATATAAATATATATCATATATATATATATATGATATTACCGTATATATTATATATATATATATATATATAAAATATAAATTCATGTTTATTTTTTTTTGAAAAGAAGTCACCTTCTTTTATTAAAAGAGTCCTTTCCTGATGGGTCACCTTTTTTTTGGAGTAAAAAAGAGATAAAACCTTTTTCTTTGCAGAATTCAAGATTAGCACCCATAAAAAAAAATTGTGATTCGTCCCAAAAAAAATGCCATTTTTTTCTTAAAAAAAATAATTTTATACAATAAACTTATGCCCAATAAATTATTCTAAATACATACTCATATGTATATGAAATCAAAAATAAATTAATAATTGCATAAAGGTTTGGCTCTGATGCCACTGTTGGGTTTGTACGAAATCGTGACGCAATCAAATTGCAAAAAATTAGCAAAAACATGGTATATCAGAGTTTAAAAAATTTCTACAAAACCATTACCCGGATCATCCTTTATGCAAATTATTAACTTAAAACGATAAATAAGAAGTTATGGAATCATACCCTTGTAGAACGAAGCTTCCACAGGTACTAGTTCAACTCCTTGTTCTTCGTGATCTCCTTGAATTTTCGGGTTAGATTCTTTCCTTTGATCAACGTTAGCCACCCAAGTGTTTGGCCTCTAGAGGTGATCCACAAAGAAAGAGTAATTATATAGAAGGAGGGTGTTTGGCTAAACCTTAGTTTTCTATCCTCTATAGAAAAGGAGTACTCTCCAACAATTGGAATTGCATCAACTGATATCTATTATAAGACTCCTCTTAAATAGATACTGGTCAACCCTTCTAATCCTATTAGACATGGGATTTCATTTAATTAATTAAACTCCTTTAATTAATTTAGGCTTCCCACCACATTGGAAATAATTAATTAAATTCAATTAATTAATTTATCTCCTAATCTTATTAGGAATAAATGAGAGTACTAATATTAAATTAATTACTAAACTCCTTTAGAAATTAAAATAATAATAATTGTAATAATATTAATAAGACATCTCTTATTAATTTATAGTTAATATTTCCAAAATATTAAATAATAAACATTAAGCTATTTAATTTATTCTATCACCATAGATTAAATTAATTACACTTAATGCATTATTACGATTATGCCATTACCTTCTTAAATAATTATTCTTCCTTTTATGGTGTGACCCTTTAGGTTCTCCATATTAAACCGGTTGTGAATAAATCAATTAGAACAATTCTAATCTTATTTAAATAAATAAATTAAACTAATAATCTATTTAAATAAATAACATTTATTCTACAATAGGGATAAGCCTCCCTAGCGATCAACGACTTTCTAAATAATATAGATTTCAACATTAATCATAAAAGAACCTGTGAGTTAATAGTTATCATACAATTCAATCCTTCCATCATACAATGTCCCAATTAAATATAAGACATGGATTTACTGTCAAGTCTTAATTTATTTAATCATATGTATTTCGATTAGAAAACGCACAACTCCAAATAATGCAAATTAGAAACCTCTTTCTAATTTCATTCTACCTTGGCCAAGGATTCCTGGGTTGTCATTTAACGAATCACATAGGACTTATTTCCTCTTTTACTAGAGGTGGTAGATTCTTTATTGATCATACATTATCTCCATATGTAACTCATTATACCCAAGCATACCCTATATATGACTTAAAAAGCCTTAAGGAATAAGTCAAAGTATAATTTGTTACATACAAGATACTATGATGATCTCAAGTCCAAGGATCACTTGTACTACTATCACATTAGGAATTCCTATTGACAGGCGAGTAAAACTCCATTAGGTATTCCATAGCGAGTCACGTTCAGTGAACTTATTCTCCAATAAGCATCTACATACTTGCTTTAGTGTCTCCACACAAATGACCATGAGATCAGTCATCCTCATCCAATGAGCAAGCAACATATGTACCAATCTATCCAGATTTACTAATCCCCATTTTAGTAATCCCACAATTGGGAATTATTTTAGTTTTTAAGCTTTCTAAGAATTTAGATCTCATTAGCATGATCTCATCATGATTCTAAAATCATTGCTTAAAACTATGGGTTATTTATATATTATTAAAAATAGCACCATGTAGATAATTAAATGCCTTAAATGAATATTTTATTAATAAATAAATAAGATTGTTTACAAAGTATGTGTTTTATCATCATACATGATTGGCTTGTATGCACACTACTATCAATAACTACCAGGATACATGGTTCGAGCACTAACAGAGTCTATATATCAACAACCAGCAATATCTAAGCCTTCAAACAACCTGTCGGACCGCTGCTCAAAATTTTTGGGTTACCCAGAATTCACATCTGGACGGTCAACGTCCTTTGACCCTTAATAACTTTCGGTCAGTTGCTTCCTAAGGTTTGAGAGTGCTCTGGTAATGTAGTACTCATGTCAGAGTATAACCTAAACAAAACCTAACATCCTAAAAGACTATTAGTAGCATGATCAAGGCTGGTCAAACGGCCTGTTAGGCTTGTTCATACGTTTTCTGGGTTACCCAAAAAACGTTCGGTCAATGCCGGTTAACGAGTTTTGACCACCTATAACTCTCAATCTGTTATTCCGATTGTCATTCCATCACTTCTAGGCTACTAACAACATTACACACTACAACTATCAAGCTTTAAAACATATAAACATTAAATAGATAGCGATCTACAAGCCTTAACATTCATCGTCAGACCCTGTTTTTCAACTTCGGCAGTTTTGTTTAAAACTCCATTTTGATTCTTTTAAGTGTTATAGATCCATGTTTTAGCAAATTAGAATACTAAATAACTTACTAATTAACATCTTTAAACAATAACAACAACAATTAAATTTTCAAAATTCAAAATTTAAGTTAGGGTTAGGTTTTTACCACTTTTTGAGCTCTTTTGATTCTTTCCTTTCTGATTCTGTTTCTGGATTGCTGAGTGTTGTTTCTGAGTTGGTTAGTTGTATATATTAAGGGTAAAATTTGTGGCTTTAAGACTTCACCACTTAGCCTTATATCAAAAGCTCAAGTGGGGTTAAAACCGAAGTTTTCTTACTTAATTGACAACTAAGCCTATTTCATTTATGAAACTAAGTTGTGTTGTCATGCAAAGAGAGTTATAGAGCCATGGCACAAATCTTTTACTTGACAAGCAAAAGATTTGTTCCTATCTTATTTTAAAAACAAACTTTAAGGGCATTTTGGTCATTTTACATATACTAAGGGTATTTTGGTAATTTCCTACTTAAATCCAAGGGTAATTTAGTTATTTCATATTCTCTTTAGAAAATTAAAAATAAGATTGAACAATTAGGGTTGGTTAATTTAGAGTTAAGGTTTATAATTGCAATCAGGGTTTTATAATTACGGTTAGGGTTTCCTAATCCTTAATTAGGGGTTTTCTAGAAATTTTTTGTAATTAAATCTTTAATACCTCATATTAAATTAGTATATGTAAATATTTATAACCCTATATAACATTATCAATGTATTATGTTATAATTCCCATTTATTATAACAATTAGGATTTCTTATAAAACCTTTCATATCTATTTACATAGTTATATCTTATGTGTTGTTATATAATTATATATACTAATAATAAAATTAAATGCACATCACACAAGATATAAAACATATTAATTTTACTTTTTATATTAATATTCATGTTCAAAGTTTGGAATATTACATATACTAATTGTAGGAATCTTTGATGTTTGGGGTATTGATTTTATGGGACTGTTGCCTGTTTCTTTTGGAAATATTTATATCTTGCTGGCAGTTGATTATGTTTCAAAATGGGTGGAAGTTAAAGCCACGAGGACTGACGATTTTAAAATTGTTGCAGATTTTGTTAGGACTAACATTTTTTCAGGTTTGGAGCACCGCGGGCCATCATCAGTGATCACGGCACTCATTTCTGTAATAGTGTGTTAACAACCTTGTTGAAGAAGTACAACGTTCTTCACAGGGTATCTACATTTTACCATCCGTAGAGCAATGGCCAAGCTGAGGTTTCCAACAGAGAAAACAAGTCCATTTTGGAAAAAATAGTCAACCCGAACAGAAAGGATTGGAGTCTGAGATTAGAAGATGCACTATGGGCGTATAGGACGACATACAAAACTCCGATAGGTATGTCTCCTTATAGGCTAGTTTTCGGGAAATCATTCCACCTACCTGTGGAGTTAGAACATAAAGCTTTCTGGGCGATCAAGCATTGCAATATGAACATGGATCAGGCTGGCGTTAATAGGAAGTTGCAGTTACAAGAACTCAAGGAGTTCCACACTGAAGCATACGAGAGTTCTAAATTGTACAAGTTAAAGACCAAAGGTTTCCATGATAAGCAAATTTTGAGAAAGACTCTCACTGTGGGACAGAAAGTTCTACTTTTTAATTCACGTTTGAAGTTATTTCCAGGAAAGTTGCGTTCTCGCTGGGAAGGTCCATTTATTATCACTAATATTTTTCCTCATGGTGCAGTCGATATCCAAAATACAAAGACAGGAAATGTGTTCAAAGTGAACGGGCATCGGCTGAAACCATTTCTGGAGACCAATCAAGTTGAGGAGGTCGAAGTCGTGACATTGCTGGATTCAATTTCTGGATAATCAAGTGTTCTACAGTCGAGCCAACGACGTTAAACACGGGCAGCTCATTGGGAGGCAACCCAATTTCATAAATTCTTAGTAGTTTCTATTCCTAATAGTTTTTTTTAGCTATATGTCATTCCTAAGAGTTTAGAATAATGAAACCCTTCTAAAGGATTTTGCATGATAATTGTGGCAGGAAAGCAAGGCAAGGGATAAGCTGAACAACTAGACATCTAGAGAGGCACGGGCCGCGCCTAATCACTAAAGCAACAGGCGTGTGGCGCGCTAACCATGTAGAACTAAGAGTCTAATTTTTCAACAAGGCGCGGGGGGCGCTATATGGAGCACGAGGCGCACTACTTATACAGAAAAATAGAAACAATTTTCTTCAGCAAGGCGCTGGGCGCGCTCTATGAAGCGCGGGACGTGCTAGTATGCTAGAAAGTTCACCTCGAAGCAAGTGCGTGCCGCGCTAAGAAAAGGAAGGACCGGGCGCAGGGCGCGCCGGTCGAAAATCCCATATTTTAAAACTCGGTTTTAAGCTTTCTTTTCACTCTCCTAACCCAAATCGACTTCCCTCTCTCTAGCCCCACTCCTAGACAAACACCCAAATCCTATTCTAAGTCCAATACTCCCCAACTTCCAAATCCTTTTCTACTTCTAATTTCTTTCTAGAACCAACCTCCTACAAATACTCAATCCACTTCCACTCACCATCATAATTTCGGCCACCACAAACCCTCACTCCCGAATTCTATCACACACTCACACTACTCTTCATACGAAATAGATAACAAGTGACATTGGAAGCAATTGGATTTAGGCGCAAGGATTTCAAAGGTAATCAACCATTAAACATCCAAATTTCAAATCAAAGCAAGAGGTAACAAATTTATTTATTGATTTTGGGTTTTATTATCTAGAGATAAAAACTTTCAATGAATTACCTTATTAATTTGGGAATCCTTGGGTTACTGAATGACCCACAGTTACAATTGCTTATATTTGGGTTATTTGATCTAACAAATTGTATTAAGTTTGGGGGAGAGACTTTGTCGCCCACCACGTGTTTGATATATTGCTTTAACAGGATTTTCAAGACTATTTTCACTTTGTTGTGAGAAATTCGACACACGCCTTTCATCATGACTTCCAAAAGACCAAGGACTTCATCCTCTCAAGCTCCGCCACATTTTGATGCCACTCTATTCGTGAGCGAAGGAATGACAACACGTTACACTAAGGTCGTAGACAAAAAGACCTTGGTTCTAGAAAGAGGGCTGAAGCCTGATGCAAACCTCGACGGTGATATGTCACAGATGATTGCGGAGCGTGGATGGTTTAAGTTGGTAGAGCAACCAAGGCCAGTGGTAATCAACATTGTGAAGGAGTTCTACGCCAACGCAATAGAACATGTTGATGACGTGGTCACGGTCCGGGGCAAGACGGTATCATTCCCGAGCGGGGGACATCAATGATTACTTTGGGTTGGAGACACCGCATACGGAACGCTACGAAGATTGTCTGCCAAATTTGGATGAGATAATAGTTTGCCTTTTTAGGCCCGGCACTCAATGGATAACTAATGCAAAAACTAGGGAAAAAGTTCATTTTCCACACGCCGCATTAAGTCGGTATGGTAAAGCCTGGTACGCCTTCATATGTTCTCGTTTAATGCCAATGCGTCATCAAAATGATGTCACCAAAGAACGAGTAAGGCTTCTATACGGAATCATCACTCATGAGATCAATGATAATAATGAGGTTCAAATTTTTAATGTGGACATCGGCCTTTGCATTCAATAGTCAATTGACCGAGCTCTTTGAGGGAGCACCACCGGAGGACTACTACATGGGTTTCTGATCACCGACCTGTGCCGCCAAGCAGGAGTTCAGTGGCATGCTTCGGAGCCGATTCAGTAGCCTATGGCCGTCATCGACCATCGTACTATAGAGCAGTACAGAATTTAGACCGGAGCTACATCCCATCCGCGGGGAGAAGGGTTCATCATGATTGCACCATCCACACCACCCTCCCCACCGCATGATGACGAGCCATCCGATGACGAGGCCACTTTCGAGTTGCCAGCAGAGTCGCCCACTACTTTCTAGCGATGAAGTCAGCAAAGAAGTATGCAATTGGCCCAACTCCAGGCTACGATGCGTATCTACAATGTTGGGGCCTTTACCGCTTTGGCCGATGCTTTCTTACGATTCTCGCCAAACTTCGGCCCAATCTAGATGCCAGTACCTCCAGTTCTGCGGTGCTACCCCCAGTAGACTCAGACGAATCCAACGAGTTTTAACTCGTCACTCAGGGAAGTCCTCGTTTTTATTATTTTATATACTAAGAAATGAGGACATTCCTTGATTTAAGTGTTGGGGGGGGGGGGAATTCAAAATTTTTAGTAAAAATTCAAATTTTTAGTATTTTAGCATATAGATTAGGTTGCATATAGAATAGATTTTGTTTAAATTATTTCATTTAAATTCATATGCATATATATATATATAATATTGCATTAATGTAGGATTTTGTCATTAGATACATGCATATAGGATCGTACATAGACATTGAGCTGTATTTCAAGGTAATTAACTACATGGTTGATGATTTTGAACTTGCACTAAATCTTACATAAAATTGAGCTTCAAGATCTGATTAGTTGCAAACATAGTAACGTCATTGCATGATTGTAATTTTCTCTCAACCTTCAAGCACACTGATAAGTGCATATTATTCATTTACTTCTATTATTTTATATTTAGTTTATTATATGTTTTATAGTGTATATGGACTTATTAAGATGTTTATTGATTTCAGGAGGAATTAGAGCTAAAAAGGTTGAAGTGATGAAAAAGGAATAAGTTTATGGGTTTTTAAAATCAAATTTGGTAATTGAATGCAAATGGGCTTTCATTATTCACGGGCTTCCATTATTCACAAATTTCATGCAATCATCAATTCAGCAGCTCATGCATTGGGGGCCACAGATTTGATAAGTTTCAATTGAAGACAAATTGATGGCAGCCCAGTCACGGGTTGGGCCAAGCAGCTCATGCTAGCAAGTAATTAAAATGAATATCTAGCTAGCATGTAATTATAATGCATGTCCAGCTAATTCATGTAGCCCAGGAATTAAGTAGCTCACGAGTCCAAGTATTACAAAGGTCCAACAGCTTACTCCAAGCAGCTTTTGAAATCCAAGAGCAACTCACTCCTAGCTTGAAAAGGAATTGAGGAGCTTGTAAAGGAAGGTGTAATTAAATTGCAATTCCAATTCATCATAGGTGGGGGCCCACGGTTGTAAGAAATTTGCAAAAGGATTCTTTGCAACATAGATATATGCTCATTGGGCTAGAGAAATTGGAGATGCTCACGAATTAGCAGCTTGTGCATGCAAGGAAGTAAGCATTATATAAGTAACCACGTGGGCCACGCATGCAAGGCTTATCATGAAGCAGCTCACGGTTATAAGAATCCAAGCTGCTCACGAATTGTATACTACATGGGTCACGCCAGCAGCAGCTTTGAAAAATAGAATAGCTGGACAGTGTGATATCCCGCTGGGGCGGGGATTTAATAAAGGAGTCTTCTGCTGGGGCGGGGATGCAGAAATCAGCTGCACTTCTCCGTTTGCTAAACGAAATTGAGTGCAATCACATATTAATATTAGGGTTACTATTATAATGTTATAAATAAGGATTGATAGGAACATATTTAGGGATCCATTCTCTCTTTTATTTCATCTTCTTTTCCTCTTTCATATTAAATCTAGGATTGCTTGGAGTCATGAACTAATTCTTTCAATTTAGTTCGGAAGGGATGTTGAACCTCATTCATAATTAACGGTTTGATCAAGTTTATTTTATTTATTCCTTCTTGATGAGATTTATTCTGATAATCTGATTTAATTTCTAAATGCTATTTGGCATAACTGATTTGATTTCTACATGATTGAGTTAGTTACCGAATATCATATGCTAGATCAAGGAATAGTATTATGTGTAATTGATATTGTTCCTAATCACAAGTAGTAATTAGTAATACTTGATTGTGGACAAGCTTTTGAGTATTGCTATGATTATCAGAAGACAAGTTAAACAATCCAAGCTTATATGTTTGTTGCTTGGAATAGTCTAATTCTCTAATTTTTAATGTTGCTGTTATATTAAATCTAGAGAGCTTGTTCTAGGTTATATAATGGTTAGAATCTTTTGAAGAGCTTGTTTCATTAAGTGACAATCTAAGGGGAGTTTCGGGTAGCAGAGCTTGTTGTTATCTCGGGCTATTAGTTTCATTGAAGGGTAGATAATGTTACACTTGATTAATCTATTGTTGTGAAAATGTGATACTGAACTAAAAAACTGAAGCTTTTTATTCATTGTTAATACTTATTAGTTTATTATTGTTAATTTAGTTAATCAATTCAAAATCTCCTTTAATTAGAAATCATAAGATAAATATAAAACAAATCACTCTCTGTGAGATCGATCCTTGCTTACTACTGTGCTAATTGTTTGAATTCGTAAAGTAAAAGTGAGGTTATTTTAGGAGTGTAAACGACAGCTCCCAAATTTTGGCACCGTTGCCGGGGAGTGTTTTTTGTTTTTGTTTATTCTTTGTTTTTATTTATTTTTATTATTTTCTTTTTATTTTTCTTTTTGTTTTATGACTCAATCCTCTCACTTTATTGACTTAAATTTTGATCAAGAGATAGAGAAAACTGTAGATACAAAAGAAGCTCTTGTTCCAACACTTTAAAAGGAAAAGATGGTGGTGTCGAACAACAATCGGACTTTAAAAGAACTGACTACTCCAGACCTTGATCAACCATCCTTGTGTATTGAATATTTTACCTTAGATGTTTCTTTTGAACTTAACTACGGACTAATTCGCTTTTTGCCTATTTTTCGTGGTCTTAAAGGTGAAAATCCATATACGCATCTAAAGGAGTTTCATGTGGTGTGTTCCACGATGAAATCATAAGGAGTGCCAGAGGAGCAGATGAAGCTTAGATTTTTTTCTTTCTCATTAGCAGATTTGGCTAAAGACTGGTTATACTATCTTCCTTCAAGATCGATACGATCATGGACTGATATGCAAAGGCTATTCTTGGAGACGTATTTTCCTGCATCAGGTGTTGCCGATACAAGGAAGGCGATATGTGAAATCAGGCAGTTCAATGGAGAAACTCTCTACGAGTATTGGGAAAGGTTCAAGAAGTTGTGTTCCAGCTGTCCACCTCACGGGATTGATGAGCAACACTTGATTCAGTACTTCTATGAGGGATTGATACCAACGGAAAGAAGTATGATCGATGAGGCTAGTGGAGGAGAATTAGTGGACAAGACACCGGAGGCTGCAAGAAATCTGATTGCAAACATGGCTGCTAACTCACAACAATACGGAACAAGGAATGATCATGCTCCACAAAGGGTAAGTGAGGTAAGCACGAGTGAGTTGGTACAACAGATTTTTAACTTAACTGCTGTGGTGCAACAATTAACAACAGGGAATATGCAAGTTGCAAAAGTATGTGAAATTTGCTCAAAATCAGGGTATGAGACAAATGATTGTCCCATAGTGCAAGAGGATGTAATTGTTCAACAAGTTAATGCGGTGGGGACATTCTTCGAATAAAATCCACATCAATGTAATCCTTGGGCAGCCACTCATAATTTCGGATGGAGAGATCGTCCCGACTTAAGCTATGAAGGTACTAGGCCACCAATACAACCTGTCTTTTCAAGTATGCAGCACGATTTTCAGCAGACTCAAACTCAGTACCACATATATACCGAAGAAGTAATTACCAATTATGGACCATCTCTTGAGGATATGTTCAAAGCATTCGTGATTCAGACACAACAGTTCCAGCAGGATACAAGGACTTCTGTTCAAGAATTGAGGAACCAAGTGGGTCAGCTTGCAACCACAATAGGGAGGTTGGAATCTCAAGGCTTAGGGAGGTCACCCTCTCAAACTATGGAGAACGTAAGTGCAATTATCTTAGAATGTGAAAATGAGGAGAGAGAGGAGACAATGCTTGCTTCAGAAACGGGCAGTAGTGATATGTGTGACAATGAAGTGAACATGGAATTTGAAGAGGATGAACAAGAGGATGATTTGATAAATTTTGCAGATTTCGACAAAAGAGAATATGGATAATTGTACAAATTCATTGGTGCAAATAGCGAAGACACTACATGATACATACCATGGGACCTTCACTATGGAAGTGGATGAAGCAAATGTCCAGTTCGGCATATATGAAGTTAAAAAGTATCTTGGTAATATTAATTCTATTTTATATACTGATGTTGTTGACTCTATAGTGCAAGAATCTCTTGAGCAAATAAAAAAAGAGGATTTGAGGGCTGGAATAGAGCAAAATCAAGATCTAAATGATGCTCCTAATGAATTGAAACTGTTACCAGTCCACTTAAAGTACATAAGTCCAATTACATAGAATGAGAGGGAAGATGTCAAGCCAATGACAATAAACAAGGGCAGCTTCTTGGGAGGTAACCCAAGAATTCAGGTTTTATCTTTCTATCCCTTTTCTTTTTAATTTGTTAGTTGTAGTTATTTCTTCTTTGCATGATTTTCTTACAGTGGGGACAATGTCAGGTTTGAGTGTGGGGGGAAGCTTTAGGTTTTTATTTTATTTAGGGATATTTGATCTGCCAATTTTGAAAGGAAATAGGACCATCTTGATGCCTTAAAAATTTTTGAAAATTTTGATTTCCGATAATTCGATTTTGCCTATGTGTTCGAAGGTTAAAGTCAAAAATTGGGAATCAATGCTAAAAATTCAAAATCTATTTACTGTTGAATTGGTTAATGATTGAGAAAAACCAAGTCATGATCCATAGTAATTGATTTGAGTTGAATTTGCGTTTCATGAGTACTTGAACATGTGATATATGCTTAGTTGGCTAAGTTATCTGTGGAGTTGTATATATGCACTAATCTCATGCTCTAGAACTATTGAACTGCTTATGCTTTTTGCAGGACCATGTGAAAAAAATCAAGAAAGTTGAAAATCAATAAATTGTTAAAAAAGAGAAAAAAAAAGTAAAAGAAAAGTCATGTGGTGAGATGAGATGGAGCGTAAAATGTACTCTCCCACAAAACATGTGCGAATAAGTGAGATGGAGCATAAAATGCACTTACTTACAAAAGAATGATTGAGAAAGGTGAAACGGAGCATAAAATGCATTCACCGAAAACAAAGAGAAAATAAAAAGGTTCTGGTTAAAAAAATAAAGTAGAAAAAGTATGTTTTGAGTTTTTGAGCGGTGTGCACGGTTTTTGCTTTATGGTAACTAAGTCGAGTAAGTGTGTGGATCATAAAAGAGTGCTTATATGGATATTATTTGATTTAATGAAATTCATTGGTGAAATGGCAAGGTGGTTATCATGAGTTAATTGATGAACATTAATTATGTTTTTGTGGGTTTAGTTTTGATAATCATGATTTGATCATAAAATATTTTTGATATAATGTTTGAATAGAATTGTTCTGAAAATTAAACTTTTGGTTTACACGAGGACGTGTATAGGCTAAGTGTGGGGAATTTGATAAGTGCATATTATTCATTTATTTCTAATATTTTATATTTAGTTTATTTTATGTTTTATAGTGTATTTGGACTTATTAAGATGTTTATTGATTTCAGGAGGAATTAGAGCAAAAAGGACTGAAGTGATGAAAAAGGAATAAGTTTGTGGGTTTTTAAAATCAAATTCAGTAATTGCATGCAAATGGGCTTTCATTATTTACGGGCTTCCATTATTCACGAATTTCATACAATCATCAATTCAGCAGCTCATTCATGTGGGGCCACAGATTTGATAAGTTTCAATTGAAGACAAATTGATGGCAGCCCAGTCACGGGTTGGGCCAAGCAGCTCATGCTAGCAAGTAATTAAAATGAATATCTAGCTAGCATGTAATTATAATGCATGTCCAGCTAATTCATGTAGCCCAGGAATTAAGTAGCTCACGAGTCCAAGTATTACAAAGGTCCAGCAGCTTACTCCAAGCAGCTTTCGAAATCCAAGAGCAGCTCACTCCTAGCTTGAAAAGGAATTGAGGATCTTGTAAAGGAAGGTGTAATTAAATTGCAATTCCAATTCATCATAGGTGGGGGCCCACGGTTGCAAGCAATTTGCAAAAGGATTCTTAGCAGCATAGATATATGATCATTTGGCTAGAGAAATTGGAGATGCTCACGAATTAGCAGCTTGTACATGCAAGGAAGTAAGCATTATATAAGAAACCACGTGGGCCACACATGCAAGGCTTATCATAAAGAAGCTCACGGTTATAAGAATCCAAGCTGCTCACGAATTGTATACTCCATGGGTCACACCAGCAGCAGCTTTGCAAAATAGAATAGCCGGAAAGTGTGATATCCCGCTGGGGCGGGGATTTAATTAAAGGAGTCTCATGCTGGGGCGGGGATGCGGAAATTAGCTGCACTTCTCCTTTTGCGAAACAGAAATGAGTGCAATCACATATGAATATTAGGGTTGCTATTATAATGTTATAAATAAGGATTGATAGGAACATATTTAGGGATCCATTCTCTCTTGTATTTCATCTTCTTTTCCTCTTTCATATTAAATCTAGGATTGCTTGGAGTCATGAACTAATTCTTTCAATTTAGTTCGGAAGAGATGTTGAACCTCATTCATAATTAACGGTTTGATCAAGTTTATTTTATTTATTCCTTCTTGCATGAGATTTATTCTGATAATCTGATTTAATTTCTAAATGCTATTTGGCTTAACTGATTTGATTTCTACAGGATTGTGTTAGTTACCGAATATCATATGCTAGATCAAGGAATAGTATTACGTGTAATTGATATTGTTCCTAATCACAAGTAGTAATTAGTAATACCTGATTGTGGACAAGCTTTTGAGTATTGCTATGATTATCAGAAGACAAGTTAAACAATCCGAGCTTATATGTTTGTTGCTTGGAATAGTCTAATTCTCTAGTTTTTAATGTTGTTGTTATATTAAATCTAGAGAGCTTGTTCTAGGTTATATAATGGTTAGAATCTTTTGAAGAACTTGTTTCATTAAGTGACAATCTAAGGGGAGTTTCGGGTAGCAGTGGTTGTTGTTATCTCGGGCTGTTAGTTTCATTGAAGGGTAGATAATGTTACACTTGATTAATCTATTGTTGTGAAAATTTGATACTGAACTAAAAAACTGAAGCTTTTTATTCATTGTTAATTCTTATTATTTTATTATTGTTAATTTAGCTAATCAATTCAAAATCTCCTTTAATTAGAAATCATAAGATAAATATAAAACAAATCACTCTCTGTGAGATCGATCCTTGCTTACTACTGTGCTAATTGTTTGAATTCGTAAAGTAAAAGTGAGGTTAATTTAGGAGTGTAAACGACAACTCCCAAATTTTGGCGCCGTTGCCGGGGAGTGTTTTTTTTTTGTTTATTCTTTGATTTTATTTATTTTTATTATTTTCTTTTTATTTTTCTTTTTGTTTTATGACTCAATCCTCTCACTTTATTGACTTAAATTTTGATCAAGAGATAGAGAAAACTGTAGATACAAAAGAAGCTCTTGTTCCAACACTTAAAAAGGAAAAGATGGTGGTGTCGAACAACAACCGGATTTGAAAAGAACTGGCTACTCCAGACCTTGATCAATCATCCTTGTGTATTGAATATCTTACCTTAGATGTTTCTTTTTAACTTAACTACGGACTAATTCGCTTTTTGCCTATTTTTCGTGGTCTTAAAGGTGAAAATCCATATACGCATCTAAAGGAGTTTCATGTGGTGTGTTCCACGATGAAATCATAAGGAGTGCCAGAGGAGCAGATGAAGCTTAGATTTTTTTCTTTCTCATTAGCAGATTTGGCTAAAGACTGGTTATACTATCTTCCTTCAAGATCGATACGATCATGGACTGATATGCAAAGGCTATTCTTGGAGACGTATTTTCCTGCATCTGGTGTTGCCGATACAAGGAAGGCGATATGTGAAATCAGGCAGTTCAATGGAGAAACTCTCTACGAGTATTGGGAAAGGTTCAAGAAGTTGTGTTCCAGCTGTCCACCTCACGGGATTGATGAGCAACACTTGATTCAGTACTTCTATGAGGGATTGATACCAACGGAAAGAAGTATGATCGATGAGGCTAGTGGAGGAGAATTAGTGGACAAGACACCGGAGGCTGCAAGAAATTTGATTGCAAACATGGCTGCTAACTCACAACAATACGGAACAAGGAATGATCATGCTCCACAAAGGGTAATTGAGGTAAGCACGAGTGAGTTGGTACAACAGATTTTTAACTTAACTGTTGTGGTGCAACAATTAACAACAGGGAATATGCAAGTTACAAAAGTATGTGAAATTTGCTCAAAATCAGGGTATGAGACAAATGATTGTCCCATAGTGCAAGAGGATGTAATTGTTCAACAAGTTAATGCGGTGGGGACATTCTTCGAATAAAATCCACATCAATGTAATCCTTGGGCAGACACTCATAATTTCGGATGGAGAGATCATCCCGACTTAAGCTATGAAGGTACTAGGCCACCAATACAACCTGTCTTTTCAAGTATGCAGCATGATTTTCAGCAGACTCAACCTCAGTACCACACATATACCGAAGAAGTAATTACCAATTATGGACCATCTCTTGAGGATATATTCAAAGCATTCATGATTCAGATACAGCAGTTCCAGCAGGATACAAGGACTTCTGTTCAAGAATTGAGGAACCAAGTGGGTCAGCTTGCAACCACAATAGGGAGGTTGGAATCTCAAGGCTTAGGGAGGTCACCCTCTCAAACTATGGAGAACGTAAGTGCAATTATCTTAGAATGTGAAAATGAGGAAAGAGAGGAGACAATGCTTGCTTCAAAAACTGGCAGTTGTGATATGTGTGACAATGAAGTGAACATGGAATTTGATGAGGATGAACAAGAGGATGATTTGATAATTTTTGCAGATTTTGACAAAAGAGAATATGGATAATTGTATAACTTCATTGGTGCAAATAGCGAAGACACTACATGATACATACCATGGGACCTTCACTATGGAAGTGGATGAAGCAAATGTCCAGTTCGGCATATATGAAGTTAAAAAGTATCTTGGTAATATTAATTCTATTTTTTATACTGATGTTGTTGACTCTATAGTGCAAGAATCTCTTGAGCAAATAAAAAAAGAGGATGTGAGGGCTGGAATAGAGCAAAATCAAGATCTAAATGATGCTCCTAATGAATTGAAACTGTTACCAGTCCACTTAAAGTACATAAGTCCAATTACATAGAATGAGAGGGAAGATGTCAAGCCAATGACAATAAACAAGGGCAGCTGCTTGGGAGGTAACCCAAGAATTCAGGTTTGATCTTTCTATCCCTTTTCTTTTTAATTTGTTAGTTGTAGTTATTTCTTCTTTGCATGATTTTCTTACAGTGGGGACAATGTCAGGTTTGAGTGTGGGGGGAAGCTTTAGGTTTTTATTTTATTTAGGGATATTTGATCTGCCAATTTTGAAAGGAAATAGGACCATCTTGATGCCTTGAAAATTTTTGAAAATTTTGATTTCCATACTTCGATTTTGCCTATGTGTTCGAAGGTTAAAGTCAAAAATTGGGAATCAATGCTAAAAATTCAAAATCTATTTACTGTTGAATTGGTTAATGATTGAGAAAAACCAAGTCATGATCCATAGTAATTGATTTGAGTTGAATTTGTGTTTCATGAGTACTTGAACATGTGATATATGCTTAGTTGGCTAAGTTATCTGTGGAGTTGTATATATGCACTAATCTCATGCTCTAGAACTATTGAACTGCTTATGCTTTTTGCAGGACCATGTGAAAAAAATCAAGAAAGTTGAAAATCAATAAATTGTTAAAAAAGAGAAAAAAAAAAGTAAAAGAAAAGTCATGTGGTGGGATGAGATGGAGCTTAAAATGCACTCTCCCATAAAATATGTGCGAATAAGTGAGATGGAGCATAAAATGCACTTACTTACAAAAGAATGATTGAGAAAGGTGAAACGGAGCATAAAATTCATTCACCGAAAACAAAGAGAAAATAAAAAGGTTCTGGTTAAAAAAATAAAGTAGAAAAAGTATGTTTTGAGTTTTTGAGTGGTGTGCACGGTTTTTGCTTTATGGTAACTAAGTCGAGTAAGTGTGTGGATCATAAAAGAGTGCTTATATGGATATTATTTAATTTAATGAAATTCATTGGTGAAATGGAAAGGTGGTTATCATGAGTTAATTGATGAACATTGATTATGTTTTTGTGGGTTTAGTTTTGATAATCATGATTTGATCTTAAAATATTTTTGATATAATGGTTGAATAGAATTGTTCTGAAAATTAAACTTTTGGTTTACACGAGGACGTGTATAGGCTAAGTGTGGGGAATTTGATAAGTGCATATTATTCATTTATTTCTATTATTTTATATTTAGTTTATTTTATGTTTTATAGTGTATTTGGACTTATTAAGATGTTTATTGATTTCCGAAGGAATTAGAGCTAAAAGGACTGAAGTGATGAAAAAAGAATACGTTTGTGGGTTTAAAATCAAATTCAGTAATTGCATGCAAATGGGCTTTCATTATTTACGGGCTTCCATTATTCACGAATTTCATACAATCATCAATTCAGCAGCTCATTCATGTGGGGCCACAGATTTGATAAGTTGTAATTGAAGACAAATTGATGGCAGCCCAGTCACGGGTTGGGCCAAGCAGCTCATGCTAGCAAGTAATTAAAATGAATATCTAGATAGCATGTAATTATAATGCATGTCCAGCTAATTCATGTAGCCCAGGAATTAAGTAGCTCACGAGTCCAAGTATTACAAAGGTCCAGCAGCTTTCGAAATCCAAGAGCAGCTCACTCCTAGCTTGAAAAGGAATTGAGGATCTTGTAAAGGAAGGTGTAATTAAATTGCAATTCCAATTCATCATAGGTGGGGGCCCACGGTTGCAAGCAATTTGCAAAAGGATTCTTCGCAGCATAGATATATGATCATTGGGCTAGAGAAATTGGAGATGCTCACGAATTAGCAGCTTGTGCATGCAAGGAAGTAAGCATTATATAAGAAACCACGTGGGCCACGCATGCAAAGCTTATCATGGAGCAGCTCACGGTTATAAGAATCCAAGCTGCTCACGAATTGTATACTACATGGGTCACGCCAGCAGCAGCTTTGCAAAATAGAATAGCCGGACAGTGTGATATCCCGCTGGGCGGGGATTTAATAAAGGAGTCTCCTGCTGGGGCGGGGATGCGGAAATCAGCTGCACTTCTCCTTTTGCGAAACAGAATTGAGTGCAATCACATATGAATATTAGGGTTGCTATTATAATGTTATAAATAAGGATTGATAGGAACATATTTAGGGATCCATTCTCTCTTGTATTTCATCTTCTTTTCCTCTTTCATATTAAATCTAGGATTGCTTGGAGTCATGAACTAATTCTTTCAATTTAGTTCGGAAGGGATGTTGAACCTCATTCATAATTAACGGTTTGATCAAGTTTATTTTATTTATTCCTTATTGCATGAGATTTATTCTGATAATCTGATTTAATTTCTCAATGCTATTTGGCTTAACTGATTTGATTTCTACAGGATTGTGTTAGTTACCGAATATCATATGCTAGATCAAGGAATAGTATTACGTGTAATTGATATTGTTCCTAATCACAAGTAGTAATTAGTAATACCTGATTGTGGACAAGCTTTTGAGTATTGCTATGATTATCAGAAGACAAGTTAAACAATCCGAGCTTATATGTTTGTTGCTTGGAATAGTCTAATTCTCTAGTTTTTAATGTTGCTGTTATATTAAATCTAGAGAGCTTGTTCTAGGTTATATAATGGTTAGAATCTTTTGAAGAGCTTGTTTCATTAAGTGACAATCTAAGGGGAGTTTCGGGTAGCAGAGGTTGTTGTTATCTCGGGCTATTAGTTTCATTGAAGGGTAGATAATGTTACACTTGATTAATCTATTATTGTGAAAATGTGATACTGAACTAAAGAACTGAAGCTTTTTATTCATTGTTAATTCTTATTAGTTTATTATTGTTAATTTAGTTAATCAATTCAAAATCCCCTTTAATTAGAAATCATAGGATAAATATACAACAAATCACTCTCTGTGGGGTCGATCTTTTCTTGCTACTGTGCTAATTATTTGAATACGTAAAGTGAAAGTGAGGTTAATTTAGGAGTGTAAACGACAGCTCCCACACACCAATAAATTGTCAGTAGTGATTAGGAATTCATATGTATTAGGAACACGAACACTTACTTGATCACAGATAAAAGATAAAGAATTGGCTGAAACATAAGCTCAGAAAAGAAAAAAAAAGAAAGAAAATAAAGCAAGGAAAAAAGAAAAAAAATTGTGAAATAAAAACTGATTTAGTTTGACCTCGTGGCCTTCGTTACTCGGACAAGTAAACCCTAGGGGATGTCTTAACACCTAGCGCCCTAAAGCCTTCGGGTTTGGGAGTCATTATCCGTTACATGGGTGACATTGAATAGCCTAAGGGGGTTGAACGTTGCACAAATCAGAATTATGAAATAATTGGTGGGATGGATCGTTAAAACGCACCCACGAAGCATGAGCTTTGATGTTTATTCTGTTATTGCTTATTTAACCTGATTTCTGATATACTTATGTGGATGTCATGATTGTGTAGATATTTGTGTTTGAGTATGTTGTTTGTTGGGAATAATCTTATGAACTACTTTGAATTACTGATATAAAATTGGACACACACGCACCAGAGACAATTGGAGTCATGTATGTGATACGATGATGTGAGAGTCTATGATTGATTATGAGTGAAGATGAATTGTTAGTTTAATTGTTCATTCGTAAAGTATATACAACCTGTGTTTGTTTACTGAGATGTCTGCTCGATTGTGTTAGGTTGCATTCATTTGTTTAGTTGCATTCATTATGTTTGTTTACTTGAGAACAAACAAATGTTCAAGTTTGGGGGTATTTGATAAGTAGGTTTTTAACCTACTTATTAGGTATTTCTTGGCTTGATATTTTGTTAATACTTAAGTGTGTATGTTACTTTTCATATGTTTTGTGTGCATAAGCAGGATTGGAGTGAAGCTAAGCGTAAAGGGACAAAAGAGAGGAGTAGAGAACAAAAGAATTGCAGGTCAACATTTCTGATAGCCAGGTGCGAGGCGCGCTGGCTCAAGAGTACAAGAGGTGTGGGCCACACCACAAAGGGATCATTGTTGCTGCATACATAGCGCGGGGCGTGCCAGGCATAGAAGGAGATGGGCGTGGGGCGCACTAGGCATTTGGATTTGATAGGAAATTAGGGTTTTAAGCACAAGTTGATTTGGAAAGGGATTGTAAACTTACCTTATTTTATTAGGGTTTTCTCTAGGCTATTTATAAGAGTTGTTTGATTAGTTTTATCTATCTTTTATTAGCTTTTATTCTACATTCTCTTGGATTGCTTGGAGGCTACAAACCTTTGTTTTGGAGATTCAAGCATGTCAAGCTAAGTTATCTATTTCAATTCTGAAGGGATGTTGAACTTATTTATCAATTAATGATTTGATCAAATTATTCTATTTATTCTTCTATCTTGAGATTTATTCTGATTATCCATATTAACTTTCATACATGTTATCCAATTGATTGATTTAATTTCTGCAGGATTAAATTAATAAATTAATTTCATCTGCTAGATTAAGACAGATTTTAAGTAAACAAAGTGTGTCTAATCTAAGTAGCGATGAACAGTATTTTATTGTGGTTAAGCTTTGAAATATTGTTAAGGTTTTTAGAAGACAAGTTAAATAATTCCTGATTGTGCAATTATTGCTTGGAATAATATAATTCTCATGCTTAATGCTTCTATCATATTAAATCTAGGCTGATAATTCTAGGTTGTATGTTAGTTAGAATCTCTTGTTGGCGATCGTTGCATTAGATCTATACTTAAGGAGAATTTTGGGTAATTTGCGATCGCGGTTATCTAGGGTTATTAATCTCAGTAGAAGATAAATAGTGTAATCACTTGGTTAAATCATAATTGTTAAAAAGGGATACTAAACTGAAGAATTGATCTTTTTACTCATTGATATTTTCTTTACACTTACTTTTGTTGATTATAGTTTTTCAAACGAAAACCCCCCAATTCATTGGAAATTATTGGATAATTAAAATACAATTCACTCTCTGTGGGATCGATCCTTGCTTATTGCTATACTGATTATTGAATTAGTAGAACCTGAGTAAGGTAAATTTTGTAGTGCTAGATGACAGCTACCATGCATTAGAAAATACATGTTAGCAAATGGGTCTCGTTCCTCGTGCAAAAACTTTTCCTTTCCCGTTTTGTTCTCCCCATCAGTCTTTGGGGCTCTTCTCTCACTTATCGATATGATTGGAGGAAACAACATGGCTGACACAACAGTGGGAATCTTCCTCATTGGCTTCACAAATCTGGCATCAGTGAGGTTTGGCAATAGTATAGTGGAAGCAGAAACCTTTGGATGCTTGTGTGGGTTTTGATGGTTTGATTCGGATGAATAGCTCAATCCGGCCTTCCCTGATTGGCTCGGGATTTGCACCGGACTCTTGATCCCTTGCTGATTTTTTCCTAATCGTTCTCAAGGGCCGAAACCCAAAGGTACCATCTCCTGCCCAATTGTCATTACTTTGGGAGAGACTTTTGGTTTCTAATTTGCAACAGCTAGGTACTGAGTATTGCACACCTCTAATGCTTGAAAACTTGAAGTTTCAACCCCTTCATCCAGACTGATCACCGGCATGTCTCCCTGTATGCAGACAGGGTATTCTGGCTCGGCATTTACCGTGATTAGGTTGTCCATTGATAATGTACTTATGAAAGGTGGAAGGAACTGCTCCTGCCATATGGATCCATGGCTTTCCCAGCCATAAATTTTATCCGGTGGTAATGTTGAGTACCTGGAAGGATACATTGAAAGTGTGGGGACCAATCTCCAGTGAAAGCTTAATCTCTCCCAATGCCTCTCGGCGAGACCTATCGAAAGCCCAGATAACTACATGACTAGTACGGATCCGATTTGGGTTGATCTTCATTATCTCCAATGTATTGTGGGGACAGATGTTTATGGACGATCCTCCATCTATCAGCATACCTCCGATCATATACCCTGATGACATCACCACTATGTGCAGTGACTTGCAATGGCCCGTCCCTTCTGCAGGTATATCATTGTCAATGAAGGATATCACATTGCTGTTAAAAATGTGCTCTATCACATGACGAAATTCCTCGGTATCTACCGTCTTTGGCAGATGGGCTTCCTCCACTACTCTATCCAGAGTGTTATGATGGTCCACCGAGGATAAGACTAGATCTAGGATGGATATCTGTTTGGGTGCATCTTTCAAGCTTTGCACCACCCTGATCTCATTATGCCCCATTTTGCTGAGGGATTCTTTGATTTTCTCTTCAGCCACTTTCCCTTTAGCTTTGATGACTGAATTAATCACCCGCTAGGGTAGGTACAATGGATTCTCCTTTGATACAATGGCAATATTGTTTGAGGTTGAACCTTCATCCTTCCCATAGTTCTACGGGACTCTCTTCAGGCTGACCACTAAATATTGCGGTCTGAAATACAGTATTTAAGGCTCAGGCGCCGCCACTCTGACAAGATTCTATACTTCTTGGACCCCTTTCCCTTGCAGTATCAGGGGTGTGATGGCTATACCCTTCTCACAAGAAATTACAGTCACTGTTTTCAGATTCCATGCTATGGGAATAAAGAGCGCCTCTTCATCGGGATAACCATAATCTTGATTTCCTTTTATCAGCTCACTACTTTCAATCAGATTCTGAATTAGGTGACAAAGTCCCAAGTAATCCTCGGTGTCATGACCGGGTGCATTAGAATGATACTGGCAGATTCTGTCAGGCTTGAATTTCCTAGATCGAGGGTTCACCGGGGGTAACAAATCCATAACCATTCCCTCATTGATCAGCATTTGCAGTATCTCTTTCATCGGCTGATTCAAACTAGTGAAATTCCTCTAGAAGGTGAACTCCATATCTGCTTGGAACTTCTCTTCATTGGCTACCTTGTCGGCCCAGGGTTCTGATAAGTATGTCTCATACCTACAAATCGGTGTCATTTAAACTTAGAATATCGCTACCTTGAGTATGTTTTAGGTTCTTTTCATGCATGTGTGTGGGTTCCGTGTGCAGGAACTGAGTGGGCGAAGAAGTGGATGGAATGGCAGTTTATAAGCAAAAGTGGCTTGGATTTCTACAAACCACGTCGAGGTGCATTTCTCAGGGTTAATATTCTTTGGGGCGCAGCTGTACCGGGGAGCGCCTTTAAGGGATAAAACCGCACCAGGGCTCATGTCTGGCAGACTTGGGGTTATTTGTCTTATTTCGAATAGGATTGTGAGGGAGAGGTTTTAAAAGTTGTTGCTCGTGTGTTAAATATATATATGACTGCATGAGGCTTACGGAGACACTTAGACATTTTTGGAGCCCTAGTTTGAGACTTGGACAGCGGAGGTGGATTGAAGCGGAGCTTAATCCGACAAACGCAAAGCGGACGTGGAGACGAGTAAAAGCGGAGTTTCATATTCCATTATTTTTCTCTTCATATTTACTTTGTATTCAAAATGATTAATACTCTGTGGATTATGGATTTTGATTCATCTATAATGAACTAACTTTCTATTTAAGCCTATGACGGATCTTGTTATGTAACGGATGATTAAATAGTTTGTAACTCAGTTTATGAATATTATTTCCAGATTATTTTCTATGAGTCGTGCTTAATCTATATAATTTCCTGATCATCAATTATCCGTTATCCCATATGAATTCGAGAGATGACATATGGGATTGGAACTAGCCATAGTGACATATGTTTGTGATTTCTGTGTAGATGGGATTTATAATTCATGTATAGGATAGAGATATCTATGCATTGTATGTAATCTGTTAAGAGCTTGTTATTAAACCTCATTTAATTATAATTCACATAGAGATATAGTGAGTTAGTTATTTAAGGTGTCTTGCTTAATTTTGTCATCTGTGGATTTGAGTGAGTATGGGTATAATGCATTGAGAGATGTTTATATCTGCTGTAGTGTTCTTGATTAATAATCTGGAGTAGTTGATATAAACTGAAAAAAAGGATATTATCTGAAGTGAAATAATAAGTGAAGTTGTAGGCTTAATTCTCTAAAACTTGTTAAGTTCCTAAGTTAGTGCTAAAAATTGGTTTAAGTAGTAATTTAATTAGAAAATCATCTTTAAATCATTAGTTTGATAAAGCTAAAATAATACAAAACTGGTACTTGTTTGATTAAATAGGAATTATTGTCTCTGTGGATACGATATCTGAACTTGTCAGTATTGATAAGTGGTTATTATGACCACTTATTCAGATATTATCTAACTTGTTTTGTTGCTTAAACTCGGGTATTATTGTGCTTTTCATGTGTTTTTGCTTTGTTTTGTAGTTTTCTTGAATTGGAACTCTCCAGGTGCACAAGCGGCTACAAGGGATAAAAGAGTGCTAAAAGGGATAAGGAGCATGAAATGTGATGCTACGAGGATCAAATGGGTTAACTTGTCATGAAATGGGAGTGTTGATGGCAGGAGTAGAAACCAAGTGCAGCAGCAGCAGAAGCAAAGCAACAGAAAAGTCTGCAGATGTGCGCGACCGCGCCCTCCTCAAGGCCTAAATCTGCGCGGCCGCGCCGGTTCCCAGCTTGACCAGAGTTTGACCTTGCAATTAAACAAAACTTGGCTTGGAGAAAGGCATATAAGGGGGCTCATTTTGGCAGATATATATACTCCCCTCTTGGGAGCTGAGCTTAGCCCTAGTTCTTCCTTTCCATTCTCTTTAATTTCTTGTCTAGATTAGCTTATGAGAAGATTAAGGTTTGGTTTAATTAGTTAGTTTCTAGGGTTTAATTAGAGTAGAAGATTGAAGCAAGTGGATTTCATTGGATATTCAACAAAGGGGCTTGAGCACTCAGATTTGCATTCTCTATCTTTATAATCTCTTTGCTTCCTATTTGTAATCTTATGATGTGTATTCAACTTGTGGATGATAGATATTCTTCATTTATGATATCTTAAACTCTATTTTGAGATTTCAATGGAACCTTTTGAATAGTTTATATTAATATGCTTCCATGTCGGTCTTATTGATTGCTTTGGGATTGTCTATTACGATTTGTCCTTTATTTGCTTAATTGATTAGCTACCAATTACTGTGATAACCCATATGGACTTGAAAGTTGAAATGTGGGTTTAAATATAATCATAGTAGCGGGTGATTGTATGTTCAACATGGCGTTAGGATGTATGATATGTGCTTAGGATAAAAATATACCGAAGCGTTGCTCGCAGTCTAATGAAAACCTGGACTTAAACCTTAATTATTTGTAGACCTGCATAGATATATAGTGGTTTAGGTAATGGGGGTGTTCATGTGCATTCTATCATCTGTGAATTGTATGTGATATGGATTAGGTGCATTGAAAGATGGCCTTATCTCACTTTCGTGTTCTCGACTAACATTTTGTAACGATTAATTTGACCTAATTGGGAGTATGTTGATTTAAATGAATCATTAGGGGAAGTTGAGATCTCATATCTTCATTATCTGACTTTACTCTAGGGTTAATTAGTTTTAAATTAATTGTTTAGTTTTAATTTACAACAATTGATCGCTCGTTTAAATAAGGCTGAGATGGTTATGGGCTAGTGGTTTGGCGAACTTTTATTATTTAATTCTCCGTGGGAACGATATTTGTACTTACTCTTTATTACTTGTTGACCGCGTATACTTGCGCGTATTTGTCATTATATAAATAGGACAACAAGTTTTTGGCGCCGCTGCCGGGGAATTAATTTGATAAATTTTTTTGTGCCAACATTAGTTTCAATCAAATTAGTCTTAATTTAAATATTTTTTTATTTTGTTTAATTCTCTTTCCTATATTCTTTTTTCAGGTACAATAGATCTCAATGCTTATCCATGGTTTTATACAAGGCAAGATCAACCAAAGGAAATAGGGAATGATGGCCTCAACCAAATTGCTACATTATCAGCATAGCTAGAGGTTCTCTCGAGGAAGTTGGACATTGTTGCAACCGATCAGAGTCGAGAGACGGCAGTTACTTATGACTATTATGATGGAAACTATATGAGCCATCAGGATCCCATCAGTTTTGGACAAGAGCAGTATGGGGGTGATTACTTCAACCACGAATATTCCAATTATCACCAATATTTGGAGTATTACCCAAACTCTTCAGCGAGCTATTATCAAGACCAATACTGTGAGCAAAGTCCAATATATGCACCAGACCCCACATATCAATCTCCGTGTTTACCAGAAGAACAGTCAACTAAGGACTTCATGTATAGGGTCTTAGCAAACCAAGAGGAGATGATTAGGAGCCAGGAAATATCAAACCAGAATTTTCAGAACCATATGGCACAAATCATTAATACCCCAACCAATGAGACTCAGTACATGAATTCTGAGGCTGAAACAGAAAAGGCAGGATTGGAAAGTTTATGGGAAAATTCTATAGCATCAACAAAGGAGATCTTGATTGAGCAAGCGAAGTCGATTGAGAATCTTCAGAATTGGGCGAATCAAATTAGAACGGCTTTAATGAAGGAGGAAGTGATTGAGCACGGTACAAGAACTCAAGATCTTCAGAATCCAATACCTCAACTGTTTGAAGTCATGAGCAATGGCCCTCAGAATACTTGGTACTATGATATGGATATTGAAACTGATGGAGAGCCAGAAGTGCACTTACAACTGGACGAACTGAAAGAAATGAATATCGAGGAGACACTTGGGGACGTGAAAAATTATGAATGTGAGCAAACTATGACAACACCCTAGGTGCATTCTCCGCCAAAGTTTGAAAAGCCAGTGTAGTTTGCACACCCATGCCCCTTAGAAGTCACATCACAGATACGGATCTTTATGATATGAGAGATTCCACGTTTATGAAACCATGGTGGTCCAAAGAAGAGAGAATGGAAGAAGAGCCCGTTGTGTTGTTTATGCCTCAACACCCCAATCATTTTACGAACACAACGGAAGAAGTGCCTAGCTCCCCGAACTTTAAAAAGGGGAATTCATATACACATCATATGCTAGGCAACTTAAATCCGAAGCCTCTTATGATGGGGAACCTCCAAACTCACACTGCAGTACCAATGGATGGAGGGTTTCTCAAATATCGTAGGGGAATCGGATAGCGATGGCAAGACAAAGTCCAACTAACGGACTATAAATCGAGCGCTCGTTGGGAGGCACCCCATTAAATCTCTCTCTCTCTCCCTACTTGTTTAATTATACTTGTTTATCTCCATTTCCCCCCTGTTTAATTCTTAGTAGTTGATTTAGTTGAAAATTTTTGAATATTTTTGGAATTACGAGTTCATTGCCTACATTTTTGGACTTAGGAAGTAGTGCGTGCATTTTTGGGACTTTGAAGTATTGAACATATTTTTTTGAGTACGAGCATGTTTTGTATAAGCACAGATAGTTATTTTTGGGACTTCACATGCATGTATCCCCTCCTATATTTAATTCTCCTTATTGTTGTAAATAGTTCATATTAAGTTTTGGTGGTTTAAAGAGTTTAATAAATGTTGCGTGCCTTTCTCAGGTTCAATCCACTTGATATGAAGAAAAGCTCAAAGCCAACCTTAATGCATGTCAAAAGCTGCAGAACAGAAATTTGGAATAGGGCGCGGCCGCGCCTGGATATGACTAAGTTGGCTCGCGGCCGCATGTCGGGCAATCTGTTTCTGACTTAAGTAAATTTTTGGCAGAAATTGAACCCTCCATATCATTTCAATAGACTTCGAGCTCCAAGTTTTCTTTCCTAATTTTGAAATTCCTTCATTCCTTACAATCTTCAGTCATTTCACGTATTAAACCCCCCCCCCCCCATTTCCATCACAATCCCTAGCTACCATGCTCCCTAACTCTTCCACCAAGCCCTAATTTCATTCACCACTCCCATCCTCTCAAACTGAAATTCATCCACAAACCTCTCATAAAACCTAGAATCCCTATCCCCTAATCAAAAATAATCTGAAGCAAGAGCGTGTGAGCCCTAATTAATTCTGTGGGTGAGAATTGCAGTAGATTGAGGGAATTATTGGTAGCAAACTGAGACAGTGGTTGTGGGAGTTGAAAGGCTGGTAGTGCAGTGGTTGTGTTGGAGCAGTGTAGCTTCTTCTTCAGTCCAAATAACTTCCAAGCATTGTAGGAGAGAATAAACCTCAATAGGCAGCGACTCTGAGCAAGGGGGAGGTGGCATCGTTTATGATGACCACAAGTTTATCAGTCTGAAGGCTCAGCAGTTCTTCTAGAACGTATTGGTGGGCAAAAAATTTTGTATTGGAGCGAGGACTGCTGTCAGACAGGAAATTGAACGGGCATATGGCATCTATGATTAGAGCAAGGGGCTGGAATCTATTTTGCTAGGATCCGATGGCAGCACCCATCTCTGTGGTACAAGAATTCTATGCCAATGCTAAATTCACAAAGTCCAATAAAATATTTGTGTGGGGATGTGAGGTATCCTTTGCAAAGGAGAACATCAACGAGCTATTCGGATTACTGAACATTGCATTAGACGCTCCCGAGTCTCTTTATGCTAGGGTGTGGGGATCAGAGTTGAATGTTATCTGTGATTATCTGTGCATGGAAGGCAGTACATGGAAACTGAAGCAGGGCACCGATCAGAAGCTGCACTTTCCCCAGGCCGCTTTGAGCAGATATGGAAAGGCGTGGTACAACTTTATATGTGCGAATCTGATGCCAACACGACATCAGAATGAGGTTACTAAGGACAGGGCTGTTTTGCTATATGGGATCATCAAAGGTAAGAAAATTGATTTGGGATACGTGATCAACAGTTCAATCTGCAGATTTCTGAGAGGCGGTAATTCAGCAGGTATCCCACATGCATCAGTAATCACCAGGCTTTGTGCTATAAATGGAGTTATGTGGACTAACGCCGAGCTGATGCAGATGCTCATGAGCACAATTGACCGCCCTACCATTGAATCATTCAAAGTATGGAAAGGAGGCAAATCCCATCCTCAGGGAGCGGGGTTTATATTGCCAGAGCATGGAGAAGCTGGAGAGACTTCTGAGAGGGTGCCACCAGCGCAGTCTGAGTCCTCCCACGTGGTTTAACAGCAGATAGATAGGATGGAGAGACGATTGTAGCGTAGGATGGATGCTATGAGCACGAACTTCCAGGCCTTCATGACTGACTTCTGTGGGGCATTGTCCTAAGCTTTTGGCTAGATGGGAATGCAGGTGCAATTCCCTACATATGGATCTGCTGCGGCCTACCCTCCTCCAGACACACCACCTGAACAAGCTGAGGAGGAGGGCGACGACGATGAAAAGGCCAACTAGGGGAGTTCCTTTTACCTTTTACCTTCAATGAGGACATTGTAGTTTTTAAGTTTGGGGGTATTAGGGTTATTTTTGCATGTAGTGTAGTTCATGTCATTCTGCATACTGTGTTAGTTCATATAGTGCATGTAGGTCGTATTTTGTTAAAATTTGTCAAAAAAAATTTTATTTTAGTTAACTGTGTTTGGGCATATTGCATGAATCCAGTTTTCTGTTGGTTTGTCATTTATTTGGCCTATGAGGAAACTGAAATTACTTGATTTTTGAACTGAATTGAGACTTAAGCTTGATTATAATGTCATGTCATATATGTAAATCCTTATCTGTCAGATACTGATGTCTCCGATTAGCACTCTTTAGCAACCATCATATTTTGCTTGGTTTTAATTTTCACATACTTGTCTTCTGGTGGGAAATCTATGTTTTAATGAAAGAGTTTCAATAATCAAGCGATAATAACTAGGACTGTAAAAAGTTTAAGTTTGGGGAAGATAGGGGGTATGCATGCTGTATGTGGAAAAACAAAAGAAAAGAAAAGAAAATGCAAAGAAAAAGAAAAAGGAGAAAAATAGAATAAACACGTTGGCTACGTCGAGTTTTGTGGCCTTTGATATTCGAGCAAGTAAGCCCTCGGGGTGTTTCTACACCCAGCGCCCTAAGGTTGTTTGGTCTGGGAGTTGTTGGTCGAAAGCTCGCTACACGGGTATCATTGAATAGCCTAAGAGGACTAGGCATTGAACTGTCGAGTGTGTACACGGGAATGAGCAAAACCACCCTCGTGAGTAAAGAATAAGCAGAATAAACCCCCTGTGGACTCTTAGCTTAAGTGATGCATGGTCTTGGTTAGGTCTTATCTTATTTACTATTTTTCTTAAATTAAAACTGGTCTTTCCCCTAAGAAGCATAGTATGTGATAAATTTGTTCAAAAGCATGTTTAATCGTTGCATCGCACACACACACTACATCAGTGGTGACAGGTTTGGATTTGCAGAATGTTATGCTTTATGATCTTATTTTTGGGTAGCTTTCTGTTTGATTATCTTGTGGTTTTTCTGAGGCATTGCTTATGAATCTCAACACTGAATGATTCTTGGATTCACATTCATAATAGGATAGGTTACATTCATTGTAGTTATTGCATTGCATCTTTTGTTTTGTTTTGTTTGTGTTACTTGAGGGCAAGCAACATTTAAGTTTGGGGGTATTTGATAAGTGGTTTTTATGACCACTTATTCAGATATTATCTAACTTGTTTTGTTGCTTAAACTCGGGTATTATTGTGCTTTTCATGTGTTTTTGCTTTGTTTTGTAGTTTTCTCGAATTGGAACTCTCTAGGTGCACAAGCGGCTAAAAGGGATAAAAGAGTGCTAAAAGGGACAAGGAGCATGAAATGTGATGCTACGAGGATCAAATGGGTTAACTTGTCATGAAATGGGAGTGTTGACGGCAGGAGTAGAAACCAAGTGCAGCAGCAGCATAAGCAAAGCAACAGAAAAGTCTGCAGATGCTCGCGGCCTCGCCCTCCTCAAGGCCTAAAGCCGTGCGGCCGCGCCGGTTCCCAGCTTGACCATAGTTTAACCTTGCAATTAAACGGGACTTGGCTTGGAGAAAGGCATATAAGGGGGCTCATTTTGGCAGATATATATATATATATACTTTCCTCTTGGGAGCTAAGCTTAGCCCTAGTTCTTCCTTTCCTTTCTCTTTAATTTCTTGTCTAGATTAGCTTAGGAGTAGATTAAGGTTAGGTTTAATTAGTTAGTCTCTAGGGTTTAATTAGAGAAGAAGATTGAAGCAAATGGATTTCATTGGATATTCAACAAAGGAGCTTGAGCACTCAGATTTTCATTCTCTATCTTTATAATCTCTTTGCTTCCTATTTGTAATCTTATGATGTGTATTCAACTTGTGGATGATAGATATTCTTCATTTATGATATCTTAAACTCTATTTTGAGATTTCAATGGAACCTTTTGAATAGTTTATATTAATATGCTTCCATGTTGGTCTTATTGATTTCTTTGGGATTGTCTATTACGATTTGTGCTTTATTTGCTTAATTGATTAGCTACCAATTACTATGATAACCCATATGGACTTGAAAGCTGAAATGTGGGTTTAGATCTAATCATAGTAGTGGGTGATTGTATGTTCTACATGGCGTTGGGATGTATGATTTGTGCTTAGGATAGACATATACCGAAGCGCCACTTATAGTCAATTGAGAACCTAGACTTAAACCTTAATTATTTGTAGACCGCATAGACATATAGTGGTTTAGGTAATGTGAGTGTTCATGTGCATTCTATCATCTGTGAATTGTATGTGATATGGATTAGGTGCATTGAAAGATGGCCTTATCTCACTTTCGTGTTCTCGACTAACATTTTGTGACGATTAATTTGACATAACTGGGAGTATATTGATTTAGATGAATCATTAGGGGAAGTTGAGATCTCATATCTTCATTATCTGACTTTACTCTAGGATTAATTAGTTTTAAATTAATTGTTTAGTTTTAATTTACAACAATTAATCGCTCGTTTAAATAAGACTGAGATGGTTATGGGCTAGTGGTTTGGCGAAATTTTATTATTTAATTCTCCGTGGAAACAATATCTGTACTTACTCTTTATTACTTGTTGACCGCGTATACTTGCGCGTATTTGTCTATATATAAATAGGACAACAAGTATATTACTTGTTGACCACGTACACTTGCGTGTAGCGCGTTTAGGTTTTACCCAACAAGTTTTTGGCGCTGTTGCCGGGGACCGTAATTGCGTTTATTACTTACAATATCAGTTTAATTAGATCATTTTTAGTTAAACATATATATATATATATATATATAAATATATTATTTTTATTCTTATTTTTTTGTTTGGTTGGTTATTTCAGGTACATTCGAGTAGTGCATGCAAACTAGATCGAAGAAGCCAGATTTGTTGCCTTTCGAGGACGACATCGACAAACGATTTCAAAAGCTAACTAAGTGGATTGCAAAGACTCGAGAGGAACTTGAAGCACCCAGAGCAAACATGGCTGAAAAGGAAGACAAACCACTGAGGGATTATGCTACACCAAAGATTTCAAAAATTCAATCGAGTATCTCCAGGCCGGCGATCAATACATACAATTTTGAGATAAAGCCTGGGACAATATATATGGTGCAGAATAATTGCCAGTTTAGAGGTCTTTCGAATGACGACCCTAATGAACACATCTTCAGTTTCATTAAAATCTGCGACACTTTCAAGTGCAACGGGGTGTCAGACAATGCAATCAGATTGAGGTTATTCCCATTCACACTCAGAGACAAGGGGAAGGGTTGGTTCCATTCTCTACCACCGGGGTCAATCACTACATGGAATGATCTGGCGCAAAAATTCCTAGCTAAGTTCCTCCCGTAGGCAAAGACACATAAATTGAGAACGGAGATATCTTCATTTGCACAGCTACAAGGGGAGCCACTTTATGAAGCATGGGAATGGTACAAGGAGTTGTTAAGAAAGTGCCCACATCACGGATTCCCGCAGTGGATGCAGCTGAGTAACTTTTACAATGGGGTAGGGAGTCATATACGGACTAGCATTGATGCAGCCTCAGGTGGAGCTTTTCTGGCAAAGAAATTTGAGGAGGCATAGGCATTGATAGACACAATTGCTTCAAATGGCTATCAGTGGCCGATTGAGAGATTGACTCAACCCACAGTAGCAGGTATTCTGGAAGTGGATTCTATGACAGCCATATCTGCACAACTAGCAGCGTTATCGAAGAAGATGGATGCCATGTCGATGGGAAACGTGCAACAGGTAGCAATTATATGTGAACTATGTGCAGGAGAGCATCCGACAGAACATTGTGCGATCAACCCAGCTTCGGTACAATTTGTGGGTAGCTACAACAGGCCAACAAACATATATCAGAATGCATATAATTAGGGGGCAAGAAACCATCCAAACTTTTCGTGGAGCAATAACCAGAATCAGAACCAGCAGCAGGCTCCACGACAAGCATACCCTCCTGGTTTTCAGAATCAGCATCAACAGGCGGCTCTACAGCAGGAGAAAAAGCTAGATTTAGAGGAAGTAGTGGCCAAATATATAACAGGAAATGTAGCGACGATGAAAACTCATTTGGCTGCGATTAAAAATCTAGAAACTCAGATGGGACAGATTGCGAGTGCACTAAATAATCGACCCCAAGGAACCTTGCCAAGTGACACAGAAAAGAATCCGAGGAGAGGACATGAGTAATGTCAAGCTGTTACACTTTGGAGTGGGAAACAACTAGCCGAGCAGGAGTCAGAGAAGCCGACTATGGATAAGCAGGTTGAGACCAGTGTGGAACAGACAGTGGAAGGGAAAGCAAGAGAAAAATCTCCAGAAAAAGAATAAGTGATTACACCGGTAGTCTACCCTCCACCGCCATTTCAACAACGGATCCGAAAACAGAAATTAGAGCAACGGTTCACTAAGTTTCTGGAAGTGTTCAAAAAGTTACACATTAACATCCCTTTTGCGGAGGCATTAGAGTAGATGCCCAGTTATGCCAAGTTCATGAAGGACATTTTGTCGAAGAAAAAGAAATTAGAGGACTTCAAAACTGTGGCACTAACAGAGGAATGTAGTGCTATTCTGCAAAAGAATCTTCCACCAAAGTTGAAAGATCCGGGTAGTTTCACCATTCCATGCAAGATAGGGAGTTTGGCCTTCAACAAATGTCTATATGATTTAGGTGTCAGTATAAACCTCATGCCATTGTCAGTTTATACTTAGTTAGGGTTACCAGCACCTAAACTGACCAACTGACCAACATCTCCCTACAGCTAGCAGATAGGCCAGTAACTTATCCACGAGAGATTATTGATGTTTTGGTTAAAGTGAACAAATTCATCTTCCCAGCGGACTTCATCATACTAGACTATGAAGTGGATAAGGATATCCCAATAATCCTTGGGCGACCATTTTTGGCTACTGGCAGGACTCTAATTGACGTTCAGAAAGGAGAGTTGACCATGAGGGTGCAAGATCAAGAGGAAACGTTCAACGTATTTAAGGGCATGAACTTCCCCAAGGAGGATGAGGAGTGTTTCCGGATGGATAGGATTAACACAGTAGTGGGTGATAATCAACTTCGGATACTGAGCACCGACCCACTAGAATCAGCATTGATGGGAGACTGTGATGAAGAGGATTCAGAGAGAAAGGAGTATTTGCAACTGTTAGAGGCCTATCTAGGAGTAAATAGGTTCAAGTTACAATTTGAGCCATTGGAAGCAGCAGGAACTTCATCAGCAGAGATGAAGCCATCCCTTGAGGAACCACCTAAACTAGAACTCAAACCCATACCTAATCACCTGAGGTATGCTTATTTGGGTAAGTCATCTACTTTACCTGTTATTATTGCATCTGTGCTTAACAAATTATAGGAAAGTAAGCTGTTAAGAGTTCTGAGGGAATACAAGTCTGCTATTGGATGGACAATCGCCAACATCAAAGGAATCAGCCCGTCATTCTGTATGCACAAGATTCTAATGGAGGAGGATAGTAACCCAACAGTGGAACAACAGAGGCGGCTCAATATCATAATGAAAGAGGTAGTGAAGAAGGAGATCTTGAAATAGCTGGATGTAGGAATTATCTACCCAATTTCAGACATTACATGGGTGAGCCCGGTCTAATATGTCCCAAAAAAAGGTAGTATGATAGTAGTCAATAACGAGAACAATGAACTGATATCGACAAGGACAATTACCGGCTGGAGGGTCTGCATAGATTACAGAAAGCTGAATAAGGCAACTAGAAAGGATCACTTCCCATTGCCTTTTATTGATCTGATATTGGACAGACTAGCCGGACATGAGTACTACTGCTTGTTAGATGGATATTCCGGGTATAACCAAATCGTGATTGCACTAGAGGATCAGAGAAAATGACGTTCACATACGCCTATGGCACCTTTGCCTTCAGAAGGATGTCATTCGGACTATGTAACGCACCGGTAACTTTTTAGCGTTGCATGATGGAAATCTTTTCATATATGATGGAGCGCAGCGTGGAGGTGTTTACGGATGATTTTTTAGTATTTGGGTAGTCGTTTGAAAGGTGCCTCGAAAATCTAGTCCTAGTGCTGAAAAGATGTGTGGAGATAAATTTGGTGCTCAACTGGGAGAAATGCCACTTTATGGTCCAAGAAGGGATAATACTTGGACATAAAATTTCTGAAAAAGGTTTGGAAGTCGACCGGGCCAAGTTAGATACAATTAAAAATCTGTCACCGCCGACTTCGATAAAGGGTATTCGGAGCTTTCTCGGGCACGCTGGATTCTACCGACGGTTTATTAAGGACTTCTCAAAAATCACGAAACCGCTATGCAGTTTATTAGAGAAAGACGTCCCGTTTAAATTTGATGACGTCTGTCTAGCGGCGTTTGAGCAATTAAAGAAGAAGCTAACCACTACCCCTGTGATCATAGCACCGGATTGGACAATGTCGTCCGAGCTCATGTGTGATGCCAGTGATTATGTAGTAGGAGCAGTGCTTGGAAAACTACGGGAGAAAATCTTTCATGCCATCTATTATGCTAGAAAGACACTGACAGATGCACAGTTGACCTACACAACCACGAAAAAGGAATTACTTGCAGTTGTGTATGCTTTTGATAAATTTCGGTCGTACTTGGTGGGGACAAAGGTTGTGGGTTACACAGATTATTCGGCCATCCGGTATCTAGTTGAAAAAAAGGATGCAAAGCCGAGACTTATTTTATGGGTTCTTCTCTTTTAAGAATTTGATTTAGAGATTAAGGATAGGAAGGGGACAAAAACCCAGGTGGCTGACCATCTTTCGCGGCTAAAGAATCCGAAGCAGGACGAGACAGATAAAGCAGCAATCAACGAGTCTTTTCCCGATGAGCAGTTATTTTTGATCCACGACGAGTTTTTGTGGTACGTAGATTTCGCTAATTATTTGGTAAGCAACATCCTCCCACCAGACTTGACTCACTAGCAAAAGAAGAAATTTCTACACGATGTGAAGTGGTATATTTGGGATGAACCGTATCTATTCCGACAGTGTGCTGATAGAATGATTCGACGATATGTGCAGAAAAGTGAAGTTGATAGCATCTTACAGGCATGCCACTCCTCATGATACGGCGGACATTAAGAGAACAGCCGCAAAAGTCCTCCAAGCAGGTTTCTTCTGGCCCACATTAGACGCACATCAGTAGTGAAAAATAGTGACAGATGTCAAAGAGTGGGAAATATTTCAAAACGGAACGAGATGCCTTTAAACATGATCCTGGAAATCGAGGTGTTTGATGTATGGGAAATCGACTTCATGGGACCCTTTCCATCGTCTTTCAGTAATTTGTACATCTTATTAGCAGTTGACTATGTCTCAAATGGGTGGAGGCAGTTGCACTACCAACAAATGATGCAAAGGTTGTACTGAAATTCTTACAAAAGAATATCTTCACCCGTTTTCGCACCCCAAGGGCAATAATCAGTGATGAAGGGAGCCATTTCTGCAATAAATACTTCACCGCTCTCTTAACGAAGTATGTGGTCAACCACCGAATCGCCACAGCTTATCACCCTCAGACGAGTGGCCAGGCCGAAGTATCTAACCGAGAGATGAAGAGAATCTTGGAGAAGGTAGTCAACCCAAATCGAAAGGATTGGTCATTAAAACTAGACGACACTCTATGGGAATACCGGATAGCGTATATGACCCCGATAGGCATGTCTCTATATCAGTTAGTTTATGGGAAGGAGTGTCACCTTTCGGTAGAACTCGAGCATAAAGCCTATTGGGCTATCAAGAAACTGAACTTCGACTTATCAGCAGCAGGGGAGAAAAGGTTGTTGCAAATCGATGAATTAGATGAATTTCGCCTGCAAGCATACGAGAACTCCAAGTTGTATAAAGAAAAGGTAAAGAAATGGTATGATCAGAAAATTGTGGAGAAGAGCTTTGAATCGGGACAATCAGTATTGCTATTCAACTCTCAGTTGAAACGTTTCCCCAGAAAGTTGAAATTCAGGTGGTCAGGCCCTTTTACAATCAAGACAGTGTTTCCACATGGCACCGTTGAAATATACAGCAGGGATTCGACCGAATCATTCAAATTCAACGGTCAACATTTAAAGCACTACTGGGGGGTGATCTCGATCATCAAACAACCTCAATTAACCTCTCCGATCCAGCATAACAACAGGGAGTAGTCTGGCCGAAGACTATAAATCAAGCGCTTAATGGGAGGCAACCCAATCATTCGTTTACTTTAAATTTTGAAAGTTGTTTGTCTATTTTAGTTCATTCAAGTACAGTAGCAGTAGATTAGGACGAGCGTTAGAATAGGACTAGTATTTAATTGTCAAGGTAATAATAATACTAACTACGTTATGTGTTGCTTGTAGGATGGAAGCAGAATGGTTATTGAGATCAAATATACTAACGAAATTGAATTGCCAAAGGAAGAAGGAAAAATTCTGCAGAAAATCATATGCGCCCCGGTGCACTTTACAAGGAACAAAATTTCACCCCGGTGCATTTCTCTCTGACCATCTGCGCCGCGGCGCGTTTTTCAGCACATAATTTTTAGCCCCGGCGCCAACCTCTCTGGTCCCTTGCACCCCGACGTGCTTTCCAGTGCACAATTGCTGCGCCTCAGAGCGCGTCTTGTTTTTCTGTTTGTAAAAACATAACTTCAGCAGTTACAAGTTACAAACCCATTACATTTCAAACTTCTCACAACCAAAATCAATGAGAACTTGGCACTGTCGACCGAACCCTACTTCACAATCGTTCGTCAAATTGATCTCAGGCATCATCACCAACACAATCAATCAGTCACTCATTCACAATCACTCTTCAACATCTAGGGTTCACAACTCATCTAAATTTCAAAGAAAGAAGGAGTTATTCACACCAACACCAATATTTTTGAATTTTAACAGAGACAATAACAGGTAATCTTAATTTGTGGGTCTTGGGCACATAGATTTCAGGAGTTACACAAGAGTGAGGATAAATTCATAAATTTGGGCATACAAATCAAATGGAAGGCAAAAAAAATAATCAAGCCCTAACTACGTGCACACCAAGTGTTTATAAAAAAATTTCATCAACAATTCCTCCACTCAACACCAAGTGCCGGTTACAACCTTGACTCCATGACTTCTAGGCAACAAAAAAGACAACGAGGGGAAGGTTCGTCTACCGCATCGCGGCAATTCGACAGACGCAAATTCTTGAACGTCGAGGCGGCGAACCGATTTGAGTACCTCTCCAACAAATCCTTGGTGTCGGAGCGTGGGTTAGCTCCTGATGAATTTAATGGGCAAATGTTTAATTAGATTCGCGAGTGGAGATGGGAGACGCTCGTGGCACATCCGGACGCCGTCGTAGTGGCGGTGGTCAAAGAATTTTATGCCAATGCGCCCGACAAATCCCCGTTCTTCACCTTCGTAAGAGGAAAATTGGTCCCATTTACTATGCAGGAGATCAACGACTACTACCATCTTCCACATATAACTTGTGAGTATGCAACCCTCAAGGAAAGCTCGCCAACTATGATCAGATTTTGAAAGCAACCACCTTAGTCTGTATTGAAAAATTTGGCATACGTTCTTGTGTGCTAAACTGCTGCCCAGCACACACGTGAGCGATGTCACGAAGGAGAGGGCGGTTCTACTATACACCATATGTAAAGATCGATCCATCAACGTGGGCCGCCTTATTCATCATAATATCCGTCGCAATCTTTGTGGATCAGTCCAGGATGGTTTACCTCACCCATCATTGATATGTGCACTATGTGCCCGGGCAGGGGTACAATGGAGTTCCACGGAACCTATCCAGCAGCTACTATGCCTAGACCCCAATTTGATTCAGAGGTATTCATGCTGGAAAGGAGGGCAATCGCACCCACGTGGCCTTGGATTTATATTTCTCGAGGATGAGGATGACGAAGAGACAGATGCACAAGATGAAGATTTTATAGAAGAAGAACAACAAGGAGATGATCAAACCGGGACTGCAACCTCGTCACGATCAAAGGCAGCTTTTAGCTTCCAGTTCTGAAATTTACAGCAATACGTCGATGAGCGGTTCCAAGGGTTAGCAGCTAGGCAGGACCACATGTTTGCCAGGAAAAATGAATTCAATGCGTCGCTGGAAGCTGCCTTTGCCCGACTCAACACCACCAGTGAAGAATTCCAGTTGCCAGTCCCACAGCCGCTACCAACTTTTCTCACCCCACACCCCGTTGAGGACCCAGTTGATGATCCACCTACCGAGGATCCATCGGTCGAGCATGACGCTTGATTGCTCAGGGCAGTCCTCGAACTTTTATTATTTTATCCAATGAGGACATTGAATTATTTAAGTTTGGGGGTAGATTAGTTATTTTTATATTCATGTCATTTTGCATAATAGTAAATTGCATTTTAGAATATAGCATATTGTTATTAGTTATATCTACATTAATTAGATGGTATATAAAAAAAAGAAAAAAGAAGAAGAAGAAGAAAATCAAGAAAAATCATAAAAATACTTTCTTTGCATTTAGGAATATAAGTTGCATGAGTTTAAGCAATGGATGGCATGTATTTAGCTCGGCCGATGATAGGATTGGTATTGCATTTTAACTCGAATAAACGTGAAGATTAATGATAAATTCTGATTTTAACCATAATGAAAGTCTGATTCTGTCCGAAACTTGTGTAACTGGTTAGCACGTAAGAGTTTAACTGTCTAATCAACTCAGTTCAAGGTGTCACAACTTATTTCTGGGGGGAAAATCTTAGTTAAAATTTGATGAATTCTGCGATATTGACATTAAAGGTATAAAAGTAAGTAATAACTTGAGTTTGGGGGAGTCAGTGGGGTGAAAGAAAAAGAAAAAAAATAGAAAGGAAATAGAAAATGGAGAAAAAGAAAAAAGAGAAAGAAAAAGAATAAACACATGGACTAGTTTGTATCTGTGGCCTTTGTTACTTGAATACGTAAGCCCTTGGGGGTGCTTTTACACCTAGCGCCCTAAAACCGTCTGGTTTGGGAGTCGTTGGTCGAAAGTTTTCTAATCGGGTAGCATTAAAAAGCCTAATAGATGCAGACATTGCACGGTAGAGTGTGAACACGGGATGGAGCGTAAAACGCACCCGTGAATGAAAAAAAATAAGAAAAAGATGCCCTATCTGAAATCCTCGAACTCAGTATTTACTATGATTGATTGGTTTAGTCATAAATGCAGAATATTCAAGATATAACTAAAATTTTCCCGCTAAGAAGTTTGTATGTGATATTTTTGAATTATTGATGATTAGAATAGTTAACAAGCACACACGCACAACATGAGTGAAGAAAGAGTTGGATGAACTGATTGAGTAATGATGAACTGTACATTGAATTTTCAGTATTGTTTGAGTATCGTATGATATCTTTGAGGTCTGTGTTGAATAACATATTGATCCACTACTAGATTTGTAGGCATGTAGGGAGTAGATCATGCATATGCATTCATATAGATACATTATTTGATATTTTCAATTATTATTGTTTTCACTTGAGGACAAGTGAAATCTTAAGTTTGGGGGTATTTGATAAGTACGTTTCATACCTACGAATCGGTGTCATTTAAACTTAGAATATCGTTACCTTGAGTATGTTTTAGGTTCTTTTTATGCATGTGTGTGGGTTCTGTGTGCAGGAACTGAGTAGGTGAAGAAGTGGATGGAATGGTAGCTTATAAGCAAAAGTGGCTTGGATTTCTACAAACCGCGTCGTGGCGCATTTCTTAGGGTTAATATTAGACTGGGCGCAGCTGCATTGTGGCGCGCCTTCAAGGGATAAAACCGCGATGGGGCGCTTGTCCGGTAGACTTGGGGTTATTTGTCCTATTTCGAATAGGATTATGAGGGAGAGGTTTAAAAAGTTGCTGCTCGTGTGTTAAATATTTATATGGCTGCATGAGGCTTACGGAGACACTTAGACATTTTTCGAGCCCTAATTTGAGACTTGGACAGCGGAGGAGGATTGAAGCGGAGCTTAACCCGACGAAAGCAAAGCAAACGTGGAGACGAGTAATGGCGGAGTTTCATATTCCATTCTTTTTCTCTTCATATTTACTTTGTATTCAGAATGATTAATACTCCGTGGATTATGGATTTTGATTCATCTATAATGAACTAACTTTCTATTTAAGCCTATGACGGATCTTTTTATGTAACAGATGATTAAATAGCTTTTAACTTAGTTTATGAATATTATTTCCAGATTATTTGCTATGAGTCGTGCTTAATCTATATAATTGCCTGATCATCAATTATCCGTTATTCAATATGAATTCGAGAGATAATATATGGGATTGAAACTAGCCATAGTAACACATGTTTGTGATTGTTGTGTAGATGGGATTCATAATTCATGTATAGGATAGAGATATCTATGCATCATATGTAATCTGTTAAGAACTTGTTATTAAACCTCATTTAATTGTAATTCACACAGAGATATAGTTAGTTAGTTATTTAAGGTGTCTTGCTTAATTCTATCATCTGTGGATTTGAGTGAGTATGGGTATAATGCATTGAGAGATGGTTATATCTGTTGTAGTGTTCTTGATTAATAATCTGGAGTAATTGATATAAAATGAAGAAAAGGATATTATCTGAAGTGAAATAATAAGTGAAGTTGTAGGCTTAATTCTCTAAAACTTGTTAAATTCCTAGTTAGTGCTAAAAATTGGTTTAAGTAGTAATTTAATTAGAAAATCATCTTTTAATCTTAGTTTGATAAAGCTGAAATAATACAAAACTGGTACTTGTTTGATTAAATAGGAATTATTGTCTCTGTGGGTACGATATCTAAACTTATCAGTATATTACTTGTTGACCACGTACACTTGCGTGTAACGCGTATAGATTTTACCCAACAGATTCATGCTCATGAAACCTGTAACGATCCCTCATAGCAATGAGGCTAATTTCCTATGTGGAAGGACTTGATTAATGTTCGTTGGTCTGATTTATCAGCTGTCTGGTTACCTGATGTTGATACACGACCAAATCCGCTAACTGTCCAATATATTCCTTAATAGACTTGATTTTTTATTCTATCAGGAACCGTCTCTCTGAGAACTCCCAACTTTCTGGGCTATTGGTGCTGGATTGAGTTGACTCTCTGACATACATGAGGTCTTTTAATCCTTCTCCACTCCTCGTGCTAATCATATTAACAATCTCCTCTTTGTGCTGAGGGAGGGGATTATCCTGCACATGCGGTTGCTCGGGTTTGGTCACCACAATATCTTCGTTGTCTATCAAGTCTTGAATTTTGTGCTTGAGAGACCAACAATCTTGTGTATCATGGCCCAAAGATCCGGAATCGTATTCACACTTCTTACTTGGGTCAAAATTTCATACACCGATAGTGGTTGGTGGAAGGAGTTGAACAATCTTCTCTGTGCTGTCAACAGTTATAGCACATTCTCGAGTGAATCCCCTGAAGCGGTGAACGTTCTCCGACATCTGGCCCCCGCAGTTTTCTAAAATGGAGGATTAGAAGGTTGGGCTGGAGCTAGAAAAGGGGAATAGTTCCTCCTTTGAATGGGCATACTGATCGAATCGCCCCTCTGATTCTGTCCTTGCAGTACTAAGGACACTTCTTCTTCTTTCTTCTTGTGTACTCTCCGGGGATTACTCCCATAACTACCAGATTGAATATGCTCGGCAACAGCTTCCATGGCTGTAAGATCTTTTATCTTCCCAGATTTCAGCCCCATTTCAGCCATTTCTCTATGCTTGATCATCTCCGAGAATGGTTTTCCTTTGCCTGCTAGGACCCTTTCGTAATACGGAGTTTCTTGATTGTCGATGAAGGTCATGACTATCTCAGACTCAGTCATAGGTGGGGTGACTTGTGCTGCCACCCACCTCCATCGTTGGGCATATTCTCTGAATCACTCGGTATTTTGCTTTTTTTTGATATCTGTCTGGAGCCATCTGAGTTTGAAAGTTGTATTGATTGAGAAAGACATATGCTAACTCTTCCCAGCTGTGAATCTTTGAATTATCTAGTCGGGCATACTAGGGTATATCTTCTCCGGTCAGACTCTTCTGGAACAATTGCATTTTCAGCTTCTCGTACTCTGCATAAAATCCGTGCTCTCCAATGAATACCTTCAAATGGGTGTAGAGATCACCTAATCCATTATATTTCTCAAAATCAGGGACTTGAAATTTTTTTGGATAACGAGCCCCTGGGAATATACATAAGTCTGAGTAATTGACACTTCCAAATGCCCCAGTCCCTTTAATGGACCGAATGGTTTCTTCCATTTGTTGTAATTTCTTCAAAATATCACCAGCTTCCTGCTCTTTGTTGAGGTTGATGACTTTAGGGGTTTTGTTGGTCATATCCTGGTTCTATGGTTCAGGAATCTAAGTGTCTTTCTTTCAAGTCTCTTGACTGCCACCGGGTGTTGATGGTTATGTATGACCGGGTGTTTGTTTCCCTTGAAAGCTTTTGCTTTGTTCTTTCAAGAAATAGCCAATTCTGCTATCTGGTTCTTCAATCCTTTGAACTCTTCCCTAGAAACAAGGGTAGATTCAGTTTGAGTACTTGATGCCATGTATGGAGATGGACTTAGTGCTTTCTTAGATTTTGATCTGGTGACAGGACCAATTTTTACCTACAACAAACATAGGTGTGTTAATTTCCTGATGTAGGTATCGGTCGGATGCATGCTATGTAATGTGTTTATTTTTGAGGTTTTTTAATCTTATCCTGTAAAACAAAGTTCAGTTATTTTGATGACAGGATAGTATGACAGGATTCATAACGAAATGTATATTTACATTGTGAAATTTACATTGGTATTTGGAAAATTGACATTGAATTGAAAGAGGAAGGCATAAAGAAGCTTCCCTTCGGATTTGGTTAATCAGAGGCTGACCTATCTTAAGCTACTCTCGCGGTTTTTCGGCATGAAGGTCCCCAGATCATCGCAATCTATTGGAGTGGAAATTAATCTAATCTTTCAATTGGAGCGAATCTGAGTGGTGCCTTTCCTGAGCCTCGCAGGATTAGTCTCCTTTGAGTCTAGTAATCAAACACCAACGGGTTCGCCTCCTGGTGGAGGAATCACACAGCATACATTCACATACATCATGTCTCACCGTATAAAATGATAACATTGTGCGAAGCAGTAATATAAAGCAGTAAAGCATTCGTTCACGTCCATTCAATGTAAAACGCAGCATCCACATACACGCAGATATAAAAGGAAATTTTGAAAATATTTGAACGCGGCCTAAGCCCTCTACTTTCCCCAGCAGAGTCGCCACCTATCGACGTCGTGAAAAAATCCGTTCAGCTTTGAACCCAATCTTTCTCTCTTCCTAAATCTTTTGTTTTCTACCCTTATTGCCTTATCTATTTTATGAAGGGTGAAGTTTTTTAGGAAAATGCCAACATGTATCATGTCGACGATTTGAACGGTTTATAGAGTCACCAGTTAGTAAATTTGAAATGGTTGTACCAACTCAACCAAGTTTTATTTGCAAGAGGTCCAATTGTTGGACACTGTCGAAACTTGATCTTTGAAACCAAAATTCTTAAGTTCGGGGGCTTGGTTAAGTTGGGGGAAGGTGTTAGGCACCCCCCAACTCCCGTGAAAACACGGTACCGCATCTTTTCAATATTTCACTTTTTATTTGCAATGTGTGTGGATGCTGGAAGAAATTGGGCCTACGTTTGTTTGTTTTGAAAGTAATGTCGTGCTTCGTTAAAACTATATACGAAGGGTTTGATTTGATTTGAAAAAGTCCTTTTGTAGACAAGATATGAAAATGATGTTTTGAAAGGTTGTTTTTTCAAACCCTTACGCTCACGTAGGAATTGAAGCATGTCGATACTTCCATTTTATACTGTTTAGCCTTTGGCTCGATTTGGATGGTGATTGTCGGGCTGCGAAGCATCCTTACCACAAAATATAGACAAATGTCTGTCTTCTCATGGGCATGACAGCCATCAAAGTGAGTCTAGCACGACAAACCATTATTTCATTATGTTTGAAACCTTAAACCCGGATAACCATTTTAAGGTCTTTTGGATGTACATTTTTACAGAAAAACTGGCAGGGTACATTTGTAATGTGGAGTTTGTCCATCGTGGGAATCAGATTCTGATCAGTTTGATCATGAATCCCACGATTCCTAAGCTCACAGAAGAAGGACAAGAAAACCTGCACAACACAAATATTATAGAAAATATATATTTACATCCAGACGTCACAAAAATCAAGGATTCATCAGTCAAATCCTGGCATGCGCGTAGCCAAAGCTTCTCGTTCCCACTAGATAGGAATCTGAGGGTCGCGAGGTTGCCTTCATATTTAACAAAACTAGAAAGAAAGCTAGATTTAAATAAATCTTAGCCATTCTAGCTTCCCGGTTTCAATTGGACCTATTTTGATCCGTTTGAAAGGTAGAAAGGGCTAGCTTCAAATAAATCTAAACCACCAAATTTATATTAAAACAAATTCATATCAAATGAATAATTGAAACAAATATTTAATCACAATGAATAAAGAATATATATGTAATTATATATATATATATATATATAAAAGCTGTAAACGACGACGAATTTCCAATCTCAGGCCCGAACAGAAAATATAAATATATATATATATAAGCTGTAAAGGATAACGGATTTTCAATCCCAGGCCCGGACAGAAATATAAATATAAATATATATATATATATATATATATGTATATATATATATATAAGTCGTAAAAGAGCCACGAAATAATCCAGGCTTGACAGAATGTAATTATATATATATATTTATAAAGGTGATAAAGAGCCACGATTTTCTCCAGGCTCAACTAGAATGTAAATATATATATTTATAAAAGCAGTAAAAAGGCCACGGATTTCCAATCCAGGCCAAACTGAAATATAAATGTTAATATATACAATTATATATATATATATTAAAGCAATAAAGGCCATGAATTAGTAATTCAGGCCAAACGAAGTCAGAAAAATTATATATATATATATATATATATATATATATATATATATAAGCAGTAACTGCCATGGATTTGCAATCCGAGCTTGACAGAATTGAAAATTAGTATATATATAGTAAATTATACATATAATAAAGCTAAAAAGGCCACGAATCAGCAATCCAGGCCGAACAAGTTAGTACGTATATATATATATATATATATATATGTACATAAAAGCGAGTAAAAGCCACGGATCGATGATCCAGACTGTGCAAATGCGAAAAAACGTATATATATACTAAAATGTACTAAAAAGTAAGCAAAAACGGCCACGGAACTGAGCTCTGGACAAAACCAGAAGATGAAACTTTACGTTCAAGTGCAAATATTTGTAATAAAGTATGAAATGAGTTCTGATCGTAAAAAAACTTACAATGGACTGCTACACGGGCTTTTTGCCACTTGGTAGGCTTCAAACGGACGTTTCACCGGATTAATTTTTGGTACGTTGTAGAATATACGTATACAAATGTATTAGAGTAATAAAATCTAAGTTTGGTGTACTAGAAGTAGGGCTAAAGGACAAAATGGAAGGAGTTTCAGAGCGTTTTTCTTTTCTTTTTTTTTCTTCTTTTTTGGCAAGGGGGTCTTATATTAAAAGACCCGATGATTGCAGGTGTAACCGCAATAGCCATGGGTCTACCTGCGGCTCCCCATGATGGGGCCCACCTAGTGGGTCCCGTCATCTCGAAGTACGTACACTCCAAGCAACGCGATGTCAGGTTCGAAACTTTTTGACTTTTGATCAGAGCGTCAGTTTGAGGTGTGATATACCTTTTCGGAAAGACCTTGCCTAGAGCGTCACAATGACATGGGACTTAACCTTTTCTGAATCCAAGAAGACGGGTTTATAACCAGATCTTGGTTTCTTCGCAGTTTGTCCGTTGAGTTGTATTGTGTTGTTTTCACTCGTGATCAATGTTATGTCTCTTTCTGACCTTCATTGCATCAATTTGGCGTGATTTTGACCAAATTGGCTTCAGATTGGTAAAATGACAGTTTTGCCCGCCCAGGGGTTGTCTCCTGTACTGTCACGATCTTCGACTGTTTTCCCGGGGTTATTTCCGAGGTTTGATTCCAGCCGACTCTGTTCGTCCTTAGGGTTGTCTCCGAGGTTGCTTTGGCCTCCCAGGGTTGTCTCTGGGGATGATGTGATGCTTCGGGGTTATCTCCGAAGGTTGAATTGATCTCCCGGTGTTGTAGTCGGGGCTCCTGTACCTCCTGGGTTGTGACCTGGTCTTGACATGACATCCCGGTGTTGTCGGTGTTTGACTCGACATCCCGGTATAGTGACCGGGGTTGAGCTTGACATCCCGGGGTTGTCACCGGGGCTGGTTGACATCCAGGTATTGTGACCGGGGTTGAGCTTGACATACCGGGGTTGTTGCTGGGGCTACTTGACATCCCGGTGTTGTCGCCAGGGCTGCTTGACATCCCGGGGTAATCGTCGGGGCTGCTTAACATCACGGGGTTGTCGTCGGGGTTTCACTTGACAACCCGGTGTTGCCGGGGTTTGACTTGACATGTAAGACCCCAAATTTTATGAATAAGATTTAATTTTCTTTATATATTATTTTGAAATAGTAAGGTGTTGATTTGATAAATGTGATAAGTTATGGGTGAAATGTGCAAAGTTTACAAAGTAAGCAAGTGGTTATAAAATATTCGTTGTGTCGGGGAATATTCGTTTGGTCGAGGAATATTCTTTTTGTCGGAGAATATTTGTACGACGGCGCAGTCATTGGCGGACCCCACAACGGAATGAATATCGGATATAGAAAGCGACAGAAATAATCTTTTTATAAAAATAACGGCAAAACTGTTACCGTTAGTACTGTTGAAATACCCGGTGGTTAAAATACAGTAATAAATGGTGTTGCAAAGTAGAACACAGTATTGCACAGTATTTCGAATTATTGATTCTTACATAAAAGAATTTACTCAATTATTGTTACAGTAATTACTATTCAATATTTTATATTATTGATTCAATAATTGCATAATATTTTATTGGTTCAATATTTGCTACGTTGATATTTTATAACAATAAGTGCTACATTGCTATTTTATATTATTGATTCAATAATTGTCATTGCACATTATTTCAAATTATCAAATTAATAATTCATATTATTTGAATAATATTATTAGATAGGATTATTGGCAATGTCTAAGAAAGTTCTGTCTAGAAAAGGGGTTGATTAATTGCGCACCAGTAAGGAGAAATCCTTATCGGATGGCCCCCTCTGTCATGGGAACGACCTGGTTGTCAATATTGTAGTTCTGTAATATTATTTGGGAATAATTAATTTTTGATATATATGATAAGGAAATATTATTCAATGTGGATTTAAACGGAGGAATTTTTAACATGTGATATTTGTTGAAAGTTGGTATTTTATCTTGTCCGATAAAATAATTCATTCAAATATATTATTATAATATTACATTATAGTAGTATGATGTGATTATATCATAGTATGATTTTTATAATTTTAATGGTAACATTATTATAGTAAATTCATGGTATAAAAGTTAAACGAGGTGGAAGAGTGCAAATTGAATTTGAACTCTTATGATCTAAACAATGATGTCATCAGAGCGATGAGGTAAGTAAGAATGTCATCGGAGCGATGAGGTAAGCAATGATGTCATAGGATCGATGATGTAAGCGATGATGTCATAAATTATGGCAAAAAGACTATTTTACCCTTACTCTGCCGAGCCTATAAATAGAAGCTCATTTCTTCATTATTTCTCACCAATTCACTAAAGCTATAGAGAGAGAAAGTATAGAGAGAATAAGAGAGAAAGAAGAAGTGTATTCTGCTATTACACTAGTGTAGTCTCCAAATTTTTAAGGTAAGGGGTGTTATTTCTTTCGTATTCATGAAGAGAGTTATTTTCTTTCAATACTCGTAAGGGTTGTTATTCTATTCTTTGTTATTCTGCTGGAATAACCTGTCTACGCGGACTACCTGCATGCATGGTGAAATTCTGTTGTTATTCCATTCTTTATTATTCTGTGGGAATAACATGTCTACGCGGACTACCGCATGCCTAATGAATAACCCTTCGTATTCAGCTGTTATTAAATTGTGGAAATAATCTATTTGAGCGGACTACTGCTAGACGGGTGAAAATTCAATTACAGTTTCATATATTATTTTATTTCAGATTCCTAACTCTAAACTTACTACGGTGAGTATTACTTTTAGAATTCCTGAAATGATCAAAAATTCCTTGAGTTTTGCGCTTCATCTAGTATTATTTCACTGGAATATAGGTCTGAACTTTCTTGTGAAATTTTTATCTTTTTATGACGAGTTACTATTCATGAGTTACTATTCACGGGATACTATTTACGGTAAAAAAAAAAAATTGTTTCAAATCATCTTTGATTTGATCCAGGTTTTGATCTTCATTCTTGAACTCTAGATAAATTCTCTAATATTTGTCCTTTATTTCACTGGATTCGTTATTCGTATTTTTTTTCATCATCCTCAGTCTTAAATGGTGGTATAACTGAATATCTTTGGCCTGTAGTGTAAAGATGAATGATTGCTTGATGAATATCTTTGGCCTGTAATGCAAAGATGAATGATTACTTGATGAATATCTTTGGCCCGTAGTGCAAAGATGGACAAGTGTTGAGATGAACATGACCAACTGGTGATACAACTGAATATCTTTGGCCCGTAGTGCAAAAGATGAATATTTGATTTGAGATGTATATTGATTGATGTTACAGGGATAAAATATTAATGATGGACTTTTAAATCAAAGAAGATAGTAGACATCATTCTCTACTTAACTCTTCTAATGAATTGTTATTTTCGCTGCGAATATTGATCTAAAACTTGTTGTCCATTATGTTTTATCTGATTTATTGAAGACTAACGATAATTTATTATTTATTATCTTAGTCATAATATTATTTACTAGGCTAGTTGAGCTCACCCTTTTCTTCCATTATTTTCTTCAGGAAATGGGAATATCGCGGGGACTAGTCTGGGATCAGAGTGATGGTCAGAGTTAGATCAGTAGAAGTCCTCACTATTCTATAAAATAGTGGAATAGTGATTGTAATTAATAAGGTGTGAATTTGAATTTTTATATTTTGTATTATATACGATTTGTATTGAAATTCACAGTTTGTGTGGTCGTAGTTTGCACGACCGTATGTTATAAAAGATGGTATTTGAATTCTGTACCATGTAATTGGGCGACTCAGAATGGGTTGGTATTGAACCTATTTTGGGGGCGTCACAGTTGGTATCAGAGCTTAGGGATATGATATCTGGCGGAGATCTGAGAATAGAACTAGGAGGGGAGAGACTAGTAAAACCTTCGCTAGTGTGTCCTACCTAAGCTTATTTGGTATTTAATTGCTCGTTCGGAACCTAGGGTTAATATGTGATATGTCAATTTGTTTAATTAACCCTTGTTTTATGGCAGTATTTAAGAATGGAAGCTGAAAATCTAAACAATGGAGTGAATGAGACCGTTGAGACACCTTTAATCACCAACCAAGAAAACGTGCAACGGGAAGGCAATATTTCTCCTGTAAACAACACCACTGATCAGAAGATGAATGATGGGATGTTTAGAAGCTTTTTACAGTTCATGAAAAACCAGACGAGGGAGACTCGTGTTCATAATACAGGTGGAAATAATAACAACTCGCGGCTTGTCACTGCCAAGCAGTTCAAAGAGTTGGGACCACCAGAGTTTTTGGGAAAGCCAGATCCAATCAAGGCGGAAACGTAGGTTAATTAAATTACCAAGATATTTGATATCTTAGGATGCACGGAGGAGCAAAAGGTTCCATTCGTCACTATTATGATCCGTGGAGAGGCAGATTACTGGTGAGAATCTGTGAAGCGTACCTAGCCTGCTGCACTCAAGATGTCTTGGGAAGAGTTCCAAAAATTGTTCAATGACAAGTACTTTCCAGAAAGTATTCGTCATATGAAGGAGGTAGAGTTTATCAAACTGGAACAAAATAACATGACTGTGTCCCAGTATGAGGCTAAGTTCGCGGAGTTATCCCAGTTCGCATCTCATTTGGTTGATAATGAGGAACGTATGACGCGGATGTTTCTGAGAGGTTTGAAACCCAAAATTCGTCAGTACCTCATTTCTCACAAACTTTCTTTATATTCAGATGTGGTGAACAGGGCCCAATTATTAGAACGAGGTAATGATTATGTTCAACCAAGGAACAATAACCAGGGTCATACCGGTGGCAGCAGTCATCGGAACAATGACGACCAGCGGGGAGAAAAGTATCATGACAGAAGCGGTAACCACTCCGGTGGTAATCGTGGCCATGATAATAGAAGAAGCGAGTCGGGAGGAGATTTCAAAAAAAGAAGATTCAACAATGATAATGTGAAGACGTCGATAGCAGTACCAGCATCAACTGTTTCTAGGGGAGGAGAACGACCACCGGTCGTTTGCTATAAATGCGGGCAAGAGGGACACATCAGTCCAAACTGCCCACAACAATTCAAGGTATGTTATAATTGTGGAAAGGAAAGACATATAGCTAGAGAGTGTCCTGTGACGCCCCCAAATTCCAGGACCGTCACGGGGTCGCTCTAATTCGGTTTGTCACGTGCTCATGGTAATACATCACAATAATAATAACTAAATATCACACAATCACAGCGGAAAATCTATTCTAGAATAATTTACAATGATTTATTATAATTATTCCCCCAAGTCTCGCAACCTACAGTACTTAATAGATTACATAATAATATCAATTAACGACTTATTACATAATCTAACTTAAGCTTAAACATAATCAAATCCAGTCTTACTATATCATCTTAATACAATATCAAAATATTTAAAAACATAGAAGAGACAAGCTAGTTAGTAGCCTTGCCCTTGCCCTTATCAATGCCTGAAGATTCACCATGCTCTGCCTTAACTGAAATGTTTTAGGGAAAGCAAGAATGATCACAAATTGCCCAGCAAGTAATATAAAACAAGGGTAAGTGATATAATTCTTAATTCTCGAAAGGGTATAACAAAGTTTAATAGTTCAAGGATAACAAGAATATCAACAGTTTTCAATAATAGTCGCTAAGGACATAATAATATCAATGTGATTCAATAACAAATCAATTCAAGATTTCAAGATAACTGAATACTGAGCAGTCACTAAGGACTATGAACTTCTACTAGAATTAACAGTAATAAACTGAAAATGCAACAAAAACAGGTACAACAAGTGATCAGCCTAAAGCACCATTGTTATGCATAACAATAAATCATACTAAAGTGTGTACGTCGATTCTCCGACAATTATATATTCCCTTCAAAGAAGGTTGTTCTTCTCAGTCAAATACAAGATCTCGCACCAATCAATTAGTTTGGGTCGCTTTTCAATAGCATAAGTCTAGCCGAATCAAATGGCATAGACACTTTCATAATATTCAAGAACAATACTAAGTTCAACATGAATAATAGCTTTAATGAAATAAGAGTTCAAGTATGCTAATTCAATTCAAACGATTAAGTAGGAAACTAGTTCGCAATATACAAAGATAGAATACTTGTACAGTAAAAGAGTGTAAGTTAGGAAACTTGCACAATCATAGATTTCCTTGCATAAAGTAAATACGTCGGTTAGGATACTTGCCTGTCGCGTAGTTTATCCACGTTAAGTAAATCAACACTTTCAAATCCTATTTATAGTGTATAGTGTATTATAAGTATAGGATATTCATTAGGTAACTCATTCGGTACATAAGCTTGTTACTCAAATATACACACATTATTTTTCCTAGTCACACGTCATTACATACTTATACACATTCGGTATGAAATCAAATTATGAATTCAAATAACATTTGTATAGCATTATGTTATTTTTAATCGAGTAGGCTTTCTTTAGCTATGGAATTACTTTTCTTAAGTTAATCATCTTCATACATCATTACTATCATGTGAGACTACCACAAATAGCAATTATATTCAAATTAGCGAGTTATAGCATTACCTATAAGTTAATCGTCAAAAATTGGATTCAATCATTAACATGTGATATCACCTAGCTATCATGTTTATTTTAAACATATGAGGAGATTATATAACTCATTCCAGGCATGCTTATGAGTATTCATGTAACTATCGTAGTTATTAGTTTGAAAACATGTTTCGTTTACGCTAAACTTGGTGTCACGACATGTAACATAGTAAGCAATCATGAATGAGACTTTAACAAGTCTAAAAGTATTATCAAGTATGATCACAACTTTCAGAATACGAATCATGTAATAACATGTTAAGGTTCACCATCAAAGCTTCTGTTTTATCAGTAAGTCTTACTAACATGTTCGTGTTACATCATGAAATCCGTATACATAAGTCAATAGGTCTGACAAGCATTTCAAGGTTATATAAACATGCTCGAAAAATCAGAACCTAGAATCCTAATATAACATGTTAGAGTCCATGTAAACGCTTGTGTTTTCAAAATCATGGGTTCTCTTTTTATGTTAAGTAAACTATGGAAACATATATTGCATAAGAGGGACTCCATAAATCATGTTACATTTACTTAGTATAAATTATAATTTCACTGCTCTCGGACTGGACAAACAGATAGTCAAGATAGTTATTTCTGGCTTGCCTGCACAGCCGCGCTGCAGCACGGCAACAACAGCAGCAAGCTGGCGTTGCGGCGCGGCAACATCAGCATCAAGCTGACGCTGCGGCGCTAGTGGGCGCAGACAATGGCGCTGCGGCTTGGGGACATTTCTGCGCACTGCCAAAACCGACCCAAAACCTCCCATTTCATCGATTTTAACATACCCAGATGCTATTAGACTTCTTTAACTTACTAACACGTATATATATATATATATGCTTATATAACAGTCAATCGCCATTTATCAATTCCCAATTTCATGAACTCCAACTAAATTCAGGAATTGAAACAGAAATCTTAGAACAGAAAATGAAAATAAAGAACGATGAGCTTGTGAGCTATATTGTAGTTCCAACATATATGTAAGTCCACAATACACTACACAAGATTTCTACAATTCAATTATACTTCAATTTCATATGATCGAGAATTTGGATTTTTGACAGAAATAAGAAATGGAGTTTTTGTCAGAGGATGAATATGATAAGCAAGGAAGAGGGATTATACTTCTGTAAATGAAATCGAACTTGCTAATAAGAACTCTCTCAGCCTCAGAGAATGCTATCACTGATATATGTATATGCTCTCCCTTTCAACACTTAGCAAATCTCAGCAATTGAAAATATGAAAGAGATGGGTTTTATTTATAGAGAAATCCTTACACAGACAATGCAATTGTCCATTAAATTGAACCAATAGATTGAAGCTTTGTATATCAGCTAAGGAAGAGTTGGTAGAGTGGTTGAAGAACACTGTTGTGCCCACTCCCCATATCATGATTTACTAGAATACTGAGTTTGAGAGAAGAGAGTAGGCTAGCTTCATGATGCATTTCACGTGTACAAGGTTTGTGTTTATTAATATGGGACAAGGCAATATCACTCTCAGCACTCTATCAATTTGTACAATGCAATGTTATAACATATATTATACACTTAGGTTAGCTCATATATATACATACTGTATATTTAGATTACAATTAAAATTACAATGTAATCCCAATAATACTACTATGTAATTCATACAATGTAGTAAATGTAATTTACACACATATAATCCATGTACATTTTATTACACCGGTATAATTTAATCGGATACTATCACATTTATTATTAAATTCTACAATCAACAATTGATTATAATATATCCATAACATATTATTTTAATGTTTACTCATATACAATTGTCACCTAAGCATTATCATGTAGCTTTCTCAATTCAATATCTTTACTATATAGTTTACGTATAATTGTATAACCACATTGCACTACTTCATACAACATATAGGTAGCTATCGTACCTTATACATTTAATTCGCATGCTTGCATGTAACAATTAATACAATCTCATTTTATTCATAACTTACTTATTTGTTTTATTATTCATAATGTCAAATAAATAAATTATTCATCTTATTAATTAATTAACAATAATATTAATTAATCCATTCCTCATCGATTATTAATAACACCTAATTAATAATTATAGGATTAATTATCACATTAACAAATATAATTTCCAGCATATTTATAACCAAGTGTTTTATTATTATTATTATTATTATATTTCTTGCAATAATAATAATCACATATTATTAATCAATCACAGTTAATATTCCACAATAATTAATTAATATTCTACAATTAATATAGATTAACTGTTTGCTTAAATTAATATAATCATTCTCATATTACGTCACTGTGCCACACAAGGCTATCAATGAGTTTATCGCAAACTCCATCCATTTCTCAATTATTATAATTATTCAATTTAATAGAATTGAATTAATCCTTCTCATAACACAAAATCATTTATATTAAATAAATTCTCATTTCTATTAATATTTTCATTTAATAATAGATGGAAATTCTCGGGTATTACATGTCCGGTAGCGAAACCAAGTCCAGCAGGGGTGGTGATTCCAAAGGCTGTCCTGGACAAGTCAAAGTCGGTGGTTTCTGGAAGAGCATTTATCGTGACTGCCCAAAACACGAGGAACCCGAACGAGGTTATTACAGGTAAGTTAATCATAAACTCTTGCAAGGTCTATACCTTGTTAGATACCGGTTCTACCCATTCTTTTATTTCACCTGCTTGTGCTCAACGTTTGAACTTGACTCCTGAGAAATTAGACTTTGACTTATCTGTTGAAACTCAGTTAGGAGAACCCTTCGTTACATTCACAGTTTACAGATCTTGCTTGATTCAAATTGGTACCCTCACCCTACCTGTTAATCTTATATCTTTGAAAATACTTGCATTGGACGTGATTTTAGGAATTGACTGGTTAACCACTTATCATGCCAAATGTGATTGTTTCGTAAGGTTGTTAGTTTTCATATTTCTAACTAAACTGTTGTGCGAATTCAAACCACCAAACCACTAAAATCAGTCAATGTCATTTCAAGTCATAAAGTTATTCGTTTATTAAAAAATGGATGTCAAGCTTTCTTAGCCCGTGTCACTGATTTAAATCAGAATACATCATATTTGAATGATATTTTTGTTGTTAATGAGTTTCCTGATGTATTTCCCAAAGAACTTCCCTGTCTACCCCAGAACGTGAAGTTGAATTCTTTATTGACCTTGAACCCAGTACAAAACCCATTTCTAAAACCCCATATCGAATGGCTCCTGTTGAACTTCAAGAGTTAAAGGTCCAACTACAGGAGTTGTTAGACATCGGTTTTATACGTCCTAGTACGTCTCCTTGGGGGTGCTCCTGTTTTATTCGTAAAGAAGAAAGACGGTAGTATGCGACTATGTATTAACTATCGGGAGTTAAATCATGTCACCATCAAGAATAGGTATCCGCTACCTCGCATTGATGACCTATTCGACCAGTTGCAAAGTGCGCAATTCTTCTCAAAGATCGATCTCCGTTCTGGATATCATCACTTAGAGATTAGAACAGAAGACATTCCAAAGACTACCTCTAGAACTCGATACGTGCATTACGAATTTCTAGTTATATCTTTTGAATTGACCAATGTCCATGCTGCGTTCATGGACACGATGAACCGAATATTTCAGAAAATATTTGGATCATTTCGTGGTTGTCATTATTGGTGACATCCTAATATACTTCGAAAGCCTCGAATATATTTCTTTACTTAGAATGAACTCAACATGCGACAACGACGTTGGCTTGAGCTGTTGAAAGATTACGAAAATACCATTCAGTACTATCCTGGAAAAGCGAACGTGGTAGTTGACGCGTTGAGTGGAAGATCGTATGCGGGAACGAGTGCGATGCTGTCAACACAAAGGCCTATTTTGTATGACGTACAAAGGATGGAGATAGAGTTAAAGACTCTAGGGACCCACGTGATGATGTTAAATATACGCATAGAACCAGCTTTGATTGATAATGTTAAAGCTGCTTAAGCTACGGATCTGGAGCTGATGAAGATGAAGAAGAAAGTGCAAAAAGGTGTTATTCCAGAAGCAAGAATTGATGAAGAAGAAATACTTCTAGTCAACTCCAGACTTTGTGTCCCTAATGATTCTGATTTGAAACATAGATTCATGATGGAGGCACATAACACACCGTTTGCAATCCATCTTGGAAGTACCAAAATGTATCGTGATCTTCGATATATATTTTGGTGGAGCAATATGAAGAGAGAAATCGCGCAGTTTATATCGAGGTGTTTAACGTGTAAACGTGTCAATGCGGAGCATTAAGTGCCAAAGGGTCACCTTGTAGAAAGTTATGGACACCGATTTACGATTCATTGGTCCATTTGAAATCCTTGACCGAGTAGGAATGTGGCCTATAGACTCGCCTTACCTCCAAGCATGTCTCATGTTCATAACGTTTTTCAACATATCTGTGCTTCGTAAATATGTGAAAGATCCAAACCACATTATTGAGTTAGAACCAAATGAGATAGCAGAAGATTTAACATACAAGGAGGTACCTGTTAAGATCTTGGATAGGAAGGAACATGTCCTACTCTCAAAGGTGATACCTCAAGTTAAAGTTTTGTGGAGGACTATGATATCGAGAAAATGACCTAGGAGTTAGAATTGAAAATGAAAACGAGGTATCCTCACCTTTTCGACATACCAGGTACGTACGTCAATTTCGAGGACGAAATTTCATAAGGAGTGAAGGTTGTAAGACCCCAAGTTTTATGAAAAAGATTTAATTTTCTTTATATATTATTTTGAAATAGTAAGGTGTTGATTTGATAAATGTGATAAGTTATGGGTGAAATGTACAAAGTTTACAAAGTAAGCAAATGGTTATAAAATATTCGTTGTGTCAGGGAATATTCGTTTGGTCGAGGAATATTCTTTTTGTCGGAGAATATTCGTACGACGGCGCAGTCATTAGTGGACCCCACTACGGAATGAATGTCGAATATAGAAAGCGACAAAAGTAACCTTTTTATAAAAATAACGGCAAAACTGTTACCGTTAGTACTGTTGAAATACCGGTGGTTAAAATACAATAATAAGTGGTGTTGCACAGTAGCACACGGTATTACACAGTATTTTAAATTATTGATTCTTACATAGAAAGGAACTTACTCAATTATTGTTATAGTAATTACTGTTCAATATTTTATATTATTGATTCAATAATTGCATAATATTTTATTGGTTCAATATTTGCTACGTTGATATTTTATATCAATAAGTGCTACTTGCTATTTTATATTATTGATTCAATAACTGTCATTGCACATTATATCAAATTAATAAATCATATTATTTAAATAATATTATTAGATATTATCGGCAATGTCTAAGGAAGTTCTGTCTAGGAAAGGGGTTGATTAATTGCGCGCCAGTAAGGAGAAATCTTTATCGGAAGGCCCCCTCTTTCCTGGGAACGACCTGGTTGTCAATATTGTAGTTCTGTAATATTATTTATAAATAATTAATTTTTGATATATATGATAAGGAAATATTTATTTAATGTGGATGTAAACGGAGGAATTTTTAACATGTGACATTTGTTGAAAGTTGGTATTTTATCTTGTCCGATAAAATAATTCATTCAAATCTATTATTATAATATTACATTATAGTAGTATGATGTGATTATATCATAGTATGATTTTTATAATTTTAATGATAACATTATTATATTAAATTCATGGTATAAAAGTTAAACGAGGTGGAAGAGTGCAAATTGAATTTGAACTCTTATGATGCAAACAATGATGTCATCGGAGCGATGAGGTAATCAAGGATGTCATTGGAGCGATGAGGTAAGCAATGATGTCATAGGTCAATGATGTAAGCGATGATATAATAAATTATGGCAAAAAGACTATTTTACCCTTACTCTGCCGAGCCTATAAATAGAAGCTCATTTCTTCATTATTTCTCACAAATTCACTAAAGCTATAGAGAGAGAAAGTATAGAGAGAATAAGAAAGAAAGAAGAAGAGTATTCTACTATTACACTAGTGCAGTCTCCAAATTTTTAAGGTAAGGTGTGACACCCCCAAATCCGGTATCATAATTTCCACAGGATTTGGTGTTCACTGTTCCAATATCATACAACTATCTACCCATAAATAATGAAATTTATTTATTAGATAAATAAATCATCTTACATCATCTGAAATAATAATACATCATAAATCCCATGTTAAACTTAACCTTAAATCTCTGTTGCGAAAACGTAAATAAATAAGTCTTAAGTCATCACACATAAATCTTGAACTTTAACATTCTTAACATCAACACAAGTCTTCAACACTTGTTAGCTTTTCCTTTGCCCTTGCTACTAGAAGGTACATCACTTCGTTCATTATTAGCTGCAATGTTATTATGCAAGAGTGAGCACGAATGCCCGCAAGTATAAAAATAGGACAATAATAACATGCGAGTGAAAGAAATCTGATTAACAGATAGCTCAACTTTTGAATCAGGAATATTAATCGAGAATCAAATTAATTCTCAACTTTTGAATCAAGAATATTAATCGTGAATCAAATTACTTCTGAACTTTTGAATCAAGAATCTTAATCTTGAATCAAATTACTTCTGAGGGTCATTAAGACCTTGAACCGAGTCTTAGGTTGTCAAGTATATTAACCTTTTAAACCTTTAACAGTCATAAGACTATAGACTTTACTTCTCGTACTTAGGGAGATCAGCCCTTTTGTACTGATACTGTGCACATTATCTTAACGCTTAAAACATCTTTATTAATCCCTTATATTAGGGTTGTTCATCTCAGTTTGACATCAGAATCCGCACCAAATAAAGTTGGTTTGGATAACTCAATAAATGATATTCAAATTGAATATTACCTTCTCAAGGTATACAATCGAATAAGTATTGTACACTTAAATGATACTTTTAAAAGAATCATGGCATCTCATGTGAAATTCTAAACTTGGATATTCAAGAGTAAGAATTTGCTCAACAATAGTAATTAAGCATAGCAATTGCTTAATTTAAAGAGTTTAGTTTAGGAAACCTGCCCAACAATAATAATAAGTTAGGGATAGAAAACTTGCCTCGTGTGCAAGCTACAATTATTACTCACCTCTTTAATTACTCTTACCTATCACACATTTACAATATCAATTAATCACAGGTTCGATATGATTATTGATTTACAATTACTGTTCTTTGAACTCATTATTAGGTTTTTCAAATAATGGTTCATGTTGATTAATTAACTTCTTAATTAATCACATAACTTAAGTTATTAACTTCTACTAACAACGTATTACATACATAACATGTCTTCATGTTTATTAGACTTAAAATAATGTCTTCATATTTATATCACATTATTTAAAGTTTATAAATAATAATTTAAGTCACATAATTAATTCATTAATTAATCACGTAACATAATTTATTAAACTCATATCGACATCCTATCATATTTACAACATGTTTTCATGTTCATTAGATTAAAAATATTTTTCTCAAATTTCAACACTTAGCAAATTTTTCAAAAATTTCAGACGGGCGCGGCTGCGGGCCATTTAGCCTTGTACCCGGAGCAGCCGCGCGGCTACGTTTTCCTAGAATTTCCAATTCGCGAAGAACACAGAAATTTGACCACTTTCTCAAATTTTACACCAATACACTGATTTATAATGTTACCCATGAAGTAAAAACTTCCCAGGAACATTATATATCATTTATAACATGTTCTTAACATTCCAAGTCATGTAATTACACAAATCAAAACATTAATTTTCATTGTTCTTCAAAACTTTCAAGAGTTTAATGAAAAACATAAAAAAATTCTCCTTACGGATTCGTTACTACACCGAATCCATTCATTTCAATTCCATTTTCTTTGTTTTAACATATACAATCATATTCATGTATCAATTTAAATATAAACATATGATTCAATCATTAATTTAACCCATATGGGTTATTCACCCATATTCAATACTTTATAATTTCATCAAACCCATTTATTAACAAAATTACTTGGTGTGATCAGTGTAAATCATGGATACATGATCTAACACATAATACTAACATCTACGGTCACATATATGATAACCTCATACTTTAATTTCCCAAAATGATTCTTAACAGAGAGTTTTTACAAAGACGTATAAAAACTCTGTAATTTTCTTCAAAACCCAATTAAGGCCAAATTAAATAAAATTGATCCTTTAAAACATGATTGTATGTTAGAAAAACACGTTATGATTCCATACACATATAGATAAAGCCATATCGTAACCCAATTGGGAAACCCAATTTTCATAGAAAACTTAAAAAGTACGTATTTAAGAAATCTTAATTTTAAAAACTTAAAAGAAGAATTACCCTTTAGTAGTGAAGATAATCAAAGACAATACTTAAGATTTTCTCAAATCTCTTTCTCCCTTTCACTCTCAATTTCTTCTTCCCGATCTCTCTATTTTCTTCTCTGAACTTTTTCTTTTTTTTTTCTCTGACTTTGAAAATAAAACTTATGTCTGACAATCATATACGTATATGTATATATATTATACCGTTGTATTAAATTACGGAATAACCACTCTTAGGGCCTTGTTTGGCTTTCTCCTAACTCATTTTTCATTTATTTTAATTAACTATTTTACTATATAGTTAATTGTCACATTATTAATTATTCAATTAATTTTATTTAAATTAATTAAATAAAATAAGATAATTCATATTAAATCACATTGTCACATAATTAATATTTTTATTAATTAATTACGTCAATACATTAATTCTTTAATTAATTATTAAATTAATTAAAGTAACATTATGCTTATTTAATTAATTTATTTAATCAAATAAACTTAATTAAATATATTCTTTGAACTATTAAATTACTACACATTAATTTAATCAATGTAACACATATAATTAAATTAATCTAACACAAATTCATGAATTAATTATTTAACTCAATAATTAAATCATTAAAAATATTTATTTATCTCCATAAATATTCAAATAACTTTACAAAATTCTCGTTCGTCACATAAGGGGTGTTATTTCTTTCGTATTCATGAAGAGAGTTATTTTCTTTCAATACTCGTAAGGGTTGTTATTCCATTCTTTATTATTCTGTTGGAATAACCTATTTACGCGGACTACCGCATGCATGGTGAAATTCTGTTGTTATTCCATTCTTTATTATTTTGTGGGAATAACCTGTCTACGCGGACTACCGCATGCCTGGTGAATAACCCTTCGTATTCAGCTGTTATTAAATTGTGAAAATAATCTGTTTGAGCGGACTACCGCCAAACGAGTGAAAATCCAATTACAGTTTCGTATATTGTTTTATTTCAGATTTCTAACTCTAAACTTACTACGGTAAGTATTTCTTCTAGAATTCCTGAAATGATCAGAAATTCCTTGAGTTTTGCGCTTCATCTAGTATTATTTCGCTGGAATATTGGTCCGAACTTTCTTGTGAAATTTTTATCTTTTCATGACGAGTTACTATTCACGAGATACTTTTCACGGTTAAAAAAATATTTTTTTCTTCCAAATCATCTTTGATTTGATCCAGGTTTTGATCTTCATTCTTGAACTTTGGATAAATTCTCTAATATTTGTCCTTTATCTCGCTGGATTCGTTATTCGTATTGTTTTTCATTATCCTAAGTCCTAAATGGTGGTATAACTTAATATCTTTGGCCTGTAGTGCAAAGATGAATGATTGCTTGATGAATATCTTTGGCCTGTAGTGCAAAGATGAATGATTACCTGATGAATATCTTTGGCCCGTAGTGGAAAGATGGGCAGGTGTTAAGATGAACATGACCAACTGGTGATACAACTGAATATCTTTTGGGCCGTAGTGCAAAAGATGAATATTTGATTCGAGATGTATATTGATTGATGTTACAGGGATAAAATATTAATGATGGACTTTTAAATCAAAGAAGATAGTAGACATCATTCTCTACTTAACTCTTCTAATGAATTGTTATTTTCGCTGCGAATATTGATCTAAAACTTGTTGTCCATTATATTTTATCTGATTTATTGAAGACTAACGATAATTTATTATTCATTATCTTAGTCATAATATTATTTACTAGGCTAGTTGAGCTCACCCTTTTCTTCCATTGTTCTCTTCAGGAAATGGGAATATCGTGGGGACTAATCGGGGATCAGAGTTATGGTCAGAGTTAGATCAGTAGAAGTCCTCACTATTCTATAAAATATTGGGATAATGATTGTAATTAATAAGGAGTGAATTTGAATGTTTATATTTTGTATTATATACGATTTGTATTGAAATTCACAGTTTGTGTGGTCGTAGTTTGCACGACCGTATGTTATAAAATATTGTATTTGAATTTTGTACCATGTATTTGGCGACTCAGAATGGGTTGGTATTGAATATATTTTGGGGGCGTCACATGACATCCCGGTATTGTGACCGGGGTTGAGCTTGACATCCTGGGGTTGTTTCCGGGGTTGCTTGACACCCTGGGGTTGTCGACGGGGTTTCACTTGAAATTCCGCTGTTGTCGGGGTTTGACTTAACATCCCATTATTGTGACCGGGGTTGAGGTTGAAATCCCGAGGTTATCGTCGGGGCTGCTTGACATTCCGGTATAGTGACCGGGGTTGAGCTGACATGCTAGTGTTGTCGTCGGGGCTACTATGCCTTCCGGGTTGTGACCGGAAGGAAAAAGATAATTTTACCCTCCTACAGGGTTAGTAACAGGAATACGAAATTTTGAGTGTTTACATTATTACTCCCTCCGTTCCTTAAAGATTGCAGTTTTAGCCCAAAAAAATTATTCCTTAAAAAATGCAGTTTTAAGAACCCAAAGCTTCTTTTTCCAAATATGCCCTTGTCTTAATTAACGCACTAAATGGGTAAGTTAATGCACTAAAGGAAGAGAAGGGTTAGCATTGTCATTTTATCCCACTTATTGGTTTGTGCGCTTTTAGCTAAAACTGCACTCTTTAAGGAACGGAGGGAGTGTTATTTAATTCATAAAGGTGTATGGAAATTAATTAAGTAAGATGCTCTCTTATATATATTCCTAATATAATTAGGAGGCTAATTAATTAACAGAGTTTAATTAATTATTCCTAATGAGATTGGGAAGCCAAATTAATTAAAAGGGTTTAATTAATTAATATGAAATCCTAATCCTAAATTGTTTAGGAGGGTTGCCTACATCTTTAAATAAGAAAGTCTTGTTATGGAACAAGGTTAGACAATTAATTCCAAGAGTTGGGAGAGCATTCCTTTTCTAGAGAGAATGAAACTAGGTTTTAGCCAAACACCATTCTTCTTGAATTCTTATTCTTTCTTGGTGGATCACCACTAGAGCGCGATGGATTCAAGTAGAACACGAAAAGGATTTGGAGTTGAACTCGAACTTAAGGAAGCTAGAATCTTCAAGGATTTGGGACCAGAATTGGTACAACAAACCCCCGAAATTGTAAAGCTGATCAGAACGAGATTAGTTGCTGCTCAAGACAGACAGAAGAAGCATGCCGATTTACATCGACAGAACCGAGAATTCTTACCAGGAAGTTTCGTGTTCCTGAAAGTATCTCCCTGGAAGGGGAAAATTCGATTCGGTAAGAAGGGGAAGCTGAGTCCCCGATTCATTGGACCTTTTGAGGTATTACGAAAGGTGGGCGAGGTGCTTACGAGATTGCATTACCTCCGGAGCTCGAGAATATACATAATGTCTTTCATATTTCTGTATTAAGACCTTACAAGCACGATTATAAACATGTAATAGAATATGAACCTTTGCTATTTGATAAAGACTTATCATATGAAGAAGTGCCTGTTCAAATAGTTGATAGAAAGGAACAAGTACTTAGGAATAAAGTGATACCTTCTGTTAAGGTAATCTGGAGGAACCACAGTGCTGAAGAAGCTACGTGGGAACTCGAAGATGTTATAATGAAGTCTTATCCGCATTTATTTGCTTAGTTATGTGTAACCCCTTATATACTGATTCTAGGGACAGAAACCTTTTAAGGAGGGAAGAATGTAATAGACGAGATTTTTTTTTTTTTTTTTTGTGATTCTGGGGACAGAATCCTTTTAAGGAGGGAAGATTGTAACGATTGAGATTTTATAATTAATTTTAATATTTATTGAGATAAATAAATATTTGATGTGATTTATTTATTGAGTTAAATAAATAAATTATGTGATTTATGGAGTGATTTAATTAAGTGTTATATACTAATTAAATGAATGTGTAATATTTATTTAATTAATATTAATGTTATACTATAGTTCTAATTTAATTGAGATAATTGAATTAGATGAATTATGTGATGAAGTGTTACATGGATTATAATTAGAGAGTAATTATAATTATGTGGTAATTTTATGTGATTAATTGATGTTAGATTTTAATTGATTAAATTAGATGATTGATATTTAATTAATTAAAATGTGACATTAAAGTATGTATTAAATAATTTGTTAAAATAAAAGAAAAAGGATTTTAAATGATTTTTACCAAACAAGGCTTTGCATTTGTTTTAAATCTATTCTACCAAACATGGCCTTAGTAATAATAACCTATTTTTTAAAATAATGTTGTTTTGGCCAAACAAAGCCTTAAGGCTTTTTGAATTTTGAAACTTATGTAACTGCTAAATTAATTAGGCTAATTAGTATTAGTTAGTATGCGTATTATATTATATTACGTTAGTTCTATACTACGTTAGATTAATCCTAAGTTTAAACTAAGAGCAAAGGAGAAAAAAAGAGCAGAGGAAAAAGAGAAAGCAGAGAAGAGTTGGAGAAGAAGAGAAGGAAGAAGAAGCTTGTGAAGGCTAGAGTGAATCTTTGTTTTCTTCTCCTATCACCGAAAGGTAATCTATAATCTCTACTTTCATATTTTCAAAACTCGATTTAAGTTTCATGTTTTATTCTCTGTGAAAACTGAGTTTTCATGTAATAGCATAAACATGGATGGTATATATATATATATAGGTGGTGTTGTTCATGGTGAATTATATGGTTATCAATGATTTTCAGAAATTAAATTACTGTAGAAATATATTTTAACAGAAAATTCATGTTTATATGAGTTCATATGGAATTTCATGAGTTTATATATTATGGGTGATTTTACATTGAGAAATTGGTATATGTTAGTATGTTGTTTAAAAATTTTCTATGATACTACCTTGAATCATGAGAATAAAGCATGTGTTATAAGTTGAATTGCTTAAGAATTTGATTACAGTGACTTATTTTGGAAAATATATGAGTTTTCATGAAAATGGCCAAATTGGATTTTTAAAACTTGTGATTATCATTGTTTAAATGGTTTTGTGTTGTGGAAGCATGTTATATATATGTATAATTGCATAGGTATGATTTACAATGTTTAAGTTACTGTAAATATCCATTTGTTGGCTTGTATGGGTTAATCGGTGAAGCAGAGTAACGTGGCTGTCTGCGTCTAGCCGAGTTGCTGTGCAGCTGCGCCGGCAGCAAGGCCAGGAGCAGTGCAGCTGCGCCGCTTGTCCTTCCCAGATCCTTACCCTATGCAGCTGCGCCGGTGCCAAGGCCTGTGGCTGCGCAGCTGCGCCGTTCACAGTGCAGTGGCAGTGAGTTTTAGTCAAGTGTGCAGTGTGTTGTTATGTTTCCATTACATTATTGCTAAGATAATGAGCATGTATCTAGCTGCTATAACATGTGTTAACATGAAGTTGATAATTTCATAATTCGAGAAAAAGAAAGTTTTGAAAAAACTAATATGGTATTTAAATTATAAACTATAATTGTTTAATTGTATAATAAGTTACTTAATTATAATTTATTAATTATAATTAAGAGTAAATGTTTAATTTAAATTTTAATTTTTGTGAAATTATAATGTATAGAAGTTGGTTTATTTTAATCAATTAGATGTTAATTTAAATTATAATTTATGTAATTATAATTTAATAAATGCATGTTTAATTATGGATTATAAATTGATAATTTCATGATTAATTATAATTTGTGTAATTAAATGCATGTTGTGGTTTAATTGATTATAATTATTATAATTTATTTATAATTATAATTTGATTAAGTGTTTGAATTATAATTGTTTAATTATAATTTAGTTAAATACATAATTGATTTAATTAACTATGTGATAGTTGATTATTATTATTAGAGTGAGTTAACCATGAGGGTTAACCACTTATGTGAAATAGTTACGTGTTAACTAATTTAGGTTATTGTGATTGAATATATATGTGTTGGAAGTATTAAAGTACGTGAATTGTGTTAAGTAGCTTGCGCTTGAGGCAAGTCTTCTAAACCTTAAACTCGTTAATTTTATGCAAGTTTTCTAAACCCTAATCTTGTATAATTTCTTGTGTTCATATATTCTTGTTAAGAATGTCCTTTTCTATTTCTGTATTAGACAATTGTTTATTTAATTAAAATGATCTTAACTTATTGTTCAAGTAAGATCTAGTTATTATTTTAAATGCTTTAAGTTGATTCTAAAGCATATGTTAATTCATAATTCTTTATTTATGAATTATTGGAAGTCGATTCAACTAATCCTTAGTTGATGAACGTGAATTCTAAATTACCCTTGTAAGCTTATCCAAACCAAACTTTCTTTGGTGCGGACTTGAATTCAAATTACTGAGTTGAACAACCCTATTTACTAGGGGAGGTTACTACGCATAGCGTTAAGATATTTGTGCACAATACATGGTACGAAGGGCTGATCCCCCTAAGTACGAGTTAAGGTCCATAGTCTTATTGACTGTTAAAGGTTTAAATAGAAATATTTATAACCTAGGACAAGAGTTCAAAGGTCTTATGACACTCAGATAAATTCTATATTCAAATTTTAATGTTGATAGAGAATTATTATTCAATTCTTTATTGTTGAAGTAAGCTAAGTTATTCAGATTCTTTTTTAAGAATTCCTTTCATGTATATATTATTGTTAAACTCCAGTGAGCTGTGGTTTGCTCACTCTTGCATTAAATAACAATTTCAGTTAAGGTTGATAACGCTGATGCTCCGTCTACGAGTAAGGGCAAGGGAAAGCAAAGCAAGTGAAGACTTGTTTTTATTTAATTGAGAATGATTGTAATAATTGAATGTTATGTTTTATTTCCGCACTTTATTGTATTCATTTCAAGGTTAGAGTAACCCTGGGATTGATATGGAGAAGGTTGTAACCCTTGTTTTAAGGGAGATTTTATTAATAGTTGAATAAAGGTTGTAATTTATTTTAAGATATATTGGGTAGATGTTTGTTATAGTTAGAAAGTGAACACCAAATCATGTGGAAACGAAGTACCCGGATTTGGGGGTGTCACAGGTTGGTATCAGAGCTGTAGGTTATGAAACCTTAGGTGGGAAAAAAACCTTAGGTAGTAGCCTTATGGTAAGATCGAAAAGATAGTGATGCTAGGTAAAGATAATAAACTACCTTATGTGCCTATGTGTTTACATTATAGTATTCGAAGAGTGACGATTCGTTATCACGTAATAATGAACTTTAAAATTCTTTTGTCAGGATGTCGAACGTGGGAGAACCTAGTCAGGCTAGATAGGATGTACCTCAGGTGTCTAGAGAGGAAGAGCCCCGTGACATACATATTGTCTGGGAGTAGCTGGTTAGGAGAGAGCCATCTCCAGTGATCACCGTAGCTGGTCGGGAGCATTAGCTGACACCTATTCCAGAGGATGAGGACGAGGATGAGTCTGAAGAGGAGGAAGAGGATCCCGAAGAGGAATTCCCACCTCACTCTACTAGTGCTGAGATGTACGAGGCAGTCTACGATAGCAACGTGGAGCTTCATGGACGAGTAGGAGATCTCGAGGAGACTATCCAGCAATGAGATGTGACGATCGAGGAAATGGCAAGTGACCTGGGAGATGCACAGTGGAACCTGATACATATGGAGGTTGAAAGAGATGCTGCTCGTTTTGAATTGGCAAAGCTGAAGCAAGACATCCAGGAGGAGTCGAGGAAGCGTGCCAGAGCTGAGGAGTCAAGCTTGAGGGCTAATCAACGAGCTGATCGAGCTGAAGATGAAGCTGAAGCCAAGATGGCCAAGCTGAGGGAAACAGAATATGCATTCCATACAGCGATAGAGAGAGCTCAGGACCGTATTTTCTACTACCCAGCTCAGTTCCAAGGTTTACCGTGGTATGTGGTGGACCGAAGAATGGCATTTCGGGTAATGGAAGAGGAATGTAGAGAGGCTGTGCGACGTATTAATATGCCTAGGCAGTAGCAGCAGTAGCAGTAATAGTAGTAGTAGCAGTAATAGTAGTAGTAGTGCTTTTATTTATGTATTGCTTTTTGTATTAAATAAAGTAAATTTCATAATTTGAGATAAGAATGGGATGAGTTAATAATATAATCTTGCAACTTTTCCAGTTCAGGAAGGGTGATGTAAATGGCAGAAATGCTATCTGGTTCATGTTTTTTAAACTACGACTAATGAATAAAAGAAGTTTATTGACGTGCTATGTATTCTATGTGCACTGAATTGTCTAGAACGTTTAAGTATGAACTGGAGTACTTAATAATTGAATAAAGGGTCTAATAATAATATTTTCTTAACAGAAAATGCCTCCTAGAAGAAGAGTAACACGTCAAAAGGAGGAACCTGTAGATAGACCTATTGTACCACAATTGAATCGTAAATCTGGAATAGTATTGAAGATACCTGGGAGGTATGGATTCATCATAGATGATGATGATGATGATGATGATGATGATGATGATGATGATGATGATGATGATGATGATGATGATGATGAGGTACGTATCATAGAAGATGATGATCCAATTATATACGATAAGGCTAAGAGTTGAAGACACTCAGAGAAATGGTAGATGACCGTAAAATCCAAAATAGATCTTTGAAGCTTATTAAATTTTAATCGTTATCTTTGAAATATGAAACTTGAATATCTTTGGCTCGTAGTGCAAAGATGAACTATTGATTGATGAATATCTTTGGCCCGTAGTGCAAAGTTGAACTGTTGATTGATGAATATCTTTGGCCCGTAGTGCAAAGATGAACTATTGATTGATAAATATCTTTGGCCCGTAGTGCAAAGATGAACTGTTCATTGATAAATATCTTGGCCCGTAGTGCAAAGATGGATAGGTGTTTGGCATGATTATGACATTTGATGTTACTGTTGAATATCTTTGGCCCGTGGTGCAAAGATGAATTGACTAACATGATTATAACTAAAGGCTGTAGACTAGTATAATCATGACCATTGATGTTACTGTTGAATATCTTTGGCCTAAGTGCAAAGATGAATTTATTAGCATGATTATGAAAAAGAATTGTGATTTGGTATAACCATGATCTTTGGTGTTTCAGTGAAAGACATGTGATGAAAATTATCTTCGTCCTGGGTGCGAAGAGGAATTTATCAATATGATTATGATCATGAACTATTTACATTATTGTGGAGAGGAACTGTTGATTGATGTTACAGGGATGAAATATTGTTGGTGAACTTTTAACATGGAGAAGATAGTAGACATTATATTCTACTTGACTCTTCTAATGGATTGCTTGTTCTGCTGCAGTTGTTGATCTAAAACTTGTTGTTTATTGTATTCTATCAGATTTTTTACTGTTGAGGACTAAGGTTCTAAAGATCTAATTCATTACTGATGAAGACTATTGATAATTTAAATATCTTTAGTCCTAATATTCTTTACTGGGCTATTGTTGGGTTTGTACGTAACGCAATCATGCAATCAAATCACATAAATAGGGCGGAAGCGTAAAAAACTAGGTTTTCAAAAATTTATACAAACTCATTACCATGATCATTCTTATGCATCAATTATCAGTGAATGAAGAAGGAGAAAAACAGAATTATACCTTTGAAGATCCAAGCTTCCTCAGGTACAAGTTCTACTCCTTTGATTCCTTTGATTCCTCTGTAGTGGCTCCTTCCCTTGATCAATGTCAGCCACCCAAATGTTTGGCCTCTAACGGTGATCCACCAAGGAAGATGAAGAACTCACTAAGATGGGTTATTGGCTTAACCCTTGTTTCTATCTCTATAGAATATGTGTACTCCCAACTCTTGAAAAATTCACGTACCTTATTTCTGATATAAGACTCTCTTATATAGATATTAGGTTAACCCTCCTAATCCAATTAGAATAGGGTTTTATTTAATTAATTAATTAATTACTTTTAATTAATTTATATCCTAATCTTTATTAGGATTGAGAGAGAGTACTGATATTATATTAATTCCTAAACTCCTTTAGAATTAAGATAATAATAATAATAATAATATTAATAAGACTCCTCTTATTAATTTATATTTAATATTTCTAAAATATTAAATAATAAATATTAAGCTATTTAATTTATTCTATCATCATAGATTAAATTAATTATACTTAATGCATTATTACTATCATGCCATTTTCTTCTTAAATAATTCTTCTTCCTTTTATGGTGTGACCCTTTAGGTTCTCCATATTAAACCGGTTGTGAATAAATCAATTAGAACAATTCTAATCTTATTTAAATAAACAAATTAAACTAATAATCTATTTAAATAAATAACATTTATTCTACAATAGGGATAAGCCTCCCTAGCGATCAACGACTTTCCAGATAATATAGATTGCAACATTAATCATAAAAGAACCTGTGAGTTAATAGTTACCGTACAATTCAATCCTTCCACCATACAATGTCCCAATTAAATATAAGACATGGATTTACTGTCAAGTCTTAATTTATTTAATCATATGTATTTCGATTAGAAAATGTACAACTCCAAATAATGCAAATTAGAAACCTCTTTCTAATTTCATTCTACCTTGGCCAAGGATTCCTGGGTTGTCATTTAACGAATCACATAGGACATATCTCCTCTTTTACTAGAGGTGGTAGATTCTTTATTGATCATTCATTATCTCCATATGTAACTCATTACACCCAAGCATACCCTATATATGCCTTAAAAGGCCTTAAGGAATTAGTCAAGTATAATTTGTTACATACAAGATACTATGATGATCTCAAGTCCAAGGATCACATGTACTACTATCACATTAGGAATTCCTATTGACAGGCGAGTAAAACTCCATTAGGTATTCCATAGCGAGTCACGTTCAGTGAACTTATTCTCCAATAAGCACCTACATACTTGCTTTAGTGTCTCCACACAAATGACCATGAGATCAGTCATCCTCATCCAATGAGCAAGCAACATATGTACCACTCTATCCGGATTTACTAATCCCCATTTTAGTAATCCCACAATTGGGAACTATTTTAGTTTTTAAGCTTTCTAAGAATTTAGATCTCATTATCATGATCTCATCATGATTCTAAAAGCATTGCTTAAAACTATGACTTATTTACATATTATAAAAACAGCACCATGTAGATAATTATATGCCTTAAATGAATATTTTATTAATACATAAATAAGATTGTTTACAAAGTATGTGCTTTGTCATCATACATGATTGGCTTGTATGCACACTACTATCAGCTATTTGTGCTTACCCTTTTTCTTCACAATTCTTTTTAGCTAATAAAAGTGTAGCTGGGTCGAGCGGAGATAATAGGGGAATAGAACGATGGTTTATAACTGTTGAAGTTTCCCATAAAACAGTATGAGAATAATTGTATTGAGGATTTAAAATGTGTGTCGTATTTTATACGTCATTTAACAGTTGATTTTGGTGACCCGACTTAGGTGAGGTGAACCCGACTTTGGAAGGGTGTGTTGCCTATTATCATACAAGATGTCTAACCACATACAACTTAATGTTATTATAAGACATTGTTGTGTGCATCCACTTGCTGATTATATCTATGAGCACTATCTATATAATCTTGGAGTATGGTTGGAATATAATCCTCAGTTTGAGAAAATTGAGATAATTATATGGCAAGAGAATACCCACCATTGGAATGAACAGGATAGTAATCTTTTTGTTCTTCTTTGGGGTCTATTAGGTCAACCAAGGTTAATTCTCAAGTCCTACGATATCTATTATAACTTAGATGCATAGCCTCCCATGTACAAAGGTTTCCTTAAGCATTTTCCAAAGATTTTAATTCCTAAAACAGTTATTAACTGTACTTTTATGTAACATATCATTGATAAGGAGTACCAGTACTGTTATTTGTATTGAATTTGAGCCTTTATATTTCGTATTATATACGATTTGTATTGAAGCTCACAGCTTATATGGTCGTATTTTTCACGACCTTTTGTTATAAAAGATTGTATTTGAATCCTGTACCATATATTTGGCGACTCAGAATAGGTTGGGTTGATTTGACCAATTCTGGGGGCATCACAGTAACCGTATTTGACGGAAGTCAGGGGTTGCCTAACACCTTCCCCCCGCTTAATCAAGCCCTCGAACTCTATGAATCTCGATTTCCAAAGACCAATTAAACAGATTCCAGTAATTGGGCCATATTGCAAAACCTTTCAAAATTCGGTTGAGTTGGTACAACCATTTCACTCATACCAACTGGCTACTCTGTCTAATTCGAACCAATAAAATCAATCTTTTCAAATCGTCGACATTATATGTCGGCCTTTTCCTAAAAATTCACCCTTCAGATCAAACAAAGCCAAATAGAAAACATAAATGGTAGAAACACTTAGGAAAAGGGAACCCAAAATTTTCCCGACATCAACAGGTGGCGACTCTGCTGGGGACAATAGAGGACTTAAGCCGCATTTTCAACCATTTTAATTCACTTCTTTGTGCTTGTAAGTGAAATGACGTCTTTACATTGAATGGTTGTGAATGTCTCTTTTACCACGCTTTATATTAGTGCTTCGCACAATGTCATCATTTTGCATGCGGTGAGGCGCGATGAATGTATGTTGTGTGTTCCTCCACCAGGAGGCGAACTCGTCGGTCACTAATTGCTGGACTCCGATGGCGATTAAGTCCAAGTGAGGCTCAGGAAAGGTACCACTCAGATCCGCTCGAATTGAAAGATCGGATTAGCTTCCCATTTAGTAAATTACGATGATCTAGGAACCTCCATACCGAAAAGCCCATGAGAGTAACCTAAGATAGGTCAGCCTACGATAATCCAAACGCGAAGGGAAGGCTCTTCATACCTTCCCTTTCAATTCCATGTCAAATATCAAAAGTTGTAAATATTAATCAAATGTTGTAAGTTGTAAATTCTTGCAAATTTATTGTCAAATATAAAATCCTGTCATGATATCCTGTCATCAAAACAACTTACATATGTTTTGCAGGAAAACATTAAAAAACCCCTAAAAATGACACATTGAATAGCATGTATATTGTTAGCGTCTATTAAGACTAAACTATCTACTCGTCTTGTAGGTCAGATTAGTCCCATTGCTAAATCAAAATCTAAAAGGCACAAAGCCTATCCACTGACATGGCTGAAAGTGCCCAACCGAATCAGGTTCCGTATCTCGAAAAGAGTTTGAAGGATATAAGAATCAAATAGTAGAATTGGCTATCCTCCTAAAAGAAAAAGTAAAAGCACTTAGGGCCAAACAACGCCCAATCAAATCGAGTCCTCCTCATAGGCTGGCAATCAAGTGCTAATAAAAAAGGAGAAATATAGATACCTGAACCTCGATCTTGTGAAAGAACTAACAAAACCCCTAAAATCACAAATCTTAGGGAAGACCGGGAAAATGGGGATATAAGAAAAAAGTCCAACAAATGGAAGAAACCATCCGTTCAATAAAAGGGACTGACACATATGGAAGTGTCAATTACTCATATCTCTGTATCTTTACAGGGGCTCGTTATCCAGACAAGTTCCAAGTCCTAGATTTTGAAAAGTACAATGGGATGGGAGATCCTTACACCCATTTGAAGATATACATTGGCGAACTCGGATCCTACGCAGAGGATGAAAAGTTAAGAATGCAGCTATTTTAGAAAAGTCTAACCAGAAAGGCTAGAGCCTGGTATGCCCGACTTGATAATGCCAAAATCCACAGCTAGGAAGAATTAGCCCACGCCTTCCAAAATAAGTACAGTTTTCAATCACAAATGGCACTGGATCGATACCAAGTGATTAAAGTCAAAAAGTACAGTACTGAGTCTTTCCGTGAATATGCCCAAAGATAGAGGTGTATGGCAGAATAGGTCAGCCCGCCTATGACAGAAATTGAAATGGTGATGACTTTCATAGACATCCAAGAGGCACCTTACTATGAGATGATCCTAGCCGGAATAGGCAAGCCATTCTCGGAGATGATTAAACATGGTGAAATGGCAAAGATGGGCCTGAAAGCGGGCAAGATTAAAGATCTCACAACATTGGAAGTAGTCGCCGAGCATATACAATCCGATAACTATGCGAGCAATCCCAAGAAGATACCCAAGAAAGGTAATGAAGATGTATCCTTTTATAGGGGCAATCTAGGAGACCTAACCATAGTTCCCCCATATGGATGAAGGAAGGCGATCTGTCATTGCAACAACAGGCCGCATTCAACTAAGGCCATGCCAGATAAAAAATTTTACAGAATAGAAAATCGGGTTTTCACTCCACTAGGCAATTCCCTTGAGAATATATTGGCATTATTAATGGACCACAAGAAGATTACTGAATTGGCTCCACCTCTAGATCCAAAAAGTAAAAGATACAATCCAAACCTGAGATGTGCTTACTATTGAGGGTCTCCAGGACACAATACACAAGATTGTTGGTCCTTAAAGCATAAAATCCAAAATCTGATCGAAAACAGCGATGTTGTGGTCCAACAACCTGACCATCCAAATATCATCACCAACCTTCTGATCTAGGATGATACAGAAGAAGTAAATATGATGGGGTCAGGAAGCGCCAAAATGTGTCCAAATCGAAAGTACATACGAAGGATGGAGGTATACCCCCAAAGGAACAAAAGTTGGAAAATTCAGAGGAGGGTATGATAGTAATGAAAAAATTTGAAATGATCCAGAATCAAGTAACTCTGCTAGCTAAGCTGATAGTGCGCCAACATCAGGATACAAGGCTGCTTTTCACTCAACTATCAGAAACCCAAAAGGAAAAAGAGGTTAACCATAATGCAAGCCTATATCCCTCCAAGATCAGCCAGCTAAATGAAGAAGATCAAAGTAGGCTGAAAGGAAGGGAAAATTAGAATGATAAAATTACTAGAAGATCTCACCAGAGGAAAAATCGCCTGGAGGAATGCGAATTGTTAGAGAGGAAATATCAAACAACATTCCAAACACTGGCAAACCCCCGAAATCCTATGACACCGAGAGTCAGGAAGAGTAGGCGGAGAAGGGTATTCACACCTTTGGGGGCTCGTTGGAAAATGTATTAGAACTGTTAGTTGCGCATAAAAAGATCACTAAGCTTGCTCCACCTGCTAATCCCAAAGGAAGGCATTATGATCTTAACAAGAGGTGTGCTTATCATTTCGGAGCACCGGGACATTCGACTGAGAAATTTTGGCATCTACAACACAAAATCCAGGATCTCATTGAAAATAGAGAACTGAAGATAGAAGTCCCCATGACCAGAAAAAAGGCAAAAGGGAAATAAAGGGCTTAAGATGTCCACTCGAGACAGGCAGTTCAAAGGAGGTGATGGCTATGAGCACCAATCCTGGTAGAACACAAGGTGGACTGATCTTAATGCTGGAAATGACAGAGGAGACAAGAGAGTCCCCTAAGGAAATTCATCCGCCATCCATCCAATATCTTGTTGCCCAAAGCCAGCAACCACATTCCTGATTTTACCCTCCTGGATGATGAGGAGGAAATACTGATCCTTCCCAATGTGGAAAAAGCCAAAAAGGAAAGTTCCTTGCGAGAAATACAACAACAGGTCGAGAGGGATTTCATAGTTAAATTTCTCAAGCTCATAAAAAAGATGAAGGAACAAATGAAGAAAAAGGTGGTGAGGTTGTCGGGGAAGCCAACCCATCGAGGAATCAAGAGTTTATCCCTTTTTGTGACGAGTCCAGTTTGAGTCTCCTTAAGGGATATACTGAATCAGAAGACGATCAAGTTATGACCGTGATTGAAGATATTCATGACCAGGAGGTAAACTCTATCGCGAACCTCGCAAGCTACATAACCACTGACAACTGGACTATCAGGCCTCAGCTAGCCAAGACGGCGTAGATCCAGAGGATAAAGTTATAAGTTCCAGGAGATGTTGGGACGTTATCACTTTCTTAGCGTTATGCCTTTTATTTTCCATGCATGTAAATATTGAAAAAAAAATCAAAAAATCAAAAAATTAAAAAAATTAAAAAATCAAGAAATCAAGAAATCAAACCAGTCAGGTCTTGTCAGTTAAGCCTGAATTACAAAAGACCTAATCTCCCCCATCCATGGGAGTATGTAGGAAGCCAACTATGGTGCGGTAAGACCAAACAAACATTTTTTTTAAATCCCTCAGAATACTCCACTCCCTATACAAAACACCAGTCTCAATTAATTAGGCCAAGCCTAAACTACGAAAGACCTGATCTCCCCCACCCACGAGAGTACGTAGGAAGCCATATATGGTGCGGTCTAACCCTCAAAAGAAAAAACCAAACACTCTACATCTAAACCAAGAATACAACCTAAATATAGACCCAAAGACTAGTCTCAAGACACCAAAATCAAACCTGAAAATCCTACACCCAAGAAAAACCCTTAAAATCAGTGAGCCATGTTGAGACCCAATGGCACCTCAATGTCATTCCATCAAATATGACACAAGTTCCGAAAAGGAAGAGATATCGATACATCAAGATAACCAGGTACATGGATGAAATGACAATCATCATAAGATGCAACTTGTCAGCTACTCATCACTCCTGAAGTGCTAGAAGACATGATCTCTTTTAACTTACAGAAGCACATGGGCTACCGTCGTGGTAAAGTTTATCTCATACCTGACGACCTGTTCCCTGAGAAAAAGGCCACATATTAAACCTCACAGATCAAACCAAACCCTGGTTGAAGCCGTCACATCATAAACCAAGATAAACTTTTAAATCCAATTCAGTAGAGTCCAAAGGCATCTCGATATCAATCATCAAAGTTGAAACAACAACACATCGATGTATCAAGCATGATCATCAGCAAGGACCTTCAAAGTGCTGACACCCTCGATCACAAGTCTTCCTCAAATTAGAGGAAAGTCATCAAAGCTAATTGCACTTACAAGTTAAAACGAGGATTGGGGAAAACTAAATGTCAAAAATCCACTACCGTTTCACCATGTTGGTCATGAGGAAAAAGACTCTTGTGATCTCGGCATCTTATCAGCCCATCAGTCAAACATACAATAAAGCAAATACAGCAAATGGCAAACAAGACTGGGGCAAGTTCAAAATTAACCACAAAACGATGTTGGGACGACCCTTACAACAAGGCTGGGGAAATTTCAAAAATCGCAACAACTCAACACTGGGGCATTTATCAACCATCCAATGAAAATGCACCAGTCGTCACCATCAGCATGTTCCATCATCATCAGAGCTTCTATCATTTCATTGGCGATCCAGTATAATTAATCAGTCTTTTCTAATCATAATTTTCTTAGAATACAGCGATCCACGGATGAGGTACAACTCTTTCATCTCTTTATGTGCTTTCAATCTCCATTTACATGCATTAGCAATAATATACATATTAAGTATAGATAAATCTTACATTAGAATCTTAGAACAAGGTTCTTTAAAAAAAAGAAAAAGAGATTTTGTTTAACTTGTTATGAATTGGATTAATTTCGATAAGCATCCACGGAGCAAGAATCATGGAAACGATCAAAAAATTAAAACTTTTCAAAATTCTAGTTCAAAATGCTGTTTGGAGTAGAATTAACCTCATATGCGTGTCTGCACTTTGCAGTTACCTCGACTCTTAGTTGTAGGGTATGAAGCTTTGGCAATAGCAATGACAATTAATGAAAAGATAAAAAAAATAAGTAGCCAGCCTAATGTCTAGAATCGTGGCTTGGGTTACTCGAGTAATTAAGCCTGAGGGGTGTCTTCACACCTGGTGCCCTAAAGTCGTCTGGTTTAGGAGTCACCAGTCCAACACTCGCTACATGGGCAATTTAGCGCCTAAGAAAACGAGCATTAAAGAAGGAGACGACGAGACCTAAGTATATCTGAATCGTGGTCGGGGTTACTCGAGTAATTAAGCCCAACGGTGTCTTTACACCTGGTGCCTTAAAGTCATCTTGTTTGGGAGTCAGTGGCCCAACGCTCGCTACATGGGTGACTTAGAGCCTAAGAAAACGAATCTTGCACAAGCTCAGGAAATGAGAAATATAGTAGACCGCTTGACTAATCTCAAAGTGTGGCCTTTGTTACTCGAGCCAGTAAACCCGAAGGGGTGTCTTAACACCTAGTGCCTTAAAGCCGTCTGGTTTAGGAGTCATTGGTCCAAAACTCGTTAAATGGGTAACTCTGAATAGCCTAAGAAAACAAGACAAGTTAAGCGAGTGAAGCAGAAAAAGAAAAATTTTGTAAAGTTGAAATGAAATCATCTAAAGTTATTGAAAAGAAACCCCCTCTAAGGGTTGCGTCACTGATAGTGCCTGTGTCATATGAAGTCAATTCTGCGAAGAGCGGTGCCTATAACTAAAATGAAATAACTTACTCGTGCATAATGACCGTGTGTGCTTAAATGTTTTCTTGCGATTTCATAACTTGTTAAATGAAAATTTTTATTTCCTTAGGAAAAATTCATTTTCATACTCAATTTCAAAATCTTTAGCGATAAGATAAAAGCTCAGTGAATACAAGCATTCAATTTCATAAACTTTAACTTTAAATGCATAATTCATAAGATTATACTAACCAAGATGGCCCAAGCCGTCAAGCTTTTTCCCATTCTGTTATTCGTTTGGTGTGCAAAATATTGCTCACTCTCGACTTGGTCAACAAAGAGAGTTTCTTATATGAATCCCAGGTAACAAAGTACGCAAGAGCTAGGGCATTTTCCTATTCCAAGAAATAGAAGGGATCTAAGGCGGGATTAAGCCTCTCATCAAAAGGAAAGAGACAACTCCTAAAAGAAATCAAGGCAACATAAGCTTGTCATGACAAAAGAAAGGAAAAATTCTCAAGAGAGTCCTTAACTCAAAAAAATAGATGCCCGATGACAAAAGTTCTGGAAAATGAAATCTATATCATCAAACATGTCAACCTGTGCTAAGTCCTCACAAGTCGAGGCCTCTACACCGAAGTTCAAATCTGGGTAGCGAAAGAACGGGCCACATCTTCCAGGTGGTCAACAACACCCGGGTCATCAGTCAAGCCAGTATTTAATCCAGCAGAATCGCAAGTAAAGAGCTCGCCCCTTTTCATAATCAATAATTAAACCATTGGCGTCAATCCAGCGTAGCATCGGATAAGGATCCGATGATATAAGCCGTTGAACACTACTTCAGCGAAGATATCGGGATATCTCCTAGTAAAGCCATCAGTGTCTGGACCGCCAGAGGGACCAGCACCAGATCCAGATCCAGAAAAATAGTAGCCTCTGCGGGATCCTCACCAAGACGGCGTATGAAAAAGGAACATCCGAATCTGCCCTGCGAATGCCAAAAGTAGCCATATGGGAGCTGGAGATGCTAGGCCTAGTAAAATCCATGCATGAAAAGAAACTCCAAATTACCTCAGAAAAGGTGAGGTGTGACACCCCTAGAATAGGTCCAATCCACCCAACCCATTTCGAGTCGCCAAGAAATACATGGTACAGAATCCAAATACAAATGTTTTATATCCAATTATCGTACACAATACGACCACACATAAAGTGTGAGTTTTAATACGAATACAGTACTCACACTCCTTATCAATGATACGTTACATAAAGGTACAATCAATAACTGTTTTAGGAATTAAAATCTTTGGAAAATGCTCAAGAAAACCTTCGTACATGGGGGGCCATGCATCTAAGTTATAATATATATCATAGGACTTGAGAATTAACCTTGGTTGACCCAATAGACCCCAAAGAAGAAGAAGTAAATTACTATCCTGATCATTCCAATGGTGGGTATTCTCTTGCCATATAATTATCTCAATTTTCTCAAACTGAGGATTATATTCCAACCATACTCCAAGATTATATAGGTAGTGCTCATAGATATAATCAGCAAAGATATAATCAGCAAGTGGATGCGCACAACCATATCTTATAATAACATGAAGTTCTATGTGGTTAGACATCTTGTATGATAGTGGCAACACACCCTTCCAAAGACGGGTTCACTTCACCTAAGTCGGGTCACCAAAATCAACTGTTAAATGACATATAAAATACGACACAATTGTTTATACTTTGAAAGATAAAAAGATAGAAGTAAAGAGAAGTTAGGAATTGAGATATGCAAATCTAAATATCTCTTACTCCATTCTGAATCTCCAATGATCTTTAATTTCTTCAATTTTCAACTCTAAGCTAAACTAGGATTTTATCTAATCTAATATAATAGAATGGAATATCTCTAATGGAATCGAATCCCCTAATCCTTGTGAATACTCTTTTTTTATATCCCTCTTTATGTGTCTTTCAGTCCTCCTTAAAGTCCTTGAACCAATCAGCCAAACAAATCCTTCTCGGAGTCAACTTCTAAAAATTTCTTCTTTCTTCCCGACATCTGCGCCTAGTTGCAGATTTTACACTAGAGAAACTCGCCCTGGCGAGTGAACAGTAACTAAAAATTATAAAAAATCCATTAAGCTCTATTTTTTATGTTTTGACCCTCCAAAGCCGTTTCCTACAACACAAACACAAAAACAAGTAACATGACACTAAAAATACTTAAAGTTAACAAAGAATCAAGTCTAAAAAGGTGTCCAATTCGTAGGTATAAAACCCACTCATCAATCATTAAATTTATCTTGTCATATTTCAAGTGTCTAGTAATATTTATCATGTTCATTCCATTACATTGCATAAACATGATAAAGAGGGGCATCTGTAGACTCTCGTAATTTTGTTTCCCTTGTACTAACTATGCAGGTGGGCAAAAGCATCTTTTCACACTCCAGAGATAGCCCTGGAGAATTACATCATTAAACCAGGCCATCGGAGATATCCCCTAGAAATCATCAAACTAGACCCCCGGAGATAGACTCGGGAAATCATCAAACCAGGCCCCTTGACGACAGCCTCGGGAAACAGCCAAAAGCCCCGTCAAACTTGGAGACAACCCCCGAAAGGGCAAAATGGTCATTTTGACAAATCAACTTCAATAATCTCAAAACAGCTACAAATAGGGTTACAAAGAGCCATTGCAGCATTTTCGAGCGCAAACTACGCAAAACAGCTGAGCGGACTACTTACGAAGACCCGAAGATACCATTTTGGTCACGGATCCATCTTGCCAGATTCAGAAAAGGTCAAGCCCTATGTCATTGCGTAGCTCTTGGAGAGAGATTTCCGAAATGGTATGGCACATCTCCATCGGATTCTCGAATTGCAAGTTACAAGCGTTTCAGTGGAAAACACGTTGATCGAGATTACACATACTTCGAAGCAGGGCCCACTTGGGCACTTCTGCAAGTATACTCGCGAAATTCGAAGGTATACTCGCGGAAGCCCGTGGCTTTATATACAAGCTTCCATCAGCTTGTAGAGGAAGAAGAAAAAAAAAGAAAAAGAAAGAGAGAGAGAGAGAGAATAGAGAAAAAAGAGAGAAAAGAGGGGGATTTCGCCACTGAAATTGCAAAATTCTTGATTCAAAACTTTTAAACCTTTCTTAATTGTAAGCTTTCATATACGCATCTATTGCAACATATCAAGATTTAACCGGTGGAAATCGAGTCTATGGGAGTTTAAAGCCGTTCGATAGCCAGTTTCGTGCAAGACCGTAAGATTTCTTCAAAAAAAATTTCTTACTAATATACATATATACCAAGAAGGCGGAAAGAGATGAGATGAGAGAGTGGCGCATAAAAATTTGAGTCACAACTATAGTAGAACTATAAGAAATGATAATAGCAGTTCATATGTATAAGAAATAATTTGGAAAAATAAAATTTTTATTAATTGATAAATAATTACAAACAAATAACTGAAGGTAACTTACAAGCAGACTCGATTATAGAAACCTAACATGTGAACTAGGATAGAAGGCAAGAGGGTTGAAAATTAGTCAGATAGGAATCTGAGTCTTCTTAAACTCTCTATTGGATATCTGAATCCTGCCTTACACAAAATACTGAGCCTCTCTTATATAGGAATGAGAGAAGGCGGAATGATTACAACTCAAAAATTACAAAACATTTTTAACTATTGAAGAACAGTAATGCTTTATCAAAAGACATAAGCATCAGTACAACTTTTTACTATTACAGACGCGTTATTACACTTTTGAATAAAATACAAATAAATTGATTACAACTTTTGACTAAACGACTATAGATGGCCGACAAATACAAATGACTCAACAAGACGACAAACCCACTCAACTTTTGCTTTCGGCTACTTTTTGAAAAGGAGCACGGGCTGCTTGGGCAGGAGCATCTTGCATCAAAACGACAGCATTTGGCTGCCAAAGTAACTGTAGGCATCCTAGGCAAACGGATCTTGAACATCCTGGAGAGAGATGCTTCCGTACGGATCAATAGGGCAAGAAGCACTGTGACTAGATTTAGACGAGGAAGATGAACAGACTGAGGGAACAGAATCCTCACTGAGTTTATCTACTCGTTTTTGAATAAGTCGAGCTAATTGTTTTAACTCGGCATTTGAACAATGATCAGTATCCGCAAAATCTAACTTTGAATGGGAAGATTTTTTGGATTTAGATTTACTAGAAGAAGATTCCTTTGGAGGAGGAACCGAATTAATAGGAGTAGGGTTATGAAATTCCTTTTGAACTTGACCGACTATGCGATAAGGATCAAATTTATCCCACCATTTAACTAAAAATTCACGGGTAACATAAGTCAACTGACTAATGTTAGAGCAAGTAACAATAGATTTGTCCTTATCGGACGCAAGATCAATTTCAACAACAGGGGAATAAAATCCATAATTCCATTTGAGAATCCATGAAATTTTATACTTGCTGACGAAATGAAGGGTAACTGGAATACAGCTATTAACCGGATTAAATGGGGCTCTGCAACAAAAAATGTTCAGAACTGACTGAAGCTCAATAGGAAGAATTTCATAGATGAGACCAAATCTTTCCCACCATAAAACAAACCAATGAGGAATTTGACTCTTGAATTTGTGGTCAAATTGAATAAACCACGAGTGACTAAAGGAGGGAGTTTAAAATAGAAAAACTCTATTCCAAGCTTCCATGTAATTATAATAGCAGAACTGGCTATCATGATCATTTAACTGACGCAGATCAGAGGGATGATTACCCCAGTCAGACATGGAGATAATCTGTTTAATATAGAGAGAATGATAGATGATTTTAGAAGAATCATTTCTATCATGAATAGGTTTGATTAAGATTGACTGTGTTTGAAGAAGGATGTCCTTATAATACACTAGGGATTTATAAGGAGCCAAGGGAAGAAAATGCCAACCAGTTGGGAAGAACTGGAAAGCCAATTTGACTGGATCATCAATTGATTTCATATGTCTCTCAATATGAAATAAATTAGTGGAATAAACAGGAACATACTCATAAAAAGTACATTGACCAGAAGTAGGGTTACTGGAGGAAGACGAAGCAAAATGATCAAAGGGCTTGGGAGGCTGGGCCAAAACCGTATTATAGGGCTTTGAAATAGTTCCAAGGACTGTAAACCTATTTGAAACATCAATAGGTGTAACTGGGCTAACTAAATGTGGGATTATAGCTCCCAAGGGCCTTTGACTAGGCTGGCCTAGGCCAGGAGGGCCGGGAGGCCTAACATTCTTGCTGGATCCTCTCACACTCATTTTGAGGGGTACCTGAGTTAATAAATTCTCTTGTAAGAAAATCAGGAATAGAATTTTCACTACCTTTAATATACTCAATATCAAAATCAAAAATGCTTAAAAGAGATTGCCAACGGGCAAAAATATGCTTAGCAGCAATATTTTTAACATCTTTTTCTAAAATATATTTTGCTGACTTACAATCAATACGAACCAAAAATCTTTGATTTAATAAATCATTTTGAAATTTACTAATACATAAAACTAAAGCTAAAATCTCCTTTTTAATTGTACTATAATTTAACTGAGCTTGATTCCACGCGCCAGAGTGGAAACGAACAATTTGTTCAGAAGAAGCAGGGGTTAATTTCTGCTTCAGGATACCACCAAAACCAATTTCGGAGGCATCGGTTTCAACAATTTTAAATGCAGATTCGTTGGAAATACCAAGGCAAGGCAAAACCTTAACATATTTTTTGACTTGTTGGATGATGGCAGTATGCTCATCAGTCCAAGGAGGAGGATTTTTCTGTAAACGAAGAAATAAGGGTTTACAGATTTTTCTTAAATTTTGATAAAACTTTCCCACATAATTGGATGACTCGTTGAATTGGACGGACTAGACCACGATAAATATCATGACCTAGGAATTTGACTCTAGCTTGGAACAGACTACATTTTGTAGGTGAAAGAACCAAACCATTAACTTTGACGGATTTGAAGAACGAATTCAAATGCTTGAAATGTTCATCAATTGACTTGGAGAAGACAAGAATATCATCAATATAGACGATGATAAAATGACTAAAAGGATTCAAGATTTCATTAAGAATATTTTGAAATTCACTTGTAGCGTTTTTCAAGCCAAATGCTTGAACAACCCATTCGTAATGGCCAAAGGGGGTAGTAAAGGTCGTTTTGTACCTATCACTAGGGTGAATACTGACTTGCCAAAAACCTGACTTGAGGTCAAATTTACTAAATATGGTAGCGTTACTAAGCCGACTAAGAAGGTCTTCCTTATTGGGAAGGGGATACCTAATCCACTCAAGAACCTTATTAAGGGGCTTGTAATTAATAACTAGGCGAGGGACACCATTCTCTTTCTCAGCTTCGTTGTTAACATAGAAGGCTGGGCAAGACCAAGATGATTTACTATGTTTTATTAAGCCTTTTGCAAGCAAGTCATTAATCTCTTGTTTGCAAAGCTCCATCTGCTGATGACTCATTTGGATAGGCCTAGCCTTAGTAGGAATCAAGTGTTCTTTAAATTCCTTAGCATAAGGTAGTCTAACCACATGTTTCCTTCTATGCCAAAAGGCATTAGGAGAATAAGCACATAAATTTTTAGTCATAAATAAGCGAAGCTCTTCAATCTTATCTTGAATTTTATCAAGAAGAAGAAGATCTTCAACCTGTTTATATCTAATTTCCTGTTTCAGGAATTTTAACTGTGAAGTTTTACAGTTTAACAGATTCAAAGATTTTGAAATAGATTCGTCTTGAATAAATTTTAAATCTCATTCCTTAGGCTGAGTGATAAATTCAAAAATAACTTTCTGGCCTAAGTGCTCAGTTGTTAAACCATTATTACTAGTAGTAAATGGATGCAATAAATATATAAACGGGAGTCCTAAAATAATCTTATCTATCAAGTTGCGAATTAAAACAAAGGAAGTTTTAAAACACATATTGTCTTGGCAAATATGAACTTTAGGCAGTTTATACTTTATCTCCATACTACTACCATTAGCAGAATTAAGACGTTCACTAGTCTTTTTATAGAACTTGGTAGGAATTAATCCTTCCTGAATGTAATTAAAATCTGCACCAGTGTCAACTAGAGCAGGAAGCTGAATTGCAAAAGTTCCATCAATAACTAGACAAACAATAATATACCATTTTTGAATGGTAATGTCTTTTAATCTTTTCAAGGAATTACCTTGAACCATTAATAGAGATTCCTCATCTTTAGTATTAGAGGATTCAGGTTCTTCATCATTATCTGAAGAATCAGTAACGTGAAGTTCTGAACCTTTAGTAGCTAAAGATTCCATATCTCTTCTTAAATCTGAAATTTCGGTCTTGAGACCTGAAATTTCCTTTTTAAGCTTATTAACCTCTTGATTTAACTCAGGAAGTGTTATTTCTTTTTCAGCAGTTTTAAATCTTTCAAGGGTTTTATTAAGGCTAATTAAAGGTTTTTCTTTACCTTTAATAACCTTAGCTTTTCCAGAATTGTTCTTAGAAAACAAATCTTTTAACTGTTTCATATACTGTAATTTTAACTCATCATCTGTAAGTTTGCTAATTAACTCAATTAACAAAGAGCTTTCTTGATCCTCTTTGCTAAGTACGTTAATAGTCTTACAACAATCAGACCTGCAATTATCAGTACAAAGGGTAACTTCATTAACATCACTAGGAGTTTGACTAGCTTCATCATTACCAGAGGAATAAGGAATATCAAAATGATCATTATCATCATCAGTCTGTATTCTTATTAACTCTAAAATCTTATCAGTATCTTCAAAAGAAATGTTTAGTTGATTTAATTTTTGTTTTAACTTACATTCACTCTTGTAATGACCCTTTTTACCACAATTAAAACATGTAATTTCACTCGTATCCTGTGACTTAGAAGCAAATTTTTTACTATGAGTTTTCTTTCTTGACTTAGGTTTTTCATAGTAATTAACTTGATTTTTAGATTGACTACTAGACCGCTTCTTATAATGCTTTCTCGTTTTGCGCTTTTCAATCTGTTTTTCCTATGCTTTCTTCGAGAGGGAGCAATAGGAGGTAAACCGTATTGTTCACAAAACGTGCCAAGCTCATACTTAGCTTTTTTCTTATCTTTAGCAGCCTGTTTAGCAATCTTAAAATCAATACACATTTTTAATCCAATCTTTTGAATATAACTGATTATGTCACCATAAGTTAGGTTATCATAATCGATATATCCAAAAGTTTTACTAAGTTCTTCTCTAACCTTATGGGCAAATACGTTAGGAAGACCATTAACAAATTTTTCTTTCCAAAATAGTTTATTACTATCACTGCGCATCATAACACGAGAAATAAAAATATCTTTGTACCACCTAAAATCACTTAAAGTGGGACAAGTTAGTTTACTTAACTGGTCATGAATTCTCTCAGTGATATTACTGGGAGTTTCAATAAAATGTTTTATTATAGTGAAAATTAATGTGTTAATGCCATCAGGAATACCAAAACATATATCTTCTCGAAAGATAAGTTGACCATTGTCATCAAGCTGGCGAGCATGGATAATAGAAATCCTTGCATCTTCGTCAAGGTGTTTTTCCCACCAAGAGCGAAGTACACCAGTGAAATCATTAGTTAATATTTCAACGATTTCAGGCTGAGTTAAGCTGTTGAATGCTGTAATATAACTATTGGCTACCATAGACAAATGATTCATTTTAGTAAGAATTTGATGATCACTAAACCCATCAATATTCCATTCATAAATTTTATTAGACGACACAGAAAATTGATTATCTAGATTTTTCTCCTCATACTGAAGATCGGGGGGAGTGGGTCTAGAATACCAATTTTTTGTAATACTAGTGTTATTAAAAGTTAACTTATTTAACTGTTCAGCAAGATCTGGGATAGAAGCGACTTCAGAAATTTTTGATTGGCTATTACTTTCATCATCAGAGTCTTCGGCTTGATCAATGATAGCAATAGTACTACTAGCTTCACCAGAACTTGATCCAATTTTTTTAATTAACTTATCAATACTTTTAACTAAATCAGAGTCTTTATTAGCCAATCCCATTCCTTCTCTTTTTTCTGGGAGTGTTAATAAAGGTTGATCTAGTTTCTTTTCGGGATTTTTAATTAAAGTTTTATCAGACTTTTCTTCAATTTTATCTAATTGTTTACCGATTGTAGCTAAATACTGATTAGTAAAATTATTTTGTTCAATAATTTTCTTTTCATCAATTTTCCCATCAGCAACTTTAAATGGGCTAGCAACAACTGGGGTGTTTTTAACATGTAGAAGAACAGTTTCTAAAGGAAGATGAGATGCTAAAATCTTAGACTTATCCTCTTTTGTCCACTGACTTTTAGTAAGGATTTTACATTGTGAATGATATTTATCATACCAATCATAAAATGTAAGGTTCTCTTGATTATTTTTTAAATATTTTTTCCATTTATTAATAATTTTATTTCTGTCATGCTTATCATATTTATTACGAAAGGCATGGCGTTTATCTTTGTTAGCTGTGGAATTGAAATCTGCAACCAGACTATCTCAATCTAATTTAAATGCTTTAGTGATTACTCTTAACTGATGATTAATAGGGGCTTCGAAATCAGAAGGGATCGGTCCTACAGAAGTAGTAGGAGAAATATCTTGTTCATCTTCTACTAAATTAGTAGGAGTGTAACAAGGATGACTGGTTTGACCCTGATTCAAAACACCTTTCATTTTAATATCAGGAATAGAAAAATCACTTAATATTTCAGTATCTCTTCTGGAAGTAACCAAAGGAACTGAAGAATTAGTAAATTCTTCTATTATCAGAGGTCTTCTAGTACGTTCGAAACTAACCCGAACCGTACCATCAGAAAATTGTTTAATATTATCAAGATTCAACAAATTATTTATTACTGGTTTTTGTGGAATCTCTTGAGGGAGGATCCACTGACTAGGTAGCGTAATATCTTTCCAAAGAATAGTCCTTGGAGTTTGGATATAAGCGTTACTAGTACTGCTTTGAATTAAAATTGTGTGATCTTTTGGACTTTTATTAAGAGCATGAATATTTAAGTTGGTTTTCATGACTTTATAATAAATTCTGTAAATTAAGGCTATAGGTTGAGAACCCTCAATTATATGAGTTATCTCGCCTGCAGTCTTAATATTCAGAGTTAATGCTTTTAATAGATTAACATCACTTAAACTCAAAGGGAGGTCAGGAAAGCAATTGAAATGAATAGGACCATCATGCAGACTTGACTCCATGATACCAATTATGCTAGGAGCATAATTAAGGTACCTCGCATCTCTCAGACATAAGAAGATGCTTAAGTTTATCCCCTTAATGGATAAGGGCTTAACTGCGACCTGAACTAAACCAATATGAATGAAAGTATAGCCTTTCTTTCTATGTTTATTAATAACATCAGAAGATAGAAGACTACAATTTTCATATTCTTTGTTGATCGCATAGACACGTTCAACCGTGTTAACATTATAATCAGTTTTAAAGTTATCAATAAAGGTTGACTGATAAATATCCTAGGAGACACACTAGGTATGTTCCAATTACTAAGGGTTTGATTAAGGTTTTCATAACTATGTTCTTCCTGGTTGACTATGTCTGGTACTGGAGGTAGGGCTGATCTATTACTAACTGATGAACTCGACCTGAATAATCTACTCATTTTTTAAAAATTAAAATTCTTAAAAACTCTATGTTCTTCCATACATACCCCTTATCTTTCCTTAACATAGACGCATACCCTTAGGTCTAGTGATTCCCACTTTGCCTAAACTGCTCACACTTTAGAGACTTACAACGGCTGGACGGGACCTATGACGACCTGGGGCGTTCTACAGAAAGAGATTAGGTGACTTTAAGAACAAAGAAGAAATAAAAACTTTAGATTTTTTTAAAAATAACGTTGATTAACCAGATTAAGAACAATACTTAGCAAACAAACAACTATAAGAAATGATAACAGCAGTTCATATGTATAAGAAATAATTTGGAAAAATAAATTTTTATTAATTGATAAATAATTACGAACAAATAACTGAAGGTAACTTATAAGCAGACTCGATTATAGAAACCTAACATGTGAACTAAGATAGAAGGCAAGAGGGTTGAAGATTAGTCAGATAGGAATCTGAGTCTTCTTAAACTCTCTATTGGATATCTGAATCCTGCCTTACATAAAAGACTGAGCCTCTCTTATATAGGAATGAGAGAAGGCGGAATGATTACAACTCAATAATTACAAAACATTTTTAACTATTGAAGAACAGTAATGCTTTATCAAAAGACATAAGCATCAGTACAACTTTTGACTATTACAGACACGTTATTACACTTTTGAATAAAATACAAATAAATTGATTACAACTTTTGAATAAACGACCACAGATGGCTGACAAATACAAATGACTCAACAAGACGACAAACCGACTTAACTTTTGCTTTCGGCTACTTTTTGAAAAGGAGCACGGGCTACTTGGGCAGGAGCATCTTGCATCAAAACGACAGCATTTGGCTGCCAAAGTAACTGTAGGCATCCTAGGCAAACGGATCCTGAACATCCTAGAGAGAGATGATTCCATACGGATCAATAGGGCTAGAAGCACTGTGACTAGATTTAGACGAGGAAGATGAACAGACTGAGGGAACAGAATCCTCATCGAGTTTATAGAATAGGGGATGGTGATCTCTCTGAGAAGAAGATCAACAGCACCCACAGGCGAGGAAGGAGCCGGACCTCAATAGTCAACAGTCAACAGTCAGACGACGCTGGCCCCCAGGGTCCCACAGTCATCGGATGCTCCAGTCATCATCAGATGCAATCAACGCATCCGACAATCAAAAGTAAAGGACAACTTTACTTTAGTAAAAGTAATTTACTTAAGTAAAAGTAAATGTATATTATATATGTATATTAGTTAGTTTTTTACAGTTTAAATATCATTTTTTAGATTTTCTTTGCGTTACTATATATATAATATATATATATATATATATATATATATATATTTAGCTCTCTATATATAGTAATTGGGCCTAGGTTTTAAATTCGTGGCCTTTTATTGCTTTATTATATATATAAGTATATATATATATATATATATATATATATATATGTTTATATTATTTAGTTTTTCCTGGATCGCAGATCCGTGGCTTTTTATCGCTTTAATTTTAATACACACACACACACACATATATATATATATTTATTTATTTATACTGCCCAGTTTTCCTGAATTTTAAATCTGTGGCTTTTCTCGTTTTATTATATATATAAATAATATATATAGTTAGTCTTTATATAATTGTTTATATATAAGTTTTATCGATTTATTATATATATATATATATATATATATATTTAGTTAATCATTGTGATTAAATATCAATTGTAAACGTTCATGTGATCTAAATTTGCAATATTTAATGTGTGTTGACTAGATTTATATAAATCTAGTCATATCTAGCTTTTAACCAGTTCAAAAGTTGTAAAACCTGGACCTTTAAGTTATAATGACTAAGATTTATTTAAATCTAGTTTTCATTCTAATTTGTAAATATTTGGCAATTGTTGGACCCTAGATCCGTGTCTAGAGGAAACGTGAAGCCACGACTACTCACATGCAGGGATTTAATTGATGAATCTCTTGTTTTGCGACGTCTAGAATTAAATATGCATTTTATTTTAAGTTATGCATTGTGCAAGCTTATAAATAATCTTTTGTGAGCCTAGGAATCATAGGATCTACGGTTAAATCCATGAATCTAGGTCCGGTTCCCATAATGGACATGTTAAAATTGTAAAGTCAACTTGCAGCCCTCTGTAAACGTAAATAACAGGGACCTTAAAACGGTTATTCGAATTTAAGGTCTCAACAAAGTAAGAGCATTGATTATGGTGTTCGGGTCACTTCGATGGCTTTTATGCCCATAAGAGGCCCGACACTTATATATATATATATATATATATATAATTTTGTCGAGGATGTATCGCATCTCGAGAATAAAATCAAGTCAAGCCGAATGTGGAATAAAATGGAAGTCTCAAAGGGCTTATATTCCTATGCGAGCGAAAGGGTTTGAAACCCACCTTTCGAAACATCACTTTCATATCTTGTCTAAAAAAAGTTTTTTTTTTAAAAATCAAATCTTTCGTATATAGGTCCAACGAAGCACATCACTACTTTCAAATAAAGCACTTAGGCCCAATTACTGTAATACACACACACACATACTGTAAGACCCCAACTTTTATGAATAAATATTTAATTTTCTTTATATATTATTTTGAAATAGTAGGATGTTGATTTGATAAAAGTGGTGAGTTATGAGTGGAATGTGCAAATACTTCAAAGTAAGCAAATGGTTATAAAATATTCGTTGTGTCAGGAAATATTCGTTTAGTCGAGGAATATTCTTTTTGTCGTACGACGGTGTAGTCATTGGTGGACCCCACAACGGAATGAATGTCGGATATAGAAAGTGACAGAAGTAACCTTTTTATAAAAGAACAGTAAAACTGTTACCGTTAAACTGTTGAAATATCCGGTGATAAAAATACAGTAATACGTGTTGTTACACAGTAGCACACGGTATTGCACAGTATTTTGAATTATTGATTCTTGCGTAAGAAATCACTCATTCAATAATTGTTATAGTAATTACTGTTTAATATTTTATATTATTGATTCAATAATTGCATAATATTTTATTGGTTCAATAATTGCTACGTTGATATTTTATATCAATAATTGCTACGTTGATATTTTATATTATTGATTCAATAATTGTCACTGCACAGTATTTCACATTATCAAATCAATAATTTATTTTATTTGAATAATATTATTAGACAACATTATTGGCAATGTCTAGGAAGTTTTGTCGAGGAAAATGGTTAGTTAATCTAATTGCGCGCCAGTAAGGAAAAATCCTTATCGGAAAGCCCCCTCTTTCCTGGGAACGACCTGGTTGTCATTATTGTGATTCTGTAATATTATTTGTGAATAATAATTATTGATAAAAATGATAAGTAAATATTTATTCAAAGTGGATTTAAACGGGGGAATTTTTAGTAAAAGTGACAATTACTGAGATTGGATATTTTATCTGTTCTAATCAAATAATTCATTCAAATATATTAGTATAATATTACATTATAAGTGTATAATGTGATAATATAATAATATAATAGTGATGATATTTTTTACAACAAATTCACGATATATGAATAAAATGAGATGGAAGAGAGAAAATTAAATTTGAAATTCTTTTAATAATTATAAATGTTTTAATATATATATATATATATATATATAAACATGTGGTGGAATTCATTATTTCAAAAGTGGAGGCTTTGAAATTTTGAGTGTGTTGGAGTTTTTCAAGAGTGGTGAGTGTGGAAAAATCATCCGTATATAAACTTGGGTTATTTTTCGTTCAGAATTTGGAAATACTTTTTTCTACAAAGTTGTAGAGAATTAAATTTTATATGGAATGGACATAAGGTTCATATTTTTCTAATAAAAGGGCTATTTATTATGAATTATTAAAGTTTCGGAATATTGAGTCTGAATTGATTTTTGGTGGAGAATTTTCTAGAATGTACGGGCCCCACTCTTGTCCTTTGTTGGTGTGAAATGTGCTGAGCATTATTTCAAAAGTGTTGTGCTTGATTTTCAAAGTTGGGTGATGAGAAGCCACCGTAGGTAAATTTGTCAATCCTGGTGTGCTAAGCATTTCCTATAAATAGGGTGCTTAGTTAAGAAATGAAAATCATACCAGAATTAGAAAATTTTCTCTCTATAATATCGAGCGTATTTCCTGTGAGTATAAGGATAGTTTGAGTGTGTATTACGGTGCAAGATTTTTCTTAACAAAATATTCGATATTTCAATCAGATCTAGTATTTTACTAAGGTAAGGGATGTTATTATGTTTGGTAAAGGAGGTTATTTTTCGTAAATGATATTATTTTTGTAAATGATATGATTTTGCGTAAAGGATATTTTGATAAAGGATATTTTGGTAAAGAATGTGATTTTATACTCGTAATAGGTATTATTGCTTTCATATTCGTAAGGCATGGTAAGGGATATTATTTTTCTTATAAAGGATGTTACTTTTCTCGTAAATGATGTTATTTCCCTTCAATATTCATAATGAATATTATTTTCTTTCACATTCCATATTATGAAAGTGATAATATTTCATTTCATATTTCTAAATTTAAACTTACTACGGTAAGTATTGCTTCTATAATTCTTGAAATGATCAGAAATTCTTTGAGTTTTGCACTTCATCTAATATCATTTAACTGGAATATTGGTCTAAACTTTTTATGAAATTTTCATCTTTTTATGACGAGTTACTATTTACTATTTACGAGTTACTATTCACGGTAAAAAAAATATTATTTTTTAATCCAAATTATCTTTGATTGGATCCAAGTTTTAAACTTCATTCTTGAATTTTGCTCCATAATTAATTATTACAGAGTATTATTGAACTTAGATAAACTAAATTATGAATCCCTAATCTTTGTCTTTTATCTCACTAGATTCGTTCGTTATATTATTTTTCATCATCCTTAACTTTAAATGGTGATACAAACGAATATCTTTGGCCTGTAGTGCAAAGATGAATAATTACTTGATGAATATCTTTTCCCTGTAGTGCAAATGTAAGACTCTAAATTTTATGAATAAAGATTTAAATTTCTTTATATATTATTTAGAAATAGTAAGGTGTTGATTTGATAAATGTGATAAGTTATGGGTGAAATGTACAAATATTTCAAAATAAGCAAGTGGTTATAAAATATTCATTGTTGTCGGGGAATATTTGTTTGGTCATGGAATATTCTTGTTGTTGGGGAATATTCGTACGATGGCGCAGTCATTGGTGGACCACACAACGGAATGAATGTCGGATATAGAAAGCGACAGAAGTAACCTTTTTATAAAAATAATGGCAAATATGTTACTATTAATAATGTTGAAATACCCGGTGGTTAAAATACAGTAATACGTGGTGTTACACAATAGCACACGGTATTGCACAGTATTTTGAATTATTGATTCTTACGTAGGAAGGCACTTACTCAATTATTGTTACAATAATTACTGTTTAAAATTTTATATTATTGATTAAATAATTGCATAATATTTTATTGGTTCAATATTTGCTACGTTGATATTTTATATCAATAAGTGCTACTTTGCTATTTTATATTAGTGATTCAATAATTGTCATTGCACAGTATTTCAAATTATCAAATCAATAATTCATATTATTTGAATAATATTATTAGATAGCATTATTGGCAATGTCTAAGGAAGTTCTGTCTAGGAAAATGGTTGATTAATTGCGCGCCAGTAAAGAGAAATTCTTATCGGAAGGCCCCAACTTTCATGGGAACGACCTGGTTGTCAATATTGTAGTTATGTAATATTATTTATAAATAATTAATATATGATAAGGAAATATTTATTCAATGTGGATTTAAACGGAGGAATTTTTAACATGTGGCATTTGTTGAAAGTTGGTATTTCTGATAAAATAATTCATTCAAATATATTATTATAATGTTACATTATAGTAGTATGATGTGATTATATAATAGTATGATTTTTATAATTTGAATGGTAACATTATTATAGTAAATTCATGGTATAAAAGTAAAATGAGGTAGAAGATAACAAATTGAATTTGAATTCTTATAATGTAAGCAATGATGTCATCGGAACGATGAGGTAAGCAATGATGTCATCGAGATGATGAGGAGGCAATGATGTCATAGGATCGATGATGTAAGCGATAATGTCATAAATTATGGCAAAAAGACTATTTTACCCTTATTATGACGAGCCTATAAATAGAAGCTCATTTCTTCATTATTTCTTACCAATTCACTAAAGCTATAGAGAGAGAAAGTATAGAGAGAATAAGAGAGAAAGAAGAAGAGTATTCTGCTATTACACTAGTTCAGTCTCCAAAATTTTAAGGTAAGGGGTATTATTTCTTTCGTATTCGTAAAGGGAGTTATTTTCTTTCAATACTCGTAAGGTTTGTTATTCCAGTCTTTATTATTCTGTTGGAATAACCTGTCTACGCGAACTACCGCATGCATGGTGAAATCCTATTGTTATTCCATTCTTTATTATTATGTGGGAATAACCTGTCTACGCGGACTACTGCATGCCTGGTGAATAACCCTTTGTATTCAGTTGTTATTAAATTGTGGAAATAATCTGTCTAAGCGGACTACCGCCTGACGGGTGAAAATCCAATTGCAGTTTCGTATATTGTTTCATTTCATATTCCGAACTCTAAACTTACTACGGTAAGTATTGCTTCTATAATTCCTGAAATGATCAGAAATTCCTTGAGTTTTGCGCTTCATCTAATATCATTTCACTGGAATACTGGTCTGAACTTTCTTATGAAATTTTTATCTTTTCATGTCGAGTTACGATTCACGAGTTACTATTTATGAGTTACTATTCACGATAAAAAGAATATTTTTTTCTTCCAAATCATCTTTGATTGGAGCCAGGTTTTTATCTTCATTCTTGAACTCTGGATAAATTCTCTAATATTTATCCTTTATCTCACTGAATTCGTTATTCGTATTGTTTTTCATCATCCTCAATCTTAAATGTTGATATAACTGAATATCTTTGGCCTGTAGTGCAAAGATGAATGATTACTCAATGAATATCTTTGGCCTGTAGTGCAACGATGAATGATTACCTGATGAATATCTTTGGCCCGTAATGCAAAGATGGACAGGTGTTGAGATGAACATGACCAACTGGTGATACAAATGAATATCTTTGGTCGTAGTGCAAAGGTGAATATTTAATTCAAGATGTATATTGATTGATGTTATAGGGATAAAATATTGATTATGGACTTTTAAATCATAGAAGATAGTAGACTTCATTCTCTACTTAACTCTTCTAATGAATTGTTATTTTCGCTGCGAATATTGATCTAAAACTTGTTGTCCATAATATTTTATCTGATTTGTTAAAGACTAACGATAATTTATTTTCCATTATCTTAGTCATAATATTCTTTACTGGGTTAGTTGAGCTCACCCTTTTTTTTCATTGTTCTCTTCAGGAAATGAGAATATCGCGGGTACTAGTCGGGGAATAGAGTGATGGTCCGAGATAGAGTTGTAGAAGTCCTCACTATTTTTGTTTGTAAAATAGTGTGATAATAAATGTAATGAGGACTTAGTTTGAATGTTTATATTTTTTATATGTCTGTATTGACACTCACAGTTGTGCGGCATTATTTGGCCACTTAGAATGGGTTGAGTATTGAACCTATTTTGGGGCCGTCACAGTTTGTATCAGAGCTTAGGGATATAATCTCTGGCAGGGATATGATCTCTGACGGAGATCTGGGAATAGAACTAGGAGGGGAGAGAAGAGTAAATCCTTCGCTAGTGTGCCCTACCTAAGCTTATTTGGTATTTAATTGGTCGGTCAGAACATAGGGTTGATATGTGATATGACAATTTGTTTAATTAACTCTTGTTTTATGACAGTATTTGAGAATGGCAGCTGGAAATGTTAACAATGGAGTCAATGAGACCGTTGAGACGTCTTTAATCACAAACGAGGAGATATCCATGTGGTGAGTGAAGAATTAATAGTTGCACCCGAGCTAATCGTAGAGGTTGCAGCTGAGAGTGAGGAAGAAGAGGAACCTGAGGAAGATTAATTAGGAGAATTTTATGATCGAAATGTAGAACTGCAAAATCGTATTCATGAGTTAGAAGAACAGGGTGAAGAACGGCAGGCGGCCGTGGAAGAAAGGGATACAGAAATTCATGATTTTGCTACTCGATATGCGAGGCATGAGCAGAAGCTCTCCCTGGCAGAACATATGATATTAGAGCTGGAATCTGAAAATGCAAATGTCAACGATCAGCTGAAAGAAGAAGCAACTGAACGAGTGAGAATTGAAGATGCATGGGTAAAAGCCTCACGACGCGTTGATATTTTAGAAAGAGACATCCGATCCAAGAAGGCCAAAATAAACGACATGGATTTTACTTTTTGGACAGCAATTGGGAGAATCCAACATCGAGTTTGAAATTACCCTGTGTATAGCGGTCAACCCCAATTCAATATGGATCGAAAAGTAATGATTCAAATCATGGATCAGGAGTGCGACGAAGCAGTTGAGGGTGGAATGAACTTTATAGAAAAGTCAAGACCAGCTAGGATATTGACACCAAAGAGTGTCCCAGACAAGCCAAAGTCGGTGGTTCTTGGAAGAACGTTTTTCGTGAATGCCCAAAACGCGAGGAATTCGAACGAGGTGATCACGGGTAAGCTAGTCATAAACTCTTGCGAAGTCTATACTTTATTAGATACCGGTGCTACCCATTCTTTTATTTCACCTGCTTGTGCTCAACGTTTGAACTTGACACCTGGGAAATTAGACTTTGACTTATCTGTTGAAACTCCATTAAGAGAAATCTTCGTTACATCCATAGTTTACAAATCTTGCTTGATTCAAATTGGTACCCTCACTCTACTTGGGGATTTTATATCTTTGAAAATACTTGCATTTGATTTGATTTTTTTTGAATCGACTGGTTAACCACTCATCATGTCAAATTAATTGCTTCGAAAGGTTGTTAGCTTTCATTCAAACAACCAGACCACTAAAATCAATCAATGTCATTTCAAGTCATAAAGTTATTCATTTATTGAAAAACGGATGTCAAGCTTTCTTAGCCCAAGTCACTGATTTAAATAAGAATACATCAGATTTGAATGATATTTTTGTTGTTAAAGGGGTTACTAATGTATTTCCCAAAGAACTTCCCGGTCTACCCCCGGAACGTGAAGTTGAATTCTTTATTGACCTTGAACTCGGTACAAAACCCATTTCTAAAACTCCATATCGAATGGCTCCTATTGAACTTCAGGAGTTAAAGGTCCAACTAAAGGAGTTGTTAGACATCGGTTTTATACGTCCTAGTACTTCTCCTTGGGATGCTCCTGTTTTATTCGTAAAGAAGAAAGACGGGAGTATGCTACTTTGTATTGACTATTGGGAGTTGAACCATGTCACCATCAAGAATAGGTATCCATTACCCCGTTTTGATGACCTGTTCGACCAGTTGCAAGGTGCACAATTCTTTTCAAAGATTGATATTCGTTCTGGATATCATCAGCTGAAGATTAAAACTGAAGATATTCCGAAGACTGCTTTCAGAACTCAATACAGGCATTATGAATTCTTAGTCATGTCTTTTGGATTGACTAATGCTCCTGCTGCTTTTATGGATATGATGAACCGTGTATTCAAGGAATATTTGGATCAGTTCGTGGTTGTCTTAATTGATGACATCCTCATCTATTCCAAAAGCCGTGAAGATCATAAGCATCACTTGAAGCTGGTACTTCAAAGGCTTCAAAATGTGGAGTATCTGTTGACTCGGCGAAGATTGAAGCAATACAAAGTTGGGAGCAACCAAAGTCGGTGACCGAAGTACGTAGCTATATGGGCTTAGCTGGTAATTATGGGGGATTCGTGGAAGGATTTTCTCGAATTGCTACTCCATTAACTCAGCTAACTCGAAAGATACAAAATTCGTATGGAACGAGGAATGCGAGAAGAGCTTTCAAGAGCTCAAAAGGAGACTCATTTCGGCACCTATTCTAACGATACATCTGGTTCGGATGGATTTGTCATTTACAGCGATGCTTCGGGCAAAGGGTTAGGATGTGTTCTCGTGCAATATGGGAAAGTCATAGCCTATGCCTCGCGACAACTCAAGGAATATGAGAGGAATTATCCTACTCATGATCTAGAGTTGGCAGCAGTCATTTTCGCGTTAAAGATCTGGAGACACTACCTGTATGGGGAGAAAGTGGAGATCTATACGGATCATAAGAGCCTCAAGTATTTCTTCACCCAGAAGGAACTCAACATGTGGCAATGACATTGGCTTCAAGCTCTTGAAAGATTACGATCATACCATCCAATACCATCCTGGAAAAGCGAACGTGGTAGCTGACGCGTTGAGTAGAAGATCATATGCAGGAACGAATGTGATGCTTTCAAGGCCTATTTTGTGTGATTTACAAAATATGGAGATAGATTTCAAGACTCCGGGGACCCATGTAATGATTTCAAGTATACGCGTAGAACCAGCTTTAATTGATAAGGTTAAAGCTGCTCAAGCTACAGACCCGGAGCTGATGAATATAAAGAAAAAGGTGCAAGAAGGTGCTATTCCAGAAGCAAGGATTGATGAAGAAGGAATACTTTGAGTCAACTCCAGACTTTGTGTTCCTGACGATTCTGATTTGAAGTATAGAATCATGAAGGAGGCACACAACACACCGTTTGCAATCCATCCTAGAAGTACCAAAATGTATCGTGATCTTCGACATACATTTTGGTGGAGCAATATGAAGAGAGAGATCGTGGAGTTTATCTCGAGGTGTTTAACGTGTCAACATGTCAAGGCGGAGCATCAAGTGCCAAAGGGTCCATTGCAACCACTTGAGATTCCAAAATGGAAGTGGGAACACATTACCATGGATTTCGTTACGGGTCTTCCCAAGGTTTCTCAAGGCATAGATGCGATTTGGGTTATTGTCGATAGATTAACCAAGTCTGCTCATTTCTTGCCTATACGAGAGACTTATTCCCTTGAACGTCTTGCTCGTATGTACGTAAATGAGATTATGAGATTGCATGGCATGCCAGTATCCAAAGTTTCGGATCGTGACCCCAGATTTACTTCCCGATTTTGGGTCAGTTTGCAGAAAGCTATGGGCATGGATTTACGATTCAGTTCGGCTTTTCATCCTCAAACGAACGGGCAATCGGAAAGGACTATCTAAACTCTCAAAGATCTACTGAGACTCTGTGTTCTAGACTTCAAAGGGAGTTGGGATAAGTACTTACCATTGGTGGAATTCTCCTACAACAACAGTTATCAGGCAAGTATAGGCATGGCTCCATTCGAGGCGTTGTATGGACGAAAATGTCGTTCTCCAGTATGCTAGGATGAGGTGGGTGAAGCAACAATGTTGGGACCGGAGTTAGTACGTATGACTACGAAAAAGATTCAAATGATCTGACAACGTATACAAACGGCATAGAATCGACAAAAGAGTTATGCGGATCTTCATCGAAAGGACGTGGAATTTAATGTTGGGGATCATGTATTGTTACGTGTTGCTCCGTGGAAAGGAGTTACTAGATTCGGGAAGAGAGGAAAGCTCAATCCACGATTTATTGGTCCATTTGAGATTCTTGACCGAGTAGGAAATGTGGCCTATAGACTCGCTTTACCTCCAAGCATGTCTCGTGTTCATAATATTTTTCACATATTCATGCTACGTAAATATGTGAAAGACCCAAACCACATTATTGAGGTAGAACCAGACGAGATAGCCGAAGATTGAACGTACGAGGAGGTACCCGTCAAGATCTTGGATAAGAAGGAGCATGTCCTACTCTCAAAGGTTATACCTCAAGTTAAAGTTTTATGGAGAAACTATGAAATTAAGGAAATGACCTGGGAGTTAGAATCGGAAATGAAAGCGAGGTATCCTCACCTCTTCGACATACCAGGTACGTACGTCAATTTCGAGGACGAAATTTCATAAGGAGGGGAGGTTGTAAGACCCCAAATTTTATGAATAAAGATTTAAATTTCTTTATATATTATTTAGAAATAGTAAGGTATTGATTTGATAAATGTGATAAGTTATGGGTGAAATGTGCAAATATTTCAAAATAAACAAGTGGTTATAAAATATTCATTATTGTCGGGGAATATTCGTTTGGTCGTGGAATATTCTTGTTGTCGGGGAATATTCGTACGACGGCGCTGTCATTAGTGGACCCCACAATCGAATGAATGTCAGATATAGAAAACGACAGAAGTAACCTATTTTTAAAAATAACGGCAAAACTGTTACCGTTAGTACTGTTGAAATACACGATGGTTAAAATACAGTAATACGTGGTGTTACACAATAGCACACGGTATTGCACAGTATTTCGATTTATTGATTCTTACGTAGGAAGGCACTTACTCAATTATTGTTACAGTAATTACTGTTTAATATTTTATATTATTGATTCAATAATTGAATAATATTTATTGGTTCAATATTTGCTACGTTGACATTTTATATCAATAAGTGCTACTTTGCTATTTTATATTAGTGATTCAATAATTGTTAATACATAATATTTCAAATTATTAAATCAATAATTCATATTATTTGAATAATATTATTAGATAGCATTATTGGCAATGTCTAAGAAAGTTCTGTCTAGGAAAGGGGTTGATTAATTGCGCGCCAGTAAAAAGAAATCCTTATCGGAAGGCCCCCTCTTTCATGGAAACGACCTGGTTGTCAATATTGTAGTTCTGTAATATTATTTGTAAATAATTATTATATGATAAAAAAATATTTATTCAATGTGGATTTAAACGGAGGAATTTTTAGCATGTGACATTTGTTCAAAGTTGGTATTTCTGATAAAATAATTCATTCAAATATATTATTATAATGTTACATTAAAGTAGTATGATATGATTATATAATAGTATGATTTTTATAATTTGAATGGTAACATTATTATAGTAAATTCAGGGTACAAAAGTAAAATGAGGTAGAAGAGAATAAATTGAATTTGAATTCTTATGATGTAAGTAATGATGTCATCGGAACGATGAGGTAAGCAATGATGTCATCGAAACGATGAGGTAAGCAATGATGTCATAAATTATGGCAAAAAGACTATTTTACCCTTACTCTGTCGAGCCTATAAATAGAAGCTCATTTATTTATTATTTCTCACCAATTCACTAAAGCTATAGAGAGAAAGTATAGAGAAAATAAGAGAGAAAGAAGAAGAACATTCTGCTATTACACTAGTTCAGTCTCCAAATTTTTAAGGTAAGGGGTATTATTTCTTTTGTATTCATGAAGGGAGTTATTTTTTTTCAATACTCGTAAGGTTTGGTATTCCATTCTTTAATATTCTGTTGGAATAACCTGTCTATGCAGACTACCGCATGCATGGTGAAATCCTGTTGTTATTCCATTCTTTATTATCCTATGGGAATAACCTGTCTACGCGGACTACCGCATACCTGGTGAATAACCCTTCGTATTCAGTTCTTATTAAATTGTAAAAATAATCTGCCTGAACGGACTACCGCCTACAGGTGAAAATCCAATTGTCGTTTCGTATATTGTTTCATTTCAGATTCCTAACTCTAAACTTACTACGGTAAGTATTGCTTTTATAATTCCTGAAATGATCAGAAATTTCTTGAGTTTTGCGCTTCATCTAATATCATTTCACTAGAATATTGGTCTGAACTTTCTTGTGAAATTTTTATCTTTTCATGTCGAGTTACTATTCATGAAATACTATTCATGGTAAAAAAAAATATTTTTTTCTTCCAAATCATCTTTGATTGGAGCCAGGTTTTTATCTTCATTCTTGAACTCTGGATAAATTCTCTAATATTTATCCTTTATCTCACTGAATTCGTCATTCGTATTGTTTTTCATCATCCTCAATCTTAAATGTTGATATAACTGAATATCTTTGGCCTGTAGTGCAAAGATGAATGATTACTTAATGAATATCTTTGGCTTGTAGTGCAAAGATGAATGATTACCTGATGAATATCTTTGGCCCGTAATGCAAAGATGGACAGGTGTTGAGATGAACATGACCAACTGGCGATACAAATGAATATCTTTGGTCATAGTGCAAAGATGAATATTTGATTCAAGATGTATATTGATTGATGTTATAGGGATAAAATATTGATGATGGACTTTTAAATTATAGAAGATAGTAGACTTCATTCTCTACTTAACTCTTCTAATGAATTGTTATTTCCGCTGCGAATAATGATCTAAAACTTGTTGTCCATAATATTTTATCTGATTTGTTGAAGACTAACGATAATTTATTTTCCATTATCTTTGTCATAATATTCTTTACTGGGCTAGTTGAGCTCACCCTTTTTTTTTCATTGTTCTCTTCAGGAAATGAGAATATCGCGGGTACTAGTCGGGGAATGGAGTGATGGTCCGAGATAGAGTTGTAGAAGTCCTCACTATTTTTGTTTGTAAAATAGTGTGATAATAAATGTAATGAGGACTTAGTTTGAATGTTTATATTTTTTATATGTCTGTATTGACACTCACAGTTGTGCGGTCGTATTTTGCACGACCGTTTGATATAAAAGAGTGTATTTGAATTCTGTACGATGTATTTGGCCACTCAGAATGGGTTGAGTATTGAACCTATTTTGGGGGCGTCACAGTTGGTATCAGAGCTTATGGATATGATCTCTGGCGGAGATCTGGGAATAGAACTAGGAGGGGAGGGAAGAGTAAATCCTTCGCTAGTGTGCCCTACCTAAATTTATTTGGTATTTAATTGATCGGTCAGAACATAGGGTTGATATGTGATATGACAATTTGTTTAATTAACTCTTGTTTTATGGCAGTATTTGAGAATGACAGTTGGAAATGTTAACAATAGAGTGAATGAGACCGTTGAGACATCTTTAATCAGAAACGAGGAGAACGTGCAACAGGAAGGCAATATTCCTCCTGTAAACAACACTACCGAAGAAACGATGAATGATGGGATGTCAGGCGAATAAAAAATTAGAGATATCCATGTGGTGAGTGAAGAATTAATAGTTGTACCCAAGCTAATCGCAGAGGTTGCAGCTGAGAGTGAGGAAGAAGAGGAATCTGAGCAAGATTTATTAGGAGAATTTTTATGATCGAAATGTAGAACTGCAAAATCGTATTCATAAGTTAGAAGAACAGGGTGAAGAACGGCAGGTGGTCGTGGAAGAAAGGGATACAGCAATTCATGATTTTGCTATTCGATATGCGAGGCTTGAACAGAAGCTCTCTCTGACAGAACATATGATATTAGAGCTGGAATCTGAAAATGCAAATGTCAACGATCAGCTGAAAGAAGAAGCAACTGAACGAGTGAGAATTGAAGAGCATGGATAAAAGCCTCACGACGCGTTGATATTTTAGAAAGAGACATCCGATCCAAGAAGGCCAAAATAGACGACATGGATTTTACTTTTTGGACAACAATTGGGAGAATCCAACATCGAGTTTGAAATTACCTTATGAATAGCAGTCAACCCCAATCCGATATGGATCGAAGAATAATGATTCAAATCATGGATCAGGAGTGCGATGAAGCAATTGAGGGTGGAATGAACTTTATAGCAAAGTCAAGATCAGCTGGGATAGTGACACCAAAGAGTGTCCCAAACAAGCCAAAGTCGGTGGTTCCTAGAAGAACGTTTGTCTTGACTGCCCAAAACGCGAGGAACCCGAACGAGGTGATCACGGGTAAGCTAGTCATAAACTCTTGCGAAGTCTATACTTTATTAGATACCGGTGCTACCCATTCTTTTATTTCACCTGCTTGTGCTCAACGTTTGAACTTGACACCTGGGAAATTAGACTTTGACTTATCTGTTGAAACTCCGTTAAGAGAAATCTTCGTTACATCCATAGTTTACAAATCTTGCTTGATTCAAATTGGTACCCTCACCCTACTAGGGAATTTTATATCTTTGAAAATACTTGCATTTGATGTGATTTTTTTTTGAATCGACTGGTTAACCACTCATCATGTCAAATTGATTGCTTCGAAAGGTTGTTAGCTTTCATTCAAACAACCAGACCACTAAAATCAATCAATGTCATTTCAAGTCATAAAGCTATTCGTTTATTGAAAAATGGATGCCAAGCTTTCTTAGCCCATGTCACTGATTTAAATCAGAATACATCAGATTTGAATGATATTTTTGTTGTTAAAGGGGTTACTGATGTATTTCCCGAAGAACTTCCCGGTCTACCCCCGGAACGTGAAGTTAAATTCTTTATTGACCTTGAACCCGGTACAAAACCCATTTTTAAAACTCCATATCAAATGGCTCCAATTGAACTTCAGGAGTTAAAGGTCCAACTACAGGAGTTGTTAGACATCGATTTTATACGTCCTAGTACATCTCCTTGGGGTGCTCCTGTTTTATTTTTAAAGAAGAAAGACGGGAGTATACTACTTTGTATTGACTATTGGGAGTTGAACCATGTCACCATCAAGAATATGTATCCATTACCTCGTATTGATGACCTGTTCGACCAGTTACAAGGTGCACAATTCTTTTCAAAGATTGATCTTCTTTCTGGATATCATCAGCTGAAGATTAAAACTGAAGATATTCCGAAGACTGCTTTCAGAACTCGATACGGGCATTATGAATTCTTAGTCATGTCTTTTGGATTGACTAATGCTCCTGCTACTTTTATGGATATGATGAACCGTGTATTCAAGGAATATTTGGATCAGTTCGTGGTTGTCTTTATTAATGACATCCTCATCTATTCCAAAAGCCGTGAAGATCATGTGCACCACTTGAAGCTGGTACTTCAAAGGCTTCGTGAAAACAAGCTATATGCCAAGCTGAAGAAATGAGAGTTCTGGCTTGAGGAGGTAGCATTCCTTGGGCACGTGGTATCAAAACGTGGAGTATCTGTTGACCTGGTGAAGATTGAGGCAATACAAAGTTGGGCAAAGGGTTAGGATGTGTTCTCGTGCAACATGGGAAAGTCATAGCCTATTCCTCGCGACAACTCAAGGAATATGAGAGGAATTATCCTACTCATGATCTAGACTTGGCAGCAGTCATTTTCGCGTTGAAGATCTAAAGACACTACCTGTATGGGGAGAAAGTGGAGATCTATACGGATCATAAGAGCCTCAAGTATTTCTTCACCCAGAAGGAACTCAACATGTGGCAATGACATTGGCTTAAGCTCTTGAAAGATTACGATCATACCATCCAATACCATCCTGGAAAAGCGAATGTGGTAGCTGACGCGTTGAGTAGAAGATCATATGCAGGAACGAATGTGATGCTTTCAAGGCCTATTTTGTGTGATTTACAAAAGATGGAGATAGATTTCAAGACTCCGGGGACCCATGCAATGATGTCAAGTATACGCGTAGAACCAGCTTTAATTGATAAAGTTAAAGCTTCTCAAGCTACAGACCCGGAGCTGATGAATATAAAGAAAAAGGTGCAAGAAAGTGCTATTCCAGAAGCCAAGGATTGATGAAGAAGGAATACTTCGAGTCAACTCCAGACTTTGTGTTCTTGACGATTCTGATTTGAAGTATAGAATCATGAAGGAGGCACACAACACACCGTTTGCAATCCATCCTAGAAGTACCAAAATGTATCGTGATCTTCGACATACATTTTGGTGGAGCAGTATGAAGAGAGAGATCGTGGAGTTTATCTCGAGGTGTTTAACGTGTCAACATGTCAAGGCGGAGCATCAAGTGCCAAAGGGTCCATTGCAACCACTTGAGATTCCAAAATGGAAGTGGGAACACATTACCATGGATTTCGTTACGGGTCTTCCCAAGGTTTCTCAAGGCATAGATGCGATTTGGGTTATTGTCAATAGATTAACCAAGTCTGCTCATTTCTAGCCTATACGAGAGACTTATTCCCTTGAAAGTCTTGCTCGTATGTACGTAAATGAGATTATGAGATTGCATGGCATGCCAGTATCCAAAGTTTCGGATCGTGACCCCAGATTTACTTCCCGATTTTGGGTCAGTTTGCAGAAAGCTATCGGCATGGATTTACGATTCAGTTCGGCTTTTCATCCTCAAACGGACGGGCAATCGGAAAGTACTATCCAAACTCTCAAAAATCTACTGAGACTCTGTGTTCTAGACTTCAAAGGGAGTTGGGATAAGTACTTACCATTGGTGGAATTCTCCTACAACAACAGTTATCAGGCAAGTATAGGCATGGCTCCATTCGAGGAGTTGTATGGACGAAAATGTCGTTCTCCAGTATGCTAGGATGAGGTGGGTGAAGCAACATTGTTGGGACCGGAGTTAGTACGTATGACTACGAAAAAGATTCAAATGATCTGACAACGTATACAAACGGCACAGAATCGACAAAAGAGTTATGCGGATCTTCATCGAAAGGACGTGGAATTTAATGTTGGGGATCATGTATTGTTACGTGTTGCTCCGTGGAAAGGAGTTACGAGATTCGGGAAGAGAGAAAATCTCAATCCACGATTTATTGGTCCAGTTGAGATTCTTGACCGAGTAGGAAATGTGGCCTATAGACTCGCTTTACCTCAAAGCATGTCTCGTGTTCATAATATTTTTCACATATTCATGCTACGTAAATATGTGAAAGACCCAAACCACATTATTGAGTTAGAACCAGACGAGATAGCCGAAGATTGAACGTACGAGGAGGTACCCGTCAAGATCTTGGATAAGAAGGAACATGTCCTACGCTCAAAGGTTATACCTCAAGTTAAAGTTTTATGGAGAAACTATGAAATTAAGGAAATGACCTGGGAGTTAGAATCGGAAATGAAAGCGAGGTATCCTCACCTCTTCGACATACCAGGTACGTACGTCAATTTCGAGGACGAAATTTCATAAGGAGGGGAGGTTGTAAGACCCCAAATTTTATGAATAAAGATTTAAATTTCTTTATATATTATTTAGAAATAGTAAGGTGTTGATTTGATAAATGTGATAAGTTATGGGTGAAATGTGCAAATATTTCAAAATAAACAAGTGGTTATAAAATATTCATTATTGTCGGGGAATATTCGTTTGGTCGTGGAATATTCTTGTTGTCGGGGAATATTCTTACGACGGCGCTGTCATTAGTGGACCCCACAATGGAATGAATGTCGGATATAGAAAGCGACAGAAGTAACCTTTTTTTAAAAATAACGGCAAAACTATTACCGTTAGTACTGTTGAAATACACCATGGTTAAAATACAGTAATACGTGGTGTTACACAATAGCACACGGTATTGCACAGTATTTCGATTTATTGATTCTTACGTAGGAAGGCACTTACTCAATTATTGTTACAGTAATTACTGTTTAATATTTTATATTATTGATTTAATAATTGCATAATATTTTATTGGTTCAATATTTTCTACGTTAATATTTTATATCAATAAGTGCTACTTTGCTATTTTATATTAGTGATTCAATAATTGTCATTGCACAGTATTTCAAATTATGAAATCAATAATTCATATTATTTGAATAATATTATTAGATAGCATTATTGGTAATGTTTAAGGAAGTTCTGTCTAGGAAAGGGGTTGATTAATTGCGCGCCAGTAAAGAGAAATCCTTATCGGAAGGCCCCCTCTTTCATGGGAATGACCTGGTTGTCAATATTGTAGTTCTATAATAGTATTTATAAATAATTAATATATGATAAGGAAATATTTATTCAATGTGGATTTAAACGGAGGAATTTTTAGCATGTGACATTTGTTGAAAGTTGGTATTTCTGATAAAATAATTCATTCAAATATATTATTATAATGTTACATTAAAGTAGTGTGATATGATTATATAATAGTATGATTTTTATAATTTGAATGGTAGCATTATTATAGTAAATTCATGATATAAAAGTAAAAGGAGGTAGAAGAGAATAAATTGAATTTGAATTCTTATGATGTAAGTAATGATGTCATCAGAACGATGAGGTAAGCAATGATGTCATCGGAACGATGAGGTAAGCAATGATGTTATAAGATCGATGATTTAAGCGATGATGTCATAAATTATGGCGAAAAGACTATTCTACCCTTACTCTGCCGAGCTTATAAATAGAAGCTCATTTCTTCATTATTTCTCACCAATTCACTAAAGCTATAGAGAGAGAAAGTATAGAGAGAATAAGAGAGAAAGAAGAAGAGTATTCTGCTATTACACTAGTTCAGTCTCCAAATTTTTAAGGTAAGGGGCATTATTTCTTTTGTATTCATGAAGGGAGTTATTTTTTTTCAATACTCGTAAGGTTTGTTATTCCATTCTTTATTATTCTGTTGGAATAACCTGTCTACGCGGACTACCGCATGCATGGTGAAATCCTGTTGTTATTCCATTCTTTATTATTCTGTGGGAATAACCTGTCTACGCGGACTACCGCATGCCTGGTGAATAACCCTTTGTATTCAGTTGTTATTAAATTATAAAAATAATCTGTCTGAGCAGACTACCGCCTGACGGGTGAAAATCCAATTGCAGTTTCGTATATTGTTTCATTTCAGATTCCTAACTCTAAACTTACTACGGTAAGTATTGCTTCTACAATTCCTGAAATGATCAGAAATTCCTTGAGTTTTGCGCTTCATCTAATATCATTTCACTAGAATATTGGTCTTAACTTTCTTGAAAAAATTTTATCTTTTCATGTCGAGTTACTATTCATGGTGTACTATTCATGGTAAAAAAAATATTTTTTTTTCTTCCAAATCATCTTTGATTGGAGCCAGGTTTTTATCTTCATTCTTGAACTCTGGATAAATTCTCTAATATTTATCCTTTATCTCACTGAATTCGTTATTCGTATTGTTTTTCATCATCCTCAATCTTAAATGTTGATATAACTGAATATCTTTGGCCTGTAGTGCAAAGATGAATGATTACTTAATGAATATCTTTGGCTTGTAGTGCAAAGATGAATGATTACCTGATGAATATCTTTGGCCCGTAATGCAAAGATGGACAGGTGTTGAGATGAACATGACCAACTGGCGATACAAATGAATATCTTTGGTCATAGTGCAAAGATGAATATTTGATTCAAGATGTATATTGATTGATGTTATAGGGATAAAATATTGATGATGGACTTTTAAATTATAGAAGATAGTAGACTTCATTCTCTACTTAACTCTTCTAATGAATTGTTATTTCCGCTGCGAATAATGATCTAAAACTTGTTGTCCATAATATTTTATCTGATTTGTTGAAGACTAACGATAATTTATTTTTCATTATCTTTGTCATAATATTCTTTACTGGGCTAGTTGAGCTCACCCTTTTTTTCTCATTGTTCTCTTCAGGAAATGAGAATATCGCGGGTACTAGTCGGGGAATGGAGTGATGGTCCGAGATAGAGTTGTAGAAGTCCTCACTATTTTTGTTTGTAAAATAGTGTGATACTAAATATAATGAGGACTTAGTTTGAATGTTTATATTTTCTACATATCTGTATTGACACTCACAGTTGTGCGGTCGTATTTTGCACGACCGTTTGATATAAAAGATTGTATTTGAATTCTGTATCATGTATTTGGCGACTCAGAATGGGTTGAGTATTGAACCTATTTTGGGGGTGTCACAACAAAGATGAATGATTACCTGATGAATATCTTGGCCCATAGTGCAAAGATGGACATGTGATACAAATGAATATTTTTGACCCGTAGTGCAAAGATGAATATTTAATTTGAGATATATATTGATTGATGTTACAGGGATAAAATATTGATGATGGACCTTTAAATTATAGAAGATAGTAGACATCATTATCTACGTAACTCTTCTAATGAAATGTTAATTCCGCTTCAGTTGTTGATCTAAAACTTGTTGTCCATAATATTTTATCTGATTTGTTGAATACTAACGATAAATTATTTTTCATTATCTTAGTCATAATATTCTTTACTGGGCTAGTTGAGCTCACCCTTTTCATCCATTGTTCTCTTCAAGAAATGAGAATGTCGCAGGGACTAGTCGGGGATCAGGGTGATGGTCAGAGTTAGAGCAATAACAGTCCTCACTATTTTGTAGAATAGTGTGATAATGATTATAATTAGTGAGGACTGAATTTGAGTGTTTATATTTCGTATTATATACGATTTGTATTGAAACTCATAGTTTGCGTGGTCGTATTTTGCACAACTGTATGTTATAAAAGATTGTATTTGAATTATGTACCATGTATTTGGCAACTCAGAATGGGTTGAGTATTGAACCTATTTTGGGGGCGTCATATATACACACAAATTAGGGAATGAAAAATGCGGTAACCGTATTTCACGGAAGTCAGGGGGTGCCTAACACCTTCCCCCATTTCATCAAGCCCCCGAACTCTATGAATCTTGGTTTCCAAAGACCAATTAAACATAGTCCAGTAATTGGGCCATACTGCAAAACCTTTCAAAATTCGGTTGAGTTGGTACAACCATTTCACTCATACCAACTAGCGACTCTGTCTAATTCGGACCAATAAAATCAATCTTTTCAAATCTTCAACATTATATGTCGGCCTTTTTCCTGAAAATTCACCCTTCAAATCAAATAAAGCCAAATAGAAAACATAAAGGGTAGAAACACTTAAGAAAAGGGAACCCAAAATTTTTCCGACGTCGACACTGTTGGGTAAAATATAGTTACGCACAACACGCAAGTATACGTGGTCAACAAGTAATAAAGTGAAAGTAAAGTATCGTTCCCACGAGAAATTATTTAATAAGAATCACCAAGTACTAACCCGTAACCATCTCAATCTTATTTAAACGAATGAATTTCAATATATAATTAAACTACTTCTAACTACCACTAAGTACCACTAGTTAAATTAAGATTACGGAGATTTAAGATCACAACTTCACTTATTGTTTCATCTAAGTTAACATACTTCTCATCAATTATTCTTTCTATACTGAATTGTTAATCAAGAACACGAAAGCAAATATAACCACCTCACGATGCATCATACCATACTCACTCAAATCCACAGATGATAGAATTAAGCAAGACACCCTAATTAACTAATCCATTATATTTCTATGTGAATTACAATTAAGAAGGATTTAATCACAAGTTCTCTATAAGATTACATATGGCGTAAAGGAATATCTATATCCTAAACACGAATCATAATTTCCATCTATGCAGAAATCACAAACACATGCTATTATGATCAGATCTAAATCTATACTCCTTTTCCGAATTCATATAGATTATCACGGTAATTGATAATGAGTCAATTAAATAATTATTCCAAATCATAATAGACAATTCACAATAATAGATCACAATAATTGATAGAGAAGCATATTAAAATAAATTACACAATAAGATCCATTGCAAACTTAAACAAAGAATTAGTTCATTGAATTAAAACTAAGAATCCACACTTGAATAAACATTAAAAGATAAGAATAAGATTAAGGAAAGGAATTGAATCTGTTGCCGGCAAATTCGTCCTCCTTCTTGCTCTTGATCTAGATCTCCAATGGCCTCCACGTGCTTCAATCTCCAAGATCCGTTTTCAACTAGGGTTTATTATTATTTTTATTGAAAACTAAAACTAAAACTAAAAAAATAGAATAATTCATTATATTAAGCTGTCCTATATAATATATATCTATATACTACCTCCTGCCTGTCCAAGCTGCTCTCCAATATAATATCTAAGCTAATATTATATAATATATATAAGCTAATATGATAATAATACTAAGCTAATGGACTATCCCCAACAACAAGCAGGTCACGTCACTCCATTAATAATATAAAATCCTAAGCAAACAATAATACTAAACTAATAATAATACTAATATAATATGTCTAATATATTAACTCCCCTGCTTGTATCCGTCCAAATAAGAAAAGGAGATGGCCCCCTTTTTTTAATCCCCCACTATTCAGCCTTTATCATGCCTTATTGCCACAAGTCCAAGCCAAAATAGGCAAGGAGATCAGCAGATTACGTGTCCACATACACTGGCCGCCCACATCTTGCTTCTTTGTTCCGTCCGTATAGAAAAAATACTCAGCATAGTTACTGCCGCCTCCTCGCCCCAGCGGGGAGTCTATATACATACAGCTCCGCCCCAGCAAGAGATCATACTGTACAGCCGATTCTTTTGCATGTAGTTTCTTGATTTCGTGGCCCACGTTATTCCTTGCCAGCTGCTTTTTTTAGTGAATAAACCAGATAAAATCCCTCCTCAAATTAGTAATGCATCAGCCTTTGCATCCTTGAGCTGCTATAATCCGTGAGCTGCTCGTGATCGTGGGCCCATGTAGTATGAGTTGAACAATTAATTTGAGTACATGAGCTGCTAGGCTTCATGGGCTGCTCCTTGCTGATTTTGTGAGTGGGCTAGAAAACGTGGGCTGCTCCAAAAGAGCTGCTTCAATGGATTGTATGCAACGCCCACTTATTTGGCTAGCCTATTTTGCATGTTGTCTGCTTTTAATTGTCTCATGTAAATGATGTCTTTCTAGCATGAGCTGATCCCTTAGCCCAATAATTACCGAATTTGGTCAAGCCCAATTGGTCCCAAATTTAGCTCCAACTTCTCCTTTTACGCCACTTTCGCATCCATTCCGTTACCTGCACATAAAAGTATAAACCTGAGGTAAAATGATAGTAAAATCACTTGAAAACCTTAAGACTCAAGCTATTAAGACTACCGATTAGTGGGTATTAAACCCACTCATCAAATACCCCCAAACTTAAGACTTTGCTTGTCCTCAAGCAAAAACACAATTTAGAAAAATCCATCCTCTAGCAATGATCTACTCAAGCAATGAATTAATATGAATTTGAATACTGGCCTCAAAGGTTACTGTTGGAATATAGGGCAGAATTAACAAGACCAATAGAACGAAAAATTGGAACAACTTATCTGGAAAACCGAGGCGTAGCGAAGCTACTGTCCTAAAAAGTGATTTCGCCCCCACTGGTAATAACTTTCGGTACAAACGGGCTGCCGGCGATCACCCTCCAGGATTCAACGGTGAAGCCTCCAATTGTGTGCACTCACAGATGGAGACTTTTGGACTTGTCTGTTTGTGGATTGCCCCGAAAATCAAAACTAATGGAATAACAGTATAGATATAGAGATTGTGTTTTTTTCTGAAGGAAGAACCTAAACAGTATATATAGCAGCAGCAGAGAAGAAGAATGTTGGGAAAATTAATATGTTAACGTTAGAATATTAATATACCTTAACGTTACTGAACGTTGGAAATTAATTATAAAGAAAACTGAAAAACGGTAGGTTAAGAAAATAATAAAATTAGGGATTTTAGCAAAACAGTGGGTTACTCTGGGTGCACCCGTGAGGCTAAATCAACCGGATTGGCACCCCCCCTGCGCGGGCGTATGTGCGCACACACGCACTAATGTTTTCTGACCGGATGTCCAAGATTCAAGCTTGTCCCAGCCCAATTCCTTAGCCGTCCTCATGTGCGCGAGCCCATCCCTATTTCCTCAATCAAGTTACTTAGCCCAAACCAAGAAGTACTAATATACACAAGGAATGTCTTAAAAATAGGCAATGTGGGACTTTGCCAAAATCAATAATTTTGAAGCACAACCAACAATCCCCCACATGATTCAAAATTTATCAACAAGAGAAAAAAAAATATTAAAATAGAAGTAAGAAGGGCAATAGGTTTTGAAGTACATAATGCCGATACCTTGTGGGTTTGAATCGACACTTAGTGGAACAAGCTCAAGATTGTAGATTATAGGTGAACTTAGTTCTTGAACCTAATATCTATAATACAATCAGATGAACTTGCACACATACTCAAAACCCGAATCCACACAAGTCCGCGGTTGGGCACGTTCTAGGCCATGCGCCATGTCCCAGATTTTAATAAAGGCTCTAGAGAGGTTGTCAAAGTCTCTCATAGGAAGCGGCCTACACCTCCACCTTTACATAGGTGAACCCATCAAGTGTAAACTGACATACACCACCCTTTAGGGCTATGAGTTTCATTAAGAATCTAAATGATTCATCCTAACACAATTTGTCAGTAAGCACCACTTGCACATAGGGAGATATATAAATAATTGCAGTGCTATAATTAAATAATTACATGACTTGTTGTTACCCATTGAACCCAATTCATGGGATCTCCAATCACATAGGTTGGGTTTCCATCACATATTATTTACTCAAGATGTTGACAATAATCCCATCCCTCTGGATGCTTCTTGGATAACCTTTTTGTTCAATCCCTTTGTGAGCGGATCCGCTAGGTTCTTTTCAGACCTCACAAATTCCATGAAAATAACACCCCTACTGATCAGTCCTCGTACAATATTGTGTCTCAAGCGAATGTGTCTCTGTTTCCCATTATAAACCTGGTTCAAAGCTCTTCCAATAGCTGCTTGAGAATCGCAATGCAGAGAAATAGAAGGACTTGGCTTAGACCACAATGGTATGTTTGCCAATAAATTCCTTAGCCACTCTGCTTCTGTACCTGCCAATTCTAAAGCAATAAATTCAGACTCCGTAGTAGATCTAGCAGTACAAGTTTGTTTAGCAGATTTCCAAGAGACAGCTCCTCCACCTAAAGTAAACACATAACCACTAGTGGAGTTTGTCTCATCATTATCAGATACCCAATTAGCATCACAATATCCTTCTAGAACACTAGGATGACCAGTAAAATGTACACCTACATTAACTGTTCCTTTTAAATACCTCATTAATCGTGATAATGCATTCCAATGATTTTGTGAAGGATTATGTGTATATCTGCTAAGTCTACTAATGGCATATGCAATATCAGGTCGAGTACAGTTCATTAAATACATTACACTACCAATGATTCTGGCATATTCAATTTGTGCAATGCCATTCCCTTTATTTTTCTTTAAATGCACACTAGAGTCATAAGGTGTTCCTAATGGCTCTTCATTAAAGAAATTAAATTTCTTAAGAATATTTTCCACATAATGAGACTGTGATAAAACTAAACCATTTGCATGTTTACAAATTTTCATGCCAAGAATCAAGTCAGCTTCTCCTAAATCTTTCATGTCAAATTTAGAAGACAAATAATCTTTAGTTGTTTTTACAACTTTCTCATCAGTACCAAATATTAGCAAATCATCCACATATAAGCAAATAATCACACCACCGAATTCATTGAATCTACTATAGACACAACTATCCGAGTCATTTGTCACAAATCCATTAGACAAAATAGTTTTATTAAATTTGTCATTCCATTGTTTTGGTGCTTGTTTTAAACCATACAAGGATTTTACAAGTCTACACACCTTTTGTTCATCACCTGGAACAACAAACCCTTCTGGTTGACACATATATATTTCTTCATTTAACTCTCCATTCAAAAAAGCAGTTTTAACATCCATCTGGTGGATTATTAAATTATGAATAGATGCTAAAGCAATTAAAATTCTTATGGTTGCCATTTTAGTAACTGGTGAGTAAGTGTCAAAATAGTCAAACCCTTCCTTTTGATTAAAATCTTTAGCCACAAGTCTTGCCTTAAATTTATCAATAGACCCATCAGCTTTTAACTTCTTTTTAAATATCCATTTACATCCAATAGGTTTACACCCTCTAGGCAAATTAACTAATTCCCATGTATGGTTAGACATAATGGATTCCAGTTCACTATTAATAACGTCTTTCCAAAAGGTTGCATCAATAGATTTCATTGCTTCTTCATAAGTTTTAGGGTCATCTTCAGTTATAAAAGCAGTTATAAAATCTGGGCCAAAAGTTTTCTCAAAACGTTGCCTTTTACTCCTAGTAGAAGTAGAAGCAGGTTATATGTCTTTTCTTTTAAGAAGTTCATTTGAAGAAGAACTGCTCACATCTTTTATTTTCATAGGAAATACATTTTCAAAAAATTCTGCATCCTTTGTTTCCAAAATAGAATTGTTTTGATAATTATTAGTAGCATCTTTAATTACCAAAAATCTATACGCAGCACTGTTAGAAGCATATCCAATAAAAATGCAATCCATTGTTTTAGGTCCAATTTTATTCCTTTTAAACTCTGGTATGGCTACTTTAGCTAGACACCCCCACACTTTAAGATACCCCAAATTAGGTGCATGTTTCTTCCATAAATGATATGGAGTGGAGTCTATCTTTTTATGTGGAACTCTATTTAAAATATGAGTTGCAGAAAGGCAAGCTTCTCCCCACATATTAGAAGGTAAGCCAGAACTAATTAACATAGCATTCATCATATCTTTAAGAGTTCTATTTTTTCTTTCCGCAACTCCATTGGACTGTGGAGAATAAGGAGGAGAAGTTTCATGTATAATTCCATTAAGTTCACAAAAATTTTTAAGACTTCCCGACTCATATTCACTACCACGATCGTATCTAAGTCTTTTAATTTTCCTTTCTAACTGATTTTCAACTTCTGCTTTATATTTAATAAACATTTCTTCTGCTTCATCTTTAGATGAAAGGAGGTAAATATGAGTATATCTAGACATATCATCCACAAAAGAAATATAATACTTCTTACCACCTCTACTCGTAGTATTTTTAAAATCAGCTAGATCACTATGAATTAACTCAAGGAGTTTAGTTTGTCTTTCAACACTTTTAAAAGGTTTCTTAACATGTTTAGCTTCCACACAAATTTCACATTTGTTAAACTCGATATTTGCTAGATTAGGTATAAGTTCAAGTTGTTTCAACCTTTTAATAGATGCTACATTCACATGTCCTAATCTAGCATGCCACATATCCAAAGATTCAGCAATATAAGCAAAAGAAGCATTCTTATTATTCAATTCAGCAGAAGCATCAAGTACAAATAAACCCCCATTACAAAAACCTTTCCCAACAAACTCCCCATTACGAGTAAGTACCAGTTTATCAGACTCAAACACAAGTTTAATGCCGGCTTTGTTCAACAAGGATCCGGACACAAGATTTTTACTAATTTCTGGCACATGAAGCACATTTTGCAAAGCAATTATTTTTCCCGAAGTTAATTTTAGTAAAACTTTCCCTTTCCCTGCAACATTGGTGGCTCGAGAATCCCCCATAAAAACCTTTTCTCCATTAGTCACATTTTCGTAGTTGAGAATTACATCTCTATTCGAGCAAATGTGTCTAGTGGCACCGGTATCTACAACCCATTCCGTGAAGTTGTCAACTAAGTTTACTTCAGAGACAACAGCAGCAATAATGTCATTGGTTTCAACCAAGTTCGCTTGGGGCTTAGGCTGAGAGTTATGGTTGTTCTCTTGCCCCTTGCGAAAGTGACATTTCATAGCAATATGGCCAGGTTTGCCGCATACGAAGCAAGGACCTTTAGTGAAAGGTTTTTGGATTTGATTGGGACTCTTGAACCTATTATCTTTTCTTCCCATTGATTTCTGATTCTTCCCTTTGTAGTTTTTGGACTGATTGTTTTGGGTCTTCCATTGTGGCTTTTGTTCTATGAGATTAGCTTTGACAGTGTGAGTTGGAACTATGTCTCCTCGGTCTTTAGCTCTGTTTTGTTCTTCGATATGTATGTGTGCCACTAGTTCCTGCATAGTATAATCTTTAGTTTCATGTTTAAGGTTCATCTTATAATCTTTCCACGAGGGTGGTAATTTTTCGATAAGAGCAGCAGCTTGAAAAGTCTCACATATTTTCATTCCTTCCCCAATGACTTCCCCCACAATTGTTTGATATTTATGAACTTGTTCTATAACAGATTTTCCATCTTGCATCTTAAAGTCTAGAAATTTCCCAGCCACATATTTCTTAAGACCAGAATTTTCAACAACATATTTAGACTTTAAGGCATCCCAAATCTTCTTAGCATTTTCATATGGATAATAAATATCAAACAACGTATTAGACAGATAGTGCAAAAGGTATCTACGGCATGTACGATTATCTTTAACATAATCCCTTTTTGCAACAGTTTCAGCAGCAGCAGTACTATCAATAGCGGCAGTAAAATCAGAAGCAACAGTAGCAGGAATAGCAGGAGCATCCACATATAACACATTCCAAATTCATGATTTCCAAATAAAACATCATATCTTCTGACCATCTCTTAAAATTTGTACCATCAAAACGTTCAATTTTAGATAGGTCTAGTGCAGATTTCATCATCTTGTTAATTATGCAAATTCACTTTTTAGATTGTTGGAATATAGGGCAGAATTAACAAGACCAATAGAACGAAAAATTGGAACAACTTATCTGGAAAACCGAGGCGTAGCGAAGCTACTGTCCTAAAAAGTGATTTCGCCCCCACTGGTAATAACCTTCAGTACAAACGGGCTGCCGGCGATCACCCTCCAGGATTCAACGGTGAAGCCTCCAATTGTGTGCACTCACAGATGGAGACTTTTGGACTTGTCTGTTTGTGGATTGCCCCGAAAATCAAAACTAATGGAATAACAGTATAGATATAGAGATTGTGTTTTTTTCTGAAGGAAGAACCTAAACAGTATATATAGCAGCAGCAGAGAAGAAGAACGTTGGGAAAATTAATATGTTAACGTTAGAATATTAATATACCTTAACGTTACTGAACGTTGGAAATTAATTATAAAGAAAATTGAAAAACGGTAGGTTAAGAAAATAATAAAATTAGGGATTTTAGCAAAACAGTGGGTTACTCTGGGTGCACCCGTGAGGCTAAATCAACCGGATTGGCACCCCCCCCCTGCGCGGGCGTATGTGCGCACACACGCACTAAGGTTTTCTGACCGGATGTCCAAGATTCAAGCTTGTCCCAGCCCAATTCCTTAGCCGTCCTCATGTGCGCGAGCCCATCCCTATTTCCTCAATCAAGTTACTTAGCCCAAACCAAGAAGTACTAATATACACAAGGAATGTCTTAAAAATAGGCAATGTGGGACTTTGCCAAAACCAATAATTTTGAAGCACAACCAACAGTTACAACAACTGATAATCTAAAGAAAATTTCAAAACAATGCCATGTCTAAAATTTCAACACTTTCATTAGCTCCACATCTACTCATGATCCTTTACGTGCGTGTGTGCATCTAACTGTTCAAATTAGTTGTGATTTTGATAAGATCAACCAATACTTATAAAAGATTTTCAAAAACGACTTTCAAAACTTCTTATCACATCAATCTCTGCTAATTAAGACAAATCACAATTTTTTTCTTGAGGATCAACTAGCTATTTAAACATTTAAGCAAATATGAACCCTTCCCAAGTACTTCAAAGTTACCCTTTTTCCTTTTTTTCTATTTTTTAGTGAGTGCGTTTTATGCTCCATCTCACTTTTCACTTTTCATCGAACCGAGTGCGTTTTACGCTTTATCTCGTGCCTGTGTTTATGGGGAGTGCGTTTTACGCTCCATCACGACCCACCACAAAAAATTAAATTTTCAACTCGGGAAGGTTTCAATAATTATTTTTTTTTCAAAAATATCCCAAGATTTTCTTCCAAACTTATGTGAGTACCTAATTTTCACTTTGACTGATGCTCACATACGATTTCTCAAGTTGCAATGATATCCTTCATAAGTATTTAGCCAAAAATATTTCAACCCCAACTAGCTAAACAAATGGATGTGTAAAATTTTTCAAAAATTTCGCAAGTAGTGTGAAACCAACTAATGAGTCAAAATATAGACTAAGCATGCTCCTCAATTATCCAAGAGTTAAAAACATTAATCACCCACTTATCATTGGCCATCAAATTCCATCAAAACATTGCCCAAGTGAATACTAAACATGATAAGTACCCCCAAACTTAAAACAGACATTGTCCTCAATGGCTAAGATAGAAACAATTAAAAGAGAGGACTTCCTTGAAAATATAGCAATTTTCCTCCTTGTCTGCTAAGTCTAAAGAATAGGCTAGGCACCTTGGAATGAATCGGAAACCACACTTGAGTTGGATTTGACTCACCTGTGAACACAATAGAAGCAAGCTTATTAAATCCTAAAAAAATGAAAAATCTAAAAATAATATTAAACCTAAAAAAATGAAAAAGCTTATTGGGTTGCCTCCCAATAAGCGCTTGATTTATAGTCCTTCAGTCGGAATTTGTCTAGTCAACGCTATCCAATTCCTCTTCGAAAGTTGAGGAACCCTCCATCCATCAGTAGCAAATAATCCTTTGGGAAGTTCCCACACGCGATGACCAGTGCATCAAAGTCACCTAGCATTCTCTTATTCAGTATGATCTCAATCAAGAACGTCCCACAGTTAGGTGTTTTCTCCATTGTGTATGTGATCACTTTGGGGCATGGAAGCTTGTTACACACAATGGTCTCTTCGTTTATTTTCTCTTTCTTGTCCCACCATGGCTTTAAAATTGTACTCGCTCTTACGTCATCAAGAGCTTCGCCGACGACATGACTACCAATCGGGCATGGTTTTGCAAATCTGACTGACTCTTTGATCTTTGGTGGAGACCCATTTAGATCTTCGTCGACCTTTATTTAGTTATCCCCATTTGTCTCCTCTCTTTCTATATCTTGTGGCTCATTCAGTCTTAGATTTGGTTCGGATTCTCCGTCAGTTTCGTCATTCATGTCATTACGCCAAGTGTTTGGAGGAAGGTTGTTTAAGGCTTTGGCCATTTGCTCTATCTTATTCTCAAGATTTCGAATTGACCTTGCTTGATTACTCATCTTGTCCTCATTCGACGCTATGAACTTGGACAACAATTCCCCCATCCTTGAATTATCTATTTGCGTTTCGAAATCGATGTCTTCAGGACCATTAGTTGATGTAGTGATGAGTTGCTCCATCTGATTACGAAGATTTTGGTTTGACAACTCCAGACTAATCCTCATTTCCTCTAAGTCTGCTATGCCCTTCAATATTACTTCCCTCAGATTTGGATTTTCTTCTTGTGGCAATGGGGGCGGACATGAAAATTCCGGTGTGCATGATGGATTTGGAGCATAGTATTGGTCTTCATAATTGTAGCTCCATGAAGAATCCGGGTGACACCCCAAATCTTGGTGATAGTTAGGATCCACATAGTTGTTGAGGTAATCACCACTATATTGTACCGGTTCAAAACTGACGGTGCATTGATGACTTTGATGGTTGCCAGCACAATAATCACACGTAACTACCATCCTTCGACTCCGTTGGGCTGCGATAACCTCCAACGTCTTCGAAAGCTCTTCAATCTGTGCTAATATTGTAGAAGATGTATTAAGTCCATCAATCCCTGTTTCCCTTGGTTGAGTCATGTTCGTGTGTGGCCATTGATACGCAAAGTCATCCATGGTACCTGAAAAAAGAGTAAAATAGGAAGAGAATTAAATAAAATATAATATACAAAAAATATTTAAATTAAGACTAATTTGATTGAAGTTAATATTGGCAAATAATTATTAAATTAATTCCCCGGCAACGGCGCCAAAAACTTGTTGGGTAAAATCTAGTTACGCACAACACGCAAGTATACGTGGTCAACAAGTAATAAAGTGAAAGTAAAGTATCGTTCTCACGAGAAATTATTTAATAAGAATCACCAAGTACTAACCCGCAACCATCTCAATCTTATTTAAACGAATGGATTTCAATATATAATTAAACTACTTCTAACTACCACTAAGTACCACTAGTTAAATTAAGATTACGGAGATTTAAGATCACAACTTCACTTATTGTTTCATCTAAGTTAACATACTTCTCATCAATTATTCTCTCTATACTGAATTATTAATCAAGAACACGAAAGCAAATATAACCACCTCACGATGCATCATACCATACTCATTCAAATCCACAGATGATAGAATTAAGCAAGACACCCTAATTAACTAATCCACTATATTTCTATGTGAATTACAATTAAAAAGGATTTAATCACAAGTTCTCTATAAGATTACATATGGCGTAAAGGAATATCTCTATCCTAAACACGAATAATAATTTTCATCTATGCAGAAATCACAAACACATGCTATTATGATCAGATTTAAATCTATACTCCTCTTCCGAATTCATATAGATTATCACGGTAATTGATAATGAGTCAATTAAAAAATTATTCCAAATCATAATAGACAATTCACAATAATAGATCACAATAATTGATAGAGAAGCTTATTAAAATAAATTACACAATAAGATCCATTGCAAACTTAAACAAAGAATTAGTTCATTGAATTAAAACTAAGAATCCACGCTTGAATAAACATTAAAAGATAAGAATAAGATTAAGGAAAGGAATTGAATCTGTTGCCGGCAAATTCGTCCTCCATCTTGCTCTTGATCTAGATCTCCAATGGCCTCCACGTGCTTCAATCTCTAAGATCCCTTTTCAACTAGGGTTTATTATTATTTTTATTGAAAACTAAAACTAAAACTAAAAAAATAGAATAATTCGTTATATTAAGCTGTCCTATATAATATATATATACTACCTCCTGCCGGTCCAAGCTGCTTTCCAATATAATATCTAAGCTAATATTATATAATATATATAAGCTAATATGATAATAATAATAAGCTAATGGACTATCCCCAACAACAAGCTGGTCACTTCACTCCATTAATAATATAAAATCCTAAGCTAACAATAATACTAATATAATATGTCTAATATATTAACTCCCCTGCTTGTATCAGTCCAAATAAGAAAAGAAGATGGCCTCCTTTTTTTAATCCCCCACTATTCAGCCTTAATCATGCCTTATTGCCACAAGTCCAAGCCAAAATAGGCAAGGAGATCAGCAGATTACGTGTCCACATACACTGGCCGCCCACATCTTGCTTCTTTGTTCCGTCCGTATAGAAAAAATACTCAGCATAGTTACTGCCGCCTCCCCGCCCCAGCGGGGAGTCTACATGCATACAGCTCCGCCCCAGCGAGATATCATACTGGACGGCTGATTCTTTTGCATGTAGCTTCTTGATTTCGTGGCCCACGTTATTCCTTGCCAGCTGCTTCTTTTAGTGAATAAACCATATAAAATCCCTCCCCAAATTAGGAATGTATCAGCCTTTGCATCCTTGAGCTGCTATAATCCGTGAGCTGCTCGTGATCGTGGGCCCATGTATTATGAGTTGAACAATTAATTTGAGTACATGAGCTGCTAGGCTTCATGGGCTGCTCCTTGCTGATTTCGTGAGTGGGCTAGAAAATGTGGGCTGCTCCAAAAGAGCTGCTTCAATGGAATGTATGCAAGGCCCACTTATTTGGCTAGCCTATTTTGCATGTTGTCTGCTTTTAATTGTCTCATGTAAATGATGTCTTTCTAGCATGAGCTGATCCCTTAGCCCAATAATTACCGAATTGGGTCAAGCTCAATTTGTCCCAAATTTAGCTCCAACTTCTCTTTTTACGCCACTTTCGCATCCATTCCGTTACCTGCACATAAAAGTATAAACCTGAGGTAAAATGATAGTAAAATCACTTGAAAACCTTAAGACTCAAACTATTAAGACTACCGATTAGTGGGTATTAAACCCACTCATCAGACACCCCAACGTAGGCGTCATCAACACTGATGGAAGGGAAATCGTTGGAGTCAACCCCATCGTAGGCATAAATAACACCGATGGAAATCATATCAGCGTAGGCATTTAGCATTCATGACATCATAATATATCATATCATGGCATCATTACATCTACCATTGTTATATTTTAAGTGTCTAGTAATCTTTATCCTGTTCATTTCATTGCATTATATAACCATGATAAAGAGGGGCATCTGTAGACACTCAAGATTTTGTTTTCCTGTTGCTAACTACGCATGAGGGCAAAAGCATTTTTTTACACCCCGAAGATGATAAGTAGGTTTTATACCTATTTATTGTCTATCAACTTACTCGGATCATGGTTTAAACTCAAGCATTTTAGTGTCTTTTGATTTGTTTTGTCTTGGTTTTATATATTTCAGGCAGGAAACTCAAAGGGAATGAAATGGCATTAAAATAGCATGGAATGGGCAAAAGGCTATGTGGAGAGCTTGAAAGGGAAAACAAATGTGGACTTGGCATGAGGACTAGCAAAAGGGCATGTGCAAATGGCTTAGATGCAACATGAAGTGAAGGAGTAAGAAGCAAAAGAAAGCAGCATGAAGCACAAAGAAACCAGCACTATAATAGAAGGCACGAGCAGAAACGGCAGGCTTGCGCGGCCGCGCCAAGATTACAAAGGAGAGCCGCGCGCCCGCACTGATATCCAGAGCAAAGAGAGATTTCTGGGGAAGCGCGCGACCACGCCCCAAATGTACTACTGGGCCGCGCGGTCGCGCCGATCATGCTTACTTGACTTTTTAATTTGCATATTCGGCTGAGTGTTTTATATAAGGGTTTTGTGCAATGAACGGATAGAACTTATCAGACTTAACATTTATTACAGCATTCAAGTTTTTCCTATTTTCTAGGGTTAGAGAACTAAAGAGAGGTTTTGGAGGCTAACTTCTTCTCCTCTTCTAGTTCTAGTAGATTTCATTATTAGGGTTTCCATTGGAGCTTGATTGTGGTCAGAACTTAAGCTTGCTAGCATTCTATTGAAAGGAGAATCACAAGATTTGCATTCTCTAGTTTTCTTAATCTCTTAGTTTCATATTTGCTTCTCATGCTTTGCTCAAATCCCATAATGGTTTGTAGTTCAGAGATGAACTAACTACCATTATGGGATTCTAATGAATCTTATTGCTTAGTCTAGGTTTTTATGCCTCTTTGAGATGTATGATTGAATATGTATGGTTTGCCTAACATGGTTGTATTGAATATATATAGATGATTGATCACCATCTACTGTAATAGTTTATATGGAATTGAAAGAGGAAGTGTAATCTTAGATTTTGCCATGCTAGCATATGTTCATGAAATTTGCATGTGATGAATTTTATGATTCGTTATCTATATAGAAATATTCCGGCTTACCATATGTAGCCAATAGAGAGCTTGCACTTAAATCGATTCTTCTTGTAAATCGCATAGACATATAGTGATTTAGGTATTATCGATGTTCATGTGATTTCTATCTCTTTTGTGGATATTATGTGATATGGACTTGGTTTATTGAAAAATAGCCTTTTCTCATATTCGTGCTCCCGACTAGCATTCCTAAGTAATCAATCATACTTGACATGAGGTGTGTAAACTAGACGATACAATAAGTGAAGTTAGGATCCCATATTTCTCTAATTTGAACCCCTGGTCTGTTAGTTAGTTAAGTTTATGTTAAAATCAGTCTAGTTATTAAGTCACACTTTAATACTCGTTTGAGCAGCTAAAGACAACTATAGAATTGTTGCATAATAGTTTAAATCTAACTTCTTTTCTCCATGGGAACGATTCGATTTATCACTTTATCACTTGTCAACCGTGTATGCTTGCACGAGTCTGTGCCCGTTTTGTTGATACCAAAACGGCGCAACAAGTTTTTGGCACCATTGTCGGGGATGAGTTGTTAGTTTAATACTATTGACATCAGTTTTTGTTAGATTTATCTGACTTGAACAAATCTCTTCTTATCTCATTTCTAACTTATTTTTATTTGTGTTTCAGGTACTTGTGGTTAGTTTATGCATACTCGATCAACCAATCCTGAGTTGCTGCCTCTACAAGAGAACATTAACGGCAAAGCTTGGAGAGTAAACACAAGAAGTACTAACCAACAAGAGGAACCTGAACAACGAGAGCAAATGGCGGCCGAAGAACAGAGAGCCAAAAATAGAGCATTGAAGGACTATTCAATACCAAAGATAAATGATTCACAGTCCAGCATACTCAGGCCTGCGATAGCTGTAAACACTTTTAAGATCAAACCAGGGACACTTCAAATAGTTCAGAATACAGTCCAGTTTGGGGATGCAGCTACAGAAGATCCGAATGATCATATCCTTAGCTTTATTGAGATATGTGACACATTCAAATTTAACAATGTGTCTGATGATGCTGTGAAGCTTCGCCTATTTTCCCTTCACCTTGAGTGATAAAGCAAAGAGTTGGTTGCATTTATTGCCTTCAGCTTCAATCACTACATGGGAGGACTTAGCACAGAAGTTCCTCACCAAATTCTTTCCCATGGCCAAGACAGCTCAGATGAGGAGTGCCCTGTCTCAGTTTGCACAACAGCAGGGAGAATCTTTATATGAGGCATAGGAACGATACAAGGAGATGCTCAGGAAATGTCCGCATCACAGAATGCCGGACTGGATGGTAATCATTTCATTTTATAATGGTTTGGGATGGTAGTCGAGGCCAATCATCAATGCCGCATCGGGAGGAGCTCTATGGGCCAAGGACTATCCGACAGCCTATGACCTAATTGAGACTATGGAGGCCAATGAATATCAGAATCCAACATCCAGAATGCTACAACCAAAAGTGGCAGGAGTCTTGGATGTGGATGTCGTCACAGCCCTTTCAGCTCAGATGGCAGCAATGTCAAAGAAGATAGACTCTATGGCTGAAAATAGAGTTCAGCAAGTTACTTTTGTATATGAGTTGTGTGCCAGAGCACACCCGATAGATTAATGTGCCATCACTACAGAGTCGGTGCAGTTCGTCGGCAACTATCAGAAGCCTCAGAATCAGTTTCCAAACTTCTACCATCCAAACAATCGAAACCATCCTAATTTCAGTTAGAGCAACAATCAAAATGCTCAACAGCCTCAACCATCTCAACAACCTCAACAACAAACTCAATACCAACCTCCTCCACAACAACAACTATACCAAAGTGCCCAACAGTCCCAATACCAACCCTACCAACTATAGAAATCTCAACCACAACAGTCTCAACAGCAGTATGTCCCACGACAATCACACCCACCCGGATTTCATCAACCATAAAATCAACACAATCTAGCTCCTAGTCACCAATTCAAGGAAAGAGCTGAGATAGAAGAGCTCAAGTTGTTGGTTAAGAGTCAAGCAGTGTCTCTCAAAACCTTGGAGACTCAAATAGGCTAAATTGCCAATGCAGTCCTAAACAGACCGCAAGGGACTCTTCCAAGCAGTACGAAAGTGAATCAGGGGAGAAGAGATGGCAAGGAACAATGCCAAGTAATCACACTAAGGTCTGGGAAGCAGACTGCTGAACTGCAGCCTGGCGTGGCCGCACCCCATGAAGAATAAAACCATGGCGTGGGCGCACCCAAGTGAAAAAAATTCTGAGCCAGTTTTGGAAGATGAAAAAGATGGGGGCAATGCATTTGAACCAGAAAATGAGAGACCTATTGAGAAAACCCATGTACCACCACAAGTGATCTATCCTCCTGCATACCCACAGAGGATTCAGAAGCAAAGATTGGACAAATAATTTGCAAAGTTTCTGGAGGTATTTAAGAAACTGCAAATCAACATTCCCTTTGTCGAAGCATTGGAACAAATGCCGAGCTACGCAAAGTTCATGAAGGGGATACTGTCAAGGAAGAAGAAGCTAGAGGACTATGAAACAGTCGCCTTGACAGAGGAATGCAGTGGCATCTTACAGGAGGAAACTACCTCCAAAGCTCAAGGATCCAGGGAGCTTTACGATACCATGTTCTATTGGGGAGTTGTCCTTCAACAAATGCTTATGCGACTTGGGGGCAAGTATAAATTTAATGCCACTATCGGTGTTCACTCAGTTGGGATTGTCGGCTCCTAAGCCGACAAGCATTTCATTGCAACTAGTCGATAGATCCATCACCTACCCTAGAGGCATTGTTGAAGACGTGTTGGTAAATGTGGACAAATTTATATTCTCTGTAGACTTTATCATCCTGGACTTCGAGGAAGACAAGAACATTCCAATCATTCTGGGGGGATCGTTTCTAGCTACCAGGCGAACACTTATAGATGTACAGAAGGGAGAATTAACTATGAGGGTTCAAGACCAAGAGGTCACGTTCAATGTCTTCAAGGCTATGAAGTTGCCCACGGATGAAGAAGAATGTTTTAGAATTGATATTGTCGACAGGATACTGCATGAAGAGACTGAACACTTGATGAGCATGGATGCATTAGAGAATGCTCTACTGGGAGACTCTGACATGGAGGAGACAGATGTGGTGGAGTGCATACAGATTTTGAATACGGTGCCTCAGATGAGAAAGTTTAAAATTCCCATCGAACCACTCGGACAGACCGGGGAGTCTTCAGTGCGACTAAAGCCTTCTCTTGAAGTGGCTCCCACACTTGACCTTAAACCTCTTCCCGATCATTTGAGATATGCATATATGGGGAAATCTTCTATGTTGTCGATTATTATTGCCTCTGCTCTATCATCCGATCAGGAGATCAAATTGCTGCTGGTCCTTAGAGAGTTTAAATCAGCTATTGGTTGGACCATAGCTGACATCAAGGGGATCAGCCCTTCCTACTGCATGCACAAGATACTCTTGGAGGATGATAGCAAGCCATCAATAGAGTAACAATGGAGATTGAATCCGATTATGAAAGAGGTCGTCAAAAAGGAGATCCTTAAGTGGTTAGATGCTAGAATAATTTATCCGATCTCAGACAACCTTTGGGTGAGCCCGGTGCAGTGCGTCCCATAGAAGGGAGGCATGACAGTCGTGACTAATGAAAAGAATGAGCTTATACCTACCAGGACAGTTACGGGATGAAGAGTCTGCATGGACTATTGCAGAACGAATAAAGCTACAAGGAAAGATCATTTTCCTCTCCTGTTCATTGATCAGATGCTGGATAGGCTGGCAGGACACGACTATTATTGCCTTTTGGACTGTTACTCGGGGTATAATTAGATTGTCATAGCCTCAGAGGACCAAGAAAAGACCACCTTCACGTGCCCATACCACACTTTTTCTTTTAGAATGATGTCTTTCGGGCTATGTAACGCACCAGCCACTTTTTAGAGATGCATGATGGCTATATTCTCGGACATGGTCGAGCACAATGTGGAAGTCTTCATGGATGATTTCTCTGTCTTTGGGGACTCCTTTGACATCTGTTTGGAAAATTTGGTATTGGTATTAAAAAGGTGTGTTGAGACCAACTTGGTATTAAACTGGGAAAATTGCCATTTTATGGTACAAGAAGGTATCATCTTGGGCCACAAAGTTTTTGGGAAAGGTCTAGAGGTGGACAAGGCTAAATTGGAGACCATAGAAAGTTTATCGCCACTATCCTCAGTAAAGGTGGTTCAGTAGTTTCCTCGGGCACGCAGGCTTCTATCGTCGCTTTATTAAAGACTTCTCAAAGATAACTAAGCCTCTGTTCAGTTTACTTGAGAAGGATGTACCATTCAGATTCGATGAGGAATGCATTGTAGCCTTTGAATATTTAAAGCAGAAATTGACTACGGCTCCTATCATTACAGCTTCTAATTGGTCTCTTCCATTTGAATTGATGTGCGACTCAAGTGACTTCGCCGTAGGGGTTGTATTGGGACAGCGCAGGGATAAGGTTTTTCATGTGATATACTATGCAAGCAAAACCTTGACAGACGCCCAGTTGAACTACACCACCACGGAGAAGGAGCTTCTTGCAATGGTATATGCTTTTGACAAATTCAGGTCATATTTGATTGGCACAAGGGTTATTGTATACACAGATCATGCTGCGATTAGATACCTGATTTCAAAGAAAGATGCTAAGCCTCGTCTTATTAGGTGGATACTTCTTCTCCAAGAGTTTGACTTAGAAATTAAAGATAGAAAAGGGACCGAGAACCAAGTGGCTGACCACTTATCTAGACTGGAAAATCCAGGGATGGATAGAAATGACAAAGTGATGATCAATGAGTCCTTCCTGGACGAACAGTTATTCGTGGTGCAAGGCGAGATGCCCTGGTTTGCAAATTTTGCAAACTTCTTGGTGAACAATATTATCCCTTCTGACTCCACTAGAGAGCAAAAGAAGAAGTTTCTACACGATGTTAGATGGTATAGTTGGGATGAGCCGTATTTGTTTAGGCAGTGCGCTGATAGGATGATCAGACGGTGCATCCCAGAGAGCAAGATGGAAAGCATACTGCCAAATTGCCACTCATCTGTTTATGGAGGACACTATGGAGGTGAGAGGACTACAGCCAAAGTTCTTCAGGTCAGTTTTTATTGGCCAACATTGTTTAAAGATGCTCATAATTTTGTCCAGAACTGTGACCGTTGTCAGCGCGTGGGTAACATATCCAAGAGAAATGAGATGCCTCTGAATATGATCATAGAAGTCGAAATCTTTGACGTCTGGGGGATAGACTTCATGGGGCCTTTTGTCTGTTCTTGTGGAAATGTATATATCTTGCTGGCAGTCGATTATATGTCCAAATGGGTAGAGGTAGCAGCCTTACCAACCAATGATGCTCGGGTGGTCTTACATTTTCTTCAGAAAAGCATATTCACACGCTTTGGGACACCCAGAGCCATCATTAGTGATGAAGGAACACACTTCTGCAATCGTCAGTTTTCTATGCTTTTGACCAAATATGGGGTGAATCACCGTATTGCTACTGCATACCATCCCCAAATAAATGGCCAGGCTGAGGTATCTAATCGTGAGGTAAAGCGAATATTAGAAAAGATTGTGAATCCCACGAGAAAGGATTGGTCCCTCAAGCTCGACGATGCGGTGTGGGCTTATAGGACTGCTTACAAAACACCACTGGGTATGTCGCCATATTACTTTGTGTACGGGAAGGCCTGCCACCTACCCATGGAGCTTGAACACAAGGCCTACTGGGCTATAAAGAAGCTGAATTTTGATTTGAAGGTTGTGGGGAGAAAAGGCTTCTCCAACTTAATGAGCTTGACGAATTCAGATTACAAGCCTATGAGAACTCAAAGCTGTATAAGGAGAAAGTCAAAAGGTGGCACTGACAGGAAAATCATGGAAAGAACCTTTGAGCCGGGGCAAGCAGTGTTGCTATATAACTCTCGTTTCACACTCTTTTCAGGAAAGCTAAAATCACGATGGTCGGGCCCCTTCACGGTGAAAACTGTATTCCCGCATGGCGTAGTGGAAATCTATGATTAATACCCGAACAAGCCCTTCAAGGTGAATGGACAAAGATTGAAGCACTATTATGGCGGTGAGATAAATCGAGAGAAGGTGGCCTCGATTCTTTCTACCACTTGACCAAACCAGACAGAGTCTAGCCTATGGACTGTAAACAAGCGCTCGATGGGAGGCACTCCATCACCTCTTTTCTCTCTTATATTTAATTCTTGCATCATATCTCTCTTTCTCCCTCTTGTTTAATTCTGGTTGCATGACTCTATATCTCCCTCCCACCTGTTTAATTCTAGCATTTTTTAAAAGTTGACTATTTTTGAACAATTTTGGATGATTAGATGATCATTGCCTACATTTTTTGGACATTAGGCATTATTGCACATATTTTTGGAATTGGGAACTCATTGAACATATTTTTGACGTATTAGCATTTTGCATATAAGCTCATATAGCAATTTTTTGGGAATTCACATACATATGACTCACTTACATAGCATGGCTAAGGATTTAACAGTACATTCATCTCTTATAGGAAAACTGTGAATATGGGATATAGTTGCATCTTATTTTTGATTGCTATGTGTGCAGGAAAGTAAAGTCTTTAAATTTGCTGCTTAAGCCTTCACCTCATTTTTGCAGGAAACAGAATTTTTTTGGTCAGACTCAGGGCAGCGCGGCCGCGCCAACCTAAAGGCATAACCCGGTGCGCCCTCACCAATATTCAGAAATTCCAGAGTATGACCTTGACCCGCGCGACCGCGCCCCATATAGAGCTTAAGCCGGCACGCCCGCGCCTGACCCCAGAAAATGGCAATTTTAAAATTGACAAACCGACTCCAGCCCTTATTTCATATGCATACTTGCTCGACCCTTTCTCTCCACTATACAGAAACCCTCTTTCTCTATCAGCCTATACCCTTCTCCTTTACAATCTCTCTTTCTCACAATCCTACATCTCTCTCAATCACATACTCTTCCCTTCCCCTTTTCCTACACAAATTCTCCCTCTCTTCATCATAAAAAACCTAGCCTCCACTCCCATACCATCACGTTCCAACAAACTCTATCAAAGTCAGGGTTTGAGTTTTTGATTTTCAGAGATTGCAAATTGGGGAAATTGTGTTCAAGTTAGGGTTAGTGAAATCAGTTGCAGAGATTCAAGTTTGGGGGTTGTTCTTCATCAGGTTCATTATCTAGGGCTTGCATATCAAATTTTTTAGAAATTTGCAATGGGGCCAAAACGTGCACGATCTGCCGCTTTCGCATCTCCCGCTCGCAGTGACCAGGGCGACGACATCACAGTGGATTTCACTAAGTTTATCAATATTGAGGCCTAAGTGGAGTACTATCGGATCGCGACCAAAACAGTATTAAAAGAGAGGGGTTTGAGGCCGGTGAAGGAGGACGACAAGTTGCTTACTATGATCTGGGAGATGGGATGGCAAGGGGTTTGTGAAACACCGCCGCCTGTATCGTTGGCTATCGTTCGTGAGTTTTATGCAACGCCAAGGAAATGCAGAGTGGCTGATCTTTTGTCCGGGGCAAAACCATTGATTATCGCCAGGCGGCGATCTGAGAGGTGTGAAATTTGCCTCCACCCCCAGCTGGGCAAGTGAATTGGGTCGAAGCAGAGAGGTTCAAAATTGATTTAGATCAATTAATCATTGATTTGTGTGCGCCAGGAACAAAGTGGAAATATAGGGTGGGTACCGATGAGCATACCAAATTCCCAGCCTCCGGTCTGAACAGATACGCCAAGGCATGGAACCTATTTTTATGTGCCAACCTGATGCCATCCACACACCAGCACGAGATTATAGTCGAGAGGGCTATTATACTGTAAGGGATAATCACGGGGAAATATATCGACGTCGGGAATTTGATAAATCAAAATATGTTGCGCTTTATGAGAGGCAGTACCAACGGGTCGATTCCATATGCATCCGTGGTGGCTTACCTGTGCTCTGAGGCAGGGATTGAATGGGACGATGAATGGGTCCAAATGTCGAGTGGAGACATCACTCATGCCACAATTAAGCATTTTGAGGATTGGCCTGGCGGCACAGCACACCCCCGAGGAAGAGGGTTCATCTTACCACCTCCTACAGTAGTTCCTCCACCACAGCCACAGCTATCAGAGGCCGCTGCTCCTCCTCCAGACGGTGACATACATCAGGATCGCAGGATTAGGCGATTGGAGAGGAGGATGGACGCATTGCACAATAACTTTGAAGCGTTTGTCGATGGTTTATCGCATTCCTTAGCCGAGGCCTTTGCGCAATAGGGGACACTAGTGGAGTGGCCTGTCTTCGGTTCTGCCATACCATACCCACCGGCAGATTCACCACCCGAGGAGGGTGGCCATGCCAATCAGTAGGGGAGTTTTTCCTGACCCTTTACCTTCAATGCCAACATTAAATATTTTAAGTTTGGGGGTATTGGGTGTAGTTAATAGTTAATTGCATATAGTTTAAATTGCATGTTAGGTTGCATATAGTTGTTGCATGCTAGTATGTGTTAGTTAAATTTTGCATAAAAAATTTTCAGTTTTATTTCATTTTGCTTATTTAGTTTGTGTTTAATTGCATTGCATAACATAATCCCAAGTGTTTAGCCTGTTGAATTCCAGTCTGGCCAATGATGAAATTGAGATATGATAGATTTTTGAACTCAGTGGTTAGTTTAAGCTCAGTTATATTTTTATACATGATGTAATCTATACATGTTTCTTTGATGTCACCGGATAGCATGAGATTGTCTTTATTTGCTTGTTGGCTAGATTAGAACATGTTTGTCTTCTGAGATGGAAAATTTTGTTTTTAATTGCTAGAATTGTGTAATAAAAGCAATAATGACCTTAATAACACAAGAATACAAGTTTGAGGGAAAACATTGTGTAACACCCCCTTTCCGAAATAGAAAGAGAGGTTACTCAAAACACAACAAAACTGAACAAAAGCTCTAGGCCACGAAAGAATAGTATTTATAACCAATAAATACCAAAAGGTCAAACCAGAATAAATGTCAAGCTGGCCCAAACCAAAATCTGAAATAGTTATTACAACTCCAAATAAACCATTCGACAGCCTAAATAAAACATCTAAATCATTGGATCGAATGGAGCTCTCATCACACTTGCCCTTGATCCCCCTGATTACCTGCCGGAAGAAAAACACAGCATGAGCCAAATGCCCAGTACGGATATAGAATACAAAATAGAGAACTGAAATAACTAACTCAATTAATGAACTGAACTGAACTGAAATGAACAAAACTAACACAATGAAATAATAGGCTGAATCAAATGGCTAGGTGTTATTTCATACCGAGCTCAAAACAAAATAAAAATATACCTTGCCACACAGGCAAGTCAAATAATGCCACACAGGCAAGTAACACACATTGGACCGCGAATCCAAATGTATGTAAAATTGAAAGGCGTGTTTGGCACAAACATCGCCACTCCGTAGAACAGAACAGAATAGAAAACTAGGGTTGACCCATACGCCTCCCACAACAAAACACCAAATGGCTAACTCCCACCGGAGCACAAAACGGAGACGCCGTGGACTGATCACACCGCCACGAAAAGTGTCATGCCTCTCGTGCCAAGACGACATGCCTGTGGTACCCCCACAGGTGGTTATAGCTCAGGTATACCCTATGGTATATTCTAATAATAATATCATGTCACAACACATGCGACACAATATTAACACAAGGGGTTCTAGTATGTACATGTACCAATGAAACAAATATAAATACGAAACTCCAAAGATACATTAACATGTACATCTCTAAAAGATTAAAATAAACACTAAATATGTTAACCCAATTCAAGAGTACAAACTCGAGTTTTAGGTATCACTACCAAGACGAAACTATCACAATAATTTGAGAACGAACAATCATGAGAAGTAACAAATTTCAAAACGAGAAACAAAACGAACAAATTAAATTTTATAAGAGAATCGCTGAAGGAGTACGGAATTCGTACCTGGATTAAGTAATGTAATACCCGAAATTATATTCCAATTGTAACTCCTTAAATCCTCTCCATTCAAACTAATTAGGCAAATTAATAAAAAAAATCGATTAATAATTAAATGAATTATAAGTATGTTTGCAAATTATTTCTCCCATCTTTAATCTGATAATTTTATTATTGGTATATCAATTATTGAGTAAGCCTTCCATTCCAACCATAATGATCCACAAATTCATTATTATTATATATATATATATATGCTAATTGAACCCAGCAAACTTCCTGGCAAAATCGTGATCATAAATATATATATATAAATATGATAAAATTCTTAAATTTTCCCAAAACTTTCAGTTAGTAACTTGGGCAGAGTCATAAATATCAATGTACTGTCAAACCAAACATATACAATTTCTTTTCGATTTTTTTTCCTGGCACATTAGTATACATTACTATTTTTTTTCCTCATGAATAAACTATATCATCTATTCACGTGATCTTCTAAATTAATGTACACCAAATTACATATAAATCACTATAAATATATATATATATATATATATATATATATATTTATTAATTACCTTGATAGTAAGAAACCCTTCTTTTTTTTCTTCTCCCTGATTCCTTTTCTTTTTTCCTTTTTCTGTAGCAGCGCGGCTGCTATCCCTCTATTTTCTTTCAATTACGAATAGGCGTAATGCTTTAGTAAATTAGGTTTAGTTATATATTTATTAATATATCTTAGTAACTCTCCTAATCTTAATAGAATATATTATTATTCACATATAAATTAAACCCAATTAGTTTTAAGGCCCAATTAATGTAGCCCACATAATTAAATACAATTTGGCCTAAACACAATAAAAGTCCAATTAAAATATTTAAAACAAAAATTTTAAAAAGTCATTTATTTATTTATTTAAATTTTCGGGTATTACACATTGGGTATGCATGCTAAAAAGAAATGATAAAGAAAAAGAAAAGAAAAAAAAATTGTGAAAAAGAAAAAAAATAAAAATAAAAAATAGAATAAACTCCTTAACTAGCGAAGTCTTGTGGCCTTTGATACTCGAGCAAGTACGCCCTAGGGGATTGTCTCTACACCCAGCGCCCTAAGGCCTTTATGGTTTGGGAGTCGTTGGTCGAAAGCTCGATAAATGGGTATTATTGAAAAGCCTAAAAGGGCTTAGCATTGCACAGTCGGGTGTAACTAAGGGAAAAGTGCGAATATCGCCCTCGTGTGTGAATAAAAGCATAATAAGCCCTTGTTGTACCTTAACTTGTATCTATGTGTTGGTTTGGTCATTATTTTGTATTTATGAAAAATTCTAGACTTAAAACTTCAATTTTCCTTCCTTAGAAGTATAGCATGCGGAATCTTTGCCTCGTTCAAGCTTATTTGTGACATAGCACACACACACCACATCTTAGCAACATGTTGTGATTCATGGATTGTATGTCTTTATAACTGTAGCTTAAGTTGTCACTCTGTTCATAGTCTTGTTATTCTCTGAGGCACTTCTTATTGGAATTCATAACCTGGCTGATATATTGGAATTCATTTTCATGTAGTTTAGTTGCATAAGCATGTAGTTTGCATTTGTGTTCGTTGCTTGAGGGCAAACAATAGTTCAAGTTTGGGGGTATTTGATAAGTAGATTTTATACCTATTTATTGTCTATCAACTTACTCGGATTATGGTTTAAACTCAAGCATTTTAGTGTCTTTTGATTTGTTTTGTCTTGGTTTTGTATATTTCAGGCAGGAAACTCAAAGGGCAGGAAATGGCATGGTTTGGCATGGAATGGGCAAAAGGCTATGTGGAGAGCTTGAAAGGGGAAACAAATGTGGACTTGGCATGAGGACTAGCAAAAGGGCATGTGCAAATGGCTTAGATGCAGCATGAAGTGAAGGAGTAAGAAGCAAAAGAAAGTAGCATGAAGCACAAAGAAGCCAGCACTACAATAGAAGGCACTAGCAGAAATTGCAGGCTCGCGCGGCCGCGCCAGGATTACAAAGAAGAGTCGCGCGCCCGCGCTGATATCCAGAGCAGAGAGAGATTTCTGGGGAAGCGCGCGGCCGCATCCCAAATGTACTATGGGGCCACGCGGCCGCGCCGATCATGCTTACTTGACTTTTTAATTTGCATATTCAGCTGAGTGTTTTATATAAGGGTTTTGTGCAATGAACGGATAGAACTTATCAGACTTAACATTTATTACAGCATTCAAGTTTTTCCTATTTTCTAGGGTTAGAGAACTAGAGAGGGGTTTTGGAGGCTAACTTCTTCTCCTCTTATAGTTCTAGTAGATTTTATTATTAGGGTTTCCATTGGAGCTTGATTGTGGTTGGAACTTAAGCTTGCTAGCATTCTATTGACTGCCTATGATGACTTGAAGATGCTATTCTCGTCATGGACCCATGTTCTTGGAGTCAAAAAAGGTCAAGCCCTATGTCATTGTGTAGCTCTCGAAAAGACCTTTTCGGAATGGTATGACACACTTCCATAGGATTCCCGGATTGCAAGATATGAAGGTTTTAGTAGAGTACACGTCGATCGAGGAAACAAACTTCGAGGCAACGGGGCCCACCAGGCCCAATAGCAGTTACACCTGATAATGCCGTAGGTCTACTTGCGGCTGGTCGGGTCAATACATATCAGACCACCCAGCTCATTAAAGAGAAAGGAGAGACAGAAAAAGAGGTTGTAGAGAGATAAATCCGTGCTTCTGAGAGAGAAAGGGAGTGTTTCTTCATCTTAAACTCTAAAAATCTTAGTTATAAACACTTATATACATATAAATTTTAACATATAAAGTTTTAACCGATTGAAATCGAGTTTTAAAGCGCAAAAAGCAGTTCATTTGCAGATCTCGCTCTAGATTGTAAGATCTTTTTATATCTGTGCTTGTTTACTGCTCTAGTATATATATAGAGGCTATCTATATATACATATATATATACATATACATATATATATATACATATACATATATATATATATACATATACATATATATATATATACATATATATATATATATATATATATATATATATATATATATATATATATATATATATACAGTCCGGATCTTAAGCTCACCCAACTAAAAACTCACCCAACTCACTTCCCTTTAGTGACGGACCGGGCGACGGTTTGGTCCGTCGCTATATATACAACCGTCGTCTTAGCTTTTAGCGATGGACAACATATAGCGACGGACATCATATTGACGGCAGTTGTATATATAGCGACGGACGAACAGTCACCCGGTCCGTCTCTAAAAGAGTGGTGAGCTTTTAGTTGGGTGAGTCTAAGATCCTTATCGTATATATATATACACGTATATCCTGCTTGGTAATGCATAGATCTAGCTTTTCACCGTTTAATTCATGTAAATAGTCAGTATTTAAAGTGTATTGCCTAGATTTATTCTAGATCTAGCCAGATCTAGTTTTTAATCGGTTCAAAAGTTGTAAAACTTGATCCTATTTGAGCTAGACTGGCTACGATCTAGATATATCTAGTTTACTTTCTAGTTTACAAATATTTGTCAACCACGTGACCCTAGATCTGTATCTAGAGGAAACGGGAAGCTTATTTATTCAAGTACAAGAATTTGATCAATAAATCACTTGTTTAGCGAGGTTTTAAAGTTATGTGTATATTTTATGTTCAAATATGCATAATGCAAGCTTTAAATGATATCATGTGAGCCTAAGAGCCACATGATCGATGATTCAATCGATGGATCTAGATCCGATTCTCATGATGTACTTGTTTAAGTTGTATAGTTAACTTGCAATCAATTGTACATATAATCCAGGGCCTTAAAACGATATCCGGATTTAAGGCCCCGAAATAGTGAAATCGTGGTTTGTGGGTGCTCGAGCTTACTTAAATGGCTTCCATGCCCACAAGGAGCCCGACCCTTGTAGATAATATTTTTAATACTGTCAAAGATGCTTCGCATCTCAATAAAATCAAATCAAGCCGCCTATAGAATAAAATTGGAAGTATCAAAGGGCCTCGTGTACTTGAGCCCACACCATCTTGCGAGTTGTGATGCCACTTGATATCGCACGTGTTGCTAAACATTTTCAACATGCACGTGCGAGTAATGAACTTGTGGATTACTACCTCGCTTGTATAAAAAGTAGTCTCTATGCACACGTGCGTAAATCAAAATTATAATAAATTGATTGAAATTGATAAAGAAAAATAGGAAAAGAAAGAAAAATGTTGTGAGAAAAAAAAATGAGTGATAATTAAAACATACATAAAAAATAGGAAAACAAAGAAATAAGTACATAAAACTCTTGATTATCATTTATACATGACCAAAAATCACTAAAAAACAATTACAACAACCTAATGCTTTATAACATAGATAAAAATAATCCTATTTGAAAACATTATAAATTTTGTACGTATGTATTATTTAATATAATTAGTGTTTAGCTTAATAATAGTTGTATGATAGTCAAATTCAGGTATTAAATTTAAGAAAATTATGTCATTTATAAAATCATAAACAAAAAAGAGAACTATTTTTGCGAAATTAATATTTTTACAATTTTTTTTTAATGAAAGATGAGTATTTTCAAATTGATATTTTCTTATCGATACATAATGACACTTGAGTAAGTATTTGGTACCGGTCGTATAAGATCATATATATCCACTAAAATTCGTATTGCTATGTATCTACGAAATTCGAATTACTAAAAGTGAAATTTGTTCATATGTCATTTTTTGTTTGCTTGAGTTTATGTGATTATAAATGATAATGGTTATTATGAATATTTAGTTCAAATTCAATATTATTAGGTATTTTTTTTTCATTCGTATTACTATGTATCTACAAAATTCGAATTAATAAAAATGAAATTTGATCATATGTCGTTTTTTGTTTACTTGATTTTATGTGATTATAAATAGTAATAATTATTATGAATATTTAGTTCAAATTCAATATTATTAGGTTTTTTTTCTTTCAATATTTCATCGTTTACCGAAATATCTCTTACTTTCACCTCAAATTAACATGATTCAAATATTCATTCCATCAATAGGAAAACATTAAGCACAGTCGAAGAAAAAATTATTTTGAATCATCCCGATCGTCAGCATTATGATTTGAGAAAGTTACATTGAGAAAACAAACAGTCCCACGTGGTGATTTTGAATATATGCTGATGTGAGTTTTTGTTTTCAGCATTTATTTTGTTTGTTTGATTTTAAAAAATTTTCATTGTTTGTTTTTGTTTACTTACACCAACAGAAGTAGCCTGAAGAGTTTAAAGGTAACACTTTTTGAGCATGTCTGGTGGTGGATTTAACGATCAAATAAACATGCGCAAGGATACAAGGTCAAACAAGTAATACAGTAATAAGTTGAACGTCGAACTCACATGGAAATAGTACTAACGCTATTCAAATACTAAAATTATATCAATTCGGTCTTATCTAAACAATTAAATAAAGATGGTGTGTATAAAGCAATATGATTAAAACATTAAATGGTGAAAAAGAGTTGTATCAAATATGGCAAGCTAGGATTACAACTACCCTAATGCTTCGTATAATCTCCTAACTCTCCAATTATCTAATAAATCACAAGAATGGTCAACCGAGGATACTGTGTACACATAAGCCTCTTCCAATGGTCAAATGCAAATCCCTTAGCTAAATAAATTATAATATTTTTTATGGTGAAAATAATTAGACTAAAAGTTATTAAGCTTTAATTATCAATGGTTACACAAGGCAAATAGATATATTCCTATTCTATTATGCAAGATATGCCCTCATTCTCTTTGGAATGAACATAACAAGTGATATTATATTTAGGGTTAAGCATTAAAATTCAATAATTTTCCAATATCAATTAATACTCATATCAATTACTTGGCCAAACAATCAATAAATAAACATGAAATACAATAACCCATTCAAACATGATTCATTATAATAAATAAGAGAGAAATTCAATTAAACTAATCATTAAGTTACATTGCAATCATAGAAATGGAATTAGTTCATAACTATAGAACTAATAAACATTATCAATGTGTTCAACATGCTCAAAATACACAAAGGAATGAAAGAATTAGATAAAGAAAACTCCTGTTGTGAAGTTTTCTAGCTCAACTCTTCTCTTCGTCGTGTCGAATCCGAGCAATGAAGGAGGCAATGAACTTGGTACTTTGAATGTCCAACCCTTTCTTCTACTAACTTATCTCTTTCTATTCTATTCTCTGTCTAAAACTAATAAGGAGGCTAGAAATGATAAGTTTTGAAATTGATAAGCAAAGTAGGTTATTTAACTCTGCTGTCTGCTTGGAAATCGGAGGTGGCGTTGCGACGCCACCATTATGCCTTGTACAGGCGTTGCGTTGCCAGTCAAAGTTTCCTGGTCAATAAGTCGCGTTGCTGCACACCAAGGGGGTGAGCTGGCAGGCATGCGGCGCGGCGGCTCCACTCTTGTGCTATGTACAGGCGCTGCAGCGCTGGCACTGGACCTTGCTGGCTTTTGTAGGCGCTTGCGGCGCCATTTTGCAAAGGAAACCAAGCGTTGCGGCGCCGAATGTATAAAAATGACAGTTTTTTTTCTTTTAAAAGCTGGAAATGACCTAATAATCCCTGCAAAGCACTTTTAAGCCAAATAATTACAAATAATATATAAAAGCAGTATAAAATAAGATGAACAAGCAACTTTTTAAGGTTTAGAGTGCTCGATTCGGGGGTATAAATCTCACTCATCAAATACCCCCACACTTAAGCTTTTGCTTGTCCCTAACCAAAAAATATCTGAACAAAAATAACAAAAAGCAAATATAACTGTGCATAATGTATTGAACTACTATATACCCGCATTGTGGCTTCAATGCTAAGAATAACCTTTTCAAAGATGTAGCAAACTTATAAATAAGGCTTCAATCAAACTTCTAGCTTAAACTGCTAGTGATCCAAATCTCTCTGTATGTGTGTGACTACCAACTATTCTAACTAATTATAATTCATAAACATAGACAATTATAATAAGGAAAATGTCAACTCTATGTGTTCAAGATACATCAAGTATTTGGAACAAGATAAAAAATGCAAGAACAGACCACCCGACATTAGCATGAGAACGACTAGATTTGACTTGTGCAAAGCTCAACTACCTTAGGTTGAGTTACCCATTTAACGAGCTTTTGATCAATGACTCCCAAGTCAGATGACTTTAGGACACTAGGCGTAGAACACCCCTAAGGTTCTATTAACTCAAGTAGCACTAGCCACGTAACCGAACATAAACCAAACTAGAATTTTATCTATTATATATAACTCAACCTTAAGCATGACCGTGCAATGTCTAATTACATTAGACTATTTAGAGTTACCCGTGTAACGAGCTTTTGATCAATGACTCCCAAGCCAGATGACTTTAGAACACTAGGTGTAGAACACCCCTAAGGATCTATTAACTCGAGTAACAAAATCCACGTAATTGAACTTAGTCAACAAAAGCCACGTGAGCTTTTTTTTTTTATTATAATTTTAGTTATTTTTATTTATATGCTATTAGACCACAAATGTATCTGAACTTGCATAAGAATCTAAATCTTACTATCATTGACTCACTTAAGTTCGTAAGAGCTAACACAAAAAAATTTCCATACAAAATTACCAATTAAGTCTATTAGAAGAATGAGTCGCTAAAACAATTGGTATGTGCTCAATAGGATATATAGGATCAACAATAGTTTTAACTAATAATCTCATTCATAAATGCTTGACCTCTTTGACAAAGCAATACCACAAGCATATCATTGGCCACAATCAAAAATTTAACTATATATAATCCATACCAATCATATAGACAATTAAAGACATGATTAATCAAAAGCCATATTATTGCACAAAAGATAAAAAGGTAATGTAAACGCTTACATAATAACAACTCGAAATAGGGTAATAAAGCCATAACATGGCATCAAGTATATCAATCTGCATAAGCCACAAAATTTGGCTATAAGCCAAACATGATGATAAAAAACATCCATATATAATATTAAAAGCTATTATGCATCCATACATAATTAATGAAGCCATAACATGATAAATCCATACATATTAAATCAACCAAAACATAATAAGTCTAAGGCTACTAAAGCCCAAAAGATGTTAAACATAAAAGATGTCAAACATAATAAGTCTAAGGCTACTCTAGCCCAAAAGATGTCAAACCACAGTTCATACATAATAGCTCATATATAATAATATAATGAAAAGACTCCCCCCAGACTTAAATCAGGCAATGCCGTCATTGGCTGTGGGCACGATCACTCGTCGCCACCGTCATGACCTTCGCCCTCACCTCCGCCTTCGGCCTCAGGTTCGTCTTCTGGTGATGGTGGAGGATATGGAGGGAATAGAGGAATCTGGGGAAACTGGTACGATACTGTCTCTAGGTCATCATCGATGAACTGTGAATAGATATTTTTCACTGTGGTGGCAAACTCGGAGTGATACTGGGTGAAGAGATCTTGCCTCTGTGCAACTGTGTCGATCCTCCTGGTCTGCCTGTTGAACCTTCTAGACTGGTTGTCTAGTTTTTGGTGTAGGAGGCTCAAAGATGCCAGGATCTCTGCCAAAGGACCTGATGAAGAAGCACCCAACTCTGCAGTCTGTGTAGAGGGCCCATCTTCTGATTAAGGGGGAGGCTGAGTAGAAGACAAATAACCTTCACCGCGAGGGTGAGAATTGGCTCTTTCCCATACACCATAGCACTTGATGAGGGCGTGATCAATAACAGCCATGGGCAAGTCTATCAGCTCCTCTGGACACCACTGAACTCTCACCCTTTTGCACAACTAGGTGATCAATGAAGGATGAGGGAGCCCTCCAGACGAACTACCCTTACTACCCTTAAAAATTGAATTTTGAATGGCGATGCCAATGTCCATATTCAGTCCAGTGACGATAGCACCCGCTCCTTTGTGACATCGCTGCGGTGGCGGGTGGGCATGATATTGGCACAGATGAAACTATACCAAGCCTTTCCATACTTGCTGAGCGCCGCCTGAGGGAAGCTTGTGTTCTCTCTCGTGTACTGGTTTGTTCTCCAGTTTATCCCCGATTTGCACAGGCGCTTGAATGATGTCGTCCAGATTGTAGTGTGAAATCCCATTCTGAAGGTAGTCCTTGTTCTGGCCCGACACTTGGAAAAAGGCATTGATCGTCGCACTGTCATATGCCACTTTCTGACCTCGAACTGTCACCCCAGCGGGACCCTCAACATTAGCATTAGCGTAGAATTCATGGACCAATGCTATAACGGCATTTTCTGGCTACAACGTGAATCAAACCCATTTTTTTTCTACTATTATGGCCCATATTTCGTCGTCCTTCTTCGAGTCCGGCCGTAAACCTCTCTCAGCCACCATACTTTTACCGAGAATGGCTGAATTATATTTACCTCAGGCCTCTTCGGTGACAAATCTAGTTTTGTCCCATTTTTGCTCCGCTTTGGATGAGCTACACTCGGTTCGTTGTCGCTTTGATGATGTTGCTGGGTAAAATCTAATACAAACAACACGTAAGTATACGTGATCAACAAGTAATATAATGATAAGAAAAGTATCATTCCCATGGAGATAATAATTATAATTTATCTTAATAATTACCATTTTTATACTATTTTAATGTTATTAAACCAATGATTAATTCTGTGAAATTTCTGAAAACTACTAATGACTTCAATATCACATATTATCCTGACTTTTAATCAAATATTGGAGAATTAAGTCTACAATTTCACTTTATGCTTCACTTAGAATGACACACTTTCTTTCAATTCAATTCAACTATTCCACCATGTAAATCGAGAACACAACAGTAGCTATAACCACCTCTCAATGAATTAAAACTGTATCTATTTAATTCCATAATTGATAGAATTAACTAGAATACCTTAATTAACTAATCCACTATATCTCTATGCAAATTATAATTAAAGAAATTTTAATCACAGATTCTCATACGATTACGTGCGATGCATACGTATACCTCTATACTAGTCATAAATCATAATTCCCAACATCATGCAGAAATTACAATCACACGTCACTATGATTAAGTCTAAACCCACAATTCTTCACTCGAGTCATATGGGTTATCAAAAATTGGTGATCAAACAATTTATAAATTAAGCATAAACCATAATGGACAAGGCTGGAAATAGTCTCCCTGAATTAATATAAAAGCATGTCAAACTTTGTTACACATAAAGATCCATCGTAGGCTTAAAAAGTAAATTAGTTCATGATGAATGAATTAAAAACCGAAATCCACAAAGATACTAGCATCCTGAATACAAAAATGAAGAAATAGAGTAAAAACTATTGTAGAATTGATGCTTATCTTCAATCTCCTTCGAGTTCTTCTTCGTGCTTAAATTCTTTGCTTCAATCCTCCAAACGTGTTTCGTAAATTAGGGCTTAGTTTCTGATAACGAACGTCTGAATTATTACTTCTAAGCTGCCTCTTTATACCTTCCTGAATCGCTCTCGAATTGCCCTTGTAAAGATCTGCAGAATCCTCCTCAAAGATGGAAACCTCAAACTCTGTCGCGTACCCCCGCCCCAGCAGGTGTTTTGCCTTGGAGAAGCCCGCCTCGACGGGTGTCAACTTCTGAAATTGCTGCCCCCCCCCGCCCCGATGGGTAATTTGGTCTATGAAGGCTCGCCCCGGCGGGTGTCCTGGCTATGAGATGCTGAAAAATGCTATTAAGTCCCCGCTTCCATCCATTCTAGTTCCTACAACATCAATACAAAAATCGAGTAAAATAATACTAAAACTACTTTAAGTGGCAAGGAATCAAGCTATAAAGGTCATCGATTCGTAGATATAAAACCAACTCATCAAATACCCTCAAACTTGAAACTTTTCTTGTCCTCAAGCAAAATAATGCACATGCGACTAATTATATGCCTATAAATGCAACTATCAGATAGTATAAAGCTAATAAGGTTCGCCTCAGAGAAATCTCACAGAATTAATCATTGGTTTAATAAAATTAAAATAGTATAAAATTGGTAATTTTTAGGATAAATTATAATTATTGTCTCCGTGGGAACGATACTTTGCTTATAATTATATTATTTGTTGATCACGTATACTTGCGTGTTGTGCGTATTAGATTTTACCCAACAGGGCTTACCCTTATTATAGAATAATATTATTTATTTAAATAAATTAATAGTTAATTTATTTATATAAATTATCGATGTTGGAAAATTTAAGAATCCCGCAGGTCGGTTCATAACCCGAGTTTCCTCAAATCGATCTTCCTAAGTTCTCTCTACCCTTATTCTTTTTATTTAGGAAAAAGGTTTTGAAGGGTTTTTTAGGAAAGAGGCCAACATGTGATTATGTCGACGATTTGATTGTTTTAACAGAGTCGCCAGTTGGTAGATTTGAAAATGATTGTACCAACTTAACCGAGTTTTAATTTGAAAAGAGGCCCAAATGCTGGACGACACTGTCAAAACTTGATCTTTGAAATCGAAGTTTTGAGTTCGGCGGCTTGGTTAAGTGTGGGGAAGGTGTTAGGCACCCCACGACTCTCGTGTAAATACAATACCGCATCTTTTCAATATTTCCCTTAAAACTGTGAATGCGTGAGTGAATGCTGTTTGAAAATTAGGCCTTTTGATTGATTTGATTGAAAGTAGAGCTTTGCTTTGTTGAACCTATATACTAAGGGTTTGATTTGATTTTGAAAATCAGTCTTTGATTTGATTTGCAAAAGCATTTTGATTAGATTTGCAAAAGCTTTGAAATTAAATTGACAGTGATGTTTTGAAAGCTGTTTATCAAATCCCTACGCTGACATAGGAATTGAAGCCTTTTGATACTTCCAAATTTTATCTTTATAGCTTTAAGGCTGCATGTGAATGGTGATGTGAAGCATGATCAACCATAAAAATAAATAAACGTGTCGGTCTCCTCATGGGCATGAAAACCATCGGAGGGACGCTGAGACGACAAGAACATTTCACTATGATGAGACCTTAAATCCGGATAACCGCTTCAAGGTCTGTGTATGTACATTTTACAAAAAAATTGGCAGGGTACATCTGTAAATCGGAGTTTGTCCATCACGGGAATCAGATCCCGATCTATTTGATCGTGAATCCCACAATTTCTAGGCTCACATATGAGTAGCCAAGAAACCTGCACAGTTCAAATTTGCACTGAAATGGATATATACATCATCACCTCTCAATAAAACCAAGGATTTATCAGTAAATCCTAGCTGCGCGTGGCCAAAGCATCTCGTTCCCACTAGATAGCGATCTAAGGGACGCGAGTTTTCTTTCAAAGCTGAAACCATAAAAATAACTAGATTTAAAGAAATCTCAGTCATTATAGCTTCCAGATTCTATCGGGATCTGTTTGAACTGTTGAAAGCTAGAATTGGCGAGATTTGGATAAATCTAATCTGCCCGCAGATATGTCAGTGCAGATTCGTATACAAATGAATATTAAATGTAACAATTGAATAAATTGAGTAAAGTAATATATATATATATATATATATATATATATATATATATATATATATATATATATATACAAAAGCTATAAAAGGGCAATGGGTTTTCACTCGCAAGCCCGGACTGGAATTGAAATATATATATATTTATAAAAACTATAAATAGCCACAAAATAGTCCAGGCTGTAACAGAAATGAAATATATATATATATATATATATATATATATATATATATATAGAAACAGTAAAAAGGGTGCTGGGTTTGCATGCCAATGCCTGTACTAAAATTGAATTTGACAAAAAAATAGTCATCCAGTGACTAGAGAGAGAACCCAGTATGGGGAAGTGTGCAAAAACGGTAAAATGGTCACGAAGTAATCCAGGCCGGACTGAAAATATATAAATATATATATATATATATATTCACAAAAATATAGTCAACCAGGCTAGTATGAGAACCAGTGATGGTGAAAGTCGCTTATATATACGTAAGTATATATAAAAGCGGTAAACTACCTCGGATTTGACATCCGGGCTTGACAGAATTGAAATGTTAGTACATTTACAGTTAAATATATACAAAAAAGGGTCAAACCTGGACTGGGAAGATAACCCAATCCGACGAAGTTGCCAAAAATGTGTGTGCTAGTGCATTAAAGCTGCTGGAGCTGACGGATCGTTAATCCGAGTTGTAGAAATGCAAAAAACTGCTTTTATATACAAAAATATACCAAATTTTGACAAAAACGGACACGGAACTACGTTCCGGGCATATTTAGAAGATGAAACTTCGTGTGCAAGTGCAAAAAATTGCAAATTAGTAGTATTGACTTTCTGATCTTAAAAATACTTAAAATGGACTGCAATACGGGCTTTTTGCCACTTAGTGGGCTCCAAACAACCAAATCTACCTGTGGGTTTTTGATATGTGGTAGTATGTGGGTCTGTGTACGTGTTGGAGTAAAAATATTTGGGTTTAGAAGAGGTGTAAAAGTCAAAAAATCAGACGGGTAGGGCTTCACTGCGTGTTTGGAACTTGAAAATGAAGAGGGGCTGCCCTCTTATTTATATACCAGGGAGCCTTAGCTTCACCTGCGGCTTCCACAAGTAGAGGTGTGGCTCCCCAGGTGGGGCCTGCGGTGCCGAGTTCCATTATCTCGAAGTACGTGCACTCCAGACAACACGCAGTCGAAGTCAGAACTTTCAAACTTTTGATCGGAGCGTCCGTTTGTGGCGTGCGATACCTTTTCGGAAAGCCCTCGCCAAGAGTGTCACAATGACATGGGATAAAACATTTTCTGGGTCCGAGAAGACGGGTTCATAACCAGGTCTTCTATTCCCCGCAGTTTATCCGTTGAGCTGTCTTGCGCTGTTGGCACTCGGGATCGTTGTTGTGTTTCGTTCTGATTTCGATAGCATCAATTCGGCTTGAGTTTGACCAAATTGGTTGAGAGTTGGTAAAATGACCAATTTGCCCCTCCCAGGGTTGCCTGTGGTGTCGGCACGACCTTTGATGGAACTAGGCTTCCCAAGGTTGTCTCTGGGGCTGAACTGCACTTCCCGGATTGACGTCGTGGCTGATCTATACTTCCCGAGTTGAGACCGGGGATGACTTGACATGTCTTGGGTTGATTTCCAGGTTGCCTTGACCTTCCCGGGTTGATTTTGGGGTCGACTTGACTTCCCGAGTTGAGACCGGGGTTGATCTTTATTTCCCGGGTTACTGTCGGGGCTGATTTAAACCTCTCGGGTTGCTACCGAGGCTGATTTGGTTTGAACTGATGGCCTGATTAGAGATCGAGATTGTTCTGATGGCTCGATATTGAGATCGGGGTTGATCTATACTTCCCGGGTTGCTGTCGGGGCTGATTTGAACCTCTCGGGTTGCTGTCGAGGCTGATTTGAAGGCCCAATATTGAGATCAGGGTTTGAACTGATGGCTCGATTGAAGATCGGGATTGATCTGATGGCCCGATATTGAGATTGGGGTTGATATATACTGCCCGAGTTTCTGTCGGGGCTGATTTGAACCTCTCGGGTTGCTGCCGAGGCTGATTTGAAGGCCCGATATTGAGATCGGGGTTTGAACTGATGGCCCGATTGGAGATTGAGATTTATTTGATGGCCGATATTGAGATCGGGATTGATCTATACTTCATGGGTTACTGCCGGGGCTGATTTGAACCTCTTGGGTTACTGCCGAGGCTGATTTGAAGGCCCGATATTGAGATCGGGATTTGAATTGATGGCTCAATTGGATATCAGGATTGATTTGATGGCTCGATATTGAGATTGGGATTGATATGACGGTTCGATTGTCGACCAAAACTGGATGGACGGTCCGATTGACTATCGGAGCTGGATAGACTGGCCGATTGGAGATCGAAGCTGGATTGACTACCGATATTGGTGATCGGATTTGGCTGGAGTACCGATATTGGGGATCAGATTTAGGTTACAGATATTGGGGATCAGTTTTAGGTTGAAGGACCAGTATTAGTGGTTGGATTTGAATGGATTGACGGTTTTGCCCTCCTACAGTGTTAGTATTGGGACAAGGAAAATTTCAAGTGTCTACAGATGCCCCTCTTTATCATGCCCATGCAATGTAATGGAATGGACAGGATAAAGATTAGTAGACACTGGAAATAAGGCAAATGCCAGGGCCGCTTCGAAGGCGGAGCGTCTTTGAGTAGAATGGGGCTACTTTTGGCCGCTTGCGTTATCATTTTGTTGGGTATGATGCTTTCATGTACAGCCATTGATGTTATTAGGAAGTTACCGCGAACTAGTTTTGTCATTTTCTGCCTGGGATGTCACTCACGATAACTTGTTTGACTCTGATGAGATTGTTGGAGATGAGCTATCACAGATTTTCCCGCCTTGATCTGCTGGGGATGATGTCGTCTGCAATAGCTTCGTAGATTCTGATGAGGTTGACATAATTGATGCTACCTCGATGATCCTTTTGAGGATGTGTATAACATATTCCATCATCTGTCCTTTATGAAGATGGAGCATTAGATGACTTTCGCTCATAGATCATCTCCCGACGTCTCATAGGGCTAGTTCGATGGTTGAAACATCATTGGGGTTAAGCCAATGGTTGAACTGGACTTCGGTTTGTACCTGAACTTCGCTGGGGCTGTGCCAACGGCTGAATTATCATCGGTCAGTACCCGATGCTTCGCTGGACTAGAACCAACGACAGAGTTGTCATCGGTCAGTACCCAATGCTTCGCTGGGGCTGAGCCAACGGTTGAATTGTCATCGGTCAGTACACGATACTTTGCTAAAATGGAACCAACGGCTAAAACTGCTTCGGTCAGTACCCGAACTTTGCTGGGGTTGAGTCAACGGCTGAGTTGTCATCGATCAGTACCCGATGCTTCGCTGGAATGGAACCAATGGCTGAGTTATCATCGGTCAGTACCCAATGCTTAGCTGGACTGGAACCAAAGACTGAGTTATCATCGGTCAGTACCCGATGCTTCAGTGGACTGGAACTAACGGCTGAGTTGTCACTGGTCAGTACCCGATGCTTTGCTGGAATGGAACCAATGGCTGAGTTGTCATCGGTCAGTACTCAGTGCTTCACTGGAATGGAACCAATAGCTGAGTTGTCACTTGTCAGTACTCGATGCTTCGCTGGAATGGAACCAACGGCTGAGTTGTCACCGGTCAGTAACCGATGCTTCGCTGGAATGAAACCAACGGCTGAAACTGCTTCGGTCAGTACCCGAACTTAGATGGGGTTGAGCCAACGGCTAAAACTGCTTCAGTCAGTACCCAAACTTTGCTAGGGCTAAGCCAACGGCTGAATTGTCATCGGTCAGTATCTGATGCTCCGCTGGAATGGAACCAATGGATGAGTTGTTTCGGTCAGTACCCGAACTTTGAAAAATGGCGATTTTCGGCAGTTTTACGCAATTCTTGTGCAATTTTTTCGCAGTTTGATTTGTCAATCCCCGAACATGGCCCCGGGATGAATACCAAGGGTCTTCGTGGAGTTTCCCTTTCTGTCAGGATTACACTGCTTAAAAGCAGAATTTTTGGCCAAACCGCTCAATCGCGTAGCGATTTCTCTTCAGATTTGACTCGGCCGCCCCTTTAAACTCCTTTTCAACTCGAACTAAACTGGGCCAAGGGGAATTAGGACCCACCTGGGCTGCCGCAGGTGGAGGTGCATCAGCCGCAAGTGGAGGTGTGGCTACCTGGCCTATTTAATATGCTGTAGGATTTTCATTTTGCAAGTTTCCGTTTTGAGTTTCGAAAGGATTCTGTTCTTCTTTTTCAGATCTACGAAGCTTGGACAGCTATTTTCTGAATCCGTCAGTTCTTACGCGTTTAGCGCAGCACAGGTAACGTTTTACATGCTTTTTTTTATACAGTTTTTGATCGTTAAAAGTATGCGAACCGCTTAGGGTGCTTTTAGACGCAATGTATGAAAAATGTATGCCTATATGACCTATAATTTTTTTTTTGACTACATATGTATGCATATCTTATTGTAATGCACGTTTGGATGTAAGAAAATTTAGGTTCTGAGACAGTGTTATTTTCCACTTTTTGGTCAGTTTAATCATCCTTTTTGAGGCTTAGTGAGCCTGGATTTTCAACTAAAAATGTTCATGGTAATTTGGCTACCATGTGAGGTTGATTTTAGATTATTTTTTTCATAAATATGAACTGTCTCTATTTTTGGGTAGGTGTGCTACTGAATGGCCACCTAGGCATGCCTGTGTGCATGTGGATAATTCATTTTACAAAGGAGACTCTGGCAAAATTTTCCAAAATCTTAGCTTTTGAAAAATATGCATTTTTGACTCTGTGGGGAGTTTTTTACTGACCCAATGCAGGTTTTGAGATTCTAGGATTTGAAAACATGCAGTTTGACTGTACTTGGTATTTTTGACTGACCCATGCATGTCTTAAGACCTAGAGATATATGCTGGACTGATTGAAAATAATATGCCACAGGTTTTAGGCTTACCGCACCCTTTCTCAGGTGATTTAGAGACTTGTTGCCGTCGATGGATCGTGATAGACCCGACAGTTCCAATAGGGTCTCCTCAGGCGTTAGACGTAGGAGGGCTTCTGCTGTGCCACAGCCTCGTCCAGCTCGGACGCCTCGTAGACTGGTAGAGGGAAGGATTCATCCAGCACAGGACGAGCAACCACTAGATATTGATGATGAGGAGGCTCCATTTGCCGCTCTTGCTCCCGCTCAGGCTTCACGTGCGGAGGTCCCAGGGATTGCTGTGCCTACTTAGGAGCTGTTGGGCGACTTGAGTCACCATCCGTCGAGATATCTTCACGCCAATGATGTGACTTAAAGTATTTCTTCTCTCTGGATTCTTTTCTTCCCTTTTTGCCATTCTTGGGGGACAGGTTTTTGACTTGGGTTGGTTTTTGATGCAGGTTCCCGGCTTTACGCAGCCTCGAGGGAAATGGTTTAGCGCGCACTCCCTGTATCACACTTTGCACGAGGATTATATGGAGATCGTAGATGGCTGGGGATTTCAGGTTTTTTTCTCGATCCTTCCCGCCGTTGCCCCTAGGAGTATATGAGGGCTTTGTCTGAGCGCTGGTTCCACCAGACTCAGTCCCTTTATTTACTGGATTGCGAGGTGATGATGACTCCTATAGATAAAAGATTTATCACCAGCATTGAGTTTGAGGGCGAGTCAGTGCATGTCCTTACTGACATTTCGCCCGCTATTGTTCGATCCCTGCTGGGAGTCCTGACAACGTCATTCAAGGGTCGGGCAGTCCGTTTTGGTCCCTTGAGTATAGATGCCCAGGATAGGACTTTGCAGTTGCCTCTGCCTGATGACCAGAGGGCTAGAGATTGCATTCTGAGGCGATTATTTTTGTCGATCATCAAGGGTTGTTTCGTGGCGGACAACTCGTCTACTGTTTCCTTCGCTTTGATTAGCGCCACTCGACATGTAGAGTGCCTCAGTGACTATGATTGGGGCTCCTATACCTTTGCCTATTTTCTCCGGGGCATGCGCATGCTGTCGGAGGGTACGACGGAGGCTTGGTTAGGATTTTACCCATTTCTGCTGGTGAGTACATATTTTTGTACCTTTTTTTGATTTTAGTATTTTTTTATCAGTCCTGATCACTAAGGACTTTTGATCAGCTTTGGGCATTTGAGAGGCTTCCTTGCCTATGGCCAGCTACTGCTTTAGGTCTAGAGACCTATCCTCGAGGACAGAGGTGGCATCATTCCACTTTGACGGAGGTTTCTGTTGCTGAGGGATTCACTCATACCCTTCTATAGTTAGAGCTTTTGACGACGGGTTTGATCACCTGGACGCCACACACATCCGCGTACTTGACCGTCGAATTTGAGGGAGGTGTCCCTACTGGCCGGGAGTTTGACTTATCGACCCGCAGGGTACCGTTATTGATGGAGGGAGGCTGGGAGCTCTATCTTGGAGAGCGTGCCATTAGGAGCCTCATGGGGGAGATCTGCATTCCCATTGTTCCTCCAACTTGGCATCATTGGCCATTGACTGTGCCTTTGACAAACATCCCTTTAGAGGGCATTGATGATTTCACCCTATCAGAGGGTCCGTACAGCCAGGAGGCCTTTAGCAGATAGTGGAGCTCTCGTACTATTGGAGCTTAGACCCGTGCTACCCATTTTATGGCAAACATGGTGCCAGGATCTATGATGATGATGGATTGGATAGCTTGCCTCAGGGAGCCGACTCATGCAGACCAGATAACAGATCTGACCAGGGAGTTGGAGCAGACTTGCTTCTTTATCAGGCACCTTGGCCGAGATTCGTCAGAGGCATCTTCTTTTAACCCATCCAGTTCAAGAGTAGGTCCCTCTTTAGGTCCATTTAGCAGTAGTTATGCAGGGGCCAATCCTCCCTTATATCATCCAGAGATGCCTGATCTTAGCAGCTTTGTGCCGACAGAGGAGATGGAGCAGGTTGATCGATTCGACACTGATGACTACGACTTCCTCTGATAGCTATTGGAGCTATACTTTTTGGTCATCCACTGTTTTGGCTATTTAGCGGTTGTGCCATCATTTAAATAGACCACTGTAGTAGTTGGGTGGTGGTGCCCCATTTTCCCTGAATTCTTCCTTTCACTTTGTATCAGGATACAGGGATGTTGTATGCAGTAGATAGCTTGTTGTAGATATTTTTGCTATATCTTATCTTCTGCATCATGTTTATATTATTGTCATCATGCATGTATTATGTGATGTGTATGCATTCAGACAGCTGTGATTTGACTTGACCTTTGGACGGTCTTGTGGTACGATGCTACAGATGACGTCGTCTGCAGTCAGCCGCATTGAGCATTTACCACCATCTGTGGTGGCAGCATCATTAAGGTCCTGGTTTGATAGTCTGCCCTTTCCTGCTAAGGGGACTGTGGACCAGATGTTGGGGCATTCATTCGCCCTTACGGATTTTTGGGTTCTGGTCAGATTTGTTGAGGGCCTTCTACCCTGCTGGACTACCGATAGGCAGGTGTTCCGCTTCAGGTGTATGAGCTGACGCCAACTCTGGAGGAGTACCAGAGATTAACTGGCTTGGATTTAGAGTTGTCGTGCGCTCGTATAGCGATTAGTGACATGAAGAGACCGTTTATCAGATTGTCCGGTCTTCGTCAGAGTGTAGTCATGGATGAGATCGTTTTGGGGCACGTGATCTCTATGGACTTCTTGATTGAGCGCTTTGGCTAGCTTGACAACTATGATCGCCATGTTAGAGATTTCGTCTGTTCAGCAGAGACATGGCATGCAGCCAGGATAGACATTCTACTGATGTGTGTTGTGGTATATGTCTGCCGCTTCGCTTGGATCATCTAGATGTGGGATTGGTAGTCGTGGTTAGAGCCCTTCGACATAATAGCACCATTATCCCGATGATATTAGCTGAGGCATTTATATTTGCCACGCATTTTAGTACCCATCCAAAGGGGTTTTTCAGGGGCAGCTCAGCTTTGTTGTATATATGGCTGATGTCCCATATACGACTGATTGGATCCTTTAGGCCTCAGGGTTTTTGCTTCACTCACGAGACATCCAAAGATTACTCCTTTCAGCCTACAAAGTGCATTGATACAGAGTCTTGGTCGGCATTTTTGTCTAATATTGAGCATCCATTTGTGATCTTGCCATGCTCAGGGCTAGCATCCCCATAAAGCTTTAGCACTCATGCATCTGGCCTGAATTATTTGCCTCTAGCGGGTTTTAGAGGGGTGACCACTTATCATCCTTTGGCGGTCATGTGTCATTTTGATTAACTGCAGAGTTTGTACCATTTTGAGGGGTCTACTGATCAAAGGATTTTGGCTTCTTCTAAGTCATTCGCAGACCTGATCAGAGTATATGAGTGTTGGACTCATCGGGAGAGGGCTGATTTCTCCAGTAGCCATCCGGGCTGTTCTCTAGAGTATTCTGCGTGGTTGGAGGCAGAGATAGGAGTGGTAGCAGAGGCTTCTTCATCTCCTAGTGTGGAATCTGACGAGGAAGAGCCCATGGAGGATCCCAATTCTCCTACTAATGATGAGCTGTTCACGGGCTTGACCGCTTCTCTGGTTAGCAATTCCCCAACCATTCCTGTGGGGACAGATCCGACTTTAGCAGACTCACTGTTCAGGATAACCTTTGAGCGAGACTCATCTAAAGCACAGATGTTGGCTGTCTTGTCTAGTAGAGATTTAACTTTTGTTGAGAGGGATGGTCTCAGGGCCGCTTTGGATGCTGGATTGACTGAGCGGGATGAGCTCCGCTCTGCTCTGGATACTGCAGTTGTAGAGCGAGATAAGATCCGCTCGGCTAGGGATGCAGCATATGTTGAGATCGAGGAGACCTTGATTGCTCGAGATGCATCTTTTGCGAAGAGGGATAAGGCTATTGCTTCCCGTGATTTCCACATTACTGATAGTATTGCTCTTCGATCTTACACCCATGGTTTGGTCACTGAGATGAGTGCTTACATTGATGACCACAGTGCACCTTGCAAATGACTGTGGATGTCCTGAGCCGTATGGAGGCTAAGTGGACTGCACTTACGGCTGCTCCACCATCTTCAGAGAGAGATGCTATGCTGGCATTGCTGACCTGCCTGTCCTTGGGTCCATAGACTAGCTTTATTTTTCCTACACAGACTAGATCAGCCATTTCTGTCATGTACAGGGCATTATGTATATAAGCAGTTTTATATATCATAGAAATATAGTTTTGATTCACTTCCCTGACCGGAGATGTATAGTCATTGCTGAGTGATTACCACTTCTTTCATAACTTGCAATTGTAGATGTATCTTAAGTTTCTCTTTGATGGACTGACAGTTGAGATGTCAGGGAGTATCTCAGATGGGCCTGTTGACCAGGATAGGCTTGATAGAATTTAGCTTCTATTTGTCTTCGGTGTCTTGGAACTGGTCTTTTATTTTATTTTATTTTTCTTGAAGGTCAAACCGCGTCGTAAATGGCTGCCTACGTACTCCCGGGTTGAGGGAGATCAGGTTATTCGTAGTTCTTGCTTATTTGATTGGAGAGAGGTTTAAAAAGTATATATCTTAGATTTTGAGTCTGGTTTAATGAGTTTTTAAGTTTTATTTGGTTTGACAGCACTAGAAAGGGCTGCCTACGTACTCCCGGGTTAAGGGAGATCAGTTCATTCATAGTTTCGGCTGGTGCCGGGATGAATTGATGTTTTTAACTTTTGAAGTTTTGAATTTTTTTTGTTTTGTTTTTTTTGTTTTGTTTGACCACACCAGTAATGGCTGCCTACGTACTCCCGGGTTGAGGGAGATCAGGTAATTCGTAGTTCCGACTTTCTAATGAAAAATCGAACCTGATTTGATTTGTAGGACCCAGATGCGGGTATGCATGTGCTTCAGAAGTAGTACCTTTTCACGGTGTCTGAATTAATGAGTTGGGGAAATTCATTCCCATCCATCTCTTGTAGTTTGATAGCACCCCCAGTCAACACTTCTTTGACAATGAAAGGGCCTTCCCAATTTGGGGCAAACTTTCCTTTGGCTTCATCCTGATTGGCCAGGATTTTCTTTAGCACCAAGTCATTTTCTTTTAATTGCCGTATTCGAACCTTCTTATTGTAGGATCTGGCGATCCTTTGCTGGTATAACTGTCCGTGGAAAATGGCCGTAATTCTCTTTTCATCTATCAAAGACAGCTGATGATACCGGTCTTGCAACCATTGATCTTCATCTATTTGAGCGTCGATCAACACTCGCAAAGATTCTATCTCTACTTATATAGGAAGGACTGCCTCCATGCCATAGACCAACGAATAGGGGGTAGCCCCAGTAGAGGTGCGCATTGACGTCCTGTATGCTAACAGGGTGAGAGGCAGCAGGTCAGGCCAATCCTTGTGATTGGCGGACATTTTTTGCATGATCTTCTTGATGTTCTTGTTGGCCGCTTCAACGGCACCGTTCATCTTGGGCCGATAGATGACGGAGTTGAGATGCTTGGTGTGGAACTTACTACACAAATCCACCATCATTTGATTGTTAGGTTTTTGGCTTTGTCTGATACGATCACCTCCGGTTGTCTATATCGACAGACGACATTATTTTTGATAAAACTGATGATGACCTTTTTGTGACTTTGGGAAAAGAGGCTGCTTCAACCCATTTGGTGAAGTAATTGATCATGGTGAAGATGAATCGATGACCATTGCTGGCTTTGGGTTCCACTGGACCTATCACGTCCATTCCCCACATAGAGAAAGACCATAGTGAACTCATGTTGTGAAGCTCATTTGGAGGAGCGTGAATGACATTTCTATATATTTGGCATTGAAAGCATCTCCTGACATGATCATCGCAATCAGCTTTGAGTGAGATCCAAAAATGTCCTGTTCTGATTATCTTTTTGGCCAGCAGATGGCTGCTCATGTGTGGACCACAGACTCCGCCATGAACTTCATCCATTAGTCTTTGGGCTAGCTCTTTGTCGAGGCATCTTAACAGGCCTATTCCAGTATCCCTTTTATAAAGTGCGTCTCCACTCAAATAGAACTTCATGGCCATTCTGAGAATTCATTTCTGCTCTGATTGGCTTGCACCAGCGGGTGTGGATCCATCACAGAGATATTCCTTGATGTCTTGAAACCAAGGCTGCTTGACATGAGGTATTTCATCTGATACTTCTCCCATATAACTCCCATATATCAGGGCTTTCTGAATTATGAACTGGATGTTGGGAAATCCACTCTTATCGGACATGCAGATTAATGAAGCCAACGTGGCTAATGCATCAGCGAAGTCATTCCGACCCCGAGGAATGTGAACGAAGGTTATTGCTTCAAATTCTAGAGATATTTTGAGGACTTGCTGATGGTATGGCAGCAAATACAGTTCTTTGATGAGATATGCACCGGTGGTCTGTCTGATGACCAGCTCGGAATCTCCGAAGACGATTAGGTGTTTAATAGACATGGATTGGGCTAGCTTTAACCCCATGATACAGCCTTTGTACTCGGCCGTGTTGTTGGTGTTGCCTAATTAAAGTTTGGTAGCCACAGGATATTGATCACCTGTACAAGAGATGAGGACTGCCCCAACTCCAGAACCTTCCATGGTTACCTCTTTGTCAAAATACATTTTCCATGGTTGGACTGTATTCTCTGACTGGAGTTGTTAAATTGTTATGATCCCATCGTCCGGGAAATATGTCTCCAGGGGCTCGAACCCTCCTGAAGGTGCTTCTGCTAATTGATATGCAATGCCTTGATCCTTGATTGACTTCTGAGTCATGTAGACGATGTCGAATTGCTATAGGATTAACTGCCATTTGGTCAGTTGGCAATTCAGCATTGGTTTGTTAAATACGTATTTGAGTGGATCCATACGGGATATAAGGTAGGTTAGATACCCATACAAGTAGTTTTGCAACCTCATGGTAGCCCATACTAATGCACAACATGTCTTTTCAATCAGGGTGTATTTCTGTTCCCCACTGCTGAATCTTTTGTTGATGTAGTAGATGGCTCTTTCTTTGCTACTATCATTCTTCTGTCCCAATATGCAGCGCATTGCGTTGGTGTTGACGGATAGGTACATAAATAAAGGGACTCCCTCCCTTGGGGGTTTCAGAATAAGAGCTTCAGTTAGCTGCTTCTTGATAGCAAGGAAGGCTTATTGACAATCCTCATTCCATGTGGTGGAAGAATTCTTCCTTAATAACTTGAAGATGGGCTCATAGGTTGCTGTGAGTTGGGAAATGAATCTGCTTATGAAGTTGATCCTTCCTAAGAATCCACGTATCTCCTTCTCTATACGAGGTACGGGCATGTCAGTAATGGCTTTGATCTTGGCGGGGTTGAGCTCGATGCCCCGATTGCTCACCAAGAATCCTAACAGTTTGCCTTCTTTGACACCAAAAGCGCATTTGGCGGGATTTTGCTTGAGGTTGTATTTGCGTAACCTGTTGAACAGCTTCCTGAGATGGTCTATGTGATCATCCTCCCTCCGGGATTTAATGATGATGTCATCAATATAGACTTTTATTTCCTTGTGCATCATGTCATGGAAGAGGGCCATCATGGCTCGTTAATATGTGGCTCTGACATTGATGAGGCCGAAGGATAGTCGTCGATAGCAGAAAGTTCCCCAAGGAGTGATAAAGGCTATTTTCTCCCGGTCTTCTTCAACAACCATGATTTAATGGTAACCAGCAAAGAAATCCACAAAAAATACATGCCATATTGCACAGTATTGTCTATTCAAATTTGGATGAAAGGCACCAGGAAGTTGTCCTTGAGGCAGGCCTTGTTTAGATCCCGGTAACCCACGCAAACTCGTACCTTCCCTCCCGGTTTAGGTACGGGGACTATATTTGACAGCCATTCAGGGTATGTTGATACCATGATGATCCCGGCTTTGAATTGCTTAACAACATCTTCTTTTACTTTCAAACTTCACTCAGTTTTTAATCGCCTGAGCTTTTGTTTGACTGGTTTGAACCCTTCTTTGGTGAGCATTCGATGGATGACAATGTCTGTGGATAGACCGATCACGTCTTCATGTGACCATGCAAATACATTTTGGTACTGGGTTAGGATTTTGATCAGGTCGACTTTTTGATTTGGTGTGAGGTCAGAACCTATTTAGATTTCTTTGACGTTTTCGGAGGTTCCTATGTTAATGGTGAAGGTTTGGTCGAGGTTTGGTTTGGGTTTGTCTTCGACCCATTCCTTGATCTCCTTTGGCACCTCATTGTCATCTTCTTCCTCTTGATCAATATCCATCAAGTCGAAGTTCAATTCTACATCCAAGTCGGAGTCATTATGACAGGTTGGCATCTCATCAGCAGAGACACACACATCCAATGCTTGGGTCCTGAAAACCAAAATGCTTTCATTAATATATACAACTGCTTAAATACACATGGAATTTGTAAGGCATGACAAAAGTTACTGCTCTAGCTGTGCAATCAAAAGTAAGCAGTAAATGAAAGCATGATTAAGGGCAGATGTACACTCTGCCCCTTTAACCTTTTTAACTTAGGCAAGGGACACTGCTCCAGTTGTCTAGTGTCAGATTCTCATGAATTGGGAGAATCGAGGAATTGTGCTCGTCTGCCTCGTCTTGGATGATGACGGAGACATCCTTCAGAATAGGACCGAGGCTTTTGCTTGGATTGTTCCTCTTCTTGATGTGAGGAATTTGGATATGGTCATCGTCGTCACTATCGGGGAGTTCATTATTCATGCCCTCATAGTTGATAATGACTCTCATATTAGCGAATGGGTCTCAGTCCTTCGTACATGATCTTTTCTTTTCCCTTTTCTCTGTTTGCCTCAGGCTTGAGGGCTTTTCTTTCGTGGATAAGTATGATTGGAGGAAATAGCATGGCTGATACCACCCTAGGGATCTTCCTCATAGGTTTCACCCATCCGGCATTTGGGAGGTTTGGGAGAAGAATTATGGATGCATAAGCCTTGGGATGTTTGTGTGGATTCCGGTGGCTTGACCTGGATGAATATCCCAATCCTGCTCTTCCCACCTAACTTGGGATTTGGATTGGCATCTTGATACCTTTCTTATCCTTTCTCAACCCTTCTCCAGGTTAGAAACCCGAAGATACTATTTCTTGGCCTACAGTCATTACTTAAGTGGAAACTTTAGGCTTCAAGGCTGGTGCCCCGATAGGTAGGTATTGAGTATCGCTCACCTCGAGAGCCTGAAAACTTGCAGGTTCAATCCCCGAGTCCAGTCTAATCACTGGTATGTCCCCATATATGTAGGTAGGGTAGTCTGGTTCGGCATTGACCGTAATAGAGGGTGGATGGCACTACCCCTGCCATATGGATCCATGGTCTACCCAACAGCAAATTGTATCTGGTGACAATATTGAGCACCTGGAAGGATACATAGAAAGTATGTGGATCAATTTCTAGGGGAAGCTCGATTTCCCCTATAGCCTGGCGGCGGGATCCATCGAAAGCTCAGATGATCACATGACTGGCTTTGATCCGATTTGGATTGATCTTTATTCTTTCCAACGTGTTGTATGGACAAATGTTGATGGAATATCGTCCATCAATAAGCATTCCTCCTATCACATATCTGGAAGACATTACAGCTATATACAGGGACTTATGGTGGCCAATTCCCTCTACTGGGATATCATTGTCCGTGAAGGATATCACATTATTGTTGAAAATATGTTTTATCATGTGACAGAATTTCTCTGTGTCTACCATGTGTGGAAGATGGGCTTCTTCTAGTACCTTCACTAGAATGTTGCGATGGTCTTCTGATGACAAGACAAGGTCAAGGATAGACACTTGTTTGAGTGCGTCTTTCAAGTTTTGCACTATCTTGATTTCATGGTGTCCCATCTTGTTGAGGAAATCTTTGATTTTTTCTTCAGCCACCTTTTCTTTTGCTTTGGTAGCTGGTTTGATCACCCGCTGAGGCAGGTATAATGGATTATCCTTTGACATGATGGAAATGTTATTTGAAGTAGAGCTTTCAATGTCCTCGTAGTTCCATGGGACCTTCTTCAGACTGATGATTGGATACTGAGGTCTGAAGGGCAAGATTAGAGGCTGGGGTGCAACCACCTTTACAGGATTTTGAATTTCTTAGACCCCTTTCCCTGTCAGTACCAAGGGTGTGAGGATTGATTCCTTATCGCAGGATACGACAGCCACTGTGTCGTGATACCATGCATTGGGTATCCAGAGGCTATTTTTATCTACAAGGTCGAGGATTTGATCTCCTTTGATTAGGTCACCTTTCTCAATTAGGTCTTGAATTAGGTTCTGAAGTGCCCAACATTCTTCTGTATCATGGCCGGGAGAGTTGGAATGGTACTGACATATCTAGTCAGGTTTGAATTTTCTAGATTGAGGGTTCAATGGAGGTAACAGATCTGCAATCATCCCCTCGTTGATCATCATCTGGAGGATTTCTTCCATTGACTGGTTTAGATTGGTGAAGTTCCTTTGAAATAGGAATTTTCTACTTTCTCGATTATACTCAGCTTTAACCATCCGTTCGGTCCTGAGCTCTTGTTCTTGAGACTGGCAATGATCCCTACTAGGGAGGGAATTGACTTTCGCCGAAGGAGAATGACTGCCAATGGATTTATGTATTTGCTTCAGCATCTTCCTGGTGAGTTGATGTTGGTAGACGACCAGTTCAGCCAACTGCTCGATTTGGTCCTTGAGAGACTTCACTTCTTGCTCCATCAGAAATCGCTTCTCAAAAGGTTCGTAACTTTTTGGGCTGCTGAGATTGGATTGACTTAGTTCCTCAACATAGCGGAGGTACTTAGATCCTTCTCCACTTGAGGTGCTGATCATGTTGACATTTTCCTCTTTGTGCTGTGGGAGAGGATTGTCTTGGACATGGGGTTGCTCAGGCTTTGTTACCACAATCTCCCCGCTGTCAATCAAGTCTTGGATTTTTTGCTTGAGAGAACAACAGTCTTGGGTGTCATGGCCTGGAGATCCAGAATGATAAGCACATTTCTTGTTAGGGTCGAAGTTTCTTTCGTTTGTGTTGGTTGGTGGAAGGAGTTGAACAATTTTCTTCTAAGCTGCTAGAAGTTTGAAAACATTCTCTAGGGAATCCCCTAGTGGGGTGAAATTTCTTCAACCCCTGACTTCCATGTTTTTCTAGAATTGAGGGCTTGCAGGCTGTGTTGAAGCTTGGAAAGGGGTATAGTTCCTCATTTGAATGGGCATGTGGTTTGATTCGCCCCTTGAATTTTATCCTTGTAAGACCAAGGAGACTTCTTCGTCTTTCTTTTTGTGGACCCTCCGGGATTTCTCTCGTAATTTTTGGATTGGATATGTTCAGCGACAGCTTCGAGGGCGATTAGATCTTTTAGCTTCCCGGATTTGAGCCCCATTTCTGCCATCTCGCCATGCCTTATCATTTCAGAGAAAGGTTTTCTATGCCTGCTAGGACCCTCTCATAGTAAGGTGCTTCTTAGATGTCGATTGACACTGCCGAATGCTCCAATTCCTTTGATAGTTCGGAGCGTTTCTTCCATCTGTTGCATTTTCTTGAGAATGTCACCAGCTTCCTGTTCTTTGACGAGGGGGGGGGGGTGATCTTAGGTGTTTTGTTGGTGGTGTCCTTGTTTAGTGGTCTAGGAATCTAAGTTTCGGCCTTTTCGATATCTTGACTGCCAGCACCACTACCCTGCTCTTGGTTCTAGGTGAGTTTGAGATTGCTTCTCTTTAAAGGCCTTACTTTGTTCTCATAGAAAACCGACTAGCTCGACTATCTGATTTTTTAGTCCTTCGAACTCTTCCCTGGAGACAGGGGTGGATTCTGGTGGAGCATTTGAAGCCATGTCCGTGGTTGGACTGAGTGCTTTCTTAAACTTAGATCTGGTGACAGGACCAATTTTTACACCTACAACAAAACGTAGGCGTGTCAATTTCCTGAGGTAAGTAAGGATTGGATGCATGATGTGTTTTTTAGTGTTTATCCTACAAAATCGAGGTTAGTTGTTTTGATGGCAAGATGACATTTATTTGACAGGGAAAGTAAATCTTTAATTATTGATATTTACATTGTGCTCCATAATAATTGGAGACTTGACATGGAATTGAAAGAGGAAGGCATGAAGAAGCTTCCCTTCGAATTTTGTTAATCAGAGGCTGACCTATCTTAGGTTACTCTCGCGGCTTTTGTTTCTGCATGAAGGCTCCCAGATCATCATAATCTACTAGAAGGGAAGTTAATACGATCGTTCAACTAGAGCGAATCTGAGTGTTGTATTTTCATAAAGCACCCCCAGAGACTTAATCGTCCCCAGAGTCATTACTTAACACCGACCAGGTTATCCTCTTTGTGAGAGGGACACACAACATCCATTCACATACATCGTGCCTTACCGTTTATGCATATGATGCTTTGTTTGGAAAATGGGGAAACATTCATTCAATGTAAAGACATACCATTCATGCATTCATTCAATCGTAGAGACGCAACATTCACAGATTCATTGACTGTGGAGACGCAGAATTTTTCACGCATTCAATAGTTTCAAAAGAGAAATTTTTGAAAAGATTTGAAAGCGGCCTAAGCCCTCTACTGTCCCCAGTAATGTTGCCACATGCCGACGTTAGAAAATTTAAGAATCTCGCGGGTCGGTTCATAACCCGAGTTTTCTCAAATCGATCTTCCTAAGTTCTCTCTACCCTTATTCTTTTTATTTAGGAAAAAGGTTTTGAGGATTTTTTAGGAAAGAGGCCAACATGTGATTATGTCGACGATTTGATTGTTTTAACAGAGTCTCCAGTTGGTAGATTTGAAAATGGTTATACCAACTCAATCGAGTTTTGATTTGAAAAGAGGCCCAATTGCTGGACACTGTCGAACTTGATCTTTGAAATCAGAGTTTTGAGTTCAGGGGCTTGGTTAAATGTGGGGAAGGTGTTAGGCACCCCACGACTCCTGTGTAAATACGGTACCACATCTTTTCAATATTTCCCTTAAAACTGTGAATGCATGAGTGAATGCTGTTTGAAAATTGGGCCTTTTGATTGATTTGATTGAAAGTAGTGCTTTGCTTTGTTGAACCTATATACGAAGGGTTTGATTTGATTTTGAAAATCAGTCTTTGATTTGATTTGAAAAAGTATTTTGATTAGGTTTGCAAAAGCTTTGAAATTAAAATGACAGTGATGTTTTGAAAGCTGTTTATCAAACCCCTACAATGACATAGGAATTGAAGCCTTTTGGTACTCCAAATTTTATCTTTATAGTCTTAAGGCTGCATGTGAATGGTGATGTGAAGCATGATCAACCATAAAAATAAATAAACGTGTTGGTCTCCTCATGGGCATGAAAACCATCGGAGGGACGCTGACACGACAAACACATTTCACTATGATGAGACCTTAAATTCGAATAACCGTTTTAAGGTCTATGTATGTACATTTTACATAAAACTGGCAGGGTAGATCTGTAAATCGGAGTTTGTTCATCATGGGAATCAAATCTCGATCGATTTGATCGTGAATCCCACGATTCCTAGGCTCACATATGAGTAGCCAAGAAACCTACACAGTTCAAATTTGCACAGAAATGGGTATATACATCATCACGTCGCAATGGAACCAAGGATTCATCAGTAAATCCTGGCTGCGCGTGGCCAAAGCGTCTCATTCCCACTAGATAGCGATCTAAGGGACGCGAGTTTGCTTTCAAAGCTGAAACTATAAAAATAACTAGATTTAACGAAATCTCAGCCATTATAGCTTCTAGGTTCTATCGGGACCTGTTTAAACCGTTGAAAGCTAGAATTGGCGAGATTTGGATAAATCTAGTCCGCCCACATATATATCAGTGCAGATTCATATACAAATGAATATTAAATGCAGCAGTTGAATAAATTGAGTAAAGCAATATATATATACAAAAGCTATAAAAGGGCGATGGGTTTTCACTCGCAAGGCCGGACTGGAATTAAAATATATATATATATATATATATATATATATATATATATATATATATATATATATATATATTTATAAAAACTGTAAATAGCCACGAAGTAGTCCAGGCTGTGACAGAAATGAAATATATATATGTATAGAAAAACAGTAAAACGGGCGATGGGTTTGCACGCCAATGCCCGTACTAAAATAGAATTTGACAGAAAAATAGTCACCTAGTGACTGGGGAGAGAACCCAGTATGGGAAAGTGTGCAAAAGCGATAAAATGGCCACGAAGTAATCCAGGCCAGACTAAAAATATATAAATATATATATTGACAGAAATATAGTCAACCAGGACTGGTATGAGAACCAGGGATGGTGAAAGTCGCTTATATATGCGTAAATATATATAAAAGCGGTAAACTACCTCAGATTTGACATTCAAGCTTGACGAATTGAAATGTTAGTACATTTATAGTTAAATATATACAAAAAATGGCCAAACCCGGACTGAGAAGATAACCCAGTCCGATGAAGTTGCCAAAAATATGTGTGCTAGTACATTGAAGCCACTGGAGCTGACGGATCCCGAGTTCTAAAAATGCAAAAAACTGCGTTTATGTACAGAAATGTACCAAATTTTGAAGAAAACAGCCACAGAACTAAGTTCCGGGCATATTTAGAAGATGAAACTTCGTGAGCAAGTGCAAAACAGTGCAAAGTAGTAGTATTGACTTTCTGATCGTAAAAATACTTACAATGGACTGCAATACGGGCTTTTTGACACTTAGTGGGCTCCAAACGACCAAATCTACTTGTGGTTTTTTTATATGTGGTAGTATGTGGGTCTGTCTACGTGTTGGAGTAAAAATATTTGGGTTTAGAAGAGGTGTAAAAGTCAAAAAATCAGATGGGCAGGGCTTCGCTGCATTTTGGAACTTAAAAATCAAAAGGGGGTGCCCTCTTATTTATAGACCCGGGAGCCTTAGTTCTACCTATGGCTACCGCAATTAGAGGTGCAGCTCCCCAGGTGGGGCCCGTGGTGCCGGGTTCTGTCATCTCAAAGTACGTGCACTCTGGACTTCTCAGTCGAAGTCGGAACTTTCAAACTTTTGATCAGAGCGTCCGTTTGAGGCGTGCGATACCTTTTTGAAAAGCCCTTGTCGAGAGTGTGGCAATAACATGGTATAAAACATTTTCTGGGTCCGAGAAGACGGGTTCATAACCAGGTCTTCGATTCCCCGCAGTTTGTCCGTTGAGCTGTCTTGCGCTGTTGCCACTCGGGATCGTTGTTATGGTTCGTTCTGACTTCGATGGCATCAATTCGGCTTGAGTTTGACCGAATCGGTTGAGAGTTGGAAAAATGACCATTTTGCCCCTCCCGGGGTTGCCTGTGGTGTCGGCACGGCCTTTGATGGAACTGGCTTCCCAGGGTTATCTCTGGGGCTGAACTGCACTTCCTGAATTGACGCCGGGGTTGATCTGTACTTCTTGGTTTGAGACCGAGGATGACTTGACATGTCCTGGGTTGATGTCCAGGTTGACCTGACCTTCTCGGGTTGATGCCGGGGTCGACTTGACTTCCCAGGTTGAGATCGGGGTTGATCTATACTTCCTGGGTTACTGCCAAGGCTGATTTGAACCTTTCAGGTTGTTCCCGAGGCTGATTTGAAGGCCCGATATTGAGATTGGGGTTTGAACTAATGGCCTGATTGGAGATCGGGATTGAACTGATGGCCCGATATTGAGATCGGGGTTGATCTATACTTCTCAGGTTGCTGCTGGGGCTGATTTGAACCTCTCGTGTTGCTGTCGAGGCTGATTTGAAGGCCCGATATTGAGATCGGGGTTTGAACTAATGCCCCGATTGGAGATTAAAATTGGTCTGATGGCCCGATATTGAGATCGGGGTTGATCTATACTTCCCAGGTTGCTATCGGGGCTGATTTGAACCTCTCGAGTTGCTGCCGAGGCTGATTTGAAGGCCCAATATTGAGATCGGGTTTGAAATGATGGCCCGATCGGAGATCGGGATTGATCTGATGGCCCGATATTGAGATCGGGATTGATCTATACTTCCCGGGTTATTGTCGGGGCTGATTTGAGCCTCTCGGGTTGTTGTCGAGGCTGATTTGAAGGCCCGATATTGAGATCGAGGTTTGAACTGATGGCCCAATTTGAGATCGAAATTGATTTGATGGCCCGATATTGAGATCGGGATTGATAAAACGGTCTGATTATCGACCGAAACTGGATGGACGGTCCGATTGACTATCGGAGCTGGATAGACGGTCCGATTGGAGATCGGAGCTAGATAGACGGTCCAATTGACTATCGGAGTTGGATAGACGGTTCGATTGACTATCGGACCTGGATAGACGATCTGATTGGGGATCGAAGCTGGATTGACTACCGATATTGGTGATCGAATTTGGCTGGAGTACCGATATTGGGGATCGAATTTAGGTTACCGATATTGGGGATCGAATTTAGGTTGAAGGACCAGCATTGGTGGCCGAATTTGAATGGATTGACGGTTTTGCCCTCCTACAGTGTTAGTATTGGGGCAAGGAAAATTTCGAGTGTCTACATAAATAAAATTAGAATTGTTTTAATTAATTTATTCACAACCGGTTTAATATGGAGCACCTAAAGGGTCGCACCATAAAATGATGAATATTTATTTAAGAAGCAAATGACATAATCGTAATAATAAGTTAAATGTATTTAATTTAATCTATGGTGTTAGAATAAATTAAATAGTTTAATATTTATTATTTAATATTTTAGAAATATTAAATATAAATTAATAAGAGGAGTCTTATTATTATTATTACTATTACTATTAATTTGAATTCCTATAGGAGTTTGAAAATTAATTAATAAATGAGCTCTCCCATATTTCTAATAAGATTAGGAGGTAAATTAATTAAAGGAGTTTAATTAATTGCTCTTAATAAGATTAGGAAGTCTAATTAATTAAAAGAGTTTAATTAATTAATATGAAACCCAAATCCTAAAATGGTTAGGAGGGTTGCCTACATCTATAAATAAGAGGAGTCCTATTTTGATTAAGGGTTGATGCTTTCACAAGTTGCTGGGAGAGCTCACCTTTTCTAGAGAAAGAGAAAACTAGGGTTTTACCAATTACCCACCTTCTTAATACTTGTTCATCCTTAGTAGATCACCTCTACAGGCCAAACACTTGGGTGACTAACGTTAATCAATGGAAGGAATCACACCTGGTAGATTCAAGTCAAATAAAGAAATGATTGTTGTAGAACTCGTATATGAGGAAGCACAAATCTTCAAGGGTATGATTCGTTCTTCATCTCTTTGGGCATAATTGTTAGCTAGGAATCATATTTTTTGGAAAAACTGCATAATTCGCAAACCAAAAAAATAGACTCTGCCCAGCGGCGCTGTAGCGCCTGTCCTAGGCTTATCTGCGGCGTCGCAACGCCAGTCCATGTGAAGCCCCCAAATTTGAGTCCCTAGAACCTCGGACCTGGTATGTTACGATACATCATTTCTATAATTATTGCGGAAGATATAAACATAAATTGTTTATATAATAATTTTTACAACATAATTCCCAAGGTCTGTAACCTTAACTTAATACCTACATTCAATATCCTACACGACTTATAATGTCATTTGTATCCTATATTATTACCATTTTAATCATATAATAATTCCATCCTCGAACTTGTCTTTGCCTTTGACTATGTCCGAAGTTTCGTCTTTAATCTAAAATGTTTATCATGATATAGCAAGGGTGAGCAACAAGTTTGCCCATCAAGTTTAAGTTCAAATGAAGATATATCATGATTGGAAAGAATAATAAGCTGACAAACTTTTAACAATATAAGAATTGTGAAAGAATATGAATCAATAATGTTGAATTGCCAACAATGAACATGAATAAATTCAACTGAACAGTATGGTATTGAAGGTGATCAGCCTTTCATACCTAATGAATATATACAATATGCACAACGTGCGAATCAATAATCATTATAAATGTGAATAATCAACAATAATTATTCACAAACATGCTTTACAATAACAACTCGAGTTCGAGTTAGGAAACTTGCCTGAAACGTCGATTACTGCTACGCAATCTAATTTAATCGCTTTATTGGAAAGACCTATCAGTTATAAGATTGATCTTTCAATTAACATAACATACCTTATAAGTAAACTATCTAACACTTAAACACATAGTCAAATATTAGATAACCTTAACACTATACAAACACAAGTCTAAACCTAGCACACATAGAGTCTTTAATAATATTCAATATAGTATACTGAGTGATTTCCCACAAACAACTAACAAATTAGTTTCCGTCTCGTCTACACTACTTTCACAGTAAGTTAGATCGGTTACTAATTCGTAGATCCCTTCCCCATATGAAGGAGTCGTTTAGCCCAGCTACTAAACATCAATCATTAAAGAGTACGACTATACTACCTTAGACTTAACACTACTTTATCATACAACTTATGAATTAACACTTAGTCTTTTATTTTATAAGTCCTTTATAATTAAGTAAGCCGAATACCTAATCCAGCAACTTGGATTCAGACTGAATTTCAATTTAGTAACTAATTCCCAATCTAGCAGACTGGATACAACTGACCTCCAATCCAGCACACCTGGATTCAAACTAACATCCAATCCAGCAAGCCTGGATTCAACTTTACTCTAATCCAGGAACCTGGATTATCCAAATAGATCAATCTAGCATCCTGGTGGCCAATCCAGCAAATCAGATTGCAATCCAGCAAACTGGATTCCAATCCAGCAACCTGAATTCTCTTTTTTTAACCTAATCATTTCACTATTTTTTTTTATCTTTTTTCACACATAAATACATGTATTCCATACACAAAAATAATTTTTCATGAATTTTTCAATTTCCTTTAGTATTTTTCAAAAATCCATTTCTAGTTAATTCCTTAAGAAAATAACTACATTAAGCTTAACTCCAAAAATTCCCAACTTTTGGCAGGATCTTACACATGTTATCGTGAGCCTCCAGTTTAAATTTCGTGGCCATCGGAGTTATACAACTCCGGTTATAGCAAGTTTTGTCAAAAAAATGCCAATATTGAAATAGTCATAACTTGCTCATTTTAAGTCGGAATGAGCTCATTTTTGGACACTAGCTAATTTATCCCATATATTTTTATGTCCCAAAAGATTGGAATTTAATACATTAATTAAGTGGACAAAACTGTCCTTCAAAAATTTGGACAGCCTTTTTTTGGGTTTTTCAGATTTGGCGTCCTTCGCTCAAAATATTCCACACAAAAATATACATGGAATTTTTCAGTGATTCCACTTGGATCTATTATAATACTCATAGATCTAACTCTAGAAATTGACCACACTAAAAAATTCAAAATAGAATAGAAGATATGGTCTTTTGAATTTCAGGTTACGTTTTCCCAAAAATCTGATTTTCTAACTTTGTGTTTTATAAGAAAACTTTTATGATCTCTTGATTAATTGAACTTTGGCCATCATAAACCATCATAATACATACTCCTACATCATAAACTCATGGATCTATCACAATCCATGATCTAATACATCAAACAACCACCAAACAAAAGATTAACACAATCAAAGCTAAGAAAATTAAGTTTCCTAACTTTTGAAAAACTTATTTCCTATTTCATACTTTAGATCTTACTTTTGATCATCAAAAAGTATAGATCTAAACATGAAACACATTTAAACATATATATCTAAGGTTTTAAACTTCCAAATCACAAAAACCCTTTTTTCCATTAGATTATTGAAAGAAAAGGGAAAAAGCTTAAAGATTATCTTTATACCTTAACTTTTCTTCCCTGTTCTTCTTCAGAAGCTTGATAAGGAAGCTAAGAAACCATAAGAACTCACTCTCTCTCTCTCTCTCCTTCCCCTTGATCGAACGTTTCCCTTCTCATTTTCTCTCTCTTTCTCTATTGCTTGCAACTAGAGGAAACGAAAGATGAGAGAGAAATAACTAAGTTTTATTAGTTTAATAAATTTGTGTGCTAGTATAGATATTTGTTATATCTTATCCAATAATATCTAGCCCCTTCTCTCTCCTCATCATAACAAGAGTTTACTTGCAAGCTAAAGAAAAAGTGTTGGCCCACTAGAAATGTGACACCTAAAAAGCAAGCCACCAACTAAAGTTACTATCATTATTACATTACTCCCCCTTTATTCCTCCTTGCACCATCCGGCCACATGGCCTTGCCTTGCCCATCCATTTGTTTTATATCTAGCTTATCTAATGTCTTAAATACCCCTCCCGCATGTGGGCTTAACTTGACTTTAGCTTGGGCCATTAGTAATTCATTTGGGCTTGCATATTTTTTCTTAAATTGCTTACTAAATAAATTAAACTTGGGCTTCCACCCATAAATAACTTGAGCCATCATAATACTTGCCATATATATGATATTGGACTAGTTTATCAACTTAATTACTATTAAATCAAATTAGCTACAAGTCCAATGCTTAATTAAACAATTATGCTACTCAATTAAATTCCTTGAGCCAGAAAATCAATTTAGTTCCATACTTTTAATTTTATCTTCTCCTACATATTTAATTAGGGTTTTCATTACACACCTTTGTAAATAAATTCTTTACTCATAAATCTTTAATTCCATAATCCAATTAGACTTGTTATACGTAGATTATAAAATTAATAACTTGAGATAATAAACTTAATCTCTTAGTATTAGTAAAAATTTTAAGTACTAACATCCTTACATATTATAACTCTTAAGTTATTTAATTTTCATACCTAATATATATATATATATATATATATATATATATATATTAGGTTACAAGACTTCATTCTTAATTCCCTTTATATGTTAAATAAATTTATAGCCAATACACAAAATCACATAAGTCCTTCACAAAATTTGTAAATCCATACCCTATTTCCAGTCTAGGTCTTATTATTTAACTTTTATTTAATCAATTAAAATTTTATTAATCTTATAAATTTTCGGGTTGTCACATTCACCCCTTCTTCTAAGAATTTCGTCCTCAAAATTACAGCCTACTAATCCCTACTCCTTCTATTCACCAAAACTAGGTTTTCAAATTAACCTTTATCTAATTTCATTCTCATTTAATGAGTACACACGACTTCTTTCTATGAGAAACTATTCTATCATTACATTCTCCCCAGACTTCTCCCCAAGGAGTAAAAAAAACTTTTCAAATAATGTTGAGTGGCCATGAACTTTCATTTTTCAATTTCGAAAAGGTTTAAATAGAAATTCATCTACAAACCGCTCTAGACTTACGGACACATTGGGTGATCAGCCCGTATGCACTGCATTGATCAGGTACTACATGCTGGAATGACATTCGCGTTCATCATCACCGCCATTGGTGCAAAAATATTTCTCAATTTAGGGATGTTCATACTCAGCCTAGATTCCGAATCAAAACAATATGGTTCGGGATAAGTTCTCAAAGAGATACTTGAATTTTTATAAACATTGTCTAGCTGAATCAAATAGCTTTAGACATATACCAATAATTCGAACATCAATCAAAACATGTGTCTGGCCAAATTTAATTGACACTTGAATATTCTTTAAAATTCTGAAAATTATTTTATGACGTCATTATACCGCACTATATTTACAGTCCGTTGAAGATTCTGTCATTTTTTGCAACTTTGTCATGAAATAATATACCATAGTGGGCTGACGATCTTTAGATCACATCCAACACTAGGTAAGACTGTATTGATGACTCAATCATTTTTATCATCTTTGCACCAGGTTCCATGATGCATTGATGATATATAAAATACATTTTGATATTTCAAGTAATTTTTTGTCTAGCCAAAACAATTAGCATAGACTTTTCTTTTAAACGGTTCAAAAATCTTTGAAAATCAGTTTTATTATAGCCTCAACAGGTAATGATGTGTCAGGGTCCCGAAGTCCACACATACACACTTGTCACCATGTTTTGAGGATAACAAAACTTCATTTTTTTGGTGTTATCATACCGTAACAGGTAACGATATGTTAGTGGTACGAAGCCCACTTCTACACAATTGTAACCATGTGTTGCTGATAACAAAAATTCATTTATACTTTTACAGGCACATTAGTGCGAATTTAGCTTGATGTCAAAAATTTTGAAGTCTAACATAGCTAGATGATTTGGAATACCTATGCTTCCACCATCAACTTCAATTCTTCTAATGATCAATTGCTTAATAATTCTATCTATTTCTATTATCCTCAATCCTTCATTCACAATTTTCCTATACCCCCGTATAGTACATCAAACATACCACACGTTATGAGTTCAGGAACTTACCACAATCATATGGGCTTTGGAACTTATCCTAGTAAGACCAAAGTCGTCCATTCGCTGAGGGGTTCCACCATACGATTATGAGTCACGAACTTACCATACGTATGAGTTTAAAGAACTCGCACCTAATCTTATATTCTCTATATATCCATTATACACATGAGAAAAGAATCACCTTCTCATCATACATATAGCAAATAGCGCGACACCGACATTTCAATGATTATCAATGTGATAAACTAAGTAGTCGTTAGACCAAGCACAAAACCCCCGCCCATACAAAGGTTTGTAAAACTCAGCTATCACATGAGTCCTTAATTGAAATCCCACATAATCTTAACTCCCTCAATACTCGATATAAATTTTATTTAATTCGTATCTATAATTCACAACTCTTTCCTAAGTTTTAATAGTACAATTTCATAAAACCCTATTCGTATAGCAATTCTGTTATAAACTTTTCAATCAAACGATTGATCATCTGTCTTCATATGACCTCATCACATCACGTTGTAATCTGATATTATAATCGTATTATATTACAATTCTTTTCTATGTTATAATCGTTTTATTTTATGATTTTCTTTTCCTTTATACTTTTAGTCTTTTAGACTCTATCTATTCATTACTACTGATCATCTTTATTATCAGAGTTAGGTAATTCTGGATCTTTATTACTTGTCATGATTCTTATTGACTTATTAATACCTTGCCCAAATTCATTGCTTAGAACTTAAACTCTATTTGAGTTTATTCCTTATCCTAATCCCTGTGGTTATAGCCTAAGGTACCCTTACCTAAGGTTTATAACCTACAACTTTGATACCAACTGTGACGCCCCCAAATCCGAGTCCCCAGAACCACGGACCTGGTACGTTACGATACATCATTTCTATAATTATTGCAGAAGATATAAACATGAATTGTTTATACAATAATTTTTATAACATAATTCCTAAGGTCTGTAACCTTAACTTAATACCTGCATTCAATATCCTACACGACATACAATGTCATTTGTATCCTATACTATTACCATTTTAACCGTATAATAATTCCATCCTAGAACTTGTCTTTGCCTTTGACTGTGTTCGAAGTTTCGTCTTTAATCTGAAATGTTTATCATGATATAGCAAGGGTGAGCAACAAGTTTGCCCAACAAGTTTAAGTTCAAATGAAGATATATCATGATTGGAAAGAATAATAAGCTGACAAACTTTCAACAATATAAGAATTGTGAAAGAACATGAATCAATAATGCTGAATAGCCAACAATGAACATGAATAAATTCAACTGAACAATATAGTAATGAAGGTGATCAGCTTTTCATACCTGATAAATATATACAATATGCACAACGTGCGAATCAATAATCATTATAGATGTGAATAATCAATAATAATTATTCACGAACATGCTTTACAAAAATAACTCGAGTTCGAGTTAGGAAACTTGCCTGAACCGTCGATTACTGCTACGCAATCTAATTTAATCGATTTATTGGAAAGTCCTATCAGTTATAAGATTATTCTTTCAATTAGCATAACATACCTTATAAATAAACTATCTAACATTTAAACACATAGTCAAATATTAGATAACCTTAACACTATACAAACACAAGTCTAAACCTAGCATACATAGAGTCTTTAATAATATTCAATATAGTATACTGAGTGGTTTTCCACAAACAACTAACAAATTAGTTTCCGTCTCATCTATACTATTTTTACAGTGAGTTAGATCGGTTACTAATTCGTAGATCCCTTCCCCATATGAAGGAGTCATTTAGCCCAGCTACTATACATCAACCATTAAAGAGTACGACTGTACTACCTTAGACTTAACACTACTTTATCATACAACTTGTTAATTAACACTTAGTCTTTCATTTTATAAGTCCTTTATAATTAAGTAAGCCGAATACCTAATCCAGCAACCTAGATTCAGACTGAATTTCAATTTAGTAACTAATTCCCAATCTAGCAGACTGGATATAACTGACCTCCAATCCAGCATGCCTGGATTCAAACTAACATCCAATCCAGCAAGCTTGGATTCAACGTACCTCTAATCTAGCAACCTGGATTATCCAAATAGATTAATCCAGCATCCTGTTGGCCAATCCAGAAAATCAGATTGCAATCCCGCAAACTAGATTCCAATCCAGCAACCTGGATTCCCTTTTTTTAACCTAATCATCTTATTATTTTTTTTATCTTTTGTTCACACATAAATACATGTATTCCATACACAAAAATAATTTTTCAGGAATTTTTCAATTTCCTTTAGCATTTTTCAAATATCCATTTCTAGTTAATTCCTTAAGAAAATAACTACCTCACGCTTAACTCCAAAAATTCTCAACTCTTGGCGGGATCTTACACATGTTATCGTGAGCCTTCAGTTCAAATTTTGTGGCCATCGGAGTTATACAACTCCGGTTATAGCAATTTTTGTCAGAAAAACGTAAATATTGAAATAGTCATAACTTGCTCATTTTAAGTCGGAATGAGCTCATTTTTGGACACAAGCTACTTTATCCCATATATTTTTATGTCCCAAAAGGTTGGAATTTAATACATTAATTAGGTGGACAAAACTGTCCTTCAAAAATCCGGACAACCTACTTTTTGGGTTTTTCAGATTTGGCGTCCTTTGCTCAAAATAGTGCACACAGAAATATAAATGGAATTTTTCAGTGATTCCACTTAGATATGTTAGAAGACTCATAGATCTAATTCCAGAAATTAACCACACTCAAAAATTTAGGCTTATTTCTCCACACCAAATTCCACTTTCAGTCAACACAATTCATATAACTTTATAGAAAACATAAATTTTAAGTTTCTAACAAGTTCTAACATATACAATCATCAATTCACATAATCAAAACTCCCAAATTTCATGATTTTTGAAGAAAAACCATTGATAAGTGTTCTTGATGAAATTGAACAATGTACTTTGTTTTCTAATTCAAAATACAAAATTCAAAGTATATTGAATTCGTTTATAACCATATTAACATAATCTAACATCAATTTAAGCAACAACTAACAATCAATCATGAAATTTTTGTTTTCAAAGAAAATTATATATATTTTTTCAAAAATACTTTCACCGTGACTTTTTGATGAACATGAATTCTTCATGAATTAGACAACTAACATCATCATACAATTCATTCGTAAACAACTTATGAACAAGTTATGTATATATAATCATGTATATACCAATTTTCATAAAAGTTCAATTAACAGAGAACTAACAATGAAGAACATAAAACATAATCTTTAAAATACAAGGGTTAAAATCATACCCTTGATGCTTAGTGAGGAAGAAGACGGTGAGGTTTAGCAATGACTTTCTCAAGGCCTTCCTCCTTTCCTTTTCTTCTTCTCTCTTCTTCTTCCTTCTTTTCTTTCTAGTTTACTCTGTATTTTCTCTTCTTTTCTAACTGACTAACACTCTAACTCTTCTAACTAACGTATATTATAATTCTATAGATATAATATTCATATAACATATATACATAATATATAACTTATAATATATTTATGTATATAATAACTCCCACAATAAAGACATAGGTTACAACTTTTTGAAAAACCAAAAGATATAAGGCTTTGTTTGGATAAATCCCTTTAATTTTAAAAACAAATTATTTAATAGTTAAGGCCTTGTTGGGTAAAACATGATTAAAACAAAAGTAAGGGTCTTGTTTGGTAAAACCTTTTTAAAAATAGTTTTAAGGACTTTGTTTGGGTAAAACTAATTTAAAAGCCCTTTTTATTCTTTTAATAAATCCTTTAACACATCTTTTAACGTTATCCTTTAATTAATCAAATCTTAACATTCTAATTTAATTAATTAAAAGTCTAACATCAATTAATCACATAAAATTATCATATAATTATAATTACTCTCTAATTATAATTTCATGTAACAATTATCACATAACTTCATCTAATTTAATTATCCCAATTAAATTAGAACTATAACATAAAATTATTACATCAATTAAATTAAATATTAAATATCCATTTAATTAATATGTTACACTAAATTAAATCACTTCACCATAATCATATAATTATTTATTTAACTAAATAAATAATTCAATTAAAATATTTATTTACTTCAATAAATATTAAAATTAATATATACAATTCTCTTCACATCAATTCACATATTTTACAATATATGACACGTATACCCATACTCGTACTTAAACATCTTAAAATAAGAATTTTATTTATTAAATTCTCATTTATAATGTCTTAAAAATCTGGGATGTCACAGCAAAAGGTTCCATTCGCCACCTTTATGTTCCGTGGAGAGGCAGATTACTGGTGAAAATCTGTGAAGCGTACTCAGCCTTCCGCACTCAAGATGTCTTGGGAGGAGTTCCAGAAATTGTTTAACGACAAGTACTTTCCAGAAAGTATTCGTCATATGAAAGAGGTAGAATTCATTAAACTGGAACAAAATAATATGTCTATGTCCCAATACGAGGCCAAGTTTGCGGAGTTATCCCGGTTTGCATCTCATTTGGTGGATAACGAGGAACGAATGACACGAATATTTTTAAGAGGTTTGAGACCTGAAATTCGTCAATACCTCATTTCTCACAAACTTTGTTTGTATTCAGATGTTGTGAACAGGGCTCAATTATTAGAACGAGATAATGAGTATGTTCAACCAAGGGACAACAACCATGGTTGTACCGGTGGCAACGATCATCGGAACAATGATAACCATCGTAGAGGAAATTATCAGCCCAGAAACGGTAACCACTCTGGTGGTAATCATGACCATAATAATAGAAGAAGTGAGTCGAGGGGAGATTTCAAAAAGAGAAGGTACAACAATGACAATGTGAAGACGTTGGCACCAGCACCAACAACTGTGACGTGTTGGATAATTATATCGGAACGTGCTATTGCATAGAATAAAATCAAATAAATTAATCATAACAATTAAGTACTTACATGAATTGAGAGAAGGCATCTTGTATGTATCAAGCTTCCGCTGCGCGTAAGGGTAAAGGTCTTCAATTGCCTCTCTCAATCTTATGATGGGTGTATAGGTGTGTATAAATTTCTTGAGATGGCAACTGGGACCAAACCATAACTGTTTTATTTATTAGATAGATAGGGGTCAAAATCATCCATCAAGATTATTAAACCCTAGGGCCCATTATGCCAACTTAATATTAGTAATAATATTTATGGGCCACACAATTAATTACCAAACCCATAAATAAAGTAATAAATTAATACAATATGTAAGCCTAATAATTACATAAATAGTAGAGGCCACATAAGTGAATAAAATATTCTAACATTCTCCCACTTGGCCGAAATACTATTTATATATAAAACATAATGCTTACAATCATTAATTTGGCCAAGTATTAATTTAATATCTACATCCTGTTCAAATAAAAACACCAATGCGAATTAATACAATCGTTGTGTCACTATTAACACAAGATCCCCATTAGTTACACAATTAGTACTTTTATTAGAACAAAGATTAACATTAAGCATAACAGGTATGAATAGAGTTTACATAAGTGGTAATAGATTAAACTCATTCATATGGTCCAAAATTAACATAATCGTTCCGTTTGCTCATAAATTCTCAAGTGTGCACAATAAAGAGAATAGCAAACCATAAACATAATGTGAAGTTCAAAACAACGAGCTCAAAATTGTTATCTTACATCAAAATAACTCATTAATTAAGACTACCAGTTAAACCCATGCCGGCATTATGCTCTAAAAAGAGCTTGGGTGGTAAGCCTTTCGTAAGTGGATCCGCTAATATATCATGCGAAATAATATACTTAATGATAACGCTTTGATCTTCAACTCTTTCCCTGACATATAAGTACTTAGTGTCGAGGTATAGTCCAGTACAACTCGGACCGATGCTGTTGGAAAAACTAACAGCAGAATCATTATCACAAAATACTTTCAATGGCCTAGAAATAGAATCTATAACTTTAAGTCATGAAATAAGATTCCTCAATAATACGGCGTGACAAGTAGCATGATAACAAGCCACATATTATGCCATCATCGTGGAAGTGGTAGTTAACTCCTGCTTAAGAGTTCTCCACGAAATAGGGCCTCTTGAAAGCATAAAGATGTACCCTGATGTAGATTTCTTTTCGTCTTTACACTTAGCAAAATCAGAATCAGAATAACCAACAACTTCAAGATTATCTATTTTTTTCTGAATGTAAGCATAAAATCCTTAGTGCCCTGTAAGTAGCGTAAAACCTTTTTGGCTGCTTTCCAGTAATCCAAACCTGGATTTGACTGGTAACGTTCAAGCATGCCAGTTACATACGCTATATCAGGACGTGTACAAACTTGAGCGTACATAAGACTCCCAACCACAGAAGCATAGGGAATAGGATTCATTTGGTCACGTTCAAGTTCATTCTTAGGACATTAATATGAACAAAATTTGTCACCCTTAACAACAGGGGAAACAGTAGCGGAGCAATTTTGCATGTTATATTTGTTAAGAACTTTGTCAATATAAGCTCTTTGTGATAATCCTAATATCCCGCGAGACCTATCTCGATGAATTTCAATACCTATAACATAAGAGGCTTCACCGAGATCCTTCATATCAAAATTTCTAGAAAAGAAACATTTGGTCTCATGCAACATGTCTAAGTTATTACTTGCAAGTAGTATATCATCAACATACAAAACAAGAATAACAAATTTACTCCCACTGACCTTCAAGTATATGCATTGATCCACTATATTTTTTTTAAAATCAAAAGTACTCATCACCTCGTGAAACTTAAGATACCATTGTCGAGAAGCCTGTTTTAACCCATATATGGGCTTCTTAAGTCTACATACCATATGTTCCTTGTCTTTAACCAAAAAACCTTCTGGTTGTGCCATATAGACATTCTCATGCAAGTTACCATTAAGGAATGCAGTTTTAACATCCATCTGATGTAGCTCTAAATCATATTGAGCTACTAAAGCCATGACTATTCTAAATGAATCTTTCCTGGATACTGGAGAGAAAGTTTTATTATAATCCACACCTTCCTTTTGAGTGAAACCCTTAGCAACCAATCGAGCTTTATACCTTTCAACGTTTCCTTTAGGATCTAATTTGGTATTATAGACCCACTTGCAACCAACAGGTTTAATACCTTTTGGTAATTCTTCAAGATCCCAAATGTTATTAAGCTCCATTGATTTCAACTCATCATTCATGGCTTCAAGCCATTGAGTTGATTGAGCACTCGTAATGGCTTCTTTATAGGAGATAGGATCATTAATCTTACTTGAATCATAGTCAATCTCATTAAGATAGGTTATAAAATCATCAAAATTAACAGGCTTTCTAGGTCTTTCGGACCTACGTAAAGGTTGCACAATTTCAGGAATATCATTTTCAATAATGTGGGGTTCAACATTAGGTGGTGGCCCAGCTATCTCAGTGGCATCATTCGCCTCAATAAGAGGTTGTTGTGCCTCACCCTATTGAATTACAGGATTAGGAACATAAAACCTGTTTTCTTCAAGATCAATTTTTCTAGGCTCACCACTCCCACTTAAATTACCATTCTCTAAAAACTCGGCATGCCTAGTCTCAACAATTCTAGTGGTATGAGAGGGACAGTAAAATCAAAAATCCTTAGATCTATCAGGATATCCAATGAAATGGCAAATAATGGTTTTAGAGTCAAGTTTCTTTATTTGTGGATTAAAAATCTTAGCCTCAGCTGGACAGCCCCACACCCGTAAGTATTTTAAACTAGGTTTCCTACCTGTCCAAATTTTATAAGGAGTGTTAGGGACATATCATACTACGTACCATATCCATAAGGGTACGATTTCGCCTCTCAGCTACACCATTCTGCTGCGGTGTACCAGGCATTGTATACTGAGTGACAATTCCATTTTCTTGACAAAATAAGGTAAATGGGCCAGGACTGTGACCTGTATCGGAGTGTTTACCATAATACTCTCTGCCTCTATCTGATCTCACTACTTTAATTTTTCGGTCAAGTTGATTTACAACTTCAGCCTTAAAAATTTTAAACATATTTAGTGATTCAGATTTTTCATTAATCAGGTAGACATAAGTATAACGAGAATAGTCATCAATGAACGTAATGAAAGATTTATGTCCCCAAAATGGTCCACATATATCAGTGTGAATCACCTCAAGCAGTACACCACTTCTAGTGGCTCCTTTCTTATTACTTTTCACAAATTTTCCTTTAATACATTCAATATGGTCAAAATTAGAAAAATCTAGTGAATGAAGAATTCCATCCTTTATAAGACGTTGCATTCTGTCTTTTGAAATATGGCCTAAGCGTTTATGCCATAATTTTGAAGAATTCTCATTATCTAGTTTTCTCTTATTTCCACTTTGTAAAGGTATTTTCTGTCACATTCATTGTTAATAAGGATTCAGCAAAGACATTATCCAAATTTATCTTATAGAGGTTTCCCTCTAAAGAGCCAGAACCAATAACATGAGAGTAATGATAAATAATTATTTTATTATTCCCAAACTTAAACGAAAATCCATCAACGTCAAGTTTAGATACAGAAATTAAATTCCGTGTCATACTGGGAACATAAAGAGTATCATATAAATACAAAGTGAAACTACTATCCAAAACTAAAGGGAGAGTTCCTACAGCTTCAACTTGTATAGACTCTCCATTACCAACTTTAATGGTTCTTTCCCCCTTTTGGAGTGTTTTCTTTGAAAGGAATCCTTGCAATGAATTAGTAATGTGAACCATAGCACCAGTGTCAAGCCACCATGTATTAGAAGGAACATCAATTAGAAAGGATTCATAAGTTACATAATTGAAGGACGATATACCTTTCTTTTCAAGTCATTCTCTAAATTTAGGGCATTCTTTCTTAATATGTCATTGCTTCTTACAGAAGTGACATTTAAGACCTGCCTCAGAGTTGTTACCTGAATTATTTGCCTTATTTATTTGAGCAGAAATATGCTTATCCTTATTCTTCAAACCTTTGCCATTTTTATGAATCTTCTTCTTATGAGATCTAGCGGTAGTCAAATGAACAACATAAGCAGAAATACTAGTTGGAGTCAATGATGAAACATAATCAAGCTCATAAGCATGCTTACAAAAAACTAAAAGAAATCCACAATGTACGACAATAATTAATAATTAATCATAATAAAACCAACTGTAGGGCAAGCAGTTAGTTACATAAAATCTATTTACAACACCAAAAAAATAGATTTTAATGAGACGTTGGGCATAATTATCAATCTTTCTTTGGTCCAATTAATAATATGCTAATAACATCCCCATAAAATAATGCACAACACATTTATTCACGTATCACCATTGGGCAGAAACGAAATAAACATGTCACTTATGCAATAAAATTCCATTTAATAAAATTCAATTCTAATTTTCGTTGGGTAAAATTAAAATCTTTATTTATTAAATGTAACATTATGTGACTTTTCTTAATCTTTAATTATTTTAATTAATAATCCTCCGTTGGGATGAATTGTTAATTTTAACAATAAAAGAGTCACGCATACATGTAAATTATTATGATCAAACTCAATTATTATTATTTTTAAATAACATAATAATCAAGATTGAAAATTAACATTATTTATAATTTACATATAACAATTTAAAAGCTCTAATTAATAATATATCATATCATGTTCAAGAATCTTAAATTAAAATATATAGTCATAAGCATGAATTGATTATAAAATATTCACATAAATTCTGAACTAAATACATGCTGATCAGAATTCGTATGCTAAATTGGCAGATATACGTTTCTTACAATATATGTGCAGGAATTATATATCTTTTGAAACATGATTTATTAGTTACTTTAACAAATATATCTTTTGAACATGACGTAATAGTTATAAACATGACATAATTATAAAATATTTAAAAGATATATGAGGACAAAAGATATATGACGTAATAGTTATAACTATTGATTTGATCATATAGTTAAACAATCCCAGTGCTTGATGATCGCCAGATTTGCATGCATAGAACAATTTCCAAAGGTATTTACCATATATATAACAGTAAAAATTTGACAAAAGGAGTAATTGTTGCATGTCACTTTTCGAAAAAATCATACATGAAAATCATAATCAACATACATGAATACAACACTACATAATCGAAAATTTCTTATCATACTAAATAGATTATACCAATGAAGAGATTATGCGGAATTAAAATTCTAGCATAATTGCGTAATTAATTTATTCTATTACAATAACGTAATCATGGCTCTGATACCAGATGTTGGATAATTATATCGGAACGTGCTATTGCATAGAATAAAATCAAATAAATTAATCATAACAATTAAGTACTTACATGAATTGAGAGAAGACATCTTGTATGTATCAAGCTTCCGCTGCGCGTAAGGGTAAAGGTCTTCAATTGCCTCTCTCAATCTGATGATAGGTGTATAGGTGTGTATAAATTTCTTAAGACGACAACTGGGACCAAACCCTAACTGTTTTATTTATTAGATAGCTAAGGGTCAAAATCATCCATCAAGATTATTAAACCTTAGGGCCCATTATGCCAACTTAATATTAGTAATAATATTTATGGGCCACACAATTAATGACCAAACCCATAAATAAAGTAATAAATTAATACAATATGTAAGCCCAATAATTACATAAATAGTAGAGGCCACATAAGTGAATAAAATATTCTAACATGACGCCCCCAGAATAGGTCCAAACAACCCAACCCATTCTGAGTCGCCAAACACATGGTACAGAATCCAAATACAAACTTTTATATCAAAAGGTCGTGAGCAGGACGACCATACATGCTGTGAGTGTTAATACAAATCATATATAATACGAAATATAAACACTCAAATTCAGTCCTCAATAGTTACAATTATTTTCACACTATTATACAAAAATAGTGAGGACTACAACTGCTCTTAACTCTGCCCATCACTCTGTTCCCCGATTAGTCCCTGCAACATTCTCATTTCTTGAAGAGGAACAATTTATTATTAGTCTTCAACAAATCAGATAAAATATTATGGACAACCAGTTTTAGATCCACAACTGCAGCGGAACTAACAATGCATCAGAAGAGTTAAGTAGGAAATAATGTCTACTATCTTCTATGATTTAAAAGTCCATAATCAATATTTTATCCCTGTAACATTAATCAATATATATCTTGAATCAAATATTCATCTTTGCACTACAGGCCAAAGATATTCATTTGTATCACCAGTTGGTCATGTTCATCTCAACACCTGTCCATCTTTGCACTACGGGCCAACGATATTCATCAGCTAATCATTCATCTTTGCACTACAGGCCAAAGATATTCATCAAATAATCATCCATCTTTGCACTACCGGTCAAAGATATTCTTTTATATCACCATTTAAAACTGAAGATGACGAAAAATATTTTAAAGAACGAATCCGGTGAGATAAAAGACAAAAATTAGGGATTCGTAATTTAGTTTATCCAAGTTCAAGAATACTCCATAATAATCAATTGTGGAGCAAAATTCAAGAATGAAGATCAAAACTTGGATCCAATCAAAGATAGGAACCATAATAGCCAACTTTGACAAAGAAAAGAAAATTTAATTTTTCTATGAATAGTATCGTATTCGTGAATAGTGCCATATACGTGAATAGTGCCGTATATGTGAATAGTAACCCCAATATGAAAAGATAAAAATTTCACAATAAAATTCATACCAATATTTCGATGTCATGATATTGAAAGAAATAACATCATTTTTGAAAAAATAACATCCCTTACATCAAAAGAACAGTACTTTCGACTGGAATATCGAATATAATACTAAAGAAAACCTGCACTGAATACCAACACTCAAAGTATCGAAATACTCACAAAAATACGTTCGATATTATAGAGAAAGAAACTTATGATTCTGGTGTGATTTTTAATTCTAAACTAAGCACCCTATTTATAGGAAAATGCTTAGAACGCCAAAGCAGAAAATTTAATAAAATATTATTATTTTAAAAAAAAATTCACACTCACCACTTCACACTCATCAGCACTCCACAAGTGGGGCCCACCACACAAAAAACGTTTTTCTTTTAAAAAATATTTATAATCCCAAAAATCAATTATTCCGGAACTTCAATAATTCATAATAAATAGCCCTTTTATCAGGAAAATATGAATTTTATGTCCATTCCATAGGAATTTTAATTCTCTACAACTTTGTAGAAGAAAGTTTTTCTAAATTCCGAACGAAAATGACCAAAATTCACATACGGATGATTTTCCACTACCTCCACTATGACAAAATACTGATAAAACACATCATTACTAATTCCTTCATTTATATCCACATAAAATAAATATTTTCTTATCATATAAATCAACAATTAATTATTCACAAATAATATTACAGAACTACAATATTGACAACCAGGTCGTTCCCAGGAAAGAGGGGGCTTTCCGATAAAGATTTCTCCTTACTGGCGTGCAATTAGATGACCAAACCCCTTTCCTAGACAGAACTTCCTTAGACATTGCCAATAATGCTATCTAATAATATTATTCAAATAATATGAATTATTGTTCTGATAATGTAAAATACTGTGTAGTGATAATTATTGAAACAACAATAATATAAAAATACTGTGCAATACCGTGTGCTACTATGCAACAATGCGCATTACTTTATTTTAACCACCGGGTATTCCAACAGTATTAACGGTAACCACTACGCTGTTATTATTAAAAAAAACTCAATCTTGTCATTTTCTTCATCCAACAGTTTTCCGTTATGGGGCCCACAAATGGCTGCGCCGTCGTACGAAAATTCCCTGACCGCAAGAATATTCTTCGATCAAACGAATATTCCCCAACAACAATGAATATTTTATAACCACTTGCTTATTCAAAATATTTGCGCATTTTACCCATAACTTACCACATTAATCAAATCAATCCCTTACTATTTCAAAATAATAAATAGAGGAAATTCAATTTTATTCATAAAAGTTGGGGTCTTACAACAACCGTTTCTAGGGGAGGAGAATGACCATCGGTCGTATGTTATAAATACGGACACGAGGGACACATCAGTCCAAACTATGCACAGCAATCCAAGGTGTGCTATAATTGTGGAAAGGAAGGTGACATAGCTCGAGTGTGTCTTGTAACAAAACAAGTCAAGCGGGGACGGTGGCACCAAAGGTTGTCCCAGACAAGTTAAAGTCGGTGGTTCCAGGAAGAGTGTTTGTCGTGACTACCCAAAAAGCGAGAAACCCGAACGAGGTTATCACGGGTAAGCTAATCATAAACTCTTACGAAGTCTATACCTTATTAGATACCGGTTCTACCCATTCTTTTATTTCACCTACTTGGGCTCAACGTTTGAACTTGACTCCTGACAAATTAGACTTTCACTTATCTGTTGAAACTCTGTTGGGAGAAACCTTCGTTACATCCACAGTTTACAAATCTTGCTTGATTTAAATTGGCACCCTCACATTACCTGTTGATCTTTTCTCTTTGAAAATACTTACATTTGATGTGATTTTAGGAATCGACTGGTTAACCACTTATCATGCCAAAATTGATTATTTTCGTAAGGTTGTTAGTTTTCATATTCCTAACCAACTTGTTATGTGAATTCAAACAACCAAACCACTATAATCAATCAATATCATTTCAAGTCATAAAGCTATTCGTTTATTGAAAAATCAATGTCAAGCTTTCTTAGCCCATGTCACTGATTTAAATAAGAATACGTCAGATTTGAATGATATTTCTATTGTTAATAAATTCCCTGATGTATTTCCCAAAAAACTTCCTGGCCAACCCCCAAAACGTGAAGTTGAATTCTTTATTCACCTTGAACCCGGTACAAAACCCATTTCCAAAACCCCATATCGAATGGCTCCTATTGAACTACATGAGTTAAAGGTCCAACTACAGGAGTTATTAGACATTAACTTTATACGTCCTAGTACATCGCCTTGGGGTGCTCCTGTTTTATTCGTAAAGAAGAAAGACGGGAGTATGCGACTTTGTATTGACTATCGGTAGTTGAACCATGTCACCATCAAGAATAGGTATCCATTACCTCGCATTGATGACCTGTTCGACCAGTTACAAGGTGCACAATTCTTCTCAAAGATCGATCTTTGTTCTGGATATCATCAGTTAAAGATTAAAACTGATGACATTTCAAAGACTGCCTTCAGAGCTCGATACGGGCATTATGAATTATTAGTCATGTCTTTTGGATTGACTAATGCTCCTGCTGCTTTCATGGATATGATGAACCGTGTATTCAAGGAATATTTGGATCATTTTGTGGTTGAATTTAATGATGACATGCTCATTTACTCCAAAAGTCATGAAGATCATGAACAACACTTGAGGCTGGTACTTCAAAAGCTTCTTGAAAACAAGTTATATGCCAAGTTGAAGAAATGCGAGTTCTGGCTTGAGGAAGTAGCATTCCTTAGGCACGTGGTATCGAAACATGGAGTATCGGTTGACCCGACGAATATTAAAGCAATACAAAGTTGGGAACAACCTATGCCAATAACCGAAGTACGTAGCTTTCTGGGCTTAGCTGGTTATTATCGGAGATTCGTGGAAGGATTTTCTCGAATCGCTACTTCATTAACTCAGCTGACTCGAAAAGATACAAAATTCGGATGGAACGAGAAATGCGAGAAGAGCTTCTAAGAGCTCAAGAGGAGACTCATTTCATCACCTGTTTTGACAATACCATCTGGTTCGAATGGATTTGTTGTAACGATTGAGATTTTATACTTAATTTTAAATATTTAGTGAGTTAAATAAATATTTTATGTGATTTATTTATTTAGTTAAATAAATAAATTATGTGATTTATGGAGTAATTTAATTAAGTGTTATATATTGATTAAATGAATGTGTAATATTTATTTAATTATTGTATATTAATTTTATATTATAGTTCTAATTTAATTGAGATAATTAAATTAGATGTATTATGTGATAAAGTGTTACATGGATTATAATTAGTGAGTAATTATAATTATGTGGCAAAATTTTATGTGATTAATTGATGTTAGATTTTAATTGATTAAATTATTTGATTAATATTTAATTGATTAAAATATGACATTAAAGTATGTGTTAAAATGATTTGTTAAAATAAAGAAAACGGATTTTAAATGGTTTTAAATAAACAAGGCTTTGCATTTGTTTTTAAATCTATTTTTCAAACAAGGCCTTAACTAATAATCTATTTTTAAATAAAGGGTTTGCCAAACATGGCCTTATGGCTATTCAAATTCAAATTTTATAACTGTTAAATTAATTAAGTTATTAAGTATTAGTTAATACGTGTATTATTGATACATCAGTTATATATCTATATACTATGTAAAGAAAAACTACGTTAGTTTTCTAAGCCTAAGTCGAAACTAAGAAGAAAAGAAGAGTAGAGAATTTAGAGAGGGAAGGGAAGAAGAGAAGGAAGAGAAAGCTTGAGAAGGCTAGAGTTAATCTTTATATTCTTCTACAATCATCAAACAAAGGGTAATTACTATCTCATAGTTTTAAAAATTTTAATTAGTTGTTCTTCCTTGTTTTGAGTTTCTGTAAATTTTGGTTTACTGTAAATTTTAAGAAAACGTATTAACATGAATTGTATATATATATGGTGTTCATGTATTGTGAATAGTTGATTGGTAGGCTATAAACGAGTTTTCAGAAATTAAATTATAGTAGAAACATGTTTTAATGAATAAAATATGTTCATATGAAATTTCATGTAATTGGTTGATTTTAGAGAAAAATTGATGAATTAGTATATGCTAACATGCTTATTAGGAATTTGGTTTGATGTTATCTTCAATTTGGTATATAATACATGTATATAAAGTTGAATTATTTGAGAAATTGAATTACAGTGAATTGTTTTATGAAAATTATGAGTTTGAGAGAAAAATAATTTTCTCAAGTTTTTATTTAAAATTTAGTGTTTTAATCTTGTAATTTGATGTCTTGGTATGTTAAAGGTATGTTAGAAGCTTTATATGATGTTTCTGTAATGTTATATGAATCAATCTTTGGCTAAATTGAGAACTCGATGTGGAGAATTAAGCCAATTTGGTTTTTTTCGGCACTGTTAGCGAAGCTACTCTGTTTCTGTCCGCTGCCGGCGCAGTTGCGCAGGCAGTAAGGGTAGAAGCGGCGCAGCTGCGCCGCTGGGTTTTCTCAGGTTTGACCTCTGCGCAGCTGCGCTGGTGTCAAGGCAAAGGGTGGCGCCGCTGTGCCGTATCCTGGGCAGAGGCAGTGAGTTTTAATCAAGTGTGCAGTTTATTTTTATGCCTAAGTTACATTGTTTCTAGAATAATGATCATGTATTTAAGTTGCAATAGCATGTTGATAACATGAATTTGACAATTTGATAATTGTAAAAGAAAAGAGGTTTTGAAAACCTTAAAGTATTAATTGAATTATTGTTTAATTGTGAATTGGTTAATGTGATATGTGATTATAAATTGTATAATTATAATTAAGTGTAATTATTTAATTTAAATTATAATTTATGTGAAATTATAATGTATAGAAGTTGATTTATTTTAATCAATTAGATGATAATTTAAATTATAATTTATGTAATTATAATTTAATAAATGCATGATTATTATAGATTATAATTGATAAATACATGATTAATTATAAATTATGTAATTATAAATACATGATGTAGTTTAATTGATTTTAAATTATAATTATTTATAATTTAAATGGTAATTATAATTTAAGTAATTATAATTTGATTAAGTGTTTGAATTATAATTATTTAATTATAATTTAGTTAAATACATAATTAATTTAATTATGTAAATATGTGTGTGATGTAATTAACTATGTGATAGTTGATTATGATTATTTATTTAATTAGAGTGAGTTAACCATGAGGGTTAACCACTTATGTGAATTAGTTATGTGTTAACTGATTTAGATTGTTATAATTGAATGTGTATAGGAAGTATTAAAGTACGTGAATTGTATTAAGTAGCTTGCGCTTGAGGCAAGTCTTCTAACCCTAAACTTGTTAATTCTATACAATTTCTTGAGTTCATATATTCATTGTTGAGGATGTCCTTTCCATTTCTGTATTGGGCAATTGTTTATTTAATTGAAATGATCTTAACTTATTGTTCAAGTAATATATAGTTATTATTTTAAATGCTTTAAGTTGATTCTACAGCATATGTTAGTTCATAATTCTTTTATTAATGAATTATTGAAAGTCGATTCAACTAATCCTTAGTTGATGAACGTGAACTCTAAATTTTCTTGTAGGCTTATCCAAACCAAACTTTCTTTAGTGCGGACTTGAATTCAAATTATTATGTTGAACAACCCTATTTACTAGGGGAGGTTACTACGCATAGCGTTAAGATAATTGTGCACAATACATGGTACGAAGGGCTGATCCCCCTAAGTACGAGTTAAGGTCCATAGTCTTATTGACTGTTAAAGGTTTAAATAGAAATATTTATAACCTAGGATAAGAGTTCAAAGGTCTTATGACCCTCAGATAAATTCTATATTCGAATTTTAATGTTGATAGAGAATTATTATTCAATTCTTTATTGTTGAAGTGAGCTAAGTTATTCAGATCTTTTTAAAGATATCCTTTCATGTATATATTATTGTTAAACTCCAGTGAGCTGTGGTTTGCTCACTCTTGCATTAAATAACAATTTTAGTTAAGGTTGATAACGCTGATGCTCCGTCTACGAGTAAGGGAAAGGGAAAGCAAAGCAAGTGAAGACTTATTTTTATTTAATTGAGAATGATTGTAATAACAGTTGAATGTTATGTTTTTATTTCCGCACTTTATTATATTCATGTCAGGGTTAGGGTAACCCAGGATTATTTTAAAAAGGTTGTAACCTTTGTTGTAAGGGAGATTTATTTATTTTAATTTATATTGTAGTTTATTTTGCATTATTCATTGGGTAGATGTATGTTATATTAGAAAGTGAACACCAAATCATATGAAAACGAAGTACCCGGATTTGGGGGTGTCACATTTGTCATCTACAGCGATGCTTCAGGCAAAGGGTTAGGATGTGTTCTCATGCAACATGGGAAAGTCATAGCCTATGCTGTAATATCCAAGATTTTGTATGTAACTTAATAATTATCAATAAATGAATTTATGTGAAACTCTTGTGTGATTTTCTTTATTAGATGTTCATGTGTTATACATATGAGTGTTATTTTAAGATAGGTGATGTGAAGTATTTAAATAGTTGGTTTAGTTTAATTTAACTATTTAAATTGGTTAAGTATGGAATTAATTCTATTAATTTTGTGGGATGGCTTTAAAGTATGAGTTTGAGTTCGGAGAGAAATTTAGAGACGCGGACTGCGTATTTGAGTCCGGAACGTCGAAATTAGTCAGGATAGACTGTAACCACGAAAATGTGTTACGATTGACTTTTTGGTCAAAGTCAACCGGTTGACTTTTTTGGGTAAAAAGTCAACCACGAATTCGGACATGAATTTGACGAAACGGATAGTCCCATGACGTCCGAGATGTCGATTTTAGTAGGAATCAATATAAGTATCGCAACGTTCGGCTACGGAGGGCAAAATGGTCAAAATAATATGTTAATTGATTAAAATAGTATTTCAATATAGAAGTGCAGCAGCTGTGGGGCAAGTGTGACTATCAAATTGGGACAAGAGGGAGAGGGAGTATACGTATTATGTAGAAAGTTGGCAAAGAGGAGGTTATATCTCCTTATGCCAAAGTCTTTTCATTTTCTTAACTCCATTCCACTAATCCACTAACACTAAACTGATGGGTAGACATTATGAGCTTGAATTGACGTTATGGAATTTGGAGGGGTGGAAGATTCAAGCCATATCAAGTTATATATACTCTCCACCCAAATGCTTCCTCACTTTGCTAAAAATTCTAACCGTGAGAGGAAATGGAGAGAGTGTGAGCTTGAAGGGACTTGGAGGAATTCTGGGGATTTGCAGAGTCTAAACAAGCAAGAAGTGAGGCTCAATCAGATTAACTCAAGTAGGAATTCGTCCAAGAGGTAAGCCATGAACCCATTTTCTATGTTCTTAAGTAAAATAGTGGAGAAAATACATGACAATTATGAAGTATAGTCTGTTTGGATTATGTGATGGTTGGGTTGTGATTTCTGATGGTTATAGTATGTTAAGAACAGAAGTTCTGGTCTAATTATTCCAAGTATGCTTTGAATTCCAAAGAATTATGCCATGTATGCTATATGTTTGATAAAATGCCACTAAGATGCTAAATTCATCAAAACATGAAAAGTTAGTGAGTTTGATTATTGTAACATGTGTATATATGTTAGTAGATGTGATCTGGACAATAGCAACTAGTTCCTTGCATGCTAGAATCAAAATCATGATTTTTGTCAAAGTTGGGTTAAAAGTGAAATATGTGATTTTTGGGTTATTCGGAGCCTTGGAATCATGGTTTCTATGACCTGATTAGTGTATGTAATAATTTTATAAAATAGTATGTTGTATGAAGTCAAATCTGTCCAAATTTTAAAGGAATTGGAGTTATATTGTGTAACTTATGAATTTCGTAAGCAAGCATGTTGGTATAAAAATCTGCAGAATTCTGGGAATTTCCAGAAATGTTCTAAGTCCGGAAGGCAGTCTAGCACGCTTATCTAGGCTGTCGGATCGAGGTCTTAACGTGTCATGTTCATATAGGTTATATTTTTATAAAATACTATGCTGTATGAAGATTGTGGTGTCCAATTATCAGAGTCATATCATCATTACGTTAATGGAAATTAAATCGTGAAGTAGGCTGCTCAAAATGAAAAACTGTCTGGGCATGAACAGCAGCACAGCTGCGCCGTTCATACCGCTTAACGCTGCGCAGCTGCGCCGTTTAAAGAGGGCTTCTGGGTTGGTTGAGCAGTGCAGCTGCGCCGGTAATACTGCTTGGGCCTGCGCAGCTGCGCCGGTCTTGGTCGGGCCGGGTCATCCGGGTCGGGTCGGGTCAGGAAAAATGTCAGAAATTTTATTTTTCCCAGGTTTGAATATGGTACCCCTTGACCTATAAGATACAACATGCTTATGTAATTGAATGGTATTGTGTAATTGAATTGTATTGTTAATTGATTACATGTTAGTTGATAATCCAATTAAGATAAAAGGAAACCATTATATTTCAGAGTCGTGTTCGAGAACCTAATTGCTTAACGTGACACATATGAATAGGTTACGTGAAGAGCTAGTAGATAGCGTTAATTGTAGCAGACGTATCAGGAAAGTTTCTTACCCTATTTTTCATTGATAAATTATTCAAACCTTACTTCTTTTGTTGCGGTAAGGGTAAGTACCGAGCTCGTGTTTATTCGTTGACACGTACAAGTTCCTTTGATGTAAAGCTCTACAACTTCAATTATGTTGCAAATTTTATTGTTCATTACACAGTTATTGCTTCAACTGCTATGCTTTAAAGGTCTATTTATTTAAAGACCTATTTCTATGTATGTTTCCTGGCCTTTGTTTTCGGCTAGTTATTATTGATGAAAAATGGTTTAATTCAAATCTGTCAAAGCTATTTAAAGTTTACCAATCCAAATTGTTTTGGTGCGGTCTAGCATAAATACTAAGATGAACAACCCGAATAAACGGGCAAACAGATGTCGGGCATATGGTCCCATTTATGCTTATGCAATTTAAACTTGATACTTGTGCACAATGTAAGGTACAATAGGCTGATCACCTGGAGTACTTGCAGAGACCGTTTATAATCTATTTTATTGTTAAACCGTCTGATGGTTTTCGATGAAATAAAGTAACATTCAGGGTATTTAACACCCCTTAGTATGATATTAAGAATTCTTAAACTCCTATTCTTGATATTCCTGTTTAACACTTGATAATTCTTTCAATTGTTATAGCTATTCAGACGTTTTTACTCCTGATGTATGTTTTCAAACTTCTTTATATACTTGCTGGGCAATTTGTGCTCATTCTTGCTTAAACCTTTCAGTTAAAGATGAGAAGGCTGAGGGCTCGGGCAAGGACAAGGGGAAGTCTAAGATGAAATGTTGAGAGTTGTTTATGTAATAAGTTTATATTTCCGCATATGATGTTATGTAGCGATAAACGCTAAGTTTAAGTTTAAGTTTATTTAAGGTTGTAAAGACTTGGGATTTTATTCGAATAAGTATGTAATAGTTATTATTAATATTTTGATTATTTCTGGAGTTTACTTAGTTAGATGATGATGTATGTTGTACCATGAGCACCATATCCTGTGTTTGATGTTACACGGATTTGGGGGCGTCACAGGTTGGTATCAGAGCTGTAGGTTATAAACCTTAGGTGGGGAACCTGAGACTATAACCTTAGGGACGTTAGTGGAGGATATAAGGAGATGAACTTATATAGAGTACTAAGGGTTGTGTTAAATCTATTTTTCTACAAAACAAAATCAACATCTATTTTAAAATACTAATCGAGTTGTTTGTCTTGATTGTAGGATGTCAGGAGAAGACGAAGTTAGAGATATCCACGTAGTGAGTGAGCAGTTGGTGACAGCTGTACCTGAGCCTGAGCCTACAGCTGAGGCAGCAGTTGAGTCAGAGGAGTATCCTGAAGAGGAAGAGGATCCTGAGGAGGACTCTGAAGAAGCACCTGAGGATACTATGTTGGATGAGTTGATGGATAGGATTACTGAATTGGACGACAAGGTCCATGAGTTGGAGGAGCTGTATCAGGGGGAGCAGCAAGCTGCAGCATTGCTTGAGGCGTTGGTGCACCACCTGATAATTACGAACGGGGATCTGGCTGACAAGCTGCGAACAGCAGGTCAGAAAGCGGACAGGCTGAAGGATGAGAAAGACGCCATCAGGACCCACTTGGGGCATACCATTAATGGGTTAGAGTTAAGGATTCAAAGTCTCCAAACTGACAAGCAGATTATTACCACATTCTGGGGAGATGAGAGGAGAGGCCGTGTTCGGGCCGAGAAGCTAACAGACGAGTTAGAAGGAGAAGTAAGAGATAAGAAGGTTAGGATGGATAGAATGAAGTACGCGTTTAAGTCAGCACATGGGAGGTTCCAGCATAGGGTGTATCACTTTCCACGTGAGGAGTACCGGTCTAGACATGCCATAAGCCGTAGGCTGGTGCTGGAGATAGTGGATGAAGAGCATGAACACGCCATTAGGCGGGGTCTTTAGTTTATTCGTGTTAAACTTTTACTACTAGCGTATAGAACGCTTATCTATGAAATCAAACTTGGTTTCCGGTTTTTCCAAGTGTTTTGGGTTAAGGAGATGTAAATGGCATAATGCCATAAGATGATGAGATACCTTGTGATTATGGTTTTTTTAAATAAATATGCTTTTATTTAAATATGTGATGTGATGATTAAGTTTTATATGAATTATATATGCTACAGGAATAAGTTATGAGATGATAACATTAAGTTTACTTAAACAGATAGATGGCTAGAGGAAGACGTCGTCAAGTACCAGAAGGATCAGGCGGTAATGCTAGGGGTCCACCGAACCCCATGCAACAGTTTGTAGATATGTTAGTTGGGGCATTACAGAATCGAACCCCGAATACCAATAACACTCCAGCGGGCCAGGTGGCACACTTTAAGGACTTCAAGAGCGCGGGACCCCCATAATTTAAAAGAACCACCGAACCCATTGAAGCCCAAACTTGGGTCAAGGAAATCAAAAAGGCGTTTGCTATCTCCCGAGTAGGAGATGATCAGAAAATAATCTTCGCCACTTACATGCTGAAGGGTGAAGCCAATTTCTAGTGGGAGGCAAACCAGACCAGGGCGGAAGAAGGTGTGATACCTTGGGAAGGGTTTAAGAAGATCTTCTTCGAAAACTATTTCCCTGTGAGTATGCAGAGTCGTATGGAGATGCGATTCCTAGAGCTGAAGCAAGAAGACATGACGGTACACCAGTACGCCTCAAAGTTCAATGAACTAGCGAGGTTCGCGCCTCATCAGGTCGACACTGAGGAGAGGAAAACGAGGAGGTTTGAGCAGGGTCTCAAACCATGGTTATACAGTAGACTTTTGGTGTTGCAGACGAACAGCTTCGAGACTCTCCTGGAGAAGGCTATAATTTATTAGGGCGAAAGTGAATCCCTAATGAGGTTTAATAAGGATAAAAAGAAGAAGAATGAAGGAGGGAATCATGGGGAAGGTAGCAGCAGCAGTGGTGCAAACAAGAGGAAGTGGAACAATAACAACAGCAACAACAATTTTAACTCGGGAAACTCTGAGGGAAAACCAGGGGAAACAAAGAAGAGGACTGAGGCATGCAAGGAGTGTGGGAGGAATCACTCAGGTGCATGTCTAAAGGGGAAGAATGTCTGTTTCAATTGCGGACAAGAAAGGCACATCTCTCCCAATTGCTCTGCACCAAAGAGGAATGAATGCTTCAACTGTGGAGCATTGGACCATCAGGCAAGGAATTGCCCAAAGAAGAATTCAGCAGGAGGAAATGGAGGAAGGGGACCAAGTGGTGGAAATCTCACAATTGCTGGACCACTAACTCAGAATCGACCAACAGCAAGGACTTTCAACATGACGGTTCAGGATGCGGTCACATCCAAGGACGTGGTTTCAGGTATCATTCCGGTTAATGATATATCTGCTTACATATTATTTGATTCGGGTGCTACTTGTTCCTTCGTATCGCATGAATTCTCCCAACGATTAAACTTACCCCAGGAAGAATTAGAATATCCAATGAACATAGAAGTTTCTAATAAGGAAAGAATTCCCATTAACCATGTCTATAGGAATTATGTTATAGATATCAGGGGATATAGGTTACCAGTAGATTTAATTCCAATTCAATTAGGAGAATTTGATGTAATTTTAGGAATGGATTGGTTATTTAACCATGGAGCGATGATAGATTTCCAGAAGAAGTGTATAAACCTTAAGACTCCAGATCAGTCTAGGGTAGTATTCTACGGGAGTAAGTCGCCGAGACACTCGAGTTGTCTGACGATGATGCAAGCAAGGAAGTTTCTAAGGAAAGGATGTATATGTTATTTGGCCCATATCGTTGATACGCAGAAAGTAGGGGTAGGGATGGGACAGATACCAGTAGTGAATGAATTTTCGGATGTATTTTCGGAAGAATTAAAAGAACTTCCACCGGATAGAGAGGTCGAATTCGTTATAGATTTAGTACCGGGAACGACCCCGATTTCGAAAGCCCCATACAGAATGGCACCGACAGAGATGAAGGAGCTGATGGTACAGTTGCAGGAATTATTGGATAGAAAGTATATTCAACCGAGTGTGTCTCCTTGGGGAGCACCAGTTTTATTTGTGAAAAAGAAGGACGGATCGATGAGACTTTGTATCGACTATCGAGAATTGAACAAAGTGACGATCAAGAACAAGTATCCGTTACCTAGGATAGATGATCTGCTCGATCAGTTGAAGGGAACGAAATATTTTTCCAAGATCGACTTGAGGACGGGATATCACCATTTGAGGGTGAGGAAGGAAGATGTTCCTAAGATATCGTTCAGGACTCGTTACGGTCACTACGAGTTCCTGGTGATGTTATTTGGATTAACGAACGCACCAGCGGTATTTATGGATATGATGAATCGGGTGTTCAAGCAATACTTAGATAAATTCGTAGTCGTGTTCATAAATGATATCCTGATCTATTCCAAGACTCAGGAGGATCATGCTGAACACTTAAGGTTGGTATTAGAGGCGTTGAGGAAGGATAAATTATACGCAAAATTTTCAAAGTGCGAGTTTTGGTTGGAGAAAGTTCAATTTCTAGGTCACGTGATCGACAAGGACGGAATCTTCGTGGATCTAGCAAAGGTGGAAGCGGTACAAAATTGGGAACAACCAAAGATGCCAACTGAAGTAAGAAGTTTCTTAGGACTGGTAGGCTATTACAGAAGGTTCATTCAAGATTTTTTGAAGATAGCATGAACGTTGACGAATTTAACAAAGAAGTCTGTAAAATTTGTCTGGACAGAGAAGTGTGAAGAAAGTTTTCAGGAGCTTAAGAAAAGATTGAGAGAGGCACCGGTGTTGTCTTTACCAGACGATACTGGTGATTTCGTAATTTTTAGTGATGCGTCGCACAAAGGACTTGGCTGTGTGCTTATGCAACATGGTAAAGTTATTGCGTACGCATCGCGTCAGTTGAAGGATTATGAGAAGGGATATCCTACCCATGACCTGGAATTGGCAGCGGTAGTATTTGCCCTGAAGATTTGGAGGCACTATTTATATGGTGTAAAGTGTGAAATATACACGGACCATAAAAGTCTGAAGTATATCTTCACGCAGAAGGAGTTGAATATGAGACAGAGAAGATGGTTGGAACTAATAAAGGATTACGATTGCGACATCTTATATCATCCGGGGAAAGCTAACGTGGTCGCAGATGTGCTAAGCAGAAAGGGCAGTGGTAGGTTGGCAATGCTAACGGCTCAAGAGGAGTTGATTAAGGAAATGGCCAGTTTGGAACTCGAGGTAAGGAGTTCGAGTGAGTTAGATAAGAAGTTGTGCGCAATGGAGGTTCAACCGACTCTATTGGACAAAATCAAAGAAGAACAAAGCAGCGATGAAGAATGCGAGAAGGTGAGGAAAAGAATTTCAGATGGAGAGGAGCTTAAGTTCAATGTGGGTGGTGATGGATTATTAAGATTTGAGAGGAGAATTTGGGTGCCAGCGGTATCTGAATTAAAGGAAGAAATCTTGCAGGAAGCTCATAGCTCAAGTTACTTAATCCACCCAGGAAGCACAAAGATGTATCAGGATCTTCGCCAACATTATTGGTGGCCCAATATGAAGAGAGAAGTCGCAGAGTGCGTCAGTAAGTGTTTAACATGTCAGCGAGTCAAGGCGGAACATCAGAAATCGAGTGGGTTACTTCAACCTCTAGAAATTCCAGAATGGAAATGGGAGCATATCATGATGGACTTCGTGGTAGGACTTCCAAATACACAGAAGGGTTACGATGCAGTTTGGGTAATCGTTGGTCGATTGACCTAGTTAGCGCATTTCTTGCCAATCAAGATCAGATATACCTTGGATCAGTTGGCAAAGCTTTATATCAAAGAGATCGTTTCCAGGCACGGTGTACCTGTATCAATTATGTCAGATCGAGATCCGCGGTTCACAGCAAATTTCTGGAAAAGCTTTCAAGAACGCATGGGAACGCAACTGAGGTTGAGCACCGCGTATCATCCTCAAACAGACGGGCAGAGCGAAAGAACTATCCAAACCTTAGAGGACATGCTGAGAGCATGTGTTATGGATTTCAAAGGAAGCTGGGATGACCACCTACCGTTGGTGGAATTTACATACAACAACAATTACCACGCGAGCATCGGGATGCCACCTTATGAAGCTTTATATTGGTAGGAAATGTAGAACGCCATTGTGCTAGGATAAAGTAGGAGAACGTAAAGTTCTAGGGCCAAAATTGGTGCAGCAAACTGCGGATGTGATCAAAATAATACGAGCGAGATTAGTGACAACTCAGGATCGACAGAAGAAATATGCTGATCAACATCGGCAACAACGAGACTTCGATGTCGGCACTTATGTGTTTCTGAAGGTGTCACCTTGGAAAGGGAAAATGAGGTTTGCGAAGAAGGGAAAACTTAGTCCCAGATTCATAGGACCCTTTGAAGTGTTAAGGCGAGTCGGTGAGGTAGCTTATGAAATAGCTTTACCTCCGGAGTTAGAACATATACACAACGTGTTCCACGTATCAGTGTTACGACCATATAAACAGGATTACAAGCATGTCATAGAGTATGAACCCATTCAATTCGAAAAGGACTTAACCTATGAAGAGGTTCCAATACAGATAATTCATAGAAAAGAACAAGTGTTAAGAAATAAGATAATACCTTCTGTTAAGGTAGTATGGAGGAACCACAATGTCGAAGAGGCTACGTGGGAACTCGAGGAGAAAATGTTGAAAAATCACCCTAGTCTTTTTGATTGATATGTAATGATTCCGGGGACGGAATCCTTATAAGGGAGGGTGAATGTAATATCCGAGATTTTGTATGTAACTTAATAATTATCAATAAATGAATTTATGTGAAACTCTTGTGTGATTTTCTTTATTAGATGTTCATGTGTTATACATATGAGTGTTATTTTAAGATAGGTGATGTGAAGTATTTAAATAGTTGGTTTAGTTTAATTTAACTATTTAAATTGGTTAAGTATGGAATTAATTCTATTAATTTCGTGGGATGGCTTTAAAGTATGAGTTTGAGTTCGGAGCGGAATTTAGAGAGGCGCGGACTGCGTATTTGAGTCCGGAATGTCGAAATTAGTTAGGATAGACTGTAACCACGAAAATGTGTCACGATTGACTTTTTGGTCAAAGTCAACCAGTTGACTTTTTCTAGTAAAAAGTCAACCACGAATTTCGGACATGAATTTGACGAAACAGATAGTCCCATGACGTCCGGGATGTAGATTTTAGTAGGAATCGATATAAGTATCGCAACGTTCGGCTACGGAGGGCAAAATGGTTAAAATGATATGTTAATTGATTTAATTGATTAAAATAGTATTTTAATATAGAAGTGCAGCAGCTGTGGGGCAAGTGTGACTATCAAATTGGGACAAGAGGGAGAGGGAGTATACGTATTATGTAGAAAGTTGGCAAAGAGGAAGTTATATCTCCTTATGCCAAAGTCTTTTCATTTTCTTAACTCCATTCCACTAATCCACTAACACTAAACTGATGGGTAGACATTATGAGCTTGAATTGACTTTATGGAAATGAGTGGGGTGGAAAATTCAAGCCATATCAAGTTATATATACTCTCCACCCAAATGCTTTCTCACTTTGCTAAAAATTCTAACCGTGAGAGGAAATGGAGAGAGTGTGAGCTTGAAGGGACTTGGAGGAATTCTGGGGATTTGCAGAGTCTAAACAAGCAAGAAGTGAGGCTCAATTAGATTAACTCAAGTAGGAATTCGTCCAAGAGGTAAGCCATGAACCCATTTTCTATGTTCTTAAGTAAAATAGTGGAGAAAATGCATGACAATTATGAAGTATAGTCTGTTTGGATTATGTGATGGTTGGGTTGTGATTTTTGATGGTTATAGTATGTTAAGAACGGAAGTTCTGGTCTAATTATTCCCAGTATGCTTTGAATTCCAAAGAATCATGCCATGTATGCTATATGTTTGATAAAATGCCACTAAGATGCTAAATTCATCAAAACATGAAAAGTTAGTGAGTTTGATTATTGTAACATGTGCATATATGTTAGTAGATGTGATGTGGACAGTAGCAACTAGTTCCTTGCATGCTAGAATCAAAATCATGATTTTTGTCAAAGTTGGGTTAAAAGTGAAATCTGTGATTTCTGGGTTTTTCGGAGCCTTGGAATCATGGTTTCTATGACCCGATTAGTGTATGTAATAATTTTATAAAATAGTATGTTGTATGAAGTCCAATCTGTCCAAATTTCAAAGGAATCGGAGTTATATTGTTTAAGTTATGAATTTCGTAAGCAAGCATGTTGGTATAAAAATCTGCAGAATTCTGGGAATTTCCAAAAAATTTCTAAGTGCGGAAGGCAGTCTGGCACGCTTATCTAGGCTGTCGGATCGAGGTCTTAACGTGTCATGTTCATGTAGGTTATATTTTTGTAAAATATTATGCTGCATGAAGATTGTGGTGTCCAATAATCAGAGTCATATCATCATTATGTTAATGGGAATTAAATCGTGAAGTAGGCTGCTCGAAATGAAAAACTGTCTGGGTATGAAGAGCAGCGCAGCTGCGCCGTTCATACGGCTTAACGCTGCACAGCTGCACCATTTAAAGAGGGCTTCTGGGTTGGTTGAGCAGTGCAGCTGCGCCGGTAATACGGCTTGGGCCTGCGCAGCTGCGCTGGTCCGGGTCGGGCCTGGTCATTCGGGTCGGGTCGGGTCGGGTTAGGAAAAATGTCAGAAATTTTATTTTTCCCAGGTTCGAATATGGTACCCCTGGACCTATAAGATACAACATGCTTATGTAATTGAATGGTATTGTGTAATTGAATTGCATTGTTAATTGATTACATGTTAGTTGATAATCCAATTAAGATAAAAGGAAACCATTATATTTCAGAGTCGTGTTCGAGAACCTAAGTGATTAACGTGACACATATGAATAGGTTACGTGAAGAGCTAGTAGATAGCGTTAATTGTAGCAGACGCATCAGGCAAGTTTCTTACCTATTTTTCATTGATAAATTATTCAAGCCTTACTTCTTTTGTTGCGGTAAGGGTAAGTATCGAGCTCGTGTTTATTCGTTGACACGTACAAGTTCCTTTGCCGTAAAGCTCTACAACTTCAATTATCTTGCAAACTTTATTATTGATTACTCAGTTATTGCTTCAACTGCTATGTTTTAAAGTTCTATTTATTTAAAGAACTGTTTCTAAGTATGTTTCATGGCCTTTGTTTTCGGCTAGTTATTATTGATGAAAAATGGTTTAATTCAAATCTTTCAAAGCTATTTAAAGTTTACTAATCCAAATTATTTTGGTGCGGTCTCGCATGAATACTAAGATGAACAACCCGAATAAACGGGCAAACAGATGTCGGGCATATGGTCCCATTTATGCTTATGCAATTTAAACTTGATACTTGTGCACAATGTAGGGTACAATAGGCTGATCACCTGGAGTACTTGCAGAGACCGTTTACAATCTATTTGATTGTTAAACTGTCTGATGGTTTTTGATGAAATAAAGTAACGTTCAGGGTATTTAACACCCCTTAGTATGATATTAAGAATTCTTAAACTCCTATTCTTGATATTCCTGTTTAACACTTGATAATTCTTTCAATTGTTATAGCTATTCAGACGTTTTTACTCCTGATGTATGTTTTCAAACTTCTTTATATACTTGTTGGGCAATTTGTGCTCATTCTTGCTTAAACCTTTCAGTTAAAGATGAGAAGGCTGAGGGCTCGGGCAAGGACAAGGGGAAGTCTAAGATGAAATGTTGAGAGTTGTGTTGGGTTTGTAAGAAATCGTGACGCAATCAAATTGCAAAATTAGCGGAAGCATGGCATATCAGAGTTTAAAAAAAATTATAAAACCATTACCCGGATCATCCTTTATGCAAATTATTAATTTAAAACGATAAATAAGAAGTTATAAAATCATACCCTTGTAGAACGAAGCTTCCACAGGTACGAGTTCAACTCCTTGTTCTTCGAGATCTCCTTGAATTTCCGGGTTAGATTCCTTCCTTTAATCAACGTTAGCCACCCAAGTGTTTGGCCTCTAGAGGTGATCCACCAAGGAAGAAGAATTATCAAGAAGGAGGGTGTTTGGCTAAACCTTAGTTTTCTATCCTCTATAGAAAATGAGTACTCTCCAATAATAAAATTGCATCAAGTAATATCTATTATAAGACTCCTCTTATATAGACATTGGTCAACCATTCTAATCCTATTAGACATGTGATTTCTATTAATTAATTAAACTCATTTAATTAATTTAGGCTTCCCACCACATTGGGAATAATTAATTAAATTTATTTAATTAATTTGTTTCCTAATCTTATTAGGAATAAATGAGAGTACTAATATTAAATTAATTACTAAACTCCTTTAGAAATTAAAATAATAATTATAATAATATTAATAAGACTCCTCTTATTAATTTATATTTAATATTTTTAAAATATTAAACAATAAACATTAAGCTATTTAATTTATTCTATCACTATAGTTTAAATTAATTACACTTAATGCATTATTACGATTATGCCATTACGTTCTTCAATAATTATTCTTCCTTTTATGGTGTGACCCTTTAGGTTCTCTATATTAAACCGGTTATGAATAAATCAATTAGAACAATTCTAATCTTATTTAAATAAATAAATTAAACTAATAATCTATTTAAATAAATAATATTTATTCTACAATAGGGATAAGCCTCCCTAGCGATCAACGACTTTCCAGATAATATAGATTTTAACATTAATCATAAAAGAACCTGTGAGTAAATAGTTACTATACAATTCAATCCTTCCACCATACAATATCCCAATTAAATATAAGACATGGATTTATTGTCAAGTCTTATTTTATTTAATTATATGTATTTCGATTAGAAAATGCACAACTCCAAATAATGCAAATTAGAAACTCCGTTCTAATTTTATTTTACCTTGGTCAAGGATTCCTAGGTTGCCATTTAACGAATCACATAGGACATATCTCTTCTTTTACTAGACGTGGTATATTCTTTATTGATCATTCATTATCTCCATATGTAACTCATTATACCCAAGTATACCCTTTTATATACCCTAAAGGGCTTTAAGGAATTAGTCAAAGTATAATTCATTACATACAAGATACTATGATGATCTCAAGTCCAAGGATTACTTGTACTACTATCACATTAGGAATTCCTATTGACAGGCGAGTAAAACTCCATTAGGTATTCCATAGCGAGTCACGTTTAGTGAACTTATTCTCTAATAAGCACCTACATACTTGCTTTAGTGTCTCCACACAAATGATTATGAGATCAATCATCCTCATCCAATGAGCAAGCAACATATGCATTAATCTATCCGGATTTACTAATTCCCTTTTTTAGTAATCCTATGATTAGGAACTATTTTAGTTTTTAAGCTTTCTAAGAATTTAGATCTCATTAGCATGATCAACATCATGATTCTAAAAGCATTACTTAAAACTATGGGTTATTTACATATTATAAAAATAGCACCATGTAGATAATTAAATGCCTTTAATAAATGAATATTTTATTAATAAATAAATAAGATTATTTACAAAGTATGTGCTTTATCATCATACATGATTGGCTTGTATGAACACTACTATCAATCTCCGACTTGCACTAAAGCCAATCGCTATGATATCTCATACCCATCTTCTCTAAGTGACGATCAAACTGCTGTTGTGTTAAAGCTTTAGTAAATGGATCTGCAATGTTGTCTTGAGAGTCTACACGCTCCAAGGTGACGTCTCCTCTTTCAATGATTTCCCTGATCAAGTGAAATCGCCGCAACACGTGTTTAGATTTCTGATGAGTCCTCGGTTCCTTAGCCTGTGCAACTGCTCCTGTGTTGTCACAGTAAACGGGAACTGCTTCTCCAATGCTAGGAACCACACCAAGTTCAGTTATGAACTTCTTCATCCAAACAGCTTCCTTTGCAGCTTCACTTGCAGCTATATACTCTGCCTCTATCACTGAATCAGCAACTGTTTGCTACTTGGAACTCTTCCAACTCACTGCGCCTCCGTTCAAGGTAAAAATATACCCTAAAACAGATTTACTGTCATCTTGGTCCGTTTGAAAACTTGAGTCTGTGAAGCCCTCGAGTTTTAATTCAGACCCACCGTAGACAAGAAAAATATCCTTAGTCCTTCTCAAGTATTTTAGGATATTCTTCACTGTCTTCCAGTGCTCTTCTTCTGGATTCGACTGGTATCTGCTCGTTACACTAAGTGCATGAGCAACATCCGATCTAGTACATATCATACCATACATGATAGATCCTATTGCAGAAGCATAAGGGATCTTACTCATACGGTCTCTCTCCCCAGGTGTCTTTGGGGCCTGTTTATTGGAGAGATGTATTCCATGGCTCATCGGCATGAGACCTCTTTTGGAATCTTCCATGCTAAACCTCTTTAGCATTGCATCAATGTACGTTCCTTGGGATAAACCAAGCATCCTTTTAGATCTATCTCTATAGATCTTTATCCCCAAAATATAGGATGCTTCTCCCAAGTCCTTCATGGAGAAATGTTTAGATAACCAGATTTTAATCGATTGTAGCATAGGAATGTTATTCCCTATCAGTAATATATCATCAACATATAATACAAGGAATGAAACTGCGCTCCCACTAACCTTTTTGTACACACATGGTTCATCGTCGTTTTTGATAAAATCAAACTCTTTGATTGTCTCATCAAAATGAATGTTCCATCTACGAGAAGCTTGCTTCAATCCATAAATGGATCGTTGCAGCTTAAAGACTTGATTTGTTCCAACCTTTGAAACAAATCCCTCTGGCTGTGTCATATACACATCCTCCTCAAGTTTTCCATTGAGGAAGGTCGTTTTCACGTCCATCTGCCAGATCTCATAGTCGTTATAAGCTGCAATCGCAAGCAAAATCCGAATGGACTTGAGCATAGCTACTGGTGAGAAGGTTTCATCATAGTCAACTCCTTGTCTTTGTTTGAAACCTTTTGCAACCAGTCGGGCCTTATAGGTCTCTACCTTGCCATCCGCTCCCGTCTTTCTTTTAAAGACCCATTTACACCCAATAGGCTTAATGCCTTCAGGTGGTGAAACCAAAGTCCATACTTTGTTTTCATACATGGAGTCCATTTTGAATTTCATGGCTTCAAGCCATTTCCCTGAGTCTTTATTACTCATAGCCTGCTCGTAATTCAATGGATCATCATCATTCATGATGTGTACCTCATCGTCATCCTCTATAACGAATCCATACCTCTTAGGTATCTTCGGTACTTTTCCAGATTTACGAACAGGGTGTGGTATAGTAGGTTCTTCTACTTGGTCAGTTACCTGACTTTGATCCGTGGTAATTTGTGGTTCTTGAACTTCTTCAAGATATATCTTACTCCCACTGACCCCTTCATGGATAAACTCCTTTTCAAAGAAGGCAGCATATTTCACAACAAACACCTTTTGATCAGTTGGATGATAGAAATAATACCCTACAGTTTCTTTAGGGTATCCCACAAATCTACACTTGTCGGATTTAGTTTGTAGCTTATCATGTTCAAACTTTTTGACATAAGCTGGACAACCCCAAGTCTTAACATGCTTAAGATTTGGTTTCCTCCCCTTCCACATCTCATATGGAGTCTTTGGGACGGATTTGGTAGGTACCTTGTTCAGTAGGTATACAGCCGTTTCTAGGGCATAACACCAGAAGGAAATTGGAAGGTCGATAAAACTCATCATGGATCGAACCATGTCCAAAAATGTTCGATTTCTCCTTTCAGATACTCCATTTAACTGTGGTATACCTGGAGGAGTCCATTGTGAGATTATACCATTTTCTTTGAGACAATTGACAAACTCACCGCTTAAGTATTCTCCATCTCGATCTAATCGAAGTATCTTTATACTCTTGCCCGTTTGTTTCTCTACTTTACTTCTGAACTCTTTGAACTTTTCAAATGATTCTGACTTGTATTTCATTAAATACACATATCCAAATCTTGAGTGATCATCAGTGAAAGTAATAAAATAAGAATACCCACCCCGTGCACTTGTTGTCATAGGCCCACAAACGTCTGTGTGAATCAATGCCAACAACTCTGTAACTCTTTCTCCTTTTCTACTAAAAGGAGATTTAGTCATTTTACCCATGAGACAAGATTCACAAGTTGGATATGATTCATAATCGGATAACTCGAGGAGCCCATTTTTATGCAACTTGGATAATCTTGTTTCATTGATATGACCGAGTCTACAGTGCCACATGTAGGTATAATTAATATCATCTCTTTTTCTTTTCTTAGTTTGTTCAATTTGAATTATATTTTCTTGTAAGTCAAGTGTATAAAGTCCATTTCGCAAATTTCCAATACCATATAAAACATCGTCTTTATAAATAGAACAACTATTGTTCTTTATAACAACGTTAAATCCTTCCATATCCAATACAGAAATTGAAATGATATTTTTAATAATATTCGGAACATAATAACAATTATTAAGATAAATGGACTTGCCCGAAGGCATTGCTAAACAATAAGTTCCTACAGCTAATGCAGCAACCTTTGCTCCATTCCCCACTCGTAGGATCACCTCATCATTGTTCAGCTTTCTACTTCTGACCAGTCCCTTCACAGTATTATATATGTGAGAACCACAACCGGTATCCAATACCCAAGTAGAATTATGACTTTCAGAAATATTAATTTCAATCATAAACAAACCTTGATTGGAAGTCGAAGCTTCTCCAAGCTTCTTCTCTGCTAGATACTTCTTGCTGTTCCTTTTCCAATGTCCCGGCTTGTTGCAATGAAAGCACATTCCTTTAGCTGGTTCAGGTTTTTTTTGTTCCTTTTCTTTCCCCTTTCCCTTAGCCTTCTTGGATTTATTCTTTTTAGAAGATACCTTGGGCCTCTTCCTTTTATTGGAAGAATCCACCATCAAGACATGGTTATTCTTGGATGGGAAGTGACCTTCTGCAGTTTTCAGCATGTTAAGCAGCTCAGGCAAGCTGACATCTAGCTTATTCATGTGAAAATTAACCACAAACTGCGAGAAGGTCTTAGGGAGTGACTGCAAGACCAAGTCTTGACTTAGCTCCCCATCTATGACGAACCCCAGCTGTCCAAGGCGTTCAATCAAATTGATTAGCTTTAGGACATGAGTCTCGACGGCAGTACCCTCGGTCATCCGAGATCGGAAGAGCTCCTTAGATATCTCATATCTAGCAGTCCTACTCTATTCACCATACAACTCCTTGAGGTGAAGCAGCATAGCAGGAGCATCCATATTTACGTGCTGACGCTGAAGCTCGTTATTCATAGATGCGAGCATGATGCATTGAGCCACAGATGCATCATCTTGCCATTTATTGAAAATGACAATCTCTTCCTCAGAGGCTGTTTCCGAAACAGATTCAGGGATAGTTGAATTTAGGACATAAGAAATCTTTTCAGCAGTGAGAACAATTCTCAGATTTCTTAGCCAGTCCTCATAATTCGGCCCGGTAAGCTTATTTGCATCAAGTATGCTTCGTAGTGAGATTAGTGATTTTGACATTTTTAAAATTCTGCATGTGAAAAGACAACATTTTTAGCAAAACATTCATTTTATTAACTTTGCATACCAAAATAAATTTAAGTCTTTATTTTAAATTGGTATATCCCACTATTTTCATCAAACTATATTACCCTCACTTATATAGTTCGGCAACATCTAATTAAAGATTTACTAGTGAGATAAAGGATCCCATTTCAAATGTATATAACCTTGTGGATACCACAACAAGCGATATACAAATAAATAGGTAGTCAACTCTTGTCAATTACATCACCATGTAACTCTTTTTATTTTGCCTCTTAAATTATAATGGTCATGTGTGTGCACATCCGAACTAAAATAATTTAAGTTAAGTCCAGCCTAGCACTTTCATAAATTCAAAAAAGAAAAATGTTCGTCCTTGTGGATAGCACAACAAGACTAGATCGTTCAATTTTCTTGATAAGCATCAAATGTAATTAATTAACATCTTAAATACGCAATAGTCGCCTTGTGGATAGCACAACAAGCTCATATTAAATATTTAATACTCTATTAATTTATCATGCTAGAAGGCGACGTTCGATATTCCAAATATCATTTGAACGCTTCGGACTTAATATTATTTCTTTGAGGGGTTTGTTATTATTTGTCTCATCTTGTTTAGCGCACATGCACATATATATATAAAATACGCGTCATTTTATTAAACATGCGAAGCATGTTTGCATAAAATATATATAATATTTAGCATGCAATATAGAATACTATATTCTACCCAGATTGATTATGGACTTTTATTCTAGTTTAGTTCACTAGAGCCACCAAGTGAACCAAAAGGTCAAACCTAGGAGTGCAAGAATTTAAATTTAAATATAACTATTACATTTAAATCCGGGCTCCATATAAATGGGTCTTCACGCGTTCCTTGCTCCTTGGTCTCCAATTTCTTCAAGATAATTCTAACTATTTCTATTACATAAACTATAATTAAATAGAAACCTTGATCAGCAGTCAAGGGGAAGTACATAGGAGGGAGACAGAATTTTACATCAAGAAAAAACTAGAGAATACGGGGTACGCAGACCCCATTTAATAAAATCCATTCATTCAAGCATTCAACTAAAATAAAATCCAATCACATTGGTCAAATAGTCCATAATCAATCCCTATTTATTATCATACATATCACCATATATATCAATAAATAAATATCCATCTCATGAATTTAAAATATTCCATATATATATGAGTATCATTTAATGGACAATTTTAAATTGCATGAAATCCAATTTCAAGATTAAAATAAACTCTTTATTTTTATTATAAAATTATTTAGAATATATATATATATATATATATATATATATATATATCCTTCAGGTACTAACGTGGTATCCTTTTAAGGAAATCCTACAAACTCACTTTTTGGCTATTCGGATAATATCCTGTTATATACTATATATATACCTCCCACTTCCTTTTTAACTCTATTGGTGGAACATAATAGTGGGATATCAAAGATGCAGGATATTTATGAAACACGCATGTAAAAGCGATGTGACCTGCTCCAAGAAAAAAATGTTTTCCCGATTTTTTTTTTATTTCAGTTCGGAATTTTTTTTTTCTTCATAAAAAATAATTTTATACAATAAAATTATGCCCAATAAATTATTCTAAATACATACTCATATGTATATGAAATTAAAAAATAATAATTAATAATTGCATAAAGGTTTGGCTCTGATGCCACTGTTGGGTTTGTACGAAATCGTGACGCAATCAAATTGCAAAATTAGCGGAAGTATGGTATATCAGAGTTTAAAAAAAATTACAAAACCATTACCCGGATCATCCTTTATGCAAATTATTAATTTAAAACGATAAATAAGAAGTTATAAAATCATACCCTTGTAGAACGAAGCTTCCACAGGTACGAGTTTAACTCCTTGTTCTTCGAGATCTCTTTGAATTTCGGGTTAGATTCCTTCCTTTGATCAACGTTAGCCACCCAAGTGTTTGGCCTCTAGAGGTGATCCACCAAGGAAGAAGAATTATCAAGAAGGAGGGTGTTTGGCTAAACATTAGTTTTCTATCCTCTATAGAAAAGGAGTACTCTCCAACAATAAAATTGCATCAAGTAATATCTATTATAAGACTCCTCTTATATAGACATTGGTCAACCATTCTAATCCTATTAGACATGGGATTTCTTTTAATTCATTAAACTTCTTTAATTAATTTAGGCTTCCCATCACATGGGGAATAATTAATTAAATTCATTTAATTAATTTGTTTCCTAATCTTATTAGGAATAAATGAGAGTACTAATATTAAATTAATTACTAAACTCCTTTAGAAATTAAAATAATAATAATTATAATAATATTAATAAGACTCCTTTTATTAATTTATATTTAATATTTCCAAAATATTAAACAATAAACATTAAGCTATTTAATTTATTCTATCACTATAGATTAAATTAATTACACTTAATGCATTATTACGATTATGCCATTACCTTCTTAAATAATTATTCTTCCTTTTATGGTGTGACCCTTTAGGTTCTCTATATTAAACCGGTTATGAATAAATCAATTAGAACAATTCTAATCTTATTTAAATAAATAAAATAAACTAATAATCTATTTAAATAAATAATATTTATTCTACAATAGGGATAAGCCTCCCTAGCGATCAACGACTTTCCAAATAATATAGATTTCAACATTAATCATAAAAGAACCTGTGAGTAAATAGTTACCATACAATTCAATCCTTCCACCATACAATATCCCAATTAAATATAAGACATGGATTTATTGTCAAGTCTTATTTTATTTAATTATATATATTTCGATTAGAAAATGCACAACTCCAAATAATACAAATTAGAAACTCCTTTCTAATTTTATTTTACCTTGGCCAAGGATTCTTAGGTTGTCATTGAACGAATCACATAGGACATATCTCCTCTTTTACTAGAGGTGGTATATTCTTTATTGATCATTCATTATCTCCATATGTAACTCATTATACCCAAGCATACCCTTTTATATACCCTAAAGGGCTTTAAGGAATAAGTCAAAGTATAATTCATTACATACAAGATACTATGATGATCTCAAGTCCAAGGATCACATGTACTACTATCACATTAGGAATTCCTATTGACAGGCGAGTAAAACTCCATTAGATATTCCATAGGGAGTCACGTTCAGTGAACTTATTCTCCAATAAGCACCTACATACTTGCTTTAGTGTCTCCACACAAATGATTATGAGATCAATCATCCTCATCCAATGAGCAAGCAACATATGTACTAATCTATCCGGTTTACTAATTCCCTTTTTTAGTAATCCTATAATTAGGAACTATTTTAGTTTTTAAGCTTTCTAAGAATTTAGATCTCATTAGCATGATCAACATCATGATTCTAAAAGCATTACTTAAAACTATGGGTTATTTACATATTATAAAAACAGCACCATGTAGATAATTAAATGTCTTTAATAAATAAATATTTTATTAATAAATAAATAATATTGTTTACAAAGTACGTGCTTTATCATCATACATGATTAGCTTGTATGCACACTACTATCAAGTTGTTTATGTAATAAGTTTATATTTCTGCATATGATGTTATGTAGCGATAAACGCTAAGTATAAGTTTGAGTTTATTTAAGGTTGTAAAGACTTGGGATTTTATTCGAATAAGTATGTAATAGTTATTATTAATATTATGATTATTTTTGGAGTTTACTTAGTTAGATGATGATGTATGTTGTACCATGAGCATCATGTCCTGTGTTTGATGTTAAACGAATTTGGGGGTATCACATACGCCTCGCGGCAACTCAAAGAATATGAGAGGAATTATCTTACTCATGACCTAGAGTAGGCAGCTATCATTTTCGCGTTGAAGATCTGGAGATACTACCTGTATGGAGAGAAAGTCGAGATATATACGGATCATAAGAGCCTCAAATATTTCTTCACTCAAAAGGAACTCAATATGTGGCAACGACGTTGGCTTGAGCTGTTGAAAGATTATAACCATACCATCCAATACCATCTTGGAAAAGTGAACGTGGTAGTTGACGCATTGAGTAGAAGATCATATATGGGAACGAGTGCGATGCTGTCAACACAATGGCCCATTTTGTATGACTTACAAAGGATGGAGATAGAGTTCAATACTCTAGGGACCCACGTGAAGATAGCAAATATACGCGTGGAACCAGCTTTAATTGATAGAGTTAAAGTTGCTCAAGCTACAAACCCGGAGCTGATGAATATGAAGAAGAAGGTGCAAGAAGGTGCTATTACAGAAGCAAGAATCGATGAAGAAGGAATACTTCAAGTCAACTCCAGACTTTGTGTTCCTAACGACTCTGATTTGAGGTATAAAATCATGATGGAGGCACACAACACACCATTTACAATCCACCCTGGAACTACCAAAATGTATCGTGATCTTCGACATACATTTTGGTGGAGCAATATGAAAAGAGAAATCGTGGAGTTTATCTCGAGGTGTTTAACTTGTCAACGTGTCAAGGCGGAGCATCAAGTGCCAAAAGGTCCATTGCAACCACTTGAAATTCCAAAATGGAAGTGGGAACACATCAACATGGATTTCGTTACGGGTCTTCCTAATGTTTCTCAAGACGTAGATGCAATTTGGGTTATTGTCAATAGATTAACCAAGTCTGCTCATTTCTTGCCTATACGAGAAACTTATTCACTTGAACGCCTTGCTCATATGTACATAATTGAGATTGTAAGACTGCATGGCATGCCAGTATCCATAGTTTTAGATCGAGACCTAAGATTAACTTCACGATTTTGGGTCATCTTGCAGAAAGCTATGGGCACCGATTTACGATTTAGCTCTGCATATCATCCTCAAACGGACGGGCAATCGAAAAGGACTATTCAAACTCTTGAAGATCTATTGAGACTCTATATTCTAGACTTTAAAGGAAGTTGGGACAAGTACTTACCATTGGTGGAATTTTTATACAATGACAGTTATCAAGAAAGTATAGGCATGGCTCCATTTGAGGCATTGTATAGACGAAAGTGTCGTTCTCCAGTGTGCTGGGACGAGGTGGGTGAAACAACATTGTTGCGACCGGAGTTAGTACATATGACTACGGAAAAGATTCAAATAATCCGGCAACATATACAAACTGCACAAGATAGACAAAAGAGTTATGCTGATCTTCATCGATGGGACATGGAGTTTAATGTCGGAGATTATGTATTGTTACGTGTTGCTCCTTGGAAAGGAGTTACGAGATTCGAAAAGAGAAGAAAGCTAAACCCATGATTTATTGGTCCATTTGAAATTCTTGAACGAGTAGGAACTATAGCCTATAGACTCGCTTTACCGCCTAGCATGTCTCGTGTTCATAAGGTTTTTCACATATCCATGTTACGTAAATATGTGAAAGACCCAAACCACATTATTGAATTAGAACCAGACGAGATAGCCGAAGATTTAACGTATGAGGAGATACCTGTCAAGATCTTGGATAAGAGGAAACATGTTCTACGCTCAAAGGTTATACCTCAATTTAAAGTTTTATGTAGAAATCATGATATTGAGGAAATGACTTGGGAGTTAGAATCGAAAATAAAAGCAAGGTATCCTCACCTCTTCGATATACCAGGTACATACGTCAATTTCGAGGATGAAATTTCATAAGGAGGGGAGGTTATAAGACCCCAACTTTTATGAATAAAGATTTAATTTTCTTTATATATTATGTTGAAATAGTAAGGTGTTGATTTGATAAATGTTATAAGTTATGGGTGAGATGTGCAAATTTTACAAAGTAAGCAAGTGGTTATAAAATATTCATTGTGTCGGAAAATATTCGTTTGGTCGGGAAATATTCTTTTTGTCGGAGAATATTCGTACAACGGCGCAGTCATTGGTGAACCCCACAGCAGAATAACTGTTGAATATAGAAAGCGACAGAAATGACATTTTTATAGAAATAACGGTAAAGCTGTTATCGTTAAACTGTTGAAATACCCGGCGATAAAAATACAGTAATACGCGTTGTTGCACAGTAGCACACGGTATTGCATAATATTTCAAATTATTGGTTCTTACGTAAGAAGTCACTTACTCAATAATTGTTAAAGTAATTACTGTTCAATATCTTATATTATTGAGTCAATAATTGCTATATTGATAATTGCATAATAGTATTGATTCAATAATTGATACGTTGATATTTTATATTATTGATTCAATAATTGTCACAGTAACCACTACACAGTATTTTACATTATCAAATCAATAATTCATATTATTTGAATAATATTATTAGATAGAATTATTGGCAATGTCTAGGAAGTTCTATTTAGAGAAGGGGTTAGGTCATCTAATTACGCGCCAATAAGGAGAAATTCTTATCGGAAAGCTTCCTCTTTTCTGGGAACGACTTAGTTGTTAATATTGCGATTCTGTAATATTAATTGATGAATAAAATAAAAATTATTGATAAATATGATAAGTAAATATTTGTCCAATTTTGATATAAATGGAGAAAATTTTGGAATGAGACATTTGTTGAAAGTTGACATTTTATCTTTTTTTATAAAATAATTCATTAAAATATATTATTATAATATTATAATATAATAGTATAATGTGATAATATAATAATATAATTTTATAATTTGAATGGTAACATTATTATAATAAATTCATGGTATAAAAATAAAATGAGAAGGAAGAAAGAAAATTTGAATTTAGAATTCTTTTAATAATTATAAGTGTTTTAATATATATATATATATATATAAACATGTGGGATTTTGGTGGAGGCTTTTGAAATTCCTTGTTGGTGTGTTGCATAGTTTTTCAAAGTTAGCATGCTTGGAAATTTCATCCGTGGGAGAAATTGTCAGAAGTGGTGTGCTAAGCATTTCCTATAAATAGGGTAATTAGTTAAGAAATGAAAATCACACCAGCATCAGAAAATTTTCTCTCTATAATATTGAGCGTATTTCTTGTGAGTATAAAGATATTTTGAGTGTTGATAACAGTGCAAGATTTCTGCAACATAATATCCGATATTCCAGTTAGATCAAGTATTTTACTAAGGTAAATGATATTATTTTTTCTCGTAAATGATGTTATTTTCTTTCAATATTCATAAAGAATATTATTTTCTTTCATATTCCATATTATGAAAGTGATAATATTTAATTTCATACTCCTAAATTTGAACTTACTACGGTAAGTTTTGCTTCTATAAATCCTGAAATGATCATAATTTCTTTGAGTTTTGCGCTTCATCTAATATCATTTCACTGGAATATTGGTCTGAACTTTCTTATGAAATTTTTACCTTTTCATGATGGGGTACTATTCATTCGAGTACTATTCACGGAATTTTTTTTTTATTTATTTTTGTCCAAATTATCTTTGATTGGATCCATGTTTTGATCTTTATTTTTGAACTCTAGATAAATTCTCTAATATTTGTCCTTTATCTTACTGGATTTGTTCTTGATATTATTTTTCATCATCCTCATTCTTTTATTGTGGTGAAAGTTATTTTTGGCCTGTAGTGCAAAGATGAACTGTTGATTGATGAATATCTTTGGCCTCTAGTGCAAAGATGAGCTGTTAATTTATGAATATCTTTGGCCTGTAGTGTATGATCATGACCATTGGTGATACAAATGAATATCTTTGGCCCGTAGTGCAAAGATGAATTGTTGATTTGAAATATTATTGATTGGTGTTACAGGGATAAAATATTGATGATGGACTTTTAAAATCATAGAAGATAGTAGAATTCATTATCTACTTAACTCTTCTAATTAGTTGTTATTTCCACTGAAGTTGTTGATCTAAAACTTGTTGTCCATCATATTTTATCTGATTTATTGAAGGTTAACGATAATTTATTTTTCATTATCTTAGTCATAATATTCTTTATTGGGCTATTTGAGCTCACACTTTTCTTCTATTGTTCTCTTCAAGAAATGAGAATATCGCGAGGACTAGTCGGGAAATAGAGTGATGATCCGAGATAGAGGTGTAGAAGTCCTCACTATTTTATAAAATAGTGGGATAATAATTGTAATAAATGAGACCTGAATTTGAGCATTTGTATTTTCTACATAATATTTGAGCTGTTGATGGAGGGTGGATGGCACTGCCCCTGTAATATGGATCTATTGCCTTCCTAACAACAAGTTGTATCTAGTAGCGATGTTGAGCACCTGGAATGACACATAGAAAGTTTGTGGACCAATCTCCAGTGGAAGCTCTATTTCTCCCATAGCTTGTCGGCGAGATCCATCGAAGGCCCGGATGACCACATAACTGGTTTTGATCCAGTTTGGGTTGATCTTCATTCTTTCCAAGGTGTCATAGGGACAGATGTTGAGGGATGATCCTCCATCTATGAGAACACCTCCGATCACATACCCGGATGTTATAACTGCTATATGAAGGGATTTGCGATGACCCGTCCCTTCTGCATGAATATCATCGTCAGTGAAAGATATCACATTGCTGTTGAAAATATGTTCTACCACGTGACAGAATTTCTTGGCAGCCACTGTATGCGGTAGATGAGCTTCTTCCAGTACTTTCACCAGAATGTCATGATGCTCTACCGAGGATAAAACCAAGTCTAGGATGGTCATTTGCTTGGGTGCGTCTTTTAAACTCTACACCATCTTGATTTTATTGTGTCCCATTTTGTTGAGGAACTCTTCGATCTTCTTTTCAGTCACCTTTTCTTTGGCTTTGATGACTGGTTTGATCACTCACTGAGGTAGGTACAATGGATTCTCCCATCAGTATTTTGTCGAAATAGAGGTGTGGAAAATCATCTGTATGTGAATTTCAGTCATTTTTCGTTCAGAATTTGGAAAACCTTTCTTCTACAAAGTTGTAGAGAATTAAATTTCATATGGAATGCACATAAGATTCGTATTTTTCTGATAAAAGGGCTATTTATTATGAATTATTGAAGTTCCGGAATAATTAATTTTTGGTGTTATAAATATTTTTTTTCACAAAAAATGTTTTTATATGGGTGGGACCCACTTGTGTGTGCTGATGAGAGTGATGTGGTGTGCGTAGGATTTTTTTTAAAAAATATTATTATTTTATTAAATTTTCTGCTTTGGCGTTCTAAGCATTTTTTTATAAATAGGGTGCTTAGTTTAGAATTGAAAATCATACCAGAATCATAAGTTTATTTCTCTATAATATCGAGCGTATTTTTGTGAGTATTTCGATACTTTGAGTGTTGCTATTTAGTGCAAGTTTCCTTCAATATTATATCCGATATTTCAGTCAGAAGTACTGTTCTTTTGAGGTAATGGATATTATATTCTTTCGTAAATGATGTTATTTTTCTCAATATCATTATACCGAAATATTGGTATGAATTTTATTGTGAAATTTTTACCTTTTTATGCCGAGTTTACTATTCACGTATACGGCACTATTCACGTATATGGCACTATTCATGAATACGGTACTATTCACAGAAAAATTAAATTTTCTTTTCGTTGTCCAAGTTAGCTATTATGATTCCTATCTTTGATTGGATCCAAGTTTTGATCTTCATTCTTGAATTTTGCTCCACAATTAATTATTATGGAGTATTCTTGAACTTGGATAAACTAAATTACGAATCCCTAATTTTTGTCCTTTATCTCACTGGATTCGTTCTTTAAAATATTTTTTATCATCTTCAGTCTTAAATGGTGATATAAAAGAATATCTTTGACCTGTAGTGCAAAGATGGATGATTATTTGATGAATATCTTTGGCTGTAGTGCAAAGATGAATGATTACCTGATGAATATCTTTGGTCCGTAGTGCAAAGATGGACAGGTGTTGAGATAAACATGACCAACTGGTGATAATATCTTTGGCTTGTAGTGCAAAGATGAATATTTGGTTCAAGATATATATTGATTGATGTTACAGAGATAAAATATTGATTATGGATTTTAAATCATAGAAGATAGTAGACATTATTTCCTAGTTAACTCTTCTGATGCATTGTTAATTCCGCTGCAGTTGTTGATCTAAAACTTGTTGTCTATAATATTTTATCTGATTTGTTGAAGACTAACGATAAATTATTCTGCATTATCTTAGTCATAATATTCTTTACTAGGCTAGTTGAGCTCACCCTTTTCATCTATTGTCCTATTCAGGAAATGAGAATGTTGCAGGGACTAGTCGGAGAACAAAGTGATGGGCAAATTAGAGCAGTAGTAGTCTTCACTATTTTTGTATAATAGTGTGAAAGAAATTGTAACTATTGAGGACTGAATTTGAGTGTTTATATTTCGTATTATATATGATTTGTATTGACACTCATAGCTTGTATGGTCGTCCTGCTCACGACCTTTTGATATAAAAGTTTGTATTTGGATTCTGTTACTATGTGTTTGGCGACTCAGAATGGGTTGTACCTATTCTGAAGCCGTCACAGTTGATATCAGAAATTAGGCATATGATCTCTGGCGGAGATCGGAGAATAGAACTAGGTGATGAGTGGGTTTCATACCTACGAATCGGTAGTCGTTATAGCTTGATTCTGAATGTTTTTGAGTAATTTGGCTATCATTTCTACTGGGTTTATACGTTTATGTGTAGGTAATGAAATGGAGGAGAAAGTAGCTTTAAAGGACAAATGAAATATGATATATTTTTATTCCTTAAATGCTTAATCTTTTTATTGTGTGCCTAAATATACTCATTAATTTATATTTTTATTTTAGGTACACTTGGAAATAAATTGGAGGAAAAATTGAGCATTATTTGACTACTAGAATTACGTAAGCTATTTGGCTCATGTGGGCCACGAATTTCATGAACATGGTTCAGGAGTGTAAAGAAATTCCTTGTTGACATAGGCCCACGGTTGCATTACAAAGGGGAGATCAATAGATTCTTAGCAATCAAGTAATGATAAGTGGGTAGCATGCAAGGAAAAAATGTATAGCCAATTATATGGGGGCCACGGTTTGGATTGCTAGCAACTCATGAAGTGGAGCAGCCCATGTTTCCTACAGCTCACGAAATCGGCAATAACATGCAAAATAGGCTAGCTATGTACGTGGGCAGTATGAAAAATAAATCAAGGTCTAGATAGAGACCACCCCCGCTGGGGCAAGGTGTGGGGCTTGAAGACCCTCCACTGGGGCGGGGAGGCCGCAAAAAATATGCCGAGTCCTTTTCCCATTCTGGATTGTGGTGCACCAATAGGCAAGCAGCTGGAGGTCCATGTCCTACTCGGATTGGGATGATACACGTGGGCCAGCTTATTCCTTTTCCTATTCGAGTATTGCAAGATATAAAGGATGGGCCACGAGTATTGGATAAGGAGAAGGGACTAAAATCATGTTTTAAAAGGATGAGAAAGTGGGCTGCACATATATTATATGGAGGGAGACTTAACTTGATTAAAGGGACAAAGGAATATATATATATATATATATATTATTAACTTAGTATTAAGATTTTTTATTAGATTAGTTTTGTTTTGTTTTAAAAAAATAATAAACCCTAGTTGAAAGGGGATTTGGAGATTGAAGCACTTGGAGGCCGTTGGAGATCCAGATCAAGAGTAAGGAGGACGAATTTGCCGGCAACAGATTCACTTCTTTTCCTTAATCTTATTCTTATCTTTTAATGTTTATTCAATTGTGGATTTTAGTTTTAATTCAATAATAATGAACTAATTCTTTGTTTAAGATTGCAATGGATCTTATTGTGTAATTTATTTTAATATGCTTCTCTATCAATTATTGTGATCTATCATTGTGAATTGTCTATTATGATTTGGAATAATTGTTTAATTGCCTAGATATAAATTATCGTGATAATCTATATAAATCAAGAGAGGAGTATAGATTTAGATCTTATCATGATAGCATGTGTTTGTGATTTCTGCATAGATGGAAATTAGGATTCGTGTTTAGGGTAGAAGTATGCCTTTACGCCATATGTAATCTTATAGAGAACTTGTGATTAAATACTTTTTAATTGTAATTCACATAGAAATATAGTGGATTAGTTAATTAGGGTGTTTTGCTTAATTCTATCATATTTGGATTTGAGTGAGTATGGTATGATGCATCGTGAGGTGGTTATATTTGCTTTCGTGTTCTTGATTAACAATTCAGTATAGAGAGAATAATTGATGAGAAGTATGTTAACTTAGATGAACAATAAGTGAAGTTGTGATCTTAAATATCTGTAATCTTAATTTAACTAGTGGTAATTAGAATTAGGTTAATTAAAATATGAAATTCATTCGGTTAAATAAGATTGAGTTGGTTACGGGTTAGTACTTGATGATTCTTATTAAATAATTTCTCGTGGGAACGATACTCTACTTTCACTCTATTACTTGTTGATCACGTATACTTGCGTGTTTTGCGTAACTAGATTTTACCCAACAAGTTTTTGGCGCCATTGCCGGGGAATTAATTTAATAATTATTTACCAAAATTACTTTCAATCAAATTAGTCTTAATTTAAACATTTTTTATTTTTAGTTCTCTCCCTATCTTACTATCTTTTCAAGTATCATGGCAGGATTCAATTATCAATGGCCATACACGAACATGACTCAACCAAGGGATACAGGGATTGATGAACTTATATTAGCACAGATTGAAGAACTTTCGAAGACGTGGGAGGTTATTGCAGCCGAACGTATGCGAAAGATGGCAGTAATTTGCAAATATTGTGCTGGAAATCATCTGAGTCATCAATGCACCGTCAGTTTTGAACCGGTACAATATAGTGGTGAGTACTTCAACAACTATGTTGACCTAACTATCACCAAGAGTGGGGGTATCACCCGTATTCTTCATGGAGCTACAATTATGAAGACCAATACTACGCTCCAAATCCATCATACACACCGGAATTTTCATGTCCACCTCCATTGCCACAAGAAGAAAAGCTAGGTTAGGAAGAGGCTTTGGCCAGAATCCAAACAGAAAATGAAGTGGCGACAAAACCTCTAGTGGCGGAAATGAAGAATCTATCAATTCAAATAGGACAGATAGCAAGTGAAATGAATAGCCGGCCCCAAGGAGCTTTGCCAAGTGACACAGAAAAGAATCCGAAAGCCGTGGACAACATTCCTCCAAACACTAGTCCTAATTACATGGATTCCGAAACAGAAACAGATAATTTAGAGCTGAGGAAATGGTGGTCCAAGTTCATAGCAAACATAGAGGAGAGGAGGATTAATCAAGAGAGGTCAACTCGAGATCAAGAGTTATCAACTCAAAATCTTAATAATCAGATGGAACAACTCACCAACGCCTCAAACAACCTTCCTCCAAACACTTGACGTAATGACATGGATGACGAAATTGACGGAGAACCCGAACCAAATCTGCAGCTGGATGAGCCACAAGATATCGAAAGTGAGGAGACAAATGGGGATAATGTAATAGAGGTCGACGAAGATCTAAATGGGTCTCCACCAAAGATCAAAGAGCCAGTCAAATTTGCAAAACCTTGCTCGCTTGGTAGTCATGTTGTCGGCGAAGCTCTTTATGACATCAGAGCAAATATAATTTTGAAGCCATGGTGGGACGAGAAAAAGAAGATAGATGAAGGGCCCATTGTGTGTGACAAGCTTCCATGCCCCAAAGTGATCACATACACAATAGAGAAAACACCTAGTTGTGGGACGTTCTTGATTGAGATCATACCGAATCAGAGCATGCTAGGTGATTGTGATGCACTGGCCATCGCTTGAGGGAACCTCCCAAAGGATTATTTATTACTAATGGATAGAGGGTTCCTCAATTTCCGAAGAGGAATTGTATAGCGTTGACCAGACAAAGTCCGGCTGAAAGACTATAAATCAAGCGTTTATTGGGAGGCAACCCAAGTTTAATTTTAATTTTAATTTTTTTCTTAGGTTTCATATTATTTGAGAGATTTTTCAATTTTTTAGGATTTAATAAACTTGCTTCTATTGTCTTCACAGGTTAGTCAAGTTCAACTCAAGTGTAGTGCCCGATTTATTCGAATGTGCCTAGCCTATTCTTCAGACTTAGCAGACAAGGAGAACATTGCTATACTTTCAGGGAAGTTCTTTACATTAATTTTTCCTATTTTAGCCATTGAGGACAATGTCTATTTTAAGTTTGGGGGTATTTATCATGTTTAGTATTTACTTGGGCAATGTTTTGATGGAATTTGATTGTGGCCAATGATAAGTGGGAGGTTAATGAGTTTTTAACTCTTGGAGAATTGATGAGCATGCTTAGTCTATATTTCAACTCATTAGTTGGTTTCACACTACTTGCAAAATTTTTTGAAAAATTATACACATATCCATTTGTTTATCTGGTTAGGATTGAAATTTTTTGACTAAATGCTTAAGAAAGATACCATTGTAACTTGAGAAATCTAATTTGAGCATCATTCAAAGTGAAATTTAGGCACTCACATAAGTTTGGGGGAAATCTTGGAGTATTTTTTTTTTTGAAAAAATTGGAACCTTCCCGAGTTGAATAATTGAAGCATGTGTTGGGTCGAGATGGAGCGTAAAACGCACTCCCCATAAACACAAGAACGAGATGGAGCGGAAAACGCACTTGTTCAATGAAAATGGAAAGTGAGATGGAGCGTAAAATGCACTCACTAAAAAGATAGAAAAGATTTATTTTTGAAGTACTTGGGAAGGGTTCAAATGTGCTGAAATGTTTAAATATCCGGTTGATCCTCAAGAAAAATTTGTGCTTGGTCTATATTAGCGGTGATTGATGTGATAAGAAGTTTTGAGAGTTATTTTGGAAAATCTTTTATGAGTATTGGTTGATCTTATCTAAATCATGATTAGTTTGAACATGTGGATGCACACATGCACTTAAAGGATCATGAGTAGATGTGGAAGTAATGAAAGTTGTTGAAATTTTAGACGTAGCATTGTTTTGAAATTTTTTGTGAGTTATCATTTGTTGTAACGTTTGAGGCCAGTGTTCAAATTCATATTGATTCATTTCTTGGGTGGATCATTGCTAGAGAATGTCTAATTGTGTTTTTGCTTGAGGATAAGCACAGTCTCAAGTTTGGGGGTATTTGATGAGTGCGTTTCATACCTACGAATCGGTAGTCGTTATAGCTTGATTCTGAATGTTTTCGAGTAATTTGGCTATCATTTTTACTGGGTTTATACGTTTATGTGTAGGTAATGAAATGGAGGCGAAAGTAGCTTTAAAGGACAAATGAAATATGATATATTTTTATTCCTTTATGCTTAATCTTTTTATTGTGTGCCTAAATATACTCATTAATTTTTATTCTTATTTTAGGTACACTTGGAAATAAATTGGAGGAAAAATTAAGCATTATTTGACTACTGGAATTAAGTAAGCTATTTGGCTCATGTGGGCCACGAATTTCATGAACATGGTTCAGAAGTGTAAAGGAATTCCTTGTTGACATGGGCCCACGATTTCATTGCAAAGGGGAGATCAATTGATTCCTAGCAATCAAGTAATGATAAGTGGGTAGCATGCAAAGAAAAAATGTCTAGCCAATTATATGTGGGCCATTGTTTGGATTGCTAGCAACTCACGAAGTGGAGCAGCCCATGTTTCCTACAGGTCACGAAATCAGCAATAACATGCAAAATAGGCTAGCCATGTACGTGGGCAGTATGCAAAATAAATCAGGGGCTGGACAGAGACCACCCCCGCTGGGGCGGGGTGTGTGTCTTGAAGACCCCCCGCTGGGGTGGGGAGGCGGCAGAAAATATGCTGAGTCCTTTTCCCATTCCGGATTATGGTACACCAATAGGCAAGCAGCTGGAGGTCCTTGTCCTACTCGAATTGGGATGATACACGTGGGCCAGCTTATTCCTTTTCCTATTCGAGTATTGCAAGATATAAAGGATGGGCCACGAGTATTGGATAAGGAGAATGGACTAAAATCATGTTTTAAAAGGATGAGAAAGTAGGCTGCACATATATTATATGGAGGGAGACTTAACTGATTAAAGGGACGAAGGAGTATATATATATATATATATATATATATATATATATATATATATATATATATATATATATATATTATTAGCTTAGTATTAAGATTTTTTATTTGATTAGTTTAGTTTAGTTTTAAAAAAATAATAAACTCTAGTTGAAAGGGTATTTGGAGATTGAAGCACTTGGAGGCCGTTGGAGATCCAGATCAAGAGCAAGGAGGACGAATTTGTCGACAACAGATTCACTTCTTTTCCTTAATCTTATTCTTATCTTTTAATGTTTATTGAATTGTGGATTCTTAGTTTTAATTCAATAATAATGAACTAATTCTTTGTTTAAGATTGCAATGGATCTTATTGTGTAATTTATTTTAATATACTTCTCTATCAATTATTGTGATCTATCATTGTGAATTGTCTATTATGATTTGGAATAATTATTTAATTGCCTAGATATCAATTACCGTGACAATCTATATGAATCAAGAGAGGAGTATAGATTTAGATCTTATCATGATAGCATGTGTTTGTGATTTCTGCATAGATGGAAATTATGATTCGTGTTTAGGGTAGAAGTATGCCTTTACGCCATATGTAATCTTATAGAGAACTTGTGATTAAATACTTTTTAATTGTAATTCACATAGAAATATAGTGAATTAGTTAATTAAGGTGTCTTGCTTAATTCTATCATCTATGAATTTGAGTAAGTATGGTATGATGCATCGTGAGGTGGTTATATTTACTTTCGTGTTCTTGATTAACAATTTAGTATAGAGAGAATAATTGATGAGAAGTATGTTAACTTAAATGAAGCAATAAGTGAAGTTGTGATCTTAAATCTCCTTAATCTTAATTTAACTAGTGGTAATTAGAATTAGGTTAATTAAAATATGACATTCATTCGTTTAAATAAGATTGTGTTGGTTACGGGTTAGTACTTGATGATTCTTATTAAATAATTCCTCGTGGGAACGATACTCTACATTCACGCTATTACTTGTTGACCACGTATACTTGCGTGTTTTGCGTAACTAGATTTTACCCAACAAGTTTTTGGCATCGTTGCTGGGGAATTAATTTAATAATTATTTACCAATATTACTTTCAATCAATTTAATCTTAATTTAAACATTTTTTATTTTTAATTCTCTTCCTATCTTACTATCTTTCAGGTATCATGGCAGGATTCAATTATCAATGACCATACACGAACATGACTCAACCAAGGGATACAAGGATTGATGAACTTATATTAGCACAGATTGAAGAACTTTCGAAGATGTGGGAGGTTATTGCAGCCCAACGTAGGCGAAAGATGGCAGTAATTTGCAAATATTGTGTTGGAAATTATCTGAGTCATCAATGCACCGTCAGTTTTGAACCGATACAATATAGTGGTGAGTACTTCAACAACTATGTTGACCGAACTATCACCAAGATTAAGGGTATCACCCGGATTCTTCATGGAGCTACAATTATGAAGACCAATACTACGCTCCAAATCCATCATACACTCCGAAATTTTCATGTCCACCTCCATTACCACAAGAAGAAAAGCTAGGTTGGGAAGTGGCTTTGGCCAGAATCCAAACAGAAAATGAAGTGGAGACAAAATCTCTAGTGGCGAAAATGTAGAATCTATCAATTCAATTAGGACAGATAGTAAGTGCAATGAATAGCAGGCCCCAAGGAGCTTTGCCAAGTGACACAGAAAAGAATCCAAAAGACGTGGACAACATTCCTCCAAACACTGGTCCTAATTACATGGATTTCGAAACAGAAACAGAAAATTCAGAGCTAGAGGAATGGTGGTCCAAGTTCATAGCAAACATAAGGAGAGAAGGATTAATCAAGAGAGGTCAATTCGAGATCAAGAGTTATCAACTCAAAATCTTAATAATCAGATGGAACAACTCACCAACGCCTCAAACAACCTTCCTCCAAACACTTAGCTTAATGACACGGATGACAAAACTGACGAAGAACCCGAACCAAATCTGCAGCTGGATGAGCCACAAGATATCGAAAGTGAGGACACAAATGGGGATAATGTAATAGAGGTCGACGAAGATCTAAATGGGTCTTCACCAAAGATCAAAGAGCCAGTCAGATTTGCAAAACCCTGCTCACTTGGTAGTCATGTTGTCGGCGAAGCTCTTTATGACATAAGAGCAAGTACAATTTTGAAGCAATAGTGGGACGAGAAACAGAATATAGATGAAGAGCCCATTGTGTGTGACAAGCTTCTATGCCCTAAAGTGATCACATACACAATGGAGAAAACACCTAGCTGTGGGTCGTTCTTGATCGAGATCATACCGAATCAGAGCATGCTAGGTGATTGTGATGCACTGGCCATCGCATGTGGGAACCTCCCAAATGATTATTTATTACTAATGGATGGAGGGTTCCTTAATTTTCGAAGAGGAATTGGATAGCGTTGACCAGACAAAGTCCGACTGAAAGACTATAAATCAAGCTCTTATTGGGAGGCAACCCAAGTTTAATTTTTATTTTTAGTTTTTTCTTAGGTTTCATATTATTTGAGAGATTTTTCATTTTTTTAGGATTTAATAAACTTGCTTCTATTGTGTTCACAGGTTAGTCAAGTCCAACTCAAGTGTGGTGCCCGATTTATTCCAATGTGCCTAGCCTATTCTTCAGACTTAGCAGACAATGAGAACATTGCTATACTTTTAGGGAAGTTCTTTACTTTAATTTTTCCTATTTTAGCCATTGAGGACATTGTCAGTTTTAAGTTTTGGGGTATTTATCATGTTTCGTATTTACTTGGGCAATGTTTTGATGGAATTTGATTGTGGCCAATGATAAGTGGGTGGTTAATGAGTTTTTAACTCTTGGAGAATTGATGAGCATGCTTAGTCTATATTTCAACTCATTAGTTGGTTTCACACTACTTGCAAAAATTTTTGAAAATTTATACACATATCCATTTGTTTAGCTGGTTGGGATTGAAATTTTTTGACTAAATGTTTATGAAAGATACCATTGCAACTTGAGAAATCTAATTTGAGCATCATTCAAAGTGAAAATTAGGCACTCACATAAGTTTCGGGGAAATCTTGGTGTATTTTTTTTTAAAAAAAATTGGTACGTTCCCAAGTTGAATAATTGAAGCATGTGGTGGGTCGAGATGGAGCGTAAAACGCACTCCCCATAAACACAGGAACGAGATGGAGCGTAAAACGCACTCGTTCAATAAAAATGGAAAGTGAGATGGAGCGTTAAATGTACTCACTAAAAAGATAGAAAAGATGTATTTTTGAAGTACTTGGGAAGGGTTCATATGTGCTTAAATATTTAAATATCCGGTTGATCCTCAAGAAAAATTTGTGCTTGGTCTATATTAGCGGTGATTAATGTGATAAGAAGTTTTAAGAGTTGTTTTTGAAAATTGTTTATGAGTGTTGGTTGATCTTATCTAAATCATGACTAGTTTGAACATGTGGATGCACACACGCACTAAAAGGATTATGAGTAGATGTGGAAGTAATGAAAGTTATTGAAATTTTAGACGTAGCATTGTTTTGAAATTTTCTGTGAGTTATCATTTGTTGTAACATTTGAGGCCAATGTTCAAATTCATATTGATTCATTGCTTAGGTGGATCATTACTAGAGAATGTCTAATTGTGTTTTTGCTTGAGGACAAGCAAAGTCTCAAGTTTGGGGGTATTTGATGAGTGGGTTACATACCTACAAATCGGTATTCGTTATAGCTTGATTCTGAATGTTTTCGAGTAATTTGACTATCATTTCTACTAGGTTTATACGTTTATGTGTAGGTAATGAAATAGAGGCGAAAGTAACTTTAAAGGACAAATGAAATATGATATATTTTTATTCCTTAAATGCTTAATCTTTTTATTGTGTGCCTAAATATACTCATTAATTTTTATTTTTATTTTAGGTACACTTGGAAATAAATTGGAGGAAAAATTGAGCATTATTTGACTACTGAAATTAAGTAAGCTATTTGGCTCATGTGGGCCATGTATTTCATGAACATGGTTCAGGAGTGTAAAGGAATTCCTTGTTGACATGGGTCCACGGTTGCATTGAAGAGGGGAGATCAATAGATTCTTAGAAATCAAGTAATGATAAGTGGGTAGCATGCAAAGAAAAAATGTCTAGCCAATTATATAGGGGCCACGGTTTGGATTGCTAGCAACTCACGAAGTGGAGTAACCCATGTTTCCTACAGCTCACGAAATCAGCAATAACATGCAAAATAGGCTAGCCATGTACGTGGGCAATATGCAAAATAAATCAGGGGCTAGACAGAGACCACCCCCGCTGGGGCGGGGTGTGTGTCTTGAAGACCCCCCGCTGAGGCGAGGAGGCGACAGAAAATATGCTGAGTCCTTTTCCCATTTCGAATTGTGGTGCATCAATAGGCAAGCAGCTGGAGGTTCTTGTCCTACTCGGATTGGGATGATACATGTGGGCCAACTTATTCCTTTTCCTATTCGAGTATTGCAAGATATAAAGGATGGGCCACGAGTATTGGATAAGGAGAATGGACTAAAATCATGTTTTAAAAGGATGAGAAAGTGGGCTGCACATATATTATATGGAGGGAGACTTAACCTGATTAAAGGGACGAATGAGTATATGTATATTATTATTATTATTAGCTTAGTATTAAGATTTATTATTAGATTAGTTTAGTTTAGTTTTAAAAAAATAATAAACCATAGTTGAAAGGGAATTTGGAGATTAAAGCACTTAGAGACCGTTGGAGATCCAAATCAAGAGCAAGGAGGACGAATTTGCCGGCAACAGATTCACTTCTTTTCCTTAATCTTATTCTTATCTTTTAAAGTTTATTGAATTGTGGATTCTTATTTTTAATTCAATAATAATGAACTAATTTTTTGTTTAAGATTGCGATGGATCTTATTGTATAATTTATTTTAATATGCTTCTCTATCAATTATTGTGATCTATCATTGTGAATTGTCTATTATGATTTGGAATAATTATTTAATTGCCTAGATATCAATTATCGTGATAATCTATATGAATCAAGAGACGAGTATAGATTTAGATCTTATCATGATAGCATGTGTTTGTGATTTCTGCATAGATGGAAATTATGATTCGTGTTTAGGGTAGAAGTATGCCTTTACGCCATATGTAATCTTATAGAGAACTTGTGATTAAATACTTTTTAATTGTAATTCACCTAGAAATATAGTGGATTAGTTAATTACGGTGTCTTGCTTAATTCTATCATCTGTGGATTTGAGTGAGTATGGTATGATGCATCGTTAGGTGGTTATATTTGCTTTCGTGTTCTTGATTAACAATTCAGTATAGAGAGAATAATTGATGAGAAGTATGTTAACTTAAATGAAGCAATAAGTGAAGTTGTGATCTTAAATCTCCGTAATCTTAATTTAACTAGTGGTAATTAGAATTAGGTTAATTAAAATCTAAAATTCTTCCGTTTAAATAAGATTGAGTTGGTTACAGGTTAGTACTTGATGATTCTTATTAAATAATTTCTTGTGGGAACGATACTCTACTTTCACTCTATTACTTGTTGACCACGTATATTTGCGTGTTTTGCGTAACTAGATTTTACCCAACAAGTTTTTGGCGCCATTGCCGGGGAATTAATTTAATAATTATTTACCAAAATTACTTTCAATCAAATTAATCTTAATTTAAACATTTTTTCTTTTTAATTCTCTTCCTATCTTACTATCTTTTCAGGTATCATGGCAAGATTCAATTATCAATGGCCATACACGAACATGACTCAACCAAGGGATACAAGGATTGATGAACTTATATTAGCACAGATTGAAGAACTTTCGAAGACATGGGAGGTTATTGCAGCCCAACGTTGGCGAAAGATGGCAGTAGTTTGCAAATATTGTGCTGGAAATTATCTGAGTCATCAATGCACCGTCAGTTTTGAACCGATACAATATAGTGGTGAGTACTTCAACAACTATGTTGACCGAACTATCACCAAGATTAAGGGTATCACCCGAATTCTTCATGGAGCTACAATTATGAAGACCAATACTACGCTCCAAATCCATCATACACACTGGAATTTTCATGTCCACCTCCATTGCCATAAGAAGAAAAGCTAGGTTGGGAAGAGGCTTTGGCCAGAACCCAAACAGAAAATGAAGTGGCGACAAAATCTCTAGTGGCGAAAATGAAGAATCTATCAATTCAAATAGGACAGATAGCAAGTGCAATGAATAGTCGGCCCCAAGGAGCTTTGCCAAGTGACATAGAAAAGAATCCAAAAGCCGTGGACAACATTCCTCCAAACACTGGTCCTAATTACATGGATTTCTAAATAGAAACAGATAATTCGGAGCTAAGGGAATGGTGGTCCAAGTTCATAGCAGAAATATAGAGGAGAGGAGGATTAATCAAGAGAGGTCAATTCAAGATCAAGAGTTATCAACTCAAAATCTTAATAATAAAATGGAACAACTCACCAACGCCTCAAACAACCTTCCTCCAAACACTTGGCTGAATGACATGGATGACGAAACTGACGGAGAACCCGAACCAAATCTGCAGCTGGATGAGCCATAAGATATCGAAAGTGAGGAGACAAATGGGGATAATGTAATAGAGGTCGACGAAGATCTAAATGGGTCTCCACCAAAGATCAAAGAGCTAGTCAGATTTGCAAAACCTTGCTCGCTTGATAGTCATGTCGTCGGCAAAGCACTTTATGACATAAGAGCAAGTACAATTTTGAAGCCATGGTGGGACGAGAAAGAGAAGATAGACGAAGAGCCCATTGTGTGTGACAAGCTTCCTTGCCCCAAAGTGATCACATACACAATGGAGAAAACACCTAGTTGTGGGACGTTCTTGATCGAGATCATACCGAATCAAAGCATGCTAGGTGATTGTGATGCACTGGCCATCGCATGTGGAAACCTCCCAAAGGATTATTTATTGCAAATGGATGGAGGGTTCCACAATTTTCGAAGAGGAATTGGATAGCGTTGACTAGACAAAGTCCGATAAAAAGACTATAAATCAAGCGCTTATTGGGAGGCAACCCAAGTTTAATTTTTAGTTTTAGTTTTTTCTTAGGTATCATATTATTTGAAAGATTTTTCATTTTTTGGGATTTAATAAACTTTCTTCTATTGTGTTCACAGGTTAGTCAAGTCCAACTCAAGTGTGGTGCCCGATTTATTCCAATGTGCCTAGCCTATTCTTCAGACTTAGCAGACAAGGAGAACATAGCTATACTTCTAGGGAAGTTCTTTACTTTAATTTTTCCTATTTTAGCCATTGAGGACAATGTTTGTTTTAAGTTTGGGGGTATTTATCATAATTAGTATTTACTTGGGCAATGTTTTAATGGAATTTGATTGTGGCCAATGATAAGTGGGTGGTTAATGAGTTTTTAACTCTTGAAGAATTGAAGAGCATGCTTAGTCTATATTTCAACTCATTAGTTGGTTTCACACTACTTGCAAAAAATTTTGAAAAATTATACACATATCCATTTGTTTAGCTGGTTGGGATTGAATTTTTTTGACTAAATGCTTATTTAAGATACCATTGTAACTTGAGAAATCTAATTTGAGCATCATTCAAAGTGAAAATTAGGCACTCACATAAGTTTGGGGGAAATCTTGGAGTATTTTTTTTTTTGAAAAAATTGGAACCTTCTCTAGTTAAATAATTGAAGCATGTGGTGGGTCGAGATGGAGCATAAAACGCACTCCCCATAAACACAGGAACGAGATGGAGCGTAAAACACACTCGTTCAATGAAAATAGAAAGTGAGATAGAGCGTAAAATGCACTCACTAAAAAGATAGAAAAGATGTATTTTTGAAGTATTTGGGAAGGGTTCATATGTGCTTAAATGTTTAAATATCCGGTTGATCCTCAAGAAAAATTTGTGCTTGGTCTATATTAGCGGTGATTGATGTGATAAGAAGTTTTGAGAGTTGTTTTTGAAAATCTTTTATTAGTATTGGTTGATCTTATCTAAATCATGACTAGTTTGAATATGTGGATGCACACACGCACTTAAAGGATCATGAGTAGATGTGGAAGTAATGAAAGTTGTTGAAATTTTAGACGTAGCATTGTTTTGAAATTTTCTGTGAGTTATCATTTGTTGTAACGTTTGAGGCCAGTGTTCAAATTCATATTGATTCATTGCTTGGGTGGATCATTGCTACAGAATGTCTAATTGTGTTTTTAATTGAGGACAAGCAAAGTCTCAAGTTTGGGGGTATTTGATGAGTGCGTTTCATACCTACGAATCGGTAGTCGTTATAGCTTGATTCTGAATGTTTACGAGTAATTTGGCTATCATTTCTACTGGGTTTATACGTTTATGTATAGGTAATGAAATGGAGGCGAAAGTAGCTTTAAAGGACAAATGAAATATGATACATTTTTATTCCTTAAATGCTTAATCTTTTTATTGTGTGTCTAAATATACTCATTAATTTTTATTTTTATTTTAGGTACACTTGGAAATAAATTGGAGGAAAAATTGAGCATTATTTGACTACTGGAATTAAGTAAGCTATTTGGCTCATGTGGGCCACTAATTTCATGAACATGGTTCAGGAGTGTAAAGGAATTCCTAGTTGATATGGGCCCACGGTTGCATTGCAAAGGGGAGATCAATAAATTCTTAGCAATCAAGTAATGATAATTGGGTAGCATGCAAGGAAAAAATGTCTAGCCAATTATATGGGGGCCACGGTTTGGATTTCTAGCAACTCACGAAGTGGAGCAACCCATGTTTCCTACAGCTCACGAAATTAGCAATAACATGCAAAATAGGCTAGCAATGTACGTGGGCAGCATGCAAAATAAATCAGGGGCTGGACAGAGACCACCCTCGCTGTGGCGGGGTGTGTGGCTTCAAGACCCCTCGCTGGGGCGGGGAGGCGGCATAAAATATGCTGAGTCCTTTTCCCATTCTGGATTGTGGTGCACCAATGGGCAAGCAGCTGGAGGTCCTTGTCCTACTCGGATTGGGATGATACACGTGGGCCAGCTTATTTCTTTTCCTATTCGAGTATTGCAAGATATAAAGGATGGGCCACGAGTATTGGATAAGGAAAAGGGACTAAAATCATGTTATAAAAGGATGAGAAAGTGGGCTGCATATATATTATATGGAGGGAGACTTAACCTGGTTAAAGGGACGGAGGAGTATATATATATATTATTATTATTAGCTTAGTATTAAGATTTTTTATTAGATTAGTTTGGTTTAGTTTTAAAAAAATAATAAACCTTAGTTGAAAGGAAATTTGGATATTGAAGCACTTAGAGGTCGTTAGAGATCTAGATCAAGAGCAAGAAGGAGGACGAATTTGCCGGCAACAGATTCACTTCTTTTCCTTAATCTTATTCTTATCTTTTAATGTTTATTCAATTGTGGATTCTTAGTTTTAATTCAATAATAATGAACTAATTCTTTGTTTAAGATTGCAATGGATCTTATTGTGTAATTTATTTTAATATGCTTCTCTATCAATTATTGTGATCTATCATTGTGAGTTATCTATTATGATTTGCAATAATTGTTTAATTTCCTAGATATCAATTACCGTGATAATCTATATGAATCAAGAGAGGAGTATAGATTTAGATCTGATCATGATAACATATGTTTGTGATTTTTGCATAGATGAAAATCATGATTCGTGTTTAGGATAGAAGTACGCCTTTACGCCATATGTAATCTTTTAGAGAACTTGTGATTAAATCCTTTTTAAATATAATTCACATAGAAATATAGTGAATTAGTTAATTAGGGTGTCTTGTTTAATTCTATCATCTGTGGATTTGAGTGAGTATAGTATGATGCATCATGAGGTAGTTATATTTGCTTTTGTGTTCTTGATTAACAATTCAGTATAGAGAGAATAATTGATGAGAAGTATGTTAACTTAGATGAAGCAATAAGTGAAGTTGTGATCTTAAATCTCCGTAATCTTAATTTAACTAGTGGTAATTAGAATTAGGTTAATTAAAATCTAAAATTCATTCATTTAAATAAGATTGAGTTGGTTACGGGTTAGTACTTGGTGATTCTTATTAAATAATTCCTCGTGAGAATGATACTCTACTTTCACTCTATTACTTGTTGGCTACGTATACTTGTGTGTTTTGCGTAACTAGATTTTACCCAACACTAGGAGGGGAGAGACGCGTAAATTCTTCGCTAGTATGTCCTACCTAAGCTTATGTGGTATTTAATTGGTCAGTCGGAGCATAAGGTTAACATGTGATATGTTAATTTGTTTAATTAACCCTTGTTTTATGGCAGTATTTGAGAATGACATCGGAACATTTAAGCAATGGAGCATTTGAGACCATTGAGGCACCACTACTCGTAGTCTTACTTTTAGCGGTAGTTATTTATGTAGTGATTGAAGAATTAATAGTTATACCCGAGCTAGTCGCAGAAGTAACAGCTTATAGTGATGAAGAAGAGGAACCTGAGGAAGATTTATTAGGAGAATTTTATAATCGGAATGTAGAACTGCAAAATTGTATTCATGAGTTAGAAGAACAGGGTGAAGAACGGCAGGCGGCCGTGGAACAAAGGGATACAACAATTCAAGATTTTGCTACTCTATATGCGAGGCTTGAACAGAAGCTCTCTCTAGCAGAGCATATAATATTAGAGCTGGAAGCTGAGAATGCAATTGTCAAAATTCTGATGAAAGAAGAAACAACTGAACGAATGAAAATGGAGGATGCATGGGTAAAAGCTGCACGACGCGTTGATATTTTAGAAAGAGACGTCCGATCCAAATATGCCAAAATAGACGACATGAATTTCACTTTTTGGACAGCAATTGGGAGAATCCAACATCAAGTTTGGAATTACCCTATGCAGAGCGGTCAACCCCAATTCGATATAGATCGAAGAGTAATGATTCAAATCATGGATCAGGAGTGCGACGAATTAGTTGAGGGTGGAATGTGCGTTATAGCAAAGTTAAGTCCAGCTGGAACGATGACACCAGAGGTTGTTCCAGACAAGTCAAAGTAGGTGGATCCTGGAAAAGCGTTTGTCGTGACTACCCAAGAAGCGAGGAACCCGAACAAGGTTATTACGGGTAAGTTAATCATAAACTCTTGCGAAGTCTATATCTTATTAGATACCGGTTCTACCCATTCTTTTATTTCATCTGCTTGTGCTCAACATTTGAACTTGACTCCTTAGAAATTAGACTTTGACTTATCTGTTGAAACTCCGTTGGGTAAAACTTTCGTTACATCTACAGTTTACAAATCTTGCTTGATTCAGATTGGTACCCTCACCCTACCTGTTGATTTTATCTCTTTGTTTGGATCATTTCGTGGTTGTCATTATTAATGACATCTTAATATACTCCAAAAGCCTCAAAACATTTTCCAAAAAGAACTCAACATACGACAACGACATTGGCTCGAGCTGTTGAAAGATTACGAAAATACCATTCAATACCATCCTAAAAAAGCGAACGTGGTAGCTAACGCATTGAGTAGAAGATCGTATGCGGGAACGAGTGCGATGTTGTCAACACAAAGGTCTATTTTGTATGACGTACAAAGGATGGAGATAGAGTTCAAGACTTCAGGAACCCACGTGATGATGTCAAATATACGCGTAGAGCCAGCTTTAATTGATAAAGTTAAAGTTGCTAAGCTACAGACCCGAAGCTGATGAAGATGAAGAAAAAGGTGCTAGAAGGTGAGGTTCCAGAAGCGAGAATTGATGAAGAAGGAATACTTCGAGTCAACTCCAGACTTTGTGTTCCTAACGATGCTGATTTGAATTATAAAATCATGATGGAAGCACACAACACACCATTCGCAATAGTACCAAAATGTATCGTGATCTTTGACACATATTTTGGTGGAGTAATATGAAGAGAGAGATTGCGGAGTTTATCTCGAGTTGTTTAACGTGTTAACGTGTAAAGACAAAGCATCAAGAGCCATAAGTTATGAAGAGCGCTGAGCCTCTCGCTGGTGACTTCTTGTGTGGGATGCACCGAAGCCAGACTCTTCGTAGGGGACGTCATTTTTGTGCGGTGGTAAACTGATGGGTACCATTGTGAGGTACAATGGTTAAAGCACCATGAGAGTCACAGTTGGAATCGAAGAAATGACTTGGGAGTTAAAATTGGAAATGAAAACGAGGTATTCTCACCTTTTCGACATACCAGGTACGTACGTAAATTTCGAGGACGAAATTTCATAAAGAGGGGAGGTTGTAAGACCCCAACTTTTTATGAATAAAATTGAATTTCCTCTATATATTATTTTGAATAGTAAGGGGTTGATTTGATAGATGTGGAAAGTTATGGGTAATATGCGTAAATATTTCAAAATAAGCAAGTGGTTATAAAATATTCATTGTTGTCGGGAAATATTCGTTTGGTCGTGAAATATTCTTGTTGTCGGGGAATATTCGTATGACGGCGCAGCCATTTGTGGGCCCCATAACGGAAAACTGTCGGATGAAGAAAACGACACGAATGAGTTTTTTTTAATAATAACGGCGTAGTTGTTACTGTTAACACTGTTGGAATACCCAGTGGTTAAAATAAAGTAATATGCATCGTTGCACAGTAGCACACGGTATTGTACAGTATTTTATATTATTGTTGTTTCAATAATTGTCACTGCACAATATTTTCCATTATCAGATCAATAATTTATTTTATTTGAATAATATTATTAGATAGTATTATTGGCAATGTCTAATGAAGTTCTGTGACACCCCCAAATCCGGGTACTTTATTTCCACAAGATTTGGTGTTCGCTATCTATATGAAACATACATCTACCCAATAGTAAAGAATTGCAAAATAAATTACAACCTTCACAAATACTTAAATAAAATCTTTTGAAAAAGGATTACAACTTTTCCAATATAAAATCCCAGGGTTAACTAAACCTTACCATCAATCAAATAAATGCGGCAATAAAACATCATTAACTAAGTCTTATTACAATCAGATATTAAAGACAATAAGTCTTCACTTGCTCATCTTTCTTTTTCCTTTACTTGTTGACGGTACGTCAACAGTCTCGGCCTTAACTGCAAGGGGTTATAAAATATACAAGAGTGAGCAAACAAAAGCTCACTTGAAATACAACACTGATATGACATAACTGAATAACTTCGAAAGGTTTGAATGACTTTACTTTTGTCAAAATAAAGAATTGAATAATAATTCTTTCATCATATTTAAAATTCGAGTATAGAATTTATCTGAGGGTCATACGACCTTGAACTATGTCCTAGGTTATAAATATTTTTATTTAAAACCTTTAACAGTCATTGAGACTATGGACCTTTAACTCGTACTTAGGGGGATCAACCCTTCGTACCATGTATTGTTCACAACCATCTTAACGCTTTAGCATAAATGTCCCCTAATAAATAGGGTTGTTCATTCTCAGTATTTGAATACAAGTACGCACCAAAGAAAGTTTGATTTGGATAGATAAGGGAACTTTGGAGTTTCAACTATCATCAACTAGGAGTAGTTGAATCGACTCACAATGCTTTAACAGTTCGATAATATAAGAATTATAAATCAAATGTAAGATACAACAATAGTTTTCATGATAACTAGGCATGCTTTGGAAATAACTTAAAGCATTCGATAGATCACGTAGAGCTTGCTTGAACAACTAAGTCAAGATCACATTACTTAAATAATACTTCAATACTTATGCTTTACAAATATTTGAATAAAGTATAACTTGTACAATACTTAACAAGTTAAGAAACGGAAATGAACTTTCATGATATATTGAGCAAGGGTTAGAGAACTTGCACAATAAAAATATACAATGATAAAGCTTGCATAGCATACAAGAATGGTTTAGAAATCTTGCACAAAATAAATAACAAGTTTAGAAATAGAAACTTGCTTAACGTAAAAGAATAAGGATTAGAGAACTTGCCTCAAGCGTAAGTTACACTTTAATAATTATAATCACTTCCACAATTACCCTACACATTACATTATGTTCAAAACATCTATCAGTACCTAACTATAACGTTCCAACCGTTGAAATTCATACTCAAGTTTAACTCACAACGTTGTTTACAACATAGGTTGCTAACTAGTCACATACGTGAGTCTATACTCAGGACATACATTTCACAAGCTTATAACGCTTTAGATTATTATGTGTACCTTATGAAAGTAATATACCCATACACATGTAACACATTCATATCAGGCTTCAAATTATCTTAAACACATAAAAAGTAGGTTATTTCATTACCTATTACACTTAACAAGTCATGAAAATACGTTAGCTAAACAAACATCGCACGAAAACTCAACAAAACACAAAACAAAAACCCGGACAGAAGGTTAACCTGCTGGGGTGGGTCTCTCAAGGCAATAAGCCCCGCTAGGGCGGGTCCCACTTCTGATGGAAATGTCAATTCGCGAATTGGCAGATAAATAAGCCAATTTGGCTTATTTTTTCATACCAAATTCGATTTTTCTCAACATGATTAACATGAAACTTGATAACAACAAGATTTTGGACTCTTTAACATGATTATAACATATAAAATCTTTACAACACATAATCAAAATCAAGTTTTCATGATTTTTAAAGAAAAACACAATATCAAGCGTTCTTGACGAAAATTGCTATTACGAATTCGTTTTTCAATCAATTCATGTAATTCCAATTGCAATAACTCTAATTTTAACATATTAACATATCCTATGATCAATTTAAACAATAATTTACAAACACATACCAATTTTGACAGTTTAAAAGGCTATTCTTCAAAATTAGTTCTCAGTAAAATACTCTGTACATGATTTCTTCTTGTTTAACGAAATTACAAGGATTGAATTGCTAAAACAACAATATAACTCATATATAATCATCAATATATATATATATATATATATATATATATATACATCACATATATACATCATGATCAAATAATTTACTCAAAAAGCTTTTTACAGAGAAGTTTTAAACTATTAAAATATTGAAGAACATAATAAAATTCATGGAGTTCTAGGATTATACCCTTTCTAGTTTGAATTAGGAGAAGGGATGGAGATGATGATGGGGCTTGCTTCCTCTTTGCTTTCTCAAAGCTTCTTCCTCTTTTCTCTTCTTCATCTCCTTCTTCTATGAGAATTCCCTCTAACTCTCTTCTCTGTTTTTCTTTCTTTGTTCTTCTAAAACTAACTGACTAATCTTTTAAAGTGTATTATATTATTGATATAATATACATATACATATATCATATATAGAACCTATAATATTAATAAGTATTATACTAATTACTATATTAACTACTAATAAGTATATAAGTTACAAAAATTTGAAATTGAATAGCCATAAGGCCATGTTTGGGTAAAACCATACTATTTTAAAAAAACTAACTTTTTGAGCTTAAGGCCTTGTTTGGAAAAATAAGATTAAAAGAGGTGCAAGGGTCTCGTTTGACAAAGATCTTTTAAAACTCTTTTCTCTATTTAATAAATCCTTTTAACACATACTTTAATGTTACACTTTAATTAATTAAATCTTTACATTCTAATTTAATTAATAAAAATCTAACATCAATTAATTAAATAACAATTATAATTACTCGCTAATTATAATTTCATGTAATCCTCACCACATAAATCATCTAATTTAATTATCTCAATTAAATTAGAATTATACTATAAAATCAATATACATCAATTAAATTAAATATTAAATAATCATTTAATTAATATATAACTCTTAATTAAATTACTCCACAAAATCACATAATTTATTTATTTAATTCAATAAATAAATCACATAAAATATTTATTTACTCAATAAATATGTAAAATCTCAATCGTTACAATCTTCACTCCTTAAAAGGATTCTGTCCCCAGAATCACACATAATAAAAAAAAATCTCATCTGTTACATTCTTCCCCCTTAAAAGGATTCTGTCCCCAGAATCGATATATAAGGGGTTACACAAATTAATTAAACAAATAATTGAGGATACAATTTCCTCATTACATCTTCGAGTTCCCACGTGACTTCTTCAGCACTGTGGTTCCTCCAAATTACCTTAACAGAAGGTATCATTTTATTCCTAAGTACTTGTTCCTTTCTATCAACTATTTGAACAGGCACTTCTTCGTATGTCAAGTCTTTATCAAACTGTAAAGGCTCGTATTCTATTACATGCTTATAGTCGTGTTTGTAAGGTCGTAACACAGAAATATAGAATACGTTGTGTATATTGTCTAGCTCCGAAGGTAACGCCACCTCGTAAGCTACTTCACCAACTTTTCGTAGTACCTCAAAAGGCCAAATAAATCGGGGACTCAGCTTCCCCTTCTTGCCAAATCGAATCTTCCCCTTCCAAGGAGATACCTTCAGGAAAACGAAGCTTCCTAGTAAGAATTCTCGATTCTGTCGTTGTTGATCGGTATACTTCTTTTGTCTATCTTGAGCAGCAACCAATCTTGTTCTGATCAGCTTCATAATTTCAGCAGTTTGTTGCACCAATTCCGGTCCCAACAGCTGACGTTCACCGACTTCATCCCAGCACAAAGGAGTTCTGCATTTTCTGCCGTATAACGCTTCGTAAGGAGGCATACCGATACTCGCGTGGTAACTATTGTTGTAGGCGAACTCCACCAACGGTAGATGATCATCCCAGCTTCCCTTGAAGTCTATAACGCAAGCTCTCAACATGTCCTCTAGCGTCTGAATCGTTCTCTCGTTTTGGCCGCCGGTCTGAGGATGGTATATTGTACTCATTCACAATTGTGTTCCCAGACACTCTGTGACACCCCCAAATCCGGTATCTAAATTTCCACAGGATTTGATGTTCACTATTCAAATATCATACAACTATCTACCCATAAATATTAAAATTCATTTAATAGATAAATAAATCATCATCTCCCTATAATAGGGTTACAACATCTGAAATAATAAATACATATAAAATTCCAGGTCATACTTAACCTTAAATCTTTGTTGCGGAAACGTAAACAAATAAGTCTTAAACATTACACATTAGTCTTGAACTTAACATTTCAATAACATCACAAGTCTTCAAAACTTGTTAGCTTTTGCTTTGCCCTTGCTACTAGAAGGTTCATCACATCTTTCATTCTTAGCTGCAATGTTATTATGCAAGAGTGAGCACGAATGCCCGCAAGTATAAAAATATGACAATAATAACATGCGAGTAAAATCAAAGAAATCTGAATAACAGAAAGCTCAACTTTTGAATCAAGAATAATAATCGAGAGTCAAATTACATCTGAGGGTCATAAGACCTTGAACTATGTCCTAGGTTGTCAAGTATATTAACCTTTAAACCTTTCACAGTCATAAGACTATAGACTTTACTTCTCGTACTTAGGGAGATCAGCCCTTCGTACCGATACTGTGCACGATACCTCCACGCTTAAAGTGTTGGGTTTGTACGAAATCGTGACGCAGTCAAATTGCAAAAATTAGCGGAAGCATGGTATATCAGAGTTTAAAAAATTTCTACAAAACCATTACCCGGATCATCCTTTATGCAAATTATTAATTTAAAACGATAAATAAGAAGTTATGGAATCATACCCTTGTAGAACGAAGCTTCCACAGGTACTAGTTCAACTCCTTGTTCTTCGTGATCTCCTTGAATTTCCGGGTTAGATTCCTTTCTTTGATCAACGTTAGCCACCCAAGTGTTTGGCCTCTAGAGGTGATCCACCAAGGAAGATGAATTATCAAGAAGGAGGGTGTTTGGCTTAACCTTAGTTTTCTATCCTCTATAGAAAAGGAGTACTCTCCAACAATTGGAATTACATCAATCTAATATCTATTATAAGACTTCTCTTATATAGACATTGGTCAACCCTTCTAATCCTATTAGACATGGGATTTCTTTTAATTAATTAAACTCCTTTAATTAATTTAGGCTTCCCACCACATGGGAATAATTAATTAAATTCATTTAATTAATTTGTCTCCTAATCTTATTAGGAATAAATGAGAGTACTAAATATTAAATTAATTACTAAACTCCTTTAGAAATTAAAATAATAATAATTGTAATAATATTAATAAGACTCCTCTTATTAATTTATATTTAATATTTCCAAAATATTAAATAATAAACATTAAGCTATTTAATTTATTCTATCACCATAGATTAAATTAATTATACTTAATGCATTATTACGATTATGCCATTACCTTCTTAAATAATTATTCTTCCTTTTATGGTGTGACCCTTTAGGTTCTCCATATTAAACCGGTTGTGAATAAATCAATTAAAATAATTTTAATCTTATTTAAATAAATAAATTAAACTAATAATTTATTTAAATAAATAATATTTATTCTACAATAGGGATAAGCCTCCCTAGCGATCAACGACTTTCCAGATAATATAGATTTCAACATTAATCAAAAAGAACCTGTGAGTAAATAGTTACCGTACAATTCAATCCTTCCACCATACAATGTCCCAATTAAATATAAGACATGGATTTACTGTCAAGTCTTATTTTATTTAATTATATGTATTTCGATTAGAAAATGCACAACTCCAAATAATGCAAATTAGAAACTCCTTTCTAATTTCATTTCACCTTGGCCAAGGATTCCTGGGTTGTCATTTAACGAATCACATAGGACATATCTCCTCTTTTACTAGAGGTGGTAGATTCTTTATTGATCATTCATTATCTCCATATGTAACTCATTATACCCAAGCATACCCTATATATGCCTTAAAAGGTCTTAAGGAATAAGTCAAAGTATAATTTGTTACATACAAGATACTATGATGATCTCAAGTCCAAGGATTACTTGTACTACTATCACATTAGGAATTCCTATTGACAGGCGAGTAAATCTCCATTAGGTATTCCATAGCGAATCACGTTCAGTGAACTTATTCTCCAATAAGCACCTACATACTTACTTTAGTGTCTCCACACAAATGATCATGAGATCAATCATCCTCATCCAATGAGCAAGCAACATATGTACCAATCTATCCGGATTTACTAATCCCCTTTTTAGTAATCCCACGATTGGGAACTATTTTAGTTTTAAAACTTTCTAAGAATTTAGATCTCATTAGCATGATCATCATCATGATTCTAAAAGCATTGCTTAAAACTATGGGTTATTTACATATTATAAAAACAGCAACATGTAGATAATTAAATGCCTTTAATAAATGAATATTTTATTAATAAATAAATAAGATTGTTTACAAAGTACGTGCTTTATCATCATACATGATTGGCTTGTATGCACACTACTATCAATCTCCCACTTGCACTAAAGCCAATCGCCATGGTATCTCATACCCATCTTCTCTAAGTGACGATCAAACTGCTGTTGTGTTAAAGCTTTAGTAAATGGATCTGCAATGTTATCTTGAGAGTCTACACGCTCCAAGGTGACGTCTCCTCTTTCAATGATCTCCCTGATCAAGTGAAATCGCCGCAACACGTGTTTAGATTTCTGATGAGACCTGGGTTCCTTAGCCTGTGCAACTGCTCCTGTGTTGTCACAGTAAATGGGAACTGCTTCTCCAATGCTAGGAACCACACCAAGTTCAGTTATGAACTTCTTCATCCAAACAGCTTCCTTTGCAGCTTCACTTGCAGCTATATACTCTGCCTCTGTCACTGAATCAGCAACTGTTTGCTGCTTGGAACTCTTCCAACTCACTGCGCCTCCGTTCAAGGTAAAAACATACCCCGAAACAGATTTACTGTCATCTTGGTCCGTTTGAAAACTTGAGTCTGTGAAGCCCTCGAGTTTTAATTCAGACCCACCGTAGATAAGAAAAATATCTTTAGTCCTTCTCAAGTACTTTAGGATATTTTTCACTGCCTTCCAGTGCTCTTCTCCAGGATTCGACTGGTATCTGCTCGTTACACTAAGTGCATGAGCAACATCCTGTCTAGTATATATCATACCGTACATGATAGATCCTATTGCAGAAGCATAAGGGATCTTACTCATACGGTCTCTCTCCTCAGGTGTCTTTGGGGCCTGTTTCTTGGAGAGATGTATTCCATGGCTCATCGGCATGAGACCTCTTTTGGAATCTTTCATGCTAAACCTCTTTAGCATCGTATCAATGTACGTTCCTTGGGATAAACCAAGCATCCTTTTAGATCTATCTCTATAGATCTTTATCCCCAAAATATAGGATGCTTCTCCCAAGTCCTTCATGGAGAAGTGTTTAGATAACCAGATTTTAATTGATTGTAGCATAGGAATGTCATTCCCTATCAGTAATATATCATCAACATATAATACAAGGAATGAAATTACGCTCCCACTAACCTTCTTGTACACACATGGTTCATCGTCATTTTTGATAAAATCAAACTCTTTGATTGTCTCATCAAAACAAATGTTCCATCTACGAGAAGCTTGCTTCAATCCATAAATGGATCGTTGCAGCTTACAGACTTGATTTATTCCAACCTTTGAAACAAATCCCTCTGGCTGTGTCATATACACATCCTCCTCAAGTTTTCCATTGAGGAAGGCCGTTTTCACGTCCATCTGCCAGATCTCATAGTCGTTATAAGCTGCAATTGCAAGCAAAATCCGAATGGACTTGAGCATAGCTACTGGTGAAAAGGTTTCATCATAATCAACTCCTTGTCTTTGTTTGAAACCTTTTGCAACCAGTCGGGCCTTATAGGTCTCCACCTTGCCGTCCGCTCCAGTCTTTCTTTTAAAGACCCATTTACACCCAATAGGGTTAATGCCTTCAGGTGGTGAAACCAAAGTCCATACTTTGTTTTCATACATGGAGTCCATTTCGGATTTCATGGCTTCAAGCCATTTCCCTGAGTCTTTATTACTCATGGCCTGTTCGTAATTCAATGGATCATCATCATTCATGATGCGTACCTCATCGTCATCCTCTACAACGAATCCATACCTCTCAGGTATCTTCGGTACTCTTCCAGATTTACGAACAGGGTGTGGTATAGTAGGTTCTTCTACTTGGTCAGGTACCTGACTTTGATCCGTGGTAATTTATGGTTCTTGAGCTTCTTCAAGATATATCTTACTCCCACTGACCCCTTCATGGATAAACTCCTTTTCCAAGAAGGCAGCATGTTTCGCAACAAACACCTTTTGATCAGTTGGATGATAGAAATAATACCCTACAGTTTCTTTAGGGTATCCCACAAATCTACACTTTTCGGATTTAGTTTGTAGCTTATCATGTTCAAACTTTTTGACATAAGCTGGACAACCCCAAGTCTTAACATGCTTAAGATTTGGTTTCCTCCCCTTCCACATCTCATATGGAGTCTTTGGGGCGGATTTGGTAGGTACCTTGTTAAGTAGGTATGCAGCCGTTTCTAGGGCATATCCCCAGAAGAAAATTGGAAGGTCGGTAAAACTCATCATGGATCGAACCATGTCTAACAGTGTTCGATTTCTCCTTTCAGATACTCCATTTAACTGTGGTGTACCTGGAGGAGTCCATTGTGAGATTATACCATTTTCTTTGAGACAATTGAGAAACTCACCGCTTAAGTATTCTCCGCCTCGATCTGATCGAAGTATCTTTATACTCTTGCCCGTTTGTTTCTCTACTTCACTTCTGAACTCTTTGAACTTATCAAATGATTCTGACTTGTATTTCATTAAATACACATATCCAAATCTTGAGTGATCATCAGTGAAAGTAATAAAATAAGAATACCCACCCCGTGCACTTGTTGTCATAGGCCCACAAACGTCTGTGTGAATCAATGTCAACAACTCTGTAACTCTTTCTTCTCTTCCACTAAAAGGAGATTTAGTCATTTTACCCATGAGACAAGATTCACAAGTTGGATATGATTCATAATCGGATAGCTCGAGGAGCCCATCTTAATGCAACTTGGATAATCTTGTTTCATTGATATGACCGAGTCTACAGTGCCACATGTAGGTATAATTAATATCATCTCTTTTCCTTTTCTTAGTTTGTTCAATTTGAAATATATTTTCTTGTAAGTCAAGTGTATAAAGTCCATTTCGCAAATTTCCAATACCATATAAAACATCGTCTTTATAAATAGAACAACTATTGTTCTTTATAACAACGTTAAATCCTTCCATATCCAATACAGAAATTGAAATAATGTTTTTAATAATATTCGGAACATAATAACAATTATTAAGATAAATGGACTTGCCCGAAGGCATTGCTAAATAATAAGTTCCTACAGCTAATGCAGCAACCTTTGCTCCATTCCCTACTCGTAGGATCACCTCATCATTGTTCAGCTTTCTACTTCTGACCAGTCCCTTCACATTATTACATATGTGAGAACCACAGCCGGTATCCAATACCCAAGTAGAATTTTAACTTTCTGAAAAATTAATTTCAATCATGAACAAACCTTGATTGGAAGTCGAAGATTCTCCAAGCTTCTTGTCTGCCAGAAACTTCTTGCAGTTTTTCTTCCAATGACCCGGCTCGTTGCAATGGAAGCACATTCCTTTGCTAGCTGGATCAGGTTTCTTTTGTTCCTTTTCTTTCCCCTTTCCCTTAGCCTTCTTGGATTTCTTCTTTCAGAAGATACCTTAGGTCTCTTCCTTTTATTGGAAGAATCCACCATCAAGATATGGTTCTTCTTGGATGGGAAGTGACCTTCTACACTTTTCAGCATGTTAAGCAGCTCAGGCAAGCTGACATCTAGCTTATTCATGTGAAAATTAACCACAAACTGCGAGAAGGTCTCAGGGAGTGACTGCAAGACCAAGTCTTGACTCAACTCCCCATCCATGACGAACCCAAGCTGTCCAAGGCGTTCAATCAAATTGATCACTTTCAGGACATGAGTCTCGATGGCAGTACCCTCGGTCATCCGAGATCGGAAGAGCTCCTTAGATATCTCATATCTAGCAGTCCTACTCTGTTCACCATACAACTCCTTGAGGTGAAGCAGCATAGCAGGAGCATCCATTTTTTCGTGCTGACGCTGAAGCTCGTTATTCATGGATGCGAGCATGATGCATTGAGCCACAGATGCATCATCTTGCCACTTATTGAAAGTGACAATCTCTTCCTCAGAGGCTGTTTCTGAAACAGATTCAGGGACAGTTGAATTTAGGACAGAAGAAATCTTTTCAGCAGTGAGAACAATTCTCAGATTTCTTAGCCAGTCCTCATAATTCGGCCCGGTAAGCTTGTTTGCATCAAGTATGCTTCGTAGTGAGATTAGTGATTTAGACATTTTTAAAATTCTGCATGTGAAAAATAACATTTTAGCAAACATTCATTTTATTAATTTTGCATACCAAAATAAATTTAGGTCTTTATTTTAAATTGGTATCTCCCACTATTTTCATCAAACTATATTACCCTCACTTATATAGTTCGGCAACATCTAATTAAAGATTTGCTAGTGAGAATAAGGATCTCATTTCAAATGTATATAACCTTGTGGATAGCACAACAAGCGATATACAAATAAATAGGTAGACAACTCTTGTCAATTACAACACTATATAACTCCTTTTTTTTTTTTTGCCTCTTAAATCATAATGGTCAAGTGTGTGCACATCCGAACTAAAATGATTTAAGTTAAGTCCAGCCTAGCACTTCCATAAATTCAAAAAAGAAAAATGTTCGTCCTTGTGGATAGCACAACAAGACTAGATTGTTCAATTTTCTTGATAAGCATCAAATGTGATTAATTAACATCTTAAATACGCAATACTCGCCTTGTGGATAGCACAACAAGCTCATATTAAATATTTAATACTCTATTAATTTATCATGCTAGAAGGCGACGTTCGATATTCCAAATATCATTTGAACGCTTCGGACTTAATATTATTTCTTTGAGGGGTTTGCTATTATTTGTCTCATCTTGTTTAGCGCGCATGCACATATATATATAAAATACGCGTCATTTTATTAAACATGCGAAGCATGTTTGCATAAAATATAATATATATAATATTTAGCATGCAATATAGAATATTATATTCTACCCGGATTGATTATGGACTTTTATTCTAGTTTGGTTCACTAGAGCCACCAAGTGAACCAAAAGGTCAAACCTAGGAGTGCAAGAATTTAAATTTAAATATAACTATTACATTTAAACACGGGCTCCATACAAACGGGTCTTCACGCGCTCCTTGCTCCTTGGTCTCCAATTTCTTCAAGATAATTCTAACTATTCTTATTACATTAAACTATTTAATTTAAATAGAAACCTTGATCAACAGTCAAGGGGAAGTACATAGGAGGGAGATAGAATTTTACATCAAGAAAAAAAAATTAGAGATGACGAGGTACGCAGACCCCATTTAATAAAACCCATTCATTTAAGCATTCAACTAAAATAAAATCCAATCACATTGGTCAAATAGTCCATAATCAATCCCCATTTATTTTCATACATATCACTATATATATCAATAAATAAATATTCATCTCATGAATTAAAACATTCCATATATATATGAGTATCATTTAATGGGCAATTTTAAATTGCATGAAATCCAATTTCAAGATTAAAATAAACTCTTTATTTTAATTATAAAATTATTTAGAATATAATATATAAATATATCATATTTATTTTTTAAAAAGAAGTCACCTTCTTTTATTAAAAGAGTCCTGCAGGTTTATTAAAAAAGTCCTTTCATGATGGGTCACCTTCTTTTTGGATTAAGAAAGAGACAACACCTATCTTTGCAGAATTCAAGATTAGCACCAAAAAAAAATTGTGATTCGTCCCAAAAAAAAGTCTTTTTTTATTTTTTTTTATTTTTTTTTAAATATAATTTTATACAATAAAATTATGCCCAATAAATTATTTTAAATACATACCCATATGTATATGAAATCAAAAATAAATTAATAATTGCATAAAGATTTGGCTCTGATACCACTGTTGGGTTTGTACGAAATCGTGACGCAGTCAAATTGCAAAAATTAGCGGAAGCATGGTATATCAGAGTTTAAAAAATTTCTACAAAACCATTACCCGGATCATCCTTTATGCAAATTATTAATTTAAAACGATAAATAAGAAGTTATGGAATCATACCCTTGTAGAACGAAGCTTCCACAGGTACTAGTTCAACTCCTTGTTCTTCGTGATCTCCTTGAATTTCCGGGTTAGATTCCTTTCTTTGATCAACGTTAGCCACCCAAGTGTTTGGCCTCTAGAGGTGATCCACCAAGGAAGATGAATTATCAAGAAGGAGGGTGTTTGGCTTAACCTTAGTTTTCTATCCTCTATAGAAAAGGAGTACTCTCCAACAATTGGAATTACATCAATCTAATATCTATTATAAGACTTCTCTTATATAGACATTGGTCAACCCTTCTAATCCTATTAGACATGGGATTTCTTTTAATTAATTAAACTCCTTTAATTAATTTAGGCTTCCCACCACATGGGAATAATTAATTAAATTCATTTAATTAATTTGTCTCCTAATCTTATTAGGAATAAATGAGAGTACTAAATATTAAATTAATTACTAAACTCCTTTAGAAATTAAAATAATAATAATTGTAATAATATTAATAAGACTCCTCTTATTAATTTATATTTAATATTTCCAAAATATTAAATAATAAACATTAAGCTATTTAATTTATTCTATCACCATAGATTAAATTAATTATACTTAATGCATTATTACGATTATGCCATTACCTTCTTAAATAATTATTCTTCCTTTTATGGTGTGACCCTTTAGGTTCTCCATATTAAACCGGTTGTGAATAAATCAATTAAAATAATTTTAATCTTATTTAAATAAATAAATTAAACTAATAATTTATTTAAATAAATAATATTTATTCTACAATAGGGATAAGCCTCCCTAGCGATCAACGACTTTCCAGATAATATAGATTTCAACATTAATCAAAAAGAACCTGTGAGTAAATAGTTACCGTACAATTCAATCCTTCCACCATACAATGTCCCAATTAAATATAAGACATGGATTTACTGTCAAGTCTTATTTTATTTAATTATATGTATTTCGATTAGAAAATGCACAACTCCAAATAATGCAAATTAGAAACTCCTTTCTAATTTCATTTCACCTTGGCCAAGGATTCCTGGGTTGTCATTTAACGAATCACATAGGACATATCTCCTCTTTTACTAGAGGTGGTAGATTCTTTATTGATCATTCATTATCTCCATATGTAACTCATTATACCCAAGCATACCCTATATATGCCTTAAAAGGTCTTAAGGAATAAGTCAAAGTATAATTTGTTACATACAAGATACTATGATGATCTCAAGTCCAAGGATTACTTGTACTACTATCACATTAGGAATTCCTATTGACAGGCGAGTAAATCTCCATTAGGTATTCCATAGCGAATCACGTTCAGTGAACTTATTCTCCAATAAGCACCTACATACTTACTTTAGTGTCTCCACACAAATGATCATGAGATCAATCATCCTCATCCAATGAGCAAACAACATATGTACCAATCTATCCGGATTTACTAATCCCCTTTTTAGTAATCCCACGATTGGGAACTATTTTAGTTTTAAAACTTTCTAAGAATTTAGATCTCATTAGCATGATCATCATCATGATTCTAAAAGCATTGCTTAAAACTATGGGTTATTTACATATTATAAAAACAGCAACATGTAGATAATTAAATGCCTTTAATAAATGAATATTTTATTAATAAATAAATAAGATTGTTTACAAAGTACGTGCTTTATCATCATACATGATTGGCTTGTATGCACACTACTATCATAAAGCATCATCAATTCCCCTTTAATAGGGTTGTTCATCTCAGTTTGACATCAGAGTCCGCACCAAATAAAATTTGGTTTGGATAATTCAATAGTAGTTCTAAAATTTAGAATGCTCATCGACTATGGACTAGTCGAATCAATAAGGGTTCGCTAGTCTTAAAAGATTCAACAATATATGATATTCAATTTGAATAACAACTTCTCAAGGGTATACAATCGAATAAGTATTGTATACTGAAATTATACTTTTAAAAGAATCATAATATCTCATATGAAATTCTGAACTTGAATAATCAAGAATAAGAACTTGCTCAACAACAGTAATTAAGCATACAACACTTGCACAATTTAAAGAGTATAGTTAGGAAACTTGCCTCGTGCGCAAGCTACAATTATAATTCACGTTCTTTAATTACTCTTACCTATCAATACATTCACAATATCAATTAATCACAGGATCGATATGATTATCGATTCACGACAGTGTTCTTCGAACTCATTATTAGGTTTTTCAAATAATGGTTTTAAGTCAAATAATTAACTTATTAATCAATCACATAACCTAAGTTATTAATCTTGTATTAACATCTTATCACTTACATACCATGTCTTCATGTTTATTAGATTTAAAACACATTACTCAAAATTTAACACTTATAAATTTTTTTTAATTTTTCCAAATAGGCACGGCCGCGCGGCATTAATCCTTTGGCACGGCGCGGCCGCGCGGCTACGAATTTCCAGAATCTCGCGAAGAACACAAAACTCAACCATTTTCTTCCAATTTACACCAATACACTGATTTGTGATGTTACCCATGAAGTATAAACTTTATAGGAACATCATAAATCACTTTTTAGCATGTTTCTAACATTTTAAATCACGTAATTACACAATTTAAAACATTTAATTTCACTGTTCTTCATAATTTTGTCAAGTTTGATAAAAAAAAATATGAAATTTCTCATTACGGATTCGTTATAACACCGAATCCGTTCATTCCAATTCTATTTTCTTTGTTATAACATATACAATCATAATCATGTGTCAATTTTAATTAAAACATATGATTACAGCATTTATTTCACCCATATGGGTTATTCACCCATATTCAATACTCTGTATTTTATACAACCCAATTATCAACAAAATTACATGGTGTGATCAGTGTAAATCATGTATACATGATTCAACACACACTACTAATCATATATCAATATTTATATGATCATATCTTACTTAATTTCTCAAAACAATCATTAACAGAGAAATTTTTACAAAGACGTATAAGAACTCTGTAACTTTTCAAAAACCCAATTAAGGCCAAATTGCATGATTTTGATCATTTTAAATCATTCATACCAAATATAAAACACGATATAATCACACACACACACACACATATATATATATATAGACATATCATGACTTAATTTCAAAACTAGTTTTTACAGAAACTTTCAAATACGCATTGAAGAACTTTGAGAAAATATAAATTATGAAAACCTAAAAGAAGGGAATTACCCTTTTGAAGATGATGAAGATGAATACACTCGCAGAAAACACAGTGATTTCTCAATTTCTTTTCTCTCTATCTCTCTCAATTCTTCTTCACAGAACTCTATCTATTCTCTCTAACTTCTAACTTTGAAAAATAATGTAAACGTCTGACAAAATATACATATATATGTATATAATCTACCGTTGTATTAAATAACGGACTAACCTCTATAAGGGCCTTGTTTGGCTAACACACTAATTCTTTTTCCATTTATTTTAATTAACTAATTTACTATATAGTTAATTGTCACACTATTAATTACTCAATTAATTTTATTTAAATCAATTAAATAAAATATAATAACTTTACATTAATTCATATTGTCACATAATCAATATTCTTATTTATTAATTATGTTAATTCATTAATTAATTATTAAATTAATTAGAGTAACATTATGCTTATTTAATTAATTCATTTAATCAAATAAACTCAATTAAATATATACATTGAACTATTAAATTACTACACATTAATTTAATTAATGTAACACATATAATTAAATTAATCTACCACAATCTTATGAATTAATTATTTAACTCAATAATTAAATCATCAAAAATATTTATTTATTTCAATAAATATTCAAATAACTGTACAAAATTCTCGTTCGTCACACACTCTTGCAAACGCTTCCAGAAATTCGACGTAAAACGAGGATCTCTGTCGGACACAATTGACACCGGAACACCGTGTTGAGAAATATCCTCCTTGATGTACAGCTTCGCCAATTGTTCTAAGTTGTACTTAATATTGATCGGTAGGAAGTGGGCTGATTTCGTCAGTCGATCCACTATCACCCATATCGCATCAAATCCCTTCTGAGTCGCTAGAAGACCAACCACGAAATCCATCGTGATATGCTCCAACTTCCACTCTGGAATTTCCAACGAATGTAGCAACCCGCTAGGTCTCTGGTGTTCTGCTTTGACTTTCTGGCAAGTTAGATATTTTGCAACGCATTCAGCAACATCCCTCTTCATATTCGGCCACCAGAAATGGTGCCCAAGATCCTGGTGCATCTTCATACTCTCAGGGTGAATCGAATATCTCAAGTTGTGAGATTCGCTCAAAATCTCGTCTTTGACTTCTGGTACTGGCGGTACCCAGATTCTTCCTTCAAATCGTAGCAGACCTTCATTATCGATCTTGAACTTGAACTTTTCGCCATCGGCTATTCTCTTTTGAATCTTCTCGCATTCTTCGTTGTGAAGTTGTGCTTCTTTCACTTTGTCTACCAAAGTAGAACCAGTAGTTACTTGAAATAACTTCTCATCCGACTCCTTCAGAAACTTCACTTCTAGTTCTAATCTAGCCATCTGTTCTATCAACTGATCCTGATCAGTTAACATGTTTAGCTTCTCCCGACCTTTTCTGCTCAAAGCGTCGGTGACGACGTTAGCTTTACTCGGATGGTAAAGTATCTCGCAGTCGTAATCCTTGATCAGTTCCAACCATCTCCTTTGGCGCATGTTCAAATCCTTCTTGGTGAAGATATACTTTAGACTCTTATGATCTGTGTATATCTCACACTTCTCTCCATATAAGTAGTGTCTCCATATCTTCAGAGCAAACACTACTGCCACCAATTCTAAGTCATGTGTCGGATACCCTTTCTCGTAATCCTTCAGCTGGCGTGATACATAGGCAATGACCTTGCCGCTCTGCATCAGCACACAGCCTAATCCCTTATGTGAGGCATCACTATATACTACAAAATTCCCCGTACTATCCGGTAAGGACAACACAAGCGCAGTACTCAACCTCTTCTACAAATCTTGAAAACTTTCCTCACACTTTTCTGTCCAAACAAACTTGACTGTTTTACGAGTCAAATTCGTCAACGGGGTTGCGATCTTGGAAAAGTCTTGGATAAATCTCCAGTAATAACCTGCCAATCCCAAGAAACTCCTAACTTCAGACGGTGTTTTTAGCTGATCCCAATTCATTACCATTTTAACTTTCGACAGATCTACCGAAATCCTCTCTTTGTCCATCACGTGGCCAAGAGATTACACAGGTTCCAACCAGAATTTGCACTTCAAGAATTTTGCATAAAGCTTCTCTCGTCTCAGCGATTCTAAGGTCAGCCTTAAGTGTTCAGTGTGTTCTTCCTTGGTTTTGGAGTAAACCACGATGTCATCTATAAACACCACCACGAACTTATCCAGGAATAGCTTGAACACCCTATTCATTAAATCCATAAATGCAGCTGGGGCATTCGTTAGACCAAACGACATCACTAAGAACTCGTAATGTCCATACCGAGTTCTGAAAGCCATTTTTGGTAAATCTTCTCTCCTCACCTTCAACTGATGATACCCACTTCTCAAATCAATTTTCAAGAAGTATCTAGCCCCTTTTAGTTAATCGAACAAGTCATCGATCCTAGGTAAATGATACCTATTCTTGATCGTAACTTTGTTCAATTCCTTATAGTCAATGCAAAGACGCATCGATCCATCCTTCTTTTTCACGAATAAAACTGGCGCTCCCCACGGCAAAACGCTCGACTAAATATACTTCTTGTCCAGCAATTCTTGAAGTTGAACCATCAGTTCCTTCATCTCGATTGGAGCCATTCGGTACGGAGCCTTCAAAATTGGAGAAGTTCCCAATGCTAAGTCGATCACTAACTCTATCTCCCTATCTGGTGGAAGTCCTAGTAAATCATCCGAAAACATGTCCACATACTCCCTAACCACTGGTATCTCTTCTAACTTCGGGCTCTCTTTACGCGTATCTACTATATAGGCTAGATATCCTACACAGCCTTGCGTCAAAAGTTTCTTGGCTTGCATAACCGTCAGACAACTCGCTTGTCTAGGCGATTTACTACCATAGAACACTACTTTTGACGGAGTCGTAAGTTTACCGACTTCTTCTGACAGTCGATTACCGCCCCATGGTTGAATAACCAGTCCATCCCCAATATGACATCGAATTCCCCAAGTTTTATCAGAATCAAACCCTTAGCTCCTGACCCTTAATGTCCAATCTATAATTCTTGTAAACAAACCTAACAGGAATAACCTCCCTATTTGCAATTTCCATGTTCAAGGGGTAAGCTAACTCCTCTATAGGTAAGTCTAGGGTCTTAGCAAAATCATCAGATATGAATGAACAAGTAGCACCCGAATCAAATAATACATATACATTTATACTATTGACCGGAATAATACCTGCCACCACATCTTTTGATTGCACAGCGTCCTGCACCGTCATGTTGAATGTGCGGGCAGTGGGTCGAACGAGTTGCAGTGGCGACGGTCCAACGATAGTAAGAGTGCTGCCGTTGCCATTTCCTCTATTTCCCTGTTGACTCTGCCGCTGGCTTCTTTAGGCAATTATGAGCCATGTGATCCTTGGATCCACATGTATAGCAAGCTCCCTTCTTCGGGTTTGTGCAATTCGACGCGATGTGGCCTTCCTGACCACAGTTGTAGTACACCCATTTCCCTTTCATGCAGACTCCAGTGTGAGTCTTCCCGCATGTAGCACATGCTTCGAGCTTCCTCTTCTGCTGGCCTCCCTACTAACTCCCAGCAGAGGTATTGTCGTTCCACTTCCTTTTCTGATGGATAGTCCCGCTACCACCAGCCTTGTTTTTCGTCTTAATCTTCTTCTTCTTGTCCTGGTTGAATTTAGTCACGGCGTCGCTCCCTCCTTCAGTGAGAATGGCCTTCTCTAGGACTGCTGCAAATGTGTTCAGCTAGAACATAGAGACCTTGCTGTAGAGCCAGGGTTTCAGTCCCTGCTCAAACCTCCTCGCCTTCCTAGCGTCCGTGCTAACCTGATAAGTAGCGAACCTGGACAACTCGTTAAACTTTGCGGCATATTCCGACACCGTCATTCCCCTTTGCTTAAGCTGTAGAAATTGGACCTCCATCTGGTTTTGCGAGCTCTCGGGAAAGTACATTTCAAATAACATCTCTTTGAAATGTTCCCACGGTATCGTTCCTTCTCCCTCTCTGGTCTTGTTGGCTTTCCACCAAAAACTAGCATCCGACTTTAACATGAAAGTCGCGAATGCCATCTTCTGGTCTTCACAGACTTTAGCAATGTCGAAGACCTTCTCCATTTGCATTACCCATATTTGGGCATATATAGGGTTTGTCGACCCCTTGAACTTAGGTGGTCCTACTGCCTTAAACTCTTTAAAAGTAGTACCTTGCACTTGCAGCTGATTTGTAAGTGCCCCAGTCAGTAGGTTCACTAACTACTGAACCGAGTTGGGATTTGTTTCATCGTTATTGTTGTTGTTGTTCGTCGAACCCTTGGGGTTTTGACGTGTAGATCTTCTCTAGGAGGCATTTTCTATTAAGAAAATATTATTATTAGATCCTTTATTCAATTCTTAAGTATTCAAGTTCATACTTAGACGTTTAAATAACTCAGTTCACATAGAACACATAACACATCAATAAACTTCTTTTATTCATTACTCGTAAATTTTAAAAATATAGAATAGATAGCATCTCTGCTATTTACATCATCTTTCCTGAATTGAAACAAGTTGCAGGATTACATTATTAACTCATCCCATTCTTATCTCAAATTATGGTATTTACATTTATTATAAAAAGAAACACATAATTAAGGACTCTACTATCTAGGCATGTTAAGACGTCGCACAGCCTCTCTGCGTTCTTCCTCCATTACCTAAACAATGTTCTTCGATCCACCACATACAATGGTAAACCTTGAAACTGAGCTGGGTAATAGAAGACACGATCCTGTGCTCTATCTATAGTAGTATGGAATGCGTATTCTATTTCCCTCAGCTTGGCCCTCTTGGCTTCGACCTCGTCTTCAGCTCGATCAGCTCATTGAGTAGCCGTCAAGCTTGTCTCCTCAGCTCTGGCACGCTTCATCGGCTCCTCCTGGATGTCTTGTCTCATCTTTTCTATCTCGGCTCGAGCCTCGTCTCTATCATTCTCAATGTGAATTAGCTTCCACTGTGCTTCTCCTAGCTCACTATCCATCTCTTTGATAGTCTCGTCCCGCTGCTGGATGGTTTCTTCGAGCTCTCCACCTCGACCATGTAGCTCCACATTATTGTCGTAGACTGCCTCGTACATCTCAGCACTAATAGAGTGAGGTGGGAATTCCTCTTCGGGATCCTCTTCCACCTCTGACTCATCGTTGTCCTCTTCCTCTGGAATAGGTGTCAGCTCATTCTCCCGACCAGCTACGGTGATCACTGGAGATGGCTCTCTCCTAACCAGCTGCTCTCAGACAACATGAATTTCTCGGGGCTCCTCCTCTCTAGGCACCTGAGGTTATATCATCTCTAGCCTAACTGGATTCTCCAACGTTCGTCATCCTGACAAAAAATTTTTAAGTTTATTATTACGTGATATCAAACCGTCACTCTTCGAATACTATAACGTAAACACATAGCACATAAGGTAGTTTATTATCTTTACCTATCACCAGTATCTTTTAGATCTATAAGGCTACTACCTAAGATTTTTCCCCACCAAAGGTTCATAACCTAAAGCTTTGATACCAACCTATGACACCCCCAAATTCGGGTACTTCGTTTCCACAAGATTTTGTGTTCACTATCTATATGAAACATACATCTACCCAATAGTAAAGAATTGCAAAATAAATTACAACCTTCACAAATACTTAAATAAAATCTTCTTGAAAAAGGATTACAACTTGTCCAATATAAAATCCTAGGGTTAACTAAACCTTACCATCAATCAAATAAATGCGGCAATAAAACATTATTAACTAAGTCTTATTACAATCAAATATTGAAGATAACAAGTCTTCACTTGCTCATCTTTCCTTTTCCTTTACTTGTTGACGGTACGTCAACATTCTCGGCCTTAACTGCAAGGGGTTATAAAATATGCAAGAGTGAGCAAACAAAAGCTCACTTGAAATACAACAGTGATATGACATAGCTGAATAACTTCGAACGGTTTGAATGGCTTTACTTTCATCAAAATAAAGAATTGAATAATAATTCTTTCATCATATTTAAAATTCGAGTATAGAATTTATTTGAGGGTCATACGACCTTGAACTATGTCCTAGGTTATAAATATTTTTATGTAAAACCTTTAATAGTCATTGAGACTATGGACTTTTAACTCGTACTTAGGGGGATCAGCCCTTCGTACCATATATTGTGGACAACCATCTTAACGCTTTCGCATAAATGTCCCCTAATAAATAGGGTTGTTCATTCTCAGTATTTGAATACAAGTCCGCACCAAAGAAAGTTTGATTTGGATAGATAAGGAAACTTTGGAGTTTCAACTATCATCAACTAGGAGTAGTTGAATCGACTTACAATGCTTTAACAGTTCGATAATATAAGAATTATGAATCAAATGTAAGATACAATAATAGATTTCTTGATAACTAGGCATGCTTTGGAAATAACTTAAAGCAATCGATAGATCACATAGATCTTGCTTGAATAACTAAGTCAAGATCACATTACTTAAATAATACTTCAATACTTATGCTTTACGAATATTTAAATACAGTATAACTTGTACAATACATAACAAGTTAAGAAACGGAAATGAACTTTCATGATATATTGAGCAAGGGTTAGAGAACTTGCACAATGAAAAGATATAATGATAAAGCTTACGTAGCGTACAAGAATGGTTTAGAAAGCTTGCACAAAATTAATAACAAGTTTAGAAATAGAAACTTGCTTAACGTAAAAGAATAAGGAATAGAGAACTTCCCTCAAGCGCAAGATACACTTTAATAATTATAATCACTTCCACAATTACCCTACACATTACGTTATGTTCAAAACATCTATCAGTACCTAACTATAACGTTCCAACCGTTGAACTTCATACTCAAGTTTAACTCACAACGTTGTTTACAACATAGGATGTTAACTAGTCACATACGTGAGTCTATACTCACGACATACATTTCACAAGCTTATAACGCTTTAGATTATTATGTGTACCTTATGAAAGTAATACACCCATACACATGTAACACATTCATATAAGACTTCAAATTATCTTAAACACATCAAAAGTAGGTTATCTCATTACCAATTACACTTAACAAGTCATGAAAATACGTTAGCTAAACAAACATCGCAAGAAAACTCAACAAAACACAAAAAAAAAACCCGAATAGCAGGTTAACCTGCTGGGGCGGGTCCCCCAAGGTAATAAGCCCCGCTGGGGTGGGTCCCACTTCCGGTGGAAGAGCCAGTTCGCGAATTGGCAGAGAAATAAGCCAATTTGGCTTATTTCTTCAAACCGAATTCGATATTTCTCAACATGATTAACATGAAACTTGACAACAACAAAATTTTGGACTCTTTAACATGATTATAACATTTAAAATTCTTACAACACATAATCAAAACCAAGTTTTCATGATTTTTGAAGAAAAACACAATATCAAGCGTTCTTGACGAAAATTGCTATTACGAATTCGTTTTTCAATCAATTCATGTAATTCCAATTGCAATGACTCTAATTTTAACATATTATCATATCCCATTATCAATTTAAACAATAATTGATAAACACATACCAATTTTGACAGTTTAAAAGGCTATTCTTCAAAATTAGTTCTTAGTAAAATACTGTGTTACATGATTTCTTCTTGTTTAACGAAATTACATGGATTGAATTGCTGAAACAACAATATAACTCATATATAATCATCAATATATATATATATATATATATATATATATATATATATATACATCACATATATACATCATGATCAAATAATTTACTTAAAAAGCTTTTTACAGAGAAGTTTTAAACTATTAAAATATTGAAGAACATAATAAAATTCATGGAGTTCTAGGATTATACCCCTTCTAGTTTGGATTAGGAGAAGAGATGGATATGATGATGGGGTTTGCTTCCTTTTTGCTTTCTCAAAGCTTCTTATTCTTTTCTCTTCTTCCTCTCCTTCTTCTCTAAGTATTCTCTCTGACTCTCTTATCTGTTTTTCTTTCTTTGTTCTTATAAAACTAACTGACTAATTTTTTAACGTATATTATATTATAGATATAATGTACATATACATATATCATATATATGTAACATATAATATTAATAAGTATTATACTAATTACTATATTAACTACTAATAATTACATAAGTTACAAAAATTTGAAATTGAATAGCCATAAGGCCATGTTTGGGTAAAACCATACTATTTTTAAAAAACTAACTTTTTGAGCTTAAGGCCTTGTTTGGAAAAATAAGATTAAAAGAGGTGCAAGTGACAAAGATCTTTTAAAACTCTTTTTTCTATTTAATAAATCCTTTTAACACATACTTTAATGTTACACTTTAATTAATTAAATCTTTACATTCTAATTTAATTAATAAAAATCTAACATCAATTAATTAAATAACAATTATAATTACTCGCAAATTATAATTTCATGTAATCCTCACCACATAAATCATCTAATTTAATTATCTCAATTAAATTAGAATTATATTATAAAATCAATATACATCAATTAAATTAAATATTAAATAATCATTTAATTAATATATAACTCTTAATTAAATTACTCCACAAAATCACATAATTTATTTATTTAATTCAATAAATAAATCACATAAAATATTTATTTACTCAATAAATATGTAAAATCTCAATCGTTACAATCTTCACTCCTTAAAAGGATTCTGTCCCCAGAATCACACATAATAAAAAAAAATCTCATCTGTTACATTCTTCCCCCTTAAAAGGATTCTGTCCCCAGAATCGATATATAAGGGGTTACACAAATTAATTAAACAAATAATTGAGGATACAATTTACTCATTACATCTTCGAGTTCCCACCTGTCTAGGAGGGGTTATTTAATTGTGCGTCAGTAAGGAGAAATCCTTATCGGAAGGCCCCCTCTTTCTTGGGAACGACCTGGTTGTCAATATTGTAGTTCTGTAATATTATTTGTGAATAATTAATTATTGATTTATAAGATAAGAAAATATTTATTTTATGCGGATATAAATAAAGGAATTAGTGCTGATGTGTTTTATCAGTATTTTGTCGAAATGGAGGTGTGAAAAATCATCCGTATGTGAATTTCGATCTTTTTCGTTCGGAATTTGGAAAAACTTTCTTCTACAAAGTTGTAGAGAATTAAATTTCTTATAAAATGGACATAAGATTCGTATTTTTCTGATAAAAGAGCTATTTATTATGAATTATTGAAGTTCCGGAATAATTAATTTTTGGGATTATAATTTTTTTTTCACAAAAAATGTTTTTAATATCGGTGGGACCCACTTGTGTATGCTGATCAGAGTGATGTGGTGTGCGTAGGAATTTTTTTAAAATTTTTATTATTTTATTAAATTTTCTACTTTGGCGTTCTAAGCATTTTCCTATAAATAGGGTGCTTAGTTTGGAATTGAAAATTACACCAGAATCATAAGTTTCTTTCTCTATAATATTGAGCGTATTTTGATACTTTGAGTGTTTCTATTCAGTGCAAATTTCCTTAAGTATTATATCCGATATTCTAGTCAGAAGTACTATTCTTTTGATGTAAGGGATATTATATTCTTTTGTAAATGATGTTATTTTTCTCAATATCATTATACCGAAATATTGGTATGAATTTTATTGTGAAAATTTTACCTTTTCATGCCGGGTTTACTATTCACGTATACGGAACTATTCATGAATACGGTACTATTCACAAAAAAATTAAAAAAAAATTCTTTGTCCAAGTTGGCTATTATGGTTCCTATCTTTGATTGGATCTAAGTTTTGATCTTCATTCTTGAATTTTGCTCCACAATTAATTAATATGGAGTATTCTTGAACTTGGATAAACTAAATTATGAATTCCTAATTTTTATCCTTTATCTCACTGGATTCGTTCTTTAAAATATTTTTCATCATCTTCAGTTTTAAATGGTGATATAAAAGACTATTTTTGACCTGTAGTGCAAAGATGGATGATTATTTGACGAATATCTTTGGCCTGTAGTGCAAAGATGAATGATTACCTGATGAATATCTTTGGCCCGTAGTGCAAAGATGGACACGTGTTGAGATGAACATGACCAACTGGTGATACAAATGAATATCTTTGGCTTGTAGTGCAAAGATGAATATTTGATTCAAGATATATATTGATTGATGTTACAGAGATAAAATATTGATTATGGACTTTTAAATCATGGAAGATAGTAGATATTATTTCCTACTTAACTCTTCTGATGCATTGTTAATTCCGCTGCAGTTGTTGACCTAAAACTTGTTGTCCATAATATTTTATCTGATTTGTTGAAGACTATCGATAAATTATTCTGCATTATCTTAGTCATAATATTCTTTACTGGACTAGTTGAGCTCACCCTTTTCATCTATTGTCCTCTTAAGGATATGAGAATGTTGCAGAGACTAGTCGAGGAACAGAGTGATGGGCAGAGTTAGAGCAGTAGTAGTCCTCACTACTTTTGTATAATAGTGTGAAAATAATTGTAACTATTGAGGACTGAATTTGAGTGTTTATATTTCATATTATATACGATTTGTATTGGCACTCACAGCTTGTATGGTCGTCCTGCTCACAACCTTTTGATATAAAAGTTTATATTTGGATTCTATACCATGTGTTTGGCAACTCAAAATGGGTTGGGTGACTAGACCTATTCTAGGGTCGTCACAGCCGTGCCCCACTCAAAGCTAACAGCAGCACGCCCGCACTTGACCGCAGCAACCTGACGGTTTTTAATTTTAAAAATCTAATTTCAAGCCCTAACTCTATATCCATTCAACTTACCCATTCTCTCAAAACACACGCACACCTCTCTTCTCAGATCATATCCTTCAAAATTCCTCTCCTATTTAACTTTCATCTCTTTCTCACACATACCCGAATCCTATACACATACGATACCCAAGCCTTCATTCACATACCATATTTCCATTCCATTCCTTCATAGTAGAATTGCAGATACAGATTTTCAGATATTCAGACTTTGGAAAATTATGTCCTTCATAATTTAGGGTTTGCTCAGGGGATTAAAGAGGAGATTTTGAAAATCAATCTTCAGGGGTTAGGGTTGTGCAGCAGAATACAGAGGTATAAGTTTGGGGGTTTGTCTTCTACATTCATCATCTAGGGTTTGCATAACAAATTTTTCTGAAAGTATCAATGGGGCCAAAGCGAGCACGTTCTGCTACTCTCGGATCACCCGCTCATAGTAGTCAGAGCGAGGACACTGTGGATTTGACTAGGTTCATTAGCCTTGATGCCCAACTGGAGTATTATCGGATCGCGACCAAATAAATTTTAAAGGAGCGGGGTCTGAAACCGACGAAGGAGGATGGTCAATTGCTTGCCATGATTAGAGAGATGGGTTGGCAAGGTGTCTGTGAAACACTGTCGCCTATGCCGTTGGCCATTGTTCGTGAATTCTATGCCAACGCCAAGGAGACACAGAGTGGCTTCTCTTTTGTTAGGGGTAGAAACGTCGATTATCGTCCGACGGCGATCCGTGAGGTGTTAAGTGTGCCTTCAATCCCGGCTGATCGAGTGAATTGGGTTGAGGTGGAGCGGTTTGAGACTGACCTGGATCATTTAATCATTGATTTGTGCGTGCCAGGTGCGAAGTGGAAGTATAGACAGGGCACCGATGAGCACACCACTTTCCCCGCCTCTGCTCTGAATAAATACGCCAAGGCATGGAACCTGTTCTTATGTGCCAATCTGATGCCATCCACTCACCAGCACGAGATTACGGTCGAGAGGGCCATCATTCTATGGGGGATCATTACTGGGAAGCAAATCGATGTCGGTCATTTTCTCCATCAGAACATGTTAGATTTCATGCGAGGCAGTACCACCAGATCAATTCCACAAGCATCAGTGGTGGCTGACCTATGTTCTGAGGCAGCCCTTGACTGGGAGGATGAATAGGTCCAGATGTCGAGTGGGGACATCAATCATGCAACAATTAAGAAGTTTAACGATTGGACTGGTGGCACAGCACATCCGCGGGGCAAAGGATTTATCCTACCGACTCCTCCACCAGTTCCCCCACCGCAGCCAGCAGCAGTAGCCAGTCCTTCCACCGCCATTTCAGGGCCGCAGGATCGCCATATAAGGCGATTGGAGAGGAGGATGGACGCTTTGCATGGAAATTTCTTCACTTTTGCAGATGGACTGACCCGAGCCTTGGGAGAAGCTTTTGCCCAGCAAGGAACGCTAGTGGAGTGGCCTGTCTTTGGTTCTGCCATGCCGTACCCACCACCAGATTGACCACCCGAGGAGGGTGGCCATGCCAATAATTAGGGGAGTTTCCTTACCCTTTACTTCTAATGCGGACATTGAAAATTTTAAGTTTGGGGGTATTGGGAGTAGTTAGAAGTGTAGTTACATTTAGTTTTATTGCATGTTTAGTCTGCATAGTAGCTGCATTTTAGTATTTTGTTAGTTAAATTTTGCATAATAATTTTTTCTATTTTCTTTTGTTTTGTTTATTTAGAATGTGTTTAGTTGCATTACATAGCATAATCCTATGTTTTTAGCCCGTTGAATTCCACTTTGGCCGATGATGATATTGGAATATGATAGATGTTTGAACTCAGTTGATAGTTTAAGCTTAGTTATATCTTCATACATGATGTAATCTATACCTGTTGCTTTGATGTTACCAGATAACACGGTATTGTTATTATTTACTTGTTGGTTAGATTTGCACATGCTTGTCTTCTAAGGGGAAAAATTGGTTTTAATGATAGAATTATGTAAGAAGATGATTAATGGCCTTAATGACACAGAAATGCAAGTTTTGGGGAAAACAGTGGGTATGCATGCTAAATAGGAAAGGAAAAATAAAAATAAAAAGAAAAAGAAAAGAAAATAAATTGAGAAAAAGAAAAATAAATAAATAAACGCCTTGGCTAGCTTAGTCTTGTGGCCTTTGATACTCAAGCAAGTAAGCCCTAGGGGATTGTTTCTACACCCAGCGCCCTAAAGCCTTAATGGTTTGGGAGTCGTTGGTCAAAAACTCGATAAATGGGTATCATTGAAAAGCCTAAGAGGGCTTAGCATTGCACAGTCGGGTGTAACCACGGAAAAGTGCGAATATCGCCCTCGTGTGTGAATAAAACATAATAAACCCTTGTTGAACCTTGGCTTGTATCAATGTGTTGGATTAGTCGTTGTTTTATATATTTGAAAAATTCTTGACTTACAACCTCAGTTTTCCTTCCTTAGAAGTATAGCATGTGGAATCTTCGCCTTTATCAAGCTTATTTGTGATATAGCACACACACACTACATCTTAGCAACATGTCGTGATGTCCGAATTGTATGTCTTTATGATTGTAGCTTGATTTGATACTTTGTTTATAGTTCTTGTTATTTCTCTGAGGCACATCTTATTGGAATTCATAACATGGTTGATTTTTTGGGATTCATCTTCATGTTAGTATAGTTGCATAACATGTAGTTTGCATTTGTGTTTGTTGCTTGAGGGCAAGCAATAATTCAAGTTTGGGGGTATTTGATAAGTAGGTTTTATACCTACTTATTGTCTATCAACTTGCTAGGATTATGGCTTAATCTCAGGTATTTTAGTGTCTTTTAATGTGTTTTATCTTTGTTTTACAGATTTTAGTAAGGAAACTCATTGGGCAATGAAATGGCATGAAATGGCGTGGTTTGACATGGAATTGGCAAAAACGCAAGGTGGACAGCTCTTGATGGTATGATGATGGACTTGGCAAGAGAAAACAGGTTATGTCTTGTGAAAACGGCCTCATTCAGTAGGGAGTGAAGCCAAAAGGAAGCAGCAAGAAAGCAGAGAAGATCAGCATTGCACTAGGAAACACCAGCAGAAAATGCAGTACCGCGCGGCCGGCCGTTTTGATGAAGAAAAGACGCGCACCCGCGCTGATATGCAGTTGTCCCGGATTTTTGAAGAAGCGCGCCCACGCCCCAAATGCACTACGGGGCCTCGTGGCCGCGCTGGTCAAGACTGAGGAAAAAAATAGACTTTTCATTTAACTTTTCTGCTGAGCGTGTATTCCATATATGGGTGTATTTTGCAAAGGACGTAAATATTCAGTTTTCATAATTCAGTTTTATTTTCCTATTCTAGGTTTAGAGAGCTAGAGAGGGTTTGGATCTTCATTTCCTCTCTCTTCTAGTTCTAAGTAAATTTCCATTCTAGGGTTTATATTTGGATTGTTTGTGATCTAAACTGAAGCTTGAAAGCTTATTGTGTACAGAGGAATATCATATTTGCATTCTCGTCATCTCTTCATCCCTTTGCTCTCATTTTATATTTTCAATGCTTAGATCAAATCCCATAATGGTTATAGGTTCAGAGATGAACTAATCACCATTAAAGGTTCTTAATGAATCTTATTGCTTAGTTTAGAATTATATGCCTCATTGATATGTGTAATTGATTATGTATGGATTGCCTAGCATAGTTATGTGTATTGATTAGATGCTTGATCACCATCTACCCGAATAGTTTATATAGAATTGAAAGAGGAAGTATAAACTAAGATTTTGCCATGCTAGCATATGTTCATGAAGTTTGCATGTGATGAATTTTATGATTCGTAATCCGGATAGACATATACCGGCTTACCATATCTAGCCAATTGGGAACTTGCACTTAAATTAATATTGCTTGTAAATAACATAGACATATAGGAATTTAGGTTTTACTGATGTTCATATTATTTATCTCTTTTGTGGATAGTATATGATATATTGAAAAATAGTCATTTCTCACATTCGTGTTCTCGACTTGTAATCCTAAGTAACTAATTATGCTTGACATGAGGTGTGTAATCTGGATGATGCAAAAGGTGAAGTTAGGATAACATATTTCTCCAATTTGAATCCATCGTCTGTTAATTAGTTAATTTTAGATTACAATCATTCTAGTTATTAATTCACACACTTTGATATTCGTTTGAGAAGCCGAAAATAGCTATAAAATTGTTGCATGACAGCTTAAACACAATTACTTTTCTCCGTGGGAACGATATTGATTTATCAAATATTACTTGTCGACCGTGTATGAAAGTAGTATGCATACAAGCCAATCATGTATGATGATAAAGCATATACTTTGGAGACAATCTTATTTATTTATTAATAAAAATATTCATTTATTAAAAATATTTAATTATCTATATGGTGTTATTTTTATAATATGTAAATAACTCATAGTTTTAAGCAATGCTTTTAGAATCATGATGTTGATCATGCTAATGAGATTTAAATTCTTAGAAAGCTTAAAACTAAAATAGTTCCCAATCGTGGGATTACTAAAAAAAGGGATTAGTAAATCCGGATAGATTGGTACATATGTTACTTGCTCATTGGACGAGGATGATTGATCTCATGATCATTTATGTGGAGACACTAAAGCAAGAATGTAGGTGCTTATTAGAGAATAAGTTCACTGAACGTGACTCGCTATGGAATACCTAATGAAGTTTTACTCGCCTGTCAATAGTAATTCATAATGTGATAGTAGTACAAGTGATCTTTGGACTTGAGATCATCATAGTATCTTGTATGTAATGAATTATACTTTGACTTATTCGTTAAAGCCCTTTAGGGTATATAAAAGGGTATGCTTGAGTATAATGAGTTACATATGAAGATAATGAATGATCAATAAAGAATCTACCACCTCTAATAAAAGAGGAGATATGTCCTATGTGATTCGTTAAATGACAACCCAGGAATCCTTGGCCAAAGTGGAATGAAATTAGAAAGGAGTTTCTAATTTACATTATTTGGAGTTGTGCATATTTTAATCGAAGTACATATAATTAAATAAAATAAGACTTGACAGTAAATCCATGTCTTATATTTAATTGGGATATTGTATGGTGGAAGGATTGAATTGTACGGTAACTATTTACTCACAGGTTCTTTTATGATTAATGTTGAAATCTATATTATCTAGAAAGTCGTTGATCGCTAGGGAGGTTTATCCCTATTGTAGAATAAATATTATTTATTTAAATAGATTATTAGTTTAGTTTATTTATTTAAATAAGATTAGAATTGTTCTAACTGATTTATTCACAATCGGTTTACTATGGAGAACCTAAAGGGTCACACCACAAAAGGAAGAATAATTATTTAAGAAGATAATGACATAATTATAATAATGCATTAAGTGTAATTAATTTAATCTATGATGATAGAATAAATTAAATAGCTTAATGTTTATTATTTAATATTTTAGAAATATTAAATATAAATTAATAAGAGATGTCTTATTAATATTATTACAATTATTATTATTTTAATTTCTAAAGGAATTTAGTAATTAATTTAATATTAGTACTCTCATTCATTTCTAATAAGATTAGGAGACAAATTAATTAAATGAATTTAATTAATTATTCCCAATGTGGTGGGAAGCCTAAATTAATTAAAGGAGTTTAATTAATTAAATGAAATCCCATGTCTAATAGGATTAGAAGGATTGACCAATATCTATATAAGAGGAGTCTTATAGTAGATATCAGTTGATGAAATTTTAATTGTTGGAGAGTACTCTTTTTTTATAGAGGATAGAAAACTAGGTTTAGCCAATCACCCTCTTTCTTAATAATTCCTCTTCCTTGGTGGATCACCTCTAGAGGCCAAACACTTGGGTGGCTAACGTTGATCAAAGGAAGGAATCTAACCCGGAAATTCAAAGAGATCACGAAGAAACAAGGAGTTGAACTCGTACTTGTGGAAGCTTCGTTCTACAAGGGTATGATTCTATAACTTCTTATTTATCGTTTTAAATTAATAATTTGCATAAAGGATGATCCGGGTAATGGTTTTGTAGAAATTTTTTAAACTCTGATATACCATGCTTCCGCTAATTTTTGCAATTTGATTGCATCACGATTTCGTACAAACCCAACAGTTGTATCAAAGCAAAACCTTTATGCAATTATTAATTTATTTTTGATATGATATACATATGGGTATGTATTTAGAATAATTTATTGGGCATAATTTTATTGTATAAATTTATTTTATTTTTTAAAAAAAATGGCATTTTTTTTGGACGAATCACAATTTTTTTTATGGGCGCTAATCTTGAATTCTGCAAAGAAAAAGCGTTGTCTCTTTCTTACTCCAAAAAGAAGGTGACCCATCAGGAAATGACTCTTTTAATAAAAGAAGGTGACTTATTTTCAAAAAATAAACGTGAATTTATATTATATATATATATATATATATATATATATATATATAACCTGATTCGTTATATATATATATATATAATATATATACGGTAATATCATATATATATATATATATATATGATATATATATAAATATATGATATATATTTATATATTATATTCTAAATAATTTTATAATTAAAATAAAGAGTTTATTTTAATCTTAAAATTGGATTTCATGCAATTTAAAATTGCCCATTAAATGATACTCATATATATATATGGAATATTTTAATTCATGAGATGGATATTTATTTATTGATATATATAGTGATATGTATGATAATAAATAGGGATTGATTATGGACTATTTGACCAATGTGATTGGATTTTATTTTAGTTGAATGCTTGAATGAATGAGTATTATTAAATGGGGTCTGTGTATCTCGTCTTCTCTAATTTATTCTTAATGTAAATTCTATCTCTCTCCTATGTACTTTCCCTTGACTGTTGATCAAGGTTTCTATTTAAATTTAAAATAGTTTATGTAATAGTATTAGTTAGAATTATCTTGAAGAAATTGGAGACCAAATAACAAGGAGCGCATGAAGACCCGTTTGTATGGAGCGCGTGAAGACCCGTTTGTATGGAGCCCGGGTTTAAATGTAATAGTTACGTTTAAATTTAAATTCTTGCACTCCTAGGTTTGGCCTTTTGGTTCACTTGGTGGCTCTAGTGAACCAAACTAGAATAAAAGTCCATAATCAATCCAGGTAGAATATAGTATTCTATATGTGCATGCTAAATATTATATATATTATATTTTATGCAAACATGCTTCGCATGTTTAATAAAATGACGCGTATTTTATATATATATGTGCATGCGCGCTAAACAAGATGAGACAAATAATAACAAACCCCTCAAGAAAATTATATTAAGTCGAAAGCGTTCAAGTGATATTTGGAATATCGAACGTCGCCTTCTAGCATGATAAATTAATAGAGTATTAAATATTTAATATGAGCTTGTTGTGCTATCCACAAGGCGAGTATTGCGTATTTAAGATATTAATTAATCACATTTGATGCTTATCAAGAAAATTGAACGATCTAGTCTTGTTGTGCTATCCACAAGGACGAACATTTTTCTTTTTGAATTTATAGAAGTGCTAGGCTGGACTTAACTTAAATTATTTTAGTTCTGATGTGCACACACTTAACCATTATGATTTAAGAGGCAAAATAAAAAGAGTTACATGGTGATTTAATTGACAAGAGTTGCCTACCTATTTATTTGTATATCGCTTGTTGTGCTATCCACAAGGTTATATACATTTGAAATGAGATCCTTATTCTCACTAGCAAATCTTTAATTAGATGTTGCCGAACTATATAAGTGAGGGTAATATAGTTTGATAAAAATAGTGGGCGATACCAATTTAAAATAAAGACCTAAATTTATTTTGGTATGCAAAAATTAATAAAAATGAATGTTTGGTAAAATATTATCTTTTCACATGCAGAATTATAAAAATGTCAAAATCACTAATTTCACTGCGAAGCATACTTGATGCTAATAAGCTTACCGGGCCGAATTATACGGACTGGCTAAGGAATCTGAGAATAGTTCTCACTGCTGAAAAGATTTCTTATGTCCTAAATTCACCTGTCTCTGGAACTGTTCCAAAATCAGCATCTTAGGAAGAAATTGCCACCATTGTAAAGTGGCAAAATGACGCATATGTGGCTCAATGCATCATGCTCGCATCCATGAATAACGAGCTTTAGCGTCAGCATGAAAATATGGATGCTCCTACTATGTTGCGTCACCTCAAGAAATTGTATGGAGAACAAAGTAGGACTGTTAGATATGAGATATCTAAGGAGCTCTTTCGATCTCGGATGACCAAGGGCAAGGTGAACATACAGGAACAAAAAAACCTAATCCAGCTAGCAAAGGAATGTGCTTCCATTGCAACGAGCCGGGTTATTGGAAGAGGAACTGCAAGAAGTTTCTGGCAGAGAAGAAGCTTGGAGAAGCTTTGACTTCCAATCAAGGTTTGTTCATGATTGAAATTAATTTTTCAGAAAGTCAAAATTCTACTTGGGTATTGGATACCGGCTGTGGTTCTCACATATGTAATAATATGAAGGGACTGGTCGGAAGTAGAAAGCTGAACAAGGATGAGGTTGTCCTACGAGTGGGAAATGGAGCAAAGGTTGCTGCATTAGCTGTAGGCACTTATTGTTTAGCACTTCCTACGGGCAAGTCCATTTATTTAAATAATTATTATTTTGTTCTGAATATCATTAGAAACATTATTTCAAATTCTGTATTAGATATGGATGGATTTGAAATTATAATAAAGAACAACAGTTGTTCAATTTATAAAAAATAATGTTTTATATGGTATTGGAAATCTGCGAAATGGACTTTATATACTTGACTTGCATGAAAATATACTTCAAATAGAATAAACTAAGAAAAGGAAAAGAGATGATATTAATTATACCTATATGTGGCAATGTAGACTCGGTCATATCAATGAAACGAGATTATCCAAGTGGCATAAGGATGGGCTCTTAGAGCTATCTGATTATGAATCATATCCAACTTGTGAATATTTTCTCATGGGCAAAATGACTAAATCTCCTTTTAGTAGAAAAAGGAGAAAGAGTTACAGAGTTGTTAGTGTTGGTTCACACAGACGTTTGAGGACCTATAACAACGAGTGCACGGGGAGGGTATTCTTATTTTATTCACTAATGATAACTCTAAGATATAGATAAGTGTATTTAATGAAATACAAATCTGAATCGTTTGAAAAGTTCAAAGAGTTCAGAAGTGAAGTAGAGAAACAAACTGAAAAACGTATTAAGATTCTTCGATCAGATCGAGGTGGTGAATACTTAAGCAGTGAGTTTCTCAACTGTCTCAAAGAAAATGGTATAATCTCATAATAGACTCCACCAGGTACACCACAGTTAAATGGAGTATCTGAAAGGAGAAATCGAATATTGTTGGACATGGTTTGATCTATGATGAGTTTTACCAATCTTCCAATATCATTCTGGGGTTATGCCCTAGAAGCGGCTTCATATCTACTAAATAAGGTCCCCTCGAAATCCATCCCCAAGACTCCATATGAGATGTGGACAGGGAGGAACCTAGTCTTAAGCATGTTAAGATTTTGGAATGTCCAGCTTATGTGAAAAAGTTTTAATATGATAAACTTGGGACAAAATCAGATAAGTGCACTTTTTGTGGAATATCCTAAACAAAGTTTGGGATACTATTTCTACAATCCTACTAAGCAAAAGGTGTTTGTTGTGAAACACGCTGCCTTCTTGGAAAAATGAGTTTATCCTTGAAGGGGCTAGTGGGAGGAAATTAGATCTTAAAGAAATTCAAGAACCACAAACCACTACAGATCAAGTGGATGAACCTGTCCAAGTAGAGACACCTACTGTACAACACCCTATTCGTAAATATGGAAAGGTACTGAAGATACCTGAGAGGTATAGATTCGTCATAGAGGATGACGATGAGGTACATGTCATGAATGATGATGATCCATTGAATTATGAAGATGCTATGAGTAATAAAGACTCAGGGAAATGGTAGATGACCATAAAATCAAATGGATCTTAGAAGCAATGCTCAAGTTCATTTGGATTTTACTTGCTGTCGCAGCTTATTATTACTAAATCTGGTAAATTGGACGTGGAGATGCCCTTCCTCAAATATATAATATTAGAGGAGAATGTATGTATGATATAGCCAGATGGATTTGTTTCAATAATTGAAGCAAATCATGTATATGAGCTACAACAATCCATTTATGGATTGAAGCAAGCTTCTCATAGATGGAACATTCGTTTTGATGAGATAATCAAAGAGTTTGATTTTATCAAAAATGAGGTTGAACCATGTGTGTACAAGAAGGTTAGTGGGAGCGTTGTCTCATTCCGTGTATTATATATTGATGATATATTACTAATAGGGAATGAAATTCCTATGCTACAATCGATCAAAATAAAGTTGTCTAAACATTCCTCCATGAATGATTTGGGTAGAACATCCCACATTGGGGATATAAATCTGTATTGAAAGATTTTAAAGGATGTTCGGTTTAACCCAAGAAAACGTATATTCATTAGATGCTAAAGGCGTTTAGCATGACAAACTCCAAAAAGGTGTCTCATGATGATGAGCCATGGAGTGAATCTCTCTAAAATTATCCTCAATAAAAGAGAGATCGCATGAGCTACTATCATGTATGCAATGAAATATACGAGACCAGATGTTGATCAGTCATATTCTGGAGAAGATCATTGTGAGACAGTGATAAGCATCTTAAATACTTAACTGACACTAAGGATGTCATTATATCACATGATGAGTTTGAATTAAACTAGAGTGCAAGACAGACTCAAGTTTTTAGACTGACCAAGACGATAGCAAATCCACTTTAGGGTAAGTCATTACCTTAAAAGATGGTGCAGTGAATTGGACAGGTTCCAAACAATAAAAGGTTATTGCTTTAGTAACAAAGACAAAGTATATAACAGTAAGCGAAGCTGGAAGTTGATGTTTCGAATGAAAAGTTCATTACAAAACTAGGAATAGTCCCTAAGTCTCATCTTGAATCTAAACATGTGTTGCGGCACCTTGATTAAAGAAATATTTGAAAGAGGAGCATATAGACTCTCAAGACAATATTGCAGATCCATTTACTAAAGCTTTAACACAACAACAGTTTGATCGTCACTTAGAGAAGATGGGTATGAGATACCAAGGCGATTGACTTTAGTGCAAGTGGGAGATTGAAAGTAGTATGCATACAAGCCAATCATGTATGATGATAAAGCATATACTTTGGAGACAATCTTATTTATTTATTAATAAAAATATTCATTTATTAAAGGCATTTAATTATCTACATGGTGCTATTTTTATAATTTGTAAATAACCCATAGTTTTAAGCAATGCTTTTAGAATCATGATGTTGATCATGCTAATGAGATATAAATTCTTAAAAAGCTTAAAACTAAAACAGTTCCCAATCGTGGGATTACTAAAAAGGGGATTAGTAAATCCGGATAGATTGGTACATATGTTGCTTGCTCATTGGATGAGGATGATTGATCTCATGATCATTTGTGTGGAGACACTAAAGTAAGTATGTAGGTGCCTATTGGAGAATAAGTTCACTGAACGTGACTCGCTATGGAATACCTAATGGAGTTTTACTGGCCTGTCAATAGAAATTCCTAATGTGATAGTAGTACAAGTGATCCTTGGACTTGATATCATCATAGTATCTTGTATGTAACAAATTATACTTTGACTTATTCCTTAAGGCCTTTTAAGGCATATATAGGGTATGGTTGGGTGTAATGAGTTGCATATGGAGATAATGTATGATCAATAAAGAATCTACCACCTCTAGTAAAAGAGGAGATATGTCCTATGTGATTCGTTAAATGACAACCCAGGAATCCTTGGCCAAGGTGGAATGAAATTAGAAAGGAGTTTCTAATTTGCATTATTTGGAGTTGTGCATTTTCTAATCGAAGTACATATAATTAAATAAAATAAGACTTGACAGTAAATCCATGTCTTATATTTAATTAGGATATTGTATGGTGGAAGGATTGAATTGTACGGTAACTATTTACTCACAGGTTCTTTTATGATTAATGTTGAAATCTATATTATCTAGAAAGTCGTTGATCGTTAGGGAGGTTTATCCCTATTGTAGAATAAATATTATTTATTTAAATAGATTATTAGTTTAATTTATTTATTTAAATAAGATTAGAATTGTTCTAACTGATTTATTCACAATCGGTTTAATATGGAGAACCTAAAGGGTCACACCACAAAAGGAAGAATAATTATTTAAGAAGGTAATGGCATAATTGAAATAATGCATTAAGTGTAATTAATTTAATCTATGATGATAGAATAAATTAAATAGCTTAATGTTTATTATTTAATATTTTGGAAATATTAAATATAAATTAATAAGAGATGTCTTATTAATATTATTACAATTATTATTATTTTAATTTCTAAAGGAGTTTAGTAATTAATTTAATATTAGTACTCTCATTTATTTCTAATAAGATTAGGAGACAAATTAATTAAATGAATTTAATTAATTATTCCCAATGTGGTGGGAAGCCTAAATTAATTAAAGGAGTTTAATTAATTAAATGAAATCCCATGTCTAATAGGATCAAAAGGGTTGACCAATATCTATATAAGAGGAGTCTTATAATAGATATCAGTTGATGAAATTCCAATTGTTGGAGAGTACTCTTTTTCTATAGAGGATAGGTTTAGCCAATCAGCCTCCTTTTTAATAATTCATGTTCCTTGGTGGATCACCTCTAGAGGCCAAACACTTGGGTGGCTAACGTTGATCAAAGGAAGGAATCTAACCCGAAAATTCAAAGAGATCACGAAGAAACAAGGAGTTGAACTCGTACCCGTGGAAGCTTCGTTCTACAAGGGTATGATTCTATAACTTCTTATTTATCGTTTTAAATTAATAATTTGCATAAAGGATGATCCGGATAATGGTTTTGTAGAAATTTTTTAAACTTTGATATACCATGCTTCCACTAATTTTTGCAATTTGATTGCATCACGATTTCGTACAAACCCAACAGTGTATACTTGCACGCGTTTGTATCTGTTTTGTTAACACCGAAAAGGAGCAACATAGAACCCTCTCGCTGTTGACGTACTGGTCTTCTTCTAGGAGACATCTTTCTATTAAGACATACTCTTATTAGATCCCTACTCATCTCTTAAATATTTAAGTTCAAACTTAAACTTTTAAAATAAATAATTTCACACTTAAACACATAACACTTCAATAAACTTTAATATTTTATTCATTCATAGTTTTAAAACATAGAATAGATAGCATCTCTGCTATTCACATCATCTTTAAGAAACTGAACAAGTTGCAGGATTACATCATCATCTTATCCCATTACTATCTCAAATTTTGGGATTTATATTTATTTAATACATAAATAACTCATAGTTTATTACTCTACTATCTAGGCATGTTAAGACGTCGCACAACCTCTCCACGTTCTTCTTTCATCACCCAAAACACTGTTCTACGATGTAAGACCCCAAAATTTATGAATAAAGATTTAGTTTTCTTTATATATTATTTTAAAATAGTAAGGTGTTGATTTGATAAATGTGATAAGTTATGGGTGAGATGTGCAAAGTTTACAAAGTAAGCAAGTGGTTATAAAATATTTGTTGTGTCTTTTTATCGGAGAATATTCGTACAACGGCGCAGTCATTGGTGGACCCCACAACGGAATGAATGTCGGATATAGAAAGCGACATAAATAACCTTTTTACAAAAATAACGGTAAAACTTTTACCGTTAAAACTGTTGAAATACCCGGTGGTTAAAATACAATAATACGCGATGTTGCACAATAGCACACGGTATTGCACATTAATTCTAATTATTGATTCAATAATTGTCATTGCACAGTATTTTAAATTATTAAATCAATAATTCATATTATTTGAATAATATTATTAGATAGCATTATTGGCAATGTCTAAGGAAATTTTGTCTAGGAAAGGGGTTAGTTAATTGCGCGCCAATAAGGAAAAATCCTTATCGGAAGACCCTCTTTTCTGGGAACGACCTGGTTGTCAATATTGTAGTTCTGTAATGTTATTTGTGAATAATTAATTGTTGATATATATGATAAGGAAATATTTATTCAACGTGGATTTAAACGGGGGAATTTTTTAGCATGTGACATTTGTTGAAAGTTGGTATTTTATCTTTTTCGATAAAATAATTCATTCAAATATATTATTATAATATTATATTATAGTAGTATGATGTGATTATATAATAGTATAATTTTTATAATTTGAATGATAACATTATTATAGTAAATTCATGGTATAAAAGTAAAATGAGGTGGAAGAGAACAAATTGAATTTGAATTCTTATGATGTAAGCGATGATGTCATCAGAACGATGAGGTTAGTAAGGATTTCATCGGAACGATGAGGTAAGCAACGATGTCATATGATTGATGATGTAAGCGATGATGTTATAAATTATGGTGAAAAGACTATTTTACCCTTACTCTGCCGAGCCTATAAATAGAAGCTCATTTCTTCATTATTTCTCACCAATTCACTAAAGCTATAGAGAGAGAAAGTATAGAGAGAATAAGAGAGAAAGAAGAAGAGTATTCTGCTATTACACTAGTGCAGTCTCCAAATTTTTATTAAGGTAAGGGTATTATTTCTTTCATATTCATGAAGAGAGTTATTTTCTTTCAATACTCGTAAGGGTTGTTATTCCATTATTTATTATTCTGTTGGAATAACCTGTCTACACGGACTACCACATGTTTGGTGAAATCCTTTTGTTATTCCATTCTTTATTATTCTATGGGAATAGCCTGTCTACGCGGACTACCGCATGCCTGGTGAATAACCTCTCGTATTTATTCTTTATTAAATTGTGGAAATGATCTGTCTGCGCGGACTACCGCCTGACGGGTGAAAATCCATTTGCAGTTTTGTATGTTGTTTCATTTCAAATTCCTAACTCTAAACTTACTACAGTAAGTTTTGCTTCTGTAATTTCTGAAATGATCAGAAATTCTTTGAGTTTTGCGCTTCATCTAATATCATTTCACTGGAATATTGTTCTGAACTTTCTTGTGAAATTTTTATATTTTCATGTCGAGTTACTATTCATGGGGTACTATTCACTATAAAAAACAATTTTTTTTCTTTCCAAATTATCTTTGATTGGATCCAGGTTTTGATCTTTATTCTTGAACTCTGGATAAATTCTCTAATATTTGTTCTTTATCTCACTGGATCCGTTATTCGTATTATTTTTTATCATCCTCAGTCCTACATGGTGATATAACTGAATATCTTTGGCCTGTAGTGAAAAGATGAATGATTACTTGATGAATATCTTTGGCTTGTAGTGAAAAGATGAAAGATTACCTGATGAATATCTTTGGCCCGTAGTGCAAAGATGGACAGGTGTTGAGATGAACATGACCAACTGGTGATACAAATGAATATCTTTGGCCCGTAGTGCAAAGATGAATATTTAATTCGAGATGTGTATTGATTGATGTTATAGGGATAAAATATTGATGATGGACTTTTAAATCAAAGAAAATAGTAGACAACATTCTCTACTTAACTCTTCTAATGAATTGTTATTTCCGCTGCAGTTGTTAATCTAACACTTGTTGTCCATAATATTTTATCTGATTTGTTGAAGACTAACGATAATTTATTCTTCATTATCTTAGACATAATATTCTTTACTAGGATAGTTAAGCTCACCCTTTTCTTCCATTGTTTTCTTAGGAAATGGGAATATCGCGGGGACTAGTCGGGGATCAGAGTGATGTTCAGAGTTAGATCTGTAGAAGTACTCACTATTCTTTAAAATAGTGGGATAATGATTGTAATTAATAAGGAATGAATTTGAGTGTTCATATTTCGTATTATATACGATTTATATTAAAACTTACAGTTTGTGTGGTCGTAGTTTGCACGACCGTATGTTATAAAAGATTGTATTTGAATTCTGTACCATATATTTGGCGACTCAGAATGGGTTGGTATTGAACCTATTTTTGGGGCGTCACAATTGGCATCAGAGCTTAGGGATATGATCTCTAGTGGAGATCTGTGAATAGAACTAGGAGGGGAAAGACGAGTAAATCCTTCGCTAGTGTGTCCTACCTAAACTTAATTGGTATTTAATTGGTCAGTCGGAGCATAGGGTTAATGTGTGATATGTTAACTTGTTTAATTAACCTTTGTTTTGTTGCAGTATTTGAGAATGGCAGCTGGAAATGTTAACAATGGAGTGAATGAAACCGTTGAGACACCTTTAATCACCAACCAGGAGAACGTGCAACAAGAAGATAATATTCCTCCTGTAAACAACACTACCGAAGAAACGATGAATGATGGGATGTTTAGGAGCTTTTTGCAGTTCATGCAAAGCCAGATGAGGGAGACTCGTGTGCAAAATATAGGTGGAAATAGTAGCAACTCACGACTTGTCACTGCCAAGCAGTTCAAAGGGTTGGAACCACTAGAGTTTTAGTGGAAGCCAGATCCAATCAAGGCAGAAAATTGGGTTAAGCAAATTACCAAGATATTTGATGTCTTGGGATGCACGGAGGAACAGAAGGTTCCATTCGCCACCTTTATGTTTCGTGGAGAGGCAGATTACTGGTGGGAATCTGTGAAGCGTACCCAGCCTGCCGCACTCAAGATGTCTTGGGGGGCATTCCAGAAACTGTTCAATGACAAGTACTTTCCAGAAAGTATTCGTCACATGAAAGAGGTAGAGTTTATCAGACTGGAATAGAATAACATGACTGTGTCCCAGTACGAGGCTAAGTTCGCAGAGTTATCCCGGTTTGCACCTCATTTGGTGGAGAATGAGGAACGTATAATGCGGATGTTTCTGAGAGGTTTGAAACCCGAAATTCGTCAATACCTCATTTCTCACAAATTTTCTCTATATTCGGATGTTGTGAACAGGGCTCAATTATTAGAAAGAGATAATGAGTCGGTTCAACCAAGGGACCACAACCAGGGTCGTACCGGTGGGAGCAGTCATCGGAGCAATGACAACCAGCGAGAAGGAAAGTATCATGACAGAAGCGGTAACCACTCTGGTGGTAATCGTAGAAGTGAGTCAGGGGGAGATTTCAAGAAGAGAAGGTACAACAATGACAACATGAAGACGTCGGCACCAGCATCAACAACTGTTTATAGGGGAGGAGAACGACCACCAGTCGTATGTTATAAATGCGGAGAAGAGGGACACATCAGTCCCAACTGCACATAGCAATCCAAGGTGTGCTATAACTGTGGAAAGGAAGGACATATAGCTCGAGTGTGTCCTATAGTAAAACCAAGTCCAGCGGAGATGGTGACTCCAAAGGCTATCCCGGACAAGTCAAAGTCGGTGGTTCCTGGAACAGCATTTGTCGTGACTGCCCAAACCGCGAGGAACCCGAACGAGGTGATCATAAACTCTTGCGAAGTTTACACCTTATCAGACACCAGTGCTACCCATTCTTTTATATCACATACTTGTGCTCAACGTTTGAACTTGACACCTGAGACATTAGACTTTGACTTATCTGTTGAAACTCCGTTGGGAGAAACCTTCGTTACATCCACGGTTTACAAATCATGCTTAATTCAAATTGGTACCTTCACCCTACCTGTTGATCTTATATCTTTGAAAATACTTGCATTTGACGTGATTTTAGGAATTGACTGGTTAACCACTTATCATGCCAAAATTGATTGTTTTCGTAAGGTTGTTAGTTTTCATATTCCTAACCAACCTATTGTGCGAATTCAAACAACCAAACCACTAAAATCAATCATTGTCGTTTCAAGTCATAAAGCTATTCGTTTATTGAAAAACGGATGTCAAGCTTTCTTAGCCCATGTCACTGATTTAAACCAGAATATGTCAGGTTTGAATGATATTTCTATTGTTAATGAGTTTTCTGATGTATTTCCCGAATAACTTCCTGGTCTACCCAGAATGTGAAGTTGAATTCTTTATTGACCTTGAACCCGGTACAAAACCCATTTCTAAAACCCTATATCGAATGGCTCCTATTGAACTTCAGGAGTTAAAGGTCCAACTACAGGAGTTGTTAGACATTGGTTTCATTCGTCCTAGTACATCTCCTTGGGGTGCTCCTATTTTATTCGTAAAGAAAAAGACGGGAGTATGCAACTTTGTATTGACTATCGGGAGTTGAACCATGTCACCATCAAGAATAGGTATCCGGTGCCTCGCATTGATTACCTATTCGACCAGTTGCAAGGAGCACAATTCTTCTCAAAGATCGATCTTCGTTCTGGATATCATCAGTTAAAGATTAAAACTGAAGATATTCCAAAGACTGCCGTCAGAACTCGATACGGGCATTATGAATTCTTAGTCATGTCTTTTGGATTGACTAATGCTCCTGCTACTTTCATGGACATGATGAACCGTGTATTCAAGGGATATTTGGATCAGTTTGTGATTGTCTTTATTGATGACATCCTCATCTATTCCAAAAGTAGTGAAGATCATGAGCACCACTTGAAGCTGGTACTTCAAAGGATTCGTGAAAACAAGCTATATGCCAAGCTGAAGAAATACGAGTTCTGGCTTACGGAGGTAGCATTCCTTGGGCACGTGGTATCAAAACGTGAAGTATCTGTTGACCCAGCGAAGATTGAAGCAATACAAAGTTGGGAGCAACCGAAGTCGGTGACTGAAGTACGTAGCTTTTTGGGCTTAGCTGGTTATTATCAGAGATTCGTGGAAGGATTTTCTCGAATCGCTACTCCATTAACTCAGCTGACTCGAAAAGATACAAAATTCGTATGGAATGAGGAATGCTAGAAGAGCTTTCAAGAGATCAAGAGGAGACTCATCTCGGCACCTGTTCTGACAATACCAGCTGGTTCAGATGGATTTGTTATCTACATCGATGCTTCGGGCAAAGGGTTAGGATGTGTTCTCATGCAACATAGGAAAGTTATAGCCTATGCCTCGCGACAACTCAAGGAATATGAGAGGAATTATCCTACTCATGATCTAGAGTTGGCAGCTATCGTTTTTGTGTTGAAGATCTGGAGACACTACCTGTATGGGGAGAAAGTGGAGATCTATACGGATCATAAAGGCCTTAAATATTTCTTCACCCAGAAGGAACTCAACATAGGGCAACGACGTTGGCTTGAGTTGTTGAAAGATTACGACCATACAATCCAATACCATCCTAGAAAAGTGAACGTGGTAGCAGATGCGTTAAGTAGAAGATCATATGCGGGAATGAGTGCGATGCTGTCAACACAAAGGTCCATTTTGTATGACTTACAAAGGATGGAGATAGAGTTCAAGACTCCGGGGACCCACGTGATGATGTCATGTATACGTGTAGAACCAACTTTAATTGATAAAGTTAGAGTTGCTCAAGTTATAGACCCGGAGCTGATGAAGATGAAGAAGAAGGTGTAAGAAGGTGCTATTCCAGAAGCAAGAATCGATGAAGAAGGAATACTTCGAGTCAACTCCAGATTTTGTGTTCCTAATGATTGTGATTTGAAGTATAGAATCATGATGGAGGCACAGAACACACCGTTTGCAATCCATCCTGGGAGTACCAAAATATATCGTGATCTTTGACATACATTTTGGTGGAGCAATATGAAGAGAGAGATAGCGGAGTTTATCTCGAGGTGTTTAATGTGTCAATGTGTCAAGGCAGAGCATTAAGTGCCAAATGGTCCATTGCAACCACTTGAGATTCCAAAGTGGAAGTGGGAACACATTACCTTGGATTTCGTTACGGATCTTCCCAAGGTTTCTCAAGGCATAGATGCGATTTGGGTTATTGTTGATAGATTAACCAAGTCTGCTAATTTCTTGCCTATACGAGAGACTTATTCACTGGAACGTCTTGCTCGTATGTACATAAATGAGATTGTGAGATTGCATGACATGCCAGTATCCATAGTTTCGGATCGTGACCCAAGATTCAATTTACGATTTTGGGTCAGTTTGCAGAAAACTATGGGCACAGATTTACGATTCAGTTCGGCATATCATCGTCAAACGGACGTGCAAGCGGAAAGGACTATCTAAACTCTTGAAGATCTATTGAGACTCTGTGTTCTAGACTTCAAAGGAAGTTGGGATAAGTACTTACCATTGGTGGAATTCTCCTATAATAACAGTTATCAGGCAAGTATATGCATGGCTCCATTCGAGGCGTTATATGGACGAAAGTGTCGTTCTCCAGTATGCTAGGACGAGGTGGGTGAAGCAACATTGTTGGGACCGGAGTTAGTACGTATAACTCTAGAAAAGATTCAAATAATTCGACAACGTATACAAACATCACAAGATCGACAAAAGAGTTATGCTGATCTTCATCGAAGAGACATAGAATTCAATGTCGGAGACCATGTATTGTTACGTGTTTCTCCATGGAAAGGAGTTACGAGATTCAGGAAGAGTGGGAAGCTCAACCCATGATTCATTGGTCCATTTAAGATCCTTGACCGAGTAGGAAATATGGTCTACCGACTCGCTTTACCGCCTAGCATGTCTCGTGTTCATACCGTTTTTCACATATCCATGCTATGTAAATATGTGAAAGACCCAAACCACATTATTGAGTTAGAACTAGATGAGATAGTCGAAGATTTAACATACGAGGAGGTACCTGTCAAGATCTTGGATAGGAAGGAACATGTTCTACGCTCAAAGGTTATACCTCAAGTCAAAGTTTTATGGAGAAACCATGATATTGAGGAAATGACCTGGGAGTTAGAATCGGAAATGAAAACAAGGTATCCTCACCTCTTCGACATACCAGGTACGTACGTCAATTTCGAGGACAAAATTTTATAAGGAGAGGAGGTTGTAAAACCCCAAATTTTATGAATAAAGATTTAATTTTTTTTATATATTAATTTGAAATAGTAAGGTGTTGATTTGATAAATGTGATAAGTTATGAGTGAGATGTGCAAAGTTTACAAAGTAAGCAAATAGTTATAAAATATTCGTTGTGTCGGAAAATATTCGTTTGGTCGAGGAATATTCTTTTTGTCGGAGAATATTCATACGATGGCGCAGTCATTGGTGGACCTCATAACGGAATGAATGTCGGATATAAAAAGCGATAGAAATAACCTTTTTATAAAAATAATGGTAAAACTTTTATCGTTAAAACTGTTAAAATACCCGGTGGTTAAAAATACAGTAATACGCAGTGTTGCACAGTAGTACACAGTATTGCACAGTAATTCTAATTATTGATTCTTACGTAAGAAGTCACTATTCAATAATTTTTACAGTAATTACTGTTCAATATTTTATTTTATTTATTCAATAGTTTCTACGTTGATATTTTATATTAGTGATTCAATAATTGTCATTGCACAGTAATTTAAATTATCAAATCAATAATTCATATTATTTGAATAATATTATTAGATAGCATTATTGGTAATGTCTAAAGAAGTTCTGTCTAGGAAAGGGGTTAGTTAATTACGTGTCAGTAAGGAGAAATCATTAGCCGAAGGCCCCCTCTTTCCTGAGAACGACCTGGTTGTCAATATTGTAGTTCTGTAATGTTATTTGTGAATAATTAATTGTTGATATATATGATAAGAAAATATTTATTCAATGTGGATTTAAACGGAGGAATTTTTTATCATGTGACATTTGTTGAAAGTTGGTATTTTATCTTTTTCGATAAAATAATTCGTTCAAATATATTATTATAATATTACATTACAGTAGTATGATGTGATTATATAATAGTATGATTTTTATAATTTGAATGGTAATATTATTACAGTAAATTCATGGTATAAAAGTAAAATGAGGTGGAAGAGAACAAACTGAATTTGAATTCTTATGATGGAAACAATGATGTCATCGAAACGATGAGGTAAGCAAGGATGTCATCGAAACGATGAGGTAAGCAAGGATGTCATATGATTGATGATGTAAGCGATGATGTCATAAATTATGGCAAAAAAACTATTTTACCCTTACTCTGCTGAGCCTATAAATAGAAGCTCATTTCTTCATTATTTCTCACCAATTCATTAAAGCGATAGAGAGAGAAAGTATAGAGAGAATAAGAGAGAAAGAAGAAGAGTATTCTGCTATTACACTAGGGCAGTCTCCAAATTTTTATTAAGGTAAAGGGTATTATTTCTTTCATGTTCATGAAGAGAGTTATTTTCTTTCAATACTCGTAAGAGTTGTTATTCTATTATTTATTATTCTGTTGGAATAACCTATCTACGCGGACTACCGCATTCATGGTGAAATCCTTTTGTTATTCCATTCTTTATTATTCTGTGGGAATAACCTGTCTACGCAGACTACCGCATGCCTGGTGAATAACCTCTCGTAATCATGCGTTATTAAATTGTGAAAATAATCTGTCTGCGCGGACTACTGCCTGGCGGGTGAAAATCCATTTGCAATTTCGTATGTTGTTTCATTTCAGATTCCTAACTCTAAACTTACTACTGTAAGTATTGCTTCTATAATTCCTGAAATGATCAGAAATTCCTTGAGTTTTGCGCTTCATCTAATATCATTTCACTGGAATATTGGTCTGAACTTTCTTGTGAAATTTTTATATTTTCATGTCGAGTTACTATTCACGAGTTACTATTCATGAGTTACTATTCATAGGGTACTATTCACGATAAAAAATTATTATTTTTCCTTTTCAAATTATCTTTGATTGGATCCAGGTTTTGATCTTCATTCTTGAACTCTGGATAAATTCTCTAATATTTGTCCTTTATCTCACTGGATCCATTATTCGTATTGTTTTTCATCATCCTCAGTCCTAAATGGTGATATAACTGAATATCTTTGGCCTGTAGTGCAAAGATAAATGATTACTTGATGAATATCTTTAGCCTGTAGTGCAAAGATGAATGATTACCTGATGAATATCTTTGGCCCGTAGTGCAAAGATGGACAGGTGTTGAGATGAACATGGCCAACTGGTGATACAAATGAATATCTTTGGCCCGTAGTGCAAAGATGAATATTTGATTCGAGATGTGTATTGATTGATGTTATAGGGATAAAATATTGATGATGGACTTTTAAATCAAAGAAGATAGTAGACAACATTCTCTACTTAACTCTTCTAATGAATTATTATTTTCGCTGCAGTTGTTGATCTAAAACTTGTTGTTCATAATATTTTATCTGATTTGCTGAAGACTAATGATAATTTATTCTTCATTATCTTAGTCATAATATTCTTTACTGGGATAGTTGAGCTCACTCTTTTCTTCCATTGTTCTCTTCAGGAAATGGGAATATCGCGAAAACTAGTCGAGGATCAGAGTGATGTTCAGAGTTAGATCTGTAGAAGTACTCACTATTCTATAAAATAGTGGGATAATGATTGTAATTAATAAGGAATGAATTTGAGTGTTTATATTTTGTATTATATACGATTTGTATTGAAAGTCACATTTTGTGTGGTCGTAGTTTGCACGATCGTATGTTATAAAAGATTGTATTTGAATTCTGTACCATGTATTTGGCGACTCAGAATGGGTTGGTATTGAACCTATTGTGGGGGCGTCACATACGATCCACCATATACCACGTCAAATCCTTGAACTGAGCTGGGTAATAAAAGACATGATCTTGGCCCTATCTATAGCCGAATGAAAAGCATAGTCTATCTCCTTCATCTTGGCCTTCTTTGCTTAAACCTCGTCTTCAGCACGATCTACAAGTTGAGTAGCCTTCAAGCACGCATCATCTGCTCTGGCACGCTAGGCTGACTCCTCTCTAATGTCGTTCTTCAGTTTCTTAAGTTCAGCCAGTGCATCATCCTTCTCACTCTCCACATGAACTAGATCCCACTTCACGTTTCCAAGATGTTTGTCTAGTTCTTGAATCGTCTCCTCCTTCTGCTGTATGGTGGTCTGACTCTAATCCACCAGCTCCTCTAGCTCTCCAACTCTACCCTGCAGCTCAATGTTGCGGTCGTAGACTTCCTCGTACATCACAACGCTGATAGAGTTAGGTGGAAATTCCTTTTTAGGATCCTTCTCCTCTTCCTCTAACTCATCCTCATCATCTCGGTCAAAGACTGACTCATGCTTCTGACCCACTACTGTGATCAATGGAGATGGCTCGCTATGAACCAACTGCTCCCAGACAGGCTGGATGTCTCGGGGCTCCTCATCCCTAGGCATCTGGGGTAACTCCTCCCTAGCCTGACTGGACTCTCCAACAATCATCATCCTGACAACAAAATTTTAAGGTTTAATTATTATGTCATATTGATCGATACTCTCGAGTACATAACATAAGTACATAGCACATAAGGTAGTTTATTATCTTAACTATCATTATTATCTTTTCGATTTCCTATAAGGCTACTACCTAAGGTGCCCCACCTAAGGTTCATAACCTAAAGCTCTGATACCAACTTGTGACACCCCCAAATCAGGGTACTTCACTTCCACAGGATTTGGTGTTCACTATCTAAATAAAACATAACTTACTACCCATAAATAAGGAATGCAAAATAAATTACAACCTTAATAAATAATATAAACACTCAAAATTTTCTTTGCCCCAATACTAACACTGTAGGAGGGAAAAACTGTCAATCCATTCAAATCCGGCCACCAATGCCGGCCCTTCAACCTAAATTTGATCCCCAATATCGGTAACCTAAATTTGATCCCCAATATCGGTAACCTAAATTTGATCCCCAATATCGGTACTCCAGCCAAATACGATCACCAATATCGGTAGTCAATCCAGCTCCGATCTCCAATCGGACCGTCAAACCAGCTCCGATAGTTAATCGGACCGTCCATCCAGTTCTGGTCGACAATCAGACCGTCATATCAACCCCGATCTCAATATCGGGCCTTCAAATCAGCCTTGACAGCAACCCGAGAGGTTCAAATTAGCCCCGTTAGCAACCCGTGAAATATAGATAAACCCCGATCTCAATATCGATCCATCAGATCAATCCCGATCTCCAATTGGGCCATCAGTCCAAACCCCGATCTCAATATCGGGCCTTTAAAACAGTCTCGGTGGCTATCCGAGAGGTACAAGTCAGCCCCAACAGCAACCCGGGAGGTTCCGATCAACCCCGGTCTTAACCCGGGAAGTTAAGTCGACCCCGGCATCAACCCGGGAGGGTCAGGTCAACTTGGACATCAACCCAAGACATGTCAGGTCATCCCCGATCTCAACCCTAGAAGTACATATTAGCCCCGACGTCAATCCGGGAAGTGCAGTTCAGCCCCAGAGATAACCTAGGGAAGCCAGTTCCATCAAAGGCCGTGCCGACACCACATGCAACCCCGGGAGGGGCAAAATGGTCATTTTACCAACTCTCAACTGATTTGGTTAAAATCAAGTCGAATTGATGCCATCAAAGTTAGAACAAACCACAACAACGATCCCGAGTGCCAATAGCGCAAGACAGCTCAACGGACAAACTGCGGGGAATCGAAGACCTAGTTATAAACCCATTTTCTCGGACCCAAAAAATGTTTTATCCCATATCATTGCGATACTCCTGGCGCGGGATTTTTGAAAAGGTATCGCACGCCTCAAACGGAAGCTCCGATCAAAAGTTTAAAAGTTCCGATTTCGTCTGGGCGTTGTCCGGTGTGCACGTACTTACGAGATGACAGAACCCAGTTCCGCAGGCCCCACCTGGGGAGCCGCACCTCTACTTGTGGCAACCGCAAGTAGAGCTAAGGCTCCATGGTCTATAAATAAGAGGGCACCCCCTCTTCATTTTTAAGTTTTTGAAACGCAGCGAAGCTTTGCCTGTCTGATATTTTGACTTTTACACCTCTTTTAAATCCAAATATTTTTACTCCAACACATAGACAGACCCACAAACTAGCACATATCAAAAAACCACCGATAGATTTGGTTGATTGGAACCCAGTAAGTGACAAAAAGCCCGTATTGCAGTCCATTGTAAGTATTTTTACGATCAGAAAGTCAATACTACTACTTTGCACTGTTTTGCACTTGCACACGAAGTTTCATCTTCTAAATATGCCCGGAACTTAGTTCCGTGGCCGTATTTGTCAAAATTTGGTACATTTGTGTATATAAACGCAGTTTTTTGCATTTTTACAACTCGGATTGACTATCCGTCAGCTCCAGCAGCATCAATGCACTAGCACACACATTTTTAGCAACTTCGCAGGACTGGGTTATCTTCTCAGTCCGAGTTTGGCCCTTTTTTGTATATATTTAACTGTAAATGTACTAACATTTCAATTCTGTCAAGCTCGGATGTCAAGTTCGAGGTAGTTTACCGCTTTTATATATATATATTTACGCATATATAAGCGACTTTCACCATCACTGGTTCTCATACCAGTCCTGGTTGACTACATTTCTGTCTATATATATATATATATATATATATTTATATATATTTTCAGTCCGGCCTGGATTACTTCGTGGCCATTTTACCGCTTTTGTACACTTCCCCATATTGGGTTCTCTCTTTAGTCACTAGGTGACTATTTTTCTGTCAAATTCAATTTCAGTATGGGCATTGGCGTGCAAACCCATCGCCCTTTTTACTATTTTTCTATACATACATATATATATATATATATTTCATTTCTGTCACAACCTGAACTATTTTGTGGCTATTTATAGTTTTTATAAATATATATATATTTCAATTCCAGTCTGGGCTTGCGAGTGAAAACCCATCGCCCTTTTACATCTTTTGTATATATATAACTATATATTTATATATTGCTTTACTCAATTTATTCAATTGCTGCATTTAATATTCATTTGTATATGAATCTGCACTGACATATCTGCGGGCGGACTAGATTTATCCAAATCTCGCCAACTCTAGCTTTCAATGGTTCAAACAGGTCCCGATAGAACCTGGAAGCTATAATGACTGAGATTTCTTTAAATCTATTTATTTTTATAGTTTCAGCTTTGAAAGCAAACTCGCGTCCCTTAGATCGCTATCTAGTGGGAACGAGACGCTTTGGCCACACGCAGCCAGGATTTACTGATGAATCATTGGTTCCATTGCAACATGATGATGTATATATTCATTTCTATGCAAATTTAAACTGTGCAGGTTTCTTGGCTACTCATATATGAGCCTAGGAATCGTGGGATTCACGCTCAAATCGATCGGGATCTGATTCCCATGATGGACAAACTCCGATTTACAGATGTACCCTGCCAGTTTTTCTGTAAAATGTACATACACAGACCTTAAAATAGTTATTCGAATTTAAGGTCTCATCATAGTGAAATGTGGTTTGTCGTGTTAGCGTCCCTTCGATGGTTTTCATGCCCATGAGGAGACCGACACATTTATTTATTTTTATGGTTGATCATGCTTCACATCACCATTCACATGCAACCTTAAGGCTATAAAGATAAAATTTGGAAGAATCAAAAGGCTTCAATTTCTATGTCAGCGTAAGGGTTTGGTAAACAGCTTTCAAAACATCACTGTCAATTCAATTTCAAAGCTTTTGCAAATCTAATCAAAATGCTTTTGCAAATCAAATCAAAGACTGATTTTCAAAATCTAATCAAACCCTTCGTATATAGGTTCAACGAAGCAAAGCATTACTTTCAATCAAATCAATAAAAAGGCCCAATTTTCAGACAGCATTCACTCACGCATTTACATTTTTAAGGGAAATATTGAAAAGATGCGGTACCGTGTTTACACGGGAGTCGTGGGGTGCCTAACACCTTCCCCACACTTAACCAAGCCCCCGAACTCAAAACTCGTATTTCAAAGATCAAGTTTCGATAGTGTCCAGCAATTGGGCCTCTTTTCAAATCAAAATTCAATGGAGTTGGTACAACCATTTTCAAATCTACCAACTGACAACTCTGTTAAAATAATCAAATTGTCGACATAAGTCACATGTTGGCCTCTTTCCTAAAAAACACTTCAAAACCTTTTTCCTAAATAAAAAGAATAAGGGTAGAGAGAACTTAGGAAGATCGATTTGAGAAAACCCGAGTTACGAACCAACCCGCGGGATTCTTAAATTTTCCAACGTCGATATGTGGCGACTTTGCTGGAGATAGTAGAGGGCTTAGGCCGCTTTCAAATCTTTTCAAAAATTTCCCTTTTAAAACTATTGAATGCGTGAAAAATTTTGCGTCTCCACAGTCAATGAATATGTGAATGCTCCGTCTCTACGATTGAATGAATGCATGAATGGTATGTCTTTCCATTGAATGAATGTGAATGAATGTTTACCCGCTTTCCAAACAAAGCATCATATGCATAAACGGTAAGGCACGATGTATGTGAATGTATGTTGTGTGTCCCTCTCACAAGAAGGGTAACCCGGTTGGTGTTAAGTAATGACTCTGGGGACGATTAAGTCTCTGGGGGTGCCTTATGAAAATACACCACTCAGATTCGCTCCAATTGAACGATCGGATTAACTTTCCTTCTAGTAGATTGCGATGATCTGGGAGTCTTCATGCCGAAACAAAAGCCTCGAGAGTAACCTAAGATAGGTCAGCCTCTGATTAACCAAATCCGAAGGGAAGCTTCTTTATGCCTTCCTTTTTCAATTCCATGTCAAGTCTCCAATTACTGAGGAGCACAATGTAAATATCAATAATGAAAGATTTACTTTCCCTGTCAAATAAATGTCATCCTGCCATCAAAATAACTAACCTCAGTTTTGCAGGATAAACACTAAAAAACACATCATGCATTCAATCCCTACCTACCTCAGAATATTGACACGCCTACGTTTTGTTGTAGGTGTAAAAATTGGTCCTGTCACCAGATCTAAATTCAAGAAAGCACTCAGTCCATCCACGGACATGGATTCAAGTGCTCCACAAGAATCCACCCCTGTCTCCAAGGAAGAGTTCGAAGGACTAAAAAATTAGATAGCTGAGCTAGCCGATTTTCTGCTAGAACAAAGTAAGGCCTTTAAACAGAAGCAATCTCAAACTCACCTAGAACCAGGAGCATCTGGTAGTGGTGCTGGCGGTCAAGATATCGAAAAGGCCAAAACTCAGATTCCTGGACCACAAAACCAGGACACCACCAACAAAGCACCTGAGATCACCCCCCTCGTCAAAGAACAGGAAGCTGGTGACATTCTCAAGAAAATGCAACAGATGGAAGAAACTCTCCGAACTATCAAAGGAATTGGAGTATTCGGTAGTGTCAATTACTCTGACCTTTGTATATTCCCCGGGGCTCGTTATCTAGAAACATTTCAAGTCCCTAATTTTGAGAAATATGACGGAATGAGGGATCCTTACACATACCTAAAAGTCTTCATCGAAGAACTCGGATCCTATGCTGAGGACGAGAAACTTCGAATGCAGCTATTCTAGAAGAGTCTGACCGGAGAAGCCAGAGCCTGGTATGCCCGTTTGGACAACTCTAAAATTCACAGTTGGGAAGAACTTGCCCATGCCTTCCTCATCCAGTACAGTTTTTAGTCCCAGCTGGCTCCAAACAGATATCAAATTACGAAAATCAAGAAAAAGAACATTGAATCATTCAGGGAATATGCCCAACAATGGAGACGGGTCGCAGCTCAAGTCACCCCAGCCATGACTGAATCTGAAATAGTCATGACCTTCATCGACATCCAAGAAGCACCTTACTATGAGAAGGTCCTAGCAGGCATAGGAAAACCATTCTCTGAAATTATCAAGCATAGCGAGATGGCAGAAATGGGGCTCAAATCCGGGAAGATAAAAGATCTAACCGCCCTCGAAGCTGTCGCTGAACATATCCAATCCGAAAATTACGAGAGTAATCTCCGGAGGGTCCACAAAAAGAAAGACGAAGAAGTCTCCTCGGTCTTACAAGGACAAAATTCAAAGGGCGAATCAAACCACATGCCCATTCAAAGGAGGAACTATCCCCCTTTCCAAGCTTCAACACAGCCTGCAAACCCTCAAATTCAAGAAAAACATAGAAGTCAAGCGTCGAAGAAATTTCACCACACTAGGGGATTCCCTTGAGAATGTTTTTAAACTTCTAGTAGCTCAGTAGAAAATTGTTCAACTCTTTCCACCAACCAACACAAACGAAAAGAACTTCGACCCTAATAAAAAATATGCTTATCATTCTGGATCTCCAGGCCATGACATCCAATACTGTTGGTCTCTCAAGCACAAAATCCAAGACTTGATGACAACTGGGAGATTATGGTAACAAAGCCTGAGCAACCCCATGTCCAAGATAATCCTCTCCCACAGCACAAAGAGGAAAATGTTAACATGATCAGCACCTTAAGTGGAGAAGGATCTAAGTACCTTCGCTATGTTGGGGAACCAAGTCAATCCAATCTCAGCAGCCCAGAAAGTTGGAAAACTTTTGAGAAGCAATTCCTGATGGAGCAAGAAGTAAAGTCTCTAAATGAGCAAATCGAGTAGTTGGCTGAACTGGTCGTCTACCAGCATTAACTCACCAGGAAGATGCTGAAGCAAATACAGTAAATCCATTGTCAGTCATTCTCCTTCGGCGAAAGTCAATTCCCTCCCTAATAGGGATCATTGCCAGTCTCAAGAACAAGAGCTCAGGACCGAACGGATGGTCAAAGCTGAGTATAATCGAGAAGGTAGAAAATTCCTATTTCAAAGGAAATTCACCAATCTAAACCAGTCAATGGAAGAAATCCTCCAGATGATGATCAACGAGGGGATGATTGCAGATCTATTACCTCCAATGAACCCTCAATCCAGAAAATTCAAACCTGACCATATATGTCAGTACCATTCCAACTCTCCCGGACATGATACAGAAGAATGTTGGGCACTTCGGAACCTAATTCAAGACCTGATTGAGAAAGGTGACCTAATCAGAGGAGATCAAATCCTCGACTCTACAGATAAAAATAGCCTTTGGATACCCAATGCATGGTATCAGGACACAGTGGCTGTCGTATCCTGCGATAAGGAATCAATCCTCACACCCCTTGTACTGACAGGGAAAGGGGTCTAAGAAATTCAAAATCCTGTAAAGGTGGCTGCACCCCAGCCTCTAATCTTGCCCTTCAGACCTCAGTATCCAATCATCAGTCTGAAGAAGGTCCCATGGAACTACGAGGACATTGAAAGCTCTACTTCAAACAACATTTCCATCATGTCAAAGGATAATCCATTATACCTGCCTCAGCGGGTGATCAAACCAGCTACCAAAGCAAAAGAAAAGGTGGCTGAAGAAAAAATCAAAGATTTCCTCAACAAGATGGGACACCATGAAATCAAGATAGTGCAAAACTTAAAAGACGCACCCAAACAAGTGTCTATCCTCGACTTGGTCTTGTCATCAGAAGACCATCGCAACATTCTAGTGAAGGTACTAGAAGAAGCCCATCTACCACACACGGTAGACACAGAGAAATTTTGTCACGTGATAGAATACATTTTCAACAACAATGTGATATCCTTCACGGGTGATGATATCCCGGCAGAGGGAACGGGCCACTATAAGTCCCTGCATATAGCCGTAATGTCCTCCGGATATGTGATCGGAGGAGTGCTTATTGCTAGAGGATCTTCCCTCAACATTTGTCTATACGACATGTTGGAAAGAATGAAGATCAATCCAAACCGGATCAAAGCCAGCCATGTGGCCATCCGGGCTTTCGATGGATCCCGCCGCCAGGCTATGGGGGAAATCGAGCTTCCCCTAGTAATTGGTTCACATACTTTCTACGTATCTTTCTAGGTGCTCAATATTGTCACCGGATACAATTTGATGTTGGGCAAACCATGGATCCACATGGCAGGGGCAATGCCATCCACCCTCCTTCAGCAACTTAAGTACATCATCAACGGCAGCCTCATCACGATCAATGCCAAACCAGACTACTCTACCTACATACATGGGGACATACCAGTGATTAGCCTGGACTCGGGGATTGAACCTGCAAGTTTTCAGGCTCGAGGTGAGCGATACTCAATACCTACCTATTGGGGCACCAGCCTTGAAGCCTAAAGTTTCCACTGAAGTAATGACCGTAGGCCAAGAAATGGTATCTTCGGGTTTCCAACATGGAGAAGAGTTGGGAAAGGATAAGCAAGGTATCAAGATGCCAATCCAAATCCAAAGTCAGATGGGAATAGCAAGATTGGGATATTCATCCGGGTCAAGCCACCAAAATCCACACAAACATCCCAAGGCTCATGCCTCCATAATTCTGCTCCCAAACCTCACAAATGCCGGATGGGTGAAACCTATGAGGAAGATCCGTACGGTGGTATCAGACATGCTATTTCCTCCAATCATACCTATCCACAAAAGAAAAGCCCTCAAGCCTGAGGCAAACAGCGAAAAGGGAAAAGAAAAAGATCATGTACGAAGGACGAGACCCATTCGCTAACATGAGAGTCATTATCAACTATGAGGGCATGAATGATGAACTCCCCGATAGTGACGACAATGATCATATCCAAATTCCTCACATCAAGAAGAGGAACAATCCATGCAAAAGCCTCGGTCTTATTCTGAAGGATGTCTCCGTCATCATCCAAGACGAGGCAGACGAGCACAATTCCTCGATTCTCCCAATTCATGAGAATCTAACACTGGACAACTGGAGCAGTGTCCCTTGCCTAAGTCGAAAAGGGTAAAGGGGCAGAGAGTACATCTGCCCTTAATCATGCTTTCATTTACTGTTTACTTTTGATTGCACAGCTAGAGCAGTAACTTTTATCATGCCTTACAAATGTTATGTGTATTTAAGCAGTTGTATATATTAATGAAAACATTTTTGTTTTCAGGACCCAAGCATTGGATGTGTGTGTCTCTGCTGATGAGATGCCAACCTGTCATAATGACTCCGACTTCGATGTAGAATTGAACTTTGACTTAATGGATATTGATCAAGAGGAAGAAGATGACTATGAGGTGCCAGAGGAGATCAAGGAATGGGTCGAAGACAAACCTAAACCAAACCTTGACCAAACCCTCACCATCAACATAGGAACCTCCGAAAATGTTAAAAAAATCCAAATAGGTTCCGACTTCACACCAAATCAAAAAGTCGACCTGATCGAAATCCTAACCCAGTACCAGGATGTATTTACATGGTCACATGAAGACATGATTGGTCTATCCATAGACATTGTCATCCATCGAATTCCCATCAAAGAAGGGTTTAAACCAGTCAAACAAAATCTCAGGCGATTGAAACCTGAGTGGAGTTTGAAAGTAAAAGAAGAAGTCGTTAAACAATTCAAAGCCAGAATCATTATGGTATCAACATACCCCGAATGGATATCAAACATAGTCCACGTACCTAAACCAGGAGGGAAGGTACGAGTTTGCATGGATTACAGGGATTTGAACAAGGCCTGCCTCAAGGACAACTTCCCGGTGCTTTTCATCCACATTCTAATCGACAATACTGCGCAGTATGACATGTATTCCTTCATGGATTGCTTTGCTGGTTACCATCAAATCATGGTTGCTGAAGAAGACCGGGTGAAAACAACCTTTATCACTCCCTGGGGAACTTTCTGCTAGCGACGACTATCCTTTGGCCTCATCAATGCCGGAGCCACATATCAACGAGTCATGATGGCCCTCTTCTATGACATGATGCACAAGAAAATAGAAGTCTATGTTGACGACATCATTATAGAATCTCGAAGGGAGGATGATCACATAGACCATCTCAGGAAGATGTTCAACAGGTTATGCAAATACAACCTCAAGCTAAATCCCGCCAAATGTGCTTTTGGTGTCAAAGCAGGCAAACTGTTAGGATTCCTGGTGAGCAATCGGGGCATCGAGCTCAACCTCGCCAAGATCAAAGCCATTACTGACATGCCCATACCTCGTACAGAGAAGGAGATACGTGGATTCTTGGGAAGGATCAACTTCATAAGCAGATTCATTTCCCAACTCACAACAACCTGTGAGCCCATCTTCAATTTATTAAGGAAGAATTCCTCCACCACATGGAATGAGGATTGTCAACAAGCCTTCCTTGCTATCAAGAAGCAGCTGACTGAAGCTCTTGTTCTGATAGCCCCAAGGGAGGGAGTCCCTTTATTTATGTACCTGTCCGTCAACACCAACGCAATGGGCTGCATGTTGGGACAGAAGGATGATAGTAGCAAAGAAAGAGCCATCTACTACATCAGCAAAAGATTCAGCAGTGGGGAACAGAAATACACCCTGATTGAAAAGACATGTTATGCATTAGCATGGGCCGTCATGAGGTTGCAACACTACTTGCATGGGCATACAACCTACCTCATATCCCGCATGGATCCACTCAAATGCGTATTCAACAAACCAATGCTGAATTGCCGATGGTCCAAATGGCAGTTAATCCTACAGCAATTCGACATCGTCTACGTGACTCAGAAGTCAATCAAGGGTCAAGGCATTGCAAATTAATTAGCAGAAGCACCTTCAAGAGGGTTTGAGCCCCTGGAGACATATTTCCCGGACGATGGGGTCGTGACAATTCAACAACTCCATTTAGAGAATACAGTCCAACCATGGAAAATATATTTTGACGGAGCGGTAAACATGGAAGGTTCTGGAGCTGGGGCAGTCCTCATCTCTTGTACAGGTGATCAATATACTGTGGCTACCAAACTTCAATTTGGAAACACCAAAAACACGTCCAAGTACGAAGGTTGTATCATGGGGTTGAAACTAGCCCAATCCATGTCTATCAAACACCTACTTGTCTTCGGAGATTCCGAGCTGGTCATCAGACAGACCACCGACAAGTATCTCACCAAAGAACTGCATTTGCTGCCCTACCATTGGTAAGTCCTCAAAATATCTCAGGAATTTGAAGTAATAACCTTCGTTCACATTCCTCGGGGTCAGAATGACTTCGCTGATGCATTACCCACGTTGGCTTCAGTAATTCGCATGTCCGATAAGAGTGGATTTCACAACATCCAGTTCATAATTCAGAAAGCCCGACATATGGGAGTTATGTGTGAGCAGTATCAGATAAAATACCTCCTGTCAAGTAGCCTTGGTTTCAAGACATCAAGGAATATCTCTGTGATGGATCCACACCTGCTGGTGCAAGCCAATCAGAGCGGAAATAGATTCTCAGAAAGGCCATAAAGTTCTATCTGAGCGGAGATGCACTTTATAAAAGGGATGCTAGAATAGGCCTGTTAAGATACCTCGACAAAGAGCAAGCCCAAAGACTAATAGATGAAGTCCATGGCGGAGTCTGTGGTCCACACATGAGCGACCATCTGCTGGCCAAAAAGATATTCAAAATAGGACATTTTTGAATCTCGCTCCAAGTTGATTGTGATGATCACGTCAGAAGATGCTTTCAATGCCAAATACATGGAAATGCCATTCACGCTCCTCCAAATGAGCTACACAACATGAGCTCACCATGGCCTTTCTCTATATGGGGAATGAACGTGATAGGTCCAGTGGAACCCAAAGCCAGCAATGGTCATCGATTCATCTTCACCATGATCGATTACTTTACCAAATGGGTTGAAGCAACCTCTTTTCCCAAAGTCACAAAAGAGGTCATCATCAGTTTTATCAGAAACAATGTCGTCTGTCGATATGGACAGCCAGAGGTGATCGTATCAGACATTGCCAAAAACCTAAACAATCAAATGATTATGGATTTGTGCAGTAAGTTCCACTCCAAGCATCTCAACTCCGTCATCTATCGGCCCAAGATGAACGGTGCTGTTGAAGCGGCCAACAAGAACATCAAGAAGATCATGCAAAAAATGTCCGCCAATCACAAAGACTGGTGATGAGTGAGTTTTATACCTACTCATCGGTATTCGTTATAGCTTGATTCTCGTTGTTTTTAAGTAATTTTCCTATCATATTTACTAGGTTTATTATATTATGTGCAGGAATTGGAATGAATGCTAAAGGAGCTTAAAGTGACAATTAATTCAATTCATTCTCAAATAATATAGGCCACAAATAATTCAATTCAATTCGGTAGAATACATGCAAAAGTGGGCCACGGATCCTAGTAATTAACAGATTATTATTATGGGTGTGAGCTTAATATTCATATCATTATGGCACATCTATTCAGCAAGTATTCTAATGGAGGAGGACTTGAAAGCTTTCATGCATTTGAGGAGGTTGAACCCAATTCCTAGCAATCAGCATAATATTAAATGGGCCCACGGTTGCATGCAAAGCTTGTCATTAGCAACTCACGGATTCAATGCAAGCATGTGGCACTTAGAATTCATGCAAATCATCATCATTCACCAACTTGTACATGGGCCACGCATGCAAGGTTACATGTAGCAGCTTCACGGATATGGGAGGAAAGCCATGCAACACACGAAATCATTACATGGAAGGCGACTGGACAGTATACATTCCCGCTGGGGCAGGGCATGATGTTAGAGACTCCCCGCTGGGGCGGGGAGGCGGAAACAAGCAGCTGCAGTCTTCTTTTTCCTACGCGGACAGCAGCTTGTCTTCATTTCCTAGTGTGACTCGGGTTTGGTGTAAAGAGCTGCAATTGGCATGATATATAAAAATGGGGACTTGACCGAATGGGGGCTATCAATTGCGATTGGTGGGCTAGTATTATAATAGAAAAGGGACTTGGACCTGCTGACGTGGTGGCGATATAATATATATAAAAATTGGGCTGGGCCCGATACAAGACCAAATGACAGCAACTGGAACTCCTTTTCCAACATGGAATTTCGACAGCAGATGGAGCCTTTTCCTAGCAGCTCACGGACTGGGCTATTAATATAAGGAGATAAGGAGGGCTGCTAGTATATTAGGAGAGGAACCCACGAGTATTAGGAAAAAAAAGTGGGCTGACTTGATATTAGGGGCGGAGCAGCTTAAGAGTATGGAATATATCTAATATAGTTTTAGTATTTAATAAGAGAAGCCCCAACAGGATGAAAATCTAGGTTGGGAAGAAGCTATAGCCAGAGTCAGAACAGAAAATGAAGTTACGAGGAAAGAGACGAAGGCTCTTGCTGTGGACATGAAGAATCTAATGATTTAGATAGGATAGATAGCAAGTGCAGTGAATAACCGGCCCCAGGGATCGTTGCCTAGCGACACAGAGAAGAATCCGAAGGGAGGACATGAGCAATGTCAAGCGGTGTCACTCAGGAATGGGAAACATATAGAGGAGTTATATTTGGAGAAGCAGTTGGCCGAAGAGCGAGCTGTAACCAGTAAGGAACAAACAGTGGACAGAAAGGAAGGAGAAAAACCAGCAGAAAAGGAACAAGTGGTTACACCAGTAGTTTACCCTCTACCGCCATTTCCAAAAAAACTCCACAAACAAAAACTACAGCAACAGTTCACAAAATTTCTGGAAGTGTTCAAGAAGTTACATATAAATATACCTTTTGCGGAGGCATTAGAACAGATGCCCAGTTATGCCAAATTTATGAAGGATATTCTTTCAAAGAAAAAGAGACTAGAGGACTTCGAAACTGTGGCACTAACAGAAGAATGTAGTGCGATTCTGCAAAAGAAGCTTCCACCAAAGTTGAAGGATCCGGGTAATTTCACCATTCCATGCACTATAGGTATTGTAACCTTCAACAAATGCCTTTGTGATTTAGGTGCCAGTATTAACCTTATGCCATTATCAGTTTACACTCAGCTAGGGTTACCAGCACCTAAACCCACCAACATCTCCCTACAATTGGCAGACAGATCAGTAACTTATCCTCGGGGAATTGTCGAAGATATTTTGGTGAAAGTGGACAAATTACTCTTCCCAGCAGATTTCATCATCCTTGATTTTGAAGAAGATAAGGAAATTCTAATAATCCTTGGACGACCATTCTTGGCTACTGGTAATACACTCATCGACATGCAAAAAGGAGAGTTGACCATGAGGGTGCATAATCAACAAGTCACCTTCAATGAATTAAAGGCCATGAACTTTCCCAAGGAAGATGAGGAATGTTACCGAGTGGATACAATAGACACAGTTGTGGATGAGGAACAACTTCGGATACTAAATACTGACCCACTAGTATTAGCATTAATGGAAGAGTGTGATGAGGAAGATGCCGAAATAATTGAATATATACAGCTATTGGAAGCCAATCCAAGAGCACATAGATTCACACCACCAGTTGAACCTTTGGAAATGGAAGGAGCCTTATCAGAAAAGATAAAGCCATCTCTCCAGGAACCACCAAAGCTTGAACTTAAGCCCTTACCTGATCACGTCAGGTATGCATTTTTAGGCGATTCATCTACTTTACCTGTTATTATTGCATCTGCACTTAACCCACTGCAAGAAAGCAGACTGCTGAGAGTGTTAAGGGAACATAAATCGGCTATTAGCTAGACCATCGCCAACATTAAAGGGATCAGTCCATCATTCTGTATGCACAAGATCCTGATGGTGGAGGACAGTAAGCCCATTGTAGAACAACAGAGGCGGCTAAATCCTATAATGAAAGAAGTGGTGAAGAAAGAGATCTTAAAATGGCTAGATGAAGGCATCATCTACCCAATTTTAGACAGTGCATGGGTGAGTCCGGTCCAATGTGTACCGAATAAGGGAAGTATGACAGTGGTGAAAAACGAAAAACAATGAGTTGATACCAACCAGAACAGTGACTGGCTGGAGAGTCTGTATGGATTATAGAAAACTGAATAAGGCAATTAGAAAGGATCATTTCTCCTTTCCTTTCATTGATCAGATGTTGGATAGATTAGCCGGACATGAATACTACTGCTTATTGGACGGGTATTCAGGATACAACCAGATCGTCATCGCACCGGAGGATCAAGAGAAGATGACATTCACATGTCCCTATGGCACCTTTGCCTTTAGGAGGATGTCATTCGGACTGAGCAACGCACCGGCAACATTTCAGCAGTGCATGATGGCGATATTTTCAGATATGGTGGAGCGAAGTGTTTAGGTCTTTATGGACGATTTCTCCGTATTTGGGGAGTCGTTTGATAGATGCCTCAAAAATCTGGTATTGGTTTTGAAGAGGTGTATGGAAACGAATCTGGTGCTCAACTGGGAGAAGTGCCACTTTATGGTCTAAGAGGGGATAATTCTTGGCCACAAAGTTAGAAATAATTGAAAATCTGCCACCGCCTACATCGGTAAAGGGTATTCGGAGTTTTCTCGGTCATGCTGGATTCTACCAACGGTTTATCAAGGATTTCTCAAAAATCACTAAACCACTCTGCAGTCTATTGGAAAAAGACGTTGCATTCAAATTTGATGAAGACTGTCGAGTGGCTTTTAAGCAGTTAAAGAAGAAGTTAACCATGGCCCCCATAATCATAGCACCTGATTGGACCAAGCCATTTGAACTCATATGTGACGCAAGTGATTTTGCAGTGGGAGCAGTATTGGGACAGAGACAGGAGAAAATCTTTCATGCCATTTACTATGCAAGCAAGAGTCTAACGGATGCACAGTTAAACTACACTACCACGAAAAAGGAACTACTTGCAGTTGTTTATGCTTTTGACAAGTTCCGGTCATACTTGGTGGGAACTAAGGTGGTGGTGTACACCGACCATTCAACTATCAGGTATTTAGTTGAGAAGAAAGATGCAAAGCCGAGGCTCATTCGTTGGGTATTGCTACTACAGGAGTTTGACCTATAAATCAAGGATAAAAAGGGGACAGAGAACCAGGTGGCCGATCATCTCTCACGGCTTGAGAACCCAAAGCAGGATGAAACAGACAAGTTAGAAATCAACAAGTTTTTTCCTGACGAGCAGCTATTTTCAATAAACAGTTTTGGGGGTTAACTGAGTGGATTGCAAAGAATCGAGAGGAATTTGAAATACCTAGGACAAACATAGCGGAACACCAGCAGGAAGACAAACCAATAAAGGACTATGATATACCAAAGATCTCAAAAATTCATTCAAGTATAGCCAGGCCAGCAATCAATGCAAATAATTTCAAGATTAAGCCTGGAACAATACAAATGGTGCAGAACACTTGTCAGTTTGGGGGTCTTTCGAATGATGATCCGAATGATCATATCTTCACTTTCATAGAAATCTGTGACACTTTCAAGTGCAATGGAGTGTCAGACGATGCGCTCAAGTTGAGGTTACTTCCATTCTCGCTCAGAGATAAGGCAAAGGCCTGGTTACATTCTGAACCACCGAGATCGATCACGACATGGAATGATCTAGCACATAAATTTTTAGCCAAGTTCTTCCCACCATCGAAGACACATAAAATAAGGATGGAGATATCTTCGTTTGCACAATACCAAGGTGAGCCACTTTATGAAGCATGGGAAAGGTACAAGGAGTTGTTGAGAAAGTGTCCACATCACGGATTTCCACCCTGGATGCAGCTGAGTAATTTTTACAATGGAGTATCGAGTCAGATACGGTCAAGAATAGATGCAGCTTCACAGGGAGCGTTGTTGACGAAGAAATTTGAGGACGGATGGGCATTGATAGAAACGATGGCTTCAAATTGGTACCAATGGCCAACTGAAAGATTGACTCAGCCCACAGTAGCAGGTGTTCTGCAAGTGGATACTTCGACAGCTATATTAGCACAACTGGCATCGTTACAAAAAAGTATTGAGACTATGACAAAGGGAAACATGCAGCAGGTAGCATCCATATGCGAACTTTGTGCAGGAGAACATCCGATTGAACAGTGTGCAATTAACCCAGCTGTTGTTAATTATGTGGGTAATTATAACATATTAGCCAACATCTACCAGAGTACATACAATCAAGGGAACATGAACCACCCAAACTTCTCATGGAGCAACACACAGAACCAGCAGCAGGCTCCACGCCTACCATACCCTCCTGGTTTTCAGAATCCCCGGCAACGAAGCCAAAAACTTGTTGGGTAAAATCTAGTTACGCACAACACTCAAGTATACGTGGTCAACAAGTAATAAAGTGAAAGTAAAGTATCGTTCCCACGAGGAATTATTTAATAAGAATCACCAAGTACTAACCCGTAACCAACTCAATCTTATTTAAACGAATGAATTTCAAATTATATAATTAAACTACTATTAAATTCCAGTAGTTAAATTAAGATTACGGAGATTTAAGATCACAACTTCACTTATTGCTTCATCGAAGTTAACATACTTCTCATTAATTATTCTCTCTATTCTGAATTGTTAATCAAGAACACGAAAGTAAATATAACCACCTCTCGATGCATCATACCATACTCACTCAAATTCATAGATGATAGAATTAAGCAAGACACCCTAATTAACTAATCCACTATATTTCTATGTAAATTATAATTAAAAAGGATTTAATCACAAGTTCTCTATAAGATTACATATGGTGTAAAGACATATCTCTATCCTAAACACGAATCATAATTTCCATCTACGCAGAAATCACACACACATGCCATTATGATCAGATATAAATCTAAACTCCTCTTTCGATTTCATATAGATTATCACGGTAATTGTTAATTAGGCAATTAATCAGTTATTCCAAATCATAATAGACTATTCACAATAATAGATCACAATAATTGATAGAGAAGCATATTAAAATAAATTACACAATAAGATCCATTACAATCTCAAACAAAGAATTAGTTCATTGAATTAAAATTAAGAATCCACAATTGAATACAAATTAAAAATGAGAATAATAATAAGAAAAAGAATTGAATCTGTGATTAGCAAATTTGTCCTTCTTCTTGCTCTTGATCTGAATCTCCAATGACTCCAATATGCTTCAACCTCCAAATTCCCTTTCAACTAGGGTTTATTTATTTATTAAAACTAAAATAAAACTAAACTAATAGAATAAATAATTTATAAAGCTAATACTAAAACTAATATTAAGAACTAAGCTACTGCTACGAACTATCTCATAAATAACTAAGCTAATGATATATATATAATAATATGCCTAAGCTAATGAACCATCCCCCAAGCGCTCTCGTGACTCACCTCTCCAGGTTCGGTCCAAGTCCAATTCGAAATAGGAGTCCAGCTGCTTCCCTTATTAAATACTACAACTATATTATATATATTCCATACTCTTAAGCTGCTCCGTCCCTAATATCAAGTCAGACCATCCCTCTAAGCAAAAGGTAAATCTCTACCAGACAAGGCAGCCAACATCTGTGCTCTAGACGAGTCTCGTTCAAAGGTCATCCTGAATAGTGAGTCTGCTAAAACCAGATCTATCCCCATATAAATGGTCGGGAATTTGCTAACCAGAGCAGCGGTCAAGCCCGTGAATAGCTCATCCTCGGTAGGAGAATTTGGATCCTCCATGGGCTCCTCCTCGTCAGAGTTCACACTACGAGATGAAGAAGCCTCTGCTACCACTCCCATCTCTGCCTCCAACCACGCAGAATACTCCGGAGAACATCCTAGATGGCTACTGGAGAAATCAGCCCTCTCCCGATGATTCCAACACTCATATACTCTAACCAAGTCGGCGGATGACATAGAAGAAGCCGACATCCTCTGATCAGCAGACCCCTTAAAATGGTGCAAACTCTGCAGCTGATCAAACTGACACATGACCGCCAAAGGATGATAAGTGGTCACTTCTCTCAAACCCGCTAGGGGCAAATAATCTAGGCCAGATGCATGAGTGATAAAGCTATATGGGGATGCTAGCCCTGGGCATGGAAAGATCACAAACGGATGCTCAATATCTGATAAAAATGCCGACCAAGACTCTGCATCAATGCACTCTGAAGGCTGAAAAGAGTAAGCTCTGGATGTCTCATGAGTGAAACAAAAACCCTGAGGCCTGAAGGATCCAATCGGTAGTATATGGGACATCAGCTATACATATAGCAAGACTGAGCTGCCCCTGAAAAACCCCTATGGATGGGTACTACAATGCGTGATGGATCTAAATGTCTCAGCCAATATCATCGGGATGATAGTGCTACCGTGTCTAAGGGCTCTAACCACTACTACCAATCCCAAATCTAGATGATCCAATCGCAGCGGTATGTAGACATATGCCACAACACACATCAGTAGAATGTCTATCCTGGCTGCATGCCTGATGAGTGAGTTTTATACCCACTAATCAGTATTCGTTATAGCTTGATTCTGAATATTTTTGAATAATTTGCCTATCATTTCTACTGGGTTTATACGTTTATGTGCAGGTAATGAAATGGAGGTGAAAGTAAATTTAAAGGACAAATTTGCATGTTATACGTCTATTCCTTAATGCTTACTCTTTTTATTGTGTGCCTAACTATACTTATTATTCTTATATTTTTATTTTAGGCACAGTTGAATTGAGAGACAAATTAAGCATTTATTAGACTAAAGGAAGCTAAAAAGGATGTGGGCCAGAAAAATCCAAGCATGCAAAGAAATTCGGCTGGCCAGAGGGTTCACCAGCCGGGGCGGGTGATTTGCATGGTAACTCCCCGCTGGGGCGGAGAGGCGGCAGTTGAAAACTCAAAATTTTCTTTTCACACGGATTGGTGCATGCAGGAAGGATAATTGGGTCAGTTTGTTTCCTTTGCTGACACGGATTGGTGCTAGTGGAGATTGATGGTTGGACGGGACCTGATATAGTGTATATATATATATTATATATTAAATTAATTAATAGGGTGAAGGGGACTTGAGGTGACGTGGGGGATATCAATAGGTTATAATATATAGTTTGAGGCGGCAGGAGGTAGAATATATATAATATATTATATAGTCCATTAGGGAGAGTTTTATTATATTTTATTAGTTTAGTTTTATTTTTAGTTTTCAATAAAATAAAAAACCCTAGTTGAAAGGGGATTTAGAGATTGAAGCACTTGGAGGCCATTGGAGATCCAGATCAAGAGCAAGAAGGAGGACGAATTTGCCGGCAACAGATTCAATTCTTTTCCTTAATCTTTTTCTTATCTTTTGATGTGTATTCAAGTGTGGATTCTTAGTTTTAATTCAATAATAATGAACTAATTCTTTGTTTGAGATTGCAATGGATCTTATTGTGTAATTTATTTTAATATGCTTCTCTATTAATTATTGTGATCTATTATTGTTGAGATTGTCTATTATGATTTGGAATTAATTGATTAATTGCCTAGCTAACAATTACCGTGATAATCTATATGAAATTGATTGAGGAGTATAGATTTAGATCTGATCATGATAGCATGTGTTTGTGATTTCTGCATAGATGGAAATTATTATTCGTGTTTAGGGTAGAAGTATCCCTTTACGCCATATGTAATCTAATAGAGAACTTGTGATTAAATCCTTTTAATTGTAATTCACATAGCAATATAGTGGATTAGTTAATTAGGATGTCTTGCTTAATTCTATCATCTGTGAATTTGAGTGAGTATGGTATGATGCATCGAGAGGTGGTTATATTTACTTTCGTGTTCTTGATTAACAATTCAGAATATAGAGAATAATTGATGAGAAGTATGTTAACTTAGATGAAGCAATAAGTGAAGTTGTGATCTTAAATCCGTAATCTTAATTTAACTAGTGGTGATTTAATAGTAGTTTAATTATATAAATTTAAATTCATTCGTTTAAATAAGATTGAGTTAGTTGCGGGTTAGTACTTGGTGATTTTTGTTAAATAATTCCTCATGGGATCGACACTCTAGTTTCACTCTATTACTTGTTGACCACGTATACTTGCGTGTTGTGCGTAACTAGATTTTACCCAACAAGTTTTTGGCGCCGTTGCCGTGGAATTAATTTAATAATTATTTGCCTAATATTAATTTCAATCAAATTAGTCTTAATTTAAACATTTTTTTTATTTATTTAATTCTCTTCCTATTTTACTCTTCTTCTTTTTTTTCAGGCACCATGGCTGAATTCAATTATCAATGGCCATATACGAACATGACTCAACCAAGGAAAATAGTGATTGATGAACTTATATTAGCACAGATTGAAAAGCTTTCGAAGACGGTGGAGGTTTTCGCAGCCCAACAGAGTCGAAGGATGGCAGTTACGTGTAATTATTGTGCTGGCAACCATCAAAGTCATCAATGCACCGTCAGTTTTGAACCGGCACCATATAGTGGTGATTACCTCAACAACTATGCTCAGCCTAACTATCATCAAGATTGGGGGTATCACCCGGATTCTTCATGGAGCTACAATTATGATGACCAAAACTATGCTCCAAATCCATCATACACACCGGAATTTTCAGGTCCACCTCCATTGCCACAAGAAGAAAAGCTAGGTTGGGAAGAGGAGTTCGCCAGAATCCAAGCAGAAAATGACGCGGCGAGGAAATCTCTACGGACAGAAATGAAGAAATTATCAATTCAAATAGGACAGATAACGAATGCAATGAATAGTCGGTCCCAAGGAGATTTGCCAAGTGAAACAGAAAAGAATCTGAAAGCCGTGAATAACATTCCTCCAAGCACTAGTTCTAATTACTTGGATTTTGAAACTGATGGAGTGCCAGAATCAAATCTGCTATTGGATGAGCCACAAGGAGAAAAGTCAAATCTGGAGGAACTCATGTCAAACGTCATAGCAGATCAAGAGGAGGGGAAGATTAGTCAGGGGTTGTCAAGTCAAGATCTTAATAATCAGATGGAGCAACTCATCACTACCCCACCAAATGGTCCTAATTACATGGATTTCGAAACAGAAACAGATAATTCAAAGCTGAGGGAATGTTGGCTCAAGTTCATAGCAGACACAGAGGAGAGGAGGATTAATCAAGAGAGTTCAATTCGAGATCAAGAGTTATCAACTAAAAATCTTAATAATAAGATAGAGCAAATGGACAACGCCTCAAACAACCTTCTTCCAAGTACTTGGATTTATGACATGGATGACGAAACTGACGGAGAACCCGGACCAAATCTGCAGCTGGATGAGCCACAAGATATAGAAAGTGTTGAGATAAATGGGGATAATGAAATAAAGGTCGATGAAGATCTAAATGGGTCTCCACCAAAGATCAAAGAGCCAGTCAGATTTGCAAAACCATGCCCGATTGGTAGTCATGTCGTCGGCAACGCTCTTTATAACACAAGAGCGAGTATAATGTTGAAGCCATGGTGGGACGAGAAAGAGAAGATAGACGAAGAGATCATTGTGTGTGACAAGCTTTCAAGCCCCAAAGTGATCACATACACAATGGAGAAAACACCTAGCTGTAGGACCTTCTTCATAGAGATAATACCGAATAAGAGAATGCTAGGTGATTTTAATGCACGGGACATCGCGTGTGGGAATTTACCAAAGGATTATTTGCTACTGATGGATGGAGGGTTCCTCAACTTCCGAAGAGGAATTGGATAGCGTTGACCAAACAAAGTCCGGCTGAAGGACTATAAATCAAGCGCTTATTGGGAGGCAACCCAAGTGAGTCAAGTCCAACTCGAGTGTGGTGCCCGATTCATTTCAATGAGCTAGCTTATTCTTCAGACTTAGCAGACAAGGAGGAAAATGCTATATTCAGGGAAGTCCTCTCTTTTAATTTTGCCTATCTTAGCCATTGAGGACAATGTCTGTTTTAAGTTTGGGGGTATTTATCATGTTTAGTATTTACTTGGGCAATGTTTTGATGGAATTTGATTTTGGCCAATGATAAGTGAGTAGTTAATGTTGTTGACTCTTGAAAAATTGATGAGCATGCTTAGTCTATATTTTAACTCATTAGTTGGTTTCACATTACTTGCGAAATTTTTGAAAATTTACACATATCCATTTGTTTAGCCAGTTGGGATTGAATTTTTTTTGACTAAATGCTTATGAAAGATATCATTGCAACTTGAGAAATCTTATTTGAGCATCATTCAAAGTGAAAATTAGGCACTCACATAAGTTTGGGGGAAATCTTGAGATATTTTTGGAAAAAAAAAAATTGAAACCTTCCCGAGTTGAATAATTGAAGCATGTGGTGGGATGGAGCGTAAAACGCACTCCCCATAAACACAAGTACGAGATGGAGCGTAAAACGCACTCGTTTAAATGGAACTGAAAAGTGAGATGGAGCGTAAAACGCACTCACTAAAAAGATTGAAAAGAAAATATATTTGTTGAAATACTTGGGAAGTGTTCATGTGTGCTTAAATGTTTAAATATCCATTGATCCTCAAGAAAAATTGTGATTTGCCTTTATTAGCGGAGATTGATGTGATAAGAAGTTTTAAGAGTTGTTTTTGAAAATCTTTTATGAGTATTGGTTGATCTAATCTAAATCATGATTAGTTTGAACAATTGGATTCACACACGCACTTAAAGGATCATAAGTAGATGTGGAACTGATGAAAGTGTTAAAATTTTAGACATGAAATTATTTTGAAATTTTTTGTTGCAACCTTTGAGGCCAGTGTTCAAATTCATATTGATTCTTTGCTTGAGTGGATCATTGCTAAAGAATGAATCTGTCTAATTTTTGTGTTTGCTTAAGGACAAGCAAAGTCTCAAGTTTGGGGGTATTTGATGAGTGAGTTTAATACCCACTAATCAGTATTCGTTATAGCTTGATTCTGAATATTTTTTAATAATTTGCCTATCATTTCTACTGGGTTTATACGTTTATGTGCAGGTAATGAAATGGAGGTGAAAGTAAATTTAAAGGACAAATTTGCATGTTATACGTCTATTCCTTAATGCTTACTCTTTTTATTGTGTGCCTAACTATACTTATTATTCTTATATTTTTATTTTAGGCACAGTTGAATTTAGAGACAAATTAAGCATTTATTAGACTAAAGGAAGCTAAAAAGGATGTGGGCCAGAAAAATCCAAGCATACAAAGAAATTCGGCTGGCCAGAGGGTTCACCCGCAGGGGCGAGTGATTTGCATGGTAACTCCCCGCTGGGGCGGGGAGGCGCCAGTTGAAAACTCAAATTTTTCTTTTCACACGGATTGGTGCATGCAGGAAGGATAATTGGGTCAGTTTGTTTCCTTTGCTGACACGGATTGGTGCTAGTGGAGATTGATGGCTGGACGGGACTTGATATAGTGTATATATATATATATATTATATATTAAATTAATTAATAGGGTGAAGGGGACTTGAGGTGACGTGGGGGATATCAATAGGTTATAATATATAGTTTGAGGCGGCAGGAGGTAGAATATATATAATATATTATATAGTCCATTAGGGAGAGTTTTATTATATTTTATTAGTTTAGTTTTATTTTTAGTTTTCAATAAAATAAAAAACCCTAGTTGAAAGGGGATTTAGAGATTGAAGCACTTGGAGGCCATTGGAGATCCAGATCAAGAGCAAGAAGGAGGACGAATTTGCCGGCAACAGATTCAATTCTTTTCCTTAATCTTTTTCTTATCTTTTGATGTGTATTCAAGTGTGGATTCTTAGTTTTAATTCAATAATAATGAACTAATTCTTTGTTTGAGATTGCAATGGATCTTATTGTGTAATTTATTTTAATATGCTTCTCTATTAATTATTGTGATCTATTATTGTTGAGATTGTCTATTATGATTTGGAATTAATTGATTAATTGCCTAGCTAACAATTACCGTGATAATCTATATGAAATTGATTGAGGAGTATAGATTTAGATCTGATCATGATAGCATGTGTTTGTGATTTCTGCATAGATGGAAATTATTATTCGTGTTTAGGGTAGAAGTATCCCTTTACGCCATATGTAATCTAATAGAGAACTTGTGATTAAATCCTTTTAATTGTAATTCACATAGCAATATAGTGGATTAGTTAATTAGGATGTCTTGCTTAATTCTATCATCTGTGGATTTGAGTGAGTATGGTATGATGCATCGAGAGGTTGTTATATTTACTTTCGTGTTCTTGATTAACAATTCAGAATATAGAGAATAATTGATGAGAAGTATGTTAACTTAGATGAAGCAATAAGTGAAGTTGTGATCTTAAATTTCCGTAATCTTAATTTAACTAGTGGTGATTTAATAGTAGTTTAATTATATAAATTGAAATTCATTCGTTTAAATAAGATTGAGTTGGTTACGGGTTAGTACTTGGTGATTTTTGTTAAATAATTCCTCGTGGGATCGACACTCTACTTTCACTCTATTACTTGTTGACCACGGATACTTGCGTGTTGTGCGTAACTAGATTTTACGTAACAATGCCATACCTCTGCTGAATAGACTAAATCTTCGACATGGCGATCAAAGCTATTAAGCTCACCAAAGCGCTCAATCAAGAAGTCCATAGATATCACGTGCCCAGAAATAATCTCATCCATGACTACACTCTGACGAAGACCGGACAGCCGGATAAACGGTCTCCTCATATCACTAATCGACGTCCGAGCGCATGGCAACTCTAAATTTAATCTAGTAAATCTCTGGTACTACTCCAGAGTCGGCGTCAGCTCACGCCGTCTAAAGCAGAAAACCAACCTGTCGGTAGTCCAGCAGGGTAAAAGGTCCTCAACAAATCCGATCGAAACCCAAAAATCCGCAAGGGCTAATAAATGCCCCAACATCTGGTCCACTGTCCCCCTAGCTGGAAAGGGCAGACTGTCATACCAGGACCTCAATGATGCTGCCACCATAGATGGTGGTAAATGCTCAATGTGACTGACTGCAGACGACGTCATATGTAGCACCGTACCACAAGACCGTCCAGAGGTCAAGTCAAATCACAGCTGTCTGAATGCATACACATGACATAATATATGCATGATGACAGTAATATAAACATGATGCAGAAGATAAGATATAGCAAAAATATCTACAAAACGCTATCTACTACATACAATAACCATGTATCCTGATACAAAGTGAAAGGAAGAATACAGGGAAAATGGGGCACCACCACCCAACTACTACAGTGGTCTATCAAAATGATGGCACAACCATCAAATAGCCAAAACAGTGGCTGACCAAAAAGTATAGCTCCAATAGCTATCAGAGGAAGTCTTAGACATCAGTGTCAAATCGATCAACCAGCTCCATCTCCTCTGTAGGCACAAAGCTGCTAGGATCAGACATCTCTAGGAGGTATAAGTGAGGATCTGCCCCTACATAACTGCTGCTATATGGGCCTGAAGAAGGTCCTGCTCCTGAGCTGGATGGGTCAAAAGAAGATGCCTCTGACAGATCTCGGCCAAGGTGCCTGATAAAGAAACGAGCCTGCTCTAACTCCCGGGTCAGATATGCTATTTGGTCTGTATGAGTCGGCTTCCTGAGGCAAGCTATCCAATCCGTCATCATTATGGATCCTGGCACCATGTCTACCATAAATGGGTAGCATGGGTCTGAGCTCCAATAATACGAGAGCTCCACCATCTACCAAAAGCCTCCTAGCTGTACGAACCCTCTGATAGGGTGAAGCCATCAATGCCCTCCAAAGGGATGTCTGTTAAAGGCACAGTCAATGGCCAATGATGCTAAGCTGGAGGAACAATGGGAATACGGATCTCCCCCGTGAGGCTCCTAATGGCACGCTCTCTAAGATAGAGCTCCTAGCCTCCCTCCGTCAACAACGGTACCCTGCGGGTCAATAAGTTAAACTCCCGGCCAGTAGGGACACCTCCCTCGAATCCGACGGTCAAGAACTCAGATGTATACGGTGTCCAGGTGATCAAACCCGCCGTCAAAAGCTCTAACTATAGACGGGCATGAGTGAATCCCTCAGCAACAGGGACCTCCATCAAAGTGGAATGATGCCACCTCCGTCCTCGAGGATAGGTCTCCAGACCTAATGCAGTAGCGGGCTGTAGGTAAGGAAGCCTCTCAAATGCCCAAACCTGATCATGTAAATATCAAAAGTCCTCAGTGATCAAGACTGACAAAAATGCTAAAATCAAAAAGGTTCTGAAAGATGTACTCACTAGCAGAAGCGGGTAAAATCCAAACCAAGCCTCCGTCGTACCCTCCGAAAGCATGTGCATGCCCCAGAGAAAATAGGCAAAGGTATAGGAGCCCCAATCATAGTCACTAAGGTGCTTTACATATCGAGTGGCACTGATCAAAGTGAAGGACACAGTAGACAAGTTGTCCACCATGAAACAACCCCTGATGATCAACAAAAACAATCGCCTTATAATGCGGTCTCTAGCCCTCTAGTCATCAGACGGAGGCAACTGCAAATTCCGATCCTGGGCATCTATACTCAAGAGACCTGGACAGACTGCCCGACCCTTAAATGCCATCGTCGGGACTCCCAGCAGGGACCGAATGATAGCAGGCAAAATGTTAGTCAGAACAGGCACTGACTCGCCCTCAAACTCAATGCCGGTGATACATCTCCAGTCCATAGGAGTCATCATCACCTCGCAATCCAGCAAATGAAGGGACTGAGTCTGGTGGAATCAGCGCTCAAACAAAGCCCTCATATACCCCAGGGGCAATGGCGGGGAAGGATCGAGAAAAAAGCCTGAAATCCTCAGCCATCTATGACCTCCCTATAATCCTCATACAAAGTGTGATACAGGGAGTGCACGCCAAACCAGTTCCCTCGAGGCTGCCTAAAGCCGGGAACCTGCATCAAAAACCAACCCAAGTCAAGAACCTGTGCCCCAAGAATGGCAAAAAGGGAAGAAAAGAATCCAGAGAGAAGAAAGACTTCAATTCACCTCGTTGGCATGAAGATATCTCGACGGATGGCGACTCAAGTCGCCCAATAGCTCCTGAGTAGGCACAACAATGCCTGGGACCTCCGCACGTGGAGCCTGAGCGGGAGCAGGAGCAGAAAATAGAGCCTCCTCGTCATCAATATCTAGTGGCTACTCGTCTTGTGCTGGACGAATCCTACCCTCTACCAGTCTATGAGGCGTCCGAGCCGGACGAGGCTATGGCACAGCAGAAGCCCTCTTACGTCTAACGCCTGAAGAGACGCTACTGGAACTGTCGGGTCTATCACGATCCATCGATGGTAACAAGTCTCCAAATCACCTCAGAAAGGGTGCGGTAAGCCTAAGACCTGTGGCTTATCATTTTCAATCAGTCCAGCATATATCTCTAGGTCCTAAGATATGCATGGGTCAGTCAAAAATACCCAGTATAGTCAAAACTGCATGTTTTCAAATCCTAGAAGCTCAAAACCTGAATTGGGTCAGTAAAAAATTCCCCACGGAGTCAAAAGTTCATGTTTTTCAAAACCTAAGATTTTGGAAAAATTTCGTCAGTCTCCTTTGTAAAATGAACTGTCCACATGCACACATGCATGTTTAGGTGGCCATTCAGTAGCATACCTACCCAAAATAAAGAAATTTCATATTTATGAAAAAAAAATCAAAAATCAATCTCACATGGTAGCCAAATTACCATGGACATTTTTAGTTGAAAATCCAGGCTCACTAGGCCTCAAAAAGGATGATTAAACTGACCAAAAAGTAGAAAATAACACTGTCTCAGAACCTAAATTTTCTTACATCCAAATGTGCATTACAGTAAGATATACATACATATGTAGTCAGAAAAATTTTTACATATCATATAGGCATACATTTTTTATACATTGCGTCTAAAAGTACCCTAAGTGGTTTGCATGCTTTTAAAGGTCAAAAACTGCAAAAAAAAAAAAGAGAGCATGTAAAACGTTACCTGTGATGCGCTGAACGCATAGGAACTGACGGATTCAAAAAATAGCTGTCCAAGCTCCGTAGATCTGAAAAAGAAGATCGAAATCCTTTCGAAATTCAAAACGAGAACTTGCAAAATGAAAATCATGTAGCATATTAAATAGGCCAGGTAGCCGCACCTCCACCTGTGGCAGCCAGGTGGGTCCCACTTCCCTCGGGCCTCGTTCGGTTCCAGTCAAAACGGAGTTTAAACAGGCGGCCGAGTTAAATCTGAAGAGAAATCGTTACGCGATTGAGCAGTTTGGCCAGAAATCATGCGTTTAAGCAGCATAATCCTAAAATAAAGGGAAACTTTACCCTTGATATTCATCTCGGAGCCATATACGGGGATCGACAAATCAAATTACAAAAAAAAACTGCGCAAGAATTGCGCAAAACTGCCGAAAACTTCCATTTTTTTGAAGTTTGGGTACTGACCGAAATAACTCATCCGTTGGTTGCATTCCAGCAAAGCATCGGGTACTGACCGGTGATAACTCAGCCATTGGCTCAACCCCAGTGAAGTTCAAGTACTGACCAAAGAAGTCTCAGCCGTTGGTTCCATTCCAGCGAAGCATCGGGTACTGACCGGTGACAACTCAGCCGTTGGCTCAACCCTAGTGAAGTTCGAGTACTGACCGAAGCAGTTTTAGCTGTTGGTTCCATTCCAACGAAGCATCGGGTACTGATCGATGACAACTCAGTCGTTGGTTCCATTCCAGAGAAGCATCGGGTACTGACCGGTGACAACTCAGTCGTTGGTTTCAGTCCAGCAAAGCATCGGGTACTAATCGATGACAACTCAGCCGTTGGTTCCAGTCCAGCGAAGCATGGGGTACTGACTGGTGATAACTCAGCCATTGGTTTTAGTCCTACGAAGCATCAGGTACTGACCGGACGACAACTCAGCCTTGGTTCCAGTCCAGCGAAGCATCTGGTACTGACCGGTGATAACTCAGCCGTTGGTTTCCATTCTAGCGAAGCATCAGGTATTGACCAATGATAACTCAGCCGTTGGCTCAACCCCAACGAAGTTCGGGTACTGACCGAAGCAGTTTCAGTCGTTGGTTCCATTCCAGTGAAGCATCAGGTACTGACCGATGACAACTCAGCCGTTGACTCAGGCCCAACGAAGCATCGGTTACTGACCGATGATAACTCAGCCGTTGGTTCCAGTCCAACAAAGCATCGGGTACTGACCGATGACAATTCAGCCGTTGGCTCAGCCCCAGCGAAGTTTGGGTACAAACTGAATTCCAGTTCAACCGTTGGCTTAACCCCAATGATGTTTCAACCATCGGACTAGCCCCATGAGACGTTGGGAGATGATCTATGAGTGAAAGTAATCTAATACTCCATCTTCACAAAGGACAGATAATGGAATATGTTATACACATCCTTAGAAGGATCGCCGAGGTAGCATCAATCATGTTAACCTCATCAGAATCTACTAAGCTATTGCAGAGGGCATCATCCCTAGCAAATCAAGGAGGGAAAATCTATGATAGCTTATCTCCAAGAATCTCATCAGAGTCAAACAAGTTATCATGAGTGTCATCCCCAGTAGAAAATAACAAAACTAGTTCACGGTATCTTCCTAATAATATCAATGGCAGTACATGACAGCATCATCCCCAGCAAAGTGATAACGCAAGTAGCCAAAAGTAGCCCCATTCTACTCAAAGACGCGCAGTCTTCGAAGCGGCCCTGACATTTGCCTTATTTCCAGTGTCTACTAATCTTTATCCTGTCCATTCCAATACATTGCATGGGCATGATAAAGAGGGGCATCTGTAGACACTCAAAATTTTCCTTACCCCAATACTAACACTGTAGGAGGGCAAAACCGTCAATCCATTCAAATCCGACCTCCAATGCCGGTCCTTCAACCTAAATCTGATCCCTAATATCGGTAGCCTAAATTCGATCCCCAATATCGGTACTCCAGCCAAATTCGATCACCAATATCGATAGTCAATCTAGTTTTGATCTCCAATCGAATCGTCAAACCAGCTCCGATAGTCAATCAGACCGTCTATCCAGCTCTGATAGTCAATCAGACCGTCTATCTAACTCTGATCTCCAATCAGACCGTCTATCCAGCTCCGATAATCAATCGGACCGTCCATCCAGTTTTGGTCGATAATCGGACCGTCATATCAACCCCGATCTCAATATCGGGCCATCAGATCAATCTTGATCTCCAGTCGAGCCATCAGTTCAAACCCCTATCTTAATATCTTGCCTTTAAAACAGTCTCGACGGCTATCCGAGAGGTACAAGTCAGCCCCGGCAGCAACCCGGGAGGTTCTGATCAACCCCGATCTCAACCCGGGAAGTCAAGTCGACCCCGACATCAACCCGATACGGTCAGGTCAACCTGTACATCAACCCAAGACATGTCAAGTCATCCCCGGTCTTAACCCGGGAAGTATAGATCAGCCCCAGCATCAATCCGGGAAGTGCAGTTCAGCCCCAGACACAACCTTGGGAAGCCAAGTCCATCAAAGGTCGTGCAGACATCATAGGCAACCCCGGGAGAGGCAAAATGATCATTTTACCAACTCTCAACTGATTTGGTTAAACTCAAGCCGAATTGATGCCATCAAAGTCAGAACAAACCACAACAACGATCCCGAGTGCCAACAGCGCACGACAGCTCAACGGATAAACTGTAAGGAATCGAAGACCTTGTTATGAACCCATCTTCTCGGACCTGGAAAATATTTTATCCCATGTCATTGTGACACTCTGGGAGAGGGATTTTCGAAAAGGTATCGCACGCCTCAAACGGATTCTCCGATCAAAAGTTTAAAAGTTCCGACTTTGACTACGCGTTGTCTGGAGTGCACGTACTTCAAGAGGACAGAACCCATCACCACGGGCCCCACCTGGGAAGCCGCACCTCTACATGCGGTAGCCGCAGGTAGAGCTAAGGCTCCCTGGTCTATAAATAAGAGGGCACCCCCTCTTCATTTTCAAATTTTGAAACGCAGCGAAGCTCTGCCCGTCTGAGTTTTTGACTTTTACACCTCTTCTAAACCCAAATATTTTTACTCTAACACGTAGACATCCCCACATACTACCACATATCAAAAAACCACCGGTAGATTTGGTCGTTTGGAGCCCACTAAGTGGCAAAAAGCCTGTATTACAGTCCATTGTAGGTATTTTTACGATCAGAAAGTTAATACTACTACTTTGCATTGTTTTGCACTTGCACACGAAGTTTCATCTTCTAAATATGCCCGAAACTTAGTTCCGTGGATGTTTTCGTCAAAATTTGGTACATTTCTGTACATAAACGCAGTTTTTTACATTTCTACAACTCGGATTGATGATCCGTTAGCTCCAGCAGCTTCAATGCACTAGCACACACATTTTTGGCAACTTCGCCGGACTGGGTTATCTTCCCAGTCAGGATTTGGCCCTTTTTTATATATATTTAAATGTAAATGTACTAACATTTCAATTCTGTCAAGCCCGGATGTCAAATTTGAGGTAGTTTATCGCTTTTCTATATATTTAGGCATATATAAGCAACTTTCACCATCACTGGTTCTCATACCTGTCCTGGTTGACTACATTTCTGTCAATATATTTATATATATATATATATATTTATATATTTTCAGTCAGGCCAGGATTACTTCGTGGTCATTATACCGCTTTTGCACACTTCCCTATACTGGGTTCTCTTCCCAATCACTAGGTGACTATTTTTCTGTAAAATTCAATTTCAGTATGGGCATTGGCGTGCAAACCAATCGCCCTTTTTACTGTTTTTCTATACATACATATATATATTGTTGGGTTTGTACGTAACGCAATCATGCAATCAAATCACATAAATAGGGCAGAAGCGCGAAACATAGGTTTTCAAAATTTTATACAAACCCATAACCATGATCATGCTTTGTGCAAGTTATCAATAACAGAAAAGAGGATGGAATTATACCTTTGAAGATCCAAGCTTCCTCAGGTACAAGTTCTACTCCTTTGATTCCTTTGATTCCTCTGTAGTGGCTCTTTCCCTTGATCAATGTCAGCCACCCAAATGTTTGGCCTCTAACGGTGATCCACCAAGGAAGATGAAGAACTCAGGAAGATGGGTTATTGGCTTAACCCTTGTTTCTATCTCTATAGAATATGTGTACTCCCAACCCTTGGAAAAATTAACGTACCTTATTTCTGATATAAGACTCTCTTATATAGATATTAGGTTAACCCTCCTAATCCAATTAGAATAGGATTTTATTTAATTAATTAATTAAATACTTTTAATTAATTTATATCCTAATCTTATTAGGATTGAGAGAGAGAGAGAGTACTGATATTATATTAATTCATAAACTCTTTTAGAATTAAAATAATAATAATATTAATAATATTAATAAGACTCCTCTTATTAATTTATATTTAATATTTGAAATATTAAATAATAAATATTAAGCTATTTAATTTATTCTATCACCATAGATTAAATTAATTATACTTAATGCATTATTACTATCATGCCATTTTCTTCTTAAATAATTCTTTTTCCTTTTATGGTGTGACCCTTTAGGTTCTCCATATTAAACCGGTTGTGAATAAATTAATTAGAACAATTCTAATCTTATTTAAAAAAATAAATTAAACTAATAATCTATTTAAATAAATAACATTTATTCTACAATAGAGATAAGCCTCCCTAGCGATCAACGACTTTTCAGATAATATAGATTTCAATATTAATCATAAAAGAACCTGTGAGTTAATAGTTACCGTACAATTCAATCCTTCCACCATACAATGTCCCAATTAAATATAAGACATGGATTTACTGTCAAGCCTTAATTTATTTAATCATATGTATTTCGATTAGAAAATGCACAACTCCAAAAAATGCAAATTAGAAACCTCTTTCTAATTTTATTCTACCTTGGCCAAGGATTCCTGGGTTGTCATTTAATGAATCACATAGGACATATCTCCTCTTTTACTAAAGGTGGTAGATTCTTTATTAATCATACATTATCTCCATATACAACTCATTATACCCAAGCATACCCTATATATGCCTTAAAAGACCTTAAGGAATAAGTCAAAGTATAATTTGTTACATACAAGATACTATGATGATCTTAAGTCCAAGGATCACTTGTACTACTATCACATTAGGAATTCCTATTGACAGACGAGTAAAACTCCATTAGGTATTCCATAGCAAGTCACGTTCAATGAACTTATTCTCCAATAAGCACCTACATACTTGCTTTAGTGTCTCCACATAAATGACCATGAGATCAGTCATCCTCGTCTAATGAGCAAGCAACATATGTACCAATCTATCCGGATTTACTAATTCCCATTTTAGTAATCTCACAATTGGGAACTATTTTAGTTTTTAAGCTTTCTAAGAATTTAGATCTCATTAGCATGATCTCATCATGATTCTAAAAACATTGCTTAAAACTATGGGTTATTTATATACTATAAAAACAGCACCGTGTAGATAATTAAATGCCTTAAATTAATATTTTATTAATAAATAAATAAGATTATTTACAAAGTATGTGCTTTATCATCATACATGATTGGCTTGTATGCACACTACTATCAATCTCCCACTTGCACTAAAGCCAATCGCCATGGTATCTCATACCCATCTTCTCTAAGTGACGATCAAACTGCTGTTGTGTTAGAGCTTTAGTAAATGGATCTGCAATGTTGTCTTGAGAGTCCACACGCTCCAAGGTGACGTCTCCTCTTTCAATGATCTCCCTGATCAAGTGAAATCGCCGAAACACGTGTTTAGATTTCTAATGAGACCTGGGTTCCTTAGCCTGTGCAACCGCTCTGGTGTTGTCATAGTATACGGGAACTGCTTCTCCAATGCTAGGAATCACACCAAGTTCAGTTATGAACTTTTTCATCGAAACAGCTTCCTTTGCAGCTTCACTTGCAGCTTCACTTGCAGCTATATACTCTGCCTCTATCACTAAATCAGCAACTGTTTGCTTAGAACTCTTCCAACTCACTGCGCCTCCGTTCAAGGTAAACACATAACCTAAAATAGATTTACTGTCATCTTGGTCTGTTTGAAAACTTGAGTCCGTGAATCCCTCGAGTTTTATTTCAGACCCACCGTAGACAAGAAAAATATCTTTAGTCCTTCTCAAGTACTTTAGGATATTTTTCACTGCCTTCCAGTGCTCTTCTCCTGGATTCGACTGGTATCTGCTCATTACACTAAGTACGTGAGCAACATCCAGTCTAGTACATATCATACCGTATATGATAGATCCTATTGCAGAAGCATAAGGGATCTAACTCATACGATCTCTCTCCTCAGGTATCTTTGGGGCCTGTTTCTTGGAGAGATGTATTCCATGGCTCACCGACATGAGACCTCTTTTGGAATCTTCCATGCTAAACCTCTTTAGCATCGTATCAATGTACATTCCTTGGGATAAGCCGAGCATCCTTTTAGATCTATCTCTATAGATCTTTATCCCCAAAATATAGGATGCTTCACCCATGTCCTTCATGGAGAAGTTTTTAGATAACCAGATTTTAATTGATTGTAACATAGGAATGTCATTCCCTATCAGTAATATATCATCAACATATAATACAAGGAATGATACTGTGCTCCAACTAACCTTCTTTTATACACATGGTTCATCCTCGTTTTTGATAAAATCAAACTCTTTGATTGTCTCATCAAAACCAATGTTCCATTTACGAGAAGCTTGCTTCAACCCATAAATGGATCGTTGTAGCTTACAGACTTGATTTGTTCCAACTTTTGAAATAAATCCCTCTGGCTGTGTCATATACACATCCTCCTCAAGTTTCCCATTGAGGAAGGCCGTTTTCACGTCCATCTGCCAGATCTTATAGTCGTTGTAAGCTGCAATCACAAGCAAAATCCGAATGGACTTGAGCATGGCTACTGGTGAAAAGGTTTCATCATAGTCAACTCCTTGTCTTTGTTTGAAATCTTTTGCAACCAGTCGGGCCTTATAAGTCTCTACCTTTCCGTGTGATCCAGTCTTTTTCTTAAAAACCCATTTACACCCAATAGGTTTAATACCTTCAGGTGGTGAAACCAAAGTCCATACTTTGTTTTCATACATGCAGTCCATTTCGGATTTCATGGCTTCAAGCCATTTTCCTGAGTCTTTATTACACATAGCCTGTTCGTAATTCAATGGATCATCATCATTCATGATGTGTACCTCATCGGCATCCTCTATAACGAATCCATACCTCTCAGGCATCTTTGGTACTCTTCCAGATTTACGAATAGGGTGTGGTACAGTAGGTTCTTCTATTTGGTCAGGTACCTGACTTTGATCCGTGGTAGCTTGTGGTTCTTGAACTTCTTCAAGATATATCTTACTCCCACTAACCCCTTCATGGATAAACTCTTTCTCCAAGAAGGTAGCATGTTTCGCAACAAACACCTTTTGATCAGTTGGATGATAGAAATAATACCCTACGATTTCTTTATGGTATCCCACAAATCTACACTTATCAGATTTAGTCTGTAGCTTATCATTTTCAAACTTTTTGACATAAGCTGGACAACCCCGAGTCTTAACATGCTTAAGATTTGGTTTCCTCCCTTTCCACATCTCATATGGAGTCTTTGGGGCAGATTTGGTAGGTACCTTGTTAAGTAGGTATGCAGCCGTTTCTAGGGCATATCCCCAAAAGGAAATTGGAAGGTCGATAAAACTCATCATGGATCGAACCATGTCCAACAGTGTTCGATTTCTTCTTTCAGATACTCCATTTAACTGTGGTGTACCTGGAGGAGTCCATTGTGAGATTATACCATTTTCTTTGAGACAATTAAGAAACTCACCTCTTAAGTATTCTCCACCTCGATCTGATCGAAGTATCTTAATACTCTTGCCCGTTTGTTTCTCTACTTCACTTCTGAACTCTTTGAACTTTTTAAATGATTCTAATTTGTATTTCATCAAATACACATCCAAATCTTGAGTGATCATCAGTGAAAGTAATAAAATAAGAATACCCACCCCATGCACTTGTTGTCATAGGTCCACAAACGTCTGTGTGAATTAATGCCAACAACTCTGTAACTCTTTCTCCTTTTCCACTAAAAGGAGATTTAGTCATTTTACCCATGAGACAAGATTCACAAGTTGGATATGATTCATAATCGGATAGCTCAAGGAGCCCATCTTTATGCAACTTGGATAATCTTGTTTCATTGATATGACCGAGTCTACAGTGCCACATGTAGTTAAAATTAATATAATCTCTTTTCCTTTTCTTAGTTTGTTCAATTTGAAATATATTTTCTTATAAGTCAAGTATATAAAGTCCATTTTGCAAATTTCCAATACCATATAAAACATCGTCTTTATAAATAGAACAACCATTGTTCTTTATAATAACGTCAAAACCTTCCATATCCAATACAGAAATTGAAATAATATTTTTAATAATATTCGGAACATAATAACAGTTATTAAGATAAATGGACTTGCCCGAAGGCATTGCTAAACAATAAGTTCCTACAGCTAATGCAGCAACCTTTGCTCCATTCCCCACTCGTAGGATCACCTCTTCATTGTTCAGCTTTCTACTTCTGACCAGTCACTGCACAGTGTTACATGTGTGAGACCCACAACCGGTATCCAATACCCAAGTAGAATTATGACTTTCAGAAAAATTAATTGCAATCATAAACAAACCTTGATTGGAAGTCGAAGCTTCTCCAAGTTTCTTCATTGCTAGAAACTTCTTGCAGTTCCTCTTCCAATGTCCCGGCTCGTTACAATGAAAGCACATTCCTTTAGCTGGTTCAAGTTTCTTTTGTTCCTTTTCTTTCCCCTTTCCCTTAGCCTTCTTGGATTTCTTCTTTTCAGAAGACACCTTGGGCCTCTTCCTTTTATTGGAAGAATCCACCATCAAGACATGGTTCTTCTTGGATGAGAAGTGACTTTCTACAGTTTTCAGCATGTTAAGCAGCTCAGGAAAGCTGACATCTAGCTTTTTCATGTGAAAATTAACCACAAACTGCGAGAAGGTCTCAAGGAGTGACTGCAAGACCAAGTCTTGACTCAACTCCCCATCCATGACGAACCCAAGCTGTCCAAGGCGTTCAATCAAATTGATTACCTACAGAACATGAGTCTCGACGGCAGTGCCCTCGGTCATCCGAGATCGAAAGAGCTTCTTAGATATCTCATATCTAGCAGTCCTACTCTGTTCACCATACAACTCCTTGAGGTGAAGCAGCATAGCAGGAGCATCCATTTTTTCGTGCTGACGCTGAAGTTCGTTATTCATGGATGCGAGCATGATGCATTGAGCCACAGATGCATCATCTTGCCACTTATTGAAAGTGGCAATCTCTTCCTCAGAGGCTGTTTCCGAAACAAATTCAGGGATAGTTGAATTTAGGACATAAGAAATCTTTTCAGCAGTGAGAACAATTCTCAGATTTCTTAGCCAGTCCTCATAATTTGGGCCGGTAAACTTATTTGCATCAAGTATGCTTCGTAGTGAGATTAGTGATTTTGACATTTTTAAAATTCTGCATGTGAAACGACAACATTTTAGCAAACATTCATTTTATTAACTTTGTATACCAAAATAAATTTAAGTCTTTATTTTAAATTGGTATCTCCCACTATTTTCATCAAACTATATTACCCTCACTTATATAGTTCGGCAACATCTAATTAAAGATTTGCTAGTGAGATTAAGGATCCTATTTCAAATGTATATAACCTTGTGGATAGCACAACAAGCAATATACAAATAAATAGGTAGACAACTCTTGTCAATTACATCACCATGTAACTCCTTTTATTTTGCCTCTTAAATCATAATGGTTATGTGTGTGCACATCCGAACTAAAATGATTTAAGTTAAGACCAGCCTAGCACTTCCATAAATTCAAAAAAGAAAATTTTTCGTCCTTGTGGATAGCACAACAAGACTAGATCGTTCAATTTTCTTGATAAACATCAAATGTGATTAATTAACATCTTAAATATTCAATACTCGCCTTGTGGATAGCACAACAAACTCATATTAAATATTTAATACTTTATTAATTAACCATCCTAGAAGGCGGCGTTTGATATTCCAAATATCATTTGAACGCTTCGGATTTAATATTATTTCTTTGAGGATTTATTATTATTTGTCTCATCTTGTTAAGCGCGCATGCACACACACACACACACACACATATATATATATATATATATAAAATACGCGTCATTTTATTAAATATGCGAAGCATGTTTGCATAAAGTATAATATATATAATATTTAGCATGCAATATAGAATACTATATTCTACCCGGATTGATTATGGACATTTATTCTAGTTTGGTTCACTAGAGCCACCAAGTGAACCAAAAGGTCAAACCTAAGAGTGCAAGAATTTAAATTAAATATAACTATTACATTTAAACCCGGGCTCCATACAAATGGGTCTTCAAGCGCTCCTTGCTCCTTAATCTCCAGTTCTTCAATACAATTCTAACTATCTCTATTACATAAACTATTTCTAATTAAATAGAAACCTTGATCAGCAGTCAAGGGGAAGTACATAGGAGGGAGATAGAATTTACACCGAGAATAAAACCAGAGAAAACGAAGTATGCAGACCCCATTTTATAAAACCCATACATTCAAGCATTCATCCAAAATAAAATCCAACCACATTGGTCATAGTCCATAATCAATCCCTTTTATTAACATACATATCATCATACGTATCAATAAATATCTATTCATCTCATGAATAATAAAGTTATTCCATATATGGATTGATGTCATTTAATGGACAAAAGTTTTGCTAAATTTTATTTTTAAAACAAAATAAACTCTTTTTTTTAATCAAAAATAAATCCAAATTAAACTCTTTTAATTTTAGCAATCTGAAATCATATTTCAGATAAAATAAACATCTTTATTTTAAAACTTTATTAATTAAATAAACAGTTTACTTAATTAATGAAAATCAAATTTCAAGGTCTGTTCAGGAACCGGCGCAGCTACGCTCAGAATGGACTGGGCAGCTGCGCAGCTGCGTAGGTTGCCTGAAGTGCCAGTTTTTACATAACGGCGTAGCTGCGCCAGTAATGAACTGGGCAGCTGCGCAACTACGCCGTTTGTCGTAGAAACTTGCAGAAAATAATTTTGTCCAGAAAAATCGATCCAATTCTCACATCAATTCATACATGGAATCATAAAATTGATAATTAGCACAAAGTTAGGCTCTGATACCACTGTTGGGTTTGTACGTAACGCAATCATGCAAGCAAATCACATAAATAGGGCGAAAGCGCGAAACATAGGTTTTCAAAAATTTATACAAACCCATAACCATGATCATGCTTTGTGCTAGTTATCAATAACAGAAAAGAGGATGGAATTATACCTTTGAAGATCCAAGCTTCCTCAGGTACAAGTTCTACTCCTTTGATTCCTTTGATTCCTCTGTAGTGGCTCCTTCCCTTGATCAATGTCAGCCACCCAAATGTTTGGCCTCTAACGGTGATCCACCAAGGAAGATGAAGAACTCAAGAAGATGGGTTATTGGCATAACCCTTGTTTCTATTTCTATAGAATATGTGTACTCCCAACTCTTAGAAAAATTCACGTACCTTATTTCTGATATAAGACTCTCTTATATAGATATTAGGTTAACCCTCCTAATCCAATTAGAATAGGGTTTTGTTTAATTAATTAATTAAACACTTTTAATTAATTTATATCCTAATCTTATTAGGATTGAGAGAGAGAGTACTAATATTATATTAATTCATAAACTCCTTCAGAATTAAAATAATAATAATAATAATAATATTAATAAGACTCATCTTATTAATTTATATTTAATATTTAAAAAATTAAATAATAAACATTAAGCTATTTAATTTATTCTATCACCATAGATTAAATTAATTATACTTAATGTATTATTATCATGCCATTTTCTTCTTAAATAATTCTTCTTCCTTTTATGGTGTGACCCTTTAGGTTCTCCATATTAAACCGATTGTGAATAAATCAATTAGAATAATTCTAATCTTATTTAAATAAATAAATTAAACTAATAATCTATTTAAATAAATAACATTTATTCTACAATAGAGATAAGCCTCCCTAGCGATCAACGACTTTCCAGATAATATAGATTTCAACATTAATCATAAAAGAACTTGTGAGTTAATAGTTACCGTACAATTCAATCCTTCCACCATACAATGTCCCAATTAAATATAAGACATGGATTTACTGTCAAGCCTTAATTTATTTAATCATATGTATTTCGATTATAAAATGCACAACTCCAAATAATGCAAATAAGAAACCTCTTTCTAATTTCATTCTACCTTGGCCAAGGATTCCTGGGTTGTTATTTAACGAATCACATAGGACTTATCTCCTCTTTTACTAAAGGTGGTAGATTCTTTATTGATCATACATTATCTCCATATGCAACTCATTATACCCAAGCATACCCTATATATGCCTTAAAAGACCTTAAGGAATAAGTCAAAGTATAATTTGTTACATACAAGATACTATGATGATCTCAAGTCCAAGGATCACTTGTACTACTATCACATTAGGAATTCCTATTGATAGGCGTGTAAAACTCCATTAGGTATTCCATAGCAAGTCACGTTCAGTGAACTTATTCTCCAATAAGCACCTACATATTTGCTTTAGTGTCTCCACATAAATGACCATGAGATCAGTCATCCTCATCTAATGAGCAAGCAACATATGTACCAATCTATCCGGATTTACTAATCCCCATTTTAGTAATCCCACAATTGGGAACTATTTTAGTTTTTAAGCTTTCTAAGAATTTAGATCTCATTAGCATGATCTCATCATGATTCTAAAAGCATTGCTTAAAACTATGGGTTATTTACATATTATAAAAACAGCACCATGTAGATAATTAAATGCCTTTAATTAATATTTTATTAATAAATAAATAAGATTGTTTACAAAGTATGTGCTTTATCATCATACATGATTGGCTTGTATGCACACTATTATTATATATATATATATATATATATTTCATTTCTGTCACAGCCTAGACTATTTCGTGGCTATTTACAGTTTTTATAAATATATATATATTTCAATTTCAGTCCAGGCTTGCGAGTGAAAACCCATCGCCCTTTTACAGCTTTTGTATGAATATAACTATATATATATATATATATATATATATATTGATTTACTCAATTTATTCAACTGCTGCATTTAATATTCATTTGTATATGAATCTGCACTGACATATCTGCGGGCAGACTAGATTTATCTAAATCTTGCCAATTCTAGATTTCAACGGTTCAAACAGGTCCCAATAGAACCTGGAAGTTATAATGGCTGAGATTTCTTTAAATCTAGTTATTTTTATAGTTTCAGCTTTGAAAGCTAACTCGCGTCCCTTAGATCGCTATCTAGTGGGAACGAGACGCTTTGGCCACGTGCAGCTAGGATTTACTGATGAATCCTTAGTTCCATTGCGACGTGATGATGTATATATCCATTTCTGTGCAAATTTGAACTGTGCAGGTTTCTTGGCTACTCATATGTGAGCCTAGGAATCGTGGGATTCACGATCAAATAGATCAGGATCTGATTCCCATGATGGACAAACTCTGATTTACAGATGTACCCTGCCAATTTTTTTTATAAAATATATATACATAGACCTTAAAACGGTTATCCAGATTTAAGGTCTCATCGTAGTGAAATGTGGTTTGTCGTGTCAGCGTTCCTCCGATGGTTTTCATACCCATGAGGAGAACGACACGTTTATTTATTTTTATAGTTGATCATGCTTTACATCACCATTCATATGCAGCCTTAAGGCTATAAAGATAAAATTTAGAAGTATCAAAAGGCTTCAATTCCTATGTCAGCGTAGGGGTTTGATAAACAACTTTCAAAACATCACTGTCACATCAATTTCAAAGCTTTTGGAAATCTAATCAAAATGCTTTTGCAAATCAAATCAAAGACTGATTTTCAAAATCAAATCAAACCCTTCGTATCTAGGTTCAATGAAGCAAAGCACTACTTTCAATCAAATCAATCAAAAGGCCCAATTTTCAAACAACATTCACTCATGCATTCATAATTTTAAGGGAAATATTTAAAAGATGCGGTACTGTGTTTACACGGGAGTCGTGGGGTGCCTAACACCTTCCCCACACTTAACCAAGCCCCTGAACTCAAAACTCCGATTTCAAGAATCAAGTTTCGATAGTGTCAAGCAATTGGGCCTCTTTTCAAATCAAAACTCGGTTGAGTTGGTACAACCATTTTTAAATCTACCAGCTGGCGACTCTGTTAAAACAATCAAATCGTCGACATAATCACATGTTGGCCTCTTTCCTAAAAAACCAATCAAAACCTTTTTTCCTAAATAAAAAGAATAAGGGTAGAGAGAACTTAGGAAGATTGATTTTAGAAAACCCGGGTGACGAACCGACCAGTAGGATTCTTAAATTTTCCAACGTCGACAAATAAAATCTTCCTTCAAAAGGATTACAACCTTGTCAAAACATTCCCAAGTTTCTAACCTTAAAACAAACATCAAATGCAGAAAATAAAACATCGTATAACAGTTAAAGTCTTATTACAAAATCATATCATAAATATGAATAAGTCTTCACTTGTTCATCTTGCCCTTGCCTTTACTGGTTGACGGCTCGTCAACCTTCTCAACTTTGGCTGCAATGGTTATATATGCAAGAGTGAGCAAACAAAAGCTCACTTAAATAACAAACAATAAAGATGACATATCACTGAATAAGTTCAACTAAATTGAATAACATTTCTATCATCAATACTGAAGAATTAAAAATAAGATTTAAATTCATCTGAGGGTTACAAGACCTTGAACTATGTCCCAGGTTAAAAATATTTCTATTTAAACCTTTAACAATCGTTAGACTATATGGACTCTAACTCGTACTTAGGGGGATCAGCCCATCTTACCATGTATTGTGCACAAATATCTTAACGCTTTCGCATGGTAATCCCCCATTAATAAGGTTGTTCATCTCAGTTTTAATTAACAAGTCCGCACCAAAGAAAGTTTGGGTTGGATAAGCTCAAAGGATAATTCAGAGTTCAACTATCATCAACTAAGGAGTTGAATCAAACTTACAAAAATTTAAGAGTTCGATTGTAGACACTCGAAATTTTATTTTCCTGTTACTAACCCTGTAGAAGGGCAAAATCGTCTTCTCAGCCCCGATCAACTATATTGGGATGTCAACTCAGCCCCGGTAACCAATACCAGGATGTCAGCACAACCCCGGTCTCAATACTGGGCCATCAATTCAACCCCGGTCTCCATACCGGGCAGTCAACTCAACCCGATCTCAATATCGGGTCATCAAATCAACCCTGGTCTCAATTCCAGGCCATCAGTTCAACCCCGGTCTCAATACTGGGGCACCAACTCAACTCTGATCTCAACACCGGGTCATCAGGTCAACCCCGGTCTCAACTCGAGAGGTACAGATCAGCCCCGGTCTCAACCCGGGAGGTACAGATCAGCCCCTGTCTAAACCCGGGAGGTACAGGTCAGTCCTGTTCTCAACCCGGGAGCTCAGGTCTACTTCAGAGACAAACCCGAAGAATCACATCATCCCTGGAGTCAACCTTGGGAGGACCAAGGTCAGCCTCAGAGACCCTATCGACAAACTAGAATCGGATGGGAGCCAAACCTCAGAAATAACCCCAGGAAATCAACTGAAAATCATGTCAGCACTAAAAGCAACCCTGGGAGGGGCAAAATGGTCATCTTATAAACTTGAAGCCAATTCGATCAAACTCAATATGAATTGATGCCATGAATGTTAGAAAGAACCATAACATTGATCCCGAATGGAAAAGTGATAAGTAGGTTTTATACCTACAAATCAATATCATTTAAACCTAGGATATTGTTGTTTTGAGTATGTTTTAGGATCTTTTCATGTATGTTTGTGGGCTTAGTGTGCAGGATTTAAGTGGGCTGAGGCAAAGGATGGATTGGGCTGATTAAAAGGCAAAAATGTGCTGGATTCCTAGCACACGCGCCAGGGTGAATTTCCAGGCATATTATTTAGCAGGGGCGAAGCTGGCAGGGGCGCGCCTCCAAAGGATATTTAGCGCGCCAGGGCGCGTGTCCGACAGAAGGGTTTAGTAGTCCTATCTTAGTAGGATTTGGGGGTATGCAGTAGCTACACGTTGCTGATGGAGAGTTGCTCTTATATACATGAAGGAGGCTAATATGAATAGAGATTTTTAGACTATTGCAAACCCGAGTTGGAGACTTGAGCAAAGGAGAATTCAGGCAGAGCTTGATCGGGCGATTGCGGAGCAATTTGGAGATAGTAACGATAGGAGTTTTATATTCCTCTCTTCCTCTATTCATCTTACTTTGTATTCGTTATGATTAATACTCTAAGGATTATGGGTTTTTATTCATTCATTATGAACTACTTACTTATTTAAGCCTATGACGGATCTTGTTATGTAATGGATGATTAAATATTCTTAAATTCAGTTTATGGATGTTATTCCCAGATTATTTGCTATGTGTTGTGATTAATCTATATAATTGTCTAATCAACAGTTATTTGTTATCCCATATGAAATCGAGAGAGGACATATGGGATTTAGAACTTGCCATAATGACATATGTTTGTGATTTCTGCGTCGATGGAATTCATGATTCGTGTTTAGGATAGAGATATACCTTTACGCCATATGTAATCTAATAAGTACTTGTTAATAAACTCTTTTTAAATGTAATTCACATAGAGATACAGTGAATTAGTTAATTAGGGTGTCTTGCTTAATTCTATCATATGTGGATGCAAGTGAGTATGAATATTATGCATCGAGAGGTGGTTTTATCTGCTTAAGTGTTCTTGATTAATAATCTGGGGTAATTGAAATAAACTAGGGAAAAGAATATTATCTGAAGTGAAATAATAAGTGAAGTTGTAGGCTTAATTCTCTCAAACTTGTGAAAATCTTGAGTTAGTGTTGCGATTGGTTTAAGTAGTGATTTAGTTACAAAAATATCTTTTAATTGTTAGTTTGATAAAGCTGAGATATTATAAAGTTGGTACTTGTTTGATTAAATAGGAATTATTGTCTCTGTGGGATCGATATCTGATTTATCATTATATTACTTATTGACCACGTACACTTTCGTGTTGCGCGTAGAAAATACCTAACAAGTTTTTGGCGCCGTTGCCGGGGACAGTAATTGCGTTTATTACTTACAATATCAGTTTAAGTAGACCAGTTTTAATTAAACATATATATATATATATATATATATATTTATTCTTATTTGTGTTTGTCTGGTTGTTTCAGGTACATTCGAATAGTTCATGCAAACTAGATCGAAGAAGCCAGTATTGTTGCCCTACGAGGATGACATCGACAAACGGTTTCAGAGGTTAACTAAGTGGATTGCAATGAATCGAGATGACTTTGAAGCACCCAGGACAAACATGGCTGAACAGGAAGACAACCCACTGATGGATTATGCTACACCAAAGATCTCAAAAATTCACTTGAGTATATCCAGGCCTGCAATTAATGCAAACATTTTTGAGATAAAGCCTGGAACAATACAGATGGTGCAGAATAATTTCCATTTTGGGGGTCTTCCAAAAGATGACCCACACGAACACATCTTCAGCTTTATAGAAATCTGTGATACCTTCAAGTGCAACGGTGTGTTAGACAATGTGCTCAGATTGAGGTTATTCCGGTTCACACTCAGAGACAAGGCGAAAGGTTGGCTCAATTCCCAACCACCGGGGTCAATTACTACATGGAATGATTTGGCGTGGAAATTTTTGGCCAAGTTCTTCCCGCCATCGAAGACACATTCAATGAGAACGGAGATATCTGCATTTGCACAGATGCAAGGGAGCCACTGTATGAAGCATGTGCACGGTACATAGAACTGCTGAGAAAGTGCCCACATCAAGGACTTCCGCACTGGATGCAGCTTAGTATCTTTTACAACGGGGTATCGAGTCAGATACGGACTAGCATCGACGCAGCCTCAGGTGGAACTTTTATGATGAAGAAAATTAAGGAGGCATGGGCATTGATAGACATAATGGATTCAAATAGCTATAAGTGGCCGACTGAAAGATTGACTCAGCCCACAGTAGAAGGTGTTCTGCAAGTGGATAATACGACAGCTATATTGGAACAACTGGCAGCATTACAAAAGAGTATGGACACCATGTCAAGGGGAAACGTGCAGCAGGTAGTAGTCATATGTGAACTTTGTGCAGGGGAACACCCGACAGAATAGTGTGCAATTAACCCAGCTTCAGTTCATTATGTGGCTAACTACAACAGGCCAGCCAACACATACCAGAATACATACAATCAGGGAAATAGGAACCATCTGAAATTTTCATGGAGCAACAACTAGACTCAGAACCAGCAGCAGGCTCCACGACAAACATACCTTCCTGGTATTTAGAATCAGTAGCAATAGGCAGCTCCATAGCATGATCAAAACTTAAATTTGGAAGAGATTGTGGCAAAGTGCATAACAAGCAATGAAGCAGCTATGCAAACTCATTTGGCGGGGATTAAGAATTTAGAAAACACTCATCTGGCGGAGATTAAGAATTTAGAAAATCAAATGGGACAGATGGCGATTGCATTGAATAATCGACCCCAAGGAGCTTTGCCAAGCGACACAGAAAAGAATCCAAAGGGAGGCCATGAGCAATGTCAAGCTGTAACACTTCGAAGTGGGAAAAAGTTAGTGGAGCAGGAATTGGAAAAGCCAGAAACTGAAAGGCAAGCTGAGACCAGTAAGGAACAAACAGTGGAAGGAAAAACATGTGAAAAATTTGCAGAAAAGGAACAAGTGGCTACACCAGTAGTTTACCCTCCACCGCCATTTCAACAACGGATCCGTAAGCAGAAATTAGAGCAACAATTTACTAAATTTCTAGAAGTATTCAAGAAGCTTCACATAAACATTCTGTTTGCAGAGGCGTTAGAGCAGATGCCCATTTATGCAAAGTTCATGAAGGATATTCTGTCGAGGAAAAAGAAACTAGAGGACTTCGAAACTGTAGCACTAACAGAGGAATGCAGTGCAATTCTCCAAAAGAAGATTCCACCGAAGTTGAAGGATCCGGGTAGTTTCAGCATTCCATGCACTATAGGGAGTTTGGCCTTCAACAACTGCCTATGTGCTTTAGGTGCCAGTATAAACCTCATGCCATTATTAATTTATACTCAGCTAGGGTTACCAGCACCTAAACCTACTAACATCTCCCTACAGTTGGCAAACAGATCAGTAACTTATCCATCCAGGATTTTCGAGGACGTCTTAGTAAAAGTGGACAAATTCATCTTTCTAGCGGACTTCATCATCCTCAACTATGAAGAAGTTAAGGATATTCCAATAATTCTTGGGCGATCAATTCTTGGCTACTGGCAAGACTCTCATTGACGTTCAGAAAAGGGAGTTGACCATGAGGGTGCAAGATCAAGAAGTCACCTTCAACGTATTTAAGGCCATGAAGTTTCCCAAGGAAAATGAGGAGTGTTACCGGGTGGATATAATTGACACATTGGTGGATGATGAGCAACTTCGGATACTTAATACCGACCTAGTAGAATTAGCATTGATGGAAGATTGTGATGAAGGGGATGCAGATATAATAGCATATCTACAACTATTAGAGGCTCATCCGAGAGCGAATAGGTGCGAACTGCCATTTGAGCCTTTGGAAACAGTAGGAGCTTCATCAAAAAAGATGAAGCTATCTCTCCATGAACCACCTACACTTGAACTAAAGCCCTTACCTAATCACCTCAGGTATGTGTATTTAGGCAATTCATCTACTTTACCTATTATTATTGCATCATCACTTAACCAAATGCAGGAAAGTAAGCTGTTAAGAGTGCTAAGGGAATACAAATCTGCTATTGGCTGGATAATCGTCGACATTAAAGGAATCAGCCCATCATTATGTATGCACAAGATCCTGATGGAGGAGGATAGCAAGCTGACAGTAGAGCAACAGAGGCGGCTCAACCCTATAATGAAAGTGGTGGTAAAGAAAGAGATCTTGAAATGGTTTGATGCGGGAATCATCTACCCAATTTTAGACAGTGCTTGGGTGAGCCCGGTCCAATGTGTACCGAAAAAGGGTGGTATGACAGTGGTAAAGAACGAGAACAATGAACTAATACCAACAAGGACAGTGACTGGCTGGAGGGTCTGCATGGATTATAGAAGACTGAATAAGGAAACTAGAAAGGATCATTTCCCCTTGCCTTTCATTGATAAGATGTTGGACATACTAGCTGGCCACGAGTACTACTTCTTGTTGGATGGATACTCCGGGTATAACCAAATCATCATCGCACCTAAGGATCAAGAGAAGACAACGTTCACATACCCATATGGCACCTTTGCCTTCAGAAGGATGTCATTCGGAATGTGTAACGCACCAGCGACATTTCAGCGTTGCATGATGGCGATCTTCTCAGACATGATGGGGCGTAGTGTTGAGGTTTTTATGGACGATTTCTCCGTATTTGGGAAATCAATCGATAGGTGCCTCGAGAATCTGGTATTAGTATTGAAAAGATGTGTGGAAACGAACCTAGTGCTCAACTGGGAGAAGTGTCACTTTATGGTCCAAGAGGGGATAATTCTTGGCCACAAAGTTTCTGGCAAAGGTTTGGAAGTCGACCGAGCTAAACTTAAAACAATTAAAAATCTACCACCGCTTACATCGGTAAAGGGTATTCGGAGTTTTCTCGGACATGCCGGATTCTACAGAAGGTTTATCAAGGACTTCTCGAAAATCACCAAGCCACTCTGCAGTTTATTAGAAAAGGATGTCCTATTCAAATTTGATGAAGACTGTCGAGTGGCCTTTGAGCAATTAAAGAAAAAGTTAACCATTGCCCCAATAATCATAGCACCTGATTGGACCAAGCCATTCGAACTCATGTGTGACGCTATAGATTTTGCGGTTGGAGCAGTACTTGGACAAAGATAGGATAAAATCTTTCACGCCATCTACTATGCAAGCAAGATTTTGACAGATGCATAGTTGAACTACTCAACCACAAAAAAGGAACTACTTGCAGTTGTGTATACATTTGACAAGTTCCGCTCGTATTTGGTGGGAACAAAGGTGTTGGTTTACACAGATCACTCGGTTATTCGGTATTTAGTTGAGAAGAAGGATGCAAAACCGAGGCTTATCCGTTGGGTTCTACTACTCCAGGAGTTTGACTTAGAAATTAAGGATAGAAAGGGGACAGAAAACCAGGTCGCTGACCATCTTTCACAATTAGAGAATCCAAAGAAGGACGAGACAGACAAGGTAGCTATCAATAAGTTTTTTCCTGATGAGCAGCTATTTTTGATACACGGCGAGTTTTCGTAGTACGCGGATTTCGCTAATTATCTGGTCAGCAACATCCTTCTACCAGACTTGACCCGCCACTAAAAGAGAAAATTTCTACATGATGTAAAGTGGTACATGTGGGACGAACCATACTTGTTCCGCCAATGTGCTGATAAAATGATCCGGCGATGTATACCGAAAAGTGAAGTGGAAAGCGTCCTACAGGCATGTCGCGCATCACCATACGGGGGGACACTATGGGAGTGAGCGCACAGCAGCAAAAGTTCTTTAATCAAGGTTCTTCTGGCCCACGTTGTTTAGAGATGCACAACAATGCGTGAAGAACTACGACAGATGTCCGAGAATGGGGAATATTTCAAAGCAGAACGAAATGCCACTAAACATGATCTTGGAAGTCGAGATTTTTGATGTATGGGGAACCGACTTCATTGGGCCATTTCCGTCATTATTAGAAATCTGTACATCCTGTTGGCTGTAGATTACGTCTCAAAATGGGTTGAGGTTGTTGCATTACCGATAAACGATGCAAAAGTGGTTTTAAGGTTCTTGCAAAAGAATATATTCACCCGTTTTGGCACCCCAAGAGCGATCATTAGTGATGAAGGGAGCCACTTTTGCAACAAATACTTCACCGCTCTCTTGGCAAAGTATGGGGTCAAACACCAGATTGCTACAGCCTACCACCCTCAAACGAAGGGACAAGCGAAGGTATCTAACCGGGAAGTCAAGCGCATATTGGAAAAAGTGGTCAATCTGAATCGAATGGATTGGTCAGCGAAGTTAGACAATGCTTTGTGGGCATATCAGACAGCCTACAAGACTCTGATAGGCATGTCTCCCTATCAGCTAGTTTATGGGAAAGCATGCAACCTTCCGATAGAACTCGAGCACAGAGCTTATTGGGCAATCAAGAAGTTGAACTTTGATCTATCAGCAGCAGGGGAGAAACAGTTGTTGCAACTCAATGAACTAGATGAATTTTTCCTGCAGGCCTATGAAAATTCGAAGTTGTACAAAGAAAAATTTAAAAAGTGGCATGATCAAAAAATAATGGACTGAAAGTTTGAACCGGGTCAATCAGTACTGCTATTCAACTCTCGGTTGAAACTATTTCCCGTAAAGCTGAAATCCAGATGGTCAGGTCCTTTTACAATTGTTTCCACATGGCGCCGTTGAATTATACAATAAGGAGTCGACCGAATCATTCAAATTCAACGGTCAAAGGCTCAAGCACTACTGGAGAGGAAACATCAATCGCCAGGCAACCACGGTCGATCTTGCCGATCAAGAATAACAACAGGGAGTAGTCCGGCTGAAGACTATAAATTAAGCGCTTGATGGGAGGCAACCCAATCATTAATGTAGTTCAAGCTTTGTTTATTTTTAATTTCTAATTATTTGATCTAAGTAGAGTAGATTAGATTAGGTCATGTTTTAGCGTAGGAATAATGTCTACTGAATCGCGAAAATAGCAATACTAATGTTGTATGTTTTTATTTTAGGAGGTAATCAGCATGAGTGAGGAGAGCAACAGGTGCCAATTAAATGAACAATCAAAGGTTGTAGGAAACTCCATACGCGCCCCGGTGATGTACAATGCATAAAACGTGCACCCCGACGCAGGAGCCTCTGGCAATATCCGCCCCGGCGGAAATCAAAAAGCAGAAACACTCGCCCCTGCCCAAAGGTATCTGGTCACATTCGCCCCATCAAAGTTTTATAAAGGAAATGTTCCGCCCTGGCACTAACCCCTCTAGTCATTCTCGCCTCAGCGCGAGTTCAAGAACAAAGCGGTTGTGCCCCGGCTCGCGTCCTGCATATGTATTTTTAAAAATTGGCTTCATCAATCAGATTGCACTCTCCTAAATCAAATCAAACTAAAACCTCCCCCATCTGAAACCTCTCTATCCTAAACCACTTCAGAAATAGGATTTCAAGCAACTACACAATCCCTCTCAGGCTATAAAATTGGGTTAAATCCTAACCAAAGCAGACATCATTCATTCATCCTCAAGGACTCAGTTTTCAAAATCCATTCCAAAGCAGAGGGAGTTCTCAATCATACAAGTTTTTCGCTCCGAATTCATCATAAATCTTCAAGGGTAACATTGATTTTGGGGGTAATCAGTTGCTATTGCGCAGGTTATTACACTAGATTCTAATAAATTCATCAATTGGGCACACCAATTCAAGTTTGGGAGTGAAAAATTCAAGACTTAAACACTTGCACACCAAGTGTTTTTGAAAAAGCCTCAACCACACATCCATCTTTCCATTGCACGTAGAGGCACACCAGCGACATAATGACATCAAGGCGACAGAAAAGACAACGTGGGGAAGGCTCGTCCACCGCCCTACGGTAATTCAACAAATGAAATTTTTGAACGTCGAGGCGGCGATTTGAGTACCACGCCAACAAATCCTTGGTAACGGAGCGTGGGTTGGCTCCCGACGAGTTTAATGGGCAGAGGTTCAATCAGATTCATGAGAGGGGATGGGAGACGCTCGCGGCACATCCAGACGCCTCGGTGGTGGCGGTGGTCAAAGAATTTTATGTAAATGCACCCGACGAAGCCCCATTCTTTGCCTACGTTAGAGGAAAATTGGTCTCGTTTACAGTGCAGAAGATCAACAACTACTACCATCTTCCACAAACAACTTGCCAATATGCCGTCCTCAAGGAAAGTGGCGCCGACTATAATCAATTTTTAACGAAATTGTGCAAGCCAGACGCGACATGGGCGTTGAATGGGTCTCACTTTCAAAGCAACCACTTGAGCCTGTATGGAAAAATATAGCATGCGTTCTTGTGTGCCAAATTGCTGCCCAGCACACACGTGAGCAATGTCACGAAAGAAAGGGCGGCGTTGCTCTACACCATATGCAAAGACCGCTCCATTGACGTCAGCCACCTCATCCATCACAACATCCATCGCAATCTTTGTGGACCAATCCAAGGCATTTTGGCTCATCCCTCCTTGATTTGCGCACTATATGCCCGGGAAGGGGTGCAATGGAGTTCCACAGAGCTCATCCAGCAACCTCTACTCTACCTCGACCCCAATCTGATTCAGAGATATTCAAAATGGAAAGGGGGTGATACGAGGTCTTGGCTACATATTCTCGGAGGATGAAGGTGATGACAAGGAAGAAGACCAGGACATAGATTTTAATGAAGACGAAGAGCAAGAGTATGAAGAAGGATCCCGCCCACATTCCGTTCAGTGGCCAATTCCAAGCTATGAAACACTAAATGAAAGTTCAATTTTATCCAAAAATTGTGTAACTGGTTAGCACGTAAGAGTTTAACTATCTAATCAACGTAGTTCAAGGGTCACAACTTGTTTTTTAGGGGAAAATCTGAGTTAAATTTGATGAAACTGTTATATTAGCATGAAAAGTAAAGTAAGTAAGAGCTTGAGTTTGGGGGAACCAGTGGGGTAAAAGAAAAGTGGAAAAGAGAAAGAAAACAGAAATAAAAAAAGAAGAGAAAGAAAGAAAAGGAAGGAAAAAGAAAGAATAAACACATGGACTAGTTTGTATTTGGGGCGTTTGCTACTTGAATAAGTAAGCTCTTGGGGTGTTTTTACACCTAGCATCCTAAAACTGTCTGGTTTGGGAGTCGTTGGTCAAAAGTTCACTAAACGGGTAGCATTGAAAAGCCTAATAGATGCAGACATTGCACGGTCTATTGTGAGCACGGGATGGAGCGTAAGACGCACCCGTAATTGAAAAATAAAGAATTTAATCCCTATTTGAAGTCCCCGAGCTCGATAATTACTATGATTGTATGGTTTTGTCATAAATGCATAATAGTCAGAGTTTAACTAAAATTTTCCCGCTAAGAAATTTGAATGTGATGTTTTTGAACTGTTGATGATTAGAATAGTTAACAAGCACACACGCACAACATGAGTAAGGACAGGGTTGCATGGACTGATTGAGTACTAATGAACTGTTAATTAACTTTTCAGTATTATTTGAGTATTATATGATATCTTTGAAGTCTATGATTGAATAACATATTGATCTGTTGCCAGCTTCGTAGGTATGTAGAGAGTAGGCCATGCATATGCATACATATAGATACATTATTTTTTTAGTTTGTTATTTTTATTTTCACTTGAGGACAAACAAAATCTTAAGTTTGGGGTTATTTTATAAGTAGGTTTTATACCTACGAATCGGTATCGTTTAAACCTAGGATATCGTTATTTTGAGTATGTTTTAGGATCTTTTCATGCATATTTGTGGGTTTGGTGTGCAGGATTTAAGTGGGCTGAAGCAAAGGATGGATTGGGCTGATTGAAAGGCAAAAATGGGCTGGATTCCTAGCATACGCGCCGGGGTGAATTTCCAGGCATATTATTTGGCTGGGGCACGCCTCCAAAGGATATTTAGCGTACCGGGGCGCGTGTCCGATAGAAGGGTTTTAGTAGTCCTATCTCGAGTAGGATTTGGGGCATGCAGTGGCTACATGTTGCTGATGGAGAGTTGCTCTTATATACATAAAGGAGGCTCATATGAATAGAGATTTTTAGACTATTGCAAACCACCCAAGTTGGAGACTTGAGTAAAGCAGAATTGAGGCAGAGCTTGATCAAACGATTGCGGAGCGACTTGGAGACAGTAACGATAGGAGTTTTATATTCCTCTCTTCCTCTATTCATCTTACTTTGTATTCGTTATGATTAATACTCTGAGGATTATGGGTTTTTATTAGTTCATTATGAACTAATTACTTATTTAAGCCTATGACGGATCTTGTTATATAATGGATAATTAAGTATTCTTAAATTCAGTTTATGGATGTTATTCCCAGATTATTTGCTATGTGTTGTGCTTAATCTATATAATTGTGTGATCAACAGTTTTTTGTTATCCCATATGAAATCGAGAGAGGACATATGGGATTAGAACTTGCCATAGTGACATATGTTTGTGATTTATGCGTTGATGGAATTCATGATTCGTGTTTAGGATAGAGATATACCTTTACGCCATATGTAATTTGATAAGAACTTGTTAATAAACTCTCTTTAATTGTAATTCACATAGAGATATAGTGAATTAGTTAATTAGGGTGTCCTTGCTTAATTCTATCGTATTTGGATCCATGTGAGTATAGATATTATGCATTGAGAGGTGGTTTTATCTGCTTAAGTGTTCTTGATTAATAATCTAGGGTAATTGAAATAAACTGGGAAAAAGAATATTATCTGAAGTGAAATAATAAGTGAAGTTGTAGGCTTAATTCTCTCAAACTTGTGAAAATCTTGAGTTAATGTTGCGATTGGTTTAAGTTGTGATTTAGTTACAAAAATATCTTTTAATTGTTAGTTTGATAAAGCTGAGATATTATAAAGTTGGTACTTGTTTGATTAAATAGGAATTATTGTCTCTGTGGGATCGATATCTGATTTATCATTATATTACTTGGTGACCACGTACACTTGCGTGTTACGCGTAGAAAATACATAACAAAAAGGCGAAAGACAGCTCAATGGACAAACTACGGGAAAACGAAGACCTGGTTATGAACCCGTCTTTTTCGACTCAAAAAAGGTTTTATCCCATGTCATTGCGACACTCTCGGCGAGGGCTTTCCGAAAAGATATAGCATGCCTCAAACTGACGCTCCGATCAAAAGTTAAAAAGTTTTGAATCTGACATCGCATTGCTCGGAGTGCGCGCACTTCGATGCAATTGGGTCCACCACCTCTACCTACCACGTGAAGACACATGTAAAGTGGAGGCAGCCGCAGATAGAGCTGCTTCCACCTGGTCTATATATAGAAGTGCATCCCCAGCTCATTTTTAAGTTAGAAATTGTTCTTGAGCCCTGCCCCTCTTTCTTTTCTTGACCAAACTTTTGTCTTCCAAACCAAAAATTTTTAACTCTAACACGTAGATATACCCACATACTACAACATATCAGAAATTGACAAGTAGAAATGGACGTTTAAAGCCTACGATTTGGTAAAAAGCCCGTGTAGTAGTCCATTGTGAGTATTTTTACTATCAGCAAGTCAATACTACTTCACTACGCTGTTTTACACTTTCATATTAAGTTTCGTTTTCTAAATATGCCCGGAACTCAGTTTCGTGGCAGTTTTCGTCAAATTTTGGTACATTTTTGTACAGAAACGCATTTTCTGGCATTTCTACAATTCGGATTGACGATCTGTCGCTTCCAACGACTTTTATACACTTTTATCTTTGTGTTAAGCAACTTTGCCGGACTGGGTTATGTTCTCAATCCAGGTTTGGCTTTTTTATATATATTTAACTGTATATATACTAACTTTTCAATTCTGTCAAGCCCGGATGTCAAATCCACGGTAGTTTACTGCTTATATATATATATATATATATATATATATATATATATATATATATATATATATATATATAAGCAACATTCACCACGCTGGGTTATCTTCCCAGTCTTGGTTTGACTACTTTTCTGTCTATATATATATATATATATATATATATTCAGTTCGGCCTGGATCATCCTGTGGCCTTTTTACTACTTTTATATATATATATATGCATGTATAAGTAACATTCACCACACTGGGTTATCTTCCCAATCTTGGTTTGACTACTTTTCTGTATATATATATATATTTACATTTTAGTTTGGCCTGGATTATTCTGTGGCCTTTTTACTATTTTTGTACCATTCACCATAATAGGTTATCTTCCCAGTCCTGGTTTGACTATTTTTATGTCTATATTTAAATATATATATATATATATATTGATATATATTTATATTTCAGTCCCGGCACAGACGTGAAAACCTATCACCCTTTTTACTGTTTTTCTCTATATATTTCAATTATGTCCAGCCTGGATCATTCCGTCGCTTTTATACATATATATATATATGTGTGTATATATATATATATATATTTTTTAAATCCAGTCCGGGTATCGGAGTGAAAATCCATCACCCTTTTACAGCTTTCGTATATATAATTATATATATATATATATATATATATATATTGCTTTACTTATTTTTATTAAATTATTTCTTTAAATATTCATTTAATATGAATCGGCACTGACATTTCTGCGGGCATACTAGATTTATTTAAATCTCGCCAACTCTAGTTTTCAAACAGGTCAAAATAGGTCCAGACAGAACCGAGAAGCTAGAATGGCTGAGATTTATTTAAATCTAGCATTTTTTTCTAGTTTCAGTTATAAAAGCAACATCGCGGCCCTTAGATTGCTATCTAGTGGGAACGAGATGCTTTGGATTAGCGCTAGCCAAGATTTTCTGATGGATCCTTGGCCATTATAGCGTTTGGATATATTTCTGTATAAATTTGAGCTGTGCAGGTTTATTGGCTATTTATATGTGAGCCTAGGAATCGTGGGATTCATGATCCAACTGATCAGAATCTCATTCCCACGATGGACAAACTCCACTTTACGAATGTACCATACCAGTTTTTTTATAAAATGTACATACAAAAGACCTTAAAATGATTCTCCGAATTTAAGGTCTCAACATAGTGAAAATATAGTTTGTCGTGTCAGAGTCACTCTGATGGCTATCATGCCCATGAGAAGACCGACACTTATATACATGTTGTGGTCGAGGATGCTTCACAGCCCGACAATCACCATTCAAATTGAGCCTTAAGGCTGAAAAGATAAAACAGAAGTATCAGCATGCTTCAATTCCTATGTTAGGGCAAGGGTTTGAAAACCTGCTTTTAAAACATCACTTCAATAATCTTATCTAAAAAGAAAGCTTTTGCAAATCAAATCAAACACTTTTGCAAATCAAATCAAAGACTTTTTGCAAATAAAATCAAACCATTCGTATATAGGTTCAACGATGCATAAACATACTTTCAAACAAACATAGGCCGCCCAATTTCAAGCAGCATTCACACACACATTGCAGATTTTAAGGGAAATATTTAAAAGATGCGGTACCGTGTTTACACGGGAGTTTGTGGGGTGCCTAACACCTTCCCCACACTTAACCAAGCCCTCGAACTCAAAACTTTGTTTTCAAAGATCAAGTTTCGACAGTGTTCAGCAATTGTGCCTCTTTCAAACAAAACTCGGTCGAGTTGGTACAACCATTTCAAAACTATCAACTGGCGACTCTGTAAAATGTTCCATCGTCGACATAATACATGTTGGCATTTTCCTAAAAAATCCTTCAAAACCTTTTTGGCAATAAAAAGAGTAAGGGTAGAGATTACTTAGGAAGAGAGAAAGATCCGGATTGTGACCCTGACCCGCGGATTTTTTCCTTACGTCGACATCGATAATAAAAGAATTATGAAACAACTATAAGTCACAATAATAGACATCATATGTAACAGTCATGCTTTAGAAATAAACTTAAAGCATTTGAAAGATATAATAAAACCTTGCTTGAATAATTAAGTCAAGGTTACATTATTTTCAATAATGAACTTCAATATGATACTTGTCCAATGCAGAATAAAGGAACTTGCTCAATTTAAAGAGTATAGTTACAAAACTTGCACAATGTAAAAGAAAGGTTTAGGAACTTGCCTCGTGCTTAAGCTAGCAATTATAAACTCGTTCCACAATTTATCCTAAGTACACATTATTAACAATAGTAACACAAATTAGTTATCATATAGCTACATCACATCATATGTTAACCAATCCAAGTTAACTCATCATTCTTAAGTTATTAGGTTTAATCACTAATCAGTTCATAACATAATCATACCATACATTCACATCAATCTTAAACTTATTAATAATCAATCAAATTATAATTTAAAATCATACATTTTATATTAAAAATATGATTTCATACTGTCCAATTAGCATATAATTTTATTAACGTGCTTTTATATTTATTACATTAACATTCTCAAAGAATTGTACATTTAAATATAATTTTTAGGCTAAACTGCATAGTAATGAACTGCATCCAGTGGTGCAGCGTTGTGCCATGTCATCAGGGCTTTGGGTCTGGCGCTACAACGCTCCAGTCACACTCTGAACTGGTGCTACCGCGACATGCCACGTTATCAGTACGGTTCACTTTCAGACTCGGCGCTTGCAGTTTTGTAGTTAACATACATAATTGGCTCTGCCGCGCCATGCCACGTCACCTGACTCTGCAGTGGCGTTGCAGCACCCAGTTTACTCACAAGATTGGCTCTGCGGCGCCACGTCACAGCAGGACGCAGACAGCCTCGCGAACTGTGCAGGAAAAAGCCAATTTGGTTATTTCCTCGCATAAACTCAAATTTTAGCTCATATAATACATATAAAACTTTACAGAATCATAACTTTATGCTTCTAACATGTTATAACGCATAGAAACATCACAACACATAATGAAAAACCTTTAATTTTATGATTTTGAAGAAAACACCATTATAAGTGTTCTTGACAAAAATAAGCACGATGACTTTGTTTTTAAACCAAATCACATAATTCAAATCATGTTATTTTCGTTTCGTAACAAATTATCATAGTATATAATTAATTTACATACATAGCATGAATTAAACATCAATTTTAATATTAGAGAAGCCATTTTTCAAAATATTTCATTGTAAATTGCTATGAACATGATTTCTTCATGTTCATCATATTTACATGAATTAAATAACTAGAATACTCATAAAAATCATATATAATAGTTTATATGTACAATTTAACATGTATAAATCTTAGTTACACAAAATACCATGAAAATCACATTATAGAGAAGTAGAATATCTTTTTATGAAGAACAATGGAAATTAGAAAACTTAAGGTTAGATTAATCTACAAAATACCATGATGATGATGACTTCCTCTTGTTTTCACAGAGAATTCCATTCTTCCTTCTTATCTCTAGTTTTCTTTCTCTGCTCTTTCTCTTTTTTCTAACTTACGTACTAACAATACTGATATATATATATAACTGATATAAATATATAATATAATAACTAACACATACATAATATTCTTATTAAATATTTATCAGTTACTTTTATTTTGAAAATCAAAAGCCACTAAGGCTTGTTTGGCAAAAACCCATTAAAAATAGAATTTTAAAAGACTTAGGCCCTGTTTGGTAAAACTGAATTAAAATAGAGGCATTGTTTGGCAAAATTGAATTAAAACCCTTTTAATTTATTTTAATAACTCTTTTTGTACATTGTTTTAAATGTCACACTTTATTTAATTAAATCTCAATATTCTAATTTAATTAAATTAAATCTAACATCAATTTATTAAATAAAATTGCCACATAAATTAAATTGATACACAATTATAATTTATTTATTAATCATAATTTCACGTAACAAATTAGTAAATCTCTAATTTAATTATTAAATTAAATTAGACATTACTATAATTATTCATCAATTCATTAAATTATTACTACCAAATACCACATAACAATTCATCTAATTTAATTATCTCAATTAAAATAAACCTTCACCACAAATTATCAAACATCAATTTAATTAATATTTTGCACTTAATTCAATTACTCCACAACATAATCACATCAATTATTTATTCAACTCAATAAATAAATCCACTAAAATATTTATTTAATTCAATAAATATTCAAAATTAAAATACAAAATCTCATTTATTACAAACATGCTTCACATGTCAATTAATATGACGCGTATTATATATATTTGTGCATGCACGCTAAAAAAAGATGAGACAATTAATAACAAACCCCTCAAATAATTTATATTAAGTCATAAGCATTCAAAAGATATTTGGAATATCGAACGTCACCTTCTAGCGTGATAAATTTAATAGAGTATTAAATATTTTATATGAGTTTGTTGTGTCACTGTGACACCCCTAAATCCGGGTACTTCAATTTCCACGGGATTTGGTGTTCACTGTACAAATATCATATATCTATCTACCCATAATAAATTCAAACCATGAAATAGATAAAATAATCCATCATCTCCCCTTATGGGATTACAACATCTGAATAAAATACATAAAAAATCTCATGTCATACTTAACCTTAAATCTCAAATGCGGAAGCATAAACAAATAAGTCTTAATCAACATAAACATAAGTCTTAACAAATATAATCAAATAAACAACAAGTCTTCATTACTTGTTGACTTTGCCCTTACCTTTGCTAGTGGAAGGCTCGTCAAACCTTTCGTTCTTAACTGCAATGTTATTATGCAAGGGTGAGTGTAAGAACCCGAATTTTCAGATATTATTAAGTAAGGGTTTAATGAATAAAATTCTTAAAGTATGAGATGTGTTCGAATAAGAACATTTATGTGATTTTTGTGGTTAATAAATATATTATTAAAATATATTCGTTATTTATTTAAGAGACAGTTCAGGGGAGATAAAGGAAGTAGATAAAATTTATCTATCGGTATTAAATAATGTATATAATTATTTATCATGACATTAAATATATTTGATAATCACCATCTTCTGGAGTATATGTACGTTGTTGAAGAGAGAGAGAATAGAACCAATATATCTTTAGATAAGCATTGGTTAGTGAATTACTACTTGATTTAATATACCGCGAGAAGTGAACATTAACTGAATATACATATGTGTTATGTGGAAGGAATTATATATATATATATATATATATATATATATATGAGAACCTTATAGGGGAATAGAGTTTGAACTTATAGTTTAAACTTTGAATCATCGAAGGAGGTAATAAAAAATGTTGGTTAACCTATGTAGCAAGATTACACATTAAAAAGCATGTTCAAGTATTTAAGAATTGAGATTTTGGTTCTGCTATAGCAGAACTTGTCTGCCTATGAACTTAAGGTGGCGCAGCTGCGCCACTTCCAAGCTGATGACCAGCGCAGCTGCGCGGGTATGTAGAAAATTCTGAGAGTTGTGTAATCTGAACTTGGGAATATGTATATTAGTAATTAAAATGTGGGTCATGAATGGGTTAAGTTAGCAAAGCATGATTTGAATGAGAAATTAATTAACCTAGGATAAATGTGGCTTAATCAAATTATGTTATGGAATAATATATAGTCTTGTGTGGCAATGGAAAGGAATGAGAAAGAATTAGTTCACGTACATAATATGGTGGATTAATATTTGTGTTTAACCTAAGAAAAATAAAATGAATATTTTGATATTATTAATATATTACATAGTATTGTAATATATAATAAGGTTAATATGTAGAATATCAAGAAAGGGAACCAATATATTTATAAATAAATATTGGTTAGAGACGGATGTGTTATATATAATATGGCTAAGAGAAAAGATTAAAGAAATTATTTTGGAGACAATTTATTGAAAGGGAAGAGAAATAAATATTATATATTTCTAATAAAGGATATTAAAATAATTTTTAATATTGAATTATTTTAATAAAAGGAGAAAATGTTATTTTTAATAATAATAATAATACCTTATATATTTTTATATGAGGTAATAGATATGATTAATTAATATAGTAAATATATTAAAACTTATTTGCTATATGTAAATAAATTGATGGAAACAATTTATTATAATAGAGAATAAACTTATTATCTATTTACTATATATAATATATGTACATGTGTCGTACATATAGTTATTTATTATATTAAGAATATTGTCTTGAGACAATGAGTAAATTATTTTCTAATAAAAAATGTCTTTATTTGGAGAAAACATAATATGTTATGTTATGACAAAATACATAATTTCTAATGTATTTTCAAGAGAGTCGATTAAGTTATTATTTTATTGTGGATGTTATCATTTAAATAATTAATAGAGTATATATTAATTATTATAAGCGTAAATGTTATACTTATTATAAGCATAATTAATTGAGATAATTTAGCATTTAAGTGTTTGAGTCACACAAATATTATATTAAAAGAATAATAAGTGTGGTGGAAATAAATACGTGTTGAGAATGATAATAAGCTCGATGTAAGCTTATGTGAAATGCCTTGTGTGGCACGATAATAGATTCGGTGAGGAATTAATTAATTCAAGGATGAAAGAATTATTAATTAAACAATTAATCTATATTGATTGATAATGGTGTGTTGAATTATTATTGCGAAGCGATAGCATGATAATAAGTATATTGTTTATAAATATAATAAGAATTGTACTTATTAAATTATTGAAGAATGTGGTTATTTCTCGCCTAATAATATTGATAAGGGTAAATTAATGAAGGAATTCCTACGTGAACGATTAATCAAATATTAATCGTTATTGCTATTATGAGAAATAGAATACTAATGAGAATTAAATGATGATGTGTTGATTATTATTATTGCAAATAATAGAATAATAATAAGCAAACTTGTTTATAAATATAATAAGATTTATATTTGTTTAAAATGATAATTAATCATATAAATGTTAATTAATCGATAACGTGAGAAGTTATTATTGTTGAGCATAATAAAACATAACTATGTGATTATTTATAAAATATAATGCGGTTATATTTATTTAATTGTTTATGCAAGCATGCAATAATTCAACCTTTAATATATGGTAGTTATCTTTATTAAGTATAATGCAATGTGACGCATTAATATAGCTATATATCATATATAGACTATATAGTAAGGTTAATTGTAGGTTATATAATAATGTTTATGTGACTACATGTGTGTGGGTGAACCTTATTTAGTACCATGTGGATATTTTAAGGAGTAAGCAATTGTTAATTTATGAGTACTTCAATAAGTTATTATAGTTGAAATAATAACCGTTATGATAATTAATAACTGTTATGATAATACCCAATTAAATTATAGTGGTATTAAGGAAAATGTACATTAAATTATATGTTGGTATATATGTACCTATTTGCTACATTGTATTTAGAAGTGGCATTGTGACTCAAGTATATACTATATGTATATATATGTATAACATAAGCATTGTATTTGCAAGATGCTGAGTTATTTCTTGTCCCTATAATGAGTGCCCATCTTTATCTCTTCCTCACGTGAAGCCTAAGTCTACACCTATGTGCATCAAACTCAGCAATGTTTAGCTAATGATGGTGAGGGTGTGGGCTTCATGATGAGTTCCACCAACTCTTCACCAACTCCTTGTTAACCATCAAATTCTCATTCTAACCATTGGTTTGATTTGGGAGGTAATTGTATTATCAGTGTAACCAATTGTCTATAAATAGAGCCTTCCCTCTCCTTCATTTGATTGCTGAGAATTCTATTAAGTGAATTGAGAGTGATTTAGTATAGCAGCATTATAAGTTTGGTTTAGCAGCAAACTGTTTCTTTAACATAGGTATATTTCCATACATATGTTCCTCATTTCTGAAATTCCAAGTTCTTGATTATGTGAATTAGTGTTAATTGAGTTGTGGAACATGTTTGCTAGATTGTTAAGTGTTATGTAAGTTAGAAAGCTTGATTAAATTATTATATGGCTGATACATAAATAAATTCGTATGAAAATTTTGAGTTGGGTTAGCTGTACTTCCGAAGCAGCCATATCTGTTCCTGGCCGGCCAGCGGCGTAGCTGCGCCAGTTTTATACTGGCCAGCGGCGCAGCTGCGCCGTGCCTGAACCAGAAATTTATTTTTCTGCAACCTGCTTGATTCTGTTAAGTAATAATTGTTTAAAGTAGCTTAAACAAGCATGCTAGAAGGTTTAACATGCCTATATAAGTATATTAACATGACATGCACCTGCATTGCTATGATTGCATGCATGATTCGTAAAGGGTTATAATTTCCAAAAGTAAACGTAAAGTTTTGTAAACGAAAATGACTTATACGAACCACGTCGACATTCTGATTTTTCAAGCATGATTATAGTATTTAGGAATGCATGAGAAGCGTATTAACTTACGAATATATGTTTCATAGTATAACATGAGCATGCCGGACCTCGTTAGTAAACAATTTTGACGAAAATGTTAGTTTCAAAGGTGAACCTTGGCACGTAAATGTCATGAATACATTCTGATTTTGCGAGCATGTTTAGATGACTCAGAAATGCGTGTCGAACATATTAACACATGAATATAGATAGCATGGACGTATTAGACCCTATTAGTGAGGTTTACTAGTGAAAGTATATGTTTTGCACGTGAGTCTTGACATGTATATTCAGATTTGAATTTTGATATTTGTAAACATGTTTGATAGTACTCGTAGACTCGATCATATATCCTACATATATATATACCATGATTAGGTGTTGTGATTCAAATGAAGCATAAACGAAGCATGTTTTCAAAACAAAACGGTGTTAGTTGCATGAATGTGATATAATTATTCATTAGTATGCCTAATACAAAGCATATGAATACCCCATGTGTTTAAAAGGCGAGCATGTTAGACTTTGTGACTTTATAGCCTTGAATGGACTTTAGTTTTTACGGGTATTAACTTAGAACCTATATCATGTAAATTGAACGTGAAAAGGTTAAACGAGCATGAATGTATCCTTTAATGTGTATACATGCTATGTAGGACCATATGTTAATACTTGAATCTGATTTCGACGATTAATAGAGTATATTTACTTTGTTATGGTCTTATGTGTTAGTAATGATTAACTCAAAAGATGGACTACACTAGCTATATGTAAATAGAATAATGGTAGACAGGCATGTGTATATGAAGAACGTTAGTAGGTACGTATGGTTAAAGTATACGTATATTTACATAGTTATTCTAAGAATACGATAAGAATGTGAGATGAAGGTTCTAAGAACCAAGTTAGACAATAATGTAATACTAATTATTATATTGAGAATGTATAAAAGTGTATAACTGATAAGTGTGATCTCTATGATTAATATAACTGTGTAGGATTACACGAAGTGCAGATATTCTTAAGCAGTTAAGTCGTAGTTGTTAAACTACGAATCTGGCAAGTCTTTCAGTTCCTATTTGATATATGAATTCGATAACTGTTAGTTGAATTATATTATGCTGTGATAATGTGAACTTATATATGAACTGTATATGAGATATAAATGAAATTAAAAGTTGATCTTTGATGATATACTTGTTATGTGAATGTAACATGCGTAGTAAATATAAATTGTTTATAAATGCATGAACTGAGTATGATGCTGTATGTTATGTGATGCATGAAAACTGTTAGAATTACTGAGCTGTCAAGCTCACTCTTGCAAATAACCACTTTTGCAGGTTAAGGATTCACGGTAAAGATTTCGTGCTTCTTGATTGATAAAGATAGATAGTATCGCAACGAAGAATACTATTTAGATTATCGTTTGAACCCTGTTTAGGTTCTAAGAGTTGTACTTGATAATTGTGTACGTTGTTTAAAACTTGTCGTACTGTAAAGATGTATTAGTTAATACATAGAGGATATCGAGTTGAGTTGTAAACCTCTATACGGTAATTCGCATATAGTGAATCATATTATATAGTCGATTCAAGACTTGTAATTGATTCAAAGTTATGAAATCAATAAAAGATTTTATTCAAAGAAGATTGAAAAAGTTTAAGTTATTCCGCATCTTTTTAGTAACATAGAATATGATGTAAAGACGAGATCTTGGATATGAATAGAATTTATATTCTATTTTGTAATAAACAAAGTTGTATTCTTTTACTAATGACTAAAAGATGTAATAGTTCCACGTTAGAAGTATCGTGATTGCACCGAATCAGAGGTTTCGAAGGAACGTGGATTTGGGGGCATCACATTGAGCACGATTGCCCACAAGTATAACGATATAACAATATAATAACATGCGAGTAAATCAAAAACTTCTGAATAAAGAAAACTCAATTTTTGAATCAAGAATGAATAACAAGAATCAAAAGAACTTCTGAGGACATAAGACCTTGAACTATGACCTAGGTTGTCAAGTGTTTATACTTTAAACCTTTAACAGTCATAAGACTATGGACTCTACTTCTGTACTTAGGGGGATTAGCCCTTAGTACCATACTGTGCACAATATCTTAAAGCTAAAGCATCATCAATCCCCTATAGTAGGGTTGTTCATCTCAGTTTGACATCAGAGTCCGCACCAAAGGAAGTTTGGTTTGGATAAGCTCAGTAATAGTTATAGAATTTAGAACGTTCATCAACTATGGACTAGTCGAATCAATAAGGGTTCGCTACCCTTACAAGGTTCAACAATAAGGATATTCAATCGAATAATAATTTCTCAAGAGTATACAATTGAATAAATATTGTATAACTGAAGTAATACTTCAAAAGAATTATAATATCTTATATGAAACCTTGAACTTGAATAATTAAGAATAAGAACTTGATTGATATAGAATCATAAGTATAGACTTTCTCAACGAATAACTTTGAATTTACAAAGCTTGCTTAATTTAAAGAGTATGAATAAGAAAACTTGTGTATTCGTAAACGACTTAGGGTAAGGAAACTTGCCTCGTGCGTAAGTTACAAATATAGTTATAATTCAATTCTTCAACGTCCTACACACTACATTATGCATACGATGTCGATTAGTTTCACAACTTCTATGTTCAACTGTTGAACTTTTCATTAAAGTTCAACTTACAACTTGGTTCCTAGTGTTAACTTATTAACTAATCACATAACATGAGTATGAATTCACAATATGCGTATCATATAGGTATAATCCTTTAAATAATCATAATCAAGTTTTACAATCACAATATTCAAGTTCGCACTTAGTTTGTTAACTTGAACCTTCACATTATCTTATACATATCAATAACTTAGTTTATTAACATGAACTTCAAATCATATATTATGTGTTAATAACATGTTATAGCATAGTATTACATGTTCATTATGTTCATCAAGTTCTCAAGTATGTTATAGCATAGTATTACACTTGGCATGACGTTTCGACGTTCATTCGTCGCACGCCCGATTCGTCCCTCTTGCGCACGCTTAACATGCTTATACAACTTGTCTAAAACATCATTGATTAATGTTAAACATCAATATATTTCATAATATTCATGTTTTATAACTTAGAACAACATCTTTTATCGCTGAGACTACTACACTTGCGTACGTGCATATCCGACGCCCTCCGATTACCTCCGATACGTATCAGTCACAAAGATGGCCATTTTGACCCCTGCTAACTACTTCAAATCGGAAAACTTAAAGAATGAAAATTGTAGGTCTACTAGTTATCTTTCTGAAACATCCTGAATCTCCTTAATCGGAGTTTGTATGAAGAAGTTATGCTTATTTAACTACTGGAGGTCAAAAAATAATTTTTCTCTGCATCACCCTCACTGGGGCAGGGTTTAGGCCCGCTGGGGCAGGTGTGGATCTGCATAGGGCCCGCTGGGGTTGGTCTAGAGCCGCTGGGGCTGGTGTGCCTTGGTGATTCAGCCCCAATTCTCAATTTTTAACAGTTTTAGGCCAATTAAATGCAAATAAAACTAGTACCGTGATTTCTATGAAGTATAAACTTCATAGAAACATCATATAATAATTCTAACATTCTTTTAACACTTTATATCATGTAATTACTCAAATCAAATCACATAATTTCACTGTTCTTGGTATTTTTGAAAGTTTTGAAGAAAAACATGATAATCATTGTATATTCGTTATAACTCTGAATCCGTCCGTTCAAAGTTTGTTTTCTTTGTTTTAACATGTATAATCATAATCTATTGTAAAATTTAAGTTAAACAATCAATTCAAAGCATACAATTTGTTCATAAGGGCCATATATACAACTTTCATACTTGGTAACTTCACAAAACCCAATTAAAACATAATTACATGGTGTTGATCACTATAATTCATGTATGCATGATATAAAACATGTTATTAACATATAATAACATACATATGATCATATCTTAAGTTAATCATAAAAACCGTTTTTCAAATAGAACTTTAAAGCACGTTAATGGAAACTCTGAAAACTAAAATTTGAAAACTCGAGAGAAGAGATTACCCTTGCTAGTTGTGTGAAGATGATACAAGGATAATTATAAGGACTTCTTCAATCTCTTCTCCCTCAATATTTTCTCTCAAATTCTCTCTGTATTTCTCTTTTTTTTTTGTTTTTCTCTGAAGGAAACTACGTGATACAAATTGATATGATATATGAATATAAGATATAACATATATGTAGACACTCGAAATTTTCCTTGCCCCAATACTAACACTGTAAGAGGGAAAAGCCGTCGATCAACTCAAATCTGATCCCTAATATCGGTTAACTCAAATTCGATCCCCAATATCTGTCAACTTAAATCCGATCCCCAATATTGATCAACTCAAATCCGATCCCCAATATTGGTTAACTCAAATTCGATCCCCAGTATCGGTACTACAGTTAAATCCGATCACCAATGTCGGTACTCTAGTCAAATCTGATCACCAATGTCGGTACTCCAGTCAAATTTGATCACCAATGTTGGTACTCCAGTCAAATTCGATCATCAATGTCTGTACTCCAGTTAAATCCGATCACCAATGTCGGTACTCCAGTTAAATCCGATCACCAATGTCGGTACTCCAGTCAAATCTGATCACCAATGTCGGTACTCCAGTTAAATCCGATCACCAATGTTGGTACTCATGTCAAATCCGAACACCAATATCAGTGCTCTAGTAAAATTCGATCACCAATGTCTATACTCTAGTCAAATTCAATCACCAATGTCAGTACTCCAGTCAAATTCGATCACCAATGTCGATACTCCAGTCAACTCCGATCATCAATCGGACCGTCAATCCAACTTTGATCGTCAATCGGACTGTCAATCCAACTCCGATCGTCAATCGGACAGTTAATCAAGTTCTGATCAACAATTGAACCATCAGTCCAGCTCTGATCATCAATCGGACAATTAATCCAGCTCCGATCGTCAATCGAACAGTCAATCCAGCTCCGATCTCCAATCGAACCATCTATCCAACTTTGATCGCCAATCAGGCGGTCTATCCAGCTCTGATCTCCAATCGGACCGTCTATCCAACCCTGATAGCCAATCGGACCGTCTATCTAGCTCCGATCGTCAATCGGACCATCAGATCAACCCCGATCTCAATAATCGGACCTTTAAATCAGCCTCGGCAGCAACTTGAAAGGTACAAGTCAGCCCGGCAGCAATCCGGGAGGTATCGATCAACCCTGATCTCAATATCGGGCCGTCAAGTCAGCCCCGACATCAACCCAGGAGGTACAGTTCAACCTCGACATCAACCCAGAATGTGTCAAGTCATCCCCGGTCTCAGTCCGGGAAGTACAGATCAACCCCGACATTAATCCGGGAAGTACAGTTCAGCCCTAGAGAAAACCCTAAGAAGCCAGATCCACCAATGACCACCCCAGGATGGGCAAAATGATCATTTTATCAACTCTCAGCAGATTTGGTCAAACTCAAGCTGAATTGATGCCATCAAAGTCAAAATGAACCATAACGTTGATCCCGAGTGCAAACGACTCAAGACAGCTCAATGGATAAATTGCGGGGAATCGATGACCTGGTTATGAACCCGTCTTCCTGGACCCGAAAAATATTTTATCCCATGTCATTGCGACACTCTCGGCGAGGGCTTTCCGGAAAGGTCTAGCACGCCTCAAACAGACGCTCCGATCAAAAGTTAGAAAGTTTCGAACCTAACATCAAGTTGCTCGGAGTGCACGTACTTTGAGACGACCAATCCGACCATCCAGGGCCTGCCACGTGGCACCAAGGGTGGACTCGTGGCTTCTGCGTGTGCACTCGTGGCTCCTCCCCCTATAAATAGAGGGCCACCCCCCCTTCAGTTTTAAGAATTCCGAAACGCAGCGAAGCTCTGCCCGTTCGATTTTAAAACTTTTACACCTCTTCCAAACCCAAATATTTTTACTCTAACACGTAGACAAACCCATATAATACCACATATGAAAAATCCACTGGTAGATTTGGACGTTTGAAGCCCACTAAGTGGCAAAAAACCCGTTGTGCTGTCCATTGTAAGTATTTTTACGATCAGCATGTCAATACTACTATTTCACACTTTTATACACTTGCACGTAAATTTTCATTTTCTTTCTGTGGCCGTTTTCAACAAAATTTGGTACATTTTTGTACATAAACTCAATTTCTGGCTTTTCTACAACTCGGATTGACGATCCGTCTGTTCCAACAGCTCCAATGCACTAGTACACACGTTCTGGCAACTTCGCTGGACTGGGTTATCTTCCCAGTCTGGGTTTGGCCCTTTTTTGTATATATTTAATTGTATATATACTAACATTTCAATTCTGTCAAGCCCGGATGTCAAATCCGAGGTAGTTTATTGCTTTTATATATACTTACGCATATATAAGCAATTCTCACCACCATTGGGTTCTTTTTTCAGTCTTGGTTGACTAAGTTTTTATCAATATATATATATATATTTATATATTTTTAGTCCGGCCTGGATTACTTCGTGGCCTTTTTACTGTTTTTGCACTCTTCGCCATACTGGGTGATCTCCCCAGTCACTGGTTGACTATTTTTCCTGTACATTTACATTTCAAAACGGCATGGATCATTTTGTGGCCTTTTTACTGCTTTTTCACTCTTCGCCATATTGGGTGATCTTTCCAATCACTGGTTAACTACTATATGTCAATTTCAATTCCCGTACGGGCACCGGCGTAAAAACCCATCGCCCTTTTTACTGTTTTCTATATATATATTGCATTTCTGTCAAGCCTGGATTATTCATGGCTATATACAGTTTTTTTTATAAATATATATTTCAATTCCAGTTCGGGCTTGCGAGTGAAAATCGATCACCCTTTTACAGTTTTTGTATATATATATATAACTATATATATATATATATATATCACTTTGCTCAATTTATTCAATTGCTGCATTAAATATTCATTTTATATGAATTGGCATTGACATATCTGCGGGAAGACTAGATTTATCTAAATCTCGCCAATTCTAGCTTTCAAGCGGTTCAAATAGGTCCCGACAGAACCTTGAAGCTATAATGACTGAGATTTCTTTAAATGTAGTTGTTTTTATAGTTTCAGCTTCAAAAGCAAACTCGCGGCCCTTAGATCGCTATCTAGTGGGAACGAGACGCTTTGGCCACTCGCAACCAGGATTTACTGATGAATCCTTGGTTCTATTGCGACGTGAGGACATATATATCTATTTCTGTACAAATTTGAGCTGTGCAGGTTTATTGGCTATTCATATGTGAGCCTAGGAATCGTGGGATTCACGATCAAAACGATCAGAATCTGATTTCCACGATGGACAAACACCAATTTAAAATGTACCCTGCCAGTTTTTCTGTAAAATGTACATACAACAGACCTTAAAACGGTTATCCGAATTTAAGGTCTCAACATAGTGAAATGTGGTTTGTCGTGTCAGCGTGCCTCCAATGGCTTTCATGCCCATTAGGAGACCGACACTTGTATTTATTTTTGTGGTTGAGAATGCTTCATAGCCAACATCACCATTCACATGCAGCCTTAAGGCTATAAAAGATATAATTTGAAAGTATCAAAAGGCTTCAATTCCTATGTTAGCGTAGGGGTTTGATAAACAGCTTTCAAAATATCACTTTCAATTCAGTCAAAAGAAAAGATTTTGCAAATCTAATCAAAACACTTTTGCAAATCAAATCAAATACTTTTTGCAAATTAAATCAAACCCTTCGTATATATGTTCAACGAAGCAAAGCACTACTTTCAATTAATCAAATCAGTAGGCCTAATTTTCAAACAGCATTCACTCTTGCATTCTAGTTTTTAAAGGGAAATATTGAAAAGATGTGATACCATGTTTACACGGGAGTTGTGGGGTGCCTAACACCTTCCCCCACACTTAATCAAGCCCCAGAGCTCAAAATTTGATTTCAAAGGTCAAGTTTCGACAGTGTTCAGCAATTGGGCCTCTTTCAAACAAATTCGGCTGAGTTGGTATAACTATTTTGTAATCTACCAACTGGCGACTCTATAAAACGTTCAAATCGTCGACATGATGCATCTTGGCCTTTTTCATAAAAAACCCTTCAAAACCTTTTTTCTAAATAAAAAGAATAAAGGTAAAGAGAACTTAGTAAAAGAGAATTAAAAGACCCGGGTTGTGACCCTACCTGCGAATTTTTTAAACCAACGTCGACAGGTGGCGACTCTGTTGGGGACAGTAGAGGGCTTAGGCAGTTTTCAAATCTTTTCAAACATTTCCCTTTCAAAACTATTGAATGCGTGAAATTCTGCATCTCCACAGTCAATGAATAGGTGAATGATGCGTCTTTACAATTGAATGAATGCATGAATGCTGCGTCTTTACATTGAATAAATGTGAATGAATGTTTACCTGCTTTCCAAATAAAGCATCATATACATAACGCTGAGACATGATGTATGCGAATGTATGTTGTGTGTCCCTCTCACAAGGAGGAAAACCCGGTTGGTGATAAGTAATGTTTTTGGGGACAGCTAAGTCTTTGGGGTCATGAAAATGCACCACTCAGATTCGCTCCAGTTGAACGATCGGATTAATTTCCCTTCTAGTAGATTGCGATGATCTGGGAGCCTTCATGCCGAAACAAAAGCTGCGACAGTAAACCTAGGATAGGTCAGCCTCTGATTAACCAAATCCAATGGGAAGCTTCTTCATGCCTTCCTCTTTTAATTCCATGTCAAGTCTCTAATTACTAAGGAGCACAATGTAAATATCAATAATGAAAGATTTACTTTCCCTGTGAAATATCATGTCATCCTGTCATCAAAACAACTAACCTCGGTTTTGCAGGATAAGATTAAAAAACACATCATACATCCTGTCCTTACCTACATCAGGAAATTGACATGCCTACGTTTTGGTGCAGGTAAAAATTGGTCCTGTCACCAAATCTAAGTCTAAGAAAGCACCCAGTCCATCCACGGACATGGCTTCAAGTGCTCAACTGGAATCCACCCCTGTCTCTAGGGAAGAGTTCGAAGGACTAAAAAATTAGATAACCGAGTTAGCCGGTTTTCTATGAGAACAAAGCATGGCCTTCAAAGGAAAACAAGCCCAAAGTCACACCGAACCAGGAGCACCTGGTGGCAGTAGTGGCAGTCAAGAGACTGAGAAACCCGATACTCAGATTCTTGGATGACAAAACCAGGACACAATCAACAAAACCCCTGAAACTACCACCCTAAGCAAGGAACAGGAAGCTGGTGACATTCTCAAAAAAGTGCAACAGATGGAAGAAACCCTCCTGTCCATCAAAGGGACTGGGGCATTTGGCAGTGTTAATTACTCTGATCTATGCATTGTCCTTGGGGCGCGGTATCCCAAAAAATTTCAAGTCCCCGATTTTGAAAAATATGATGGATTGGGAGACCCTTACACACATTTGAAAGTCTTCATAGGAGAACTCGAATCCTATGCAGAGGACGAGAAACTTTGAATGCAACTATTCCAAAAGAGTCTAACCGGAGAGGCGAGAGCCTAGTATGCCCGTCTGGACAACTCCAAAATCCACAGCTGGGAAGAACTGGCCCATGCTTTCCTCAGTCAGTACAGTTTCCAGTCTCAGCTGGCTCCAGACAGATACCAAATAACCAAAATCAAGAAAAAGAACACTGAATCATTAGAGAATATGCCCAACGCTGGATATTGATCAGGAGGAGGAAGATGATATTCCTGCAGAAAGGACGGGCCATCGTAATGTGATATCCTTCACGGACGATGATATTCCTGCAGAAGGGACGGGCCATCGTAAGTCCTTGCATATAGTCGTGATGTCTTCTGGATATGTGATCGGAGGAGTGCTCATTAACGGAGGATCATCCCTCAACATTTGTCCTTACGATACCTTAGAAAGAATGAAGATCAATCCGAACTGAATCAAAACCAGTCATGTGGTCATCCGGGCTTTTGACGGATCGCGGCGCTAAGCTATGGGAGAAATAAAGCTTCCTCCAGAAATTGGTCCACACACTTTTTACGTATCTTTCCAGGTGCTCAACATCGCCACTGGGTACAACTTATTGCTGGGCAGGCCATAGATTCATATGGCAGGAGCAGTGCCATCCACCCTCCATCAGTAACTCAAATACATTATCAACGGCAGCCTCATCTCAATGAATGCCGAACTAGAATACCCTGTCTGCATACAGGGAGACATGCCAGTGATTAGCCTGGACGTGGGGATTGAACTTACCAGTTTTCAAGCTCTAGAGGTGAGCGATACGCAGTATCTACCTATTGGGGCACCAGCCCTAAAGCCTAAAGTTTCCACCGAAGTAATGATAGTGGGTTAAGAAATGGTATCTTCGGGTTTCCAACCTGGAGAAGGGTTGGGAAAAGATAAGCAAGGTATCAAGATGCCAGTCCGAATCCCAAGTCAGACCGGGAGAGCAGGATTGGGGTAATCATCTGGGTCAAACCACCGAAACCCACATAAACATCCTAAGGCTCATGCCTCCATAATTCTGCTACCAAACCTCATAAATGCCGGATGAGTGAAACCTATGAGAAAAATCCCGACTGCGGTGTCAGCCAGGCTATTTCCTCCAATCATACATGTCCATGAAAGAAAAGCCCTCAAGCCTGAGGCAGACAGCGAAAAGGGAAAAGAAAAGATCCTGTACGAAGGACGAGACCCATTCGCTAACATGAGGATCATTATCAACTACGAGGGAATGAATGACGAACTCCCAAATAGTGACGACAAAGATCGTGTCCAAATTCCTCGCATCAAGAAGAGGAACAATACACAGAAAAGCCTCGGCCCTATTCTAAAGGATGTCTAAGTCATTATCCAAGACGAGGCAGACGAGCACAACTTCTCGATTCTCCCAGTTCATGAGAATCTGACCTTGGATAACTGGAGCAGTGTCCCTTGCCTCAGTCGAAAAGGGTAAAGTGGCAGAGAGTACATCTGTCCTTTAATCATGCTTTCATTTACTGCTCACTTTTGATCGCACAGCTATGGCAGTAGCTTTTGTCATGTCAAATGCTTTGTATGTTTAAGCAGTTGTATATATTAATGAAAGCATTTTTATTTTCAGGACCTAAGCATTGGATGTGTGTGTCTTTGCTGATGAGATGCCAACCTGTCAAAATGACTACAACTTTGATGTAGAATTGAACTTCGACTTGATGGATATTGATCAAGAGGAGGAAGATGACTATGAGGTGCCCGAGGAGATCAAAGAATGGGTCGAAGATAAACACAAACCAAACCTCGACCATACCACCACCATCAACATAGGAACCTCCGAAAACATCAAAGCAATCCAAATAGGTTCAGACCTCACACCAAATCAAAAAGCCGACCTGATCAAGCTCCTAAGGTAGTACGAGGATGTATTTGCATGGTCATGTGAAGACATGATCGGCCTCTCTAAGGACATTGTCATCCATCGAATGTCCATCAAAGAAGGGTTAAAACTAGTCAAACAAAAGCTTAGGCGATTAAAACCTGAGTGGAGTTTGAAAGTCAAAGAAGAAGTCGTTAAACAGTTCAAAGCCGGAAACATCATGGTATCAAAATACCCCGAATTGCTGTCAAACATAGTCCCCGTGCCTAAGCCAGGAGGAAAAGTGCGAGTATGCGTGGATTACCAGGACTTGAATAAAGCCTACCTTAAGGACAACTTCCCGGTGCCTTTCATCCACATCCTAATCGACAATACAGCGCAGTATGGCATGTACTCCTTCGTAGATTGCTTTGCTGGATACCATCAAATCATGGTTGCTGAGGAAGACCGGGAGAAAATAACATTCATCACTCCTTGGGGAACCTTTTGCTACCGACTACTATCCTTCGGCCTCATCAATGCCGGAACCACATATCAGTGAGCCATGATGGCCCTCTTTTATGATATGATGCACAAAGAAATAGAGGTCTATGTCGACGACATCATCATCAAATCTCAGAGGGAGGATGATCACATCGACCATCTCAGGAAGCTGTTCAACAGGTTGCGTAAATACAACCTCAAGCTGAATCCCGCCAAATGTGCTTTTGGCGTCAAAGCAGGCAAGCTGTTAGGATTCTTGCTGAGCAATCGGGGCATCGAGCTCGACCCTGCCAAGATCAAAGCCATTACTAAAATGCCCGTACCTCGTACAGAGAAGGAGATACGTGGATTCCTGGGAAGGATCAACTTCATAAGCAGATTCATTTCTCAACTCACAGCAACCTGTGAACCCATATCCAAGCTGCTAAGGAAGAATTCCTCCATCAAGTAGAATGAGGATTGTCAACAAGCCTTCCTTGCTATCAAGAAGCAGCTGATCGAAGCGCCGATATTGGTACCTCTGAGGGATGGAGTTCCCTTGTTCATGTACTTGTCCGTCAATGCCAATGCAATGGGCTGCATGCTGGGATAGAAGGATGATAGTAGTAAGGAGAGAGCCATCTACTATATCAGCAAAAGATTCAGCAGTGGTGAACAGAAGTAAACCCTGATCAAGAAAACATATTGTGCATCAGCACGGGCTTCCATGAGGTTGCAACACTATTTGCATGGGCACACGACCTACCTCATATCCCGCATGGAACCACTCAAATATGTATTCAACAAACCAATGCTGAATTGTCGACTATCCAAATGGCAGTTAATCCTACAGCAGTTCGACATTGTCTACGTGACTCAGAAGTCAATCAAGGGTCAAGGCATTGCAGATCAATTAGCTAAAGCACCTTCAGGAGGGTTCGAGCCCCTAGAGACATATTTCTTAGATAATGGGATCATGATAATTCAACAATTCCAGTAAGAGAATACAGTCCAACCATGGAAAATGTATTTCGATGGAGCGGTAAACATGGAAGGTGTCGGAGCTGGGGCAATCCTAATCTCTAGTACAGGAGAACAATATCATGTGGCTACCAAACTTTAATTTGGCAACACCAACAATACGGCAGAGTATGAATACTGTATAATGGGGTTAAAGTTTGCCCAATCCATGTCTATCAAGCACCTACTCGTCTTTGGAGATTCTGAGCTGGTCATCAGACAAACCACCGACGCGTATCTCATCAAAGAACTGCATCTGCTGCCCTATCATCGGCAGGTCCTCAAAATATCCTGGGAATTCGAAGATATAACCTTCGTTCATATTCCTCAGGGTCAGAATGACTTCGCTGATGCCTTGGAAATGTTGCCTTCATTAATCTGCATATCCGATAAGAATGGATTTCCCAACATCCAGTTCATAATTCAGAAAGCCCCTACATATGGGAGTTACGTTGGAGAAGTATCAGATGAAACACATCCTGTCAAGCAGCCTTGGTATCAAGACATCAAGGAATATCTCCGTGATGGATCCACACCCGCTGGGGCAGGCCACTCAGAGCGTAAACGAATTCATAAAATGGCCATGAAGTTCTATTTAAGCAAAGATGCACTGTACAAAAGGGATGTTGCTAAAGGCCTGTTAAGATGCCTCGACAAAGAGCAAGCCCAAAGATAAATGGATGAAGTCCATGGCGGAGTCTGTGGTCCACACATGAGTGGTCATTTGCTGGCCAAGAAGATAATCAGAACAGGACATTACTGGATCTCGCTCAAAGCTGATTGTGATGATCACGTCAAGAGATGCTTTCAATGCCAAGTACATGGAAATGCCATTCATGCTCCTCCAAACGAGCTTCATAACATGAGTTCACCGTAGCCTTTCTCTATATGGGGAATGGATGTGATAGGTCCAGTGGAACCCAAAGCCAGCAATGGTCATCGATTCATCTTCACCATGATCAATTACTTCACCAAATGGGTTAAAGCATCTCTTTTCCCAAAGTCACAAAAGAGGTCATCATTAGTTTTATCAGAAATAATATCGTCTGTCGATATGGACAACTGGAGGTGATCGTATCAGACAACCCCAAGAACCTGAACAATCAAATGATGATAGAACTGTGTAACAAGTTCCACATCAAGCATCTTAATTTAGTCATCTATCGGCCCAAGATAAACGGTGTTGTCGAAGTGGCTAACAAAAACATCAAGAAGATCATGCAGAAAATGTCCTCCAATCACAAAGAGTGGCCTGACCTGCTGCCTCTAATCCTGTTGTATACAGGACGTCAATACGCACCTCTACTAGGGCGACCCCCTATTGGTTGGTCTATGGCATGGAGGCAGTCATTCCCGTAGAAGTAGAGATGGAGTCCTTGTGAGTATTAATCGATGCTCAAATAGACGAAGGTCAATAGTTGCAAGACCGGTATCATCAACTGTCCCTGATTGATGAAAAGAGGGCTACAACCATTTTTCACGGATAGTTATACTAGCAAAGGATTGCCAGATCCTACAACAAGAAGGTCCGAATCTGGCAATTCAAAGAAAATAACTTGGTGCTGAAGAAAATCCTGGCCAATCAGGATGAAGCCAAATGAAAATTCGCCCCTAACTGGGAAGGCCCTTTCATTGTCAAAGAAATGTTGATTGGGGGAGCTATCAGACTACAAGAGATGAATGGGAGCAAATTTCTCCAACTCATCAATTCAGACACCGTGAAAAGGTACTACGTCTGAAGCACATGCACACCCGCATCCAGGTCCTACAAATCAAATCAGGTTTGGTTTTTCACTAGAAAGCCGGAACTACGAATGACCTGATCTCCCTCAACCCGAGAGTACGTAGGCAGCCATTTTTGGTGCTGTCAAACCAAATAAAAACTTAAGAACTTATCAAACCAAATTCAAAACCAAAGAAAATACTTTTCAAGCCTCTCCAACCAAACAGCCAGAACTACGAATGACCTGATCTACCTCAGCCCGGGAGTACGTAGGCGGCCATCTACGGCACAGTTTGACCTTCAAGAAAAATAAAATCCCCAATAAAAGACCAGTCCCAAAACACCGAAAGCCATACAAGAGCTAAATCTTATCAAGCTACCCTGGTCAACAGGCCCATCTGAGATACTCCATGACACCTCAACTGTCAGTCCATCAAGGAGAAGCTCAAGATACATCAACAACTGCGAGTCATGAAAGAAGTGGTAATCACTCAGCAATGACAATACATCTCCGATCAGAGAAGTGAATCAAAACTATATTTCTCTTATATATAAAACTTTTTGATATACATAGTGCCCTGTACATGACAAAAATGGCTGATCTAGTATGTGTAGGGAAAATAAAGCTAGTCTATCGACCCATAGACAAGCGGGCCAGCAATACCAGCATGACATCTCTCTCAGACGACGGTGGAGCAGCTGCAAAAGTAATCCCCTCAGCCTCCATATGGCTCAAAATATCCACGGCCATCTGCATCATAGCATTATGGTCATCAATATACGTAGTTATCTCGGTCACCAGACCATGAGTATAAGATCGAATAGCAGTACTATCAGTAATGTGGAAATCACGGGAAGCTATAGCCTCATCCCTCTCAGCAAAAGTTGTATCTCGAGCAATCAAAGTCTCCTCGATCTCAACATATGCTGCATCCCTGGCCGAGCGGATCTCATCTCGCTCTAGAATAGCGGTATCCTGGGTAGAGCGGAGCTCCCCCCGCTAAATCAATTCTGCACCTAAAGTGGCCCTGAGCCCATCTCTTTCACCAAAAGCTAAATCTCTGCAAGACAAGGCGATCAACATCTGCGCTCTAGCCGAATCTCTCTCAAAGGTTATCCTCAATAGCGAGTCTGCCAGAGCCGGATCTGTCCCTGTGGGAATAACCAGGGGATCACTAACCAAAGCTACAGTCAAACCTGTGAACATCTCATCCTCGGTAGGAGAATCCGGATCCTCCATGGGCTTCTACACGTCAGAGTCCACAATAGGAGATGAAGAAGCCTCTGCTACCGCTGCCATCTCTGCCTCTAACAACGCAGAATACTCTGGAGAACAGCCCTGATGGCTACCAAAGAAATCAGCCCTCTCTATGTGAGTCCAACACTCATACACCCGAATCAAGTCAGCGAATGACATGGATGAAACCAACATCCTCTGATCGGCAGCCCCCTCAAAGTGGTGTAAACTCTGCAGCTGATCAAACTGACACATGACTGCCAAAGGATGATATGTAGTCACTCCCCTTAAACTCTCCAAGGGCAAATAATCCAGGCCAGATGCATGGGTGATGAAGCTATATGAGGATGCTAGCCCTGAACATGGAAAAATCACGAACATATGCTCAATATCCGACAAAAATACCAACCATGACTCCGCATCAATGCACTCCGCAAGTTGAAAGGAATAAACTGTGGATGTCTCATGGGTGAAGCAAAAACCTTGAGGCCTGAATAATCCAATCGGTCGTATATGAGACATCAGTCATATATACAGCAAGACCGAGCTGCCCCTAAAAACCCCTCTGGATGGGTACTACAATGCGTGGCGGATTTAAATATCTCAGCCATTATCATCGGGACGATGGTGCTACCCTGTCTAAGGGCCCTAACCACAACTACTAATCCCACGTCAAAGTAATCCAAGCGAAGCAGCATATAGACGTATGCCACAATACACATCAGCAAAATATCTACTTTGGCTAGATGCCATGCCTCTGCTAAAATAATAAAATCTCCGACATGGCTGTTATAGCTGTCGAGCTCACCGAATCGATCGATCAGGAAGTCAATTGAGATCACGTGCCCCGATACAATCTCGTCCCTGATCACACTCTGATGGAGACCAGACATCCAGGTAAACGGTCTTATTATATCACTATAGTCGTACGAGCACACGACAAATCCAGGGCCAACCCAGTAAATCGCTCGTACTCCTCTAGAGTCGGCTTCAACTCATATCGCCCAATGCGGAACACTTATCTCTCAGATATTTAGAAGGGTAAAATGCCATTAACAAATCTGAATGGCACCTGAAAATCTGCGAGGGCCAACGAATGCCTAAACATGTGGTCCACTATCCCTCTGACTGGGTAGGGCAGGCTCTCATACCACGACCTCAACGATGTGGCCACCTCAGACAGTGGTGAATGCTTAATACGGCTTACCGCAGATGACGTAATCTGTAGCACCATACCACAAGACCATCCAGAGGTCAAATCAAGTCGCAGTTGTCTGAATGCATACACATAACATAATACATGCATGATGACAGTAGTATAAACATGATGCAGGAGATAAGAGATAGCAGGAATATCTACGATAAAACTATCTACTGTAGGACATCATCCCTATCTGACAATACAAAGAAAAATGGAATATACAGGGAAATGGGGCACCACCACCCAGCTACTAACAGTAGTCTATCAAAATGATGGCACAACCGCCAAATAGCCAAAACAGTGTTTAACCAAAAGACATAGCTATAATAGCTATCAGAGGAAGTCAAAGACATCAATGTCAAAGTGATCGACCTTCTCCATCTCCTCCGTAGGCACAAAGCTGTTGGGATCAGGCATGTCTATGCTGTATAAGAGAGGATCTGCCCCTGTATAGCTACTGCTAAATAGACCGAAAGAGGGACCTGCTCCTGAGCTGGACGGGTCAAAAGAAGATGCCTCTGACGTATCTCGGCCAAGGTGCCTGATAAAGAAATGAGCTCTCTCTAACTCCCTGGTCAGATCTGCTATCTAGTCTGCATGAGTAGGCTCCCTAAGGCAAATTATCCATTCTATCACTATCACGAACTTTGGCACCATGTCTGCCATAAAATGAGTGGCACGAGTCTGACCACCAATAATGTGAGGACTCCACCAACTGCTAAAGGCCTCCTGGCTATACGGGCCCTCAGATAGGAGGAAGCCAGCTATGCCCTCCAAAGGGATGTCTGTTAATGGCATGGTCGACTGACCAATGATGCCAAACTGGAGGAACAATGGGAATGCGGATCTCCCCCATAATACTTTTAATGGCACGCTCTCTAAGATAGAGCTCCCAGCCTCCCTCCGTCAGTATAGGGACTCTGCGGATCGACACCTCAAACTCCCGGCCAGTAGGGACACCTCCCTCGAATTCGACGGTTAAAAACTCGAATTTATATGGCGTTCAGGTGATCGAACCCTCCGTCAAAAGCTCCAACTACGGACGGGCATGAGTGAATCTCTTAGTAATAGGGACCTCCGTTAAAGTGGAGTGATGCCTTCTCCGTTCTCTAGGATAGGTCTCCAAACCTAGAAAAAAACGGGTCGTAGGCAAGGAAGCCTCTCAAATACCCAAAGCCAACCATGTAAATATCAAAAGTCCTCAGTGACCAAGACTGACAAATATAAATGCTAAAATTAAAAAGGTACAGAAATATGTACTCACCAGCAGAAACGGGTAAAATCCTAACCAAGCCTCTGTCAAACCCTCCGAAAGTATGCGCATGCCCCAGAGAAAATAGGTAAAGGTATAGAAGCCCCAATCATAGTCACTGAGGCGCTCTACATGTCGAGTGGCTCTAATCAAGGCGAAGGACACAGTAAATGAGTTGTCCGCCATAAAGCAACCCCTAATGATCGATAAAAACAATCGCCTCAGAATGCGATCTCTATCCCTCTGATCACCAGGCGGAGGCTCCTGTAAAGTCCCATCCTGGGCATCTATACTCAAGTGACCGGATCGGACTTCCCGACCCTTGAATGCCGTCTGAGGAACTCCCAGCAAGGATCGAACGGTAGTGGGCGTAATGTCAGCCACGACTAGAACTGGCTGGCCCTCAAACTCAATGTCGATGATAAATCTCTAATCCATAGAAGGCATCATCATCTCGCAGTCCAGAAGATGAAGGGACTGAGTTTGGTGGAACTAGCGCTCAGATAAAGCCCTCATATACCCCAGAGGCAACGGCGGGGAATGATCGAGAAAAAGGCCTTAAAACCCCAGCCATTTACGATATCCCTGTAATCCTCGTGCAAAGTATGATACAGGGAATGCACACTAAATCAGTTCCCTTGAGGCTGCGTAAAGCCGGGAACCTGCGGCTAAAACCAACCCATGTCAAAAACCTTTTCCCCTAGAATGGCAAAAAAGAAAAAAAGAATCTAGAGAAAAGAAAAAAGAACTTTAAGTCACCTCGTTGGCGTGAAGATATCTCGAAGGATGGCGACTCAAGTCACCCAACAACTCCTGCGTCTGCACAACAATGTCAGGAACCTCCGCACGTGGAGCCTGAGCGGGAACAGGAGCAGCAATAAGAGCCTCCTCATCATCAATATCAAGTGGCTGATCGTCCTGTGTTGGACGAATCACCGCCTCCACCAATCTACGAGGCATTCGAGCTGGACGAGGTGAGGAACATAAGAAGCCCTCCTTCGTCTATTACCTGAGGATACCCTGCTGGAACTACCTGGTCTATCGCGATCCAACGCATACACCAATACTCCAAATTACCTCAAAAATGGTGTGGTAAGCCTAAAACCTGTGGCTTATCATTTTCAATCAGTCCAGCATATATATCTAGGTCCTAAGATATGCACGGGTCAGTCAAAAATACCCAGTAAAGCCAAAATTACATATTTTCAAAACCTAGAAACTTAACACCTGTATGGGTTAGTCAAAAATCCCCAGTGGAGACAAAACTGCGTGTTTTTCAATGCCTAAGATTTTGGAAAAAAATTTCCAGAGTCTCCTCTGTAAAAATGGACTGTCCACATGTACATAGGCATGTCTAGATGGCCATTCAGTAGCACACCTACCCAAAAATATAAAAAGTTTATATTTATGAAAAAAAATCAAAGTCAGCCTCACATGGTAGCCAAATTACCATGGACATTTTTAATTAAAAATCCAAGCTCACTAGGCCTCAAAAAGGATGACTAAACTGGTCAAAAAGGGCACAATAACACTGTCTCAGCACCTGAATTTTCTTACATTCAAATGTGCATTACAGTAAGATATGCATACATATAAAGTCAGACAATTTTTAGCAGGTCAAATAGGCATATATTTTTTACACATTGCGTCTGAAAGCACCCTAAGTGGTTCGCATGCTTTTAACGGTCAAAATCTGCCAAACAAGCATGTAAAAAATTACCTGCGCTGCGCTGAATGCGTAGGAACTGACGGAATTAGAAAACAGCAGCCTGAACTCTGTAGATCTGAAAAAGAAGATCGAAAATCCGTTGGGAACACAAATGGGAAACTTGAAAAATGAAAATTCCGCAGCTCAATTTAAAGCCCAGGTGGCTGCACCTCCACCTGTGGCTGCCGCACCTCCACCTGCGGCAGTCTAGGGTGGGTCCCACACCCCCAGCCTGGTTCGGTTAGAGTCAAAATAGAGTTTAACTGAGCTGCCGAGTCAAATCTGAAGCAAAAATCGCTACGCGATTGAGCGGTTTGTCCTAAAATCCTGCGTTTAAGCAGCATAATCCTGACAGAAAGGGAAACCCCAAGGAGACCCTTGGTATTCATCCCGGAGCCATGTCCGGGGTTCAACAAAGCAAACTATGAAAAAATTGCGCAAGAACTGCGCAAAACTGCCGAAAACTGCCATTTTGGAAGTTCGGGTACTGACCGAAGCCAGTTCAACCGTTGGTTCCGTTCCAGCAAAGTTCGTGTACAGACCGAAGCCAATTCAACCGTTTATTCCATTCCAGTGAAGTTTGGGTACTGACCGAAGTCAAGTTCAACCGTTGGTTCCACCCCAGCAAAGTTCGAGTACAGACCGAAGCCTAGTTTCAGCCGTTGGTTCAGCCCCAGCGAAGTTCGGGTACAGAACGAAACCAGTTCAACCGTTGGTTCCATCCCAACAAAGTTCGGGTACAGACTGAAGCCAGTTCAACCGTTGGTTCCATTCCAGCGAAGTTCGGGTACAGACCGAATCCAGTTTTAACTATTGGTTCCATTCTAGCAAAGTTCGGGTACAGACCAAAGTCCAGTTCCAACCGTCAGACATCGGGAAACGATTCAGTGGAACAAGCCATATAATACTCCATCCTCACAAAGGACAGATGATGGAATCTGTTATACACATCCTCAAAAGAGAATAGGATGAAAGGTTGGACATTCAACTCCCTACTGCAAGCTGCCAAGTGAAAACTATCATCAGGATAAGCGTTGGAAGATCCCAACAAAGTTACTCGATACCTGAGGGATACCCCCGTTAGAGGAGCCTTTCAAAACGCAAAACGGCATCAGCCAAGAGAAAATCTGCCCCCTGATAATGTTGACAGATGCGGGAAACCATGGGTTTCAAACCATGGTAGCATCAACATAATAGCATCCCCATCAGAGTTAAACAAGCTGTCGTGAATAACGTCATCCCCAGTAGAAAGTGATAATGATAGCTCGCAATAGCCTACCAAAAATATCCAGGGCTGTCTATGACAACGTTATCCCTAGTAGTTAGATGACGTAAGCAGCCAAGTGTAGCCCTGTTCCACTCAAAGACACCCAGCCTTCGTAACGTCTCTAGCATATTTCTTATTTCCAGTGTCTACTAATCTTTATCATGTCCATTCCACTACGTTGCATGGACATGATAAAGAGGGGCATTTGTAGACACTCAAAATTATCCTTGCCCCAATACTAACACTGTAGGAGGGCAAAGACGTCGGTCAACTCAAATTCGATCCCCAATATCGGTCAACTCAAATCCGATCCCCAATATCGGTCAACTCAAATTCGATCCTCAATAACGATCAACTCAAATCTGATCCCTAATATTGGTCAACTTAAATCAGATCCCCACTATCACTCAACTCAAATTCAATCTCCAATATCGGTACTACAGTTAAATTCGATCACCAATGTCGGTACTCCAGTCAAATCCAATCACCAATGTCGGTACTCCAGTTAAATCCGATCACCAATATCGGTACTCCAATTAAATTCGATCACCAATGTCGGTACTCCAGTCAAATCCAATCACCAATGTCGGTACTCCAGTTAAATCCGATCACCAATGTCGGTACTCCAGTAAAATTCGATAACCAATGTCGGTACTGCAGTCAAATCTGGTCATTAATGTCGGTACTCTAAAAAAATCTGATCACCAATATCAGTACTTCAGTCAACTCCAATCACTAATCGGACCATTAATCCAACTCTGATCGTTAATCGGACCGTCAATCCAGCTCCGATCGTCAATCGGAGTGTCAATCCAGCTCAGATCGTCAATCAGAGCGTTAATCTAGCTTCGATCATCAATTAGAGCGTTAATCCATCTCCGATCTCCAATCGGACCATCTATCTAACTTCGATCACCAATCGGACTGTCTATCCAGCTCCGATCTCCAATTGGACCGTCTATCCAACTCTGATCGCCAATCAGACCGTCTATCCAGCTCCGATCGTCAATCTGACCGTCAGATCAACCCCGATCTCAATATTGGGCCATCAGTTCAAACCCCGATCTCAACAATTAGGCCTTCAAATTAGCCTCGACAGCAACCCGAAAGGTACAAGTCAGCCCCGGCAGCAACCTGGGAAGTACCGATCAACCCAGATCTCAATATCGGGCCGTCAAGTCAGCCCCGACATCAACACGGGAGGTATAGGTCAACCTTGATATCAACCTAGGACGTGTCAAGTCATCCCCGGCCTCAGCCCGGGAAGTACAGATCAGCCCCGGCGTCAATCCGAGAAGTGCAGTTCAGCCCCAGAGATAACCCTAGGAAGCCAGATCCACCAATGACCACCCTGAGAGGGACAAAATGATAATTTTATCAACTCTCAGCCGATTTGGTCAAACTCAAGCCGAATTGATGCCATCAAAGTCAGAATGAACAATAACGATGATCCCGAGTGCAAACGACGCAAGACAGCTCAACGGATAAACTGCGGGCAATCAAAGACCTGGTTATGAACCCATCTTTCTAGACCCAAAAAATGTTTTATCTCATATCATTGCGACACTCACGGCGAGGGCTTTCCGGAAAGGTATAGCACGCCTCAAACGGACTCTCCGATCAAAAGTTAGAAAGTATTGAACCTGACATCAAGTTGCTCGGAGTGCACGTACTTCGAGATAACCAAGCCGACCACTCGGAGCCTGCACGTGGCACTGCAGGTGGACTCGTGGCTTCCGCGTGTGCACTCGCGGCTCCTCCCTTTATAAATAGATGGCCACCCCCTTCATTTTTAAGAATTCTGAAACGCAGCGATGATCTGTCCATTTGATTTTCTGACTTTTACACCTCTTCCAAACCCAAATATTTTTACTCTAACACGTAGACAAACCCATATACTACCACATATCAAACATTCAACGGTAGATTTGGACGTTTGAAGCCCACTAAGTGGCAAAAAGCCCGTTGGGCTGTCCATTGTAAGTATTTTTCCGATCAGCAAGTCAATACTATTATTTCACACTTTTATACACTTGCACGTCAATTTTTGTTTTCTAAATATGCCCGGAACTTAGTTCCGTGGCAGTTTTCGTCAAAATTTAGTACATTTTTGTACATAAACTCAATTTCTGGTATTTTTACAACTCGGATTGACGATCCGTCTGTTCCAACAACTTTAATGCACTAGCACACACGTTTTGGCAACTTCGCCAGACTGGGTTATCTTCCCAGTCTGGATTTGGCCCTTTTTGTATATATTTAATTATATATATACTAACATTTCAATTCTGTCAAGCCCGGATGTCAAATCCGAGGTAGTTTACCGCTTGTATATATATTTAAGCATGTATAAGCGATTCTCACCACCACTGGGTTCTCTTCCCAGTCTTGGTTGACTACGTTTTTGTCAATATATATATATATATATATATATATATATATATATATATATATATATATATATTTTCAGTCCGGCCTGGATTACTTCGTGGCCTTTTTTACTGTTTTTGCACTTTTCGCCATAGCTGGGTGATCTCCCCAGTCACTAGTTGACTATTTTTCCTGTACATTTATATTTTAGCACGGCCTGGATCATTTCGTGGCCTTTTTACTGCTTTTGCACTCTTCGCCATTCTGGGTGATCTTCCCAATCACTGGTTAACTACTTTATATCAATTTCAATTCCCGTACGGGCACCGGCGTGAAAATCCATCGCCCTTTTTACTGTTTTCTATATATATATATATATATTTCATTTCTGTCTTGTCTAGATTATTTCATGGCTATTTATACTATTTTTATAAATATATATTTCAATTCCAGTCCGGGATTGCGAGTGAAAATCGATCGCCCTTTTACAGCTTTTGTATATATATAACTATATATATCGCGTTACTCAATTTATTCAGTTGCTGCATTAAATATTCATTTTATATGAATTGGCACTAATATACCTGCTAGCAGACTAGATTTATCTAAATCTCGCCAATTCTAGCTTTCAAGCGGTTCAAACAGGTCCCGACAGAACCTAGAAGCTATAATGGCTGAGATTTCTTTAAATCTAGTTATTTTTATAGTTACAGCTTCAAAAGCAAACTCGCGGCCCTTAGATGGCTATCTAGTGAGAACAAAAGCTTTGGCCACTCGCAGCCAGGATTTACTAATGAATCCTTGGTTCCATTGCGACGTGAAGACATATATATCTATTTCTGTACAAATTTGAGCTGTGCGGGTTTATTGGCTATTCATATGTGAGCCTAGGAGTCGTGGGATTCACGATCAAAATGATCGAAATCTAATTCCCACGATGGACAAACACCAATTTACAAATGTACCCTGCCAGTTTTTTTGTAAAATGTACATACAACAGACCTTAAAACGGTTATCTGGATTTAAGGTCTCAACATAGTGAAATGTTGTTTGTCGTGTTAGCGTCCCTCCGATGGCTTTCATGCCCATGAGGAGATCGACACTTGTATTTATTTTTGTGGTTCAGAATGCTTCATGGCCCAACACATCACCATTCACATGCAGCCTTAAGGCTATAAAAGATAAAATTTGGAAGTATCAAAGGCTTCAATTCCTATGTTAGCGTAGGGGTTTGATAAACGGCTTTCAAAATATCATTTTCAATTCAGTCAAAAGAAAAGCTTTTGCAAATCTAATCAAAACACTTTTGCAAATCAAATCAAAGACTTTTTGCAAATCAAATCAAACCCTTCGTATATATGTTCAACGAAGCAAAGTACTACTTTTAATCAATCAAATCAATAGGCCCAATTTTGAAATAGCATTCACTCACGCATTCTAGTTTTTAAAGGGAAATATTGAAAAGATGTGGTACAATGTTTACACGAAAGTCATGGGGTGCCTAACACCTTCCCCACACTTAACCAAGCCCCGAGCTCTAAACTTTGTTTTCAAATATCAAGTTTCGACAGTGTCTAGTAATTGGGCCTCTTTCAAACAAACTCAGTTGAGTTGGCACAACTATTTTCAAATCTACCAACTGGCGACTCTGTAAAACGTTCAAATCGTCGACATGATGCATGTTGGCCTTTTTCCTAAAAAACCCTTCAAAACCTTTTTCCTAAATAAAAAGAATAAGGGTAGAGAGAACTTAGGAAAAGAGAATTAAAAGACCTGGGTTGTGACCCGACCCGCGAATTTTTTAAACCAACGCCGACAATATACATATAATATATGTATAAAAATGGTAAATTAGTGGCGTCAGTTAATCCGTAATGGGTTAACTGGCCCCACTCCCCCTAGGGCCTTGTTTGGCTAGTTCTTTTATTCTTCCTTTTCACTTAATTTAATTAATTACTTATAATATAGTCTAATGTCACACTTCTAATTAATCATATAATTTTATTTAAATCAATTAAATAAAATAGAATAATTTCACATTAAATCACATAGTCACATAATTAAAATTATCATTTATTAATTATGTCAAATAATTAAATCTCTAATTACTTATTAAATTAATTAGAATAACATTATGCTCATTAAATAATTTATTTAATCAAATAAGCTCAATTAAATATATACTTTGAATTATAAAATTCTCTTCATTAATTTAATCAATGCAACACATATAATTTAATTAATCTATCACAATTTCATCAAATAGTTATTTAACTCAATAATTAAATCATCAAAAATATTTATTTATTTCAATAAATATTTAAATTAAATTACAAAATTCTCGTTCGTCACATCTTTCCCCCTTAAAAAGATTCTGTCCCAGAATCGCTTACACATAATTAAGCAAATAAGTGTGGGTAAGTTTTCATCATATTCTCTTCGAGTTCCCACATAGCTTCTTCAGCGTTTTGGTTCCTCCAGATTACTTTAACAGAAGGTATTACTTTATTTCTGAGAGCTTGCTCTTTCCTATTAACAATCTGAACAGCAACTTCTTCATAAGATAAGTCTTTCTCAAATTGCAGGGGTTCATATTCGATCACATGTTTGTAATCGGGTTTGTAGAGTCGTAAGGCTGAAACATGGAAGACGTTGTGGATATTTTCTAACGCCGAAGGTAAGGCTACCTCATACGCAACTTCTCCAATCCTTTGCGTACCTCAAAGGGTCCAATGAACCTCGGGCTCAATTTTTCCTTCTTTCCGAATCTGATCTTTTCCTTCCAGGGAGAGACTTTCAAAAACACAAAGTTACCCGATTCAAATTCTACATTCTTACTGGGTGGATCGGCGTATTTCTTCTGCCTATCCTGAGCTGCTACTAGTCTTGTCTGGATCACTTTGACTATCTCTGCTGTCTGCTGTACCAACTCTGGTCGTAGTAATTGTCTCTCGCCATCTTCATCCCAGTATAGTAGAGTTCTACACTTTCTGTCGTACAACGCTTCGTAAGGCGGCATGCCAATACTAGCGTTGTAACTATTGTTATAACCGAATTCCACAAACGGTAGGTGATCATCCTAATTTTCCTTGAAATCCATGATGCACGCTCTCAACATATCTTCCAATGTCTAAATTGTTCTTTCGCTTTGCCCATCGGTCTATGGGCGATATGATGTATTCATTCTCAACTGCGTCCCCATGCATTCCTGTAGTCGCTTCCAGAAGTTTGATGTGAAGCGCCAATCTCGGTCAGAAACAATCGACACTGGAACTCCATGCCTCGAAACAATCTCTTTCATATGCAGCTTCGCCAACTGCTCTAAATTGAATCTGATTCTGATCGGAAGGAAGTGTGCGGATTTTGTCAATCAGTCAACGATAACCCATACTGCGTCGTAGTTTATCTGAGTTGTCGGGAGGCCAACGACGAAATCCACTTGTAATATGTTCTAATTTCCATTCTGGGATCTCTAGAGGTTGTAGCAAACCACTCGGCCTCTGATGTTCTGCTTTCATTTTCTGACATGTTAAACACTTGGACACACTCTGCAACATCTCGTTTCAAATTCGGCCACCAAAAATGTTGTCGGAGGTCTTGGTACATTATAGTACTACCGGGGTGAATCGAATACTGTGAGCTATGAGCCTCGCTCAAAATTTCCTCCTTAATCTCTGGCACTGGTGATACCTAAACTCTGCTCTCAAATCTCAATAGTCCCTCACTATCTACCTTAAATTTCAGTTTGGTCCCTTCAGATATCTTCTTCTTCATCTTCTCACACTCTTCGTCCTAAAGTTGAGATTCTTTAACTTTATCCAGCAAAGTTGTACCAGCTTGTATCTAGAATTGCTTTTCATTCGTCTCCATCGGACATTTTACTTCCAATTCCAGCTTCTCCATTGCTGAAATTAGCTCCTCCTGAGCAGTCAACATCATCAATTTCTCCTGACCCTTTCTACTCAAGGCATCGGTAACCACATTTGCTTTACCCGGATGGTATAAAATCTCACAGTCATAGTCCTTAATTAACTCCAACCATCTCCTCTAGCGCATATTCAAGTCTTCCTGTGTAAAAATATATTTCAGACTCTTGTGGTCTGTATATATTTCACACTTTTCCCCATAGAGATAGTGTCTCCAGATCTTCAAAGCAAATACCACTGCAGTCAACTCCAACTCATGGGTCGGATACCCCTTCTCATAGTCCTTCAATTGTCGTGACGCATACGCAATGACCCTGCCATTTTGCATGAGCACACAGCCTAGTCCTTTATGTGACTCATCACTATAAACCACAAAAATTTCCTGTGTCCGCACCAAAGGAAGTTTGGTTTGGATAAGTTCAGTAATAGTTATAGAATTTAGAACGTTCATCAACTATGGACTATTCGAATCAATAAGGGTTCGCTAGCCATACAAGGTTCAACAATAACGATATTCAACCGAATAATAATTTCTCAAGAGTATACAATTGAATAAATATTGTATAACTGAAGTAATACTTCAAAAGAATTATAATATCTCATATGAAACCTTGAACTTGAATAATTAAGAACAAGAACTTGATTGATATAGAATCATATTTATAGAACTTGCTCAACGAATAACTTTGAAATTAGAAAGCTTGCTCAATTTAAAGAGTATGAATAAAAAAACTTGTGTAATCGTAAACGAATTAGGGTAAGGAAATTTACCTCGTGCGCAAGCTAAAAATATAGTTACAATTCAATTCCTCAACGTCCTACACATTACATTATGCATACGATGTCGATTAGTTTCATAACTTCTATGTTCAACTGTTGAACTTTTCATTTAAGTTCAACTTACAACTTGGTTCCTAGTGTTAACTTATTAAATAATCACATAACATGATTATGAATTCACAATATGCATATCACATAGGTATAATCCTTTAAACAATCATAATAAAGTTTTATAATTACAATATTCAAGTTCGCACATAGTTTGTTAACTTGAACCTTCACATTATCTTATACATGTCAATAACTTAGTTTATTAACATGAACTTTAAATCATATAATATTTGTTAATAACATGTTATAGCATAGTATTAAATGTTCATCAAGTCCTCAAGTATGTTATATCATAGTATTACACTTGGCATGACGTTTCGACGTTTATTCGTCGCACGCCCGATTCGTCCCTCTTGCGTACGCTTAACATGCTTATACAACTTATCTAAAACATCATTGATTAATGTTAAACATCATTATATTTCATTATATTCATATTTTATAACTTTGAACAACATCTTTTATCACCGAGAGCACTACACTTGCGTATGTGCATATCCGACGCCCTCCGATTGCCTCCGAATACGCATTAGTTACAAAGATGGCCATTTTGACCCCTTCTAACGACTTCAAATCAAAAAACCTAAAAAATAAAAATTGTAGGTCTACTCGTTATAATCATCCTGAATCGCCTTAATCGGAGTTTGTATGAAGAAGTTATGCTTATTTTACTACAGGAGGTCAAAAAATATTTTTTCTCTACATCACCCTCACTGGGGAGGGGTTTAGGCCCACTGGGGTGGGCTTGGATCTGTATAGGGCCCGCTGGGATGGGTGTAGAGCAGCTGGGGCCTGCATGGCGGTTCAGCCCTAGTTCGCGATTTTTGACAGTTTTAGGCCAATTAAATGCAAATTAAACTAGTAGCGTGATTTCTATGAAGTATAAACTTCATAGAAACATCATATAATGATTCTAACATTTTATTTAACACTTTATATCATGTAATTAATCAAATCACATAATTTCACTGTTCTTGGTATATCTGAAAGTTTTGAAGAAAAACATCAAAATCATCGTCACGAATTCATTATAACTCTGAATCCGTCCGTTTAAGGTTTGTTTTCTTTATTTTAACATGTATAATCATAATCTATTGTAAAATTTTAGTTAAACAATCAATTCAAAGAATATAATTTGTTCATAAGGGCCATATATACAACTTTCATACTCTATAACTTCACAAAACACAATTAAAACATAATTACATGGTGTTGATCATTGTAATTCTTGTATGCATGATATAAAACATGTAATTAACATATAATAACATACATATGAACATATCTTAAATTAATCATAAAAATCGTTCTTCACAGAGAACTTTAAAGCACGTTAATGGAAACTCTAAAAACTAAATTTTGAAAACTCAAGGGAAGAGATTACCTTTGCTAGTTGTGTGAAGATGATACAAGGATAATTATAAGGACTTCTTCAATCTCTTCTCCCACAATCTTTTCTCTCAAACTCTCTCTGTATTTCTCTCTTTGTTTTTCTCTGAAGGAAACTATGTGATACAAACTGATATGATATATGAATATAAGATATAACATATACGTATAATATATGTATAAAAACGGTAAGTTAGTGGCGTCAGTTAATCTGTAATGGGTTAACTGGACCAACTCCCGTTAGGGACTTGTTTGGCTAGTTCTTTTATTCTTCCTTTCCACTTAATTTAATTAATTACTTATAATATAGTTTAATGTCACACTTCTAATTAATCATATAATCTTATTTAAATCAATTAAATAAAATAGAATAATTCCACATTAAATCACATAGTTACATAATTAAAATTCTCATTTATTAATAATGTCAAATCATTAAATCTCTAATTAATTATTAAATTAATTAAAATAACATTATGCTTATTAAATAATTTATTTAATCAAATAAGCTCAATTAAATATATACTTTGAATTAAAAAAATTTCTTCATTAATTTAATCAATGTAACACATATAATTAAATTAATCTACCACAATTTTATCAAATAATTATTTAACTCAATAATTAAATCATCAAAAGTATTTATTTAATTCAATAAATATTTAAATTAAATTACAAAACTCGTTCGTCACAGTCACCATAAGACGAGTATTAAATATTTTTGTTGATTTATCACATATTGATGCTTATAACGAAATTGAACAATACTGTTTTGTTGTGTCACCACAAGGATGGTATTTTTCTATTTTAATAAATAAAAGTGCTAAGTTGGACTTAACTTAGATAATTTAGGTTTGGATGTGGCACCACTTGATCAAAATAATCTAAAGGCGTAAAAGGAGTTACATGATGATGTAAATATTTATATATCGTTTGTTGTGTCACCACAAGACTATTTATATCTGAAATGGGATCCTAATTCTCACTAGCAAATCTTTAAATAGATTTGCTGAACTATATATTGTGAGGATAATATAGTTTGATGAAAAATAGTGGGATATACCAATTTAAAATAAGACCTAAATTATTTTGGTAATTAATTAAATGAATGTATGCTAAAAATATTGTTTTATTTCACATGCAGAATTTAAAAAATGTCACACTCACTATCACTGTGTAGCATACTTGATGTTAACAAGTTGACCGGACCAAACTACACAGACTGGTTAAGAAATTTGAGAATTATTCTCACTGCTGAAAAGCTTTCTTATATCCAAGATTCACATGTCCCTGCAAAAGTTACAAAAACAGCCTTTGACGAAGAGATTGCTACTTTCAAAAAGTGGCAAGATGATGCATCAATTGCACAGTGCAACATACTTGCATCCATGAGTAATGAGCTACAGCGTCAGCTCGAGAAAATGGATGCATGCTCTATTTTTCTGCACCTAAAAGACTTATATGGTGAGCAAAGCAGGACTGCTAGGTATCAGATATCTTGAGAGCTCTTCCGATCTCGCATGTCCGAGGGCTCTACAGTTGAGACTCGTTGTCTAAAGTTGATTAATCTGATTGAAAAACTGGAATAATTGGGGTTCATGATGGATGGGGAGTTAAGTCAAGATTTGATCTTGTAGTCACTCCTAGACACCTTCTCACAATTTGTTGTGAATTTCCACATGAATAAGTTGGACGTGAGCTTACCTGAGTTACTTAACATGTTAAAAACTGCTGAAGGTCGCTTACCATCCAAGCGGGATAATGTCTTAATGGTAAATGATTCTTCCAAGAAAAGAAAGAGGCACAAGGTATCTTCTGAAAAGAAGAAAAGCAAGAAGGTTCAGGGCAAAGCGAACAAGAATGACAATAAGAAACCTGATCCTGACAGCAAAGGAATATGCTTCCATTGCAACAGGCAGGAACACTGGAAGAGGAACTGTGATAAGTACCTTGTGGAACAAAAGCAGAAGAAGCTTGGAGAAGCTTCAGGTTTGTTCATGATTGAAATTAATTTTTCTCAAAGTCAAAATTCTATTGGATACCGGATGTAGTTCTCACATATGTAATGTTATGCAGTGACTGGTCAGAAGTAGAAAGCTGAACAAGGATGAAGTCGTCCTACGAGTGGGAAATAGATCAAAGGTTGCTACATTAGCTATGGGGACTTATTGTTTAGCACTGCCTTCGGATAAGTCCATTTATTTAAATAATTATTATTATGTTCCAACACTTATTAGAAATATTATTTCTATTTCTATATTGGATATGAAAGGTTTTGACAATATAATAAAGAACAACAGTTGTTCTAGTTATAATAAGAATGTTTTATATTGTATTGGCAATTTATTGAATGGACTTTACATGATTGACTTAAATGAAAATATACTTCAAATTGAACAAACTAATAAAAGGAAAAGAGACGATGTTAATTATACTTTTATATGGCACTGTAGACTCGGTCATGTCAATAAAATAAGATTATCCAAGTTGCACAAGGATGGGCTCTTAAAGCTATCTGATTATAAATTATATCCAACTTGTGAGTCTTATCTCATGGGTAATGACTAAATCACCTTTTAGTGGAAAAGGAGAAAGAGTTACAGAGTTGTTAGTGTTGGTACACACAGATGGATATGGACCTATGACAACAAATGCACGAGGATGGTATTCTTATTGCACTACTTTCACAAATGATCATTCAAGATATGAATATGTATATTTAATGAAATACAAATCCAAATCATATGAAAAGTTCAAAGAATTCATTAGTGGAGAAGAGAAACAAATAGGTAAAAGTATTAAGATTCTTCGATCATATCGAGGAGGAGAATACTTAAGCTGTGAGTTTCTCAATTGTCTCAAAGAAAATAGTATAATCTCACAATGGACTCCACCAGGAACACCACAGTTGAATGGTGTATCTGAAAGGAGAAATCGAATATTGTTGGACATGGCTCGTTCCATGATGAGTTTTACTGATCTTCCAGTATCATCCTAAGGCTATGCCTTAGAAGCTGCTACATACATACTTAACAAGGTACCTACTAAATCCGTCCCAAAGACTCCATATGAGTTATGGATAGGGAAGAAGTCAAATCTTAAGCATGTTAACACTTGGGGTTGTCCAGCTTATGTCAAAAAGTTTGAAAATGATAAACTGAAGACTAGATCTGAAAAATGTAGATTAATGGGACTAAAGAAACTTCAGGGTATTACTTCTATCATCCTACTTGTCGACGTTGGTTTTAAAAAATCCCGCGGATCGGGTCACAACCTGGGGTTTCTTTAAATCGCTTTTCCTAAGTTATCTATACCCTTATTCTTTTTATTCAGGAAAAAAGGTTTTGAAGGGTTTTTTTATGAAAAAAGACAACATGTATCATGTCGACGATTTGAACGTTTTACAGAGTCACCAGTTGGTAGATTTGAAAATGGTTGTACCAACTTAATCGAGTTTGTTTGAAAGAGGCCCAATTGATGGACACTGTCGAAACTTGATCTTTGAAAATAAAGTTTTGAGCTCGGGGGCTTGGTTAAGTGTGGGGAAGGTGTTAGGCACCCCACGACTCTCGTGTAAACACGGTACCACATCTTTTCAATATTTTCCTTTAAAAACTGGAATGCGTGAGTGAGTGTAGTTTGAAAATTGGGCCTTTTGATTTGATTGATTGAAAGTAGTGCTTTGCTTCGTTGAACCTATATACGAAGGGTTTGATTTGATTTGCAAAAAAGTCTTTAATTTGATTTGCAAAAATATTTTGATTAGATTTGCAAAAGCTTTTCTTTTGATTGAATTGAAAGTGATGTTTTTAAAGCTATTTATCAAACCCCTACGCTGACATAGGAATTGAAGCCTTTTTATACTTCAAAATTTTATCTTTTTATAGCCTTAAGGCTGCATGTGAATAGTGAGGTTAAACATGATCAACCATAAAAATAAATACACATGTCGGTCTCCTCATGGGCATGAAAACCATCGGAGGGACGCTGACACGACAATCTACATTTCACTATGATGAGACCTTAAATTCGGATAACCGTTTTAAGGTCTTTTGTATGTACATTTTACAGAAAAACTGGCAGGGTACATCTGTAAACTGAAGTTTGTCCATCGATATCGTGGGAATCAGATTTTGAATGTTTTGATCGTGAATCCCACGATTCCTAAGCTCACATATGAGTAGCCAATAAACCTGCACAGTTCAAATTTGCCCAGAAATAGATATATACATTATCAGGTCGCAATGGAACTAAGGATTCATCAGTAAATCCTGGTTGCGCGTGGCCAAAGCATCTCGTTCCCATTAGATAGCGATCTAAGGGCCGCGAGTTTGCTTTCGAAGTTGAAATTATAAAAATAACTAGATATAAAGAAATCTCAGCCATTATAGCATTCAGGTTCTGTCGGGACCTGCTTGAACTGTTTGAAAGCTAGAATTGGCGAGATTTGGATAAATCTAGTCTGCCCGCAGATATGTCAATGCTAATTCATATAAAAATGAATATTAAATGCAACAGTTGAATAAATTGAGTAAAGTAATATATATATATATACAAAAGCTGTAAAAGGGCGATGGGTTTTCACTCGCAAGCCCAGACTGGAATAGAAATATATATATATATATATTTATAAAAAATAGTAAATAGCCACGAAATAATCCAGGCTTGACAGAAATGAAATATATATATATATATAGAAAAACAGTAAAAAGGGCGATGGGTTTTCACGCCGATGCCCGTACTGGAATTGAAAGTGACATAAAAGTAGTCAACCAGTGACTGGGGAGAGCACCCAGTATGGCGAAGTGTGAAAAAACAGTAAAATAGCCACGAAATAATTCAGGCCGGACTGAAAATATATAAATATATTTATGTATATTGACAAAAATATAGTCAACCAATGACTGGGGAGAGCACCCAGTATGGCGAAGAGTGCAAAAGCAATAAAATGGCCACAAAATAATCCAAGCCGGACTGAAAAATAAAATAATATATATATATATATATATATATATATATATATTGACAGAAATATAGTCAACCAGGACTGGTATGAGAACCAGTGATGGTGAAAATCGCTTATATATGCGTAAATATATATATATATATATATATATATATATATATATATATATATAAGCGGTAAACTACCTCGGATTTGACATCCGGACTTGACAGAATTGAAATGTTAGTATATATACAGTTAAATATATACAAAGAAAGGGCCAAACCCAGACTGGGAAGATAACCCAGTCCGACGAAGTTGCTAGATCGTGTGTGCTAGTGCATTGACGCTGTTGGAGCTGACGGATCGTCAATCCGAGTTGTAGAAATACAAAAATTTGAGTTTATGTACAGAGATATACCAAATTTTAACGAAAACGACCACGGAAACTAAGTTTCAGGAATATTTAGAAGACGAAACTTTGTATGCAAGTGTAAAACAATGCAAAGTAGTAGTATTGACTTGCTGATCGTAAAAATACTTACAATGGACTGCAATACGGGGTTTTTGCCACTTAGTGGGCTTCAAACGTCCAAATCTACCGGTAGTTTTTTGATATGCGGTAGTATATGGGTTTGCCTACGTGTTGGAGTAAAAATATTTGGGTTTGGAAGAGGTGTAAAAGTCAAAAAATTAGACGGACAGAGCTTCGCTGCGTTTCGCATTTTTTTGAAATGAGGGGGGGTGCACATTTATTTATAGGCCTAGGGAACCTCCACTCTACCTGCGGCTACCGCAGGTAGAGGTGCGGCTCCACTGGTAGGGCCGCAGTGCTGGGTTCTGTATCTCGAAGTACGTGCACTCCGGACAACGCGCAGTCGAAGTCAAAACTTTCTAACTTTTGATCAGAGCATCCGTTTGAGGCGTACGATTCCTTTTCGGAAAGCCCTCTCCGAGAGTGTCGCAATGACATGGGATAAAACATTTTTTGGGTCCAACAAGACGGGTTCATAACCAGGTCTTTGATTCCCCGCAGTTTGTCCGTTGAGCTGTCTTGTGCTGTTGGCACTCTGGATCGTCGTTATGGTTCGTTTTGACTTCGATGGCATCAATTCGGCTTGAGTTTGCACCGAATTGGATGAGGGTTGATAAAATAACTATTTTTCCCCTCCAGGGGTGGTCCTCGGTGGATCTGGCCTCCCAGGGTTGTCTCTGGGGCTGAAATACACTTCCCGGATTGAGACCGGGGCTGATCTGTACTTCCCGGGCTGAGACCGGGGATGACTTGACATGTCCTGGGTTGATGTCAAGATTGACCTGTACCTCCCAGGTTGATGTCGGGGCTAACTTGAAGGCCCGATATTGAGATCAGGGTTGATCGATACCTCCCCGGTTGCTACCGGGGATGACTTGTACCTCTCGGGTTGTCGTCAAGGCTAATTTGAAGGCCTGATACTGAGATCAGAGTTTGAATTGATGGCTCGATTGGAGATCGGGATTGATCTAAAGGTCTGATTGACTATCGGAGTTAGATTGACAGTTCGATTGACTATCGGAACTGGATTGACGGTCCGATTAACTATCAGAACTGGATTGACAGCCCGATTAACTATCGGAGCTAGATTGATGGTCCAATTGACTATCAGAGCTGTATTGATGGTCCGATTGACTATCGAAGCTGGATTGATGGTGCGATTTACTATTGGAGGTAGATTGATGGTGCGATTGACTATCGGAGCTGGATTGACGGTTCGATTGACTGTCAGAGCTGGATTGATGGTCCGATTGACTGTCGGAGCTGGGTTAACGGTTTAATTGACAATCAGAGCTGGATTAATTGTTCGATTAATTGTCAAAGCTGGGTTGATGGTCCGATTGAAAATCAGAGCTGGGTTGATAGTCCGATTGACTGTCGGAGCTGGATTGATGGTCCGATTGACAATCGGAACTGGATTACCGATATTAGTGATCAAATTTAACTGGTTTACCAATATTGAGGATCGAATTTGAGTTGAAGGACCGGCATTGGTGGCCAGATTTAGATTGGATGTTTAGTATCGGGTCCGGGGTTTGCTTGATTGACATTTTTGCCCTCCTACATTGTTAGTCTTGTGGCAAGGAAAATTTTGAGTGTTTACAGTTTCCCCTCTTTATCATATCCATGCAATGTAGTGGAATGGACAGAATAAAGATTAGTAGACCCTGGAAATAAGACAACTGCCAGAGACGTTACGAAGCCTGGGTATTTTTGAATGGAATGGGGCTATCCTTGGCTGTTTATGTTATCGATCTACTAGGGATAACGTTGCCCTGGACACCCCTTGACATTGTTGGTAGGCTATTGCAAATTGTTCTTGTCACTTTCTGCTGAGGATGACATTATTTACAATAGCCTGTTTAACTCTGATGGGGATGAGATTGTCAAAGATGAGCTATAACATATTGTTCTCGTCTTGATCTGCTGGGGATAACATCCTCTGCAATAGCTTCGTAGATTCTGATGAGGTTGATATGATTGATACTACCTCGGTGATCCCTTTATGGATGTGTATAATATATCCCATCATCTGTCCTTTGTGAAGATAAAGTATTCTATGACTTTCGCTCCTAGATCATCTCCCGACGTCTCATGGGGCTAGTCCGATGGTCAAAACATCATTGGGGTTGAGCCAATGGTTGAACTGGACTTCGGTCTATAATCGAACTTCACTGGGGCTAAGCCAACGGCTGAAACTGCTTCGGTCAGTACCCGAACTTTGCTGGGGTTGAGCCAACGACTGAAATTGCTTCAGTCAGTACCCAAACTTCGCTGGGGTTGAGCCAACGGCTGAAATTGCTTCGGTCAGTACCCAAACTTCGCTGGGGCTAAGCCAACGGCTGAAATTACTTCAGCCAGTACCCGAACTTCGCTGGGGTTGAGCCAACGGCTGAAATTTCTTTGGTCAGTACTAGAACTTCGCTGGATTTGAGCCAACGGCTGAAACTGCTTCAGTAAGTACACGAACTTCGCTGGGGTTGAGCCAAACTGCTAAAACTACTTCGGTCAGTACCCAAACTTCGCTGTGGTTGAGCCAAAGGCTGAAATTGTTTCGATCAGTACCCGAACTTTGCTGGGGTTGAGCCAACGGCTGAAATTGCTTCGGTCAGTACACGAACTTCGCTGGGTTGAGCCAACGGCTGAAATTGCTTCGGTCAATAGCCGAACTTTGTTGGGGTTAAGCCAACGGCTAAAATTGCTTCGTTCAGTACCCGAACTTCGCTGGGGTTGAGCCAACGACTGAAATTGCTTCGGTCAGTACCTGAACTTCGCTAGGATTGAGCCAACAGCTAAAATTGCTTTGGTTAGTACCCAAACTTTATTGGGGTTGAGCCAATGGCTGAAATTGCTTTGTTCAGTACCCAAAATTTGCTGGGGTTGAGACAACGGCTGAAATTGCTTTGGTCAGTACCCGAACTTCGCTGGGGTTAAGCCAAAGGCTAAAATTGCTTCGGTTAGTACCTGAACTTTGTTGGGGTTGAGCCATTTACTGAAATTCCTTCGATCAGTACCTGAACTTTGCTGGGGTTGAGCCAACGGTTGAAATTGCTTCGGTCAGTACCCAAACTTCGCTGGGGTTGAGCCAACGGCTGAAATTTCTTCGGTCAGTACCCGAACTTTGAAAAATGGCAGTTTTCGGCAGTTTTGCGTAGTTCTTGCGCAATTTTTTAGTAGTTTGCTCTGTTGATCCCCGAACATAGCTCCGGGATGAATACCCAGGGTCTCCATGGGTTTTCCCTTTCTGTCAGGATTACGCTGCTTAAACGCAGGATTTCAAGACAAACCGCTCAAACGCGTAGCGATATCTCTTCAGATTTAACTCAACAGCTCAGTTAAACTCCATTTTAATTCGAAGCCGAACCTAGCCCGGGGAGTGGGAGCCACCTTGGGCTACTGCAGGTGGAGATGCGGCAGCCGCAGGTGGAGGTGCGGCCACCTGGGCTATTTAATAGGCTGCGGGATTTTCATTTTTCAAGTTTCCCATTTGAGTTTCGAACAGATTTTTGATCTTCTTTTTCAGATCCACGGAGTTCGTGCAGCTGTTTTTTGATTTCGTCAGTTCCTACGCGATCAGCGCAGCACAGGTAACGTTCTACATGCTTTTTTCACAGTTTTTGACCTTTAAAAGTATATGAACCACTTAGGGTGCTTTTAGACGCAATGTATAAAAAATGTATGCCTATATGACCTGCTAACAATTTTTTGCCTACATATGTATACATATCTTACTGTAATGAACGTTTGGATGTAAGAAAATTCAGGTTCTGAGACAGTGTTATTTTGCACTTTTTGGTCAGTTTAGTCATCCTTTTTGAGGCCTAGTGAGCCCGAATTTTCAACTAAAAATGTCCGTGGTAATTTGGCTACCATGTGAGGTTGACTTTTGATTTTTTTTCATAAATATGAAATATTTCTATTTTTGGGTAGGTGTGCTACTGAATGGCCAACTAGGCATGCCTCTGTGTATGTGGACAATCCATTTTACAAAGGAGACTCTGGCAAAAAAAATTCAAAATCTTAGGCATTGAAAAACATGCATTTTTAACTCTATGTGGGGAATTTTTTTACTGACCCATGTAGGTTTCTAGCTTCTAGGTTTTGAAAACATACAGTTTTGAATTTACGAGGTATCTTTGACTGACCCATGCATGTCTTAGGACCTAGATATATATGCTGGACTAATTAAAAATGATAAGCCACAGGTTTTAGGCTTACCACACCCTTTTTGAGATGCTTTGGAGACTTATTGTCGTTGATGGATCGTGATAGACCCAGAAGTTCCAGTAGGGTCTCCTCGTGTGTTAGACGTAGGAGGGCTTTTGATGTGCCTCTGCCCCGTCCAGCTTGGACACCACATAGATTGGTAGAGGCGGTGATTCGTCCAGCACAAGACGAGCAGCCACTAGACATTAATGATGAGGAGGCTCCTTTTGCTGCTCTTGCTCTTGCTCAGGCTCCACGTGCGGAGGTGCCAGGCATTATTGTGCAGACGCATGAGTTGTTGGGCAACTTGAGTTGCCATCCTTCGAGATATCTTCATGCCAACGAGGTGACTTGAAGTTTTTCTTCTCTCTGGATTCTTTTCTTCCTTTTAGCCATTCTCGGGGCACAGGCTTTTGGCATGGGTTGGCTTTTTTGATGCAGGTTCCCGGCTTTACGCAGCCTCGAAGGAACTAGTTCAGCGTGCATTCCCTATATCATACTCTGCACTGAGGACTACAAGGAGATCATAGATGGCTGGGGCTTTCAGGCCTTTTTCTCGATCCTTCCCTGCCGTTGCCCTTAGGGGTATATGAGGGCTTTGTCTGAGCGTTGGTTCCACCAGACCCAGTCCCTTTATTTGTTGGACTTCGAGGTGATGATGACTCCTATGGATTGCAGATTTATCGTCGGGATTGAGTTTGAGGGCGAGCCAATGCCTGTCGTGGCTAACATTACACCCACTGTCGTTCGGTCCCTACTGGGAGTTCCTCCAATGGCGTTCAAGGGTCGGGCATTTCGATCTGGTCCCTTGAGGATAGATGCCCAAGATGGGACATTACAGGAGCCTCTGACTGGTGATCAGAGGGCTAGAGATCACATTCTGAGGCGATTGTTTTTGTCGATCATCAAGGGTTGTTTCATGGCGGACAACTCGTCTACTGTGTCATTCGCCTTGATTAGCGCCACTCGATATGTAGAGCGCCTCAGTGACTTTGATTGGGGCTCCTATACCTTTTCCTATTTTCTTCTGGGCAAGCGCATGCTTTCGGAGGGTTTGACGGAGGCTTGGTTAGGATTTTACCCATTTTTGCTGGTGAGTACATCTTTCTGTACCTTTTTGATTTCAGCATTTTTGTCAGTCTTGATCACTGAGGACTTTTGATATTTACATGGTCAGCTTTGGGCATTTGAGGGGCTTCCTTGCCTACGACTGGCTACTACATTAGGTCTGGAGACCTATCCTCTAGGACGGAGGTGGCATCACTCCACTTTGATGGAGGTCCCTGTTGCTGAGGGATTCACTCATGCCCGTCTGTAGTTGGAGCTTTTTACGGCAGGTTCGATCACCTGGACACCTGTATACATCTGAGTTCTTAGTCGTCGAATTAAAGGGAGGTGTCCTTACTGGCCTGGAGTTTGAGTTGTCGACCCGCAGGGTACCTTTGTTGATGGCAGGAGGCTGGGAGCTCTATCTTGGAGAGCATGCTATTAGGAGCATCACGGGGGAGATCCGCATTCCCATTGTTTCTCTAGCTTGGCATCATTGGCCATTGACTGTGCCTTTGACAGACATCCCTTTGGAGGGCATAGATAGCTTCACCCAATCAGAGGGTTCTTACAGCCAGGAGGCATTCAGCAGATAGTGGAGCACTTGCACTATTGGAGCTCAGACTCGGACTACCTAGTTTATGGCAGACATAGGTGCCAGGGTCCGTGATGATGACGGATTGGATAGCTTGCCTCAGAGAGCCTACTCATGCAGACCAGATAGCAGATCTGACCTGGGAGTTGGATCAGGCTCATTTCTTTATCAGGCACCTTGGCTGAGATCCGTCAGAGGCATCTTCTTTTTACCCATCCAGATCAGGAGCGGGTCCCTCTTTTGGTCCATTTAGCAGTAGCTATGTAGGGGCAGATCCTCCCTTATACTGCCCAGACATGCCTGATAGCAGCGGTTTTGTATCCACCGAGGAGATGGAGCAGGTCGATCATTTTAAAACTAATGTCTTCGACTTCCTCTGATAGCTATTGGAGCTATACTTTTTGGTCAGCCACTGTTTTGGCTATTTGGCAGTTGTGCCATCATTTTGATAGACCACTGTAGTAGTTGGGTGGTGGTGCCCCATTTCTCTGTACATTGTATTTTGCTTTGTATTGTCAGACAAGGATGATGTCTTGCAGTAGGTAGTCTTTCGTAGATATTCATGATATCTCTTATCTTCTGCATTATGTTTATTACTATCATCATGCATATATTATGTCCTATGTATGCATTTAGATAGCTGTAATTTGACTTGACCTCTGGACGATCTTGTGGTACGGTGCTATAGATGACGTCATCTGCAGTCAGCAGTATTGATCACTCACCACCATCTGAGGTGGAAGCATCGTTGAGGTCCTGGTATGATAGTCTACCCTTTTCATCCAGGGGGACAGTGGACCAGATGTTGGGGCATTCGATGGTCCTTGCAGATTTTTGTGTTCCAGCCGGATTCGTTAATGGCATTTTACCCTTATGGATACCTGAGAGACAGGTGTTCTGCTTTGGGAAGCATGAGCTGACGCCCACTCTCGAGGAGTACGAGCGATTTACTGGATTGGCTCTGGATTTGCCGTGTGCTCGTACGGCTATTAGTGATATGAGGAGACCGTTTACCCGGTTATCCGGTCTCCATCAGAGCGTGATCAGGGACGAGATCATATCTGGGCACGTGATCTCAATTGACTTCCTGATTGATAGATTTGGCGAGCTCGACAGCTATGATCTCCATGTAGGAGATTTTATTATTTCGGCAGAGGCATGACATCTGTTCAGAGTAGACGTTCTGCTGATGTGTATTATGGCATACGTCTATATACCGCTTCGCTTGGATCATTTGGACATGGGGTTAGTAGTTGTGGTACGGGCCCTTAGACAGGGTAGTACCATCGTCCCGATGATACTGGCTGAGACATTTTGATCCGCCACGCATTGTAGTACCCATATAAAGGGGGTTTTCAGGGGCAACTCGGTTTTGCTGTAAATGCGACTGATGTCCCATATACGACCGATTGGATTCTTCAGCCCTTGGGGTTTTTGATTCACTCATGAGACATCCACATCTTACTCCTTTCAGCCTACAGAGTGCAATGATGCAGAGTCATGGTCGGCATTTTTGTCAGATATTGAGCATCCGTTCATGATTTTTCCATACTCAGGGCTAGCATCCCCATATAGATTCATTACCCATGCACCTGGCCTGGATTATTTGCCCCTAGCGGGTTTGAGGGGAGTGACTACCTATCATCCTTTGGCAGTCATGTGTCAGTTTGATCAGCTGCAGAATCTACACTATTTCGAGGGGTCTGCTGATCAGAGGACGTCGGCTTCTTCTATGTCATTTACCAACTTGGTCAGAGTATAGGAGTGTTGGACTTATCGAGAGAGGGCTAATTTCTCTGGTAGCCATCCAGGACGTTCTCCGGAGTATTCTGCATGGTTAGAGGCAGAGATAAAAGCAGTAGTAGAGGCTTCTTTATCTCCTATTGTGGACTTTGACGAGGAGGAGCCTATGGAGGATCCAGATTCTCCTACCGAGGATGAGCTGTTCACGGGTTTGACTGCTGCTCTAGTTAGCGATTCCCCGACCATTCCTGTGGGGACAGATCTGGCTTTAGCTGACTCAATATTCAGGATGACCTTTGAGCGAGACTCGTCTAGAGCATAGATGTTGGCTACCATGTCTGGTAGAGATTTAGCTTTTGTTGAGAGAGATGGACTTAGGGCCGCTTTGGATGCTGGATTGATTGAGCGGGAGGAGCTATGCTCGGCTCGGGATACTGCAGTTATAGAGCTAGATGAGATCTGCTTAGCTAGGGATGCAGCATATATTGAGATCGAGGAGACTTTGATTGCTCGCGATGCAGCATTTGTGAAGAGGGATGAGGCTATAGCTTCCCAGGATTTCCATATTGCTGATAGTACTGCTCTTCGATCGTACATTCATGGTTTGGTCACCGAGATGAGTGCATACATTGATGACCACAGCGCCACCTTGCATATGACCGTAGAGGTTTTGGGCCATATGGAGGCTGAGTGGACTGTACTTACAGCTGCTCCCCCATCTTCAGAGAGGGATGTTATGCTGGCATTGCTGACCTGCTTATCCTTGGGTCCATAGATTAGCTTTATTTTTCCTGCACAGACTAGATCAGCCATTTTTGTCATGTACAGGGCATTATGTATATATCAAACAATTTTATATATTAGAGAAATATAGTTTTGATTCACTTACCTGATTGGATATGTATTGTCTTAGCTGAGTGATTACCACTTCTTTCATGACTCGCAGTTGTAGATGTATCTTGAGCTTATCCTTGATGGGCTAACAGTTGAGATGTCAGGGAGTATCTCAGATGGGCCTGTTGACCAGGGTTGTTTGATAGAATTTAGCTTCTATTTGTCTTTAGTGTCTTGGAACTGGTCTTTTGTTTTTTGTTTTTTCTTGAAGGTCAAACCGCGCCGTAGATGGCTGCCTACGTACTCCCGAGTTGAGGGAGATCAGATCATTCGTAGTTCTGGCTTTTTTGATTGGAAAGAGGTTTGAAAAGTATTTATCTTGGGTTTTTGAGTTTGGTTTGATGAGTTTTTAAGTTTTTTATTTGGTTCGACCGCACTATGAATGGCTATCTACGTACTCCCGGGTTGAGGGAGATCAGGTCATTCGTAGTTCTGACTTTTTTATGAAAAACTGAACCTGATTTGATTCGTAGGACCTGGATGTGGGTATGCATGTGCTTCAAACGTAGTACCTTTTCACGGTGTCTGAATTGATGAGTTGGGGAAATTCATTCCCATCCATCTCTTGTAGTCTGATAGCTCCTCCAGTCAACACTTCTTTGACAATGAAAGGGCCTTCCCAGTTAGGGGTGAATTTTCCTTTGGCTTCATCCTAATTAGCCAGAACTTTCTTTAGCACCAAGTCATTTTCTTTGAATTGTTAGATTCGGATCTTCTTATTGTAGGATCTGGCGATCCTTTGCTGGTATAACTGTCTGTGGAAAATGGATGTAGCCTTCTTTTCCTTTATCAGGGACAATTTATGATACCGATCTTGCTACCATTGATCTTCGTCTATTTGAGCATCGATTAATACTCGCAAGGATTCCATCTCTACTTCTACGGGAAGGACTGCCTCCATTCTGTAGACCAACGAATAAGGGGTAGCCCCAGTAGAGGTGCGCATTGACGTCTTGTATGCTAACAGGGTGAGAGGCAGCAGGTCAGGCCATTCTTTCTGATTGGGGGACATTTTTTGCATGATCTTCTTGATGTTTTTATTGGCCGCTTCGACAGCACCGTTCATCTTGGGTCGATAGATAATAGAATTGAGATACTTGATGTGGAACTTACTGCACAGATCCATCATCATTTGATTGTTCAGGTTCTTGGCGTTATCTGATATGATCACCTCCGATTTTCCATATCGACAGACGACATTGTTTCTGATGAAACTAATGATGACCTCTTTTGTGACTTTGGGAAAAGAGGCTGCTTCAACCCATTTGGTGAAGTAATCGATCATGGTGAAGATGAATCGATGGCCATTGCTGGCTTTGGGTTCCATTGGACCTATCACATCCATTCCGTACATGAAGAAAGGCTATGGTAAACTCATATTATGCAGCTCATTTGGAGGAGCGTGGATAGCATTCCCATGTATTTGGCATTGAAAGCATATCTTGACGTGATCATCGCAATCAGCTTTGAGCGAGATCCAGTAATGTCCTGTTCTGATTATCTTTTTGGCCAGCAAATGATCGCTCATGTGTGGACCACAGACTCCGCCATGGACTTCATCCATTAATCTTTGGGCTTGCTCTTTATCGAGGCATCTTAATAGGCCTATTCCAGTATCCCTTTTGTACAGTGCGTCTCCGCTCAAATAGAACTTCATAGCCATTTTGTGAATTTGTTTATGCTCTGAGGTACTTGTTCCAGCGGGTGTGGATCCATCACGGAGATATTCCTTGATGTTTTGATACCAAGGCTACTTGACAAGAGGTATTTCATCTGATACTTCTCTAACATAACTCCCATATGTCGGGGCTTTCTGAATTGTGAACTGGATGTTGGGAAATCCACTCTTATCGGATATGTGGATTAATGAAGCCAATGTTGCCAATGCATCAATGAAGTCATTCTGACCTCGAAGAATATGAACGCATGCTATGTCTTTAAATTCCAGGATATTTTGAGGACATGCCGATGATAGGGTAGCAAATACAGTTCTTTGGTGAGATACGCGCCGGTGGTCTATCTGATGACCAGCTCGAAATCTCCGAAGACGAGTAAGTGTTTGATAGACATGGATTGGGCTAGTTTCAACCCCATTATACAGCCTTCATACTCGGCCATATTATTGGTGTTGCCAAATTAAAGTTTGGTAGCCACAGGATACTGCTCTCCTGCCCCGGCTTCGGCACCTTCCATGTTTACCGCTAAGTCGAAATACATTTTCCATGGTTGGAATGTATTCTCTGACTAGAGTTGTTGAATCGTCATGATCCCATCATCCGAAAAATATGTCTCCAGGGGCTCGAACCCTCCTGAAAGTTCTTCAGCTAATTGATCTATAATGCCTTGACCCTTGATTGACTTCTGAGTCACGTAGACAATGTCGAACTGCTGGATCAACTGCCATTTGGACTGTCGATAATTCTGTATTGATTTATTGAATACGTATTTGAGTGGATCCATACGGGATATGAGGTAGGTTGTATGCCCATGCAAGTAGTGTTGCAACCTCATGGCGGCCCATGCTAATGCACAGCATGTCTTTTCGATCAGGGTGTATTTCTGTTCACCACTGCTGAATCTTTTGCTGATGTAGTAGATGGCCCTTTCCTTGCTACTTTCATCCTTCTGTCCCAACATGCAGCCCATTGCATTGGCATTAACGGACATGTACATGAACAAAGGGACTCCCTCCCTTGGGGGTATCAGAACAGGAGCTTCAGTCAGCTACTTCTTGCTGGCAAGGAAGACTTGGTGACAATCCTCATTTATTTTGGTGGAGGAATTCTTCCTTACCAACTTGAAGATGGGTTCATAGGTTGCTATGAGATGAGAAATGAATCTGCTTATAAAGTTAATCCTTCCTAAGAATCCACATATCTCCTTCTCTGTACGAGGTACGGACATTTCAGTGATGGCTTTGATCTTGGCGGGGTCGAGCTCGATGCCCCGATTGCTCACCAGGAATCCTAATAGTTTACCTGCTTTGACGCCAAAAGCACATTTGGCGGGATTTAGCTTGAGGTTATACTTCCGCAACCTATTGAACAGCTTCCTGAGATGGTCGATGTGATCATCCTCCCTCTGGAACTTGATGATGATGTCGTCGATATAGACTTCGATTTCTTTGTGCATCATGTGATGAAACAGGGCCATCATAGCTCGCTGATACGTGGCTCCGGCATTGATCAGGCAGAAGGATTGTCTCCGATAACAGAAGGTTCCCAGGGAGTGATGAAGGCTATTTTCTCCCGGTCTTCCACAGTAACCATGATTTGATGGTAACCAACACAGCAATCCACGAAGGAATACATGCCATACTGCACAGTATTGTCGATTAGAATGTGGATGAAAGGCAACGGGAAGTTGTCCTTGAGGCAGGCTTTGTTCAGATCCCGATAATCTACGCAGACTCGTACCTTCCCTCCGAGCTTAGGTATGGGGACAATATTTGACAACTATTCTGGGTATGTTGATACTAAGATGATTCCGGCTTTGAACTATTTAACGACTTCTTCTTTGACTTTCAAACTCCATTCAGGTTTCAATAGCCTGAGCTATTATTTGACTTGTTTGAACCCTTCTTTGATGGGTATTCGATGGATGAAAATGTCCGTGGATAGGCCGATCATGTCTTCATGTGACCATGCAAATACATCCTGGTACTATATTAAGAGCTCGATCAGGTTGGCTTTTTGATTTGGTGTGAGGTCTGAACCTATTTGGATTTCTTTGATGTTTTCGGAGGTTCCTATATTAATGGTGGTGGTTTGTTCGAGGTTTGGTTTGGATTTGTCTTCGACCCATTCTTTGATCTCCTCAGGCACCTCATAGTCATCTTCCTCCTCTTGATTAATATCCATCAAGTTAAAGTTCAATTCTACATTAAAGTCGGGGTCATTTTGACAGGTTGGCATCTCATCAGTAGAGACACACACATCCAATGCTTGAGTCCTGAAAACAAAAATGTTTTCATTAATATATACAACTGCTTAAATACACATGGCATTTGCAAAGCATGACAAAAGTTACTGCTATAGCTGTTCAATCGAAAGTAAGAAGTAAATGAAAGCATGATTAAAGGGCAGATATACTCTCTGCCCCTTTACCCTTTTCGACTGAGGCAAGGGACACTACTCTAGTTATTCAGTGTCAGATTCTCCTGAACTGGGAGAATTGAGGAATTGGGCTCGTATGTCTCCCGGATGATAACGAAAACATCTTTCGCAATCGAGCTAGAATTTTACTTTGAATTGCTCCCCTTCATCTTGATGCGAGGGATTTGAGTCTGATCCTCGTTGTCAATATCCGGGAGCTCGTCCTTCATTCCTTCGTAGTTTATAATGATCCTCATGTTAGCGAATGGGTCTCATCCTTCATACATGATCTTTTCTTTTCCCTTTTCGCTGTCTGCCTTAGGCTTGAGGGCTTTTCTTTCATGGATCGGTATGATTGGAGGAAATAGCATGGCCGATATGGCAGTAAGGATTTTTCTTCTAGGTTTCACCCATCTGGCATTTGTGAGGTTTGGTAGCAGAATTATGGAGGCATGAGCCTGCGGATGTTTATGTGGGTTCCGGTGGCTTGACCCAGATGAATATCCCAATCCTGCTCTTCCATTCTGACTTGGGATTTGTATTGGCATCTTGATACCGTGTTTATCTTTTCCCAACCCTTCTCTAGGTTGGAAACCCAAAGATACCATTTCTTGGCCCACGGTCATCACTTCGGTGGACACTTTAGGCTTTAGGGCAGGTGCTCCGATAGGTAGATACTGAGTATCGCTCACCTCTAGAGCTTAAAAACTGTCTTAATCCCTGCGTCCAAGCAAATCACTGGCATGTCCCCATGTATGTAGGTAGGGTATTCTAGTTCGACATTGACCGTGATGAGGCTGACGTTGATGATGTACTTGAGTTGCTGATGGAGGGTGGATGGCACTGCCCCTGCCATATGGATCCATGGTCTGCCCAGCAACAAATTATACCCTGTGGCGATATTGAGCACCTGGAAAGATACGTAGAAGGTGTGTGGACCAATTTCTAGAGGAAGCTCCATTTCCCCCATAACCTGTCGGCGAGATCCATCAAAAGCCCGGATGATCATATGACTGGTTTTGATCCAGTTTGGATTGTTCTTCATTCTTTCTAGAGTGTCATATGGACAAATGATAAGGGATGATCCTCCGTCAATGAGCACACCTCCGATTACATATCCGGAGGACATTACAGCTATATGCAGGGACTTGTGGTGGCCCGTTCCCTCTGTCGAGATATCATCGTCCTTGAAGGATCACATTGCTGTTGAAGATGTGTTCTATCACGTGACGGAATTTCTCGGTGTCCAACGTGTGTGGCAGATGGGCTTCTTCCAGTACTTTTAATAGAATGTTGCGATGGTCCTCTGATGATAATACTAGGTCGAGGATGGACCTTTTCTTGGGTGCGTCTTTCAAGCTTTGCACTATCTTGATTTCGTTGTGTCCTATCTTGTTGAGGAACTCTTCTATCTTCTCTTCAGCTACCTTCTCTTTTGCTTTAATAACTGGTTTGACTACCCTCTAAGGAAGGTACAGTGGATTATCCTTTGATATGATGACAATGTTGTTTGAAGTGGAACCTTCAATGTTCCCGTAGTTCCATAGGACCTTCTTCAGACTGATGATTGGATATTGAGGTCTAAAGGGAAAAATCAAAGGCTCAGGTGCAGCCACCTTTACAGGATTGTGCATTTCTTGGACCCCTTTCCCGGGCAGTTCTAAGGGTTTTAGAGTCGACTCCCTATCTCATGATATGACAGCCACTGTGTTTTGGTTCCATACAGTGGGGATCCAGAGAGTATCGTTATCTGGAAGATCAAGAATTTGATTTCCCCTGATCAATTCCCTGCTTTCAATCATATCTTGAATCAGGTTACGAAGGGCCCAGCAATCTTCTGTATCATGGCCGGGTGAATTGGAATGGTACTGACATATTTAGTTAGGTTTGAATTTTCTGGCTTGAGGGTTCAATGGAGGTAACCGATCTGCAACCATCCCCTCGTTGATTAACATCTGGAGGATTTCTTCCATTGGCTGATTCAGGTTAGTAAAATTCCTTTGAAATAGGAATTTTCTACCCTCTCGGGTATACTATTCTTTGACCATTTGTTGTTTGTGAGACTGGCGATGATCCCTATTGGGGATGGAATTGACTTCCACAGTAGTAGAACGACTGCCAATGGATTGAAGGATTTGCTTCAGCATCTTCCTGGTGAGTTGATGCTGGTAGACAAGCAGTTCAGCCAACTGCTCGATTTGTTCTTTGAGAGACTTTATTTCTTGCTCCATCAGGAATCGCTTTTCAAAAGTTTCCCAACTCTATGGGCTACTGTTAGTGGATTGACTTGGTTCCCCAATGTAGCGGAGGTACTTATATCCTTCTCCACTGGAGGTGCTGATCATGTTGACATTCTCCTCTTTATGCTGCGGCAGAGGATTATCCTGCACATGGGGTTGCTCAGGCTTCATGACCACAATCTCTCTGCTGTCAATCAAGTCTTGTATTTTGTGCTTGAGAGACCAACAGTCTTGAGTGTCATGGCATGGAGATCCAGAATGATAAGCACACTTCTTGCTTAGGTCAAAATTTTGAGCATTAGTGTTGGTTGGTGGCAGGAGTTGAATGATCTTCTTCTGAGCTGTCAGAAGTTTGAATACATTTTCAAGTGAATCCCCTAACGGGGTGAAATTCCTTCGCCGCCTAACCTCCATATTTTTTTGAAAGGGAGGGTTTGAAGGCTGCTTTGAAGCTTGGAAAGGGGTATAATTCCTCCTTTGAATGAGCATATTGTTTGACTCGCCCCTTGAATTTTGTCCTTGTAAGACCAATGAGACTTCTTTGTCTTTCTTCTTGTAAACCCTCCAGGGATTACTCCCGTAATTTTTGGACTGGATATGCACAGCAACAGCTTCGAGGGCGGTTAGATCTTTTATCTTTCCATATTTGAGCCCCATCTCTGCCATCTCGACATGCTTAATCATTTCAGAGAATGGTTTCCTATTCTTGCTAGGACCCTCTCATAATAAGGCGCTTCTTTGATATCGATGAAGGTTAATGACTATTTCAGATTCAGTCATGGCTGGGGTGACTTGTGCTGCGACCTGTCTCCATCGCTGGGCATATTCCCTAAACGATTCAGTGTTCTTTTTCTTGATTTTGGTTATTTGATATCTGTCTGGAGCCAGTTGGGACTGAAAACTGTATTGGCTGAGGAAGGCATGGGCCAGTTCTTCCCAACTGTGAATTTTGGAGTTGTCCAGACGGGCATACCAAGCTCTGGATTCTCCGATTAAACTCTTTTGAAATTGCTGCATTCGAAGCTTCTCATCCTCTCCATTAGATCCAAGCTCTCTGATGAACACTTTCAGGTGTGTGTAAGGATCCCCCATTTCATCATATTTCTTGAAATTGGGGACTTAAATTTTTTTTGGATAACGAGCCCCGAGGAATATACAGAGGTCAATGTAAGTAACACTACCAAACGCCCCCAGTCCCTTTGATAGACTGAAGGGTTTCTTCCATATGTTGTACTTTTTTCATGATGTTACCAACTTCCTGTTCTTTGACGAGGGTGGTGATTTCAGGGGCTTTGTTGGTTGTGTCCTGGTTTTGTTGTCTAGGAATCTGAGTTTCGACCTTTTCGGTATCTTGATTGCTAGCGCCACTATCAGATGGTCCTAGTTCTGGATGAGCTTGAGATTGTTTCTCTTTAAGGCCTTGCTTTGTTCCCATAAAAAACCTGCTAACTCGGCTATTTGATTTTTTAGTCCTTCGAACTCTTCCCTAGAGACAGGAGTGGATTATGGTTGAGCACTTAAAGACATGTTCGTGGATGGACTATGTGCTTTCTTAAACTTAGATCTGGTGACAGGACCAATTTTTACCTACAACAAAACGTAGGCGTGTCAATTTCCTGAGGTAGGCAAGGATTGGATGTATGATGTGTTTTTTAGATTTTATCCTGCAAAACAGACGTTAGTTGTTTTGATGGCAGGATGACATGGTATTTATCTGATAGGGAAAGTAAATCTTTCGTTATTTCTATTTACATTGCGCTCCTATGTAATTGGAGACTTGACATGGAATTGAAAGAGGAAGGCATGAAGAAGCTTCCCTTCGGATTTGGTTAATCAGAGGCTGACCTATCTTAGGTTACTCTCGCGACTTTATTTTCGGCATGAAGGCTCCCAGATCATCGCAATCTACTAGAAAGGAAATTAATCCGATCGTTCAACTAGAGAGAATCTGAGTGGTGCATTTTCATGATCCCCACGGACTTAGCCGTCCCCAGAGACATTACTTATCACCTACCGGGTTTTCCTCCTTGTGAGAGGGACACACAATATACATTCACATACATCGTGCCTCACCGTTATGCATATGATGCTTTGTTTGGAAAGCGGGTAAACAATCATTCACAATTATTTAATGTAAAGATGTAGCATTCATGCATTCATTCAATTATAGAGACGCAGCATTCACAGATTCATTGACTATGGAGACGCAGAATTTCATGCATTCAATAGTTTGAAAGGGAAATGTTTGAAAAGATTTGAAAGCGGCCTAAGCCCTCTACATAATCCCCAGCGGAGTCTCCACCTGTCGACGTTGGTTTTAAAAAATCCCGCATGTCGGGTCACAACCCGGGGTTTCTTTAAATAGTTTTTCCTAAGTTATCTCTAACCTTAATCTTTTTATTCAGGAAAAAAGGTTTTGAACGTTTTATTTGAACGTTTACAGAGTCGCCAGTTGGTAGATTTGAAAATGGTTGTTACCAACTCAACCGAGTTTGTTTGAAAGAGTCCCAATTGTTGGACACTATCGAAACTTGATCTTTGAAAGCAAAGTTTTAAGCTCGGGGGCTTAGGTTAGATGTGGGGAAGGTGTTAGGCACCCCACGACTCCCGTGTAAACACGGTACCACATCTTTTCCTTTAAAAACTAGAATGCTTGAGTCAATGCTATTTGAAAATTGGGCCTTTTGATTTGATTGATTGAAAGTAGTGCTTTGCTTCGTTGAACATATATATATGAAGGGTTTGATTTGATTTGCAAAAAAGTCTTTAATTTGATTTGCAAAAGTGTTTTGATTAGATTTGCAAAAGCTTTTCTTTTGATTGAATTGAAAGTGATGTTTTGAAAGCTGTTTATCAAACCCTTACGCTGACATAGGAATTGAAGCCTTTTGATACTTCCAAATTTTATCTTTTTATATCCTTAAGGCTGTATGTGAATGGTGACGTGAAGCATGATCAACCATAAAAATAAATACACGTGTCGGTCTCCTCATGGGCATGAAAACCATCGGAGGGACGCTGACACGACAACGCACATTTCACTATGATGAGACCTTAAATTTGGATAACCGTTTTAAGGTCTTTTGTAAGTACATTTTACAAAAAACCTGGCAGGGTACATCTGTAACTGAAGTTTGTCCATCGTGTGAATCAGATTCCTATCGTTTTGATTGTGAATCCCACGATTCTTAGGCTCACATATGAGTAGCCAATAAACCTGCACAGTTCAAATTTGCACAGAAATAGATATATACATCATCACGTCGCAATAGAACCAAGGGGTCATCAGTAAATCCTGGCTGCGCATGGCCAAAGCGTCTCGTTCCCACTAGATAGCGATCTAAGGGCCGCGAGTTTGCTTTCGAAGCTGAAATTATAAAAATAACTAGATTTAAAGAAATCTCAGCCATTATAGCTTCCAGGTTCTGTCGGGACCTGTTTGAACTGCTTGAAAGCTTGAATTGGGAAGATTTGGATAAATCTAGTCTGCCCGCAGATATGTCAATGCCAATTCATATAAAAATGAATACTAAATGCAGCAGTTGAATAAATTGAGTAAAGTAATATATATATATATATATATATACAAAATTTGTAAAAGGGTGATGGGTTTTTACTTGCAAGCCGGACTAGAATTGAAATATATATATATATTTATAAAAAACTGTAAATAGCCACAAAATAATCCAGGCTTGACAGAAATGAAATATATATATATATATATATATATATATATAGAAAAACAGTAAAAAGGGCAATGGGTTTTCACGCCGGTGCCCGTACTGGAATTAAAATTGACATAAAAATAGTCGACCAATGATTGGGGAGAGCACCCAGTATGGCGAAGTGTGCAAAAGCAATAAAATGGCCACGAAATAATCCAGGCCGGACTGAATATATATATATATATATATATATATATATATATATGTATATATATATATATATTGACAGAAATGTAGTCAACCAGTGACTGGGGATAGCACCCAGTATGGCAAAGAGTGTAAAAACAGTAAAATGGCAACGAAATAATCCAGGCCGGACTGAAAATATATATATATTGACAGAAATGTAGTCAACCAGGACTGGTATGAGAACCAGTGATGGTGAAAATCTCTTATATATGCGTAAATATATATAAAAGCAATAAACTACCTCGAATTTGACATCCGATCTTGACAGAATTAAAATATTAGTATATATACAGTTAAATATATACAAAAAAAGGGGCCAAACCCGGACTGGGAAGATAACCCAGTCCGGTGAAGTTGCCAGAACGTGTGTGCTAGTGCATTGAAGCTGCTGGAGCTGACGGATCGTCAATCCGAGTTGTAAAAATGTAAAAACTTGAGTTTATGTACAGAAATGTACCAAATTTTGACAAAAAGGGCCATGGAACTAAGTTTCGGGAATATTTAGAAGATGAAACTTTGTATGCAAGTGTTAAACAGTGCAAAGTAGTAGTATTGACTTGATGATCGTAAAAATACTTACATTGGACTGCAATCTGGGCTTTTTGCCACTTAGTGGGCTTCAAACATCAAAATCTAACGGTGGTTTTTTGATATGTGGTATTATATGGGTTTGCCTACGTGTTGAAGTAAAAATATTTAGGTTTGGAAGAGGTATAAAAGTTAAAAAATCTGACAGGCAGAGCTTCGCTGCGTTTTACTTTTTTTTTGAAAGAAGGGGGGCTGCACGTTTATTTATAGGCCAGGGAGCCTCCACTCTACATGCGGCTGCCGCAGGTAGAGGTGCGACTCCCCTGGTGGGGCCCGCGGTGCCAGGTTCCGTCGTCTCGAAGTAGGTGAACTCCAAACAACGCTCAGTCGAAGTCGAAACTTTTTAACTTTCGATCAGAGCGTCAGTTTGAGGCGTGCGATACCATTTCTGAAAGCCCTCGTAGAGAGTATCGTAATGGCATGGGATAAAACATTTTCCGGGTCTGAGAAGATGGGTTCATAACCAGGTCTTCGATTCCCCGCAATTTGTCCGTTGAGCTGTCTTGAGCTGTTGGCACTCGGGATCGTCGTTATGGTTCGTTCTGACTTTGATGGCATCAATTCGGCTTGAGTTTGACAGAATCGGCTGAGGGTTGATAAAATAATCATTTTTCCCCTCCCGGGGTGGTCCTTGGTGGATCTGGCTTCCTAGGGTTATCTCTGGGGCTGAAATGCACTTCTCAGATTGAGACCGGGGCTGAGCTGTACTTCCCGGGCTGAGACCGGGGATGACTTGACATGTCCTGGGTTGATGTCAAGATTGACTTGTACCTCCCGGGTTGATGCCGGGGCTAACTCGACTGCCTTATATTGAGATCAGGGTTGATCGATACCTCCCGAGTTGCTGTCGGGGCTGACTTGTACCTCTTGGGTTGCCGCCGAGGCTGATTTGAAGGCCCGATACTAAGATCAAGGTTTGAATTTATGGCCCAATTGGAGATTGGGATTGATCTGATGGTCCGATTGACTATCAGAGCTGTACTGACGGTCCGATTGACTTTCGGAAGCTGGATTAACGGTCCGATTGACTGTCGGAGCTGGGTTGACGGTCTGATTAACTATCGGAGCTGGGTTAAGTGTCCGATTGAATGTCGGAGCTGGATTGATGGTTTGATTAACTATCGGAGCTGGATTACAGATATTGGTGATCGAATTTAACTAAATTACTGATATTGAGGATCGGATTGGATGTCTGGTATAGGGACCGAGGTTTGCTTGATTGACGATTTTGCCCTCCTACAGTGTTAGTCTTGGGGCAAGGAAAATTTCGAGAGTCTACACTACTGATCAAAAGGTGTTTGTTGCAAAATATGTTGCCTTTTTGGAAAAGGAGTTTATCCTTAAACTGGTCGGTGGGAGTAAAATATATCTTGAAAAAGTTCAAAACCCACAAATTATAATAGATCAAATTCAGGTACCTGACAAAGTAGAATAACCTATTGTACAACAACCTATTCGTAAATCTGGAAGAGTACTGAAGAAACCTGATAGGTATGGATTCATCAAAGAGGATGACGATGAGGTACACATCATGAATGATGATGATTCATTAAATTACGAATAAGCTATGAGTAGTAAAGACTCAGAGAAATGGAAAAAAGCCATCAAATCCGATATGGACTCCATGTATGAAAACCAAGTATGGACTTTGGTTTCAGCACTTGAGGGCATTAAGCCTATTATATGCAAATGGGTACTTAAGAGAAAGGCTGGAGCAGATGGCAAGTTAGAAACCTATAAGGCCAGACTGGTGGCAAAAGGTTTTAAACAAAGTCAATGAGTTGACTATGATGAAACATTCTCACCAGTAGCTATACTCAAGTTCATTCGGATTTTACTTGCGATTGCAGCTTATAACGACTACGAGATCTGGCAAATAGACGTGAAAACGGTCTTCCTAAATGGAACACTTGAGGAGGGTGTGTATATGACACAGCTAGAGGGTTTTATTTCAACGGTCTGAACAAATCAAGTCTGTAAGCTACAACGATCCATTTATGGATTGAAGCAAGCTTCTCGAAGGTGGAACATCTGTTTTGATGAGACAATCAAAGAGTTTGATTTTATCAAAAATGAGGATGAACCATGTGGGAGCACTGTATCATTCCTTGTACTATATGTTGATATATTACTGATAAGTAATGATATTCAGATGCTACAATCAATTAAAATCTGGTTATCTAAACACTTCTTCATGAAGGACTTGGGAGAAGCATCATATATTTTGGGGATAAAGATCTATAGAGATAGATCTAAAAGGATGCTTGGCTTGTCCCAAGGAACGTACATTGAAATGATGCTAAAGAGGTTTAGCATAGAAGATTCCAAGAGAGAGGTCTCATGCCGATGGGCCATGGAATACATCTCTCCAAGAAACAGGCTCCAAAGACACCTGAGGAGAGAGACCGTATGAATAAGATACCTTATGCTTTAGCAATAGGATCTATTATGTACAATATGATATGTACAAGACCAGATGTCGCTCATGCACTTAGTGTTACGAGCAGATATCAGTCGAATCCAGGAGAAGAACACTAGAAGGCAATGAAAAATATCTTAAAGTACTTAAGAAGATTAAGGATGTATTTTTTTTCTATGGTGGATCTGAATTGAAACTAAAGGGCTATACAGACTCACGTTTCCAAATGGATTAAGATGAGAGTAAATCTGTTTCGGGGTATGTGTTTACCTTAAACGGTGGCGCAGTGAGTTGGAAAAGTTCCAAGCAGTAACTAGTTGTTAATTCAGTGACAGAGGCAGAGTACATAGCTACAAGTGAAGCTACAAAGGAAGCTGTAAAGGAAGCTGTTTGGTTGAAAAAGTTCATAACTAAACTTGGCGTGGTTCCCAGCATTAGAGGAGCAGTACCTTTATTCTGTGACAACACCGGAGCTGTTCCACATGCCAAGGAACTCAGGTCTCATCAAAAATTCAAACACGTGTTGTGGCAGTTTCATTTAATTAGAGAGATCATTGAAAGATGAGATGTCACCCTAGAGCGTGTGGACACTCAAAACAACATGGCAGATCCATTTACTAAAGCTTTAACACAACAATAGTTTGATCGTCACTTAGAGAAGATGAGTATTAGATACCATGACGATTGACTTTAGCGCAAGTGGGAGATTGAAAGTAGTATACACACAAGTCAATCATTTATGATGATAAAATATATACTTTGTAACAATCGTATTTATTTATTAATCAAAGAATTATTTATTTAAAGGCGTTTATATTATCTACATAATGTTGTTATATTTAAATGTGATAAACCCATAATTCTAAGCAATACTTTTAGAATCATGATGGTGATCATGCTAATGAGACTAAATTCTTAGATCGCTTAAAACTAAAATAGTTCCCAATCAATGGATTACTAAATAGGGGATTAGTGAATCCAGATAGATTGGTACATACGTTGCTTGCTCTTTGGAAGAGGATGATCGACCTCATGATCATTTGTGTGGAGACACTAAAGCAAGTATATAGGTGCTTATTTGAGAATAAGTACACTGAACGTAGCTCGCTAAGGAATATCTAATGGAGTTTTACTCGCCTATCAATATAAATTTCTTTAGTGATAGTAGTACAAGTAATCCTTAGACTTGAGATCATCATAATATCTTATGTATAATGAGTTATATTTTGACATGTCCCTTAAGACCCTAAGTGTAAGACCCCGAATTTTATAAATAAAGATTTAATTTTCTTTATATATTATTTTGAAATAGTAAGGGGTTGATTTAATTAATGTAGTAAGTTGTGGGTAAAATGTGCAAACACTTCAAAATGAGCAAGTGGTTATAAAATAGTCATTGTTGTCGGGGAATATTCGTTTGGTCGTGGAATATTCTTGTTGTCAGGGAATATTCGTAAAATGGCGCAGCCATTTGTGGGCCCCACAACAGAATAACTTTCAGATATAGAAAGCGATAGAAATAACCTTTTTATAAATAACGGTAAAACTGTTACCGTTAAACTGTTGAAATACCAGGTGATAAAAATACAGTAATACGCGTTGTTGCACAGTAGTACACGGTATTGCACAGTATTTCGAATTATTGATTCTTACGTAAGAAGGCACTTACTCAATTATTGTTACAGTAATTACTGTTCAATATTTTATATGATTGATTCAATAAATGCTACCGTTGATATTTTGTATTATTGATTCAATAATTGTCACTGCACAATATTTCACATTATCAAATTAATAATTCATATTATTTGAATAATATTATTAGATAGCATTATTGATAATGTCTAAGGAAGTTCTGTCTAGGAGGGGTTATTTAATTGCGCGCCAGTAAGGAGAAATCCTTATCGGAAGGCCCCCTCTTTCCTGGGAATGACCTGGTTCTCAATATTGTATTTCTGTAATATTATTTGTGAATAATTAATTATTGATTTATATGATAAGGAAATATTTATTTTGTGGATATCAAAGAAGAAATTAGGGCTGAGGTGCTTTTATCAGTATTTTGACGTGGAAAATCATCCGTTTGTGGATTTCGATTATTTTTCGTTCGGAATTTAAAAAAACTTCCATCTACAAAGTTGTAGAGAATTAAATTTTCTATGAAAAAGATATAGAATTCGTATTTTTTCTGATAAAAAGACTATTTATTATGAATTATTGAAGTTGCGAAAATAAATGTTTTTTTATTAAAAACATGGGTGGGCCCCACTTTTGTTTTTTGGTGGAAAAATTCTGAATTCTAAGCTGGTGTGCGTTAGAATTTCAGAAGGTTGAAGCCACTGGTAGCAGGTAAGTCAGCTTTGGTGTTCTAGCATTTTCCTATAAATAGGGTGCTTAGGTTAGAATTAAAAATACACCAGAATCAGAAGTTTTCTCTCTATAATATTGATCGTATTTTTGTGAGTATTTAGATACTTTGAGTGTTGCTATTCAGTGCAAGTTTCCTCCAGTATTATATCCGATATTTCAGCCAGAAGTACTATTCTTTTGAGGTAAGGGGTGTTATTTTCTTTCGTAAATGATGTTATTCTTTTCAATATCATTATACTAAAATATTGGCATGAATTTTATTATAAAATTCTTACTTTTTCTGACGGGGTTACTATTCACGTATACGGCACTATTCACGGAAAAATTAAATTTTCTTCTATTTGTCCAAGTTGCTTGTTAAGATTCCTATCTTTGATTGGATCCAAGTTTTAATCTTCATTCTTGAATTTTGCTCCACAATTGATTATTACGGAGTATTATTGAACTTGGATAAACTAAATTACGAATTCCTAATCTTTGTCCTTTATCTCACTGGATTCGTTATTTATATTATTTTTCATCATCCTTAGTCCTAAATGGTGATATAACTGAATATCTTTGGCCTGTAGAGCAAAGATGAATGATTACCTGATGAATATCTTTGGCCCGTAGTGCAAAGATGAGCAAGGTGTTGAGATGAACATGACCACTGGTGATACAAATGAATATCTTTGGCCGTAGTGCAAAGATGAATATTTGATTTGAGATATATTGATTGATATTACAGTGATAAAATATTGATTATGGACTTCTAAATCATAGAAGATGGTATACCTCATTCTCTACATAACTCTTCTAATGAATTGATATTTTCGCTGCAGTTGTTGATCTAAAACTTGTTATCCATAATATTTTATCTGATTTGTTGAAGACTAACGATAATATATTTTTCATTATCTTAGTCATAATATTCTTTACTGGGCTAGTTGAGCTCACCCTTTTATTCTATTGTCCTCTTCAAGAAATGAGAATGTCGCAGGGACTAGTCGGGGGACAGAGTGATGGTCCGGGTTAGAGCAGTAATAGTCCTCACTATAAAGTAGTATGATAATAATTGTAATGAGGACTTAGTTTGAATGTTAATATTTTCTACATATTTGTATTGACACTCACAGCTTATATGGTCGTCCTGCTCACGACCTATTGATATAAAAGTTTGTATTTGGATTCTGTACCATGTGTTTGGCGACTCAGAATGGGTTGGGTTGATTGGACCTATTCTGGGGGCGTCTTAGTTTGTATCAGAGCTTAGGGATATGGTCTCTAGCGGAGATCTGGGATTAGAACTAGGAGGGGAGAGACGAGTAAATCTTTCGCTAATGTATCCTACCTAAGCTTATCTGATGTTTAATTGGTCAATCGGAGTATAGGGTTGATATGTTAATTTGTTTAATTAACCTTTGTTTTATGGCAGTATTTGAGAATGGCAGCTGAGAATGTTAACAATGGAGTGAATGAGACTGCGGAGACACCTTTAATCACCAATCAGGAAAACGTGCAACAGGAAGGCAATATTCCTCCTGTAAACGACCCTACCAACGAGACGATGAATGAGGAAATGTTTAGAAGTTTTTTGCAGTTCATGTAAAACCAGACGAGAGAGACTCGTGTGCAGAATACAGGTGCAAATAATAACAACACGTGGATTGTCACTGCCAAGCAGTTCAAAGAGTTGGGACCACCAGAGTTTTTGGGAAAGCCGGATCCGATCAAGGCGGACACGTGAGTTAAGCAAATTACCAACATATTTGATGTCTTGGGATGCATGGAGGAACAGAAGGTTCCATTTTCCACCTTTATGTTATGTGGAGAGGCAGATTACTGGTGGGAATCTGTGAAGCGTACCCAGACTGTCGCACTCACGATGTCTTGGGAAGCGTTCCAGAAACTGTTCAATGACAATTAATTTCCTGAAAGTATTCGTCATATGAAGGAGTTAGAGTTTATCAGACTTGAACAGAACAACATGACTGTGTCCCAGTACGAGGCTAAGTTCGCGGAGTTGTCCAGGTTTGCACCTCATTTGGTGGAGAATGAGGAACGTATAACACGGATGTTTCTGAGAGGTTTGAAACCCGAAATTCTTCAATACCTCATTTTTCACAAATTTTTTCTATATTTGGATGTAGTGAACAAGGCCCAGTTGTTAGAACGAGATAGTGATTATGTTCAACCAAGGGACAACAACCAAGGTCGTACCGGTGGCAGCAGTCATCGAAACAATGACAACCAGCAGGGAGGAAAGTATCATGACAGAAGCAGTAACCACTCTGGTGGAAATCGTGGCCATGATAGAAGAAGTGAGTCGGGGGGGAGATTTCAAGAAGAGAAGGTACAACAATGAGAACGTGAAAACATCGACAGCAGCACCAACATCAACTATTTATAGGGGAGGAGAACGACCGCCGGTCGTATGCTATAAATGCGGGCAAGAGGGACACATCAGTCCCAACTGCACACAACAATCTAAGGTATGCTATAACTGTGGAAAGGAAGGACATATAGCTCGAGTGTGTCCTGTAGCGAAACCAAGTCCAGCGGGGGTGGTGATTGCTAAAGCTGTTCCGGACAAGTCGAAGTCAGTGGTTCCTAGAAGGGCTTTTGTCGTGACTACTCAACAAGCAAGGAACCCGAATGAGGTTATTACGGGTAAGCTAATCATAAACTCTTGTGAAGTCTATACCTTATTAGATACCGGTGCTACCCATTCTTTTATTTCACCTGCTTGTGCTCAACGTTTGAACTTGACTTCTGATAAATTAGACTTTGACTTATCTGTTGAAACTCCGTTGGGAGAAACCTTCGTTACATCTATATTTTACAAATCTTGCTTGATTCAAATTGGTACCCTCACCCTACCTATTGATCTTATATCTTTGAAAATACTTGCATTTGACTTGATTTTAGGAATTAACTGGTTAACTACTTACCATGCCAAAATTGATTATTTTCATAAGGTTGTTAATTTTCATATTCCTAACCAACCTGTTGTGCGAATTCAAACCATCAAACCACTAAAATCAGTCAATGTCATTTCAAGTCATAAAGTTATTCGTTTATTGAAAAATAGATGTCAAGCTTTCTTAGCCCATGTCACTGATCTAAACTAGAATACGTCAGATTTGAATAATATTTCCGTTGTTAATGAGTTTCCTGATGTATTTCCCGAAGAATTTCCCGGTCTACCCCAAAAACGTGATGTTGAATTCTTTATTGACCTTGAACCCGGTACAAAACCCATTTCTAAAACCCCATATCGAATGGTTCCTATTGAACTTCAGGAGTTAAAGGCCCAATTACAGGAGTTGCTAGACATCGATTTTATACGTCCTAGTACGTCTCCTTGTGGTGCTCCTATTTTATTCGTAAAGAAGAAAGACAGGAGTATGTGACTTTGTATTGACTATCGAGAGTTGAACCATGTCACCATCAAGAATAGGTATCCATTACCTCGTATTGATGACATGTTCGACCAGTTGCAAGGAGCACAATTCTTTTCAAAGATCGATCTTCATTCTGGATATAATCTGCTGAAGATTAAAACTGAGGATATTCCGAAGATTGCTTTCAGAACTCGATACGAGCATTATGAATTCCTAGTCATGTCTTTTGGAATGACTTATACTCCTGCTGCTTTCATAGATATGATGAACCGTGTATTTAAGGAATATTTGAATCAGTTCATTGTTGTCTTTATTGATGACATCCTCATCTATTCCAAAAGCCGTGAAGATCATGAACACCACTTGAAGCTGGTACTTCAAAAGCTTCGTGAGAACAAGCTATATGCCAAGCTGAAGAAATGCAAGTTTTAACTTGAGGAAGTAGCATTCCTTGGGCACGTGGTATCGAAACGTGGAGTATCTGTTTACCCGGCGAAGATTGAAGCAATACAAAGTTGGGAGCAACCTAAGTCGGTGACCAAAGTACGAAGCTTTCTGGGCTTAGCTGGTTAATATCGGATATTAGTGGAAGGATTTTCTCGAATCACTACTCAATTAACTCAGTTGACTCGGAAAGATACAAAATTTGTATGGAACGAGGAATGCGAGAAGAGCTTTCAAGAGCTCAAGAGGAGACTCATTTCGGCACCTATTCTGACGATACTATCTGGTTCGGATGGATTTGTCATTTACAGCGACGCTTCGGGTAAAGGGTTAGGATGTGTTCTCATACAACATGAGAAAGTCATAGCCTATGCCTCGCAACAACTCAAAGAATATGAGAGGAATTATCATACTCATGATCTAGAGTTGGCAGCTGTCGTTTTCGCATTAAAGATCTGGAGACACTACCTGTATAGAGAGAAAGTGGAGATCTATATAGATCATAAGAGCCTCAAATATTTCTTCACTCAAAAGGAACTCAACATGCGGCAATGACGTTGGCTTGAGCTGTTGAAAGATTACGATCATACCATCCAATACCATCCTGGAAAAGCGAACGTGGTAGCTGATGCGTTGAGTAGAAGATCATATGCGAGAACAAATGTGATGCTATCAAGGCCTATTTTGTGTGATTTACAAAAGATAAAGATAGAGTTCAAGACTTCGGGGTCCCATGCGATGATGTCAAGTATATGCGTAGAACCAGCTTTGATTGATAAAGTTAAACCTACTCAAGCTACAGACCTGGAGCTGATGAATATGAGGAAGAAGATGCAAGAAAGTGCTATTCCATAAACAAGGATTGATGAAGAAGGAATACTTCGAGTCAACTCCAGACTTTGTGTTCCTAACGATTCTGACTTGAAGTATAGAATCATGATGGAGGCACACAACACACCGTTTGCAATCCATCCTGGGAGTACTAAAATGTATCATGATCTTCGACATACATTTTGGTGGAGCAATATGAAGAGAGAGATCGCAGAGTTTATCTCGAGGTGTTTAACGTGTCAACGTGTCAAGGCAGAGCATCAAGTACCAAAAGGTCCATTGCAACCACTTGAGATTCCAAAGTGGAAGTGGGAACACATTACCATGGATTTCGTTACGGGTATTCCCAAGGTTTCTCAAGGCATAGATGCGATTTGGGTTATTTTCGATAGATTAACCAAGTCTGCTCATTTCTTGCCGATACGAAAGACTTATTCCCTTGAACGTCTTACGCGTATGTACATGAATGAGATTGTGAGATTGCATGGTATGCCAGTATCCATAGTTTCGGATCGTGACCCCAGATTTACTTTATAATTTTGGATTAGTTTGCAAAAAGCTATGGGCACGGATTTACGATTTAGTTCAGCATATCATCCTCAAACGGACGGGTAATCGGAAAGGACTATTCAAACTTTTGAAGATCTATTGTGACTTTGTGTTCTAGACTTTAAAGGGAGTTGGGATAAGTACTTACCATTGGTGGAATTCTCCTACAATAACAGTTATCAGGCAAGTATAGGCGTGGCTCCATTTGTGGATCCCACAACGGAATAACTGTCGGATATAGAAAGCGACAGAAATAACCTTTTTATAAATAACGATAAAACTGTTACCGTTAAACTGTTGAAATACCAGGTGATAAAAATACAGAGCACAGTAGCACACGGTATTGCACAGTATTTTGAATTATTGATTCTTACGTAAGAAGGCACTTACTCAATTATTGTTACAGTAATTACTTTTCAATATTTTATATGATTGATTCAATAATTGCTACCGTTGATATTTTGTATTATTGATTCAATTATTGTCACTACACAGTATTTCACATTATCAAATCAATAATTCATATTATTTGAATAATATTATTAGATAGCATTATTGACAATGTCTAAGGAAGTTCTGTCTAGGAAGGGTTATTTAATTGCGCGTCAGTAAGGAGGTCGTTCCCAGGAAAGAGAGGGCCTTCCGATAAGGATTTCTCCTTACTGGCGCGCTCACGACCTTTTGATATAAAAGTTTGTATTTGGATTCTGTACTATGTGTTTGGCGACTCAGAATGGGTTGGGTTGATTGGACCTATTCTGGGGGCGTCTCAGTTCGTGGAATATTCTTGTTGTCGGGGAATATTCGTACGACGGCGCAACCATTTGTGGGCCCCACAACAGAATAACTGTCGGATATAGAAAGCGACAGAAATAACCTTTTTATAAATAACGGTAAAACTGTTACCGTTAAACTGTTGAAATACCCGGTGATAAAAATACAGTAATACGCGTTGTTGCACAGTAGCACACGGTATTGCACAATATTTTGAATTATTGATTCTTACGTAAGAAGACACTTACTCAATTATTATTACAATAATTACTGTTCAATATTTTATATGATTGATTCAATAATTTGTACCATTGATATTTTGTATTATTGATTCAATAATTGTCATTGTACAGTATTTTACATTATTAAATCAATAATTCATATTATTTTAATAATATTATTAGATAGCATTATTGACAATGTCTAACGAAGTTCTGTCTAGGAGGGGTTATTTAATTGCGCGCCAGTAAGGAGAAATCCTTATCGGAAGGCCCCCTCTTTCCTGGGAACGACCTAGTTGTCAATATTGTAGTTCTGTAATATTATTTGTGAATAATTAATTATTGATTTATATGATAAGAAAATATTTATTTTATGGATATAAAAGAAGGAATTAGTGCTGAGGTGCTTTTATCAGTATTTTGGTGTGGAAAATCATCCGTTTGTGGATTTCGACCATTTTTCGTTCGGAATTTGGAAAAACTTCCTTCTACAAATTTGTAGAGAATTAAATTTCCTATGAAAAAGACATAGAATTCGTATTTTTCTGATAAAAGGACTATTTATTATGAATTATTGAAGTTGCAAAAATAAATATTTTTTTATTAAAAACATGGGTGGGCCCCACTTTTGTTTTTTGGTGGAAAAATTCTGAATTCTAAGCTGGTGTACGTTAGAATTTCAGAAGGTTGAAGCCATCGGTAGCAGGTAAGTCAGCTTTGGTGTTCTAGCATTTTCCTATAAATAGGGTGCTTAGGTTAGAATTGAAAATCACACCAGAATCAGAAGTTTTCTCTCTCTATAATATCGAACGTATTTTTGTGAGTATTTAGATACTTTGAGTGTTGCTATTCAGTGCAAGTTTTCTTCAGTATTATATCCGATATTCCAGCCAAAAGTACTATTCTATTGAGGTAAGAGATGTTAATTTCTTTCGTAAATGATGTTATTCTTTTCAATATCATTATACCGAAATATTGGCATTGATTTTATTATAAAATTCTTACTTTTTTTTGACGGGGTTACTAGTCAGGTATACGGCACTATTCACGTATACGACACTATTCACGAAAAAAATTAAATTTTCTTCTATTTGTCCAAGTTACTTGTTAAGGTTCCTATCTTTGATTGGATCTAAGTTTTGATTTTCATTCTTGAATTTTGCTCCACAATTGATTATTACGGAGTATTATTGAACTTGGATAAACTAAATTACGAATTCTTAATCTTTGTCCTTTATCTCACTGGATTCGTTATTTATATTATTTTTCATCATCCTCAGTCCTAAATGGTGATATAACTGAATATCTTTGGCCTGTAGAGCAAAGATGAATGATTACCTAATGAATATCTTTGGCCCGTAGTGCAAAGATGAGTAGGTGTTGAGATGAACATGACCACTGGTGATACAAATGAATATCTTTGGCCGTAGTGCAAAGATGAATATTTGATTTGAGATATATTGATTGATGTTACAGGGATAAAATATTAATTATGGACTTCTAAATCATAGAAGATGGTAGACCTCATTCTCTACATAACTCTTCTAATGAATTGATATTTCCAATGCAGTTGTTGATCTAAAACTTGTTATCCATAATATTTTATTTGATTTGTTGAAGACTAACGATAATTTATTTTCCATTATCTTAGTCATAATATTCTTTACTAGGCTAGTTGAGCTCACCCTTTTATTCTATTATCTTCTTCAGGAAATGAGAATGTCGCAGGGACTAGTCGGGGGACAGATTGATGGTTCGAGTTAGAGCAGTAGTAGTCCTCACTATAAAGTAGTATGATAATAATTGTAATAAAGACTTAGTTTGAATGTTAATATTTTCTACATATTTGTATTTACACTCACAGCTTGTATGGTCGTCCTGCTCACGACCTTTTGATATAAAAGTTTGTATTTGGATTCTGTACCATGTGTTTAGCGACTCAGAATGGGTTGGGTTGATTGGACCTATTCTGGGGGCGTCTCACTAAGTGAAAGACCCCAACTTATTATGAATAAAATTGAATTTCCTCTATATATTATTTTGAATAGCAAGGGGTTGATTTGATAGATGTGGTAAGTTATGAATAAAATGTGCAAATATTTCAAAATAAGCAAGTGGTTATAAAATATTTAATGTTGTCGGGGAATATTCGTTTGGTCGTGGAATATTCTTGCTGTCGGGGAATATTCGTACGACGGCTCAGCCATTTGTGGGCCCCATAACAAAAAACTGTCGGATGAAGAAAACAACACGAATGAGTTTTTTAATAATAACGGCGTAATTATTACCGTTAACAATGTTGGAATACCCGGTGGTTAAAGTAAAAGAATATGCGTTGTTGCACAGTAGCACACGGTATTGCACAGTATTTTTATATTATTGTTAATTCAATAATTATCACTACACAATATTTCCCATTATCAGATCAATAATTCATATTATTTGAATAATATTATTAGATATCATTATTTGAAATGTCTAAGGAAGTTCTATCTAGGAAAGGGGTTTGGTCACCTAATTGCGCGCCAGTAAGAAGAAATCTTTATCGGAATGCCCCATCTTTCCTAGGAACGACCTGGTTGTCAATATTGTAGTTCAGTAATATTATTTGTGAATAATTAATTTTTGATTTATATGATAAGAAAATATTTATTTTATGTGGATATAAATGAAAGAATTAGTGCTTGTGTTTTATCAGTATTTTGTCGAAATGGAGGTCTGGAAAATCATTCGTATGTGAATTTCGGTCATTTTTTGTTCGGAATTTGGAAAAACTTTCTTCTACAAAGTTGTAGAGAATTAAATTTTCTATGGAATGAACATAAGATTCATATTTTTCAGATAAAATGGCTATTTATTATGAATTATTAAAGTTCCAGAATAATTAATTTTTGGGGTTATGAATATTTTTTTCAAAAAAAATGTTTTTAATATGGGTGGGACCCATTTGTGTGTGCTAATGAGAGTGATGTGGTGTGCGTAGGAAAATTTTTTTAAAAAAATTATTATTTTATTAAATTTTCTACTTTGGCGTTCTAAGCATTTTCCTATAAAATAGGGTGCTGAATTAGAATTTGAAAATCACACGAGAATCAGAAGTTTCTCTCTCTATAATATCGAGCATATTTTTGTGAGTATTTAAATACTTTGAGTGTTGCTATACAGTACAAGTTTCCTTCAGTATTATATCCGATATTCCAGTCAGAAGTACTATTCTTTTGAGGTAAGGGATGTTATATTTTTCGTAAATGATGTTACTGCTTTCAATATCATTACATCGAAATATTGGTATGAATTTTATTATAAAATTTTTACTTTTTTCGTCGGGGTTACTATTCACGTATACAGCACTATTCACGAATACAGTACTATTCACGAAGTATGATTTTTCTTATGAAAATTTTTACCTTTTTATGTCGAAGTTACTATTCATGTATACGGCACTATTCACGTATACGACACTATTCATGAATACGATACTATTCACACAAAAAATAAATTTTCTTTTCTTTGTCCAAGTTAACTATTATGGTTCCTATCTTTGATTGGATCCATGTTTTGATCTTCATTCTTAAATTTTTCTCCACAATTGATTATTATGGAGTATTCTTGAACTTGGATAAACTAAATTACTAATCTCTAATTTTTATCCTTTATCTCACTGGATTCGTTCTTTAAAATATTTTTCATCATCTTCAGTCTTAAATGGTGATACAAAAGAATATCTTTGGCCTGTAGTGCAAAGATGGATGATTATTTGATAAATATCTTTGGCCTGTAGTAAAAAGATGAATGATTACCTGATGAACATCTTTGGCCCATAGTGCAAAGATGGACAGGTGTTGAGATGAACATGACCAACCGGTGATACAAATGAATATCTTTGGCCGTAGTCCAAAGATGAATATTTGATTCAAGATATATATTGATTGATGTTACACGAAAAAAATATTGATTATGGACTTTTAAATCATGGAAGATAGTAGACATTATTTCCTACTTAGCTCTTATGATGCATTGTTAATTCCGCTGCACTTGTTGATCTAAAACTTATTGTCTATAATATTTTATCTGATTTGTTGAAGACTAACGATAAATTATTCTGCATTATCTTAGTCATAATATTCTTTACTAGGCTAGTTGAGCTCACCCTCTTCATCTATTGTCTTCTTCAGGAAATGAGAATGTTGCAGGGACTAGTCGGGGAACAGAGTGATGGGCAGAGTTAGAGCAGTAGTAGTCCTCACTATTTTTGTACAATAGTGTGAAAATAATTGTAACTATTGAGGACTGAATTTGAGTGTTTATATTTCGTATTATATACGATTTGTATTGACACTCACAGTTTGTATGGTCGTCCGGCTCACGACCTTTTGATATAAAAGTGTATTTGGATTCTGTACCATGTGTTTGGCGACTCAGAATGGGTTGGGTTGATTGGGCCTATTCTGGGGGCGTCACAGTTGGTATCAGAGCTTAGGGATATGGTCTCTAGCGGAGATCGGGGAATAGAACTAGAAGGGGAGAGACGAGTAAATCCTTCACTAGTATATCCTACCTAAGCTTATGTGGTATTTAATTGGTCGGTCGGAGTATAGGGTTAATATGTGATATGTTAATTTATTTAATTAACCCTTGTTTTATGGCAGTATTTGAGAATAGCAGTGGAGAATGTTAACAATAGAGTGAATGAGACCGTTGAGACACCTTTAATCACCGACAAGGAGAACGTGCAACAAGAAGGCAATATTCCTACTGTAAACAACCCCACCGATCAAACGATGAATGATGGGATGTTTAGAAGCTTTTTGCAGTTCTTGCAAAACCAGACGAGGGAGACTCGGGTGCAAAATACAGGTGGAGATAATAGCAACTCATGGCTTGTCACTGCCAAGCAGTTCAAAGAGTTGGGACCACCAAAAAATTTTAAAAAGCCGGATCCGATCAAGGTAAAAATATGGGTTAAATAAATTACCAAGATATTTGATGTCTTGGGATGCACAGAGGAACAAAAGGTTCCATTCGCCACCTTTATGTTCCGTGGAGAGGCAGATTACTGGTGGAAATCTGTGAAGCGTACCCAGCCTGCCGCACTCAAGATGTCTTGGGAAGCGTTCCAGAAACTGTTCAATAACAAGTACTTTACTGAAAGTATTCGTCATATAAAAGAGGTGGAGTTTATCAGACTAGAACAGAACAACATGACTGTGTCCCAGTACGAGGCTAAGTTCGCAGACTAGGTTTGCACCTCATTTAGTAGAGAATGAGGAACGTATGACGCGGATGTTTTTGAGAGGTTTGAAACCCGAAATTTTTCAATACCTTATTTCTCATAAATTTTCTCTCTATTCAGATGTAGTAAACAGGGCTCAGTTATTAGAACGAGATAATGAGTATGTTCAACCAAGGGATCACAATAAGAGTCGTACCGGTGGTAGCAGTCATCGGAGCAATGACAACCAGCGGGGGGAAAGTATCATGACAGAAGCAGTAACCACTCTGGTGGTAATCGTGGCCATGATAATAGAAGAAGTGAGTCGGGGGGAGATTTTAAGAAGAGAAGGTACAACAATGAGAACATGAAGACGTTGACAGCAGCACCAGCATCAACTATTTCTTGGGGAGGAGAACGACCACCGGTCGTATGCTATAAATGCGGGAAAGAGGGACATATCAACCCAAACTGCCCACATTAATTCAAGACATGATATAAATGTGGAAAGGAAGGACATATAGCTCGAGATTGTCCTGTAGCAAAACCAAGTCCAGCGGGGGTGGTGATTCCAAAGGTGGTTTCGAACAAGTCATAGTCGGTGGTTCTTGGAAGAGCGTTTGTCGTGACTGCCCAAAATGTGAGGAACCCGAACGAGGTGATCATGGGTAAGCTAATTATAAACTCTTGCAAAGTTTACACTTTGTTAGATACCGGTGCTACCCATTCTTTTATATCACCTACTTGTGCTCAACGTTTGAGCTTGAAACCTGAGAAATAAGACTTTGACTTATCTGTTGAGACTCTGTTGGGAGAAACCTTCGTTACATCTACATTTTACAAATCTTGCTTGATTCAGATTGGTACCCACACCCTACTTGTTGATTTTATATCTTTGAAAATACTTGCATTTGACGTAATTTTAAGAATTGATTGGTTAACCACTTATCATGCCAAAATTGATTGTTTTTGTAAGGTTGTTAGTTTTCATATTCCTAACCAACCTGTTGTGCGAATTCAAACCACCAAACCACTAAAATCAGTCAATGTCATTTCAAGTTATAAAGCTATTCGTTTATTAAAAAACGGATGTCAAGCTTTCTTAGCCCATGTCACTGATCTAAACAAGAATACGTCAGGTTTGAATGATATTTCTGTTGTTAATGAGTTTCCCAATGTATTTCCCGAAGAAATTTTTGGTCTACCCCCAGAACGTGAAGTTGAATTTTTTATTGACCTTGAGCCCGGTACAAAACCTATTTCTAAAACCCCATATCGAATGGCTTCTATTGAACTTTAGGAGTTAAAGGTCCAACTACAGGAGTTGTTAGACATCGGTTTTATTCGTCCTAGTACGTCTCCTTGGGGTGCTCCTGTTTTATTTTTAAAGAAGAAAGACGGGAGTATGCGACTTTGTATTGACTATCGGGAGTTGAACCATGTCACCATCAAGAATAGGTATCCGCTACCTCGTATTGATGACCTGTTAGACCAGTTGCAAGGAGCACAATTCTTTTCAAAGATCGATCTTCGTTCTGGATATCATCAGCTGAAGATTAAAACAGAGGATATTCCAAAGACTGCCTTCAGAACTCGATACGGGCATTATGAATTCCTAGTAATGTCTTTCAGATTGACTAATGCTCCTGTTGCTTTCATGGATATAATGAACCATGTATTCAAGGAATATTTGGATCAGTTCGTGGTTGTCTTTATTGATGACATCCTCATCTATTCCAAAAGTCGTGAAGATCATGAGCACCACTTGAAGCTGGTACTTCAAAGGCTTCGTGATAATAAGCTATATGCTAAGATAAAAAAATGCGAGTTCTGGCTTCAGGAAGTAGCATTCCTTGGGCACGTAGTATCAAAACATGGAGTATCTGTTGACCCGACAAAGATTGAAGCAATACAAAGTTGGGAGCAACCAAAGTCAGTGATCGAAGTGCATAGATTTTTGGGCTTAGCTAGTTATTATCGGAGATTCGTGGAAGGATTTTCTCGAATCGCTACTCCGTTAACTCAGTTGACTCGAAAAGATATAAAATTTTTACGGAGCGAGGAATGCGAGAAGAGCTTCCAAGAGCTCAAGAGGAGACTTATCTCGGCACCTGTTCTGACAATACCATCTGGTTCGGATGGATTTGTTATCTATAGCGATGCTTCGGGCAAAGGATTAGGATGTGTTCTCATGCAACATGGGAAAGTCATAGCCTATGCCTTGCGATAACTCAAGGAATATGAGAGGAGTTATCCTACTAATGATCTAAAGTTGGCAGCAATCGTTTTCGCGTTGAAGATCTGGAGACACTACCTGTATGGTGAGAAAGTGGAGATTTATACGGATTATAAGAGCCTTAAATATTTCTTCACTCAAAAGGAACTCAACATACGACAACAACGTTGGCTTGAGCTGTTAAAAGATTATGACCATACCATCCAATACCATCCTGGTAAAGCGAACGTGGTAGCTGATGCGTTGAGTAAAAGATCATATGCGGGAACGAGTGCGATGCTGTCAACACAAAGGTCTATCCTGTGTGACTTAAAAAAGATGGAGATAGAGTTTAAGACTCTGGGGACCCACATGATGATGTCAAGTATACGCGTAAAACTAGCTTTGATTGATAAAGTTAAAGCTGCTCAAGCTACAGACCCGGAGCTGATGAAGATGAGGAAGAAGGTGCAAGAAGGTGCCATTCCAGAAGCAAGAATTGATGAAGAAGGAATACTTCGAGTCAACTCCAGACTTTGTGTTCCTAACGATTCTGATTTGAAGTATAGAATCATGATGGAGGCACACAACACACCGTTTGCAATCCATCCTGGGAGTACCAAAATGTATCGTGATCTTCGACATACATTTTGGTGGAGCAATATAAAGAGAGAGATCGCGGAGTTTATTTCGAGGTGTTTAACTTGTCAACGTGTAAAGGCGGAGCATCAAGTGCCAAAGGGTCCATCGCAACCACTTGAGATTCTAAAATGAAAGTGGGAGCACATTAACATGGATTTCGTTACGGGTCTTCCCAAGGTTTCTCAAGGCATAGATGCGATTTGGGTTATTGTTGATAGATTAACCAAGTCTGCTCATTTCTTGCCGATAAGGGAGACTTATTCCCTTGAACGTCTTACATGTATGTACGTAAATGAGATTGTGAGGTTGCATGGCATGCCAGTATCCATAGTTTCGGATCGTGACCCAAGATTTACTTCATGATTTTGGGTTAGTTTGCAGAAAGCTATGGGCACGAATTTACGATTCAGTTCGGCATATCATCCTCAAACGGGCGGGGAATCGGAAAGGACTATTCAAACTCTTAAAGATCTATTGAGACTTTGTGTTCTAGAATTCAAAGGGAGTTGGGATAAGTACCTACCATTGGTGGAATTCTCCTACAACAATAATTATCAGGCAAGTATAGGCGTGGCTCCATTCGAGGCGTTGTATGGACGAAAGTGTCATTCTCCAGTATGCTGGGATGAGGTGGGTGAAACAACATTGTTGGGACCAGAGTTGGTACGTATGACTACGGAAAAGATCCAAATGATCCGACGACGTATACAAACGACACAGGATCGACAAAAGAGTTATGCGGATCTTCATCGAAAGGACGTGGAATTTAATGTTGGGGATCATGTATTGTTACGTGTTGCTCCGTGGAAAGGGGTTACGAGGTTTGGGAAGAGAGGAAAGCTCAATCCACGATTCATTGGTCTATTTGAGATTCTTGACCGAGTAAGAAATGTGGCCTATAGACTCGCATTACCTCCAAGCATGTCTCGTGTTCATAACGTTTTTCATATATCCGTGCTTCGTAAATATGTGAAAGACCCAAACCACATTATTGAGTTAGAACCAGATGAGATAGCCGAAGATTTAACGTATGAGGAGGTACCTGTCAAGATCTTGGATAGGAAGGAGCATGTCCTACGCACAAAGGTTATACCACAAGTCAAAGTTTTGTGGAGGAATCATGCTATTGAGGAAATGACCTGGGAGTTAGAATCGTAAATGAAAGTGACGTACCCTCACCTTTTTGAAATACCAGGTACGTACGTCAATTTTGAAGACGAAATTTCATAAGGAGGGGAGGTTGTAAGACCCCAACTTATTATGAATAAAATTGAATTTCCTCTATATATTATTTTGAATAGTAAGGGGTTGATTTGATAGATGTCATAAGTTATGGGTAAAATGCGCAAATATTTAAAAATAAGCAAGTGGATATAAAATATTCATTGTTGTCAGAGAATATTCGTTTGGTCGTGGAATTTTTTTGCTGTCGGGGAATATTCGCACGATGGCGCAGCCATTTGTGGGCCCTATAACGAAAAACTGTCGGATGAAGAAAACGACACGAATGAGTTTTTTTTAATAATAACGGCGTAATTGTTACCGTTATATTCGGTGGTTAAAGTAAAGTAATACGCATTGTTGCACAGTAGCACACGGTATTGCACAGTATTTTTATATTATTGTTAATTCAATAATTGTCACAGCACAATATTTCCCATTATTAGATCAATAATTCATATTATTTGAATAATACTATTAGATAGCATTATTGGCAATGTCTAAGAAAGTTCTGTCTAGGAAAGGGGTTTAGTCACCTAATTGCGCGCCAGTAAGGAAAATTCTTATTGGAAAGCCTCCTCTTTCCTAGGAACTACCTGGTTGTCAATATTGTAGTTCTGTAATATTATTTGTGAATAATTAATTGTTAATTTATATGATAAGAAAATATTTATTTTATGTGGATATAAATGAAGGAATTAGTGCTGATGTGTTTTATCAGTATTTTATCGAAATAGAGGTGTGGAAAATCATCCGTATGTGAATTTTGGTCATTTTTCGTTCGGAATTTGAAAAAACTTTCTTCTACAAAGTTGTAGAGAATTAAATTTTCTATGGGATGACCATAAGATTCGTATTTTTCAGATAAAAGGGCTATTTGTTATGAATTATTGAAGTTTCGAAATAATTAATTTTTAGGGTTATAAATATTTTTTTCACAAAAAACGTTTTTAATATGGGTGGGACTAAGAATGATGTGGTGTGCGTAGAATTTTTTTTTATAAATATTATTATTTGATTAAATTTTCTGCTTTGGCGTTCTAAGTATTTTCCTATAAATAGGGTGCTGAATTAGAATTTGAAAATCACACCAGAATCAGAAGTTTCTCTCTCTATATCGAGCGTATTTTTGTGAGTATTTAAATACTTTGAGTGTTGCTATACAGTACAAGTTTTCTTCAGTATTATATCCGATATTCTAGTCAAAAGTACTATTCTTTTGAGGTAAGGGATGTTATATTTTTCGTAAATGATGTTATTGCTTTCAATATCATTTCATCGAAATATTGGTATGAATTTTATTATGAAATTTTTACTTTTTCCGTCGGAGTTATATTCACGTATACGGCACTATTCACGAATACGGTACTATTCACGAGTACTATTCACAAAGTATGATTTTTTTAATGAAAATTTCTACCTTTTTATGTCAGAGTTACTATTCAGGTATACGACACAATTTACGTATACGACACTATTCATGAATACGGTATTATTCATAGAAAAAATTAAATTTTCTTTTATTTGTCCAAGTTGGCTATTATGGTTCCTATCTTTGATTGGATCCTGATCTTCATTCTTGAATTTTGCTCCATAATTGATTATTATGGAGTATTCTTGAACTTGGATAAACTAAATTACGAAACTCTAATTTTTGTCCTTTATCTCACTGGATTCGTTCTTTAAAATATTTTTCATCATCTTCAGTCTTAAATGTTGATACAAAAGAATATCTTTGGCATGTAGTATAAAGATGGATGATTATTTGATGAATATCTTTGGCCTGTAGTGCAAAGATGAATGATTACCTGATGAATATCTTTGGCCCGTAGTGCAAAGATGGACAGGTGTTGAGATGAACATGACCAACCAGTGATACAAATGAATATCTTTGCTCGTAGTGCAAAGATGAATATTTGATTCAAGATATATATTGATTGATGTTACAGGGATAAAATATTACTTATGGACTTTTAAATCATGGAAGATAGTAGACATTATTTTCTACTTAACTCTTTTGATGCATTGTTATATCCGCTGCATTTGTTGATCTAAAACTTGTTATCCATAATATTTTATCTGATTTGTTGAAGACTAACGATAAATTATTCTGCATTATCTTAGTCATAATATTCTTTACTAGGCTAATTGAGCTCACCCTTTTCATCTATTGTCTTCTTCAAGAAATGAGAATGTTGCAGGGACTAGTCGGGGAACAGAGCGATGGGCAGAGTTAGAGCAGTAGTAGTCCTCACTATTTTTGTACAATAGTGTGAAAATAATTGTAACTATTGAGGACTGAATTTGAGTGTTTATATTTCGTATTATATACGATTTGTATTGACACTCACAGTTTGTATGGTCATCCTGCTCACGACCTTTTGATATAAAAGTTTGTATTTAGATTCTGTACCATGTGTTTGTCGACTCAGAATGGGTTGGGTTGATTGGATCTATTCTGGGGGCGTCACACTAAGGATATATCAAAGGGTATGTTTGGGTATAATAATTATACATAAAAATATTGAATGATCAATAAAGGATCTACTACTTCTAGTAAAAGAAGTAAATATCCTATGTGATTCGATAAATGACAACTCAGTAGTCATTGGCCAAGGCATAATTAAATTAGAAAGTAGTTTCTAATTTGCATTATCGGAGTTTGTGCATTTAGGATTGGAATACATATAATTAAATAAAATAAGACTTGATAGTAAATCTATGTCATATATTTAATTGGGACATTGTATGGTAGAAGGAATGAATTGTACGATAACTATTTACTCAAATGTTCTTTTATGATTAATGTTGAAATTTATATTATCTGAAAAGTAGTTGAGCGCTAAAGGGGCTTACCCTTATTGTAAAATAAATATTATTTATTTAAATAAATTAATAGTTAATTTATTTATTTAAATAAAATTAAAATTATTCTAATTAATTTATTCACAACTAGTTTAATATGGAGAACCTAAAAAGTCACACCATAAAAGGATGAATATTTATTTTAGAAGCAAATGGTATAATCGTAATAAGAAGTTAAATGTATTTAATTTAATCTATGGTGATAGAATAAATTAAATAGTTTAATATTTATTATTTAATATTTTAGAATTATTAAATATAAATTAATAAGAGGAGTCTTATTATTATTATTATTATTATTATCACTATTACTATTAATTTGAATTTCTAAATGAGTTTGAAAATTAATTAATAAATGAGCTATCACATATTCCTAATAAGATTAGGAGGTAAATTAATTAAAGTAGTTTAATTTATTGCTCCTAATAAGATTAGGAAGCCTATTTAATTAAAAGAGTTTAATTAATTAATATAAAACCCAAATCCGAAAATAGTTAGGAGGGTTGCCTACATCTATAAATAGAGGAGTCTTATTTTGATTAGGGGCTAATGTTTTCACAAGTTGTTGGGAGAGCTCACCTTTTCTAGAGAGAGAGAAAATAAGGGTTTTCACCTTCTTAATACTTGTTCATCCTTGGTGGATTCCCTCGAGAGGCCAAACACTTGGGTGGCTAACGTTGATCAAAGGAAGGAATCACACCAGGTAGATTCAAGTCGAACAAGGAAAGGATTGTTGTAGAACTCGTACGTGAGGAAGCACGAATCTTCAAAGGTATAATTCGTTCTTCATCTCTTTAGATTAAATTAATAATTGCGTATAAATGATGATCCAGGTTCATGGTTTGTGAAATTTTAAAACTCTATTTTTACACTTCTGCTGCTATGTAATGTAATTGTTGCATGCTATTTTGATCTTACAAACATAACACTAGGGCCGTCGTGCTATCACAGAAAATAGTCACATGATCTGAAGCGTGAGAGACGACTCCAAGATCCTCGAAGATTCTCCTCAACCACATGACTTCCTGAACAGCTGACGTACATGCTATAAACTCCGACTCCATCGTCGAAAGAGCAACACAAGTCTGTTTCTTGTTACACCAAGTGATGACACTACCATGTAACAAGAATGCATATCCTGAAGTCGACTTGCGCATCCCCTGGTTACCTCCCCAACTGGCATCGAAATAACCAATCAAATACATGTCTGGATTGTTTAGTTTTTAGTATTATAAGAACTATTAAATATAATTTTGGTTCTCTCACTATTTTTTGCCTAATAAACAACATTCTCTTTTTCTATTACAAGAACAAATAGGCATGCAATTGATATTATATTTCATGTTATACAATCATTTTTTAATGCATGTGCATAATTCTAAAACGACTTATATTAAGAAATGGAAGGAGTAGTAGGTATCAAAGTGGGATAATAGATTTTTTTGTCACTGTACTAGGGCCCGATTTTCATTGTGGTTACCGAAATGTTTTTTGTTACAATCGCGTAACTATACTCTAAAATAATTACCAAATGATCATTACTTATGATTTCATCTAAAAAAATAGATCGAATGCTGACTGTGCATATTGGCCCCTTTATTTGCTGACATGGACGGAAGTAGTAAAATTTATTATCTTTAAATAATAATAATAATAATAATAATAATTTCAAAATAATAATAATAATAATAATAATTTCAAAATAATAATAATAATAATAATAATAATTTCAACATAATAATAATAATGTCGACGTTGGGAAAAAATCATGTCGCTTTGGACGAAATCTTTTTCTCTTCCTAAATTTTATTGTTTTCTACCCTTATCTATCTTATCTGTTTTATGAAGAGGGAAGGTTTTTTAGAAAAATGCCAACATGTATCATGTCGACGATTTTAAAAGGTTTACAGAGTCGCCAATTTGTAGATTTGAAATGGTTGTATTAACTCAACCGAGTTTTGTTTGATTTTTTACAAGTAGGCCCAATTACTGGACACTGTCAAAATTTGGTCTTTAAATTGAGATTCTTAAAGTTCGGGGACTTGGTTAAGTTGTGGGGGGAAGGATTTAGGCACCCCCTAACTCCCGTCAAAAACGATACTGCATCTTTTTAATATTTTCCTTTTAAATTGCAATGTGTGTGTGTATGCAGGAAGTAATTGAGCCTACATTTTTTTTGAAAGTATTGTTGTACTTCGTTGAACCTATATACGAAAGGTTTGATTTGATTTACAAAAATCCCTTTTTAGGCAAGATATGAAAATGACATTTTGAAAATGTGGTTTTTAAACCCTTTCGCTCGCATAGGAATTGAAGCATGTTGATATTTCCATTTTATTCTTTTCAGCCTTTGGCTCGATTTGGATGGTGATTGTCGGGATGCGAAGCATCCTCGACCACAAAATATATACAAATGTCGGTCTTCTCATGGGCATGACAACCATCGGATTGACTCTGACACGACAAATCACATTTCATTATGTTTGAGACCTTAAACCCAGATAACCATTTTAAGGTCCCTCGAATGTAAATTTTTAAGAAAAACTGGCAGGGTACATTTGTAATGTGGAGTTGTCCATCGTGGGAATCAGATTCTGATCAGTTTGATCATGAATCCCATGATTCCTAGGCTCACATAGAAATGCCAAGAAAACCTGCACAACACATATATTTACAGAAAATGTATATTTACATATAGATGTTGCAAAACATCTATATGTAAATCCTTGCATGCGCGTAGCCAAAGCTTCTCGTTCCCACAAGATAGGGATCTAAGGGTCGCGAGGTTGCTTTAATATTTAACAAAACTAGAAAGAAAGCTAGATTTAAATAAATCTTAGCCATTCTAGCTTCCTGGTTCCGGTTGGACCTATTTTGAACCGTTTGAAAGGTAGAAAGGGCTAGATTTAAATAAATCTAATTCGTCAAATTTACATTAAAACAAATGCATATCGAATGAGCATTAAAAAAAGATATTTAATCACAATGAATTAACAATATATATATATATATATATATATATATATATATATATATATATAAGCTGTAAAGGGCCATGAATTAACAATCTAGGCCCAAATGTAATGTAAATATATATATTTATAAAAGTTGTAAAAGAGCCATGGAGTAATCCAAGCTTGACAGAAAAGTAAGTATATATATATATATATATATATATATATATATAAAAGTGGTAAAGAGCCATGAAGTAATCCAGCCTTAAATGAATGTAAATATATATATATAGAAAAACTGTAAAGAGCTGCAAAATGATCCAGGCTCGACAAAATGTAAATATATATATAAGCTGTAAAGAGCCACGAAATGATTCAGGATTAACTGAATGTAAATATATATATAAAAGTTGTAAAGAGTCACGAAATGATCCATGCTCAACTAAATATAAATTTATATATATGTATATATAAGCGGTAAAAAGGCCACGAATTTCCAATCCAGGCCAAACTGAAATATAAATGTCAATATATACAGTTAATATATATATTAAAATGAAAAAAGGCCACGAATTAGCAATCCAGGACAAACGAAGTCAAAAAAATTATGTGTGTATATATATATATATATACAATAAGGATCTTAGGCTCACCCAACTAAAAGCTCACCCAAACTCACTCCTCTTTAGCGACGGACCGGACAACGGTTCGTCCGTCGCTATATATACAATCGTCGTATATATGTTGTCTGTCGTTAAAGGCAAAGACGATGATTGTATATATAGCGACGGACCAAACCGTCGCCCGGTCCGTCGCTAAAGGAGGGTGAGTTGGGTGAGCTTTTGATTGGGTGAGCTTAAGATCTGGACCGTATATATATGTATATATATATAGTTATATATATAAGTAGTAAAAGGGCCACGAATTTGCAATCCAAGCCCGACAGAATTAAAAGTTAGTATATATATATAGTCAAATATATATATAATAAAGCTGAAAAGACCACGAATCAGCGATCCAGGCCGAACAAGTTATTACATATATATATATATATACATAAAAGCGAGTAAGAGCCACGGATCGACGATCCAGGCTGTGCAAACGAAGAAAAACGTATATATATATATATATATACTAATATATACTAAAAAATTAGCTAAAACGGCCACGAAAAATGAGTTCCGGGCAAATCCAGAAGACACAACTTGATATGTACATTCACATATACGTAATGAAGTAAGAAATGAGTTCTGATAGTAAAAATAATTACAACGGACTGCTACACTAGTTTTTTTGCTACTTAGTAGGCTTCAAATGAACGTTTCCATAGGTTAGTTTTTGATATGTCGTAGAATATACGTATAAAAATGTATTGGAAGAATAAAATTAAAGTTTGGAGTACAAGAAGTAGGGCGAAGAGACGAAACGGGTGGAGTTTAGAGCGTTTTCTTTTTTTTTCTTTTTTTTTGGCAAGGGGGGTCTTATATTTAACGACCTAATGGTTGCAGGTGTAACCACTGCAGCCGTGGGTCTAGTTGCAGCTTCTCGAGTGGGGTCCACTCCCATGGGTCCCGTCGTCTCGATGTACGTGCACTCCGAGCAACGCAATTTTAATTTCGAACCTTCATAACTTTTGATCAGAGCGTCCGTTTGAGGCGTGCTAGACCTTTTTGAAAATCCCATACGAGAGCGACACAATGACATGGCACTAAACCTTTTCTGAATCTAGGAAGATGGGTTTATAATCGGATCTTCTTTTTTTCGTAGTTTATCCGTTAAGCTGTATTGTGCTTTTTTCACTCGGGATCAATGTTATGACTCTTTCTGACCTTCATTACATCAATTTGTCATGATTCTGACTGAATTGGCTTTAAGTTGGTAAAATAACCATTTTGGCCCTCCAAGGGTTGTCTCCTGTACTGGCACGGTCTTCGACTATTTTTTTGGGTTTGTCTCTGAGGTTGACTTGGTTTCCCAGGGTTGTCTCTGGGGATGATATGATGCTTCGGGGTTGTCTCTGAAGTTGATTTGGCTTCCCAGGGTTGTCTCTAGGGTGAACGCATCTCACAGGGTTGTCGCTAGGGTTGAGTTGGCATCCTGGTTTTGTCGCCGGGGTTGAGTTGGATCTCCCGGTGTTGTCGCTGGGGTTGTTGTACCTCCCGGGTTATGGTCGGGTCTTGACTTGACATGACATCCTGGTGTTATCATCGGGTTTAGTTGGATCTTTCGGTGTTGTCTTCGGGGCTGCTGTACCTCTCGGGTTATGGTCGATGCTTGACTTGACATCCCGTTGTTGTCGCCGGGGTTGAGTTGGATCTCCCGGTGTTGTCGCCAGGGCTGTTGTACCTCCCGAGTTATGGCCGAGGCTTGACTTGACATCCCGATGTTGTCACCGAGGTTAGGTTGGATATCCCAGCGTTGTCGCTGGGGTTGCTGACTTTGGTTTGCACTTTCGGGGTTGTCTTCGAAAGGTAAAAGACGATTTTGTCCTCCTTCAAGGTTAGTAACAGGGATGCAAAAATTTTGAGTGTGTACAGATGCCCCCTCTTTATCATGTTTATGTAATGCAATGGAATGAACATGATAAAGATTGCTAGACACTTGAAATATGATATATATATAAATGTAATGCAATGCATGGTATGATATGCTATGAATGTTAGATGCTTTCGTGGTGTTGGGGCTATCACTGCTTGTTTACGCTATTTTCTGCCGGGGATAACGTCATCCGTGGTAGCCCTTGGTGAATTCTCTTGACACCTACTCTAACATTGGCTTGCAAAGTCTCGACTATCACCAAATCTTTCTCGATGCTACAATGGTTTGAAGCCAATGGTTTATAATGTCCGTTGATAATCATCTTTAGGGAAGATTTTCTTTTGGCTTATGTCATTGGACATTTTTGAACTCGACGTTGGGGTTGTCACCAACATCTTGTGTCTCCAAATCAGCTTTCTGACTTCTCCTCCACTGGGGATGTCTCTCTTTCGCCGAGTTAACTCATTAGGGATTCCCAATGCCTATCCTGATGATAGCTTACATCGGTTTACATCATCGAATCTTTCCCGATGCTTTGTTGGAGTTGTCGCCAATGATTTAGATTGTTGTTCGGTCAATGCCGACGTTCCTGTTGATGCCTACCCGACTAGTAGTTTACACCTGTCTATTGATCTCAACTTGATTCCTACTCGAACGGTAGTTTGCAAAATTGACCGCCACCGAAACTTCTCGATGCCTACTCGAGCAGTAGTTTGCAACGGTCGGTTGAATCACTGATCCTTCTCGGTGTTCCCACTGGGGATTTGTATAACAGATTCCATCATCTGTCATCTGTGGGGATGAGCTTATACACTATTTTGATTACCAGCTTATTCCCGATGCTTCGCTGGAGTTATCGCCAACGATTGATATAGTCATTTAATCTGATCCTCGTTGAAGTATCCTTTAACGGCTTCACCACCGGATTGTTCCCGATGCTTCGCTGGGGTTGTTGCCAACGGCTGATATTGTCATTCAATCTGACCCTCGTTAAAGTATCCTTTAATGGCTTCACCATCAAATCGTTCCCGATGCTTCGCAGGGGTTGTCGTCAACGGCTGATAGTGTCAGACCCTCTGACCTTCACTGAAGTAGCCTTCAACGGCTTCATCATCATATCATTCTCGATGCTTCGCTGGGGTTATCGCCAACGGATGATAGTGTTTGACCCTCTGACCTTCGCTGAAGTAGCCTTCAACGACTTCACCACCGGATCGTTCCTGATGCTTCGCTGGGGTTGTCGCCAATGGCTGATATGTCAGACCTAATAGATCTCGACGTGGGGGTACTCTTTCTGAACAAATTAAACCCTCAGATCAATATGGAAGCCTTGACACATTCAAAACCTACTGTTCACCATGCCGGACCTTCCCGATGCTCTAACAGAGGCAGTTTTCAGTAGTTTTTTTAGCAGCTTTCATTAGTGGTTCCTGAATATCACTTCAAGGTCTTAACCAATGGCTCACATAAAGCTCCTTGCTTCGTCAAGAACTTGCCTCTTATACGTAGGATTTCAGGCTAATATGCTCAATCGCGTAGCAGCTTTTTTCTGAATTTAACTTTTCACCTTCTGTAAACTCCGTTTCCACTCAAACTGGACCTAACTGAAGGGGGTGGGGCCCACCCTAGGGTCCCACAGGTAGGGGTATGGCAGCCACATGTGGGGCTACTTCTCCCTATGATTTATAACTTGGCTTCCGTGGCTTTCAAAACTAATTTTTAAAATTGAAATATAAAGAAAATCCGATTTTCTTCTTCAGATCTACGGAGTTTGGGCATCTTTTTCAGATTTTGTCACCGTACAAACATTCTGCACATCTCTGGTAACGTTTACATCCTTTCTTTTCCAGTTTTGACCGTTAGAATGTTAGATATCACATAGTATGATTTTAAACACAATGTATGGAATAGGCGTGCCTATATGGCTTGATAAAAATTTTCAAACTTAGTAAATATGCATATTTTACTGTATTGAACATTTTGATGTAAATAAATTTGATTTCTGAGACGGTCAATTGACGCCCTTTTTGATCAGTTTACTCATCCTTTTTAAGGCCAAAAGAGCCTGGATTTTCAACTAAAAAATGCACATGGTAATTTAGCTGCCATAGGGAGTTTAATTTTGATTTCTCTTCAAGCATATGAACTATTTTTATTTTTTAGGTAGGTGTGCTACTGAATGGCCACCTTGTCATGCCTATGTGCATGCGGACAGTCCATTTTATAAAGGAGACTGACGAAATTTTTCAAAAGCCAGAGCATTTAATGAACATGCAATTTTAACTCTACTGGAGATTTTGGTTAACTAATGCATGCTTTAGGACTTAAAATGCATAAAGTAATGATTAAATTGAATAAGCCACATGTTTAGGGCTTACCTCACCCTTTCTGAGGTGATTTGAAGACTTTGTCCAGGTTATAGAGCGAGATAGACCCGGTAGTGCTAGCAAGGTCACTTCAGGAGTGAGGCAGAGGAGAGTCTCCGATGTCCCTCAGCCACGTCCAACTCGACCGCCTCGCCCGTTGGCTGAGTCTATGATTCGTCCTATCCGGGCTGAGCCGCCGATTGATGTGGACGATGAGGATGTCTCATTCGTTGATCCTGCCCCAGCTAATGCTCCACGTAGGGAGCTTCTAGCCATTATGGTGCCGATTCAGGAGCTTTTGGGCGATTTGAGACGCCATCCATCGATCTAACTTCATGCCAACGAGGTGACTGAAGTTTTCATTTGTGATTTTCTGTCTTTCTTTCTTTTGCCATTTTAGGGCACATATTTAATCTGGACTAGCAATTTAATGCAGGTTCCCGACTTTACGCAGCCCAGAGGGAACTGGTTTAATGTCCAATCCTTATACCATACCCTGCATCCAGAGTATCGGGCCATTGTCCACACCTGGGGGTTCGAGGCCTTCTTTTCTATTCCTCCCCGTCATTGCCCCTGGGGTTATCTGAGGGCTTTGTCTAAGCACTGGTTCCACCAGACCTAGTCTCTTCATTTGTTGGACTGCGAGATGATGATGATACCTATGGACTGGAGGTTCATCACCGGGATAGAGTTTGCAGGTGAGCTAGTGCCATTGGTGGCTGACATCGCACCGACTGTCGTTCGGTCCCTCTTAAGAGTTTTTGCAATGGCCATCAAGGGTCGGACGGTCCGTTCTGGTCCCTTGAGCGTAGATGTCCAGAGTGGGGCTTTGACTGAGCCTCTGCCTGATGATCAGAGGGTTAGAGATCGCATCCTTCAGCGACTATTTTTTTGTGATCATCAAGGGTTGTTTCCTTGCAGACAACTCGTCGATAGTGTCTTTTGCGCTGGTTAGTGCTACTCGATACTTGGAGCGCCTTAGTAATTTTGATTGGGGTACCTACACCTTTGCCTATTTTCTCTGAGGGACGCACATGCGCTCGGAGGGCGTGACGGAGGCTTGGCTAGGTTTTTACCCATTCCTGCTGGTGAGTACATTTCTCTTGCACATTTCAATTTCCTCATTTGTGTTTGTCAATCTTTATCACTGAGGACTTTGGATATTTGCATTACCAGTTCTGGGCATTTGAGAGGCTCCCTTGCCTATGCCCAACCACTACTTTGGGCTTAGAGACCTATCTGAGGGGACGACGCTGGCATCACTCCACGTTGACGGAGGTTCTTGTAGCCGAGGGATTCACCCACTCCCGCTTATAGTTAGAGCTGTTGACGGTTGATTCAATCTCGTGGGTCCCCTATACCTCAGAATTTCTGACAGTCGGGTTCGAGGATGGCTTTCTGACTAGTCAAGAGTTTGCATTGTCCACTCGTTGGGTTCTATTTTTTATTGAGGGAGGTTGGGAGCTCTACTTGGGAGAGAGCGCTATTCAGAGCGTCACGGGAGATATCTGCATTTCTTTTGTTCCTCCTGCTTGGCATCATTGGCCACTAGCTCATCCACTTACAGACATTCCACTGGTGGGCATAGATGGCTTCACCCTGTCAGAGGGTCCTTCTAGCCAGGAGGCATTTCACAGCTGGTGGAGTCCTCGTACCATTGGGGCCTAAACTCGTGCTACCCAATTTATGGTAGACATAGTTTCAGGGTCTGTTATGAAAATAAACTTGATAGCTTGCCTCCGAGAGCCGATTCATCTATACCAGATTGTAGGATTGACCCAGCGGTTAAAGAGGGCTCATTTCTTCATCAGGCATCTTGGCCGGGGTCCATCTGAAGCAGATTCTTTTGATCCTTCAAGCTCTAGAGCTGGCCCCTCAGCAGGTCCAATTTCTAGTAGCTATGCAGGTGCTTATCCTCCATTATATTGACCAGACATTCCCACTGGTCGAGATTTTGTTACTCAGGAGGAGTTACAGCAGGTCGATAGCTTGGAGACAGATATTCTAGATCTCTTCGGATAGCTTTTCTTACTATATCTTTTGATAGGCCTATGTTAATTATTGGGCGATTGTGCCCCATTTCCCTGTACTTTTTATTTTGTATTTTATGAGCAGACAGGGATGATGCTTGCAGTAGATAGTTTATTCTAGATATGCATGATATTTCCTATCTATTGCATCCTATTTATTATTGTCATTATGCATATATTATGTCATGGATATGCACTTAGACAAGTGAGTTTAGATTTGACCCCTGGATGGTCTCATGATACGGTTATACAGATGTCATCATCCAGAGTCAGCCGTATCAAGCATTCGCCACGATCTTTGGTAGCATCTTCGCTTAGAGTGTGGTATGATAGTCTGCCTCTCACAACCAGAGGGATAATGGACCAAATACTAGGGCACTCTCTAGCCCTTCTAGGTTTTCAAGTTCCACAGGGATTTGTGGATGGCATGTTAGCCTGCTGGATACCCGAGTGCCAGGTTTTCCAGTTTGGGCTTCACGAGTTGACTCCAACATTAGAGGTGTATGAGCGCCTTAAAAGTTTGGCATTGGATCTGCCTTGTTCCTGGACAAGCCATCAGTGACTTGAGGTGACCATTCATGGGTATGACAGGTCTGAGGAGCATGGGTTGTCATTGAAGAGGTTACTGCAGGACTTGTGGTTTCTATGGACTTTTTAATTGATCTCTTTGGTAGGCTGGACAGCTATGAGCGATATTATGGAGATTTCATCATTCCTGCAGACTAGTGGCAGTTTGCACGTGTAGATGTTATGTTGATGTGCATCACGGCTTATTTATACATGCCACTATATATGGACCACTTAGATACCGGCTTGTTGGTAGTGGTTCATGCCCTCAGATAGGGTTGTACAATTCTGCCTATGATATTAGCCAGGACTCTAAGGTTGGTTACTTTCTGCAGTACCCATCCAGGGGGATTTTTTCAGAGGTAGCGCAGTTCTACTGTGTGTATGGTTTATGACGCATTTAAGTCTGATCGACACCTTCAGGCACCATGGGTATTGCCTTACCCATGAGTTAGCCATGTCCTACTACTTCCAGCCAGTGAGTGTTCAGATGCGGCATCATGGTCGGCCTTTCTATCGAAGATCGAGCATCCCTTTTCGATCTTGCCATGCTCAAGGCTTAGCTCCCCTTACAAATTTATCACTTATGCAGTCGGTATGGACTATTATCCCCTAGAGGGTTTGATGGCGGTGACCACCTACCATCCGCTGGCAGACATGGGCCAGTTTGATCAGTTTCAGAGCCTCCATCAGTTTAAAGGAGCTATGGACCAACGGATATCAGCTTCATCTTTTTTGTCAGCTAACTTGATCAGGACTTATGAGTGTTGGACTCACATGGAGAGGGTTGATTTCTCTACTAGCCATTCAGATCGTTCTCCAGAGTATTCAGCAAGGTTGGAGTCCGATATTGCAGTGGTGGCGGCTATCCAGTCAGCTTCGAGTATTGATTCAGATGAGGATGAGCCTATGGAGGATTTTGATTCTCCCACGGAGGATGATTTATTTACTAGGCTTGACAGAGGCTTTAGTTAGTGACCCTCCGATCATCCATACTGGGACATATCTCGCTATTGTTGACTCATTAGCTCGGATGGCTTTCGAGAGAGATCAGACTAGGGTGTTGATGTTAACAGCCCTTTCTAGGAAAGATATAGCTTTTGCTGATAGAGACGAGGCTCGAGCTACTAGGGATGTAGCATTTATTGAGAGAGACGAGGTCCGATCTACCCGAGATGCAGCTCTTGAGGAGAGAGATGAGACTTGATCTACTCGTGATGCAGCTTTTGAGGAGATTAAGGAGGCATTAGTTGCCTAGGATTTTGTATATGTTTAGTGGGGGGAGGCTATAGCTACCCAGGACTGTCTATATTGCAGACAGCACGGCACTCAGATCATATACACACAGTCTGGTTGTAGATATGAGCACTATTATAGATGGTCACAGCAGCACTATGCAGATGACTGTGAATGTTCTTGCTCGTATGGAGACTGAGGGTCATGAGCTTACAGCTGCTCCTCCATCTTCAGAGAGATGCCATGTTGGCACTGCTATCCCGCTTGTCCACGGGTTCATATACTAGCTTTGTTTTTCTTGCACATACTTGATCAGCCATTTTTGTCATGTACAGGACACAGTGTATATATAAAACAATATTATATATCAGATAAATATATTTTTCTTCACTTCCTTGTTGGATATGTATTGTCATTGCTGAGTGATTATCACTTCTTTCATGATTTGATGTTGTTGATGTATCATAAGCTTTTCCTTGATGGATTGACATTGAAGTATCGGAGAATACCTTAGCAGGGCCTATTGACCAGGGAGACTTGATAGTACTTGGGTTTTATAGGGTTTCAGTGTCTTAGGACTAGTTTTTTATTGTTTTTTCTCTGATGGTTACACTGCCCCGTGAATGGCTGCCTACGTACTCTAGGGTGGAGGGAGATCAGGTCATTCGTAGTTCAAGCTTTGTGTGAGAGGTTTGAGAAGTGTCTCTTTTGAGTTTGGTTTGATGGGTTTTTTAAATTTTTTGTTTGGTTTGGAGGGTTTTTTAATTTTTTGTTTGGTTTGATCTCACCAGGAATGGCTGCTTACGTACTCCCGGGTTGAGGGAGATCAGGTCATTCGTAGTTCAGGTTTTACGTGAAAACCAGCACTGATTTGATTAACTAGCAGGACCAGGATGATGGCAGACGGATGTTTCAGACATAGTACCTATTCACGGTATCTATTTTGATAAGTTGGGGAAATTCGTTCCCATCTATTTCTTGCAATCTGATAGCTCCTCTTGTCAACATTTCTTTGACAACGAAGGGGCCTTCCCAATTTGGGGCTAATTTTCCTTCGGCTTCGTCTTAATTGGCTAGAACTTTCTTTAATACCAGGTCATTTTCATTTGAATTTTTGGAGCTGGAGTTTCTTATTATATGATAGAGCAATCCTTTGCTCATATAACTTGCCTGTGAAAAAATGGTTGTAGCCCTCTTTTCATTTATCAGGGACAGCTGGTAGTACCGCTCTTGCAACCACTGATATTCTCCTATCTGAGCGTCTATTAACACTCTCAGGGACTCCATTTCTACTTCTATGGGAAGGACTGCTTCCATACCATAGACCAATGTGTAGGGAGTAGCCCCAGTAGAAGTATGCATTGACATCCTGTATGTTAACAGAGTCAGAGGTAATAGGTCAGGCCATCCTTTGTGATTAGCGAACATTATCTGCATAATCTTCTTGATATTTTTATTGGCCGCTTCAACAGCACCATTCATCTTGGGCCGATAGATGATGGAATTGAGATGCTTGATATGGAATTTGCTGCATAACTCTCTCATCATATGATTGTTTAGGTTCTTGGCGTTTTCTGAGATGATCACCTCCGGTTGTCCATATCGACAGACGACATTGTTTCTGATGAAACCAATGATTATCTCCTTGGTGACTTTGGGAAAAGAGGCCGCTTCAACCAACTTGGTGAAGTAATCGATCATGGTGAAGATGAATCGATGACCATTGCTGGCTTTAGGTTCTATTGGCCCGATCACGTCCATTACCCACATGGAGAAAGGCCATGGAAAACTCATATTATGCATCTCATTTGGAGGAATGTGGATGGCATTTCCATGGACTTGGCATTGGTAACATCTCCTGATGTGATCATCACAGTCAGCTTTGAGAGAGTTCCAGTAATGACCTGTTCTCAATATCTTCTTGGCCAACAAATGACCACTCATGTGTGGACCATAGACTCCACCGTGTACTTCATCCATCAGTCTCTAGGCTTTATCTTTATCGAGACATCTTAAGAGGCCTATCCCAGCATCCCTCTTATAGAGTGCATCTCCAAATAGAACTTCATAGTCATCTTGTGAATCCGCTTTCGTCTAGCTTGGTTTGCCCCAGCAGGTGTAAATCCATCTCAAAGATACTCTTTTATGTCTTAGTACTAAGGCTGCTTGATAGGAGGTATTTCATCTGATACTTCTCTAATGTAATTCCCATATGTTGGGGCCTTTTGGCTGGTAACTTTGATGTCAGGAATTCCCCTCCTACCAGATATGTGTATCAGGGAAGCCAACGTTGCCAATGCATCAGCAAAGTCGTTCCTACCTCGAGGGATGTGGATGAAGGTTATTTCTTCAAAATCCAAGGATATGTTGACAACCTGCCGGTGATAGGGTAACAAATGGAATTCTTTGGTGTGATACTCCCCGGTGGTTTGTCTGATAACCAACTCAGAATCCCTAAAGACTAGTAGATGTTGTATACCCATGGACTGGGCTAGTTTCAACCCTATTATGCAGCCTTCATACTCAGCTGTGTTGTTGGTGTTAACAAACTGTAACTTAGTAGCCACAGGATACTGTTCTCCTGTACCAGAGACAAAGACTGCCTCAGCTCCAGCACCTTCCATGTTCATCACTCCATCAAAATACATTTTCTAGGGTTGGACTGTATTCTCTTGTCAGATTTATTGAATTGCCATGATCCCATCATCCGGGAAATAATTTCCAAAGGTTCGAAATCCCCTGACGGTGCCTCGGCTAGTTGATTTGCAATGTCCTAACCTTTGATGGATTTCTAAGTTACGTAGACAATGTCGAATTGTTGGAGGATCAACTGCCATTTGGACAATTGATAATTCAACATTGGCTTGTTGAATACGTACTTCAGTGGATCCATACGGGATATGAGATAGGTCGTGTGTCCATGCAAATAGTGTTGTAATCTCATGGAGGCCCATGCTAATGCACAATATGTCTTCTCAATCAGAGTGTACTTCTGTTCACTACTGCTGAATCGTTTACTGATGTAGTAGATAGCTCTCTCCTTGCTATTATCATCTTTCTGTCCCAGCATATAGCCCATTGTGTTGGCGTTAATAGACAGGTACATAAATAGGGGAACATCATCCCTTGGGGGTACCAAGATAGGTGCTTCGATCAACTGCTTCTTGATGGCAAGGAAGGCTTTTTGGCAATCCTCATTCCATTTCGTTGAGGAATTCTTCCTTAGTAGCTTGAAAATAGGTTCACAAGTTGTCGTGAACTAGGAAATGAACCTGCTTATAAAATTGATTCTTCCCAGGAATCCCCGTATTTCCTTCTTTGTTCGGGGCACGGGCATCTCTGTGATGGCTTTAATCTTGGCGGGATCTAGCTCAATACCTCTATTGCTCACCAAAAATTCTAACAAATTGCCCGATTTGACACCAAAAGCACATTTGGCTGGATTCAGCTTGAGGTTATACTTACGCAACCTGTTAAACAAATTTTTTTAAGATGGCTGATGTGATTGTCCTCCTTACGGGATTTGACGATGATGTCTTCCACATAATCCTCTATCTCATTATACATTATGTCGTGAAAAAGGGCCATCATGGCTCACTGATACGTGGCACCGGCATTGATAAGGCCGAAGGACAATCATCTGTAACAGAAGGTTCCCCAAGGAGTAATGAAGGCTGTCTTTTCCCTGTCCTCTTCAGCGACCATGATTTGAAGGTATCCAGCAAAGTAATCCACAAAAGAATACATACCATACTTGATAGTAGTGTGCATACAAGCCAATCATGTATGATGATAAAGCACATACTTTGTAAACAATCTTATTTATTTATAAATAAAATATTCATTTATTAAAGGCATTTAATTATCTACATGGTGCTGTTTTTATAATATGTAAATAACCCATAGTTTTAAGCAATGCTTTTAGAATCATGATGTTGATCATGCTAATGAGATCTAAATTCTTAGAAAGCTTTAAAACTAAAATAGTTCTCAATCGTGGGATTACTAAAAAGGGGATTAGTAAATTCGGATAGATTGGTGCATATGTTGCTTGCTCATTGGATGAGGATGATTGATCTCATGATCATTTGTGTGGAGACACTAAAGAAAGTATGTAGGTGCTTATTGGAGAATAAGTTCACTGAACGTGACTCGCTATGGAATACCTAATGGAGTTTTACTCGCCTGTCAATAGGAATTCCTAATGTGATAGTAGTACAAGTGATCCTTGGACTTGAGATCATCATAGTATCTTGTATGTAATGAATTATACTTTGACTTATTCCTTAAAGTCCTTTAGGGTATATAAAAGGGTATGCTTGGGTATAATGAGTTACATATGGAGATAATGAATGATCAATAAAGAATCTACCACCTCTAGTAAAAGAGGAGATATGTCCTATGTGATTCGTTAAATGACAACCCAGGAATCCTTGGCCAAGGTAAAATGAAATTAGAAAGGAGTTTCTAATTTGCATTATTTGGAGTTGTGCATTTTCTAATCGAAATACATATAATTAAAGAAAATAAGACTTGACAGTAAATTCATGTCTTATATTTAATTGGAATATTGTATGGTGGAAGGATTGAAATGTATGGTAACTATTTACTCACAAGTTCTTTTATGATTAATGTTGAAATCTATATTATCTGGAAAGTCGTTGATCGCTAGGGAGGCTTATCCCTATTGTAGAATAAATATTATTTATTTAAATAGATTATTAGTTTAATTTATTTATTTAAATAAGATTAGAATTGTTCTAATTGATTTATTCACAACCGGTTTAATATAGAGAACCTAAAGGGTCACACCATAAAAGGAAGAATATTCTATCTCTCTCCTATGTACTTTCCCTTGACTGCTGATCAAGGTTTCTATTTAAATTAAATAGTTTAATGTAATAGAAATAGTTAGAATTATCTTGAAGAAATTGGAGACCAAGGAGCAAGGAGCGCGTGAAGACTCGTTTGTATGGAGCCCAGGTTTAAATGTAATAGTTATATTTAAATTTAAATTCTTGCACTCCTAGGTTTGACCTTTTGGTTCACTTGGTGGCTCTAGTGAACCAAACTAGAATAAAAGTCCATAATCAATCCGGGTAGAATATAGTATTCTATATTGCATGCTAAATATTATATATATTATATTTTATGCAAACATGCTTAGCATGTTTAATAAAATAACGCGTATTTTATATATATATGTGCATGCGCGCTAAACAAGATGAGACAAATAATAACAAACCCCTCAAAGAAATAATATTAAGTCCGAAGCGTTCAAATGATATTTGGAATATCGAACGTCGCCTTCTAGCATGGTAAATTAATAGAGTATTAAATATTTAATATGAGCTTGTTGTGCTATCCACAAGGCGAGTATTGCATATTTAAGATGTTAATTAATCACATTTGATGCTTATCAAGAAAATTGAACGATCTAGTCTTGTTGTACTATCCACAAGGACTAACATTTTTCTTTTTTGAATTTATGGAAGTGCTAGGCTGGACTTAACTTAAATCATTTTAGTTCGGATGTGCACACACTTGACCATTATGATTTAAGAGGCAAAATAAAAGGAGTTATATAGTGATGTAATTGACAAGAGTTGTCTACCTATTTATTTGTATATCGCTTGTTGTGCTATCCACAAGGTTATATACATTTGAAATGGGATCCTTATTCTCACTAGCAAATCTTTAATTAGATGTTGCCGAATTATATAAGTGAGGGTAATATAGTTTGATAAAAATAGTGGGAGATACCAATTTAAAATAAAGACCTAAATTTATTTTGGTATGCAAAATTAATAAAATGAATGTTTGCTAAAATGTTATTTTTCACATGCAGAATTTTAAAAATGTCAAAATCACTAATTTCACTGCGAAGCATACTTGATGCTAATAAGCTTACCGGGCCGAATTATACGGATTGGCTAAGAAATCTGAGAATAGTTCTCACTGCTGAAAAGATTTCTTATGTCCTAAACTCACCTGTCCCTGGAACTGTTCCAGAAACAGCCTCTGAGGAAGAGATTGCCACCATTGTAAAGTGGCAAGATGATGCATCTGTGGCTCAATGCATCATGCTCGCATCCATGAATAATGAGCTTCAGCGTCAGTACGAAAACATGGATGCTCCTACTATATTGATTCACCTCAAGGAGTTGTATGGTGAACAAAGTAGGACTGTTAGATATGAGATATCTAAAGAGCTCTTCCGATCTCGGATGACCAAGGGCAAAGTGAACATAAAGGAACAAAAGAAATCTGATCCAGCTAGCAAAGGAATGTGCTTCCATTGCAACGAGTCGGGTCATTGGAAGAGGAACTACAAGAAGTTTCTGGCAAAGAAGAAGCTTGGAGAAGCTTCGACTTCCAATCAAGGTTTGTTCATGATTGAAATTAATTTTTCAGAAAGTCAAAATTCTACTTGGGTATTGGATACCGGCTGTGGTTCTCACATATGTAATAATGTGAAGGTACTGGTCAGAAATAGAAAGCTGAGCAATAATGAGGTCATCCTACGAGTGGGGAATGGAGCAAAGGTTGCTGCATTAGCTGTAGGGACTTATTGTTTAGTAATGCCTTCGGGAAAGTCCATTTATCTTAATAATTGTTATTATGTTCCGAATATTATTAAAAACATTATTTCAATTTCTGTATTGGATATGGAAGGATTTAACGTTGTTATAAAGAACAATAGTTGTTCTATTTATAAAGACGATGTTTTATATGGTATTGGAAATTTGTGAAATGGACTTTATACACTTGACTTACAAGAAAATATTTTTCAAATTGAATAAACTAAGAAAAGGAAAAGAGATGATATTAATTATACTTACATGTGGCACTGTAGACTCAGTCATATTAATGAAACAAGATTATCCAAGTTGCATAAAGATGGGCTCCTTGAGTTATCTGATTATGAATCATATCCAACTTGTGAATCTTGTTTCATGGGTAAAATGACTAAATCTCCTTTTAGTGGAAAAGGAGAAAGAGTTACAGAGTTGTTGGCATTGATTCACACAGACGTTTGTAGACCTATGACAACAAGTGCACGGGGTGGGTATTCTTATTTTATTACTTTCACTGATGATCACTCAAGATTTGGATATGTGTATTTAATGAAATACAAGTCAGAATCATTTGAAAAGTTCAAAGAGTTCAGAAGTGAAGTAGAGAAACAAACGGGCAAGAGTATAAAGATACTTCAATCAGATCGAGGTGGAGATTACTTAAGCGGTGAGTTTCTCAATTGTCTCAAAGAAAATGGTATAACATCACAATGGACTCCTCCAGGTACACCACAGTTAAATGGAGTATCTGAAAGGAGAAATCAAACACTGTTGGACATGGTTCGATCCATGATGAGTTTTACCGACCTTCCAATTTCTTTCTGGGGATATGCCCTAGAAACGGCTGCATACCTACTTAATAAGGTACCTACCAAATCCGCCCCAAAGACTCCATATGAGATTTGGAAGGGGAGGAAACCAAATCTTAAGCATGTTAAGACTTGGGGTTGCCCAGCTTATGTCAAAAAGTTTGAAAATGATAAGCTACAAACTAAATCCGATAAGAATAGATTTGTGGGATACCCTAAAGAAACTTTAGGGTATTATTTCTATCATTCAACTGATCAAAAGGTGTTTATTGCAAAACATGCTGCCTTCTTGGAAAAGGAGTTTATCCATGAAGGGGTCAGTGGGAGTAAGATATATCTTGAAGAAGTTCAAGAACCACAAATTATCACGGATCAAAGTCAGGTACCTGACCAAGTAGAAGAACCTACTATACTACACCATGTTCATAAATTTGGAAGAGTACCGAAGATACTTGAGAGGTATGGATTCGGTATAGAGGATGATGATGAGGTACACATCATGAATGATGATGATCCATTGAATTACGAACAGGCTATGAGTAATAAAGACTCAGGAAAATGGCTTGAAGCCATGAAATCCGAAATGGACTCCATGTATGAAAACAAAGTATGGACTTTGGTTTCACCACCTGAAGGCATTAAGCCTATTGGGTGTAAATGGGTCTTTAAAAGAAAGACTGGAGCGGACGGTAAGGTAGAGACCTATAAGGCCCGACTGGTTGCAAAAGGTTTTAAACAAAGACAAGGAGTTGACTATGATGAAACCTTTTCACCAGTAGTTATGCTCAAGTCCATTCGGATTTTGCTTGCGATTGCAGCTTATAACGACCATGAGATCTGGCAGATGGACGTGAAAACGGCCTTCCTCAATGGAAAACATGAGGAGGATGTGTATATGACACAGCCAAAGGGATTTGTTTCAAAGGTTGGAACAAATCAAGTCTGTAAGCTGCAACGATCCATTTATGGATTGAAGCAAGCTTCTCGTAGATGGAACATTCGTTTTGATGAGACAATCAAAGAGTTTGATTTTAACAAAAACGACGATGAACCATGTGTGTACAAGAAGGTTAGTGGGAGCGCAATTTCATTCCTTGTATTATATGTTGATGATATATTACTGATAGGGAATGACATTCCTATGCTACAATCGAATAAAATCTGGTTATCTAAACACTTCTCCATGAAGGACTTGGGAGAAGCATCCTATATTTTGGGGATAAAGATCTATAGAGATAGATCTAAAAGGATGCTTGGTTTATCCCAAGGAACGTACATTGATGCAATGCTAAAGAGATTTAGCATGGAAGATTCCAAAAGAGGTCTCATGCCGATGAGCCATGGAATACATCTCTCCAAGAAACAGGCCCCAAAGACACCTGAGGAGAGAGACCGTATGAGTAAGATACCTTATGCTTCTGCAATTGGATCTATCATGTACGGTATGATATGTACTAGACCGGATGTTGCGCATGCACTTAGTGTAACAAGCAGATACTAGTCAAATCCAGGAGAAGAGCACTGGAAGGCAGTGAAGAATATCCTAAAATACTTGAGAAGGACTAAGGATATTTTTCTTGTCTACGGTGGGTCTGAATTAAAACTCGAGGGCTTCACAGACTCAAGTTTTCAAACGGACCAAGATGACAGTAAATCTGTTTTGGGGTATGTTTTTACCTTGAACGGAGGCGCATTGAGTTGGAAGAGTTCCAAGCAGCAAACAGTTGCTGATTCAGTGACAGAGGCAGAGTATATAGCTGCAAGTGAAGCTGCAAAGGAAGCTGTTTGGATGCAGAAGTTCATAACTGAACTTGGTGTGGTTCCTAGCATTGGAGAAGCAGTTCCCGTTTACTGTGACAACACAGGAGCAGTTGCACAGGCTAAGGAACCGAGGTCTCATCAGAAATCTAAACACGTGTTGCGGCGATTTCACTTGATCAAAGAGATCATTGAAAGAGGAGACGTCACCTTGGAGTGTGTAGACTCTCAAGACAACATTGCAGATCCATTTACTAAAGCTTTAACACAACAGCAGTTTGATCGTCACTTAGAGAAGATGGGTATGAGATACCATGGCGATTGGCTTTAGTGCAAGTGGGAGATTGATAGTAGTGTGCATACAAGCCAATCATGTATGATGATAAAGCACATACTTTATAAACAATCTTATTTATTTATAAATAAAATATTCATTTATTAAAGGCATTTAATTATCTACATGGTGCTGTTTTTATAATATGTAAATAACCCATAGTTTTAAGCAATGCTTTTAGAATCATGATGTTGATCATGCTAATGAGATCTAAATTCTTAGAAAGCTTTAAAACTAAAATAGTTCTGAATCGTGGGATTACTAAAAAGGGGATTAGTACATCCGGATAGATTGGTACATATGTTGCTTGCTCATTGGATGAGGATGATTGATCTTATGATCATTTGTGTGGAGACACTAAAGCAAGTATGTAGCTGCTTATTGGAGAATAAGTTCACTGAACGTGACTCGCTATGGAATACCTAATGGAGTTTTACTCGCCTGTCAATAGGAATTCCTAATGTGATAGTAGTACAAGTGATCCTTGGACTTGAGATCATCATAGTATCTTGTATGTAATGAATTATACTTTGACTTATTCCTTAAAGTCCTTTAGGGTATATAAAAGGGTATGCTTGGGTATAATGAGTTACATATGGAGATAATGAATGATCAATAAAGAATCTACCACCTCTAGTAAAAGAGAGGATATGTCCTATGTGATTCGTTAAATGACAACCCAGGAATCCTTGGCCAAGGTAAAATGAAATTAGAAAGGAGTTTCTAATTTGCATTATTTGGAGTTGTGCATTTTCTAATCGAAATACATATAATTAAATAAAATAAGACTTGACAGTAAATTCATGTCTTATATTTAATTGGGACATTGTATGGTGGAAGGATTGAATTGTATGGTAACTATTTACTCACAAGTTCTTTTATGATTAATGTTGAAATTTATATTATCTAGAAAGTCGTTGATCGCTATGGAGGCTTATTCCTATTGTAGAATAAATATTATTTATTTAAATAGATTATTAGTTTAATTTATTTATTTAAATAAGATTAGAATTGTTCTAATTGATTTATTCACAACCGGTTTAATATAGAGAACCTAAAGGGTCACACCATAAAAGGAAGAATAATTATTTAAGAAGGTAATGGCATAATCGTAATAATGCATTAAGTGTAATTAATTTAATCTATAGTGATAGAATAAATTAAATAGCTTAATGTTTATTATTTAATATTTTAAAAATATTAAATATAAATTAATAAGAGGAGTCTTATTAATATTATTACAATTATTATTATTTTAATTTCTAAAGGAGTTTAGAATTAATTTAATATTAGTACTCTCATTTATTCCTAATAAGATTAGGAGACAAATTAATTAAATGAATTTAATTAATTATTCCCCATGTGGTGGGAAGCCTAAATTAATTAAAGGAGATTAATTAATTAAAAGAAATCCCATGTCTAATTGGATTAAAAGGGTTGACCAATATCTATGTAAGAGGAGTCTTATAATAGATATCAGTTGAGGCAATTCCAATTGTTGGAGAGTACTCCTTTTCTATAGAGGATAGAAAACTAAGCCAACCACCATCCTTCTTGATAATTCATCTTCTTTGGTGGATCACCTCTAGAGGCCAAACACTTGGGTGGCTAACGTTGATCAAAGGAAGGAATCTAACCCGAAAATTCAAGGAGATCACGAAGAACAAGGAGTTGAACTCGTACCTGTGGAAGCTTCGTTTTACAAGGGTATGATTCCATAACTTCTTATTTATCGTTTTAAATTAATAATTTGCATAAAGGATGATCCGGGTAATGGTTTTGTAGAAATTTTTTTAAACTCTGATATACCATGCTTCCGCTAATTTTTGTAATTTGATTGCATCACGATTTCGTACAAACCCAACAATACTTTGTTATATTTTCTATTAGGATGTAGATGAAAGGTATCGGGAAATTATCTTTGAGATAAGCTTTGTTCAAATCTTGGTAATCCACGCATACTCGTACCTTCCCTTCAGGCTTAGGCACGTGAACTATGTTTGACAGTCACTTCGGGTATGCTGATACCATGATGAAGCCGGCTTTGAATTGTTTGACAACCTCTTCTTTGACTTTCAGACTCTATTCAGGTTTTAATCGCCTGAGCTTTTGCTTGACTGGCTTGAATTCATCTTTGATGGGGAGTCGATGGATGATAATGTCAGTATACAAGCCAATCATGTCTTCATGCAACCATGCAAACACATCCTGGAACTATGTTAAGATTCCAATCTGGTCTATTTTTTGGTCTTTGGTGAGGTCTAGGCCTAACTGGATTTCTTTGAGTTTTTTGGAAGTTTCGATATTGACAATGGTGGTTTGATCAAGGTTTGGTTTGGGTTTATCTTCGACCCATTCTTTAATTTCCTCGGGCACCTCATAGTCATCTACCTCCTCTTGATCAATTTCCATCAAGTCGAAGCTCAGTTCTACATCAAAGTTGTAGTCACTGTGACAGGTTGGCATCTCCTCAATAGGGACAAACAAATCCAATTCTGGAGTCCTAAAAACAAAATGCTTTCGCTTTAATATATGAAACTGTTTAAACATACAAAGCATTTAGCAAAAGCATGACAAAAGTTATTGCTATAGCTGTGCAACCAAAATAAGCAGTAAATGAAACTATGTTTCAGGGCAGATGAACTTTCTCCCATTTTACCCTTTTTGAACGAAGCATAGGGTGCTGCTCCAATTGTCCAATGGAATATCCTTATGAATAGGGAGGATACAAGATTTGTGGTCGCCTGCCTCATCTCTGATGACGACTGAGACATCCTTTATATCCGAACCAGGGTTCTTCTTTGAACTGCCACCCTTCCCCTTCTTGATGCGAGAAATTTGGATCTGATCTTCCTCATCACTATCTAGGATATCATCGTTCATACCCTCGTAGTGCATCAGATAATACATGTTAGCAAATGGGTCTCGTCCTTCGTGCAGGAACTTTTATTTCCCTTTTTGCTTTCCCCCTCAATCCCTGGGCCTCTTCTCTCACTTATTGGTTTGATTGGAGGAAACAACATGCCTGATACAATAGCAGGAATCTTCCTCATTGGTTTTACAAACCCTGCATCAGTGAGGTTTGACAGTAGAATCGTGGAAGCAAACACTTTTGGATGCTTGTGTGGATTCCGGTGGTTTGACCCGGATGAATAGCCTAATCCTACTTTCCCTTACTGGCTTGGGATTTTCACCAGACTCTTGATACCTTGCGGATTTTTTCCTAACCCTTCTCCAGGGCAGAAACCCAAAGATACTATATCCTGACCAACCGTCATTACTTCAGGGGAAACTTTTGGTTTCAATGCTGGTGCCCCAACAGGTAGGTATTGAGTATTGCTTACCTCCAAAGCTTGAAAGCTAGCAGGTTCAACCCCTTCATCCAAACTGATCATCGGCATGTTTCCCTATATACAGACGGGGTATTCTGGTTTGGTATTTACCGTGATCAGGTTGCCATTAATAATGTACTTGAGCTGCTGATGGAGGGTGGATGGAACTGCTCCTGCCATATGGATCCATGGCCTTCCCAGTAAAAAGTTGTATCCAGTGGTAACGTTGAGTACCCGGAAGGATACATAGAACGTATGGGGACCAATTTCCAATGGAAGCTCAATCTCCCCCATAGATCCATCGAAAGCCTGAATAACTACATGACTGGTACGGATCCGGTTTGGGTTAATCTTCATTCTCTCCAATGTATCGTAGGGACAGATGTTCAGGGACGATCCTCTATCTATCAGCACCCCTCCAATCACATATCCTGAGGACATCACTGCTATGTGCAGTGACTTACATTGGCCCGTCCCTTCTGTGGGTATATCATCGTCCCTTCTGTGGGTATATCATCCAGAAAACATTATTTCCTGATTCCATACTGTGGGAATAAAGACTGCTTCTTCATCGGGATAACCACAATCCTGATTACCCTTTATCAGTTCACCACTTTAAATCAGGTTCTGAATCAGGTGACGAAGTCCCCAACCATCCTCGGTATCATGCCCGGGAGCATTAGAATGATAATGACAGATCTTGTCATGCTTGAATTTTCTGGATCGAGGGTTCACCGGGGGTAACAAATCTGTAACCATCCCCTCATTGATCAGCATTTGGAGGATTTCCTTCATCGACTGGATCAAATTAGTGAAGTTCCTCTTGAAGGCAAATTCCCTATTAACTTGAAACTTCTCTTCCTTGGCCACCTTGTCATCTCAGGGTTCATGCTCATGAAATTGGTAATGATCCGTCATAGCAATGGGGCTAATTTTTGGTGTAGGAGGACTTACTTCACGCTGGTTGGTCTGATTGATCAACTGCCTGGTTATCTGATGTTGATACACGACCAGCTCCGCTAACTGTCCGATCTGTTCCTTGATGGACTTGATTTTTTGTTCCATCAGGAACTGCATTTCTGAGATTCCCAACTGTCAGGGCTATTAGTACTTGATTGAGTTGACTCTCCAACATCCAGGAGGTATTTGGATCCTTCTCCATTTTTTGTGTTAATCATATTGACATTCTCCTCTTTGTGTTGAGGGAGGGGATTATTTTGCACATGCGGTTGCTCTGGTTTGGTCACCAAAATCTCTCCGTTGTCTATCAGATCTTGGATTTTGTGCTTGAGAGACCAACAGTCTTGTGTGTCATGGCTTGGGGATCCAGAATTATTGATAGTAGTGTGCATACAAGTCAATCATGTATGATGATAAAGCACATAATTTGTAAACAATCTTATTTATTTATTATAAAAATATTATCTACATGGTGCTGTTTTAATAATACGTAAATAATCCATAGTTTTAAGCAATGCTTTTAGAATCATGATGATGATCATGCTAATGAGATCTAAATTCTTAAAAAGGCTTAAAACTAAAATAGTTTCCAATCGTGGGATTACTGAAAAGGGGATTAGTAAATCCGGATAGATTGGTACATATGTTGCTTGCTCATTGGATGAGGATGACTGAAGTCATGGTCATTTGTGTGGAGACACTAAAGCAAGTATGTAGGTGCTTATTGGAGAATAAGTTCACTGAACGTGACTTGCTATGGAATACCTAATGGAGTTTTACTCGCCTATCAATAGAAATTCCTAATGTGATAGTAGTACAAGTGATCCTTGGACTTGAGATCATCATAGTATCTTGTATGTAATGAATTATATTTTGACTTATTCTTTAAGGCCCTTTAGGGTATAGAAAGGGTATGCTTGGGTATAATGAGTTACATATGGAGATAATGTATGATCAATAAAGAATCTACCACCTCTAGTAAAAGAGGAGATATGTCCTATGTGATTCGTTAAATGGCAACCCATGAATCCTTGGCCAAGGTGGAATGAAATTAGAAAGAAGTTTCTAATTTGCATTATTTGGAGTTGTGCATTTTCTAATTGGAATACATATAATTAAATAAAATAAGACTCGACAGTAAATCTATGTCTTATATTTAATTAGGACATTGTATGGTGGAAGGATTGAATTGTACAGTAACTATTAACTAAAGGTTCTTTTATGATTATTGTTGAAATCTATATTATCTGGAAAGTCGTTGATCACTAGGGAGGCTTATCCCTATTGTGGAGTAAATATTATTTATTTAAATAGATTATTAGTTTAATTTATTTATTTAAATAAGATTAGAATTGTTCTAATTGATTTATTCACAACCGGTTTAATATGGAGAACCTAAAGGGTCGCAACATAAAGGAAAGAAGAATTATTTAAGAAGAAAATGGCACAATTGTAATAATGCATTAAGTGTAATTAATTTAATCTATGGTGATAGAATAAATTAAATAACTTAAATATTTATTATTTAATATTTTAGAAATATTTATTATTTAATATTTAAATATAAATTAATAAGAGGAGTCTTATTAATATTAATATTATTATTATTTTAATTCTAAAAGTGTTTAGGAAATAATTTAATATTAGTACTCACACTCAATCCTAATGAGATTAGGAGGCAAATTAATTAAAGAGTTTAATTAATCCCAATATGATTGGGAAGCCAAGTTAATTAAAAGTGTTTAATTAATTAATTAATTAAAACCCTATTCTAATTAGATTAGTAGGGTTAACCTAATATCTATATAAGGGAGTCTTATATCAGATACAAGGTACGTGAGTTTTTTTAAGAGTTGGGAGTACACATATTCTATACAGATAGAAAACAAGGGTTAAGCCAACAACCCATCTTCCAGAGTTCTTCATCTTCCTTGGTGGATCACCTCTAGAGGCCAAACATTTGGATGGCTGACATTGATCAAAGGAAGGAGCCACAACAGGATATTCAAGGAGATTCAAGGAGAGCAAGGAGTAAAACTCGTACCTGTGGAAGCTAGATTCTACGAGGGTATGATTCTTATCTTCTTACTTTTCTGTTATTGATAATTGAGCATAAAGCATGATCATGGTATGGGTTTGTATAAAAAATTTAAAACCTATGTTTCGCGCTTCTGCCCTTATTTATGTGATTTGATTGCATGATTGCGTTACGTATAAACCCAACAGTGGTATCAGAGCCTAACTTTGTGCTAATTATCAATTTTATGATTCCATGTATAAATTGATGTGAGATTGGATCGAATTTTCTGGACAAAAATCGTTTTCTGCAGATTCTATGACGAACAGCGCAGCTGCGCCGTTGCCCAGTTCATTTTGGGTGCAGCTGCGCCGTTCTGCAAAATCCGGCTATTCAGGCTAACAGCGTAACTGCGTCGTTGCCCAATTCATTCTGGCGCAGCTTCGCCAGTCCCTGGACAGAACCTGAAATTTTGATTTTCATTAATTAAGTAAACTGTTTATTTAATTAATAAAGGTTTAAATTAAAGTTATTTATTTTATCTGAAATTTGATTTCAGATTGCTAAAATTAAAGGAGTTTAATTTGGATTTATTTTTGATTAAAATAAAAGAGTTTATTTTGTTTCAAAAATAAAATTTAGCAAAACTTTGTCCATTAAATGACATCGATCTATACATAGAATGGCTTTATTATTCATGAGATGAATGGTTTATTTATTGATGCATATGTTGATGTGTATGATAATAAATGGGGTTGATTATGGACTATGACCAATGTGATTGAATTTTATTTTGGATGAATGCATGAATGAATGAGTTTTATTAAATGGGGTCTGCGTACCTCGCCTTCTATGGTTTTATTTATTCTCGATGTAAATTCTATCTCCCTCCTATGTACTTTCCGTTGACTGTTGATCAAAGTTTCTATTTTTTTAAATAGTTAATGTAATAGAGATACTTAGAATTATCTTGAAGAAATTAGAGACCAAGGAGCAAGGAGCGCGTGAAGATCCGTTTGTATGGAGCCCGGGTTTTAAATGTAATAGTTGCATTTAAATTTAAATTCTTGCACTCCTAGGTTTGACCTTTTGGTTCACTTGGTGGCTCTTATGAACCAAACAAAAATAAAAGTCTATAATCAATCCGAGTAGAATATATTATTCTATATGTGCATGTTATATATTATATATTATATTTTATTCAAATAAAATGACGCGTATTTTATATATATATATGTGTATGCATACTAAACAAGATGAGACAAATAATAACAAACCCCTCAAGGAAATTATATTAAGTCCAAAGCGTTCAAATAATATTTGGAATATCGAACGTCGCCTTCTAGCATGATAAATTAATAGAGTATTAAATATTTAATATGAGCTTGGTGTACTATCCACAAGGCGAGTATTGCGTATTTACAATATTAATTAATCACATTTGATGTTTATCAAGAAAATTGAATGATCTAGTCTTGTTGTGCTATCCACAAGGACGAACATTTTTCTTTTTTGAATTTATGGAAGTGCTAGGCTGGACTTAACTTAAATCATTTTAGTTCGGATGTGCACACACTTGACCATTATGATTTAAGAGGAAAAATAAAAGGAGTTACATGGCGATGTAATTGACAAGAGTTGTCTACCTATTTATTTGTATATCGCTTGTGGTGTTATCCACAAGGTTATATACATTTGAAATAAGATCCTTATTCTCACTAGCAAATCTTTAATTAGATGTTGCCGAACTATATAAGTGAGGGTAATATAGTTTGATAAAAATAGTGGGAGATACCAATTTAAAATAAAGACCTAAATTTTTTTGGTATGCATAATTAATAAAATGAATGTTTGCTAAAATGTTGTCTTTTCACATGCAGAATTTAAAAATATCAAAATCACTAATCTCACTATGAAGCATACTTGATGCAAATAAGCTTACTGGGCCGAATTATACGGACTGGCTAAGAAATCTGAGAATAGTTCTCACTGCTGAAAAGGTTTCTTATGTCCTAAATTCACCTATCCCTAAAACTAATTCAAATATAGCCTCTGAGGAAGAGATTGCCACATTTACAAAGTGGCAAGATGATGCATCTGTGGCTCAATGCATCATACTCACATCCATGACTAACGAGCTTCAGCGTCAGAATGAAAACATGGATGCTCCTACTATGTTGCTTCACCTCAAGGAGTTGTATGGTGAACAGAGTAGGACTGCTAGATATGAGATATCTAAGGAGCTCTTTCGATCTCGGATGATCGAGGGCACAGTCGTCGAGACTCATGTCCTTAGGGTGATCAATCTGATTGAGCACCTTGGACAGCTTGGGTTCGTCATGGATAGGGAGTTGAGTCAAGACTTGGTCTTGCAGACACTCCCTGAGACCTTCTCACAGTTTGTGGTAAATTTCCACATGAATAAGCTAGATGTCAGCTTGCCTGAGCTGCTTAACATGTTGAAAACTGCAGAAAGTCACTTCCCATCCAAGAAGAACCATGTCTTGATGGTGGATTCTTCCAACAAAAGGAAGAGGCCCAATGTATCTTCTGAAAAGAAGAAATCCAAGAAGGCTAAGGAAAGGGGAAAGAAAAAGAGCAAAAGAAACCTGATCCAACAGGCAAAGGAATGTGCTTCCATTGCAACTAGCCGGTACATTGGAAAAGGAACTGCAAGAAGTTTCTAGCAGAGAAGAAGCTTGGAGAAGCTTCGACTTCCAATCAAGGTTTGTTTATGATTGAAATTAAGTTTTCTAAAAGTCATAATTCTACTTGGGTATTGGATACCGGCTGTGGTTCTCACATATACAATACTCTGCAGGGACTGGTCAGAAGTAGAAAGCTGAGCAATGATGAGGTCATCCTACAAGTGGGGATTGGAGCAAAGGTTGCTGCATTAACTGTAGAGACTTATTGTTTAGCAATGCCTTCGGGCAAGTCCATTTATCTTAATAATTGTTATTATGTTCCGAATATTATTAAAAATATTATTTCAATTTATATATTAGATATGGAAGGATTTAACGTTATTATAAAGAACAATGGTTGTTCCATTTATAAAGACGATATTTTATATGGTATTGAAAATTTGAGAAATGGACTTTATATACTTGACTTGCAAGAAAATATATTTCAAATTGAACAAACTAAGAAAAGGAAAAGAGATTATATTAATTATACCTATATGTGGAACTATAGACTCGGTCATATCAATGAAACAAGATTATCCAAGTTGCATAAGAATGGGCTCCTAGAGCTATCTGATTATGAATCATATCCAACTTGTGAATCTTGTCTCATGGGTAAAATGACTAAATCTCCTTTTATTGAAAAAGGAGAAAGAGTTATAGAGTTGTTAGCGTTGATTCACACAGATGTTTGTGGACTTATGACAACAAATGCACGGGGTGGGTATTCATATTTTATTACTTTCACTGATGATTACTCAAGATTTAGATATGTGTATTTAATGAAATACAAATCTGAATCATTTGAAAAGTTCAAAGAGTTCAGAAGTGAAGTAGAGAAACAAACGGGCAAGAGTATTAAGAGTCTACGATAGAATCGAGGTGGAGAATAATTAAGCGGTGAGTTTCTCAATTGTCTCAAATATAATGATATAATCTCACAATGGACTCCACCAGGTACGCCACAGTTGAATGGAGTATCTGAAAGGAGAAATTGAACACTGTTGGACATGGTTCGATCCATGATGAGTTTTACCGACCTTCCAATTTCCTTCTGGGGCTTAGAAACGGCTGCATACCTGCTTAACAAGGTACCTACCAAATCCGCCCCAAAGACTCCATATGAGATGTGGAAGGGGAAGAAACCAAATTTTAAGTATGTTAAGACTTGGGGTTGTGCAGTTTATGTTAAAAAGTTTGAAAATGATAAGCTACAGACTAAATCCGATAAGTGTAGATTTGTGGGATACCCTAAAGAAACTGTAGGGTATTATTTCTATCATCCAACTGATCAAAAGGTGTTTGTTGCAAAATATACTGCCCTCTTGGAAAAGGAGTTTATCCATAAAGGGGTCAGTGGGAGTAAGATATATCTTGAAGAAGTTCAAGAATCACAAATTACTACGGATCAAAGTCATGAACCTAACCAAGTGGATGAACCTAATGTACAACACCCTATTCGTAAATCTGGAAGAGTACCGAAGATACCTGAGAGGTATGGATTCGTCATAGAGGATGACAATGAGGTACACATCATGAATGATGATGATCCATTGAATTATGAATAGGCTATGAGTAATAAAGACTCAGGAAAATGGCTTGAAGCCATGAAATCTGAAATGGACTCCATGAAAGTAAACCAAGTATGGACTTTGGTTTCACCACCTGAAGGCATTAAGCTTATTGGGTGTAAATGGGTCTTTAAAAGAAAGACTGGAGCGGACGGTAAGGTAGAGACCTATAAGGCCCGACTGATTGCAAAAGGTTTCAAACAAAGGCAAGGAGTTGCCTATGATGAAACCTTCTCACCAGTAGCTATACTCAAGTCCATTAGAATTTTGCTTGCGATTGTAGCTTATAACGACTATAAGATCTGACAAATGGACGTGAAAACGGCCTTCCTCAATGGGAAACTTGAGGAGGATGTGTATATGACACAGCCAGAGGGATTTGTTTCTAAGGTTGGAACAAATCTAGTCTGTAAGCTGCAACGATCCATTTATGGATTGAAGCAAGCTTCTCGTAGATGGAACATTCGTTTTGATGAGACAATCAAAGAGTTTAATTTTATCAAAAATGAGGATGAACCATGTGTGTACAAGAAGGTTAGTGGGAGCGCAGTATCATTCCTTGTATTATATATTGATGATATATTACTGATAGGGAATGACATTCCTATGCTTTAATCAATTAAAATCTGGTTATCTAAACACTTCTCCTTGAAGGACTTGGGTGAAGCATCCTATATTTTGGGGATAAAGATTTATAGAGATAGATCTAAAAGGATGCTCGGCTTGTCCCAAGGAACGTACATTGATACGATGCTAAAGAGGTTTAGCATGGAAGATTCCAAAAGAGGTCTCATACCGATGAGCCATGAAATACATCTCTCCAAGAAACAGGCCCCAAAGACACCTGAGGAGAGAGACCGTATGAGTAAGATCTCTTATGCTTTTTCAATAGGATCTATCATATACGGTATGATATGTACTAGACCGAATGTTGCTCATGCACTTAGTGTAATGAGCAGATACCAGTCGAATCTAGGAGAAGAGCACTGGAAGGCCGTGAAAAATATCCTAAAGTACTTAAAAAGGACTAAGGATATATTTCTTGTCCACCATGGGTCTGAATTAAAACTCGAGGGATTCACAGACTCAAGTTTTTAAACAGACCAAGATGACAATAAAAAATTTTCAGGGTATGTGTTTACCTTGAACGGAGGCGTAGTGAGTTGGAAGAGTTCCAAGCAGCAAACAAATGTTGATTCAGTGACAGAGGCAGAGTATATAGCTGCAAGTATAGCTGTAAAGGAAACTGATTGGATGAAGAAGTTCATAACTGAACTTGGTGTGGTTCCTAGCATTGGAGAAGTTGTTCCCGTATACTGTGACAACACCAAAGCGGTTGCACAGGCTAAGGAACCTAGGTCTCATCAGAAATCCAAACACGTGTTGCGGCGATTTCACTTGATCAAGGAGATCATTGAAAGAGGAGACATCATCTTCGAGCGTATAGACTCTCAAGACAACATTGCAGATCCATTTACTAAAGCTTTAACAAAACAGCAGTTTGATCGTCACTTAGAGAAGATGGATATGAAAGACCATGACGATTGGCTTTAGTGCAAGTGGGAGATTGATAGTAGTGTGCATACAAGCCAATCATGTACGATGATAAAACACATACTTTCTAAACAATCTTATTTATTTATTAATAAAATATTCATTCATTAAAGGCATTTAATTATCTACATGGTGATGTTTTAATAATATGTAAATAATCCATAGTTTTAAACAATACTTTTAGAATCATGATGTTGATCACGCTAATGAGATCTAAATTCTTAGAAAGCTTTAAAACTAAAATAGTTCTCAATCGTGGGATTACTAAAAAGGGGATTAGTAAATCCGGATAGATTGGTACATATGTTGCTTGCTCATTGGATGTGGATGATTGATCTCATGATCATTTGTGTGGAGACACTAAAGCAAGTATGTAGGTGCTTATTGGAGAATAAGTTCACTGAACGTGACTCGCTATGGAATACCTAATGGAGTTTTACTCGCCTGTCAATAGGAATTCCTAATGTGATAGTAGTACAAGTGATCCTTGGACTTGAGATCATCATAGTATCTTGTACGTAATGAATTATACTTTGACTTATTCCTTAAAGTCCTTTAGGGTATATAAAAGGGTATGCTTGGGTATAATGAGTTACATATGGAGATAATGAATGATCAATAAAGAATCTACCACCTCTAGTAAAAGAGGAGATATGTTCTATGTGATTCGTTAAATGACAACCCAGGAATCCTTGGCCAAGGTAAAATGAAATTAGAAAGGAGTTTCTAATTTGCATTATTTGGAGTTGTGCATTTTCTAATCGGAATACATATAAATAAATAAAATAAGACTTGACAGTAAATCCATGTCTTATATTTAATTGAAACATTGTTTGGTGGAAGGATTGAATTATACGGTAACTATTAACTCACAGGTTCTTTTATGATTAATGTTGAAATCTATATTATTTGAAAAGTCGTTGATCGCTAGGGAGGCTTGTCCCTATTGTAGAATAAATGTTATTTATTTAAATAAATTATTAGTTTAATTTATTTATTTAAATAAGATTAGAATTGTTCTAATTGATTTATTCACAACCGGTTTAATATGGAGAACCTAAAGGATCACACCATAAAAGGAAGAAGAATTATTTTAGAAGAAAATTGCATAATAGTAATAATGCATTAAGTGTAATTAACTTAATCTATGGTGATAGAATAAATTAAATAACTTAAATATTTATTATTTCATATTTTAGAAATATTAAATATAAATTAATAAGAGGAGTCTTATTAATATTATTATTATTATTATTATTATTATTGTTTTAATTCTAAAAGAGTTTAGGAAATAATTTAATATTAGTACTCTCACTCATTCCTAATGAGATTAGGAGGCAAATTAATTAAAAATGTTTAATTAATCCCAATATGATTGGGAAGCCAAGTTAATTAAAAGTGTTTAATTAATTAATTAAATAAAACCCTATTCTAATTAGATTAGTAAGGTTAACCTAATATCTATATAAGGGAGTCTTATATCAGATACAAGGAACGTGAGTTTTTCCAAGAGTTGGGAGTACACATATTCTATACAGAGATAAAAACAAGAGTTAAGCCAACAATCCATCTTCCTGAGTTCTTCATCTTCCTTGGTGGATCACCTCTAGAGACCAAACATTTAGGTGGCTGACATTAATCAAAGGAAGAAGCCACAACAGGATATTCAAGGAGATTCAAGGAGAGCAAGGAGTAGAACTCGTACCAGTAGAAGCTAGATTCTATGAGGGTATGATTCTTATCTTCCTACTTTTCTGTTATTGATAATTAAGCACAAATCATGATCACAGTATGGGTTTGTATAAAATTTTTAAAAACTATGTTTCGCACTTCCGCCCTTATTTATGTGATTTGATTGCATGATTGCGTTACGTACAAACCCAACAATTGTATGCACACTTCTTACATGGGTCAAAATTCTTTCCACAGGTGCTGGTTGGTGGAAGGAGATGAACAATCTTCTCTTGTGTTGTCAACAGTTTTAGCATATTCTCTAGTAAATCCCCTAAAGGGGTGAACGTTCTTCAACGTCTGGTCTCCATAGTTTTCTGAAATGGAGGATTAGAAGGTTGGGCTGGAGCTTGAAAAGGGGAATAGTTTATCCTTTGAATGGGCATGCTGCTCAAATCGCCTCTCTGATTCTGTCCTTGCAGTACTAAGGACACTTACTCCTCTTTCTTCTTGTGTACACTCTGGGGATTACTCCCATAACTCCCAGATTGGATATGCTCGTCAATGGCTTCCAAGGCGGTAAGATCTTTTATCTTCCAAGACTTTAGCCCCATTTCAACCATCTCTCTGTGTTTGATCATCTCTGAGAATGGTTTTCCTATGCCTGCTAGGACCCTTTCATAATACGGAGCTTCTTGGATGTCGATGAAGGTTATGACTATCTCATTCTCAGTCATAGGTGGGGTGACTTGTGCCGCCATTTGCCTCCACATTTGGGCATACTCTCTGAATGACTCAGTGTTTTGCTTCTTGATTTTGGTAATTTAATATCTATCTAGAGCCATCTGGGACTAAAAGTTGTATTGATTGAGGAAGGCGTGTGCTAGCTCCTCCCAGCTATGAATTTTGGAATATCCAGACGGGCATACAAGGCTCTAGCCTCTTCAGTCAGACTCTTCTGCAACAATTGCATTCTGAGGTTCTTGTTCTCTGCATAGGATCTGATCTCTCCAATGAATATCTTCAAATGGGTGTAGGGATATCCTAATCCATCATATTTCTCAAAATCAGGGACTTGAAACTTTTCTGGATAACGAGCTCCTGGGAAGATACATAAATCTGAGTAATTGACACTCCCAAATGCCCTTGTCCCTTTGATGGACCAGATTTTTTCTTGCATTTGTTGTACCTTCTTAAGAATATCAGCAGCCTTCTGCTCCTTATTGAGGGTGATGATTTTAGGGGTTTTGTTGGTCATATCCTGGTTTTGGGGTTCAAGAATCTGAGTGTCTTTCTTTTCGGTATCCTGACTGCCACCGGGTGTAGATGGTTCTGTCTGATCGGGTGTTTGTTTCCTTTGAAGACCTTTACTTTGTTCTTTCAAGAAAATAGCCAATTCGGCTATCTAGTTATTTAATCCTTTAAATTCTTTCCTGGAGACAGGGGTGGATTCAGGTTGAGCACTTAAAGCCATATTTGGAGATGGACTTAGTGCTTTCTTAGATTTAGATATGGTAACAAGACCAATTTTTACCTACAATAAACGTAGGTGTGTTAATTTTCTATTGTAGGTATCAACAGGATGCATGCTATGCAATGTGTTTATTTTTGCAATTTTTAATTTTATCATGTAAAAAAGAGATTAGTTGTTTTGATGACATGATAGCATGACAGGATTTACAATACATGGAATGCATATTTACATTATGAAATTTACATTGGAATTAGAAAATTGACATTGAATTGAAAGATGAAGGCATGAAGAAGCTTCCCTTTGGGTTTGGTTAATTAGAGGCTGACCTATCTTAGGCTACTCTCGCGGATTTTCGGCATGAAGGTCCCCAGATCATTGCAATCTACTAGAGGGGAAGTTAATCTAGTCTTTCAATTGGAGCGGATCTGAGTGGTGCCTTTCCTGAGCCTCGCAGAATTAGTCTCTTTTGAGTCCAATAGTCAAGTACCGACGGGTTCGCCTCCTGGTGGAGGAATCACACAGCATACATTCACATATATCGCGTCTCACTGTATGAAACGATGACATTGTGTGAAGCACTAATATAAAGCAGTAGAGCATTCATTCACATCCATTTAATGTAAAACATAGCATTCACACATACGCAGATAGAAAAGGGAAATTTTGAAAAGATTTGAGAGCGGCCTAAGCCCTCTACTTTCCCCAGCAGAGTCACCACCTGTCGACGTCGGGAAAAAATCCTTTCGCTTTGGACGGAATCTTTCTCTCTTCCTAAATTTTATTTTCTTCTACCCTTATTTATCTTATCTGTTTTATAAAAGGTGAAGGTTTTTAGGGAAAGGCCAACATGTATCATGTCGAAGATTTTGAAAGGTTTATAGAGTCGCCAGTTGGTAGATTTAAAATGGTTGTACCAACTCAATCGAGTTTTATTTGATTTTTTTCAAGTAGGCCCAATTACTGGACACTGTCAAAACTTTGTCTTGAAACCAAGATTCTTAAAGTTCGGGGGCTTGGTTAAGTGGGGGGAAGGTGTTAGGCACCCCCAACTCCCGTGAAATATGGTACCGCATCTTTTCAATATTTCCCTTTTAAATTGCAATGTGTGTGTGCATGCTCGAAGTAATTGAGCATACGTTTATTTTTGAAAGTATTGTTGTGCTTCGTTGAACCTATATACGAAGGGTTTGATTTGATTTGCAAAAGTCACTTTTTTAGGCAAGATATGAAAATGACGTTTTGAAAAGGTGGTTTTCAAACCCTTACACTCGCATATGAATTGAAGCATGTTGATACTTCCATTTTATTCTCTTCAGCCTTTGGCTAGATATGGATGGTGATTGTCGGGATGCGAAGCATCCTCGTCCACAAAATATATACAAATGTCGGTCTTCTCATGGGCATGACAGCCATTGGATTGACTCTGGCACTACAAACCACATTTCATTATGTTTGAGACCTTAAACCCGGATAACCGTTTTAAGGTCCCTCAGATGTTCATTTTACAAAAAAACTAGCAGGGTACATTTGTAATGTGGAGTTGTCCATCGTGGGAATCAGATTCTGATCAGTTTGATCATGAATCCCACGATTCCTAGGCTCACATAGAAAGGCCAAGAAAACCTGCACAGCACAGATATTTATAGAAAATGTATTTACATCTAGACGTCGCAAAACAAAGGATTTATCAGTCAAATCCTTGCATACGCGTAGCCAAAGCTTCTCATTCCCATTAGATAGGGATCTAAGGGTCACGAGGTTACTTTAATATTTAAAAAAACTAGAAAGAAAGCTAGATTTAAATAAATATTAGTCATTCTAGCTTCCTGGTTCCGGTTGGACCTATTTTGAACCGTTTGAAAGGTAGAAATGGCTAGATTTAAATAAATCTAATTCGCCAAATTTATATTAAAACAAATGCATGTCGAATGCGCATTGAAAACAGATATATAATCACAATGAATAAAGAATATATATATATATATATATATATATATATATATATATATATATAAGCTGTAAAGGGCCACGAATTAACAATCTAGGCCCGACTATAATGTAAATATATATATTTATAAAAGCTGTAAAAGAGCCACAGAATAATCTAGGCTTGACAGAAAAGTAAATATATATATATATAAGCGGTAAAGAGCCACGATGTAATCCAGGCTCAACTGAATGTAAATATATATATAAAAAAACTATAAAGAGCCACGAAATGATCTAGGCTCGACATAATGTAAATATATATATATATATATATATATATATATATATATATATAAGCTTTAAAGAGCTACGAAATGATCCAGGCTTAACTGAATGTAAACATATATATATATATATATATATATATATATATATAAAAGCTGTAAAGGGCCACGAATTAACAATCCAGACCCGACTTTAATGTAAATATATATATATATATATATATATATATATATATATATTCATAAAAGATGTAAAAGAGCCACGGAATAATCTAGGCTCGATAGAAAAGTGTGTATATATATATATACATATACATATATATATATACATATATATATATATATAAGCGGTAAAGAGTCACGAAGTAATCCAGGCTCAACTTAATGTAAATATATATATAGAAAAACTTTAAAGAGCCACGAAATAATCTAGGCACGATAGAATGTAAATATATATATATATATATATATATATATATATATATATATATATACGGTCCAGATCTTAAGCTCATCCAATTCACCCCCTTTTAGCGATTGACCGGGCGACGATTTGGTCTGTCACTATATATACAACCGTTGACTTAGCTTTTAGCGACGGACAACATATAGATGATGGTTGTATATATAGCGATGGACGAACCGTCGCCCGGTCCGTCGCTAAAGAGGGTGAGTTTGGGTGAGGTTTTAGTTGGGTGAGCTTAAGATCTTTATCGTATATATATATATATATATATATATATATATATATATATAAGCTGTAAAGAGCCACTAAATGATCCAGCCTTAACTGAATGTAAATCTATATTTATATAAGTTGTAAAGAGCCATGAAATAATCTAGGATCAACTGAATATAAATATATATATATATATATATATATATATATATAAGTGGTAAAAAGGCTACGGATTTCCAATCCAGACCAAAATAAAATATAAATGTTAATATATATAGTTAGTATATATATATATTAAAACGAAAAAAGGTCACGAATTAGCAATCCAGGCTAAACAAAGTCAGATTAATTATATATATATATATATAGTTATATATATAAATTAGTAAAAGAGCCACGAATTTGCAATCCAGACCCGACAGAATTAAAAGTTAGTATATATATAGTCAAATATATATATATATAATAAAGCTGAAAAGGCCACGAATCAGTGATCCAGGCCGAACAAGATAGTACATATATATATATATATACATATATACATAAAAGCGAGTAAGAGCCACGGATCGATGATTAAGGTTGTGTAAACGAAGAAAAACGTATATATATACTAATATATAATAAAAAGTTAGCTAAAACGACCACGGAACTGAGTTCCAAGAAAAACCAGAAGACGAAACTTGATATGCACGTTCACATATATGTAATGAAGTAAGAAATGAGTTCTGATCGTTAAAATACTTACAATGGACTGCTACTCGAGTTTTTACCACTTAGTAAGCTTCAAAAGGAAGTTTGCACCGGTTAATTTTTGATATGTTGTAGAATATACGTATACAAATGTGTTGGAAGAATAAAAATGAAGTTTGGAGTACAAGAAGTAGGGCTAAGGGACGAAACGGGCGGAGTTTCAGAGCGTTTTCATATTTATTCTTCTTTTTTTGGCAGGGGGTCTTATATTTAAAGACCCGATGGTTACAGGTGTAGCCGCGGCAGCCGCGGGTCTATCTGCGGCTCCCCAAGTTGGGCCCACTCTCGTGGGTCCCGTCGTCTCGAAGTACGTGTACTCCGAGCAACGCGATGTTAGGTTCGAACCTTCATAACTTTTGATCAGAGCGTCCGTTTGAGGCTTGCTATACCTTTCTGGAAAGCCCTTTCCGAGAGGAACACAATGACATGGGACTAAACCTTTTCTGAATCCAGGAAGATGGGTTTATAACCGGATCTTCTATTTTTTGCAATTTATCCATTGAGCTGTATTGTGCAATTTTCACTCAGGATCGATGTTATGGCTCTTTATGACCTTCATTGCATCAATTTGGCATAATTCTAACTGAATTGGCTTCAAGTTGGTAAAATAATCGTTTTTCCCCTCCAAGGGTTGTCTCCTATACTGGCACGGTCTTTGACTGTTTTCTCGGGGTTGTCTCCGAGGTTTGATCACAACCGAGTCTGTTCTTTCTCAAGGTTGTCTCCGAGGTTGACTTGGTTTCCCAGGGTTGTCTCTGGGGATGATGTGATGTTTTGGGGTTGTCACCGAAGTTGATTTGGCTTCTCAGGGTAGTCTCTGGGGTGACTGCATCTTCCGGGGTTGTCGCTGAGGTTGACTGACATCCCGGTGTTGTTGTCGAGGTTGACTTGGATATCCCAGTGTTGTCGTCGGGGTTGCTGTACCTCCTAGGTTGTGGTCGGGGCTTGACTTGACATCCCGGTGTTGTCGCTGGGGTTGAGTTGGATCTCATGGTGTTGTTATCGAGGTTGCTGTACATCCCGGGTTGTGGCCGGGGCTTGACTTGACATCCCGGTGTTGTCGCCGGGGTTGACTTCGATCTCCCGGTGTTGTCGACGGGGCTGCTGTACCTCCCGGGTTGTGGCCGGGGCTTGACTGACATCCCGGTGTTGTCACCGGGGTTAAGTTGGATCTCCCGTTGTTGTCGTCGATGTTGATAACTTTGGTTTGCACTTCTGGGGTTGTCTTCGGAAGGTAAAAGACGGATGTGTCCTCCTGCAGGGTTAGTAACAGGGAAGCAAAAATTTCGAGTGTCTACAAATAATAATAATAATAAAAATAATAATAATAATATTCATTGGTAAAATTCATTAATAATTTATTATTAATATTCATTGGTAAAAAAATTTATCTTTAAATAATAATAATAATATTAATAATTTTAAAATAATAATAACAATAATAAATTTTAAACATTATAATATTTTTATTAATTATTTTTTTATTATTTAGAAATTATTATTATTATTATTATTTAAAAATGATTATTATTATTATTATTATTATTATTTAAAAAAATTTATTATTATTTTGAAATTATTATTATTATTATTAACATTTTTATTATTTATTATTATTATTATTATTATTATTATTATTATTACTATTATTATTATTTTGAAATTATTAATGTTATTATTATTAATATATTTTTTTATTATTTAAAAATTATTATTATTATTAAATTATTATATACTCCTAAAACATATCGTAAATGAGTGCAATATATAGTCTTTATGATTATTATTATTATTATTCATAATTTTATTATTACTATTATTATTATTATTTTGAAATTATTAATATTATTATTATTATTATTTTTATTATTTTATTATTTAAAGATTATTATTATTTTGAAATTATTATTATTATTATTATAAAATTTGCACAGTCAGCTATGCAAATTATAATTTCAAAATTTGGTCCTAATCTCTCTCCTTGCATTTTTGTACTCCACGTTAGCAAAAAAAAGGGGCTAATATGCACTGTCAACATTCCGTCCATTTTTTTGGACTGAAATCATAAGTAATGAACAATCGGTAATTATTTTAGAGTATAGTTACGCGATTGTAAAAAAAAATCGGTAACCACAATGAAAATCGGACCCTAGTAAAATGACCAAAAAGTCTATTATCTCGTATCAAAGTGGTGACTATTCAAGTTGTTACCGTTGGGATTAGAGTCGTGACTACTCCTAATGTGATGGTATGGAACTCACACATCCTACGGTTCTATTACTTAAGACAATAGGTTGTGAATTTAACTAAACCCTAATGGGGACGTTAAGAATTTTAAGTAGACGACTATAATATCTCATCCCATATTAGAACACACGAGTAAACCTCAATTGTTTATAAAGCCAAAACTTTTTTATTGGTGCACAACAAACTTATGACCTTTTGAGTTTTGAGTAGGAATGTAGTGAGTCATCCCGACCCATTGGTACATGCCTATAATGATTTGATAAAATGATAAGGTCAAAAAATGGCAAGTATTGTTTCTATCAGAGGAGAAACAAAAGAATTGTATAAATTGTTCCCAAAATAGATGAGCTTGTAAGGTGTTTACTAATCGCAAATTAAATACTCCATAAAATACAGTTTTCTTCCAGTTTTACTATTGAAAACTGTTTTACAAAAAGAAGTTACAACTGTAATGAAAGCTAAGTGCACCCACATGAGAAAGAAGATTTCATGACACTACAAGAAAAAGGGTTAAAATCGACAGAATTATCCTCGACTGATTATAATCAGTCGTAAGTAGAGTAGTTCTGACGGAATCTATCGTTGAATATAATTCCCTCAGAAATAATTTAATTCTAACAAAATTCTGTCGGAAGTAGGAGCCCTTCTTTGACGCCAAGATTCCCGCTAGCGCGAAGACTATTTTCGACGGATAGACAATTATATTTGAGGGAAATTCTGTCGAAAATAGGTTACCTCCGAGAGAATTAGTTACGATGGACATTCCGTCGGAAATAACTTATAAAACCTTAATCACCTAAATCAGATTTCATTTCCTTCAGCCACATATCATATATATATATATATATATATATATATAGTGTATAGTGTTCCCTTTGTCTCTCTCTCTCTCTCTCATCTCTCACTATCTCAGTTGACCTTCGTATAGCTGCCTCTGGTCGTCGTCGTCGTCTCAGTCTCGGTCGTCGGCGTCGCCGGGGTCTAAGTCCCAACCGTCGTCGATAGTTACTGCGTCCGACTCCATTCCATTTCATTGTTCGTTCCGTGACACCCCCAAATCTAGGTACTTCATTTCCCCAGAATTTGGTGTTCACTATTTAAATAAAACATAACTACTACCCATCAATAAGGAATGTAAAATAAATTACAACCTTAATAAATAAAATCTCCCTTATAAAAAGATTATAACCTTGTCAAAAACATTCCTAGGGTTTCTAACCTTAAACATCATCAATGCGAAAAATAAAACATCATAACATAATTTAAGTCTTATTACACATCATTTCATAATTATAAACAAGTCGTCACTTATTCATCCTGCTCTTGCCTTTGATGGTTGACGGTTTGTCAACCCTCTCGACTTTGGCTGCAATGGTTATATAAATGCAAAAGTGAGCAAACAAAAGCTCACTGAAAACAACAATCAATAGTGATGACATATTACTGAATAACTTCAACTGAATTGAATAATGTTTCTATCATCTATAATCAAGGAATGAATATAGAATTAAAATTCATCTGAGGGTCATAAGACCTTGAACTATGTCCCAGGTTATAAATATTTATATGTAAACCTTTAACAGTCGTTAGACTATATGGACCTTAATTCGTACTTAGGGAGATCAGCCCTTCGTACCATGTATTGTGCATAAACATCTTAACGCTTTCGCATGGTAATCCCCTATTAATAGGGTTGTTCATCTCAGTATTAATTAACGAGTCCGCACCAAAGAAAGTTTGGTTTGGATAAGCTCGAAGGATAATTTAGAGTTCAACTATCATCAACTAAAGAGTAGTTGAATCAACTTACAAGAATTAAGAATTAAACAATAAAAGAATTATGTAATAACTTATGCTTTAGAATTTAACTTAAAGTATTTGAAAGATTCAATAAAACCTTGCTTGAACAATTAAGTCAAGGTTATATTAATTCAATAATGACTTCAACAATATACTTGCTCAATAGGGATATTAGAGAATAAAATAACTTGCATAATTACAACAAGAAAGGATAGAACAACTTGCTCAAATAAAGATAAGGATTAAGAAACTCGCATAAACGTAACAAGAAATGATAGAACAATTTGCCTCTAGCGTAAGCTATCAATTACTATCACGTTCCATAATTATCCTACGTACACGTAATTAACAATAATAACATACATTAGTTACCATATAACTAACTCACATCATTGGTTAACCCTATATATCATTACATTTGTAATAATAATTAATTCTAAGTCTGATCAATCACGAACATCGGTTCTGAACGCGTTATTAGACTTTACAATTAACGGTTTACATAACGTATTTAACTTACAAATTATTCACGTGAAATACGTTAATGAATTGTTCTAATATCTCAATGTATGCTTAACATGTCATCAAGTTCATCACATTAAGCTACCTTATCATGTAACGCATAAAAACTACACAAAACACTTTTTTGGACAGCAAGGAAGCCCGTTGAGGCGGGTATTAAGCCCGCTGGGGCGGATATTCATGCTGGTGAAAAATCAACTCGCGAACTTGTGTAGGAAAAAACCAATTTGGCTTATTTTCTCGCACTAAACTCAAAATTTAATACATATAATGCATATAAGACTTTATAAAATCATAATTTTAAGCTTCTAACATGTTTTAATATATATAAACATCAAAACACATAATCAAAACCCCTTAATTTAATGATTTTGAAGAAGACACCATTGTTAAGTGTTTTTGAAGAAAATAAACACTGTGAGTGTGTTTTTAAACCAAAACACATAATTCAAATCATGTTAATTTCTTTTCTTAATATATTATTACAACCCATGATCATTTTATATAACATATCACAATCAAACACAAATTTTGATATTTAAGAACCCATCTTTTCAAAATAGCTCACTATAAATTGCTATGAACATGATTTCTTCATATTCATCATATTTACATGAATTGAATAGTTTAAACTTGCATACAAATCATATATAATATTTTCTACATATAATTTAACACATATAAACTATATTTACATGAATTCTCATTAAATCAAGTTATAGAGAACTTAAAAAACATGAAGAACAATAAAGAACAAAACTTAAGATTAGATTATACCTTTGCTTGATAGAGAAAAAAGATGAAGATGGTGATGATGGATTTTGATTCTCTCGAAGCACTTCTTCCTCTTTTCTCTCTAACTCTCTTACTCTGTTCTTCTTCTAACTCTTATTTCTAACTTACGTATAATATAAAGCTGACAATATAGATATAATACATATAATTACATATAATATATAACTGACAAATACTTAATATACAATATTAATAATATATCAGTTATAACTTTTCAAAACTCAAAAGCCATAAGGCTTGTTTGGGAAAACCTCTTTAATTTAAAAACAGATTTTTAGGATCAAGGCCTTGTTTTGTAAAACAGAATTAAAATAGATTTAAGGGCCTTGTTTGGCAAAACTAATTTAAAATCCTTTTTAATTTATTTTAATAACTCCTTTAACACATAGTTTCCAATGTTACACTTTATTTAATTAAGTCTCACTATTCTAATTTAATTAAATAAAAGCTAACATCAAATCATTAAATAAAAATTGCCACATAACTTAAAATTGCTACACAATTATAATTGCTCAAAGATCATAATACCATGTAACAACTTAGTAAATCTTTATTAACAAATACCACATAATATTCATCTAATTTAATTATCTCAATTAAATTATAACTACACTACAAAATTACTTACACATCAATTTAATTAACATATTGCACTTAATTAAATTGCTCCTCAACAATCACATCAATAATCACTCAATAAATAAATCAACTAAAATATTTATTTAATTCCATAAATATTTAAAATTAAAATACAAAATTCTTGTTTGTTACAATCTTCCCTCCTTAAAAGGATTTTGTTCCCATAATCACCACTAAATAAAAAAAACTCATTCGTCACATTCTTCCCCCCTTAAAAAGATTATGTCCCCAGAATCGATATACAAGCAATCAAACAAATAATTGGAGATAAGTTTTTATCATAACATCTTCGAGTTCTCACGTAGCTTCTTCAGCACTGTGGTTCCTCCATATTACCTTAACAGAAGGTATCACTTTATTTCTAAGTACTTGCTCTTTCTTGTCAACTATCTGAACAGGAACCTCTTCATACGTTAGGTCTTTATCAAACTGTAAAGGCTCATACTCTATCACATGATTGTAGTTGTGTTTGTATGGTCACAACATAGAAATGTAGAAAACATTATGAATATGATCTAGCTCCAGAGATAATGCAACCTTGTAAGCTACCTCACTAACCTTTCGCAGTATCTCAAAAGGTCCAATGAATCAGACACTCAGCTTCCCCTTCTTGCCAAATCGAATCTTCCCCTTCCAGTGAGATACCTTCAGGAAAACGAAGCTTCCTACTTTGAACTCTCGATTCTGTCAATGATAATTGGCACATTTCTTCTGTCTGTCCTGAGCAGCAACCAATCTCGTTCTAATTATCTTGACGATTACAGCAGTTTGTTGCACCAATCTGATCCCAACAGTTGACGTTCACCGACCTCATCCAAGCATAATGGAGTCCTACATTTCTTACCGTACAATGCTTCGTAAGGCGGCATGCCAATACTTGCATGGTAACTGTTGTTGTAGGCGAACTCCACCAACGGTAGATGATCATTCTATCTTCCATCGAAGTCCATAACATAAGCTCTCAGCATATCCTCTAGAGACTGAATCGTTATCTCGCTCTGGCCATCAGTTTGAGGATGGTATGTCGTACTCATTTGCAACTGCGTTCCCAAGCATTCCTGTATTCGCTTCCAGAATTATGACGTGAAACGCGAATCCCTGTCTGATACAATTAACACCAGTACATCGTGTCTAGAAATAATTTCCTTAACGTATAGCTTTGCCAACTGATCCAAGTTGAATCTAATCTTGATGGGTAAGAAATGTGCTGACTTCGTCAGTCGATCCACTATCACCCATACTGCATCAAAACCCTTCTGAGTCGAAATCCATCGTGATATGCTCCCACTTCCACTCCGGAATCTCCAGCGGTTGTAGCAATCCACTTGGTCTTTGGTGTTTTTGTTTGACTTTCTAGCACGTTAAACATTTCGCAACACATTCAGCAACATCTCTTTTCATATTCGGCCACAAGAAATGTTGCCTGAGATCCTGGTACATATTTGTACTCCCAAGGTGAATTAAAAATCTCGAACTGTGAGCTTCACTTAAAATTTCTTCTTTCATCTCTGGTACTGGTGGAGTACATGCAAATATGCAAGCAAGGATCGATCAATTCGGTGGAGTACATGCAAATATGCAAGCATGTGGCAACCAAAATCCATGCAAATCATCATACAAGCAAGGGCCATGTGGGCCAAGCACAAGAATATCAAATTAAAGGAGCTCAAGAATGGGAGAAAAGAAATCAGCAAGTGCAAAATTTGGCTGGACAGTGAAGGTACCCGCTGGGGCGGGGAGGTTAGCTTGAAGTCAACCCGCTAGGGCGGTTGGATGGCAGGCTGGACAGATAAGAGACCCGCTGGGGCAGGTGTTTGTAAAGGATTTCCCCTGCTGGGGCGGGGAGGCGGAAGTGCAGTTGTAATTCTCCGTGTCCTACTCAGATTCATGTAAGACTAAGAGACATTGAGAGCTGCTGACTTCTTTTTCTAGTGTGACTCGGACTGGCAGCAAGAAGAGCGTTAGTGGGTCGTCTACTTTTCTTTTCCAGTTTGCTAGTGGATGATATTAAAAGGGACATGAGGCATGCATATGCAGCGAAGCTGGTGGTATTCTTTTTCTACTTGGACTCGGCTGTTACAAAAGAGGACTTGACGTAAAGCAGTGTTGGTCGAAAAACCGATCACTAAACACGCGCAAGTATACGCGGTCTAACAAGTAATACAGTGATAAGAAAAGTGTCGTACCCACGAGGAACTATCACTAATATTTACCAAATACCAACTTTGTATCGCTTTAGTCTTATTCGAACAGTAAACTAATAGGAGTGTGGTTAAACTAGTTATAACTAATTATTAAAGCAAGTAAACGGATAACGAATGGTAATCGAAGGAATTATAAGCTAAGGTTACAACTTCACCCCACACAGGCATTCTGTCGAACACCTGGCGTGCTATGCTTCATCAAACTTCCTACCCTTCTCTCTTTGGTCTTAAGGGTCACGACAGTTTGTCGACCGAGAACACACAGGTGCTCATACACCTCTGTCGAGGTATGCACAAACATATCCTCTCCAGATCCACCCGAAAGGGAATAGAACAGAAAAGAACATCCAAACTAAGTGATAAACCTACACATGTCTATGCGAATTAACCTAACAAGGATTTACGCATAAGTTCTCAATTAGGTCACACGTGGCACACAGATATATGTCTATTCTACGCACAACTTATGCAGTCGAAACCCATAATCACATGCCAATATATTTAGGTGTAAATCTACAATTCTTCTTTCGATATCATATAGATTACCAAAATCATCACTAATGTCTCAGTGAGAATCGTTAAGCATGAATATATTAAACCAAACCATATGGTGCCAACCAAAGAGAGAAGACAATCAATTTAACTAACAAAGGGTTCCATTATAACCTTAGAGCCAATACTTAGTTCATAGCTATTGAACAAAATATAAGTAGCAATAAAGACAACATTTATGGATTACAAAAATAGAGGAAATGAATGGACAAGAATAAACTCTGTCAAGGCTCTTCAGTCTCTAAGCATTTCGCTCCTTTCAAGCTCTCCAATCCGTGTAGCTCACTGCTCTTGTTGCTCCAAGGAAAACCCAAACTTTACCCTAATCTACCTAATCTATATTTACAAACATTACCCAATAACTAGAGAGAGAAAGTACAAAAGAGATCTAATCTATCCTAAGCTAAGCTAACTGATTCTATCCCAGTCTTCTTTCTCTTCCTCTCCTCGCCTCGCTCTTTTCTGGCAGAGGCTCTCTCTGTGTCTATATATCTGTTTTTTCTCCTTTTTCTAGGTCAAAAGCAAGCCTTTTCTGCCTAGGCACCGGAGGTCGCGCTGCGGCGCGGGCAATCAGCTTATAAGTGGCGCTGCGGCGCCATATTAAAATCAAAAGACCGGAGGTCGCGCTGCAGCGCGAGCCCATAAAGGAACTGTGGCGCTGCAGCGCCAGGATGACATCAGCAAGGATCAGGGGCGGCGCCGCGGCGCGAGAATGAGACTAGGCATTGGCGCTGCGGCGCCAGTATATGAAAATTCTCCGTTTTGTCCCCTAAAAGCTAGAAAAGTCCTGTAAAGCCTGCAAAACATCGGTTAAGCATAAAAATACTATAAACATAATAAACTAAATAGAAATTACGAAGATCAGGCAACTATTTAAGCCATAAAGTATCCGATTTGCGGGTATAAATCCCACTCATCAAGCAGCTGATTACTCTCATTTTCTTCTTCGAATTGGGCACGGACGTAAAAGAGGGGAAGATGTGTGCTGCTGCTATGATAATAATATATAGAAGGGGCTGGGTTAAGATATTAAATTAATATATTATATAGTTTAGTAGGCGGACAGCTGGCACATTCCATTCCATACACTGATTCGTGAAAAGCATAATAAAAAAGAGGACACTTAACTTGATGCAATATATAATAGATAATATAGTTTTATTATATAATATATAGTTTATTAGACAAGCTTAAAGACATATATACCTTATATAGTATAGCTTATTAGGGGACTAAGCCTGGTGCTAAAAAGTGGGAGGATAGCTTATATATATATATATATATATATATTAGATTAATTAGCTTAGGAGGAGGGGATTATTCTATTAGTTTAGTTTTTTAAATTAGTTTTTGAAAATAATAAACCCTAGTTAAAAGGGAATTTGGAGATTGAAGCACTTGAAAGTCATTGGAGATCCATATCAAAAGCGAGACGGAGCAGAATTTGCCGGTAACAGATTCAATTCTTTTTCTTAATCTTTTTCTTATCTTTTGATGTGTATTCAAGTGTGGATTCTTAGTTTTAATTCAATGAACTAATTCTTTGTTTGAGATTACAATGGATCTTATTGTGTAATTTATTTTAATATGCTTCGCTATCAATTATTATGTTCTATCGTTGTGATTGTCTATTGTGATTTGGACTTAATTGTTTAATTGATTGACCATCAATTACCGTGATAATCTATATGAAATCGGAAGAGGAGTATAGATTTAGATCTGAACATAATAGCATGTGTTTGTGATTTCTGCATAGATAGAAATTATGATTCGTGTTTAGGATAGAGATATGCCTTTACGCCATATGTAATCTTATAGAGAACTTGTGATTAAATTCTTTTTAATTGTAATTCACATATAAATATAGTGGATTAGTTAATTAGGGTGTCTTGCTTAATTCTATCATCTGTGGATTTGAGTGAGTATGGTATGATGCATCGAGAGGTGGTTATATTTACTTTCGTATTCTTGATTAACAATTCAGGATAGAGAATAATTAATGAGAAGTGTAAACTTAAATGAAGCAATAAGTGAAGTTGTGATCTTAAAACTCTGTAATCTTAATTTAACTAGTGGAATTTAATAGTAGTTTAATTATATAATTTGAAATTCATTCGTTTGAATAAGATTGAGTTGGTTACGGGTTAGTACTTGGTGATTCTTATTAAATAATTCCTCGTGAAAACGATACTCTACTTTCATTTTATTACTTGTTGATCACGTATACTTGCGTGTTGTGCGTAACTAGATTTTATCCAACAAGTTTTTGGCGCCGTTGCCGGGTAATTAATTTAATAATTATTTGCCAATATTAACTTCAATCAAATTAGTCTTAATTTAAACAATTTTTTTTATTTATTTAATTCTCTTCCTATTTTACTCATTTTTTTCAGGTACCATGGCTGAATTCAATTATCAATGGCCATATACGAACATGACTCAACCAAGGGAAACATGGATTGATGAACTCATATTAGCACAGATTGAAGAACTTTCGAGGAAGTTGGAGGTTATCGCAGCCCAACGGAGTCGAAGGATGGCAGTTACGTGTGATTATTGTGCTGGCAATCATTCGAGTAATCAATATAATGGGGATTACCTCAACAACTATGTTGATCCTAACTATCAGCAAGATTGGGGGTATCACCCGGATTCTTCATGGAGTTACAATTATGATGACCAATACTATGCTCCAAATCCATCATACATGTGACGCCCCCAAAATAGGTTCAATACTCAACCCATTTTGAGTCGTCAAATACACTCAACAAAATTCAAATACAATCTTTCATATCACACGGTCGTGCAAAATACGACCACATAACTGTGAGTGTCAATACAGGCATGTAGAAAATATTAACATTCAAACTAAGTTCTCATTACATTTATTATCACACTATTTTAAATAAAAAAATAGTGAGGACTTCTACAGCTCTAACTCGGACCATCACTCCATTCCCCGACTAGTACCCGCGACATTCTCATTTTCTGAAGAGAACAATTGAAGAAAAGGGTAAGCTCAACTAGTCCAGTAAAGAATATTATGACTAAGATAATGAAAAATAAATTATCGTTAGCCTTCAATAAATCAGATAAAATATTATAGACAACAAGTTTTAGATCAATATTCGCAGCGAAAATAACAATTCATTAGAAGAGTTAAGTAGAGAATTATGTCTACTATCTTCTTTGATTTAAAAGTCCATCATCAATATTTTATCCCTATAACATCAATCAATATACATCTCGAATCAAATATCCATCTTTGCACTACGGGCTAAAGATATTCATTTGTATTATCAGTTGCTCATGTTCATCTCAACACCTGTCCATCTTTGCACTACGGACCAAAGATATTCATCAGGTAATCATTCATCTTTGCACTACAGGCCAAAAATAGTTATCATGTAATTATTCATCTTTGCACTACAGGCCAAAGATATTCAGTTATATCACCATTTAGAACTGAGGATGATGAAAAATAATACGAATAACGGATCCAGTGAAATAAAGGACAAATATTAGAGAATTCATCTAGAGTTCAAGAATGAAGATCAAAACCTGGATCCAATCAAAGATGATTTGGAAGAAAAAAAGAAATATTTTTCTTACCATGAATAGTAACTCGTGAATAATAACTCGACATGAAAAGATAAAAATTTCACAAAAAAGTTCAGACCAATATTCCAATGAAATAATATTAGATGAAGCGCAAAACTCAAGTATTATCTGATCATTTCAGGAATCATAGAAGCAATACTTACCGTAGTAAGTTTAGAGTTAGAAATTTGAAATGAAACAATATACGAAACAGCAATTGAATTTTCACCCGTCTGGCGGTAGTCCGCTCAGACAGATTATTTTCACAATTTAATAACAACTGAATACGAAGGGTTATTCACCAGGCATGCGGTAGTCCGTATAGACAGGTTATTCCCACAAAATAATAAAGAATGGAATAACAACAGGATTTCACCATGCATGTGGTAGTCCGCGTAGACAGGTTATTCCAACAGAATAATAAAGAATGGAATAACAACCCTTACGAGTATTGAAAGAAAATAACTCTCTTCATGAATACGAAAGAAATAATACCCCTTACCTTAAAATTTAGAGACTGCACTAGCGTAATAGCAGAATACTCTTCTTCTTTCTCTCCTATTCTCTCTATACTTTCTCTCTCTATAGCTTTAGTGATTTGGTGAGAAATAATGAAGAAATGAGCTTCTACTTATAGGCTCGGCAAAGTAAGGGTAAAATAGTCTTTTTACCATAATTTATGACATCAATGCTTACATCATCGATCTATGACATCATTGCTTACCTCATCGCTCCGATGACATCATTGCTTACCTCATCGCTCCGATGACATCATTGTTTGCATCATAAGAGTTCAAATTCAATTTGCACTCTTCCACCTCGTTTAACTTTTATATCATGAATTTACTATAATAATGTTACCATTCAAATTATAAAAATCATACTATTATATAATCACATCATACTACTATAATGTAATATTATAATAATATATTTGAATGAATTATTTTATCGGACAAGATAAAATACCAACTTTCAACAAATGTCACATGTTAAAAATTTCTCCGTTTAAATTCACATTGAATAAATATTTCCTTACCATATATATAAAAAATTAATTATTCACAAAAAATATTACAGAACTACAATATTGACAACCAGGTCGTTCCTAGGAAAGAGGGGGCCTTCCGATAAGGATTTCTCCTTACTGGCGCACAATTAATCAACCCATTTCCTAGATAGAACTTCCTTAGACATTGTCAATATTGCTATCTAATAATATTATTCAAATAATATGAATTATTGATTTGATAATTTGAAATAATGTGCAATGACAATTATTGAATCAATAATATAAAATAGCAAAGTAGCACTTATTGATATAAAATATCAACGTAGCAAATATTGAACCAATAAAATATTATGCAATTATTGAATCAATAATATAAAATATTGAACAGTAATTACTGTAACAATAATTGAGTAAGTGTCTTCCTACGTAAGAATTCATAATTCAAAATACTGTGCAATACCGTGTGCTACTGTGCAACACCACGTTTTATTGTATTTTGACCACCGGATATTTCAACAGTACTAACGGTAACAGTTTTGCCGTTATTTTTATAAAAAAGTTATTTATGTCGCTTTCTATATCCGACATTTATTCCGTTGTGGGGTCCACCAATGACTGCGCCGTCGTATAAATATTCTCCGACAAAAAGAATATTTCTCGACCAAACGAATATTCCCCGACACAACGAATATTTTATAACCACTTGCTTACTTTGTAAACTTTGCACATTTCACCCATAACTTATCACATTTATCAAATCAACACCTTACTATTTCAAAATAATATATAAAAAAATTAAATCTTATTCATAAAATTTGGGGTCTTACAACCTCCCCTCCTTATGAAATTTTGTCCTCGAAATTGACGTACGTACCTGGTATGTCAAAAAGGTGAGGATACCTCGTTTTCATTTCTGATTCTAACTCCCAGGTCATTTCCTCGATATCATGGTTCCTCCACAAAACTTTAACTTGAGGTATAACCTTTGAGCGGACATGTTCCTTCCTATCCAAGATCTTAACAGGTACCTCCTCGTATGTTAAATCTTCGGCTATCTCGTCTAGTTCTAACTCAATAATGTGGTTTGGATCTTTCACATATTTACGAAGCACAGATATGTGAAAAACGTTATGAACACGAGACAAGCTTGGAGGTAAGGCAAGTCTATAGGCCACATTTCCTACTCGGTCAAGGATTTCAAATGGACCAAAGAATCGTGGGTTGAGCTTTCCTCTCTTTCCAAATCTCGTACTCCTTTCCATGGAGCAACACGTAATAATACATGATCTCCGACATTAAACTCCACGTCTCTTCGATGAAGATCAGCATAACTCTTTTGTCGATCTTGTGAAGTTTGTATACGTTGCCGGATCATTTGAATCTTTTTTGTAGTCATACGTACTAACTCCGGTCCCAACAATGTCGCTTCACCCACCTTGTCCCATCATACTGGAGAACGACATTTTCGTCCATACAACGCCTTGAAAGGAGCCATGCCTATACTTGCCTGATAACTGTTGTTGTAGGAGAATTCCACCAATGGTAGGTACTTATCCCAACTCCCTTTGAAGTCTAGAACACAGAGTCTCAATAGATCTTCAAGAGTTTGGATAGTCCTTTTCGATTGTCCGTCCGTTTGTGGATGATATGCCAAAATGAATCGTAAATCCATGCCCATAGCTTTCTACAAGCTGAACCAAAATCGTGAAGTGAATCTTGGGTCACGATCCGAAACTATGGATACTGGCATGCCATCCAATCTCACAATCTCATTCACGTACATATGAGCAAGACGTTCAAGGGAATAAGTCTCTCGTATAGGCAAGAAATGAGAAGACTTGGTTAATCTATCAACAATAACCCAAATTGCATCTATGCCTTGAGAAACCTTGGGAAGACCCGTAACGAAATCCATGGTAATGTGTTCCCACTTCCACTTTGGAATCTCAAGTGGTTGCAATGGACCCTTTGGCATTTGATGCTCCGCCTTCACACATTGACACGTTAAACACCTCGAGATGAACTCCACGATCTCTCTCTTCATATTGCTCCACCAAAATGTATGTCGAAGATCACGATACATTTTGGTACTTCCAGGATGGATTGCAAATGGTGTGTTGTGTGCCTCCATCATAATTCTATACTTCAAATCAGAATCGTCAGGAACACAAAGTCTGGAGTTGACTCGAAGTATTCCTTCTTCATCAATTCTTGCTTCTGGAAAAGCACCTTCTTGCACCTAATTCTTCCTCATATTCATCAGCTTCGGATCTGTAGCTTGAGCAGCTTTAACTTTATCAATCAAAGCTGGTTCTACGCGTATACTTGATATCATCGCATGGGTCCCCGGAGTCTTGAACTCTATCTCCATCTTTTATAAATCACACAAAATAGGCCTTGAAAGAATCGCATTCGTTCCCGCATATGATCTTCTACTCAAGGCGTCAGCAACCACGTTCGCTTTTCCAGGATGGTATTGGATGGTATGATCGTAATCTTTCAACAGCTCAAGCCAACGTCGTTGCGGCATGTTGAGTTCCTTCTGGGTGAAGAAATTCTTGAGCTTATGATCCGTATAGATCTCCACTTTCTCCCCATACAGGTACTGTCTCCAAATCTTCAACGCAAAAATGACTGCTGCCAACTCTAGATCATGAGTAGGATAATTCCTCTCATATTCCTTGAGTTATCGCGAGGCATAGGCTATGACTTTCCCATGTTGCATGAGAACACATCCTAACCCTTTGCCCGAAGCATCGCTGTAAATAACAAATCCATCCGAACCAGATTGGTATTGTCAGAACAGGTGCCGAAATGAGTCTCCTCTTGAGCTACTTGAAAGCTCTTCTCGCATTCCTCATTCTATACGAATTTTGTATCTTTTCTAGTCAGCTGAGTTAATGGAGTAGCGATTCGAGAAAATCCTTCCACGAATCTCTGATAATAAACAGCTAAGCCCAAAAAGCTACGTACTTCGGTCACCGACTTCGGTTTCTCCCAACTTTGTATTGCTTCAATCTTTATCGGGTCCACAGATACTCCACGTTTTGATACTACGTACCCAAGGAATGCTACCTCCTCAAGCCAGAACTCGCATTTCTTTAGCTTGGCATATAGCTCGTTTTCATGAAGCCTTTGAAGTACCAGCTTCAAGTGGTGCTCATGATCTTCACGGCTTTTGGAATAGATGAGGATGTCATCAATAAAGACAACCACGAACTGATCCAAATATTCCTTGAATACACGGTTCATCATATCCATAAAAGCAGCAGGAGCATTAGTCAATCCAAAAGACATGACTAAGAATTCATAATGCCAGTATCGAGTTCTGAAAGCAGTCTTCGGAATATCCTCAGTTTTAATCTTCAGCTGATGATATCCAGAACGAAGATCAATTTTTGAAAAGAATTGTGCACCTTGCAACTGGTCGAACAGGTCATCAATACGAGGTAACGGATACATATTCTTGATGGTGACATGGTTCAACTCCCGATAGTCAATACAAAGTTGCATACTCCCGTCTTTCTTCTTTACGAATAAAATAGGAGCACCCCAAGGAGATGTACTAGGACGTATAAAATCGATGTGTAACAACTCCTGTAGTTGGACCTTTAACTCCTAAAGTTCTATAGGAGACATTCGATATGGGGTTTTAGAAATGGGTTTTGTACTGGGTTTAAGGTCAATAAAGAATTCAACTTCACGTTCCGGGGGTAGACCGGGAAGTTCTTCGGGAAATACATTAGGAAACTCATTAACAACAGAAATATCATTCAAACCTGACGTATTCTGGTTTAGATTAGTGACATGGGCTAAGAAAGCTTGACATCCATTTTTCAATAAACAAATAGCTTTATGACTTGAAATAACATTGATTGATTTTAGTGGTTTGGTTGTTTGAATTTGCACAATAGGTTGGTTAGGAATATGAAAACTAGCAACCTTACGAAAACAATCAATTTTGGCATGATAAATGGTCAACCAGTCAATTCCTAAAATCACATCAAATGCAAGTATTTTCAACGATATAAGATCAACAGGTAGGGTAAGGGTACCAATTTGAATCGAGCAAGATTTGTAACTGTAGATGTAACGAAGATTTCTACCAACGGAGTTTCAACAGATAAGTCAAAGTCTAATTTCTCAGGTGTCAAGTTCAAACGTTGAGCACAAGTAGGTGAAATAAAAGAATGGGTAGCACCAGTATCTAATAAAGTGTAAACTTCGCAAGAGTTTATTATCATCTTACCCGTAATAACCTCGTTCGGGTTCCTTGCTTGTTGGGCAGTCACGACAAATGCTCTTCTAGGAACCACTGACTTTGACTTGTCAGGGATAGCCTTTGGAGTCACCATCCCTATTGGACTTGGTTTCACTACAGGACTTGGTTTCTCTATAGGACACACTCGAGCTATGTGCCCTTCCTTTCCACAGTTATAACACACCTTGGATTGTTGTGTGAAGTTGGGGCTGATGTGTCCCTCTTTCCCGCATTTATAGCATACGACCGGCGGTCGTTCTCCTCCCCTAAAAATAGTTGATGTTGGTGCTGCTGTCGATGCTTTCACGTTCTCATTGTTGTACCTTATCTTCTTGAAATCTCCCCCTGACTCACTTCTTCTATTATCATGGCCACGATTACCACCGGAGTGGTTACCGCTTCTGGCATGATACTTTTCTCCCTGCTGGTTGTCACTATTCCGATGACTGCTGCCACCGGTACGACCTTGGTTGTTGTCCCTTGGTTGAACATAATCATTATCTCGTTCTAATAACTGGGCCCTGTTCACTACATCCGAATATAGAGAAAATTTGTGAGAAATGAGGTATTGACGAATCTCGGGTTTCAAACCTCTTAGAAACATCTGCGTCATACGTTCCTCATTCTCCACCAAATGAGGTGCAAACCAGGGATAACTCAGCGAATTTAGCCTCGTACTGGGACACAATCATGTTGTTCTGTTCCAGTCTGATGAACTCTACCTCTTTCATGTGACGAATACTTTCTAGAAAGTACTTGTCATTGAACAGTTTCTAGAACGCCCCCCAAGTCATCTTGAGTGCGGCAGGCTGGGTACGCTTCACAGATTCCCACCAGTAATCTGCTTCTCCACGGAACATAAAGGTGGAAAATGGAACCTTTTGTTCCTCCGTGCATCCCAAGACATCAAATATCTTGGTAATTTGCTTAATCCAATTTTCTGCCTTGATTGGATCTGGCTTTCCCTGAAACTCTGGTGGTCCCAACTCTTAAAACTGCTTGGCAGTGACAAGCCGCGAGTTATTATTTCCACCAGTATTATGAACACGAGTCTCCCTCATCTGGTTTTACATGAACTGCAAAAAGCTTCTAAACATCCCGTCATTTATCATTTCTTCGGTAGGGTTGTTTACAGGAGGAATATAGCCTTCCTGTTGCACGTTCTCCTCGTTGGTGATTAAAGGTGTCTCAACGGTCTCATTCACTCCCCTCGTTGGTGATTAAAGGTTTTACTCGTCTCTCCCCTCCTAGTTCTATTCCTAGATCTCCGCCAGAGATCATATCCCTACGCTCTGATACCAACTGTGACGCCCCCAAAATAGGTTCAATACTCAACCCATTTTGAGTCGCCAAATACACTCAACAAAATTCAAATACAATCTTTCATATCACACGGTCGTGCAAAATACGATCACACAACTGTGAGTGTCAATACAGACATGTAGAAAATATTAACATTCAAACTAAGTCCTCATTACATTTATTATCACACTATTTTAAATAAAAAAATAGTGAGGACTTCTACAGTTCTAACTCGAACCATCACTCCATTCCCCGACTAGTACCCGCGATATTCTCATTTCCTGAAGAGAACAATGGAAGAAAAGGGTGAGCTCAACTAGCCCAGTAAAGAATATTATCACTAAGATAATGAAAAACAAATTATCGTTAGCCTTCAATAAATCCGATAAAATATTATAGACAACAAGTTTTAGATCAATATTCGCAGCAGAAATAATAATTCATTAGAAGAGTTAAGTAGAGAATGATGTCTACTATCTTCTTTGATTTAAAAGTCCATCATCAATATTTTATCCCTGTAACATCAATCAATATACATCTCGAATCATATATCCATCTTTGTACTACGGGCCAAAGATATTCATTTGTATCATCAGTTGGTCATGTTCATCTCAACACTTGTCCATCTTTGCACTACGGGCCAAAGATATTCATTAGGTAATCATTCATCTTTGCACTACAGGCCAAAGATATTCATCACGTAATTATTCATCTTTGCACTACAGGCCAAAGATATTCAGTTATATCACCATTTAGAACTGAGGATGATGAAAAATAATACGAATAACGGATTCAGTGAGATAAAGGACAAATATTAGAGAATTTATCCAAAGTTCAAGAATGAAGATCAAAACCTGGATCCAATCAAAGATGATTTGGAAGAAAAAAATAAATATTTTTTTTACCGTGAATAGTACCATGTGAATAGTAACCCGTGAATAGTAATTCATGAATAGTAACTCGACATAAAAAGATAAAAATTTCACAACAAAGTTCAGACCAATATTCCAGTGAAATAATATTAGATGAAGCGCAAAACTCAAGTAATATCTGATCATTTCAGGAATTATAGAAGCAATACTTACCGTAGTAAGTTTAGAGTTAGAAATTTGAAATGAAACAATATACGAAACTGCAATTGAATTTTTACCCGTCTGGCGGTAGTCCGCTCAGATAGATTATTTCCACAATTTAATAACAACTGAATACGAAGGGTTATTCACCAGGCATGCGGTAGTCCGCGTAGACAGGTTATTCTCACAGAATAATAAAAAATGGAATAACAACAGGATTTCACCATGCATGCTGTAGTCCACGTAGACAGGTTATTCCAACAGAATAATAAGGAATGGAATAACAACCCTTACGAGTATTAAAAGAAAATAACTCTCTTCATGAATACGAAAGAAATAATACCCCTTACCTTAAAATTTGGAGAATGCACTAGCGTAATAGCAGAATACTCTTCTTCTTTCTCTCTTATTCTCTCTATACTTTCTCTCTCTATAGCTTTAGTGATGAAATAATGAAGAAATGAGCTTCTATTTATAGGCTCGGCAGAGTAAGGGTAAAATAGTCTTTTCGCCATAATTTATAACATCATCGCTTACATCATCGATCTATGACATCATTGCTTACCCCATCGCTCCGATGACATCATTGCTTACCTCATCGCTCCGATGACATCATTGTTTGCATCATAAGAGTTCAAACTCAATTTGCACTCTTCCACCTCGTTTAACTTTTATACCATGAATTTACTAAAATAATGTTACCATTCAAATTATAAAAATCATACTATTATATAATCACATCATACTACTATAATGTAATATTATAATAATATATTTGAATGAATTATTTTATCGGACAAGATAAAATACCAACTTTCAACAAATATAACATGTTAAAAATTTCTCCGTTTAAATCCGCATTGTATAAATATTTCCTTATCATATATATAAAAAATTAATTATTCACAAAAAATATTACAGAACTATAATATTGACAACCAGGTCGTTCCTAGGAAAGAGGGGGCCTTCCGATAAGGATTTCTCCTTACTGGCGCGCAATTAATCAACCCCTTTTCTAGACAGAACCTCCTTAGACATTGCCAATAATGCTATCTAATAATATTATTCAAATAATATGAATTATTGATTTGATAATTTGAAATAATGTGCAATGACAATTATTGAATCAATAATATAAGCAAAGTAGCACTTATTGATATAAAATATTAACGTAGCAAATATTGAACCAATAAAATATTATGCAATTATTGAATCAATAATATAAAATATTAAACAGTAATTACTGTAATAATAATTGAGTAAGTGCCTTCCTACGTAAGAATCAATAATTCGAAATACTGTGCAATACCGTGTGCTACTGTGCAACACCACGTATTACTGTATTTTAACCACCAGATATTTCAACAGTACTAACGATAATAGTTTTGCCGTTATTTTTATAAAAAGGTTATTTCTGTCGCTTTCTATATCCGACATTCATTCCGTTGTGGGGTCCACCAATGACTGCGCCATCGTACGAATATTCTCCGACAAAAATAATATTCCTCGACCAAACGAATATTCCCCGACACAACGAATATTTTATAACTACTTGCTTACTTTATAAACTTTGCACATTTCACCCATAACTTATCACATTTATCAAATCAACACCTTACTATTTTAAAATAATATATAAAAAAAATTAAATCTTATTCATAAAATTTGGGGTCTTACAATACACACCAGAATTTTTATGTCCACCTCTATTGCCACAAGTAGAAAAGCTAGGTTGGGAAGAGGCTTTGGCCAGAATCGAAACAGAAAATGACGCGGCGAGGAAATCTCTACGGACGAAAATGAAGAATCTAGAAATTCAAGTAGGACAGCTGGCGAATGCAATCATTCCTCCCAACACTGGTCCTAATTACATGGATTTCGAAACTAATGAAGAGCCAGAATTAAATCTGCCATTGGATGAGCCACAATAAGAAAAGTCAATTATGGGGGAACTCGTGTCAAACGTCATAGCAGATCCAGAGGAGGGAAAGATTAGTCAGGAGTTGTCAAGTCAAGATCTTAATAATCAGATGGAGCAACTCATCACTACCCCACCAAATGGTCCTAATTACATGGATTCTGAAACAGAAGCAGATAATTCAGAGCTGAGGGAATGGTGGCTCAAGTTCATGGCAGACATAGAGGAGATGTGGATTAATCAAGAGAGTTCAATTCGAGATCTAGAGTTATCAACTCAAAATCTTAATAATCAGATGGAACAACTCACCAATGCCTCAAATAACTGTCCTCCAAACACTGGGCTTTATGACATGGATGACGAAACTGACGGAGAACCCGAACCAAATCTGCAGCTGGAGGAGCCACAAGATATAGAAAGTGTGGAGACAATTAGGGATAATGAAATAGAGGTCGACGAAGATCTAAATGGGTCTCCACCAAATATCAAAGAGTCAGCCAGATTTGCAAAACCATGCCCGCTTGGTAGTCATGTCGTCGGCAAAACTCTTTATAACATAAGAGCGAGTACAATTTTGAAGCTATAGTGGGAAGAGAGAGAGAGAAGATAGACGAAGAGCCCACTGTGTGTGACAAGCTTCCAAGCCCCAAAGTGATCACATACACAATGGAGACAACACCTAGCTATTGGACGTTCTTCATGGAGATCTTACCGTATAAGAGCATGCTAGGTGACTTTGATGCACTGGTCATCACTATTGGGAACCTCCCAAAGGATTACTTGCTACTGATGGATGGAGGGTTTCTCAACTTTTGAAGAGGAATTGGATAGCGTTGACAAACAAAGTCCGGCTGAAGGACTATAGATCAAGCGCTTATTGGGAGGCAACCCAAGTTTAATTTTTATTTTCAGTTTTTAGGTTTCATATTAGTTAATAAATTTTCATTTTTTCTTAGGATTTAATAAACTTGCTTCTATCTTGTTCACAGGTTAGTCGAGCCTAACTCAAGTGTGGTGCCCGATTTATTCTAATGTGCCTAGCCTATTCTTCAGACTTAGCAGACAAGGAGGAAATTGCTATATTTTCAGGGAAGTCCTATATTTTAATTTTTCCTATCTTAGCCATTGAGGACAATGTCTGTTTTAAGTTTGGGGGTATTTGTCATGTTTAGTGTTTACTTAGGCAATGTTTTGATGGAATTTTATCTTGGCCAATGATAAGTGGGTATTTAATGTTTTTAACTCTTGCAGAAGTGATAAGCATTCTTAGTCTATATTTCAACTCTTTAGTTGGTTTCATACTACTTGCGAAAGTTTTGAAAAATTACACATATCCATTTGTTTAGCTAGTTGGGGTTGAAAATTTTTGACTACATGCTTATGAAAGATACCATTGCAGCTTGAGAAATATTATTTGAGCATAATTCAAAGTGAAAATTAGGCACTCACATAAGTTTGGGGGAAATCTTGGGGTATTTTTGAAAAATTATTGGAACCTTCCCAAGTTGAATAATTGAGCATGTGGTGGGTTGAGATGGAGCGTAAAACGCACTCCCCATAAACACAGGCACGAGATGGAGCGTAAAACGCACTCGTTTAATGGAAAGTGAGAGGGAGCGTAAAATGCACTCACTAAAAAAAAGAAAAAAAAGAGTAACTTTGAAGTACTTGGGAAGGGTTCATATGTGCTTAAATGTTTAAATATCTAGTTGATCCTCAAGAAAAATTTGTGCTTTGTCTTTATTAGCGGAGATTGATGTGATAAGAAGTTTTGAAAGTTATTTTTGAAAATCTTTTATGAGTATTAATTGATTTTATCTAAATCATGACTAGTTTAAATAGTTGGATGCACACACGCATTTAAAGGATCATGAGTAGATGTGGAGCCAATGAAAGTAGTTAAAATTTTAAGACATGGCATTGTTTTGAAATTTTCTGTGGGTTATCATTTGTTGTAACCTTTAAGGCCAGTGTTCAAATTCATATTGATTCATTGCTTGAGTGAATCATTGCTAGAGAATTTCTAATTGTGTTTTTTCTTGAGGACAAGCAAAGTCACAAGTTTGGGGGTATTTGATGAGTAGGTTTTATACCCACTAATCGATATTCATTATAGCTTGGTTCTTGTTGTTTTCATGTAATTTCCCTATCATTTTTACTTGGTTTACTACTTTTATGTACAGGAATTGGAATGGATGCAAAAGGAGTTTAAAAGGACAATTAATTCAATTCATTCTCAAATAATATGGGCCACTAACAATTCAATTCAATTCGGCGGAGTACATGCAAATATGCAAGCATGTGGCAACTAAAATCCATGCAAATCATCATGAAAGCAAGGGCCATGTGGTCCAAGCACAAGCATATCAAATTGAAGTAGCTCAAGAATGGGAGAAAAGAAATCAGCAAGTGCAAAATTTGGCTAGACAATGAAGGTACCCGCTGGGGCGGGGAGGTTAGCTTGAAGTCAACCCGTTGGGGCGGTTGGATGGCAGGCTGGACAGATAAGAGACCCGCTGGGGATGGAGTTTATAAAGGATTTCCCCCGCTGGGATGGGGAGGCGGAAGTGCAGTTGTACTTCTCCGTGTCCTACTCGGATTCATGCAAGACTAAGAGACATTGAGAGCTGCTAACTTCTTTTTCTAGTGTAACTCAGACTGGCAGGAAGAAGAGCATTAGTGGGTCGGCTACTTTTCTTTTCCAGTTTGCTAGTGGATGATATTAAAAGGGACATGAGGCATGCATATGCAACTGAGCTGGCGGTATTCTTTTTCTACTTGGACTCGGCTATTACAAAAAATGAATGGACGTAAAGCAGCTGATTACTCTCTTTTTCTACTTCGAATTGGGCACTGGACGTAAAAGAGGGGAAGATATGTGCTGCTGCTATGATAATAATATATAGAAGGGGCTGGGTTAAGATATTAAATTAATATATTATGTATTGAATATATAATATATTCAATGACAAAGCATAATAGGTCATAACAGAGCAGTTCATAACATAGCCAATACAGAGCCATAACAGAGCATAGATTGTGAAGTTTTATGTACCTTGTCATGAACCAAAGCAGAGCAGACCACCAAACCATTAAACCAGAACCAAAACACAACCTAAAGATAGTAACCAACACACAACCAATAAATGTACCAACATAGTAACCAACACACAACCAAAAGATAAGAAACCAACATTACAGATAAGAAATTCAATGCTCCAAAACATATATTCCATATTAATAATCATCCAGTTCAAACATTCCATATAAGAGCCTATGCTTGACCATCATTAAGTAGCATAATTACATATAAAATGTCACAGTCAGTCCCAAAAGATAAGAAACCTTGGTACTTAATATCCCAAAAATCAGTCCAAAAAGATAAGAAACCTAATAAATTAATATCTTAGTCTTCAGTCCCAAAAGGCATGATATCCTAATTCTGGTCTAAGTTTGCTCCATCCTTCTTCCTTGGAATTTTTTATGTCCCTCGTGTAGATTCTTGGTTGCCATAATTTATGTTCCTTTTCCCCCCTCTTCTGGTTTGAAGTTTGGAAGAAATTGAGCTTAGACTTTGTGCTGCATTTGGTGGGGTACTAGCTGGAGGGGTATTATTGATAGGAAAATCAGTAGTATTCATCACACGTGGAGTTGGCATCTATAAAATATAAAAGCTCTCAAATTAATTGAACAATTAAATAATAACTGTCAAAGTATATATAATGGGTTAATGAGTAGCATTTACTTACAAACATAAATGCTTGTGGGGGTCTATCTTTGACCATTTCATTAGAGCATCCCACCTTTTCTTTACCTTTACCTGTGTACTGTAATATATAATATATCTCAGAGTTAGACTTTATCATTCTCAGTCTAAATAATGAATATACTAAATGGAAACTTACATTAGGTGTTGTTTCCTTTGCTTTGTTGAATTGGTCTGGCTCTCTAATTACCACACCAGGCAGTGCAGTAGTATGTGCAGTTGGCTCATCAACTTGCTCTCTTGTGGGCTCTGCATCCTTTTCTTTAACTGGGCATTAGTTCCTTCTATGATCAGACTTTCTACAAATGCTACAATGCATTTTCCTTCCAACTCTACTCACCCTCTGTAATTGACCATCATTTCTTTTGTCATCCCAACCTTCTCTCCTTCTCAGCCTCTGTGGTCTGCCTTTAAGTTTCCTTGGTATTGGTGGAGGCCCCATCATGTCACAGTCTGTGAATTCCCAAAAATCTTCACCATTTATGACCTCAAGAGTATGACTATAAGTCTTGAGGTAAGTATCTCTACTATACCAGTGGGATACATAGTCTATTGGATTTTGATAAATTGATTGAATTGCTGAGACAGCATGACAACATGGAATGCCAGTGAAGTCCCACACTCTACAAGCACAAGCTCTATCCTTCAGATTCACAGTAAATGCTCTACCTTTTTCCTTGACTTGGAATGATATCTTTCCATCCCAGAGTGCCTCACAGTGGGCAGAGGCAATGATGGCTGCATCAAGTTTCTTCTTAATTCTTGGACATATTATAACCTCTGACTGAAGCATAGCATCCCTTTTCTGATGCACTCTAACCATGATTTGATCATGAATTTCTTGAAGCATTGTTAGAACTGGCATGTACCTAGAAAATATAGATATAAGAGTAAATGTAACTGATATAAGACTTGTGTAACTTAGAGTAATTTGCAAGAACATCACACTGATACAATTTGTAGTAAGTTAGAGTAATTGTACCTAGCTTTGATAATCCAAGCATTGAAGCATTCAGACATGTTATTCTCAATATTATCAGCCTTTGAATGAGTGGCCAAATAGGCTTTAGACCAAACCTTTGGATCCTGCTCAGCAATCTTATCGTGTGCAGGGACAGAAAGTCTCTTAATTTCACTTATTGCTCTCTTGTGTGCTTGATCATGGGTTGCACAAGCAGCTTCCCAAAATAGTCTCTTCAGTGCCTGTGAAGAGAACCTTTTTCCTCCAGTTAGCATAAATGTGTCTAGCATAATTTCTATGCTCAAAATAAGGAAGCAGTTCACATATGGCATTCTTCAAACCCTGCACCACAGAAACTCAGTTAGTAAATCATATACAATTAGTAAAACAGAGGCATCTAGTAAAACAGAGCAATTAACAGTAAATACATACCTTTTGTTGGTCACTAATTATAGTAAATCCATAGCCTTCACCAAGGTTAAGGTCATCAGCCAACAACTCCAAGAACCATCTCCAACTGTCACCATTTTCAGTTTCAACAACTGCCATAGCTACATGGAACATTTAATTGTTCCCATCCCTTCCCACTGCAGATAATAATTGACCATCACATACAGTTTTTAAGAAACAACCATCCAATCCAAGAATTGGACTACATCCCTCTGTCCAAGCTTTCTTTAAACTGTCATAGCACACATAAAATCTTTTGAATCTAACCTCATCTGCAAGATTAAGCCTAGTGGTTTTGATGTTGACTGTATTCATTTTGTTACTTCTCTTAATCTCTGCCCCGAAATCCCAAACTCTTGAATTATGGTCCTTCATAACTGAATGTATACTTGCCAAAGCTAAATTCTTGACCCTCATACACTTCACAAGTGTTACATCCAATTTTAACTTGATTTTAATCTCTTCTTGCATGTCCTTCAGCCTCCAGTTTGGATTTTTTCTTATCCTATTTCCATAAAACTCTGCCAAAAACTTGGTGTTTGCCAACTTGTTTTTGAAATTGTAGACACAATTATGTGTGTCCAGTATTGACTTTATTTGCACATTCTCAGTCCCTTGAACATAACTGGCCCACAGTTTCCAAGGGCAGTCCTTATCACACCTAACCTGCACTCTTACTTTGTCATTTACCTTGTACCATAACTTCCTGCCATTAGCCATTGAATAGTCTCTAATGGCAGTCTTGAATTCATTAAAATTGGTAAAAATCTGGTAATGTGTAAACTTTATGTGTTTTCTCTTTGTTTTTGGGTTAAAGACATCACAATGTACATGCTTTTTCTTTTTCACAAGGGGACCCAAAAAATAAAGGTCCTCATCTTCACTATTCTCTGAAGGGGACCTTAATACATCACTATCCTCATACTCACTGTGCCAATCACTATCATTAGAGTCACTGATATCATCTCCTTCACTATCTCTATCAACCTCATTCACTAACCTATCACCCTCAGCCTCATCACCACTTTCTGCACCTTTATCACCCTCAGCCTGTGTGCCTTGTGCCTCCTCACCTTGACTTGCCCCCCCCCCCCCTCAGATACATCACCCTCAACATCTTTCTCTGTTTCATCATCTTTCTCTGTTTTAACTCTAGCCATCTCTACCTTGTACTCCCTGCAACTCTTCCTAGCCTCTACTAATTCTTCATCACTACTTAATATTTCACTATCACTTTGTGCATCACTACTATCTGAATCCCCAATCACAATTGGTGTATCATCACTTTTTTTATTTGCATTCTGAATCATTTTAATTCTATTGCTCTTCCTCCTCTGATTATTTATAGGCTCCTTAATTCTACCTGCCCTTTTCTTAGTCCTCTTTGACATCTTTATATTAGCATTTGCATTAGTACTCCCCTTGTTATTATCTTCTGTGTTGGGGGGTTGAGTAATAGATGTTGCAACTTGTTCATTCACATCAGGTGGTTCAATCACAACTCCTTCTTCATTCAGAAATACATGATCAACAAAACATTCAATCACACCAAAAGGGAGACACACTTTCACCATGTCTATAATACTGGCATCATCATGCACCAATCTATAACCACTATCACTAGTCTGACCATCATTCTTAAAATAAACCTTTGCATTGCTATCATAATCTAAAGCTTCAGCAAATGAGTTAATTGCAGTCATGCAGACGAGATCAACATCAACACGGGGATAAATTTCAACCTTACCTCCCCTGTACTCAGTTTTAGGCTGATGAACAAATTTTCCCCCATAGTGCACATGCAACTGACACATCCCACTCATTATGTGAAAACAAAAAAATACAAAACATAAATTAAAAAATATTATTTACAGAACTTGGGGGGACCGAAGAAGACAACAATGGCAGAAATCAACCCATGGTCCACATGTCGGATTTATAAAGTCAAAAAAGATGGAGAAAACAACATGGTTACAATAAATTAAAAACCCCTAACTTACCCATTCCCAACCAACCCATGTGCAGAAACCCTAAATTAATGAAATCTATCATACCTTACAACAGATTCGCACTAGAAGATTCGTATCCAAGAGCAAGATTCGCATCAATGACCAAGAATCGCCAACAAGATCTGAGTTCGTGCTCGTTTCTGTCTCTCTCCTTCACTCCTTCGCGCGCTTTCCTTTTCTGTCGTTGTCTGAACTTTACTCGACCAAATTGGTTTTAACCACTGAGTTTCCATCGTGGCAATGACAAGGACTAACCCACGTGAAGTAAATGCTGTGTCATTAGAAGTGGGGTAGGTCATATTTGATGTCACATGTTTCTGTTAAAAGTCAACTCATTAAACAAAATTTATAACGATTTGATAATTTTTTGTAGTTTAATGAGTCGATTGCAAACAAATTCACTTCAGTGATGCATATATAAATCGACCCCCAGTAGAGTGATGAAAAATGGATTTAACTCGCTACTTTTCTTTTCCAGTTTGCTAGTGGATGATATTAAAAGGGACATGAGGCATGCATATGCAGCTGAGCTAGCGGTATTCTTTTTCTACTTGGACTCGGCTGTTACAAAAGAGGACTAGACGTAAAGCAGCTGATTACTCTCCTTTTCTACTTCGAATTGGGCATGAACGTAAAAGAGGGGAAGATGTGTGCTGCTGCTATGATAATAATATAGAAGGGGCTAGGGTTAAGATATTAAATTAATATATTATATAGTTTAGTAGGCGGACAACTGGCACATTCCTTTTCATAAACTGATTCGTGAAAAGCATAATAAAAAAAGAGGACACTTAACTTGATGCAATATATAATAGATAACATAGTTTTATTATATAATATATAGTTTATTAGACAAGCTTAAAGACATATATATCTTATATAGTATAGCTTATTAGGGGACTAAGCCTGGTGCGAAAAAGTTGGAGGATAGCTTATATATATTAGATTAATTAGCTTAGGAGGAGAGGATTATTCTATTAGTTTAGTTTTTTAATTTAGTTTTTGAAAATAATAAACCCTAGTTGAAAGGAAATTTGGAGATTGAAGCACTTGAAAGTCATTGGAGATCCAAATCAAGAGCGAGACGGAGCAGAATTTGCCGGCAACAGATTCAATTCTTTTTCTTAATCTTTTTCTTATCTTTTGATGTGTATTCAAGTGTAGATTCTTAGTTTTAATTCAATGAACTAATTCTTTTTTTGAGATTACAATGGATCTTATTGTGTAATTTATTTTAATATGCTTCTCTATCAATTATTATGTTCTATCGTTGTGATTGTCTATTGTGATTTAGACTTAATTGTTTAATTGATTGACCATCAATTACCGTGATAATCTATATGAAATCGGAAGAGGAGTATAGATTTAGATCTGATCATAATGGTATGTGTTTGTGATTTCTGCGTAGATGGAAATTATGATTCGTGTTTAGGATAGAGATATGCCATTATGCCATATGTAATCTTATAGAGAACTTGTGATTAAATCCTTTTAATTGTAATTCTCATATAAATACAGTGGATTAGTTAATTAGGGTGTCTTGCTTAATTCTATCATCTGTGGATTTGATTGAGTATGGTATGATGCATCGAGAGGTGGTTATATTTACTTTCGTGTTCTTGATTAACAATTCAGGATAAAGAATAATTGATGAGAAGTGTGAACTTAAATGAAGCAATAAGTGAAGTTGTGATCTTAAATCTCTGTAATCTTAATTTAACTAGTGGAATTTAATAGTAGTTTAATTATATAATTTGAAATTCATTTGTTTGAATAAGATTGAGTTGGTTACGGGTTAGTACTTGGTGATTCTTATTAAATAATTTCTTGTGGGAACGATACTCTACTTTCATTTTATTATTTATTGACCACGTATACTTGCGTGTTATGCGTAACTAGATTTTACCCAACAGGCGGTACCCAGATTCTCCCTTCAAATTGTAGCAGTTCATCATTAGCGATCTTGAACTTTATCTCTTCACCATCGGTTAACCTCTTCTGGATCTTCTCTTACTCATCATCATGTAGTTGGGCTTCTTTTACATTATCCACCAAATTAGAACCAGTAGTTACTTGGAACAATTTCTCATCTGCTTCCTTTGGATACTACTTAACTTTAAGCTCCAACTTAGCCATTTCTTCTATCAACTGATCCTGAGCAGTTAGCAATATTAACTTCTCACGACCCTTTCCTGCTTAAGGCATCGGCAACGACGTTAGCTTTACCCACATGGTAAAGAATATCGCAATCGTAGTCCTTGATTAGTCAACCATCTCCTTTGGCGCATGTTCAAATCTTTCTGTGTAAAGATGTACTTCAGACTCTTATGATCTTTGTATATGTCACACTTTTCTCCATAAAGAAAGTGTCTCCATATCTTCAAAGCAAACACTACTGCTGCCAATTCCAAGTCATGGGTCGGATACCCTTTCTCATAATCCTTTAGTTGACGTGATGCATAAGCAATGACTTTGTCGTTCTGCATCAGCACACAGCCTAATCCCTTATGTGAAGTATCACTGTATACCACGAAATTTCTTGTACTATCGGGCAATGACAACACAGGCGCAGTACTCAACCTTTTCTTCAGTTCTTGAAAAATTTCCTCACACTTTTTCAGTCCAAACAAAATACACCGTCTTCCCAGTCAAATTCGTCAACGGAGTTGCGATTTTGGAAAAGTCTTGAATAAATCTTCTGTAGTAACCTGCCAATCCCAAGAAACTCCTCACTTCTGATGGTTTCTTTGGTTCATCCCAATTCATTACGGCTTTAACCTTCGACGGATCCACTGAAATCCCATCTGTGTCAATCACGTGGCCAAGAAATTGCACACGTTCTAACCAAAATTCGCACTTCGAGAATTTTGTGTATAGTTTCTCCCGTCTCAACTATTCCAATGTCAGCCTCAAATGTTCCGTGTGTTCCTCCTTAGTTTTGGAATAGACTAAAATGTCATTTATGAACACGTACAAACTTGTATAGGAATGGCTTAAACACCCTATTTATTAGGTCCATGAATGCCGCTGGTGCATTCGTTAGACCAAATGACATCACCAAAAACTCGTAATGCCCATACCGAGTTCTAAAACCCGTCTTCGGTATATCTTCTCTTCTCACCTTTAACTGATGATACCCACTTCTCAAATCTATTTTTGAGAAGTATCTAGCACCCTTCAATTGATCGAGCAAGTCATCAATCCTAGGTAAAGGATACCTATTCTTGATCGTGACTTTGTTCAACTCCCTATAATCAATGCATAGCCGCATCGATTCATCCTTCTTCTTCACGAACAATACTGGAGCTCCCCACGGTGATACGCTCGACTGAATATACTTCTTGTCCAGCAAATTTTACAGTTGAACCATCAACTCCTTCATCTCGACTGGAGCCATTCTGTATGGGGTTTTCAATATCGGAGCAGTCCCTGGTACTAAGTCGATCACGAACTCTATCTCTCTTTCCAGCGGAAGTCCTGGAAAATCGCTCAAAAATATATCCACAAACACCTTAACCACTAATATCTCTTCCATCTTTGGACTCTCCTTACGAGTATCCACTATGTAGGCTAAGTACCCTACACAGCCTTGCTTCAATAGCTTCTTGGCTTGCATAATCGTCAGACAACTCACTTGTCTAGGCGATTGGCTATCATAAAATACTACCTTCGACGGAGTCGTAAGGTTTACAGACTTCTTTTGGAAATCAATTACCGCCCCATGGTTGAACAACCAATCCATACCCAGTATAACATTAAATTCCCCAAGTTTTATCTGAATTAAATCTACCATCAACTCATGACCCTTAATGTTTAACATACAGTTCTTGTGGACAAACCTAACAGGAATAACCTCCCTATTTGCAATATCTACGTTTAAGGGGTAAACTAATTCCTCCTTAGGTAAGTCTAAAGTCTTAGCAAAGTCCTCGGATATAAATGAACAAGTAGCACCCAAATCAAATAATATGTAAGCATTAATACTATTGACCGGAATGATACCTGACACCACATTCTTTGACTGCATAGCATCCTGCACGGTTATGTTGAATGTTCTGGCAGTGGGTCGGCTCGTCTGTGGTGGTCCAGTGATAGTCAAAGTGCTGCCGCTACCATTTTCTCTCCCTCCTGTCGACCCTCCATCTGGCTTCTTTGGGCAATCCCGGGCTATATAATCTTTGGACCCACATGTGAAGCACGCTCCCTTCTTCGGGTTAGGACAATTCGGCACGATGTGGCCTTCCTAAACACAGTTGAAATATACTCGCCTTCCCCTCAAGCACACTCTAGTGTGATTCTTCCCGCATATAGCACATGCTTTAATTCTTCTCTTCTGTTGGCTTCCCTGTTGACTCCCAGCAGATGTGTTGTCATTCCATTTCTTTTTATAGTCATTAGCACCGCTACCACCAGTCTTGTTTTCTGTCTCATTCTTCTTCTTCTTCAAGTCCGGATTATACATGGTTAAGGCATCGCCCCCACCTTCTGCGATGATCGCCTTTTGCAACACAGCTGCAAACGTGTTCAGCTGGAACATGGAGACCTTACTGTAGAGCCAGGGCTTCAATCCCTAGTCGAATCTTCTAGCCTTTTGCACGTCAGTACTGACCTGGTACGTTGCAAACCTTACCATCTCGTTGAATTTAGCGGCGTACTCCGCCTCCGTCATCGCTCCCTACTTTAGCTCTAGAAACTAAACCTTCATCTAGTTCTGCGAGCTTATTGGGATATACATTGCAAAGAACATATCTTTGTATCTGTCCCACGCTATCACTCCTTCTCCTTCCCTAGTTTTGTTAGCCTGCAACCAAAAGCTAGCTTCCGACTTCAGCATGAATGTCGCGAAAGCCGTCTTCTGGTCATCGCTAACTTTGGCCACATCAAAGACCTTCTCCATCTCCATCACCCACATTTGGGCCTCTATCGGGTTCAACGATCCCTGGAATTCTGGAGGTCCAACCGCTTTAAACTCCTTGAATGTCGAAGCTTGAACTTGCAGTTGATTCGTAAGCGCTCCCGTCAGTAAATTCACCAATTGCTGAACCAAATTGGCGTTCGCCCCATCATTGTTGTTATTGTTATTAGTCGAACCCTCTAGTTGTTGATGTGTAGGTCTTCTTCTGGGAGGCATCTTTCTGTTAAGACATACTCTTATTAGATCCCTTACTCATCTTTTAAATATTTAAGTTCAACTTAAACATTTAAAATAAATCAATTCACACTTGAACTCATAGCACATCATTAAACTTCGTTACTTACTCATTCATAGTTTTAAAATATAGAATAGATACCATCTCTACTATTTACATCATCTTTCCTGAATTAAAACAAGTTGCAGGATTACATCATTATCTTATCCCATTATTATCTCAAATTCTAATTTTTACATTATTTAATTCATAAAGAAACATATAGTTTATTACTCTACTAACTAGGCATGTTAAGACGTCACACAGCCTCTCCACATTCTTCTTCCATCACCCAAAACACTGTTCTTCGATCCACCATATACAACGGCAAATCCTTGAATCGAGTTGGGTAATAAAAGACACGATCCTGGGCCCTATCTATAGCAGAATGAAAAGCGTATTATGTCTCCTTCAGCTTGGCCTTCTTCGCTTGAACCTCATCTTCAGCTCGATCTGTGCATTGAGTAGCCTTCAAACATGTATCCTCTGCTTTAGCACGCTTCACTGACTCTTCTTTAATGTCTTTCTTCAGTTTCGCTAGTTCATCCAGTGCATCATCCCTCTCACTCTCCACGTGAACTAGATCCCACTTCACGTTTCCAAGCTCGTCATCCAGTTCTTGAATTGTCTCCTCCCTCTGCTGTATAGTATTTCCACTCTCTTCCACCAGTTCCTCAAGCTCTCCTACTCTACCCTGCAGCTCAACGTTGAGGTCATAGACCTCCTCGTACATCACAACACTAATAGAGTTAGGTGGAAATTCCTCTTCAGGATCCTCCTCCTCTGCCTCTGACTTATCCTCGTCGTCTCAGTCAAAGACTGTCTCATTCTCCTGACCCACTACGGTGATCAATGGCGATGACCCTCTCTGAACCAACTGCTCCCAAACAGTATAGATGTCGCGGGGCTACTCATCCCTACGTATCTGGGGTATCTCTTCTCTAGCCTGACTAGACTCTCCAACATTCGTCATCCTGACACAAATATTTAACGTTTAATTATTACATGATATACCAATCGATACTCTTTGAGTACATAAAAATAAACATATAGCACGTAAAGTAGTTTATTATCTTTAACTATCAGCACTATCTTTTCGATCTCCTATAAGGCTAATACCTAAGGTTTCCCCACCTAAGGTTCATAACCTAAAACACTACTTTGATACCAACTTGTGACACCTCCAAATCCGGGTACTTCATTTTCACAAGATTTGGTGTTCACTGTCTAAATAAAAACATAACTACCTCCCATAAATAAGGAATGAAAAATAAATTACACCCTTAATAAATAAAATCTCCCTTATAAAAAGGATTACAACCTTGTCAAAAACATTCCTAGGGTTTCTAACCTTAAACATCATCAATGCGGAAAATAAAACATCATAACATAATTTAAGTCTTATTACACATCATTTCATAATTATGAACAAGTCTTCACATGTTCATCCTGCTCTTGCCTTTTCTAGTTGACGGTTCGTCAACCCTCCCGACTTTGGCTGGAATGGTTATATAAATGCAAAAGTGAGCAAACAAAAGCTCACTAGAAATAACAATCAATAGTGATGACATATTAATGAATAACTTCAACTGAATTAAATAATGTTTCTATCATCGATAATCAAGGAATGAATATAGAATTAGAATTCATCTGAGGGTCATAAGACCTTGAACTATGTCCTAGCCTATAAACATTTCTATTTAAACCTTTAACAGCCGTTAGACTATATGAACCTTAACTCGTACTTAGGAGAATCATCCCTTCATACCATGTACTATGCACAAACATCTTAACGTTTTCGCATGGTAATCCCCTATTAATAGGGTTGTTCATCTTAGTATTAATTAAGGAGCCCGCACCAAAGAAAGTTTGGTTTGGATAAGCTCAAAGGATAATTTAGAGTTCAACTATCATCAACTAAGGAGTAGTTGAATACAAGAATTAAGAATTTAATAATAAAAGAATTATGGAATAACTTATGCTTTAGAATTTAACTTAAAGCATTTGAAAGATTCAATAAAACCTTGCTTGAACAATTAAGTCAAGATTATATTAATTCAATAATAACTTCAACAATATACTTGCTCAATAGGGATATTAGAAAATAAAATAACTTGCATAATTACAACAAGAAAGGATAGAACAACTTGCTCAAATAAAGATAAGGATTAGAAAACTCACATAAACGTAACAAGAAAGGATAGAACAACTTGCATCGAGCGTAAGCTAGCAATTACTATCACGTTCCACAATTATCCTATGTACACGTAATTAACAATAATAACATACATTAGTTACCATATAACTAACTCACATCATTGGTTAACCCTAAATATCATTACATTTGCAATATTAATTAATTATAAGTATGATCAATCACGAACATCGATTTTGAACGCGTTATTAGACTTTATAATTAACGGTTTACATAACGTATTTAACTTATAAATTAATCATGTGAAATACGTTAATGAATTGTTCTAATATCTCAATGTATGATTAACATGTCATCAAGTTCATCACATTAAGTTAGCTTATCATGTAACGCATAAAAAATACACAAAACACAAAACACATTTTTGGACAGCAAGGAAGCTCGCTGGGGCGGATATTCATGCTGGTGAAAAATCAACTCGCGAACTTGTGCAGGAAAAAGCTAATTTGGCTTATTTTTTCGCACCAAACTTCGTATACTGAGTGGTTTCCCACAAACAACTAACAAATATAGTTTCCGTCTCGTCTACACAATTTTCACAGTGAGTTAGATCGGTTACTAATTCGTAGATACCTTTTCTATATGAAGGAGTCGTTTAGCCCAGCTACTATACATTAACCATTAAAGAGTATGACTGTACTACCTTAGACTTAACATTACTGTATCATATAACTTGTGAATTAACACTTAGTCTTTCATTTTATAAGTCCTTTATAATTTAGTAAGTCGAATACCTAAACCAGCAATCTAGATTCAGATTGAATTTCAATTTAGTAACTAATTCTCAATCCAGCAGACTGCATACAACTGACCTCCAATCTAGCAAGCCTGGATTCAAACTGATATCTAATCCAGCAAGCCTGTATTCAATTAACCTCTAATCCAGCAACCTGGATTATTCAAACATCTAATCCAGCAAGCCTAGATTCATAAATCCTTCAATCCAGCTGTGACACCCCCAAATCCGGGTACTTCAATTTCCACGGGACTTGGTGTTCACTGTACAAATATCATCTATCTATCTACCCATAGTAAATGCAAACCATGAAATAAATAGAAATAATCCTCCCCTTATGGGGTTACAACATCTGAAAAGAAATACATCAATCCCAGGTCGTACTTAACCTTAAATCTCAAGTGCGGAAATATAAATAATTAAATAAGTCTTACACAACTTTAACATAAGTCTGAAACATAAACACATAAAATAAACAACAAGTCTTCATCACTTGTTGACCTTGCCCTTGCCTTTGCTAGTAGAAGGCTCGTTGGACCTTTCGTTCTTAACTGCAATGTTATTATTACGCAAGAGTGAGCACGATTGCCCACAAGTATAATAATATGACAACAATATAATAACATGCGAGTGAATCAAAGACATCTGAATAAAGAAACTCAACTTTTGACTCAAGAATGAATAACAGGAATCAAAAGAACGTCTGAGGGTCATAAGACCTTGAACTATGTCCTAGGTTGTAAAGTTTTTATGCTTTAAACCTTTAACAGTCATAAGACTATGGACTCTACTTCTCGTACTTAGGGGGATCAGCCCTTAGTACCATACTGTGCACAATATCTCAACGCTAAAGCGTAAATAATCCCCTTTTACAGGGTTGTTCATCTCAGTTTTGACATCAGAGTCCGCACCAAAGGAAGTTTGGTTTGGATAAGCTCAATAAGTATTTTGGAATTTAGAACGTTCATCAACTATGGACTAGTCGAATCAATAAGGGTTCACTAGTCCTATAAGGTTCAACAATAACATCGATATTCAACTTGAATAATAAATCTCAAGAGTATACAATCGCATAAGTATTGTATCACTGAATCATGCTTTTAAAAGAGTTACAATATGTAATATGAATTTCGAACTTGAACAATTAAAAACACGAGCTTACTCGATATAGAAACACAAGTCTAAGGCTTAATAAATGAATAAATTAGAATTTAGGGAACTTGCTAAATCAATAAATTAGGGATAGGATACTTGCCTCTTGCACAAGCTACAATTATAATTCACGTTCTTTATTACATCCTACATATCAATACGTTCACAATACAAATTAATCAATAACTCGATATACGTATCGAATCACACACATCGGTTTTGAGCACGTTATTGGACTATACAATTAACGATTCAAGTCATGTAATTAACTTATTAATTACTCACGTAATATAAGTTATTAACCTCTTATTATATGTTTAGCATATCTTTATGTTCATTACATTAGGTTTTAAACCACCTCTTAGAACACACGAACACTTAGCAAAAAATTTCAAATTTCTGCAAGGGGCGCGGCCGCGCGCCAGTTACCCTTGGGACCAGCGCGGCCGCGCGGCAACGCAGACCCAGATTTCCAGTTCGCGAATGACACACAGAGCAACCCAAATAAATCCAAATTAAACTAACGAAATGAATTTAAGGCTACCCATGAGATATAGAATTTACAGAAACATCATACCATGTTCTAAGCATGCTTTTAACACTTTAAATCACGGAATTACACAAATCACAACATTTAATTTCACTATTTTCAATATTTTATAAAGTTTTGAAAGAAAACAAGAATTCAACGTTACGGATTCGTTATAACACCGAATCCGTTCGTTTAACTTCCATTTTGTTCGTTTAAATGTACACAATCACATTCAAGTGTTAATTTAAGTTAAATAAACGCATAAGGTGTGTAAATTTTGTACGTAAGGGCCATATGGGCCATATGTACAATTTTTACACTCTGTAACTTTTGAAAACCCAATTATCAACAAAATTCCATGGTGTGATCACTGAAAGTTATGCATATATGGCATATAATATGTTATGGACATCAATTAATATATATATAGCCATATCATGAACAAGTCATCAATTTAGTCTTTTACAGAAAACTTCAAAGTACGTTAATGGAAGTTTTGAAAACTTAATTAAGACGTAATTACATAAAATTGATCACTGTGATTTATGTATACATGGTATAAAACATGTTATAAACATAATTTAACCCATATAAAACCATATAACCAACAATGATTCAAAATTGACGATTACAGAGAACTTCAAAGTACGTAAAAATAGAAAGCTTAAAACTTAATATAACTGAATTTACCCTTGCTAGTTGGTGAAGATGATTCAAGGATGATGATATAAACTTTTCAAATTCTTCTTCCTCAATCTTTTCTCTCAAAATTCTCTCTGATATGAATATATGAATTGATATAGTATATATGTATATAAGTATAATACGTATAATATATAATGGGTGAGTGGTTGTCAGTTGGTCCCTTAGTGGGTTAACTGACCAACTCCCCTTAAGGCCTTGTTTGGCTAGCTTAAGGAATCCTTTCTCATTTATTTTAATTAATTTATTATAATATAGTTAATTAATGTCACACCCAATTAAATCAAATAATGCTATTTAAATCAATTAAATAAAATAGCATAAATCTACATTAAATCACATAGTCACATAATTAAAATTCTTATTTATTAATTATGTCTAATCATAAATCTCTAATTAATTAATAAATTAATTAGAATAACATTATGCTTATTAATTAATATATTAATCAAATAAGCTCAATTAAATACATACTTTGAATATAAAAATTCACCACATTAATTTAACTAATGTGACGCATATAATTAAATTAATCTACCACAAATTCATCAATTAATTATTTAACTCAATAATTAAATCATCAAAAAAAATATTTATTTAATTCAATAAATATTCAAAATAAATTACAAAAATCTTGTTTGTCACATCTTTCCCCCCTTAAAAGGATTCTGTCCCCAGAATCACGGTTCAATTAAATTTCGTCCCGTTACATTCTCCCCCCCTTACAAAGATTCTGTCCCCAGAATCGCATAAACAAAAAAAAAAATTAAGTAAATAAATCTGGGTAATTCTTCATCATATGCTCTTCGAGTTCCCACGTAGCTTCTTCAGCATTGTGGTTCCTCCAAATTACCTTAACAGAAGGTATAACTTTATTTCTGAGGACTTGCTCTTTCCTGTCAACAATCTGAACAGGAATTTCTTCATAGGATAAGTCTTTCTCAAAATGTAGGGGTTCATATTCAATCACATGTTTGTAATCGGGTTTGTAGGGGCGTAAAACTGACACATGAAAGACGTTGTGGACATTCTCAAGGGCCGGAGGTAAGGCTACCTCATACGCAACTTCTCCAATCCTTCGCAGTACTTCAAAGGGTCCAATGAACCTTGGGCTCAATTTTCCCTTCTTACCGAATCTGATCTTTCCCTTCCAGGGAGAGACTTTCAAGAACACATAGCTACCCGATTCAAACTCAACGTTCTTACGGTGTGGATCGGCGTATTTCTTCTGCCTATCCTGAGCTACTACCAGTCTTGTTCTGATCACTTTGACTATCTCTGCTGTCTGCTGTACCAGTTCTGGACCTAATAGTTGTCTCTCGCCAACTTCATCCCAGTATAGCGGGGTTCTGCATTTTCTTCCGTACAACGCTTCGTAAGGCGGCATGCCAATACTAGCGTGGTAACTGTTGTTGTAACCGAATTCCACAAGCGGTAGGTGATCATCCCAATTTCCCTTAAAATCCATGATGCATGCTCTCAACATATCTTCCAATGTCTGGATCGTTCTTTCACTCTGCCCATCTGTCTGAGGGTGATAAGTCGTACTCATTCTCAACTGTGTCCCCATGCATTCTTGTAGTCGCTTCCAGAAGTTCGATGTGAAACGCGGATCTCTGTCGGAAACAATTGACACCGGAACTCCGTGCCTCGAAACAATCTCTTTCACATATAGCCTTGCCAACTGGTCTAAGTTGAATCTGATTTTAATCGGAAGGAAGTGTGCGGATTTCGTCAGTCGGTCAACGATAACCCATACTGCGTCGTAGCCTTTCTGAGTCGTCGGAAGGCCAACCACGAAATCCATCGTAATGTGTTCCCATTTCCATTCTGGGATTTCCAGGGGTTGTAGCAAACCACTTGGTCTCTGATGTTCTGCTTTCACTTTCTGACAGGTTAGACACTTTGCAACACACTCAGCGACATCTCGTTTCAAATTCGGCCACCAGAAGTGCTGTCGAAGATCCTGGTACATCTTGGTACTACCGGGGTGAATCGAATATCGTGAGCTATGAGCCTCGCTCAAAATGTTATCCTTAATCTCTGGCACTGACGGTACCCAAACTCTGTTCTCAAATCTCAGTAGTCCCTCACTGTCTATCTTGAATCTCGGTTCGGTTCCTTCAGATATCTTTTTCTTAACCTTTTCACATTCTTCGTCCTGAAGTTGAGCTTCCTTAACTTTATCCAATAGGGTTGTACCAGTTTGCATCTGAAACAACTTCTCGTCAATCTCTATCGGATACTTCACTTCCAATTCCAACTTTTCCATTGCCGAAATTAGCTCCTCCTGAGCAGTCAACATCATCAATTTCTCCCGACCCTTTCTGCTTAAGGCGTCGGCAACCACATTAGCCTTACCCGGATGGTATAAGATTTCACAGTCATAGTCCTTAATTAACTCCAGCCATCTTCTCTGGCGCATATTCAAGTCCTTCTGTGTAAAAATATATTTCAGACTCTTGTGGTCTGTATATATTTCACACTTCTCCCCATAGAGATAGTGTCTCCAAATTTTTAAAGCAAATACCACTGCAGCTAACTCCAAGTCATGGGTCGGATACCCCTTCTCATAGTCTTTCAATTGTCGTGACGCATACGCAATGACCCTGCCGTTTTGCATAAGTACACAGCCAAGTCCTTTATGCGACGCATCACTATAAATCACAAAATTTCCTGTGTCATCCGGAAGGGATAACACAGGTGCCGAACTCAATCTCCTCTTAAGCTCTTGGAAACTTTCCTCACACTTCTCTGTCCAAACGAATTTCACCGATTTTCTAGTCAAATTCGTTAGCGGAGTTGCGATCTTGGAAAAGTCCTGAATAAATCTTCTATAATAACCCGCCAATCCAAGAAAACTCCTCACTTCCGATGGTGTTTTCGGCTGATCCCAGTTCATCACAGCTTCGACTTTAGAGGGATCTACCGAAATTCCGTCCTTGTCGATCACATGTCCAAGAAATTGCACTCTTTCAATCCAGAATTCACATTTAGAAAATTTGGCGTACAACTTCTCTCTTCTCAACGCCTCTAATGTTAACTTCAGATGTTCTACATGTTCTTCCTTGGTCTTCGAGTATACCAAAATATCGTCGATAAAGACCACCACGAATTTGTCCAAAAACGGCTTGAACACTCCATTCATTAAGCCCATGAATGCTGCAGGAGCATTCGTTAGACCAAATGACATTACCAAAAATTCGTAGTGACCATATCGAGTCCTAAATGCTGTCTTTGGAACATCCTCTGGCCTCACCTTCAGCTGATGATAGCCACTCCTCAAGTCTATCTTTGAAAAGTACCTTGCACCCTTCAATTGGTCGAACAGATCGTCGATCCTCGGTAATGGATATCTATTCTTAATTGTGACCTTATTCAGTTCTCTGTAGTCGATGCAAAGCCGCATCGTCCCGTCCTTCTTCTTCACAAATAACACCGGCGCTCCCCACGGCGATACGCTCGGTTGGATGTACTTCTTGTCCAGTAACTCTTGTAGTTGTACCATTAACTCTTTCATCTCTACCGGAGCCATCCGGTATGGTGCCTTCGATATTGGGGCCGTCCCTGGCGCCAAATCGATCACAAACTCAACCTCTCTGTCTGGCGGAAGTCCTGGCAGATCATCCGGAAATACGTCTAAGAAGTCCCTCACGACTGGTATATCTTCTAATTTCGAATTTTCTTTACGACTATCGACTATGTAGGCTAAATATCCTACACAGCCTTGTCTTAACAACTTCCTGGCCTGCATCATCGTCAGACAACTCGCTTGTCTAGGCGATTTACTGCCATAAAACACAACCTTTGACGGGGTCATAAGGTTGATACACTTCCTCTGGCAATCAATTACAGCCCCATAATTGACTAGCCAATCCATTCCCAGAATAACATCGAATTCCCCAAGTCTAATCGGGATAAGATTTACGTTCATAATGTTACCCTTAATATCTACTCTACAGTTCTTGTGTACATATTTAACAGGGATTACTTCTCTATTCGCAATCTCTATATTCATGGGGTATTCTAACTCGTCCATAGGAAGTTCTAAGTTCTTAGCAAAGTCATCGGATATAAATGAACAAGTAGCACCCGAATCAAATAGTACATAAGCATTAACTTTATTGATCGGAATGATACCTGACACCACATCGCGAGACTGCACAGCATCCTGCACGGTCATGTTGAAGGTCCTGGCGGTTGGTCGGTTGGTTGCGGTTGGTCCCGTGATAGTTAAAGCACTTCCACCGCTGTTTCCCCTGTTTCCACCTGATCCTTCCCTTCCAGATCCCTTCTTGGGACAGTCCCTTGCCAGATGGTCCTTTGAGCCGCAAGTGAAGCAAGCGCCCTTCTTTGGGTTCGGACAGTTAGGTGCTATGTGGCCTTCCTGACCACAATTATAGCATACTCGTTTTCCCTTCATACAGACCCCCAGGTGAGCTTTCCCGCAGGTCGAACAAGCTTCGATCCTCTTTTTCTGACCACCTTGCTGATTCCCAGTCGATGAGTTATCATTCCACCTCCTCTTCTGATTATTACTCCCTCCCGTGTTGCTACCACTAGCCTTGTTAATTCCTTCACCTTCACTCTTCTTCTTTTTCTGATCTTGGTTATACTTTGTAACTGCATCACTCCCGCCTTCAGCGAGAATGGCCTTCTCCAACACCCCAGCAAAAGTGTTCAATTGGAACATTGACACTTTGCTATACAACCAGGGTTTCAGGCCCTGTTCAAACCTCCTTGCCTTCCTCTGATCGGTGTGCACTTGATACGTGGCAAACCTAGCCAACTCATTGAATTTCGCCGCATATTCTGGTACGGACATATTTCCCTGTTTCAGTTCCAAGAACTGGACCTCCATTTGATTCTGCGAGCTGGTCGGAAAGTACATCTCGAAGAACATCTCCTTGAACCTCTCCCAGGTAATCACACCTTCACCTCCCCGGACCTTATTCGCTTGCCACCAATAGCTGGCCTCAGATTTCAGCATGAACGTTGCATAGGCGGTTTTCTGGTCCTCTCTGACTCTGGCGACGTCAAAAACTTTTTCCATCTCCATGACCCAGGTTTGAGCTTCTATCGGGTTCATGGTGCCTTTAAACTCTGGCGGTCCCACCGCCTTGAAGTCCTTGAACGTTGTGGTCGGTGGAGCTTGAGGTTGGTTGTTAAGCGCTCCAGCAAGTAAGTTCGCCAACTGCTGAACGGGGTTAGCATTGGCGTCGTTGTTGTTGTTAGTTGACCCTTCTTGGGCCTGTTGACGGTTAGATCGTCTCCTTGGCGGCATTTTACTGTTAAGAAATACGCGTATTAGAACTTTATTCAATCTTTTAAATATCTAAGGCTTAACTTAAACATTTAGACACAATCAGTCAACACATTATCTCAAATAAACTCTGATATATTACTAAATCAAAAGTTTTAACATAATACGATAGCATCACTGCTATTTACATCAACTATCCTGAGATAAAGAATCTACAGGATTTAAAACATAAAATATTCCTCTGTTTATAAACACATTGGAATTTACATTATTAACTACTAGATAGGTTTCACAAAATCAAATGTTCCTATCACTGCCCATTAAGGCGACGAACAGCTTTGCCACGCTCTTCTTCCATAATCCGAGACATCGTCCTGCGATCTAGCATGTACGACGGTAGTCCTTCAAACTGAATTGGGTACCTCATAACCCGATCCTGGGCCTCGTCAATTGCATACTGAAGTATAGAGTACGTCTCTTCAAGCTTGGCCTTCTTCGCCCGACAATTATCTTCTGCGAGATCTGCTCGTCGTGATTCCCTTACCCAAGCCTCCTCTGCTATGGCCAGCCTTGCTGATTTCTCTTTTAGTTCATTCTTCAATTCCTCAATTTCCTCTGACTTCTGCTCGGTTTGGCCCTTCTCGTGAGCCAAATTCCACTCTACATTTCCCAAACGTGTGTGAAGAGCCTCAACCTCTCCATCCCTCAGCTCGATGGTAGACTGTTGAGTAACCGACCGCTCCCTCAGCTCCTGAACAGTCTCCCTCAGCTCCTGAACAGTATCACGTAACTCTATGTTACGGTCATACAGCTCGTCATACATCTCAGCACTGATAGAGCTCGGCGGGAACTCTTCAGGGTCTTCCTCCTCCTCTTCAGCTGCCTCAGCCTGAACTTCAATCTCCTCAGGGTCTTCCTCAGAGTCCTCCTCTGAATTAGACACCGGCACAATCTCCTGACCAATGACTGTGATCAAGGGTGATGGCTCTCGTCGGACTAACTGCTCCCAAACTACGTGGATATCTCGGGGCTCCTCCTCTCTAGCCTCTAGGGGTACAAGGTCCCTGGACTGACTAGGTTCTCCAGCATTCGTCATCCTGACAAATAAAATTTTAAGTTTTAGTAATTACGTGATGCTAATCGAGACTCGAATATATAAGTATAAGCACGTAGCACATAAGGTAAGTTATTATCTTTCTTAGAACTCGATAAGAGTTATCATTACTATGTTCTCGATCTCTAAAAAGGCTACTATCCTAAGGTTTTTCCCCACCTAAGGTTCATAACCTACAGCTTTGATACCAACCTGTGACACCCCCAAATCCGGGTACTTCAATTTCCACGGGACTTGGTGTTCACTGTACAAATATCATCTATCTATCTACCCATAGTAAATGCAAACCATGAAATAAATAGAAATAATCCTCCCCTTATGGGGTTACAACATCTGAAAAGAAATACATCAATCCCAGGTCGTACTTAACCTTAAATCTCAAGTGCGGAAATATAAATAATTAAATAAGTCTTACACAACTTTAACATAAGTCTGAAACATAAACACATAAAATAAACAACAAGTCTTCATCACTTGTTGACCTTGCCCTTGCCTTTGCTAGTAGAAGGCTCGTTGGACCTTTCGTTCTTAACTGCAATGTTATTATTACGCAAGAGTGAGCACGATTGCCCACAAGTATAATAATATGACAACAATATAATAACATGCGAGTGAATCAAAGACATCTGAATAAAGAAACTCAACTTTTGACTCAAGAATGAATAACAGGAATCAAAAGAACGTCTGAGGGTCATAAGACCTTGAACTATGTCCTAGGTTGTAAAGTTTTTATGCTTTAAACCTTTAACAGTCATAAGACTATGGACTCTACTTCTCGTACTTAGGGGGATCAGCCCTTAGTACCATACTGTGCACAATATCTCAACGCTAAAGCGTAAATAATCCCCTTTTACAGGGTTGTTCATCTCAGTTTTGACATCAGAGTCCGCACCAAAGGAAGTTTGGTTTGGATAAGCTCAATAAGTATTTTGGAATTTAGAACGTTCATCAACTATGGACTAGTCGAATCAATAAGGGTTCACTAGTCCTATAAGGTTCAACAATAACATCGATATTCAACTTGAATAATAAATCTCAAGAGTATACAATCGCATAAGTATTGTATCACTGAATCATGCTTTTAAAAGAGTTACAATATGTAATATGAATTTCGAACTTGAACAATTAAAAACACGAGCTTACTCGATATAGAAACACAAGTCTAAGGCTTAATAAATGAATAAATTAGAATTTAGGGAACTTGCTAAATCAATAAATTAGGGATAGGATACTTGCCTCTTGCACAAGCTACAATTATAATTCACGTTCTTTATTACATCCTACATATCAATACGTTCACAATACAAATTAATCAATAACTCGATATACGTATCGAATCACACACATCGGTTTTGAGCACGTTATTGGACTATACAATTAACGATTCAAGTCATGTAATTAACTTATTAATTACTCACGTAATATAAGTTATTAACCTCTTATTATATGTTTAGCATATCTTTATGTTCATTACATTAGGTTTTAAACCACCTCTTAGAACACACGAACACTTAGCAAAAAATTTCAAATTTCTGCAAGGGGCGCGGCCGCGCGCCAGTTACCCTTGGGACCAGCGCGGCCGCGCGGCAACGCAGACCCAGATTTCCAGTTCGCGAATGACACACAGAGCAACCCAAATAAATCCAAATTAAACTAACGAAATGAATTTAAGGCTACCCATGAGATATAGAATTTACAGAAACATCATACCATGTTCTAAGCATGCTTTTAACACTTTAAATCACGGAATTACACAAATCACAACATTTAATTTCACTATTTTCAATATTTTATAAAGTTTTGAAAGAAAACAAGAATTCAACGTTACGGATTCGTTATAACACCGAATCCGTTCGTTTAACTTCCATTTTGTTCGTTTAAATGTACACAATCACATTCAAGTGTTAATTTAAGTTAAATAAACGCATAAGGTGTGTAAATTTTGTACGTAAGGGCCATATGGGCCATATGTACAATTTTTACACTCTGTAACTTTTGAAAACCCAATTATCAACAAAATTCCATGGTGTGATCACTGAAAGTTATGCATATATGGCATATAATATGTTATGGACATCAATTAATATATATATAGCCATATCATGAACAAGTCATCAATTTAGTCTTTTACAGAAAACTTCAAAGTACGTTAATGGAAGTTTTGAAAACTTAATTAAGACGTAATTACATAAAATTGATCACTGTGATTTATGTATACATGGTATAAAACATGTTATAAACATAATTTAACCCATATAAAACCATATAACCAACAATGATTCAAAATTGACGATTACAGAGAACTTCAAAGTACGTAAAAATAGAAAGCTTAAAACTTAATATAACTGAATTTACCCTTGCTAGTTGGTGAAGATGATTCAAGGATGATGATATAAACTTTTCAAATTCTTCTTCCTCAATCTTTTCTCTCAAAATTCTCTCTGATATGAATATATGAATTGATATAGTATATATGTATATAAGTATAATACGTATAATATATAATGGGTGAGTGGTTGTCAGTTGGTCCCTTAGTGGGTTAACTGACCAACTCCCCTTAAGGCCTTGTTTGGCTAGCTTAAGGAATCCTTTCTCATTTATTTTAATTAATTTATTATAATATAGTTAATTAATGTCACACCCAATTAAATCAAATAATGCTATTTAAATCAATTAAATAAAATAGCATAAATCTACATTAAATCACATAGTCACATAATTAAAATTCTTATTTATTAATTATGTCTAATCATAAATCTCTAATTAATTAATAAATTAATTAGAATAACATTATGCTTATTAATTAATATATTAATCAAATAAGCTCAATTAAATACATACTTTGAATATAAAAATTCACCACATTAATTTAACTAATGTGACACATATAATTAAATTAATCTACCACAAATTCATCAATTAATTATTTAACTCAATAATTAAATCATCAAAAAAAATATTTATTTAATTCAATAAATATTCAAAATAAATTACAAAAATCTTGTTTGTCACACCAGCAACCTGATGGCCAACCAATAAACTAGATTGCTATCCAGCAAGCTGGATTTCTCTTTTTTAATCAAATCATCTTATTATTTTTTTATCTTTTGTACACACATAAATACATGTATTTCATACACAAAAATAATTTTTCAGGAATTTTTCAATTTCCTTAAGTATTTTTTAAAAATCCGTTTATAGTTAATTCTTAAGAAATTTGCTACATCACACTTAACTCCAGAAATTCTCAACTCTTGGCGGGATCTTACACATGTTATCGTGAGCCTCCAGTTTAAATTTTGTGGCCATCGGAGTTATACAACTCCGGTTATAGCGATTTTTGTTAGAAAAATACAAATATTAAAATTGTCATAACTTGCTCAATTTAAGTCGGAATGAGCTCATTTTTGGACACAAGCTACTTTATCTCATATATTTTCATGTCCCAAAATATTGGAATTTAATACATTAATTAAGTGGATAAAACTGCCCTTACAATTTCCGGACAGATTACTTTTTGGGTTTTTTCAGATTTCGCGTCCTTTGCTAAAAACTATCCAGACGGAAATCTACATGGAATTTTTCAGTGATTCCACTTGAAAAAGTTAGAAGACTTCTAGATCTAACTCCAAAAATTGTCCACACTCAAAAATTCAAAATACACTAGGAGATATGGTCGTTTGAATTTTATGTTACGTTTTCTCAAAATCTGATTTTCCAGTTTTTTTGTGTTTTGTAAAAAAATTTCCTAGATCTCTTGATTAGCCAAACATCAAACATTATAAACCATTATAATATATAATAATATCTCTAATACTCATGGATCTACCATGATCCATGATCTAATACATCAAACAATTACCAATCATAAGATAAACACAACAAAGGCTAAGAAAATTAAGTTTTCTCACTTTTGAAAAATATAGTTTCCATTTTCTTATTTTTGATCTAACTTTTGACATCCAAAGGTATAGATCTACACATAACACACTTATAAACATGTAGATCTAGAGTTTTTATGTTTAGAAACATTTAGATCTAGATCCCATCAAACTATCAAAAGAATTGGAAATAAAGGCTTTAAAAATTGGGATTTACCTTGATTTTTTTTGCTAGCCTTCCTTGTTCTTCCAAATAGATGTTGATCTTAGGTAGAAGGAAGATCAAAATCTCCACTTCATCTTTTCTTCCCCAACCGAATTGTCTCTCTCTAGCTTTTGTTTTGATAGCTTGGAAGTGAAAGATGAAATGAATTAAAAGATGAGAGAGAAAAGAGTTTGGTGTATGTAATATGTGTGTAGATATATTTGATATATCTATAATCATTTCCCACATGCTTGCTCCTTCTCTCTCTAATCCATTAGGAGGCTGTTTGCACACTTCGTAAAAGTGTTGGAAAAATGGAGAGATAACACATAAAAAGGAGTTGATAAGGTTTGGTAAATGTGATGATTACATTCCTCCCCTCCTTTTCTTCTCCTAGTGGGTCGGCCCTCTCCTCCTTATCTTATTCCAATTTTGTTTTTTTTATTACATAATTTGCTTAATCAAATGTCTATCATGTCCCTTACAATTGGGCTAAAGTCTTAGGCTCCAAATTAATTCTTTTGGGCTCCCTAATTAAAACATTTGGGCCATAAAATTGGGCTAGGTCCAATACCTTTAATCCTATCCTACCCTAATCATTTAATTAGAGTTTTCATTCCCCTCATTTGTAATTCAAATCCTTACTCATGTACATTTAATTATTTAACCCAATTAGACTTGCTTTAATAAAATTAATAAATTGAGATAATAAACTTAATCTCTTGATGTTAGTTAATATTTTAAATACTAACATCATTTTCTATTATAACCCTTAGGTTATTTAAATTTTCATACTTAATATATGTAGTAGGTTATATTAGTTTCTTTTTATTTGCTTATTATATAATAAACAAATATAAGAAATCAAATAATATACATACTCATACCAAATATTTTAATACTTTGAGAAATGTCCAATAAATCTCATACTATATTTATTCTTATCATTCTTCCTGCTAAAATATGTATACCATAGCACTAAATATATGTATGTTTACCTATACATATACACATTTTAAGAATTCAAATCAAACCATATAGGTTTTTTAAAAAATTTAAATTATTCCTCAAATTCCCATCCAAGTTTATCTTTTAACCTTTAATTTAATCATTCAAGATCTTATGAATTTTCGGGATGTCACATTAACCAAGAACACAAACGTAGATATAACCATCTCTCAATGCATTACATCCATACTCACTCAAATCCACAGATGATAGAGTTAAGCAAGACACCTTAATTAATTAACTCACTATATCTCTATGTGAATTATAATTAAGAAAGATTTGATATCAAGTTATTATCAGATTACATACGATGCATAGATATCTCTATCTTATACATGAATTATGAATCCCACTAACAACAGAAATCACAAACATATGTCACTATGGCTAGTTCCAATCCCATATGTCATGTCTCGAATTCATATGAGATAACAAATAATTGGTGATCAATCAATTATATAAAGTATGCACGACACATAGTAAATAATCTGGAAATAATATTCATAGACTAAATTGGAAGCTATTCCATCCTCCGTTACATAACAAGATCCGTTATAGGCTTAAATAAGAATTTAGTTCATCATAGATGAATAAAAACCAATAATCCACACAATATCAAACATTCTGAATGCAAGAAGTTAAAGAAGAGAGAAAATAAACTCTAAAGTTGTATCACCGATCGTCTCCACGCTTCTTGCATTCTTCGTGCTCCAATATGCTTCAATTCTCTTCCCAAGTCAATCTCCAAAACTAGGGCTTGTATATGGCTCAGTATATGTGAAACATGCATCTCTAATAACCTTTTATATCCTCTAATTCGCAGCTCAAATCACAGCCATTGCCTATTAGTTAGTCCAAATCCTACTCGAACTAGGAAATCTCCATTAGCTGTCGTGCCTACCAGCCCCAGCGGAAGAAATGGCTTTCAGAAACCCGCCCAGGCGGAGGTTCTTTCTGTCCACAAGTTCCAAAAATCCACAAGTACGCCGCGGAGGATTTTTCTCCTTTAGAAACCCGCCCCAGCGGGTTCATGTCATGCACAGCTGAAAACTTCGCTTTTATGCTCCTTTTACATCCGTTCCATTTCCTACAAACAACATTATAAAACAAAGTAAATTGATACGAAAACTACTTGAAAACCCCAAGAATCAAGATATAAAGAATACCAATTCGTAGGTATAAAATCCACTCATCAAATACCCCCAAACTTGAGACTTTGCTTTTTCTCAAGTAAACCAATGCACATTCAAATAATTACAATGCTTATGAATGCAACTGTCAAACCATACAAAACTAAGCAATATTGTAAGACCCCAACTTTTATGAATAAAGATTTAATTTTCTTTATATATTATTTTGAAATAATACAGTGTTGATTTGATAAATGTGATAAATTATGTGTGATACGCACAAATATTTCAAAATAAGCAAGTGGTCATAAAATATTCATTTTGTAGGGGAATATTTGTTTGGTCGTGGAATATTCTTGTTGTCGAGGAATATTCGTAGACGGCGCAACTATTTGTGTGCCCCATAACGAAAAACTGTCGGATGAAGAAAACGACAAGAATAAGTTTTCTAAAAATAACGACAAAATTGTTACCGTTAAACTGTTGAAATATCCTATAGTTAAAGAGCAGTAATACGCGTTGTTGCACAGTAGCATACGGTATTGCATAGTATTTTAAATTATTGGTTTTTACATAAGAAGTCACTTACTCAATAATTGTTACAGTAATTACTGTTCAATATCTTATATTCAATAATTGCTACGTTGATATTTTATATTATTAATTCAATAATTGTCACTACACAGTATTTTATATTATCAAATCAATAATTCATATTATTTGAATAATATTATTAGACAGTATTATTGGCAATGTCTAGAAAGTTCTGTCTAGAAAAGGGGTTAGTTAATCTATTTGTGCTCCAGTAAGGAGAAATCCTTATCGGAAAGCCCCCTCTTTCATGAGAACGACCTGGTTGTCATTATTGTGATTCTGTAACATTATTTGTGAATAATAATTAATTATTGTGACGAACGAGAATTTTGTAAAGTTATTTAAATATTTATTAAAATAAATAAATATTTTTAATAATTTAATTATTGAGTTAAATAATTAATTCATAAAATTTTGGTAGATTAATTTAATTATATGTGTTACATTGATTAAATTAATGTGTAGTAATTTAATAGTTCAAAGTATTTAATTAATTGAGTTTATTTGATTAAATGCATTAATTAAATGGGCATAAGGTTACTTTAATTAATTTAATAATTAATTAAAAGAATTAATGAATTGATATAATTAATAAATAAAATTATTAATTTTGTGACAATGTGAATTAATGTAAAGGTATTATATTTTATTTAATTGATTTAAATAAAATTAATTAGTTAGTTAGTAGTGTGACTATTAACTATATTATAAGAGTTTTATTAAAATAAATGGAAAAAAAGAGTTAAGGTGCTAGCCAAACAAGGCCCTTGTGGGAGTTAGAAGTTATTTAATTCAACGGATATAATATATACGTATATTAGTGTGTTAGGCGTATTTTGTTTTCATTTGTTCAAGTCAGAGAAAGAAAGTTAAGAGGAAAAGTTCAGAGAGAAAAATATCAGAGAAAATTGAGAGAGAAGAAGGAAAGTTGAGAAATTGAGAGATCATTGATATTATCTGTGATTGTTTCATCTTCACTACTAAGGGTAATCTTCCTTTTTAGTTTTTAAAATATAATTTTCTCAAAGTTTTTCATATACTTATTTTAAAGTTCTATAAAAAATGGGTTTCATAATTGGGTTATGATATGGCTTTATCTATGTGGGTCTGTGTTTAAATGATGTTTTCTACTTGATATGAATGATTTAAAACGATCAAAATTGTATAATTAGGCCTTAATTGGATTTTTGGAAAATCACAGAGTTTTATTTAACGTATGTTCAAAATTTCTCTGTTAAGTATTATTTTGAAAAATTAAACCAAGATATGATCATATATGTAATCATATATATTAGTATTATGTGTTAAATCATGAATACATGATTTACACTGATCACACCATGTAATTTTGTTAAGAATTGGGTTTCTTGAAAAGACGGAGTATAAATGTTGTGAGAATAACCCATATGGGTTAAATTAATGTTTGAATCATACGTTTGTATTAAAATTGACAAATGAATATGATTGTGCATGTTAAAACAAAGAAAATGGAATTGGAATGAGTGGATTCGGTGTGGAAACGAATCCGTAATGAGAAATTTTATGTTTTTCATTAAACTTTATAAAATTTATGAAGAACAGTGAAATTGATGGTTTTAATTTGTGTAATTACATGAGTTAAAATGTTGGAAACCTGTTAGTAGTAATTTGTGATGTTCATATGAAGTTTATACTTCATGGGTAACATTATAAATCAGTATATTGGTATTAATTGGGAGAAAATGGCCAAGTTTCTGTGTTCGTTAACTTCAGATTTTAGGAAATCGTAGTCGTGCGGCCGCGCCGTTCCCAAGTGTTATTGCCGCGCGGCCGCACCCGACTTGAAATTTCGAAAAAATTCCAAGTGTTGAATTTTTAGAATTTTTGAGTAATGTGTTTAAATCTAATAAATATGAAGACATGTTATGTATGTGATAAGATGTTAATACAACATTAATAACTTAAGTTATGAGATTAATTAATAAGCTAATTAATCAACGTAAACCATTATTTGACAAACCTAATAATGAGTTCGGAGAACACAGTTGTGATTCGATAAACATATCGAACCTATGATTAATTAATATTGTGAATGTCTTGATAGGTAAGAGTAATTAAAGAAGTGAGTTATAATTGTAGCTTGTGCATGAGACAAGTTTCCTAAACTCAAACCTTTAAATTTAGCAAGTTTTCTAACTATACTCTTTAAATTGAGAAAGTTTCCTAAACTCAAATCTTTAAATTTGAGCAAGTTCTAAACCTTACTTTTATATTGAGCAAGTTATAGACTTAAATTCTATATCAAGCAGAATTCTTATTTTTGATTACTCAAGTTCAGAATTTCATATGAGATGTTATGATTCTTTTAAAAGAATCATTTCAGTATACAATACTATTCGATTGTATATCCTTGAGAAGTTGTTATTCAAATTGAATATTATATATTGTTGAATTTTTAAGACTAGCGAACCCTTATTGATTTAACTAGTCCATAATCGATGAGCGTTCTAAATTCTAGAACTACTATTGAATTATCCAAACCAAACTTTATTTGGTGCGGACTTTGATGTCAAACTGTGATGAACAACCCTATTAATGGGGAATTGATGATGCTTTAAGCGTTGAGGTATTGTGCACAGTATCGGTACGAAGGGCTGATCTCCCTCAGTACGAAATTAAGTCCATAGTCTTATAACTGTTAAAGGTTTAAAGGTTAATAGACTTGACAACCTAGAATATAGTTCAAGGTCTTATGACCCTCAGAAGTAATTTTGACTCTCGATTATTATTCTTGATTCAAAAGTTGAGCTTTCTGTTATTTAGATTTCTTTAATTTCACTCGCATGTTATTACTGTCATATTTTTATACTTGCAGGCATTCGTGCTCACTCTTGCGTAATAACATTGCAACTAAGAATGAACGAAGAGATGAACCTTCTAGTAGCAAGGGCAAAGAAAAAGCTAACAAGTGTTGAAGACTTGTGTTGATGTTAAGAATGTTAAAGTTCAAGACTTATGTGTGTGATTAAGACTTATTTGTTTATGTTTCCGCAACAGAGATTTAAGGTTAAGTATGACCTGGGATTTATTATGTATTATTATTTCAGATGATGTAAGATGATGGATTATTTATCTATTTAATAAATTTCTATTATTATTGGTAGATAGTCTTATGATATTTGAACAGTGAATACCAAATTCTGTGAAAATTAAGATACCGGATATGGGGGTGTCACAATTATTGATAAAAATGATAAGAAAATATTTATTTAATGTGGATATAAAATGAGGAATTTTTAGCAGAATAGACAATTATTGAAAATTGATATTTTATTTTTTCTGATAAAATAATTCATTCAAATATATTATTATAATATTACATTATAAGTGTATAATGTGATAATATATTAATATAACTTTATAATTTAAATAATAATATTTTTATAATAAATTCACGATATATGAATAAAATGAGGAGGAAGAGAATAAATTGGATCTGAATGGTATTTTTGGTTATAAAAACATGTAAAATATTTTTGGTGGATGATTTTCTAGAATGGGTGGGCCTCACTTGCCCTTTGATGCTGATGATTTTTTTTCAAAATCATCATCCGTAAAAATAATTTTTTTTGCTTTGGTGTGCTTGCATTTTCCTATAAATAGGGTGCTTAGTTAGAAATGAAAATCACATCAGAATTAAAAATTTCTTTCTTTATAATATCGAGCGCATTCCTTGTGAGTATTTAGATACTTTTAGTGTTGATAACAATGCAAGTTTTTTTCATCATAATATCCGATATTCCAGTCAAATCGAGTATTATACTGAGGTAATGGATATTATTTTTTTCTCGTAAATAATGTTATTTCTTTCAATATCATTTCACCGAAATATTGGTATGAATTTCTTTATGAAGTTTTACCTTTTCATGTCAGGATTACTATTCATCTGTATGGTACTATTCAAAAATACGACACTATTCACGAATACCGTACTATTCACAAAAAAATTAAATTTTATTTTCTTTGTCCAAGTTGTATGTTATGGTTCATATCTTTGATTGGATTTATGTTTTGAACTTCGTTCTTGAATTTTTCTCCACAATTAATTATTATAGAGTATTCTTGAACTTGGATAAATTATTTCGAATCCCTAATATTTGTCCTTTATCTCACTGAATTCGTTCTTTATATTATTTTTCATCATCCTCAATCTTAAATGGTGATACAAATGAATATCTTTGGCATGTAGTGCAAAGATGAATGATTACTTGATGAATATCTTTGGCCTGTAGTGCAAAGATGAATGATTACATGATGAATATCTTTAGTCCGTAGTGCAAAGATGGACAGGTGTTGATATAATCATGACCACTGGTGATACAAATGAATATCTTTGGCCCATAGTGCAAAGATGAATATTTAATTTGAGATTTATATTGATTGATGTTACAAAGGGATAAAATATTGATGATAGACTTTTAAATCATAGAAGATAGTAGACATCATTCTCTACGTAACTCTTCTAATGAATTATTATTTTCGCTGCAATTGTTGATCTAAAACTTGTTGTCCATAATATTTTATCTGATTTGTTGAAGACTAATGATAATTTATTTTTCATTATCTTAGTCATAATATTCTTTATTGGGCTAGTTGAGCTCACCCTTTTCTTCCATTGTTCTCTTCAGAAAATGAGAATGTCGCAGAGACTAGTCGAGGGACAGAGTGATGGTCCGAGTTAGAGCAGTAGTAGTCCTCACTATTTTGTAAAATAGTGTGATAATAATTATAATGAGGACTTAGTTTGAGTGCTTATATTTTCTACATGTTTGTATTGACACTCACAGTTGTGTGGTCGTATTTTGCACGACCGTATGATATAAAAGATTGTATTTGGATGCTGTACCATATATTTGGTGACCTAGAATGGGTTGAGTATTGAACCTATTTTGGGGGCGTCACAAATATCACCTCAGAGAAATCACACAAATATAACAACACATCCAACCAAAACAAATCTGCAGTTCAAACCTATCTATGAATCAATACCTGTTAACACCAAAGCAGTGTGTGTGTGTGTGTGTGTGTGTGCTTGACAACAATGTGGACCAACTTCAGTTCGAGTATATCACATAATACACATCTTAGAAAGAATATACAGCTTTTAACTCAAGGAATCTCGTAAACACGGTAATGCAACACGACTCAACATCAACCAAGTCAAAAGTCAATATGGGAGTTTTGCTATCTTTATTCATTTACGGGAGCATTTTGCTCGTTTTTCCGTACTTCTATTTTACTCATGACTGTGCACTGTTTAGTTCCCTTAGGCTTTTCAGTGATACCCGTGTAACGAGCGTTGGACCAACGACTCCCAAGCCAGTTGGCTTTAGGGTGCTGGGTGTAAAGATATCCCCTAGGGCGTACTTACTCAAGTATCAAAGGCCACGAAACTAAACGAGTCACGGTGTTTATTCACGAGTTTCTTTTTTTTTCTTTTTCATCTTTTCCACATTTTTTTTCTTTTCTTTTTCTTTTAGATAGCTCCCATATTTTCCCCCAAACTTAGGTTTCTGCCTAATCTTAGTCATTACTACCAGTTTACGGTATTTCTATCATTAAAAGCCCAATTTCTATCAAGACGTCAATTATGTGACTATTCGACCCAAATTAAACCACATTGTCCTCCTAACGTGCTAACCGGTACAATGGTATCAACCAGGAAACAATTCATGTAAAGGTCAGAATTTACATTTATGTCCTAGTTGTCATTATTGTTTAAATTCTATGTAAGTCCAATCTCATCACTGGCTAAAGTTACTTCATACAGACTAACATAGTTGACTCATGCAACCCTAACTAACGACTCCTTTTGTTATTTTCTGAATTTTTCCATTTTTTTTATAAGCATAAAAACACTTAACTAAAGCTACTCATGTAATTAAACTACTCATGCAAGTACTAAAATACTCCTACTCCTATGCAAAAACTAACTAACCGCAAGATTCTGACACTATCATGATGAATAAGAATAATATGCAGACACACACCCCCACACTTGAATATCACAATGTCCTATGGTTATTTTCGTCTGCTCAAACGTGTATCACAGCGTTCGTTAAATAACTAGACTGGTTTTAAAATAAACTTACTAATTAATAGACGAGGGGTTCAAATTAGAGAAATATGGGATCCTAACTTCATCTATTGTGTCATCTAGGTTAACAACACCTCAAGTCATGTATAAATAATCACATAGGAATGCTAGCCGGGAGCACGAATGTGAGACAAGGCTATTTTTCAATAAACCCAGTCCATATCATATAATATCCACAAAAGAGATAGAAATCACATGAACATCGATAAAACCTAAATCACTATATGTCTATGCAATTTACAAGCTAAACCGATATAAGTGCAAGCTCCCCATTGACTACATATGGCAATACGGTATATTTCTATCCGGATTACGAATCACAAAACTCATCGAGTGCAAGTTTCACGAACATGTGCTAGCATGGCAAAATCTAAGTTTACACTTCATTTTTCAAGTCCATATAAACTATTACAGTAGATGTTGATCAGGCATCTAACAAACAAAGCAACCATGCTAGGCATACCAAACATTTTCATCCATACATTTCAAAGAGGCATAAAACCCTAGACTAAGCAATAAAATCCATTAGAATCCCATAATGGTAGTTAGTTCATCTCTGAACCACAAACCATTATGGGATTTAAACCAAGCATTGAAAGTAAATAAGGTAAGTAAGAGAGTAGAGAGAGTAGAAAATGCAAATCTTGTGTCTCCACTTCCAATAGAGTGCTCAAAAGCTCAAGTTTAGACCACACAAGCTCCAAAGAGAACCCTAGAAATGTAAATGCTACTAGAACTAGAAGAGAAGAAGAGTTAAGCTCTCAAGCTCTTCTTAGCTCTTTAACCCTAGAAAATGTAAGAACAATGCTTGTAATAAAACTAAATCTGATAATGTTAAGTGATGACCCGTTCAAATGCAACCCACAAGCCTTATAAACGATTACACTCAGCAAAATAAACTAAAGTTCATCATCTTTGACCGGCGCGGGCGCCCGGGATCTAGTCTTATTGGTCGCGCGCTCCTCCAGAGTAGTCCTCTGGTTCTGGCACTCGGCGCGGGCGCGCGGGCTTCCATTGCTTTCTTGGCACGACTGCGCGAGCACTTTTCTGATGCTAGTGCAATCTGATTTTTATTGTTGGCTTGCACAATCCTTGTTGCTTCTAGCTCCTTCATATTTGCTGCCTTAAGACCATCCTTCTATGCCTGTGCCTCATGCCATCTTCATGCTTTCTCTTTCCCACTCCATCATTTGCTTCCTCTTTCTAGCTTTCCACATAGCCTTTATCCAATTCCTTGCCAAACCATGCCATTATTGTGCCATTTCATGCCAAAAGAGTTTCCCGCCTAAAATGCATAACACAAAGATAAAATACGTTAAAAGACACTAAAGTGCTTGAGTTTAAGCCATAATCATAGTAAGTTGGCATCTAATAAGTAGGTATAAAACCTACTTATCAACCTCCTCTACGTCCGAATCCGAAGGTGGATATCCAGGGAGTGGTTGTGGAGTGGGGAACTGAAATGGGTCAGCGGATGTGTTGAGTCGCGTGAAGGCATCAACTACAGCGGCGTGGAAATGGTTTTGAGTTTTGAACATGTGGCTTTGTCTTTCTGCCAGTCTGTCATCCATCTTACGTTGTTAATTCATTTGCCGCTGAATGTCTCTGAGCATGGACTTCGCCGAGCAAGAAGCGCTCGACGTAGTGGAGTTCTCTTCTTTAGGCTGTGGATACTCCTTCAACTCATCCTCAGGCAGCACATAATCCTCATCCCTGGCTTCATCCTCCCCCTCATCCGAATCTAGAAAAATAAAGCCTAGGCCGCGGGGGATGTGAAGGTTCCCCTTTCCAAGTTTTAAATCGGGCAATCAGCTTCTTGTCCAAAAGGTGCAATGGTGGTTGTAACGGCTCATCGTTTACCCACCTAACACCTACTTGCCTGCACAGACCTGTGATGAGGGATGGATGTGGTAATCCTCCCGTGATGCTCCCCCTTAAGTACCGACGAATGAAGAAACTGATGATCGTCCCAATATTTATATGGAGATCCTTGACGATCGCATACAATAGTGAGATCTTTTCTTTGGTGATCTCGCTCGTATGTGTTGAGGGTAGCAGCTTTGCACAAATGAACGAATGCCATATTTTCCCATACTTGCTCAAACTGGGACTCGTGATGAGCCTGCCTCCTCTCCTGCCCTTTTCCCACACTGTATCAGGATTGCATATCTCCGTGAGGATTTGATCATAATGATCCCGCTATCTCTTAATTCTGTGTATTGACAAACCTCCGGTTATGGCACATTGTAGAACTCATTTATGGCTTCTACACTGAAATCCACCAATTTGCCTTTGACGAATGCTTTAAACAGAGGGGTGTCCTCTACATTGGCATATAATTCCTTGACCACGGCTACCACTGTCGCGCCAGGCTGATTCGTGAATTCTTTTTCCCAATCCCATTCTATGATTTAGACCTTCATATCACCATCCAAAGTACCGGGTTCAAGGCCCCGTTCCAGAATTAGTGCCTTTCCCGCCAAATATTCAAATCAGTCGGCGGCGGGCGCACTCCAAAATTTCCTACGGTCAAACTGTGGAGCGGCCGTGGATGAGCCCCCACCCTTTTGCCTCTTTTGTGGTCGCGGTGGCATGTTGTTTGGTTGCTCAAAATGAAGAATTCCTTACAAAATTGGTTCTAGCCTTTTGTCGAATAGTTGGTGTGCACTTCCAATTGAGGTTGAAGTTGGTGATGTTTGTTATCTGCTTTTTCCCCAATTTACCTCAAACAACCAATTCAGAACATAACATGACTTAAGTGCTACTATTTTATACCAACCAATTCAGAATTCTAACAAGCAATATCCCACTATTTTGGTTTAGCCCCTTTTTCGCCTTTACTCAACCAAATCTCTATTTACCACATCAATTAAAGGAGCAATTGGTGTATTAATTCTTACCGATAGGGTTTGTGTGTTGTGCCCAATTGCCTTAAACTGATAGGAAGCCTCTGGTATGGATATTGGAGTTTGTATTGGAGGTTCCAAGGTGCTTGATTTGGTTGCTAGAGATCCCTCTTGAAGGTGTATTCTTTGCGTGTGTGATAGAAGTTACAAGATGAAGAATTCTTTGGTGCTTGAAATTCCAATTGAGGGAAGCTTTGGAAGTTAATTTATAGGTTGGGATGGGTTGTAAAGGGACTTTCGGTAGGATAGGTTTCGCTTTCTGTGTGGTAATGGGCCAACTGAGCTGCTCATAGGCGTATTTTAAAAACAGAAGTTTTGATCCCCCGCTGGGGCGGAAAATATTAAGCTTTAACTTCCGTCGGGGCGGACACCTTCCAGCGAACTTGCCCGCTGGGGTGGATTTTTTATGCAGCGAACTCCGCCGGGGCGGGTGTGGTTTTTTTTTCAAACTTAATATTTATTTGGTGTCATGCTGAATCTGCACTGGGATTAACTCCCCTTAGTGAATATATGTTTGCCCCTTGATGTTTAGTGTGAGTGGACTTGCACGTGTCCTATACGCACAATATGAAAATTGTCAGCACACGAATTTAATAAAAATTTCTACTTAATATATGGTATTATAACTAATTAATATCTATGTATGAAAATAACGTAAAGGATGGGTTGCCTCGCATCGAGAGCTTAATTTTAAGTCGTTCAGCCTAACTACTCCCTATTTCAAATTGGCTCGGTCAGGTCAATCGCAGTTGCCTGACGATCGATGTCACCTCCCCAATAGTGCTTGAGGCGTTGGCCGTTCACTTTGAATGTTTCTGTCGGATCCCGGCCATATAGCTTAACGGCGCCGTGTGGAAATACTGTTTTAATGGTAGAAGGGCCCGACCACCTGGATTTTAATTTTTTGGGAAACAATTTCAACCGAGAGTTGAATACTAATACTGACTGGCCCGGTTCAAACTTTATGCCCATTATCTTCTGATCGTGCCATTTCTTGACCTTCTCTTTGTATAACTTTGAATTCTCTTAAGCTTGCAGGCGGAATTCATCTAACTCATTAATTTGCAATAAACTTTTTTCCCCTGCAGCTGACAAGTCGAAATTCAGTTTCTTGATGGCCCAATACGCTTTATGCTCAAGTTCTACCAGAAGATGACATGCCTTTTCGTAGACCAACTGATATGGAGACATGCCTATCAAGGTCTTGTAGGCGGTCCAATACGCCCACAGGGCGTCGTCTAGTTTCAACGACCAATCTTTCCGATTTGGGTTGACGACCTTTTCCAAGATTCTCTTCACCTCTCGGTTAGATACTTCAGCTTGGCCACTCGTCTGAGGGTGATAGGCTGTGGCGATTCGATGGTTGACCCCATACTTTGTCAAAAGAGCGGTGAAGTACTATTTGAATAAATGGCTCCCTTCATCACTAATGATTGCCCTTGGGGTGCCAAAACTGGTGAAGATATTCTTTTGTAAGAATTTTAATACAACTTTCACATCATTCATTGGTAGCGCAACTGCCTCCACCCATTTCGATACATAGTCAACTGCTAATAAGATGTACAAATTACTGAACGACGACGGAAAGGGTCCCATGAAGTCGATTCCCCACACATCAAAAACCTCAACTTCCAAAATTATGTTTAGGGGCATCTTGTTCTGTTTTGAAATATTTCCCACTCTTTGACATCTATCACAGTTTTTCACACACTGATGTGCGTCTTTGAACAATGTAGGCCAGAAGAAGCCTGCTTGGAGAACTTTCGCGGCCGTTCTCTCACTCCCATAATGTCCCCCGTATAATGAGGCATGACATGCCTGCAAGATGCTCTCAACTTCACTTTCTGGTACACATCGCCGGATCATTCTGTCAGCACACTGTCGGAACAAATACGGTTCATCCCATATATACCACTTCACGTCATGTAAGAATTTCTTCTTTTGTTGGGGTATCAAATCTGGTGGGAGAATATTACTTACCAAGTAGTTTGCAAAATCTACATACCATGGAAACTCTCCGTGGATCAAAAATAACTATTCATCAGGGAAGATTCGTTGATGACTACCTTATTTGTCTCGTCCTGATTCGGGTTTTCTAGTCGTGAAAGATGATCGGCCACCTGATTTTCTTTCCCCTTCTGATCTTTAATCTCTAAATTAAACTCTTGGAGGAGCAAAACCCAGCGAATAATTCTCGGCTTTGTGTCCTTCTTTTCAACTAGATATCGTATGGCCGAGTGATCTGTGTGAACCACCACCTTTGTCCCCACCAAGTACGAGCAAAATTTATCAAAGGCGTACACAACCGCAAACAACTCCTTTTCGGTGGTTGTGTAGTTCAACTGTGCATCAGTCAGTGTCTTACTCGCATAATAGATGGCGTAAAAGACCTTATCCCTTCGTAGTCCAAGCACTGCTCCTACTGCATAGTCACTGGCATCACACATGAGCTCGAATAGCATTGTCCAATCCGGTGCTATGATCACGGGGGTTGTGGTTAGCTTTTTCTTTAATTGCTCAAACACCGCTAGACAGTCTTCATTAAATTTGAACGGTACATCCTTTTCCAAGAGACTGCATAGTGGCTTTGTGATTTTGGAGAAGTCTTTAATGAATCGGCGGTAGAATCTAGCATGACCAAGAAAGCTCCGAACACCCTTTACTGAAGTTAGTGGTGACAGATTTTCAATTGTCTCTAACTTAGGCCGGTCGACTTCCTAACCTTTTCCAGAAACTTTATGTCCAAGTATTATCCCCTCTTGAACTATAAAATGGCATTTTTCCCAGTTAAGTACCAGATTCGTCTCAACACATCTTTTTAGCACCAGGACTAGATTTTCGAGGCACCTGTCAAAAGATTCCCCGAATACTGAAAAGTCATCAAAAAATACCTCAACACTTCGCTCCACCATGTCTGAGAAGATAGCCATCATGCATCGCTGAAAAGTTATCGGTGCGTTACACAGGCCGAATGACATCTTTCTAAAGGCAAAGGTGCCGCATGTGAACATTGCTTTCTCTTGATCCTCTGCTGCAATGACGATCTGGTTATATCTAGAATAACCATCTAACAAGCAGTAGTACTCATGTCCAGCTAGTCTGTCCAACATCTGATCAATGAAAGGCAAGGGGAAATGGTCCTTCGTGGTCGCCTTATTCAGCTTCTTATAATCCATGCAAACCCTCCAGCCGGTCACTGTCCTTGTTGGAATCAGTTCATTGTTTTCATTCTTCACTACCGTCATCCCACCTTTTTTCGAAACACATTGAACCAAGCTCACCCATGCACTACCTGAAATTGGGTAGATAATTCCAGCATCCAGCCATTTCAAGATTTCCTTCTTCATTACCTCTTTCATTATTGGGTTGAGCCTCCTCTGTTATTCCACTAGTAGCTTGCCATCCTCCTCCATCAGAATCTTGTGCATACAGAATGACTGGTTGATTCCTTTGATGTCGGTAATAGTCCATCCAATAGCAGACTTGTATTCTCTTAGAACTCTTAACAGCTTACTTTCCTGCATTTCGTTAAGCACACATGCAATAATAACAGGTAAAGTACATGAATTACCCAAATACGCATACCTGAGGTGATTGGGTAGGGGTTTGAGTTCTAGTGCCGGTGGTTCCTCTAAAGATGGCTTCATCCTTGCTGATGAAGTTCCTACTGCTTCCAGTGGCTCAAACAGCAATTTGAACCTGTTTACTCTCGGATGGGCCTCTAACAATTGCAGATTCTCCTTTATCTCTGGATCCTCTTCATCATAGTCTCCCATCAAGGTTGCTTCTAACGGGTCAGCACTCAATATTCGCTGTTGCTCATCCCCCACCATTTTGTCAATAATGTCTATTCGGAAACACTCCTCATCCTCTTTGGGGATGTTCATGGCTTTAAACACGTTGAAGATTACCTCTTGATCTTGCACCCTCATGGTCAACTTTCCTTTCTGAACATCAATTAGAGTCCTACCGGTTGCCAAAAACGGTCGCCCAAGGATTATCAAAATATCCTTATCTTCTTCATAATCCAAAATGATGAAGTCTGCTGGTAATATGAATTTGGCCACTTTTACCAAAACATCCTCAACAATTCCTCGTGGATAGGTTACCGAACTGTTTGCTAGTTGTAGGGAGATGTTTGTATGTTTAGGTGTCGGTAAATGTTGCCTAATTTTATAATAGCACTTTAACACGCAAGTATACGTGTTCACTTGCAATATTCAGCAAGCAAGGATATCGTTCCCCCGAGGAAATAGATTACCCTTTATCAGTTATAAATTTTAATTCAATTAATCTATTTTTAAACTACGAAATATTTGTCGTGATATGAAAATCTAAATTAACAACATTAATAACTAAGATCAAAGTTCGCAAGATTAATGTAGATTTAACAGGTTAAGATTACAACTTCCCTTAGTATTTCATTTAAATCAATTTACTTCCCATTTAAATCAATTAATTAATATGAATTATTATCCAAGAATACTTTATAAAATTCACGCACTTTTTCCAAAATCACGTGAACAAATCCTCCTAAATCCGATCCTTAAGACACAGAATTACAAGGAACTTAGGTATATTAATTAATTCACTATATTCCTATGTGAATCAAATTAATTAGGGTTTTACACGTAAATTCTTTCAATGGATACAAAAGACACTTAGGTATATTCCTATCCTATATGCTAATCATATTAACCCTATTCAGATTATATGAACAGATGTTATCATATCCAGATCTCAATCTATACTCCATCTTCCAATTTTATATAGATTATCACAATATCTGTTGGCCAAACAAATAATCAATAAGAAAAAGATATAATAAATAATTCAATAAAAGCCAACTTTCATTCAATGGGAAGGTTTAATTTAAACTACATACCAAGTTCCGTTGCAATCTTAATTAAAGTTTAGTTCATAATAATAAAGAAAAACATCATCTAGATTAATAATCCAAACATCCCAGGTAATTACAAAAGATAAAATTAGAGAAGAGAAGAAGAAACTCTGAATTTGATCTAATACTCTCTCTTTGATCTTCGGCCCTTGTAATCCTCCTTCGTGTTTTTCTTCGTTTTCTCTCTGCAATTGTCTTGATAATTCCTCGATACGTCTTTCCTAAAGTCTTCTCCTATTTGTATTAGACAAACCCCTCTTTTAGATTCCTATTTGGCTTCAAAAACAACTCATCAGTAGCAAAAATCCCTCTTTAGCCTCACAGGAGCACCTAAGCGCTCAACCCAGGTCATTTCCAAGCGATTAGGCGCTTGACCAAGACCACGTATTTACAAAAATGCTACTCAGTTCTAATTTTAATGATTTTTTTGATCTTTTTCTTCTCCAAATGACCTCCAGCTCCAACCTACAAGAAATAAACATAAAAAGATACTAAAAACACTTAAAGATAGCAATAATTAAGTTTAATAACATCGGATTCATAGGTATAAAACCTACTCATCAAATACCCCCAAACTTAACCAATTGCTTGTCCTCAAGCAATACAATAATGCAAATGCAACCTAACCATATGCCTACAAATCAAACAGCCAAATAACATAGCATCCAATATCAGGCCTCCAAGATAGCACATAATACTCAATTTAGAACATCTAACCAACATAAAGTTTCCAACTCAAACCAATTAGCCAAAGTATGCATGTCGTCACTCATGTTATATGTGTGTGTGCAAACCAACTATTTTAATCAATCACAACTCAAATCACTCACATAATTAACTTCTTAGAAAGAAATTCCAGTTTTTACTAAACTTAACCAGTTAACACAACCAATCCGACTAATGCAAGCAATTACTAAGCACGGGGGTATCACCAAGGTTTATCATACACATACTTTATTATTGTACGAGTGCGTTTTACGCTCTATCTCACTTTTTAACTCGACTTGTGTAATGCCTAGTTTTCTTAGGATTTCAAAACTACCCATGTATCGAGCTTTCGACTAGTGACTCCCAAACCAGTTGGCTTTAGGGCACTAGGTGTTAAGACACCCCTACGGATCTAATAACTCAAGTAGCAATGACCACGAAACTAAACTAGTCAAGTTTGATTATTTATTCCTGTTTTTCTGATTTTTTTTTCTGATTTTTTTCTCTTTTGATTTTTTTCTCTTTTTTTTTTCATGATTCACCCCAAGATTCCCACAAACTTAGTTTCTTGCTTATTTCCGCCTTCATGAATGTTTCACTGATTTTATCAAATATTATCCCAAATTTTCTTACCAGAAATAAATTATGTAACGATTTGAATCAAATTGACCAAACAGTCAGTTATGTGCTTTCCTTGCTACTTATGAGTTTTAGACAAGCATAATTGACTTTACAATTTAAGTCATTACTCCACATTAGTATTCAATCCTATTTGAGTTTCAAACTATCCCTTCATTCTTATCATTGGCCAAAATTAGATAACTACATCATACCCTGCTTGATTCATGCAACTAGATGCGACAAATGCAACATAACTCTAACGAAACATGCATAAGTACTACTAACATGAGTAAACTAAGAAACATGCTCCTACTCTATATGCACAGACTATTAACTACAAAACATAATGCACCCTCAAACTTAGATGACACAGTGTCCTCATTGTGTAAGCGTAATTAAATTAAGAGCTGAGGACTCCTTGATCAACTCTTACTCCTCTCCGGCATCTTCATCTTCGACATTAGGAGGAGGTAAGTCTGGATGTGGATACACTGACAGAGGTGGAGGGAGTGTGAACTGGTACGGAGTCCCGGCTGGATTCATTCGGTGAAACATATCTGCCAACGACGTGGTACAATGAGAATAAATTTTTGCTTGACGTTGGGCAAGACAAGACTGCTGCCGATCCATACTGTCAAAACCCTGGTGTATCTGGGTTGCCACCAAGTCAATCCATCTCGTATGATGTTGTAGGTCCCTCTGTATATTCTCAACCCAATTAGGTGGTGGCATTAAACTTGCGGCCTCAAGAGGATGCTCAACAGGCTGCTCAACATGTGCTGGGGGAACGATAATAAATCCTAGTCCCCGTGGGTGTGATTCAGCCCCATCCCATATCTTGTACAGTGTCATCACAGAGTGGTTAATTGGGGCTAATGGTGCCTGTAATGCCTCTTCATCATCCCACTTAACTCCAACATATTGACACAATTTTATAGTTATAGATGGGTGAGGCAACCCACCTGAAGTGCCTCCTTCAATCCCTCGAATAATCGACTCATGGATGACTTCCCCAACATCAACAATTTTTCCTTTGGTAATGCAGAACAACAAGGCAACCCGCTGATTAATAACATCACTCATATGCGTACATGGAATCAACTTAGCGCAGATGAATGCATGCCAAGCTTTTCCATATCAGCTCAACTTTGAAGATGGAAAGTGAACTGCTTCCTGTTGATGTGTCAATTTCCATTCAGTTCCTGGTACACAAATGGCTTCAATCACCTCACTGTAATCTAATTCTCGCCGCATATACATACGATAATCACTATCACGAATCTTCTCCAATCCATAATAAGCGTTAATTGCCTTTCGACCAACATTAATTGATTTGCCCCGAACCATCACTAAATTGTCGTTGGCCTCTTAAGCGTTTGAATAGAATTCCTTGACAATTTTTATCGCTGCTGGTCCAGGCTGAGCTGTGAAGTTACTCCACTTTCGGCGTCTAATCATTTGGGCCACTTCCCCATTATGTTCATCCGGTAGTAAGCCACGTTACGGAATTACAAATTTACCTGACGCCCAGTTTTTATATCTATAAGCGACCTAAACGCTTACAAATCTCTTCTTATCAAACTTGCCAGACAATCTTGAACTTTCCCCCCTGTGCCTTTTGGGAGCCATTTGCCAACTACTCGGTCAACTCCTTGCCCAACGAGTGATGTTCAGTGGTTAAATTTGTGAAAACTTCTTTGTGGCAATTTCTCAAACATTTGGCATGCACGGTTGAAAACTCCTTTTGACAAAGCCTTCCCCCAAACTTAGTTTTTACCAAAATCTGTCAATTACTAAGCATAATATCCTTCCAATGCACAAGAGAACACTTTATAGTTATCCACACCGAATTGAGTAAATAAGTAAAGAAACAGAATAGTCTAAATTACTTACTTAAGCAACATTATTCAAGCAATTCTAAGTAATTCAACATAAATCCTTGTAACACTTACTTGATTATGGCCAGATATGATGTTCTAATCAAAGTTGAAGAAGCAATTTGATGGTTTGAGCACTTACTTCAGATTTGTATGTATTGAAAGAAGGTTGGAAACCGAGATGGGAAACAGGGCAGACCAAAAGGAGGTTGATTTCATTGTTGAGTTCGGGTAAGAGATTGGGTTTTGGGTTTTTGAGTTGGAAAGGGGTCGGAGATTGTGTGATTTTAATTTGGTGTTTGATATAGTTTGGGTTAGTGTAGGAGAGAAAAAACTGACTTTGAATTGGGATTTGGTAGTGTCATGCCCGATTAGGGCTTAAACTTTTTCCAAGTTTCAGTAGGACCGCCTAGGCGGTTGGATTGCTAAGGATTGGGGTGCTTAGGCCCTTGGTAGCAGCACTGGGGACTCGTGGGCAGCGCCTAAACGCTTGTATTTGCCTTGTTGTGGGCGCTTAGACGCTTGGGTCCTTTGGGTGGTGTTGGTTTATAGTGCCTAGGCGCTTGCTGTAGGCTTAGCTTGAGAGCCTAGGCGCTTGGCCTCTACTTGGTGAACTTTGTTCTTCTTCCATGCTTCCAACCTGCATACCACAACTTCAATTCTCAATTTTTGTTTGCAAGGAGATTACAACTTATTCTAAAACTCTAGACTAAGATAAAATAGGTAGCTAACTGAACTAACATACTAAACTAAAAGAAATTAACCTAAATTAAAGACTCGCCTAAAGTACTAATAAATAAGATACCCTACACTACTAAGCAATTCAACAACACTAAAAATGAAGGAAAATAATTAGAAATCTGAGAATTTGACAAATGGACATTCTGCAATTGAGCTCATAAGTGCTTGGCTTCCAGGGGGCGCTGCCCCTTTGCAACCCCCGCCCGTTCACCGGCGAGCTCGGCAGCAGCTCACTCACTGGGGAGCGAGACCCCCGAATGGGTAGTCGTAGTGGCCATTAGTCGAACCCGCAAAATATGAAATCTTATTTCCTATCCTTAAATCAAATGAAGATCGTGTTAGAGAAAATAAGGGGTGTAACTACTGAAATTAGTTCTATAAAATCCTAAGCTATAAAAGTTTCACCACTAAATAAACTAACAGTAAATCAAATAACCAAATTAAATAAAAATAATAAAAATAAAAATTCTTAGGTTGCCTCCCAGTTAGCGCTTGGTTTATAGTCTTCAGCTTGACTTTCTTCTCTGTTCTAATCAGCAAGGGTTACCGATGTCTTTTCACGATCAACACAACCCCCATAGTAGTGCTTCAATCTCTGACCGTTGACTTTGAAATTACGTTTAGCATCCGGGTCTTCCACCTCCACAGCTTCGTGAGGATAAACTTTTGTAATGATAAATGGTCCTGACCAACGAGATTTCAACTTTCCTGGAAATAGTTTAAGCCTGGAATTATATAATAACACTGGTTGCCCTGCTTTAAACTTTCTTTCTAGGATTTTCTCGTCATGCCACCGCTTAACCTTTTCTTTGTATAACTTCGCGTTTTCATACGATTGGAGTCTGAATTCATCCATTTGGTTTAATTGTAAGAGGCGCTTTTCTCCCGCAACAGACATATCGAAGTTTAACTTCCAGATTGCCCAATAAGCACTGTGTTCCAATTCAACCGGAAGATGGCATGCCTTCCCATATACTAACCTGTACGGAGACATCCCTATTGGAGTTTTGTAAGCTGTACGATATGCCTATAAAGCATCATCCAACTTGCTAGCCCAATCTTTTCGACTAGGGTTCACTACCTTCTCGAGGATTCGTTTCACTTCTCGGTTGGATACCTCGGCTTGACCACTTGTCTGTGGATGGTAAGTAGTAGCTATCTTATGAGTAACTCCGTACTTAGCGAGAATAGCTTAGAACTGCTTATTACAGAAGTGTGTGCCTTCATCACTAATGATTGCACAAACCATGCCGAATCTGGAGAAAATATTCTTCCGGATGAACTTAACCACAACCTTAGCATCATTGGTGGGCGATGCTATAGCTTCAACCCACTTCGAAACGTAGTCCACCGCTAGAAGTATATAGGAGTTGCTAAAAGATGATGGAAATGGTTCCATGAAGTCGATGCCCCAAACATCAAATAATTCGACTTCTAGGATCATATTTAGTGGCATCTCTTGTCGCTTTGATATATTACCAACTCTTTGGCATCTATCACATTTCAATGAAAACACACGGGCATCCTTAAAGAATGTTGGCCAGAAGAATCCACATTGAAGCACCTTAGCTGCAGTTCTTTCTCCCCCAAAATGACCACCATAGTCACATGCATGACATTGGTATAGAATATTCTCCATTTTAACTTCCTGAATGCACCTTCTTATTACTTGATCTCCACATTGTTTAAATAAAAATGACTCATCCCATAAATACTGTTTCACATCATGGAGAAATTTCTTCTTCTGCTGACTCGTCAAATCTGGCGAAAACACCTTACTCACAGTGAAATTTACATAATTTGCATACCATGGTGTATCCATCCTTACCGCAAACAATTGTTCATTCAAAAAAAATTCGTTGATCACTGTTGTGTCATCTTTTTTTAGTTCTGCATTCTCTAACCGTGACAAATGATCAGCAACCTAATTTTCTGTTCCTTTTCGGTCCCGGATCTTCAAGTCAAACTCTTGTAGCAATAATACCCATCGAATCAATCTCGGCTTCGTATCCTTCATTGCTATTAAGTACTTAATTGTCGAATGGTCTGTAAACACGATCACCTTTGTCCCATTGAAATATGAGCAAAATTTATCAAATGCATAAACAACTACTAATAGCTCCTTCTCGGTAGGGGTATAATTTAGTTGGGCATCTGTTAATGTCTTACTAGCATAGTATATAGCATAAAAAATTTTACCCTTTCGTTGGCCAAGAACTGCGCCAATCGCAAAGTAGCTAGCATCACGCATTAATTAGAACGGGATACTCCAATCTGGCGCTATGATTACAGGTGCGGTAACTAGTTTCTTCTTCAACACATTAAAAGCTTCCAGGCATGTTTGATCAAAGTTGAATGGGACATCCTTCTCCAAAAGATTGAAAAGTGGTTTCATGATTTTGGAGAAGTCTTTTATAAATCTTCTATAGAAACCAGCGTGTCCCAAAAAACTTCGAATACCCTTTACTAAAACTGGTGGCGGGAGGCTCTCAATGGTTTCGATCTTAGCTCTATCAACCTCAATTCCTTTTGATGACACTCGATGACCCAAGATTATCCCCTCTTGCACCATAAAATGACATTTCTCCCAGTTTAAAACCAAATTCGTTTCCATACATCGTTTTAGCACAAGAGTGAGATTTTCCAAACAATAATCAAACGAATCCCCAAAAACTGAAAAATCATCCATAAATACCTCGAGATTTTGTTCGACCATATCAGAGAAAATAGCAATTATACACTGTTGAAATGTCGCCAACGCATTACATAATCCAAAAGACATTCTGCGAAAAGTGAAGGTACCATATGGGCATATGAATGTCGTCTTCTCCTGATCCTCGAGTACAATGGCAATCTGGTTATAACCTGAGTATCCATCCAAGAGGTAATAATACTCATGTCCTACAAACCTGTCCAACATCTGATCTATTAATGGTAGAGGAAAATGGTCCTTACGAATGGCCTTGTTCAACTTTCTATAATCCATGCACACCCGCCAACCCATAACTGTTCGAGTCGGGATCAATTCATTATGCTCATTTTCAACTACTGTCATTCCCCCTTTCTTTGGCACACATTGAACCGGACTTACCCATGAGCTATCTGAGATAGGGTAGACAATTCTCGCATCCAACCATTTAATAATTTCCTTTTTGACAACTTCCTTCATAATGGGATTGAGTCTTCGTTGTTGTTCAATAGTCAGTTTTGCTTCATCTTCCAATAAAATCTTATGCATACAAATTGATGGGCTTATCCCCTTGATATCTGCAAGAGTCCACCCAAGAGCAGTCTTGTATTGTCGAAGTACCCTTAGCAACTTTTCCTCTTGAACCTCATCAAGTGAAGCAGAAATTATGACTGATAGAGTAGAAGAAGAACCAAGGTATGCATACCGTAGATGGTTAGGCAGTGGTTTGAGTTCCAAAGTTGGTGGTTCTTCCAATAATGATTTGACCTTTTCTGATGGCTTTCCCCAGTAGTCCAAGGGTTCAAATGTTGGCCTGACTCGTGTGAATTTCGGTGACGAATCTAACATCTGAGCTAATTCTAATACAGTTGAGTCATCAGACATGTTCTCACTTGCCAACACTGCTTCTAGAGGGTCTTCATTTACTGTTTCGATCATTGTTTCCCTAATCGCTCCCTTAATCAGATCAACCCTGAAGCATTCTTCCTCTTCCTTTGGAAACTTCATAGCTTTGAATACATTAAAAGTCACCTCTTCGTCTTGGACCCTCATTGTTAACTCTCCTTTTTGCACATCAATTAATGTCCTACCCGTAGCTAAAAACGGGCGCCCAAAAATAATCGGTATATTGTTATCCTCCTCAAAGTCAAGAACTATGAAGTCCACAGGGAATATAAACTTATCTACCTTTACGAGTACGTCTTCCACTATTCCCTTGGGGTAAGTGAGAGATCTATCAGCAAGCTGCAAAGTGACATTTGTTGGTGTAGCTTCCTTCAACCCAAGCTGTTGATAGACTGATAATGGCATAAGGTTGATGCTTCCTCCCAAATCACACAGACATCTACTGAAAAACTGAGTTCCTATGGTGTACGAAATGGTGAAGCTAACCGGATCCTTCAACTTTGGTGGTAATTTCCTCTGTAGAATAGCACTACATTCCTCGATCAATGCTACGATTTCAAACTCCCCTAGCTTTCTTTTCCTTGATAGAATATCCTTCATAAATTTGACATAGCTAGGCATTTGTTCTAGAGCATCTGCTAATGGAATATTAATCTGTAGCTTTTTAAACACTTCTAGAAACTTTGAAAATTGTTTGTCTAACTTCTTCTTCTGAAATCTCTGTGGAAATGGTAAAGGTGGTGTAACTGGCATTTGCTTTTCTTCTTTCTGCTTTTCAACAAATTTTCCCTCAGACTTACCTTCTGAATTTTCAGATTCTTTTCCATCTACCTTCTCATTACTATCTTTCTTATGCTCATCAGAATCTGTAGCCAACTCCTTCCCACTTCTGAGTGTAACTGCTTTGCATTGTTCATTCCCATCCTTCCTCGGATTCTTATCAATATCACTTGGTAGCAAACCTTGAGGTCGGTTGTTTAAAGCACTTGCTATCTACCCAATCTGATTTTCAAGATTCCTTATTGCTGCTGATTGGTTCTTTGTTGTTGCTTCAAACTGAGTTGCCATTCTTGCAAGTAATTCCTCCATTTGAGATAACATATCAGGTTGTTAAGGTTGCTGTTGTTGTTGAGGTTGAGGGTGTTGAGGCTGAAATCCAGGTGGATGTGACTGTCTTGGAGCTTGAGCTTGTGTTTGTGACTGATTATTGCTCCAAGATAGATTTGGGTGGTTCCTCCATCCTTGGTTATAACTACTTGCATTACTACCTTGTTGTCAATTATAATTAGACACAAATTGTTGCACACTGATCACTTGAATGGTTCCCCGCGCACAATTCACATACAATAGCCACACTTTGCCTATTCGAATTCCCCATTTGTTTAATTTTCTATGAAAGAGCTGTAATTTGGGCTGACAATGCTGTAACTGCTTCTACCTCTAATATCCCAGCAACCTTTGGTTGTGTCATTCTAGCAGTTGGTCATTGGTAGTTGTTAGCTGACATCACCTCTAGCAAACTGTACTCTTCATCAAAATTCTTTGTCATGAAAGCTCCTCCAGATGATGCGTCAACACTAGCCCGTATACCACCCATGAGCCCATTATAGAATGATTGTACTAGTAGCCAATCGGGCAATCTATGGTGTGGATATTTTCTCATGTACTCTTTAAATCTCTCTCATGCGTCATATAATGACTCTGAATCTAATTGAGTGAAATTGGTTATCTCATTCCTCAACTTTGCTATTTTGGCAGGAGGAAAATACTTTGCTAGGAACTTCTGTGCCAGATCGTCCCATGTGGTAATGGATCCAGGTGGAAGTGAATGTAACCATCCTCTTGCTTTGTCTCGGAGAGTGAACGAAAACAAACGAAGTCTAACTGCGTCGTCTGAGACTTGGTTGTATTTGAATGTGTCACAAACCTCTAGAAAACTCACCAAGTGCTCATTCAGATCATCATTCGCCAAGCCTCCAAACTGTACCAGATTTTGGATCATTTGGATGGTTCCCGGCTTAATCTCAAAATTTGCAACATTAATTGTCGGTCGTTGAATGCTTGACCTGATACCATCTATTTTTGGCATAGCATAATCCTGAAAGGATTTTTGTTGCTCCTCAGCCATTGTATCTTTCTTCTCAAGTGCCTCTCGCGTTTCTTTAACCCACTTACGCAACCGTCTGAACCGTTTGTCGATATCGTCTTCGTATGGTTCAAGCCTCCAGTTGTTTCGATCGCGTTTGCAAACACGAGAGAAGATAACCTGAGAAGAAAATGAAAATAAAAATTTTAATTAAGATTAACTTTATCAAAATTAATAATAATGAAATATTAAACTAATTTCCCCGGCAACGGCGCCAAAAACTTGTTGCCTAATTTCTTAATAGCACTTTAACACGCAAGTATACGCGTTCACTTGTAATATTCAGCAAGCATGGATATCGTTCCCACGAGGAAATAGATTAACCTTTATCAATTATAAATTTTAATTCAATTAATCTTATTTTAAACTACATAATATTGGTTGTGATATGAAAATCTAAATTAACAACATTAATAACTAAGATCAAAGTTTGCAAGATTAATGCAGATTTCAAAGGTTAAGATTACAACTTCCCTTAGTATTTCATTTAAATCAATTTACGTCCCATTTAAATCAATTAATTAATATGAATTATTATCCAATAATACTTTATAAAATTCACGCACTTTTTCCAAAATCACGTGAACAAATCCTCCTAAATCCGATCCTTAAGACACAAAATTACAAAGAACACACTAATTAATTAATTCACTATATTCCTACGTGAATCAAGTTAATTAGGGTTTTACACACAAAGTCTTTCAATGGATACAAAAGACACTTAGGTATATTCCTATCCTACATGCTAATTGTAAGACCCCAACTTTTTGAATAAAATTGAATTTCCTCTATATATTATTTTGAATAGTAAGGGGTTGATTTGATAGATGTGAAAAGTTATGGGTAATATGCGCAAATATTTTAAAATAATCAAGTGGTTATAAAATATTCATTGTTGTCGGGGAATATTCGTTTATTCGTGGAATATTCTTGCTGTCTGGGAATATTCGTACGACGGCGCAGCCATTTGTGGGCCCCATAACGGAAAATTATAGGATGAAGAAAATGACACGAATGAGTTTTTTTAATAATAACGGCGTAGTTGTTAGCGTTAATACTGTTGGAATACTCGGTGGTTAAAATAAAGTAATACGCATCGTTGCACAGTAGCACACGGTATTGCACAGTATTTCATATTATTGTTGTTTCAATAATTGTCACTGCACAGTATTTTCCATTATCAGATCAATAATTTATATTATTTGAATAATATTTTTAGATAGCATTATTGACAATGTCTAAGGAAGTTCTGTCTAGAGTGGGTTATTTAATTGTGCGCCAGTAAGGAGAAATCCTTATCATATTGGTATGAATTTTATTGTAAAATTTTTACCTTTTCATATTGGGGTTACTATTCACGTATACGGCACTATTCACGAATACGATACTATTCATGAATACTATTCACGAAGTATGATTTTTCTTATGAAATCTATAACTTTTCATATCGGGGTTACTATTCCACGTATACGGCACTATTCACATATACAGCACTATTCACAGAGAAAAATTAAATTTTCTTTTCTTTGTCCAAGTTGTCTGTTATGGTTTCTATCTTTGATTGGATCCAAGTTTTAAACTTCATTCTTGAAATTTGCTCCACAATTGATTATTATGGAGTATTTTTGAACTTGGATAAACTAAATTATGAATCCCTAATTTTTGTCCTTTATATCACTAGATTCGTTCTTTAAAATATTTTTCATCATCTTCAGTCTTAAATGGTGATACAAAAGAATATCTTTGGCCTGTAGTGCAAAGATGGATGATTATTTGATGAATATCTTTGGCCGTAGTGCAAAAATGAATGATTACCTGATGAATATCTTTGGCCCGTAGTGCAAAGATGGACAGGTGTTGAGATGAACATGACCAACCAGTGATACAAATGAATATCTTTGGCCGTAGTGCAAAGATCAATATTTGATTCAAGATATATATTGATTGATGTTATAGGTATAAAATATTAATTATGGACTTTTAAATCATGGAAGATAGTAGACATTATTTTCTACTTAACTCCTCTGATGCATTGTTAATTCCGCTGCAGTTGTTGATCTAAAACTTGTTGTCCATAATATTTTATCTGATTTGTTGAAGGCTAACGATAAATTATTCTGCATTATCTTAGTCATAATATTCTTTACTGGGCTAGTTGAGCTCACCCTTTTCATCTATTGTCCTCTTCAGGAAATGAGAATGTTGCAGGGACTAGTCGGGGAACAGAGTGATGGGCAAAGTTAGAGCAGTAGTAGTCCTCACTATTTTTGTATAATAGTGTGAAAATAATTGTAACTATTGAGGACTGAATTTGAGTGTTTATATTTCATATTATATACGATTTGTATTGACACTCACAGCTTGTATGGTCGTCCTACTCACGACCTTTTGATATAAAAGTTTGTATTTGAATTCTGTACCATAGTGTTTGGCGACACAGAATGGGTTGGGTTGACTGGAGCTATTCTGGGGTCGTCACAATTGGTATCAGAGCTTAGGGATATGATCTCTGGCGGAGATCGGGGAATAGAACTAGGAGGGGAGAGATGAGTAAATCCTTCGCTAGTATATCCTACCTAAGCTTATGTGGTATTTAATTGGTCAGTCGGAGCATAGGGTTAACATGTGATATGTTAATTTGTTAAATTAACCCTTATTTTATAGCAGTATTTGAGAATGACATCGGAACATTTAAGCAATGGAGATTTTGAGACCATTGAGGCACTGCTACTCGTAATCTTACTTTTAGCGGTAGTTATATATGTAGTGATTGAAGAATTAATAGTTGCACCCGAGCTAGTCGCAGAAGTAACAGCTGATAGTGAAGAAGAAGAGGAACCTGAGGAAGATTTATTAGGAGAATTTTATTATTGGAATGTAGAACTGCAAAATCGTATTCATGGAAGAGCAGGGTGAAGAATGGCAGGCGGCCGTGGAACAAAGAGATACAACAATTCAAGATTTTGCTACTCTATATGCGAGGCTTGAACAGAAGCTCTCTTTGGCAG